>CM075966.1:3061666-4425000 GCA_038048745.1 Coluber constrictor foxii
AGATTTGGAAAAGAAACACATATTCTTGTTCCTCACCGTCTGAAAAGTACAAAAACACATTCAATTTTCAAGTACGAACTTTCCCTGAGGAGATAAACCAATCGGTATCTCACAATTGGCAATAGGACTCAATTCAGACAGAAAATGTAACTTTTCATACACTGCTCAGATTTGCAAAAGAAACACATATTCTTGTTCCTCACAGTCTGAAAAGCAAAAAAACACATTCAATTTTCAAATACGAACTTTCCCTAGAAAGTTAGACAAAAGCTCTTTTTTATAACTGGACTCAATTCAGGCAGAAAATGTAACTTTTGAAACACTGCTCAGATTTGCAAAAGAAACACATATTCTTGTTCCTCACAGTCTGAAAAGCAAAAAAACACATTCAATTTTCAAGTACGAACTTTCCCTGAGGAGATAAACCAATCGGTATCTCACAATTGGCAATAGGACTCAATTCAGAAAGAAAATGTATCTTTAGAAACAGTGTTCTGATTTACAAAAGAAGCACATATTCTTGTTCCTCATAGTCTGAAAAGCACAAAAACACATTCAATTTTAAAGTACGAACTTTCCGTGAGGAGATAAACCAATCGGTATCTCACAATTGGCAATAGGACTCAATTCAGAAAGAAAATGTACCTTTAGACACAGTGATCTGATTTACAAAAGAAGCACATATTCTTGTTCCTCATAGTCTGAAAAGCAGAAAAATACATTCAATTTTCAAGTACGAACTTTCCCTGAGGAGATAAACCAATCTGTATCTCACAATTGGCAATAGGACTCAATTCAGAAAGAAAATGTATCTTTAGACACAGTGATCTGATTTACAAAAGAAACACATATTCATGTTTCCCACGGTCTGAGAAAGCCAAAACACATTCAATTTTCAAACACAAACTTTCCCTAGAAAGTTCGACCAGTGCTGTTTTTTATAACTGGACTCAATTCAGGTAGAAAATATAACTTTTTAAACACTGCTCAGATTTGGAAAAGAAACACATATTCTTGTTCCTCACAGTCTGAAAAGCAAAAAAACACATTCAATTTTCAAGTACGAACTTTCCTTGAGGAGATAAACCAATCGGTATCTTACAATTGGCAATAGGACTCAATTAAGTTAGAAAACGTAACTTTAAACCCAGTGATCCGATTTTGAAAACAAACATATATTCATGTTTCCCACGGTCTGAAAACACCCAAAGTCATTCAATTTTCAATTTTCAATTCAGACAAGTACGAACTTTCCCTGAGGAGATAAACCAATCGGTATCTCACAATTGGCAATAGGACTCAATTCAGAAAGAAAATGTAACTTTTCATACACTGCTCAGATTGCAAAAGAAACACATATTCTTGTTCCTCACAGTCTGAAAAGCAAAAAAACACATTCAACTTTCAAGTACGAACTTTCCCTGAGGAGATAAAGCAATCGGTATCTCACAATTGGCAATAGGACTCAATTCAGAAAGAAAATGTACCTTTAGACACAGTGATCTGATTTACAAAAGAAGCACATATTCTTGTTCCTCATAGTCTGAAAAGCAGAAAAATACATTCAATTTTCAAGTACGAACTTTCCCTGAGGAGATAAACCAATCTGTATCTCACAATTGGCAATAGGACTCAATTCAGAAAGAAAATGTATCTTTAGACACAGTGATCTGATTTACAAAAGAAACACATATTCATGTTTCCCATGGTCTGAGAAAGCCAAAACACATTCAATTTTCACACACAAACTTTCCCTAAAAAGTTAGACCAATGCTGTTTTTTATAACTGGACTCAATTCAGGTAGAAAATATAACTTTTGAAACACTGCTCAGATTTGGAAAAGAAACACATATTCTTGTTCCTCACCGTCTGAAAAGTAGAAAAACACATTCAATTTTCAAGTACGAACTTTCCCTGAGGAGATAAACCAATCGGTATCTCACAATTGGCAATAGGACTCAATTCAGACAGAAAATGTAACTTTTCATACACTGCTCAGATTTGCAAAAGAAACACATATTCTTGTTCCTCACAGTCTGAAAAGCAAAAAAACACATTCAATTTTCAAATACGAACTTTCCCTAGAAAGTTAGACAAAAGCTCTTTTTTATACCTGGACTCAATTCAGGCAGAAAATGTAACTTTTGAAACACTGCTCAGATTTGCAAAAGAAACACATATTCTTGTTCCTCACAGTCTGAAAAGCAAAAAAACACATTCAATTTTCAAGTACGAACTTTCCCTGAGGAGATAAACCAATCGGTATCTCACAATTGGCAATAGGACTCAATTCAGAAAGAAAATGTATCTTTAGAAACAGTGTTCTGATTTACAAAAGAAGCACATATTCTTGTTCCTCATAGTCTGAAAAGCAGAAAAATACATTCAATTTTCAAGTACGAACTTTCCCTGAGGAGATAAACCAATCTGTATCTCACAATTGGCAACAGGACTCAATTCAGAAAGATAATTTATCTTTAGACACAGTGATCTGATTTACATAAGAAACACATATTCATGTTTCCCACGGTCTGAGAAAGCCAAAACACATTCAATTTTCAAACACAAACTTTCCCTAAAAAGTTAGACCAATGCTGTTTTTTATAACTGGACTCAATTCAGGTAGAAAATATAACTTTTGAAACACTGCTCAGATTTGGAAAAGAAACACATATTCTTGTTCCTCACCATCTGAAAAGTACAAAAACACATTCAATTTTCAAGTACGAACTTTCCCTGAGGAGATAAACCAATCGGTATCTCACAATTGGCAATAGGACTCAATCAGACAGAAAATGTAACTTTTCATACACTGCTCAGATTTGCAAAAGAAACACATATTCTTGTTCCTCACAGTCTGAGAAGCACAAAAACACATTCAATTTTCAAGTACGAACCTTCCCTGAGGAGATAAACCAATCGGTATCTCACAATTGGCAATAGGACTCAATTCAGACAGAAAATGTAACTTTTCATACACTGCTCAGATTTGCGAAAGAAACACATATTCTTGTTCCTCATAGTCTGAAAAGCAAAAAAACACATTCAATTTTCAAATACGAACTTTCCCTAGAAAGTTAGACAAAAGCTCTTTTTTATAACTGGACTCAATTCAGGCAGAAAATGTAACTTTTGAAACACTGCTCAGATTTGCAAAAGAAACACATATTCTTGTTCCTCACAGTCTGAAAAGCAAAAAAACACATTCAATTTTCAAGTACGAACTTTCCCTGAGGAGATAAACCAATCTGTATCTCACAATTGGCAACAGGACTCAATTCAGAAAGATAATTTATCTTTAGACACAGTGATCTGATTTACATAAGAAACACATATTCATGTTTCCCACGGTCTGAGAAAGCCAAAACACATTCAATTTTCAAACACAAACTTTCCCTAAAAAGTTAGACCAATGCTGTTTTTTATAACTGGACTCAATTCAGGTAGAAAATATAACTTTTGAAACACTGCTCAGATTTGGAAAAGAAACACATATTCTTGTTCCTCACCATCTGAAAAGTACAAAAACACATTCAATTTTCAAGTACGAACTTTCCCTGAGGAGATAAACCAATCGGTATCTCACAATTGGCAATAGGACTCAATCAGACAGAAAATGTAACTTTTCATACACTGCTCAGATTTGCAAAAGAAACACATATTCTTGTTCTTCACAGTCTGAGAAGCACAAAAACACATTCAATTTTCAAGTACGAACCTTCCCTGAGGAGATAAACCAATCGGTATCTCACAATTGGCAATAGGACTCAATTCAGACAGAAAATGTAACTTTTCATACACTGCTCAGATTTGCGAAAGAAACACATATTCTTGTTCCTCATAGTCTGAAAAGCAAAAAAACACATTCAATTTTCAAATACGAACTTTCCCTAGAAAGTTAGACAAAAGCTCTTTTTTATAACTGGACTCAATTCAGGCAGAAAATGTAACTTTTGAAACACTGCTCAGATTTGCAAAAGAAACACATATTCTTGTTCCTCACAGTCTGAAAAGCAAAAAAACACATTCAATTTTCAAGTACGAACTTTCCCTGAGGAGATAAACCAATCGGTATCTCACAATTGGCAATAGGACTCAATTCAGAAAGAAAATGTATCTTTAGACACAGTGATCTGATTTACAAAAGAAACACATATTCATGTTTCCCACGGTCTGAGAAAGCCAAAACACATTCAATTTTCAAACACAAACTTTCCCTAGAAAGTTCGACCAGTCCTGTTTTTTATAACTGGACTCAATTCAGGCAGAAAATGTAACTTTTTAAACACTGCTCAGATTTGGAAAAGAAACACATATTCTTGTTCCTCACAGTCTGAAAACTACAAAAACACATTCAATTTTCAAGTACGAACTTTCCCTGAGGAGATAAACCAAACGGTATCTCAGAATTGGCAATAGGACTCAATTCAGACAGAAAATGGAACTTTTCACACACTGCTCAGTTTGCAAAAGAAACACATATTCTTGTTCCTCACAGTCTGAAAAGCAAAAAAACACATTCAATTTTCAAGTACGAACTTTCCGTGAGGAGATAAACCAATCGGTATCTCACAATTGGCAATAGGACTCAATTCAGAAAGAAAATGTATCTTTAGACACAGTGATCTGATTTACAAAAGAAGCACATATTCTTGTTCCTCATAGTCTGAAAAGCAGAAAAATACATTCAATTTTCAAGTACGAACTTTCCCTGAGGAAGTAAACCAATCTGTATCTCACAATTGGCAATAGGACTCAATTCAGAAAGATAATGTATCTTTAGACACAGTGATCTGATTTACAAAAGAAACACATATTCATGTTTCCCACAGTCTGAGAAAGCCAAAACACATTCAATTTTCAAACACAAACTTTCCCTAGAAAGTTCGACCAGTGCTGTTTTTTATAACTGGACTCAATTCAGGTAGAAAATATAACTTTTTAAACACTGCTCAGATTTGGAAAAGAAACACATATTCTTGTTCCTCACAGTCTGAAAAGTACAAAAACACATTCAATTTTCAAGTACGAACTTTCCCTGAGGAGATAAACCAATCGGTATCTCACAATTGGCAATAGGACTCAATCAGACAGAAAATGTAACTTTTCATACACTGCTCAGATTTGCAAAAGAAACACATATTCTTGTTCCTCACGGTCTGAGAAAGCCAAAACACATTCAATTTTCAAACACAAACTTTCCCTAGAAAGTTCGACCATCCTGTTTTTTATAACTGGACTCAATTCAGGCAGAAAATGTAACTTTTGAAACACTGCTCAGATTTGGAAAAGAAACACATATTCTTGTTCCTCACAGTCTGAAAAGTACAAAAACACATTCAATTTTCAAGTACGAACTTTCCTTGAGGAGATAAACCAAACGGTATCTCACAATTGGCAATAGGACTCAATTCAGACAGAAAATGGAACTTTTCACACACTGCTCAGTTTGCAAAAGAAACACATATTCTTGTTCCTCACAGTCTGAAAAGCAAAAAAACACATTCAATTTTCAAGTACGAACTTTCCGTGAGGAGATAAACCAATCGGTATCTCACAATTGGCAATAGGACTCAATTCAGAAAGAAAATGTATCTTTAGACACAGTGATCTGATTTACAAAAGAAGCACATATTCTTGTTCCTCATAGTCTGAAAAGCAGAAAAATACATTCAATTTTCAAGTACGAACTTTCCCTGAGGAGATAAACCAATCTGTATCTCACAATTGGCAACAGGACTCAATTCAGAAAGATAATGTATCTTTAGACACAGTGATCTGATTTACATAAGAAACACATATTCATGTTTCCCACGGTCTGAGAAAGCCAAAACACATTCAATTTTCAAACACAAACTTTCCCTAAAAAGTTAGACCAATGCTGTTTTTTATAACTGGACTCAATTCAGGTAGAAAATATAACTTTTGAAACACTGCTCAGATTTGGAAAAGAAACACATATTCTTGTTCCTCACCGTCTGAAAAGTACAAAAACACATTCAATTTTCAAGTACGAACTTTCCCTGAGGAGATAAACCAATCGGTATCTCACAATTGGCAATAGGACTCAATCAGACAGAAAATGTAACTTTTCATACACTGCTCAGATTTGCAAAAGAAACACATATTCTTGTTCCTCACAGTCTGAGAAGCACAAAAACACATTCAATTTTCAAGTACGAACCTTCCCTGAGGAGATAAACCAATCGGTATCTCACAATTGGCAATAGGACTCAATTCAGAAAGAAAATGTATCTTTAGACACAGTGATCTGATTTACAAAAGAAGCACATATTTTTGTTCCTCATAGTCTGAAAAGCAGAAAAATACATTCAATTTTCAAGTACGAACTTTCCCTGAGGAGATAAACCAATCTGTATCTCACAATTGGCAATAGGACTCAATTCACAAAGATAATGTATCTTTAGACACAGTGATCTGATTTACAAAAGAAACACATATTCATGTTTCCCACGGTCTGAGAAAGCCAAAACACATTCAATTTTCAAACACAAACTTTCCCTAGAAAGTTCGACCAGTGCTGTTTTTTATAACTGGACTCAATTCAGGTAGAAAATATAACTTTTTAAACACTGCTCAGATTTGGAAAAGAAACACATATTCTTGTTCCTCACAGTCTGAAAAGCAAAAAAACACATTCAATTTTCAAGTACGAACTTTCCTTGAGGAGATAAACCAATCGGTATCTTACAATTGGCAATAGGACTCAATTAAGTTAGAAAACGTAACTTTAAACCCAGTGATCCGATTTTGAAAACAAACATATATTCATGTTTCCCACGGTCTGAAAACACCCAAAGTCATTCAATTTTCAATTTTCAATTCAGACAAGTACGAACTTTCCCTGAGGAGATAAACCAATCGGTATCTCACAATTGGCAATAGGACTCAATTCAGAAAGAAAATGTAACTTTTCATACACTGCTCAGATTGCAAAAGAAACACATATTCTTGTTCCTCACAGTCTGAAAAGCAAAAAAACACATTCAACTTTCAAGTACGAACTTTCCCTGAGGAGATAAACCAATCGGTATCTCACAATTGGCAATAGGACTCAATTCAGAAAGAAAATGTATCTTTAGACACAGTGATCTGATTTACAAAAGAAGCACATATTCTTGTTCCTCATAGTCTGAAAAGCAGAAAAATACATTCAATTTTCAAGTACGAACTTTCCCTGAGGAGATAAACCAATCTGTATCTCACAATTGGCAATAGGACTCAATTCAGAAAGAAAATGTATCTTTAGACACAGTGATCTGATTTACAAAAGAAACACATATTCATGTTTCCCACGGTCTGAGAAAGCCAAAACACATTCAATTTTCAAACACAAACTTTCCCTAAAAAGTTAGACCAATGTTGTTTTTTATAACTGGACACAATTCAGGTAGAAAATATAACTTTTGAAACACTGCTCAGATTTGGAAAAGAAACACATATTCTTGTTCCTCACCGTCTGAAAAGTACAAAAACACATTCAATTTTCAAGTACGAACTTTCCCTGAGGAGATAAACCAATCGGTATCTCACAATTGGCAATAGGACTCAATTCAGACAGAAAATGTAACTTTTCATACACTGCTCAGATTTGCAAAAGAAACACATATTCTTGTTCCTCACAGTCTGAAAAGCAAAAAAACACATTCAATTTTCAAATACGAACTTTCCCTAGAAAGTTAGACAAAAGCTCTTTTTTATAACTGGACTCAATTCAGGCAGAAAATGTAACTTTTGAAACACTGCTCAGATTTGCAAAAGAAACACATATTCTTGTTCCTCACAGTCTGAAAAGCAAAAAAACACATTCAATTTTCAAGTACGAACTTTCCCTGAGGAGATAAACCAATCGGTATCTCACAATTGGCAATAGGACTCAATTCAGAAAGAAAATGTATCTTTAGAAACAGTGTTCTGATTTACAAAAGAAGCACATATTCTTGTTCCTCATAGTCTGAAAAGCACAAAAACACATTCAATTTTAAAGTACGAACTTTCCCTGCGGAGATAAAACAATCTGTATCTCACAATTGGCAATAGGACTCAATTCAGAAAGAAAATGTATCTTTAGACACAGTGATCTGATTTACAAAAGAAACACATATTCATGTTTCCCACGGTCTGAGAAAGCCAAAACACATTCAATTTTCAAACACAAACTTTCCCTAGAAAGTTCGACCAGTGCTGTTTTTTATAACTGGACTCAATTCAGGCAGAAAATGTAACTTTTTAAACACTGCTCAGATTTGGAAAAGAAACACATATTCTTTTTCCTCACAGTCTGAAAAGTACAAAAACACATTCAATTTTCAAGTACGAACTTTCCCTGAGGAGATAAACCAATTGGTATCTCACAATTGGCAATAGGACTCAATTCAGAAAGAAAATGTATCTTTAGACACAGTGATCTGATTTACAAAAGAAGCACATATTCTTGTTCCTCATAGTCTGAAAAGCAGAAAAATACATTCAATTTTCAAGTACGAACTTTCCCTAGAAAGTTCGACCAGTGCTGTTTTTTATAACTGGACTCAATTCAGACAGAAAATGTAACTTTTTAAACACTGCTCAGATTTGGAAAAGAAACACAGATTCTTGTTCCTCACAGTCTGAAAACTACAAAAAGACATTCAATTTTCAAGTACGAACTTTCCCTGAGGAGATAAACCAATCGGTATCTCACAATTGGCAATAGGACTCAATTCAGAAAGAAAATGTAACTTTTCATACACTGCTCAGATTTGCAAAAGAAACACATATTCTTGTTCCTCACAGTCAGAAAAGCACAAAAACACACTCAATTTTCAAGTACGATCTTTCCTTGAGGAGATAAACCAATCTGTATCTTACAATTGGCAATAGGTCTCAATTAAGCTAGAAAACGTAACTTTAAACCCAGTGATCCGATTTTCAAAAGAAACATATATTCATGTTTCCCACCGTCTGAAAAGACCAAAAGTCATTCAATTTTCAAACACGAACTTTCCCTAGAAAGTTAGACAAAAGCTCTTTTTTATAACTGGACTCAATTCAGACAGAAAATGTAACTTTAGACACAGTGATCTGATTTACAAAAGAAACACATATTCATGTTTCCCACGGTCTGAGAAAGCCAAAACACATTCAATTTTCAAACACAAACTTTCCCTAGAACGTTCGACCAGTGCTGTTTTTTATAACTGGACTCAATTCAGGCAGAAAATGTAACTTTTTAAACACTGCTCAGATTTGGAAAAGAAACACATATTCTTTTTCCTCACAGTCTGAAAAGTACAAAAACACATTCAATTTTCAAGTACGAACTTTCCCTGAGGAGATAAACCAAACGGTATGTCACAATTGGCAATAGGACTCAATTCAGACAGAAAATGTAACTTTTCACACACTGCTCAGTTTGCAAAAGAAACACATATTCTTGTTCCTCACAGTCTGAAAAGCAAAAAAACACATTCAAGTTTCAATTACGAACTTTCCGTGAGGAGATAAACCAATCGGTATCTCACAATTGGCAATAGGACTCAATTCAGAAAGAAAATGTATCTTTAGACACAGTGATCTGATTTACAAAAGAAGCACATATTCTTGTTCCTCATAGTCTGAAAAGCAGAAAAATACATTCAATTTTCAAGTACGAACTTTCCCTGAGGAGATAAACCAATCTGTATCTCACAATTGGCAATAGGACTCAATTCAGAAAGAAAATGTATCTTTAGACACAGTGATCTGATTTACAAAAGAAACACATATTCATGTTTCCCACGGTCTGAGAAAGCCAAAACACATTCAATTTTCAAACACAAACTTTCCCTAGAATGTTCGACCAGTGCTGTTTTTTATAACTGGACTCAATTCAGGCAGAAAATGCAACTTTTTAAACACTGCTCAGATTTGGAAAAGAAACACATATTCTTTTTCCTCACAGTCTGAAAAGTACAAAAACACATTCAATTTTCAAGTACGAACTTTCCCTGAGGAGATAAACCAATTGGTATCTCACAATTGGCAATAGGACTCAATTCAGAAAGAAAATGTATCTTTAGACACAGTGATCTGATTTACAAAAGAAGCACATATTCTTGTTCCTCATAGTCTGAAAAGCAGAAAAATACATTCAATTTTCAAGTACGAACTTTCCCTAGAAAGTTCGACCAGTGCTGTTTTTTATAACTGGACTCAATTCAGACAGAAAATGTAACTTTTTAAACACTGCTCAGATTTGGAAAAGAAACACAGATTCTTGTTCCTCACAGTCTGAAAACTACAAAAAGACATTCAATTTTCAAGTACGAAGTTTCCCTGAGGAGATAAACCAATCGGTATCTCACAATTGGCAATAGGACTCAATTCAGACAGAAAATGTAACTTTTCATACACTGCTCAGATTTGCAAAAGAAACACATATTCTTGTTCCTCACAGTCAGAAAAGCACAAAAACACACTCAATTTTCAAGTACGATCTTTCCTTGAGGAGATAAACCAATCTGTATCTTACAATTGGCAATAGGTCTCAATTAAGCTAGAAAACGTAACTTTAAACCCAGTGATCCGATTTTCAAAAGAAACATGTATTCATGTTTCCCACCGTCTGAAAAGACCAAAAGTCATTCAATTTTAAAACACGAACTTTCCCTAGAAAGTTAGACAAAAGCTCTTTTTTATAACTGGACTCAATTCAGACAGAAAATGTAACTTTTCACACACTGCTCAGATTTGAAAAAGAAACACATATTCTTGTTCCTCACAGTCTGAAAAGCACAAAAACACAACCAATTTTAAAGTACGAACTTTCCCTGAGGAGATAAACCAATCTGTATCTCACAATTGGCAATAGGACTCAATTCAGAAAGAAAATGTATCTTTAGACACAGTGATCTGATTTACAAAAGAAACACATATTCATGTTTCCCACGGTCTGAGAAAGCCAAAACACATTCAATTTTCAAACACAAACTTTCCCTAGAAAGTTCGACCAGTGCTGTTTTTTATAACTGGACTCAATTCAGGCAGAAAATGTAACTTTTTAAACACTGCTCAGATTTGGAAAAGAAACACATATTCTTTTTCCTCACAGTCTGAAAAGTACAAAAACACATTCAATTTTCAAGTACGAACTTTCCCTGAGGAGATAAACCAATTGGTATCTCACAATTGGCAATAGGACTCAATTCAGAAAGAAAATGTATCTTTAGACACAGTGATCTGATTTACAAAAGAAGCACATATTCTTGTTCCTCATAGTCTGAAAAGCAGAAAAATACATTCAATTTTCAAGTACGAACTTTCCCTAGAAAGTTCGACCAGTGCTGTTTTTTATAACTGGACTCAATTCAGACAGAAAATGTAACTTTTTAAACACTGCTCAGATTTGGAAAAGAAACACAGATTCTTGTTCCTCACAGTCTGAAAACTACAAAAAGACATTCAATTTTCAAGTACGAAGTTTCCCTGAGGAGATAAACCAATCGGTATCTCACAATTGGCAATAGGACTCAATTCAGACAGAAAATGTAACTTTTCATACACTGCTCAGATTTGCAAAAGAAACACATATTCTTGTTCCTCACAGTCAGAAAAGCACAAAAACACACTCAATTTTCAAGTACGATCTTTCCTTGAGGAGATAAACCAATCTGTATCTTACAATTGGCAATAGGTCTCAATTAAGCTAGAAAACGTAACTTTAAACCCAGTGATCCGATTTTCAAAAGAAACATGTATTCATGTTTCCCACCGTCTGAAAAGACCAAAAGTCATTCAATTTTAAAACACGAACTTTCCCTAGAAAGTTAGACAAAAGCTCTTTTTTATAACTGGACTCAATTCAGACAGAAAATGTAACTTTTCACACACTGCTCAGATTTGAAAAAGAAACACATATTCTTGTTCCTCACAGTCTGAAAAGCACAAAAACACAACCAATTTTCAAGTACGAACTTTCCCTGAGGAGATAAACCAAACGGTATCTCACAATTGGCAATAGGACTCAATTCAGACAGAAAATGTAACTTTTCACACACTGCTCAGTTTGCAAAAGAAACACATATTCTTGTTCCTCACAGTCTGAAAAGCAAAAAAACACATTCAATTTTCAATTACGAACTTTCCGTGAGGAGATAAACCAATCGGTATCTCACAATTGGCAATAGGACTCAATTCAGAAAGAAAATGTATCTTTAGACACAGTGATCTGATTTACAAAAGAAGCACATATTCTTGTTCCTCATAGTCTGAAAAGCAGAAAAATACATTCAATGTTCAAGTACGAACTTTCCCTGAGGAGATAAACCAATCTGTATCTCACAATTGGCAATAGGACTCAATTCAGAAAGAAAATGTATCTTTAGACACAGTGATCTGATTTTCAAAAGAAACACATATTCATGTTTCCCACAGTCGGAGAAAGCCAAAACACATTCAATTTTCAAACACAAACTTTCCCTAGAAAGTTCGACCAGTGCTGTTTTTTATAACTGGACTCAATTCAGACAGAAAATGTAACTTTTTAAACACTGCTCAGATTTGCAAAAGAAACACATATTCTTGTTCCTCACTGTCTGAAAAGCAAAAAAACACATTCAATTTTCCAGTACGAACTTTCCCTAGATAGTTAGACAAAAGCTCTTTTTTATAACTGGACTCAATTCAGGCAGAAAATGTAACTTTTGAAACACTGCTCAGATTTGCAAAAGAAACACATATTCTTGTTCCTCACAGTCTGAAAAGCAAAAAAACACATTCAATTTTCAAGTACGAACTTTCCCTGAGGAGATAAACCAATCGGTATCTCACAATTGGCAATAGGACTCAATTCAGAAAGAAAATGTATCTTTAGACACAGTGATCAGATTTACAAAAGAAACACATATTCTTCTTCCTCACAGTCAGAAAAGCACAAAAACACATTCAATTTTCAAGTACGAACTTTCCCTGAGGAGATAAACCAATTGGTATCTCACAATTGGCAATAGGACTCAATTCAGAAAGAAAATGTATCTTTAGACACAGTTATCTGATTTACAAAAGAAACACATATTCATGTTTCCCACGGTCTGAGAAAGCCAAAACACATTCAATTTTCCAGTACGAACTTTCCCTAGAAAGTTAGACAAAAGCTCTTTTTTATAACTGGACTCAATTCAGGCAGAAAATGTAACTTTTGAAACACTGCTCAGATTTGCAAAAGAAACACATATTCTTGTTCCTCATAGTCTGAAAAGGAGAAAAATACATTCAATTTTCAAGTACGAACTTTCCCTGAGGAGATAAACCAATCTGTATCTCACAATTGGCAATAGGACTCAATTCAGAAAGAAAATGTATCGTTAGACACAGTGATCTGATTTGCAAAAGAAACACATATTCTTGTTCCTCACAGTCTGAAAAGCACAAAAACACATTCAATTTTCAAGTACGAACCCTCCCTGAGGAGATAAACCAATCTGTATCTCACAATTGGCAATAGGACTCAATTCAGAAAGAAAATGTATCTTTAGACACAGTGATCTGATTTACAAAAGAAACACATATTCATGTTTCCCATGGTCTGAGAAAGCCAAAACACATTCAATTTTCAAACACAAACTTTCCCTAAAAAGTTAGACAAAAGCTCTTTTTTATAACTGGACTCAATTCAGGTAAAAAATATAACTTTTGAAACACTGCTCAGATTTGCAAAAGAAACACATATTCTTGTTCCTCACCGTCTGAAAAGTACAAAAACACATTCAATTTTCAAGTACGAACTTTCCCTGAGGAGATAAACCAATTGGTATCTCACAATTGGCAATAGGACTCAATCAGACAGAAAATGTAACTTTTCACACACTGCTCAGATTTGCAAAAGAAACACATATTCTTGTTCCTCACAGTCTGAAAAGCAAAAAAACACATTCAATTTTCAAGTACGAACTTTCCCTGAGGAGATAAACCAATCGGTATCTCACAATTGGCAATAGGACTCAATTCAGACAGAAAATGTAACTTTTCATACACTGCTCAGATTTGCAAAAGAAACACATATTCTTGTTCCTCACAGTCTGAAAAGCAAAAAAACACATTCAATTTTCAAGTACGAACTTTCCCTGAGGAGATAAACCAATCGGTATCTCACAATTGGCAATAGGACTCAATTCAGACAGAAAATGTAACTTTTCATACACTGCTCAGATTTGCAAAAGAAACACATATTCTTGTTCCTCACAGTCTGAAAAGCAAAAAAACACATTCAATTTTCAATTACGAACTTTCCCTAGAAAGTTAGACAAAAGCTCTTTTTTATAACTGGACTCAATTCAGGCAGAATATGTAACTTTTGAAACACTGCTCAGATTTGCAAAAGAAACACATATTCTTGTTCCTCACAGTCTGAAAAGCAAAAAAACACATTCAATTTTCAAGTACGAACTTTCCCTGAGGAGATAAACCAATCGGTATCTCACAATTGGCAATAGGACTCAATTCAGACAGACAATGTAACTTTTCATACACTGCTCAGATTTGCAAAAGAAACACATATTCTTGTTCCTCACAGTCTGAAAAGCAAAAAAACACATTCAACTTTCAAGTACGAACTTTCCCTGAGGAGATAAACCAATCGGTATCTCACAATTGGCAATAGGACTCAATTCAGACAGACAATGTAACTTTTCATACACTGCTCAGATTTGCAAAAGAAACACATATTCTGGTTCCTCACAGTCTGAAAAGCAAAAAAACACATTCAACTTTCAAGTACGAACTTTCCCTGAGGAGATAAACCAATCGGTATCTCACAATTGGCAATAGGACTCAATTCAGAAAGAAAATGTATCTTTAGACACAGTGATCAGATTTACAAAAGAAGCACATATTCTTGTTCCTCACAGTCAGAAAAGCACAAAAACACATTCAATTTTCAAGTACGAACTTTCCTTGAAGAGATAAACCAATCTGTATCTCACAATTGGCAATAGGACTCAATTCAGAAAGAAAATGTATCTTTAGACACAGTGATCTGATTTACAAAAGAAACACATATTCATGTTTCCCACGGTCTGAGAAAGCCAAAACACATTCAATTTTCAAAAACAAACTTTCCCTAAAAAGTTAGACCAATGCTGTGTTTTATAACTGGACTCAATTCAGGCAGAAAATATAACTTTTGAAACACTGCTCAGATTTGGAAAAGAAACACATATTCTTGTTCCTCACCGTCTGAAAAGTACAAAAACACATTCAATTTTCAAGTACGAACTTTCCCTGAGGAGATAAACCAATCGGTATCTTACAATTGGCAATAGGACTCAATTCAGACAGAAAATGTAACTTTTCATACACTGCTCAGATTTGCAAAAGAAACACATATTCTTGTTCCTCACAGTCTGAAAAGCAAAAAAACACATTCAATTTTCAAATACGAACTTTCCCTAGAAAGTTAGACAAAAGCTCTTTTTTATAACTGGACTCAATTCAGGCAGAAAATGTAACTTTTGAAACACTGCTCAGATTTGCAAAAGAAACACATATTCTTGTTCCTCACAGTCTGAAAAGCAAAAAAACACATTCAATTTTCAAGTACGAACTTTCCCTGAGGAGATAAACCAATCGGTATCTCACAATTGGCAATAGGACTCAATTCAGACAGAAAATGTAACTTTTCACACACTGCTCAGATTTGCAAAAGAAACACATATTCTTCTTCCTCACAGTCTGAAAAGCACAAAAACACATTCAATTTTCAAGTACGAACCCTCCCTGAGGAGATAAACCAATCTGTATCTCACAATTGGCAATAGGACTCAATTCAGAAAGAAAATGTATCTTTAGACACAGTGATCTGATTTACAAAAGAAACACATATTCATGTTTCCCACGGTCTGAGAAAGCCAAAACACATTCAATTTTCAAACACAAACTTTCCCTAAAAAGTTAGACCAATGCTGTTTTTTATAACTGGACTCAATTCAGGTAGAAAATATAACTTTTGAAACACTGCTCAGATTTGGAAAAGAAACACATATTCTTGTTCCTCACCGTCTGAAAAGTACAAAAACACATTCAATTTTCAAGTACGAACTTTCCCTGAGGAGATAAACCAATCGGTATCTCACAATTGGCAATAGGACTCAATCAGACAGAAAATGTAACTTTTCATACACTGCTCAGATTTGCAAAAGAAACACTAATTCTTGTTCCTCATAGTCTGAAAAGCAAAAAAACACATTCAATTTTCAAAAACGAACTTTCCCTAGAAAGTTAGAGAAAAGCTCTTTTTTATAACTGGACTCAATTCAGGCAGAAAATGTAACTTTTGAAACACTGCTCAGATTTGCAAAAGAAACACATATTCTTGTTCCTCACAGTCTGAAAAGCAAAAAAACACATTCAATTTTCAAGTACGAACTTTCCCTGAGGAGATAAACCAATCGGTATCTCACAATTGGCAATAGGACTCAATTCAGAAAGAAAATGTATCTTTAGACACAGTGATCTGATTTACAAAAGAAACACATATTCATGTTTCCCACGGTCTGAGAAAGCCAAAACACTTTAATTTTCAAACACAAACTTTCCCTAGAAAGTTCGACCAGTCCTGTTTTTTATAACTGGACTCAATTCAGGCAGAAAATGTAACTTTTTAAACACTGCTCAGATTTGGAAAAGAAACACATATTCTTGTTCCTCACAGTCTGAAAAGTACAAAAACACATTCAATTTTCAAGTACGAACTTTCCCTGAGGAGATAAACCAAACGGTATCTCACAATTGGCAATAGGACTCAATTCAGACAGAAAATGGAACTTTTCACACACTGCTCAGTTTGCAAAAGAAACACATATTCTTGTTCCTCACAGTCTGAAAAGCAAAAAAACACATTCAATTTTCAAGTACGAACTTTCCGTGAGGAGATAAACCAATCGGTATCTCACAATTGGCAATAGGACTCAATTCAGAAAGAAAATGTATCTTTAGACACAGTGATCTGATTTACAAAAGAAGCACATATTCTTGTTCCTCATAGTCTGAAAAGAAGAAAAATACATTCAATTTTCAAGTACGAACTTTCCCTGAGGAGATAAACCAATCTGTATCTCACAATTGGCAACAGGACTCAATTCAGAAAGATAATGTATCTTTAGACACAGTGATCTGATTTACAAAAGAAACACATATTCATGTTTCCCACGGTCTGAGAAAGCCAAAACACATCCAATTTTCAAACACAAACTTTCCCTAAAAAGTTAGACCAATGCTGTTTTTTATAACTGGACTCAATTCAGGTAGAAAATATAACTTTTGAAACACTGCTCAGATTTGGAAAAGAAACACATATTCTTGTTCCTCACCGTCTGAAAAGTACAAAAACACATTCAATTTTCAAGTACGAACTTTCCCTGAGGAGATAAACCAATCGGTATCTCACAATTGGCAATAGGACTCAATCAGACAGAAAATGTAACTTTTCATACACTGCTCAGATTTGCAAAAGAAACACATATTCTTGTTCCTCACAGTCTGAGAAGCACCAAAACACATTCAATTTTCAAGTACGAACCTTCCCTGAGGAGATAAACCAATCGGTATCTCACAATTGGCAATAGGACTCAATTCGGACAGAAAATGTAACTTTTCATACACTGCTCAGATTTGCAAAAGAAACACATATTCTTGTTCCTCATAGTCTGAAAAGCAAAAAAACACATTCAATTTTCAAATACGAACTTTCCCTAGAACGTTAGACAAAAGCTCTTTTTTATAACTGGACTCAATTCAGGCAGAAAATGTAACTTTTGAAACACTGCTCAGATTTGCAAAAGAAACACATATTCTTGTTCCTCACAGTCTGAAAAGCAAAAAAACACATTCAATTTTCAAGTACGAACTTTCCCTGAGTAGATAAACCAATCGGTATCTCACAATTGGCAATAGGACTCAATTCAGAAAGAAAATGTATGTTTAGACACAGTGATCTGATTTACAAAAGAAACACATATTCATGTTTCCCACGGTCTGAGAAAGCCAAAACACATTCAATTTTCAAACACAAACTTTCCCTAGAAAGTTCGACCAGTCCTGTTTTTTATAACTGGACTCAATTCAGGCAGAAAATGTAACTTTTTAAACACTGCTCAGATTTGGAAAAGAAACACATATTCTTGTTCCTCACAGTCTGAAAACTACAAAAACACATTCAATTTTCAAGTACGAACTTTCCCTGAGGAGATAAACCAAACGGTATCTCACAATTGGCAATAGGACTCAATTCAGACAGAAAATGGAACTTTTCACACACTGCTCAGTTTGCAAAAGAAACACATATTCTTGTTCCTCACAGTCTGAAAAGCAAAAAAACACATTCAATTTTCAAGTACGAACTTTCCGTGAGGAGATAAACCAATCGGTATCTCACAATTGGCAATAGGACTCAATTCAGAAAGAAAATGTATCTTTAGACACAGTGATCTGATTTACAAAAGAAGCACATATTCTTGTTCCTCATAGTCTGAAAAGCAGAAAAATACATTCAATTTTCAAGTACGAACTTTCCCTGAGGAGATAAACCAATCTGTATCTCACAATTGGCAACAGGACTCAATTCAGAAAGATAATGTATCTTTAGACACAGTGATCTGATTTACATAAGAAACACATATTCATGTTTCCCACGGTCTGAGAAAGCCAAAACACATTCAATTTTCAAACACAAACTTTCCCTAAAAACTTAGACCAATGCTGTTTTTTATAACTGGACTCAATTCAGGTAGAAAATATAACTTTTGAAACACTGCTCAGATTTGGAAAAGAAACACATATTCTTGTTCCTCACCGTCTGAAAAGTACAAAAACACATTCAATTTTCAAGTACGAACTTTCCCTGAGGAGATAAACCAATCGGTATCTCACAATTGGCAATAGGACTCAATCAGACAGAAAATGTAACTTTTCATACACTGCTCAGATTTGCAAAAGAAACACATATTCTTGTTCCTCACGGTCTGAGAAAGCCAAAACACATTCAATTTTCAAACACAAACTTTCCCTAGAAAGTTCGACCATCCTGTTTTTTATAACTGGACTCAATTCAGGCAGAAAATGTAACTTTTGAAACACTGCTCAGATTTGGAAAAGAAACACATATTCTTGTTCCTCACAGTCTGAAAAGTACAAAAACACATTCAATTTTCAAGTACGAACTTTCCTTGAGGAGATAAACCAAACGGTATCTCACAATTGGCAATAGGACTCAATTCAGACAGAAAATGGAACTTTTCACACACTGCTCAGTTTGCAAAAGAAACACATATTCTTGTTCCTCACAGTCTGAAAAGCAAAAAAACACATTCAATTTTCAAGTACGAACTTTCCGTGAGGAGATAAACCAATCGGTATCTCACAATTGGCAATAGGACTCAATTCAGAAAGAAAATGTATCTTTAGACACAGTGATCTGATTTACAAAAGAAGCACATATTCTTGTTCCTCATAGTCTGAAAAGCAGAAAAATACATTCAATTTTCAAGTACGAACTTTCCCTGAGGAGATAAACCAATCTGTATCTCACAATTGGCAACAGGACTCAATTCAGAAAGATAATGTATCTTTAGACACAGTGATCTGATTTACATAAGAAACACATATTCATGTTTCCCACGGTCTGAGAAAGCCAAAACACATTCAATTTTCAAACACAAACTTTCCCTAAAAAGTTAGACCAATGCTGTTTTTTATAACTGGACTCAATTCAGGTAGAAAATATAACTTTTGAAACACTGCTCAGATTTGGAAAAGAAACACATATTCTTGTTCCTCACCGTCTGAAAAGTACAAAAACACATTCAATTTTCAAGTACGAACTTTCCCTGAGGAGATAAACCAATCGGTATCTCACAATTGGCAATAGGACTCAATCAGACAGAAAATGTAACTTTTCATACACTGCTCAGATTTGCAAAAGAAACACATATTCTTGTTCCTCACAGTCTGAGAAGCACAAAAACACATTCAATTTTCAAGTACGAACCTTCCCTGAGGAGATAAACCAATCGGTATCTCACAATTGGCAATAGGACTTAATTCAGACAGAAAATGTAACTTTTCATACACTGCTCAGATTTGCAAAAGAAACACATATTCTTGTTCCTCATAGTCTGAAAAGCAAAAAAACACATTCAATTTTCAAATACGAACTTTCCCTAGAAAGTTAGACAAAAGCTCTTTTTTATAACTGGACTCAATTCAGGCAGAAAATGTAACTTTTGAAACACTGCTCAGATTTGCAAAAGAAACACATATTCTTGTTCCTCACAGTCTGAAAAGCAAAAAAACACATTCAATTTTCAAGTACGAACTTTCCCTGAGGAGATAAACCAATCGGTATCTCACAATTGGCAATAGGACTCAATTCAGAAAGAAAATGTATCTTTAGACACAGTGATCTGATTTACAAAAGAAACACATATTCATGTTTCCCACGGTCTGAGAAAGCCAAAACACATTCAATTTTCAAACACAAACTTTCCCTAGAAAGTTCGACCAGTCCTGTTTTTTATAACTGGACTCAATTCAGGCAGAAAATGTAACTTTTTAAACACTGCTCAGATTTGGAAAAGAAACACATATTCTTGTTCCTCACAGTCTGAAAAGTACAAAAACACATTCAATTTTCAAGTACGAACTTTCCCTGAGGAGATAAACCAAACGGTATCTCACAATTGGCAATAGGACTCAATTCAGACAGAAAATGGAACTTTTCACACACTGCTCAGTTTGCAAAAGAAACACATATTCTTGTTCCTCACAGTCTGAAAAGCAAAAAAACACATTCAATTTTCAAATACGAACTTTCCCTAGAAAGTTAGACAAAAGCTCTTTTTTATAACTGGACTCAATTCAGGCAGAAAATGTAACTTTTGAAACACTGCTCAGATTTGCAAAAGAAACACATATTCTTGTTCCTCACAGTCTGAAAAGCAAAAAAACACATTCAATTTTCAAGTACGAACTTTCCCTGAGGAGATAAACCAATCGGTATCTCACAATTGGCAATAGGACTCAATTCAGAAAGAAAATGTATCTTTAGACACAGTGATCTGATTTACAAAAGAAACACATATTCATGTTTCCCACAGTCTGAGAAAGCCAAAACACATTCAATTTTCAAACACAAACTTTCCCTAGAAAGTTCGACCAGTGCTGTTTTTTATAACTGGACTCAATTCAGGTAGAAAATATAACTTTTTAAACACTGCTCAGATTTGGAAAAGAAACACATATTCTTGTTCCTCACAGTCTGAAAAGTACAAAAACACATTCAATTTTCAAGTACGAACTTTCCTTGAGGAGATAAACCAATCTGTATCTTACAATTGGCAATAGGACTCAATTAAGTTAGAAAACGTAACTTTAAACCCAGTGATCCGATTTTGAAAACAAACATATATTCATGTTTCCCACGGTCTGAAAACACCCAAAGTCATTCAATTTTCAATTTTCAATTCAGACAAGTACGAACTTTCCCTGAGGAGATAAACCAATCGGTATCTCACAATTGGCAATAGGACTCAATTCAGAAAGAAAATGTATCTTTAGACACAGTGATCTGATTTACAAAAGAAGCACATATTCTTGTTCCTCATAGTCTGAAAAGCAGAAAAATACATTCAATTTTCAAGTACGAACTTTCCCTAGAAAGTTCGACCAGTGCTGTTTTTTATAACTGGACTCAATTCAGACAGAAAATGTAACTTTTTAAACACTGCTCAGATTTGGAAAAGAAACACAGATTCTTGTTCCTCACAGTCTGAAAACTACAAAAAGACATTCAATTTTCAAGTACGAACTTTCCCTGAGGAGATAAACCAATCGGTATCTCACAATTGGCAATAGGACTCAATTCAGACAGAAAATGTAACTTTTCATACACTGCTCAGATTTGCAAAAGAAACACATATTCTTGTTCCTCACAGTCAGAAAAGCACAAAAACACACTCAATTTTCAAGTACGATCTTTCCTTGAGGAGATAAACCAATCTGTATCTTACAATTGGCAATAGGTCTCAATTAAGCTAGAAAACGTAACTTTAAACCCAGTGATCCGATTTTCAAAAGAAACATATATTCATGTTTCCCACCGTCTGAAAAGACCAAAAGTCATTCAATTTTAAAACACGAACTTTCCCTAGAAAGTTAGAGAAAAGCTCTTTTTTATAACTGGACTCAATTCAGACAGAAAATGTAACTTTTGAAACACTGCTCAGATTTGAAAAAGAAACACATATTCTTGTTCCTCACAGTCTGAAAAGTACAAAAAGACATTCAATTTTCAAGTACGAACTTTTCCTGAGGAGATAAACCAATTGGTATCTCACAATTGGCAATAGGACTCAATTCAGAAAGAAAATGTATCTTTAGACACAGTGATCTGATTTACAAAAGAAACACATATTCATGTTTCCCACGGTCTGAGAAAGCCAAAACACATTCAATTTTCAAACACAAACTTTCCCTAGAAAGTTCGACCAGTGCTGTTTTTTATAACTGGACTCAATTCAGGCAGAAAATGTAACTTTTTAAACACTGCTCAGATTTGGAAAAGAAACACATATTCTTTTTCCTCACAGTCTGAAAAGTACAAAAACACATTCAATTTTCAAGTACGAACTTTCCCTGAGGAGATAAACCAAACGGTATCTCACAATTGGCAATAGGACTCAATTCAGACAGAAAATGTAACTTTTCACACACTGCTCAGTTTGCAAAAGAAACACATATTCTTGTTCCTCACAGTCTGAAAAGCAAAAAAACACATTCAATTTTCAATTACGAACTTTCCGTGAGGAGATAAACCAATCGGTATCTCACAATTGGCAATAGGACTCAATTCAGAAAGAAAATGTATCTTTAGACACAGTGATCTGATTTACAAAAGAAGCACATATTCTTGTTCCTCATAGTCTGAAAAGCAGAAAAATACATTCAATTTTCAAGTACGAACTTTCCCTGAGGAGATAAACCAATCTGTATCTCACAATTGGCAATAGGACTCAATTCAGAAAGAAAATGTATCTTTAGACACAGTGATCTGATTTTCAAAAGAAACACATATTCATGTTTCCCACAGTCGGAGAAAGCCAAAACACATTCAATTTTCAAACACAAACTTTCCCTAGAAAGTTCGACCAGTGCTGTTTTTTATAACTGGACTCAATTCAGACAGAAAATGTAACTTTTTAAACACTGCTCAGATTTGGAAAAGAAACACATATTCTTGTTCCTCACAGTCTGAAAAGTACAAAAACACATTCAATTTTCCAGTACGAACTTTCCCTAGAAAGTTAGACAAAAGCTCTTTTTTATAACTGGACTCAATTCAGACAGAAAATGTAACTTTTGAAACACTGCTCAGATTTGCAAAAGAAACACATATTCTTGTTCCTCACAGTCTGAAAAGCAAAAAAACACATTCAATTTTCAAGTACGAACTTTCCCTGAGGAGATAAACCAATCGGTATCTCACAATTGGCAATAGGACTCAATTCAAACAGAAAATGTAACTTTTCACACACTGCTCAGATTTGCAAAAGAAACACATATTCTTCTTCCTCACAGTCTGAAAAGCACAAAAACACATTCAATTTTCAAGTACGAACCCTCCCTGAGGAGATAAACCAATCTGTATCTCACAATTGGCAATAGGACTCAATTCAGAAAGAAAATGTATCTTTAGACACAGTGATCTGATTTACAAAAGAAACACATATTCATGTTTCCCACGGTCTGAGAAAGCCAAAACACATTCAATTTTCAAACACAAACTTTCCCTAAAAAGTTAGACCAATGCTGTTTTTTATAACTGGACTCAATTCAGGTAGAAAATATAACTTTTGAAACACTGCTCAGATTTGGAAAAGAAACACATATTCTTGTTCCTCACCGTCTGAAAAGTACAAAAACACATTCAATTTTCAAGTACGAACTTTCCCTGAGGAGATAAACCAATCGGTATCTCACAATTGGCAATAGGACTCAATTCAGACAGAAAATGTAACTTTTCATACACTGCTCAGATTTGCAAAAGAAACACATATTCTTGTTCCTCACAGTCTGAAAAGCAAAAAAACACATTCAATTTTCAAATACGAACTTTCCCTAGAAAGTTAGACAAAAGCTCTTTTTTATAACTGGACTCAATTCAGACAGAAAATGTAACTTTTGAAACACTGCTCAGATTTGCAAAAGAAACACATATTCTTGTTCCTCACAGTCTGAAAAGCAAAAAAACACATTCAACTTTCAAGTACGAACTTTCCCTGAGGAGATAAACCAATCGGTATCTCACAATTGGCAATAGGACTCAATTCAGAAAGAAAATGTATCTTTAGACACAGTGATCAGATTTACAAAAGAAGCACATATTCTTGTTCCTCACAGTCAGAAAAGCACAAAAACACATTCAATTTTCAAGTACGAACTTTCCTTGAAGAGATAAACCAATCTGTATCTCACAATTGGCAATAGGACTCAATTCAGAAAGAAAATGTATCTTTAGACACAGTGATCTGATTTACAAAAGAAACACATATTCATGTTTCCCACGGTCTGAGAAAGCCAAAACACATTCAATTTTCAAAAACAAACTTTCCCTAAAAAGTTAGACCAATGCTGTTTTTTATAACTGGACTCAATTCAGGCAGAAAATATAACTTTTGAAACACTGCTCAGATTTGGAAAAGAAACACATATTCTTGTTCCTCACAGTCTGAAAAGTACAAAAACACATTCAATTTTCAAGTACGAACTTTCCCTGAGGAGATAAACCAATCGGTATCTCACAATTGGCAATAGGACTCAATTCATACAGAAAATGTAACTTTTCACACACTGCTCAGATTTGCAAAAGAAACACATATTCTTGTTCCTCACAGTCTGAAAAGCAAAAAAACACATTCAATTTTCAAGTACGAACTTTCCCTGAGGAGATAAACCAATCGGTATCTCACAATTGGCAATAGGACTCAATTCAGACAGAAAATGTAACTTTTCATACACTGCTCAGATTTGCAAAAGAAACACATATTCTTGTTCCTCACAGTCTGAAAAGCACAAAAACACATTCAATTTTCAAGTACGAACCTTCCCTGAGGAGATAAACCAATCTGTATCTCACAATCGGCAATAGGACACAATTCAGAAAGAAAATGTATCTTTAGACACAGTGATCTGATTTACAAAAGAAACACATATTCATGTTTCCCACGGTCTGAGAAAGCCAAAACACATTCAATTTTCAAACACAAACTTTCCCTAAAAAGTTAGACCAATGCTGTTTTTTATAACTGGACTCAATTCAGACAGAAAATGTAACTTTTGAAACCCTGCTCAGATTTGGAAAAGAAACACATATTCTTTTTCCTCACAGTCTGAAAAGCACGAAAACACATTCAATTTTCAAGTACGAACTTTCCCTGAGGAGATAAACCAATCGGTATCTCACAATTGGCAATAGGACTCAATTCAGACAGAAAATGTAACTTTTCACACACTGCTCAGATTTGCAAAAGAAACACATATTCTTCTTCCTCACAGTCTGAAAAGCACAAAAACACATTCAATTTTCAAGTACGAACCCTCCCTGAGGAGATAAACCAATCTGTATCTCACAATTGGCAATAGGACTCAATTCAGAAAGAAAATGTATCTTTAGACACAGTGATCTGATTTACAAAAGAAACACATATTCATGTTTCCCACGGTCTGAGAAAGCCAAAACACATTCAATTTTCAAACACAAACTTTCCCTAAAAAGTTAGACCAATGCTGTTTTTTATAACTGGACTCAATTCAGGTAGAAAATATAACTTTTGAAACACTGCTCAGATTTGGAAAAGAAACACATATTCTTGTTCCTCACCGTCTGAAAAGTACAAAAACACATTCAATTTTCAAGTACGAACTTTCCCTGAGGAGATAAACCAATCGGTATCTCACAATTGGCAATAGGACTCAATCAGACAGAAAATGTAACTTTTCATACACTGCTCAGATTTGCAAAAGAAACACTAATTCTTGTTCCTCATAGTCTGAAAAGCAAAAAAACACATTCAATTTTCAAAAACGAACTTTCCCTAGAAAGTTAGAGAAAAGCTCTTTTTTATAACTGGACTCAATTCAGGCAGAAAATGTAACTTTTGAAACACTGCTCAGATTTGCAAAAGAAACACATATTCTTGTTCCTCACAGTCTGAAAAGCAAAAAAACACATTCAATTTTCAAGTACGAACTTTCCCTGAGGAGATAAACCAATCGGTATCTCACAATTGGCAATAGGACTCAATTCAGAAAGAAAATGTATCTTTAGACACAGTGATCTGATTTACAAAAGAAACACATATTCATGTTTCCCACGGTCTGAGAAAGCCAAAACACTTTAATTTTCAAACACAAACTTTCCCTAGAAAGTTCGACCAGTCCTGTTTTTTATAACTGGACTCAATTCAGGCAGAAAATGTAACTTTTTAAACACTGCTCAGATTTGGAAAAGAAACACATATTCTTGTTCCTCACAGTCTGAAAAGTACAAAAACACATTCAATTTTCAAGTACGAACTTTCCCTGAGGAGATAAACCAAACGGTATCTCACAATTGGCAATAGGACTCAATTCAGACAGAAAATGGAACTTTTCACACACTGCTCAGTTTGCAAAAGAAACACATATTCTTGTTCCTCACAGTCTGAAAAGCAAAAAAACACATTCAATTTTCAAGTACGAACTTTCCGTGAGGAGATAAACCAATCGGTATCTCACAATTGGCAATAGGACTCAATTCAGAAAGAAAATGTATCTTTAGACACAGTGATCTGATTTACAAAAGAAGCACATATTCTTGTTCCTCATAGTCTGAAAAGAAGAAAAATACATTCAATTTTCAAGTACGAACTTTCCCTGAGGAGATAAACCAATCTGTATCTCACAATTGGCAACAGGACTCAATTCAGAAAGATAATGTATCTTTAGACACAGTGATCTGATTTACAAAAGAAACACATATTCATGTTTCCCACGGTCTGAGAAAGCCAAAACACATCCAATTTTCAAACACAAACTTTCCCTAAAAAGTTAGACCAATGCTGTTTTTTATAACTGGACTCAATTCAGGTAGAAAATATAACTTTTGAAACACTGCTCAGATTTGGAAAAGAAACACATATTCTTGTTCCTCACCGTCTGAAAAGTACAAAAACACATTCAATTTTCAAGTACGAACTTTCCCTGAGGAGATAAACCAATCGGTATCTCACAATTGGCAATAGGACTCAATCAGACAGAAAATGTAACTTTTCATACACTGCTCAGATTTGCAAAAGAAACACATATTCTTGTTCCTCACAGTCTGAGAAGCACCAAAACACATTCAATTTTCAAGTACGAACCTTCCCTGAGGAGATAAACCAATCGGTATCTCACAATCGGCAATAGGACACAATTCAGAAAGAAAATGTATCTTTAGACACAGTGATCTGATTTACAAAAGAAACACATATTCATGTTTCCCACGGTCTGAGAAAGCCAAAACACATTCAATTTTCAAACACAAACTTTCCCTAAAAAGTTAGACCAATGCTGTTTTTTATAACTGGACTCAATTCAGACAGAAAATGTAACTTTTGAAACCCTGCTCAGATTTGGAAAAGAAACACATATTCTTTTTCCTCACAGTCTGAAAAGCACGAAAACACATTCAATTTTCAAGTACGAACTTTCCCTGAGGAGATAAACCAATCGGTATCTCACAATTGGCAATAGGACTCAATTCAGACAGAAAATGTAACTTTTCACACACTGCTCAGATTTGCAAAAGAAACACATATTCTTCTTCCTCACAGTCTGAAAAGCACAAAAACACATTCAATTTTCAAGTACGAACCCTCCCTGAGGAGATAAACCAATCGGTATCTCACAATTGGCAATAGGACTCAATTCAGAAAGAAAATGTATCTTTAGACACAGTGATCTGATTTACAAAAGAAACACATATTCATGTTTCCCACGGTCTGAGAAAGCCAAAACACATTCAATTTTCAAACACAAACTTTCCCTAAAAAGTTAGACCAATGCTGTTTTTTATAACTGGACTCAATTCAGGTAGAAAATATAACTTTTGAAACACTGCTCAGATTTGGAAAAGAAACACATATTCTTGTTCCTCACCGTCTGAAAAGTACAAAAACACATTCAATTTTCAAGTACGAACTTTCCCTGAGGAGATAAACCAATCGGTATCTCACAATTGGCAATAGGACTCAATCAGACAGAAAATGTAACTTTTCATACACTGCTCAGATTTGCAAAAGAAACACTAATTCTTGTTCCTCATAGTCTGAAAAGCAAAAAAACACATTCAATTTTCAAAAACGAACTTTCCCTAGAAAGTTAGAGAAAAGCTCTTTTTTATAACTGGACTCAATTCAGGCAGAAAATGTAACTTTTGAAACACTGCTCAGATTTGCAAAAGAAACACATATTCTTGTTCCTCACAGTCTGAAAAGCAAAAAAACACATTCAATTTTCAAGTACGAACTTTCCCTGAGGAGATAAACCAATCGGTATCTCACAATTGGCAATAGGACTCAATTCAGAAAGAAAATGTATCTTTAGACACAGTGATCTGATTTACAAAAGAAACACATATTCATGTTTCCCACGGTCTGAGAAAGCCAAAACACTTTAATTTTCAAACACAAACTTTCCCTAGAAAGTTCGACCAGTCCTGTTTTTTATAACTGGACTCAATTCAGGCAGAAAATGTAACTTTTTAAACACTGCTCAGATTTGGAAAAGAAACACATATTCTTGTTCCTCACAGTCTGAAAAGTACAAAAACACATTCAATTTTCAAGTACGAACTTTCCCTGAGGAGATAAACCAAACGGTATCTCACAATTGGCAATAGGACTCAATTCAGACAGAAAATGGAACTTTTCACACACTGCTCAGTTTGCAAAAGAAACACATATTCTTGTTCCTCACAGTCTGAAAAGCAAAAAAACACATTCAATTTTCAAGTACGAACTTTCCGTGAGGAGATAAACCAATCGGTATCTCACAATTGGCAATAGGACTCAATTCAGAAAGAAAATGTATCTTTAGACACAGTGATCTGATTTACAAAAGAAGCACATATTCTTGTTCCTCATAGTCTGAAAAGAAGAAAAATACATTCAATTTTCAAGTACGAACTTTCCCTGAGGAGATAAACCAATCTGTATCTCACAATTGGCAACAGGACTCAATTCAGAAAGATAATGTATCTTTAGACACAGTGATCTGATTTACAAAAGAAACACATATTCATGTTTCCCACGGTCTGAGAAAGCCAAAACACATCCAATTTTCAAACACAAACTTTCCCTAAAAAGTTAGACCAATGCTGTTTTTTATAACTGGACTCAATTCAGGTAGAAAATATAACTTTTGAAACACTGCTCAGATTTGGAAAAGAAACACATATTCTTGTTCCTCACCGTCTGAAAAGTACAAAAACACATTCAATTTTCAAGTACGAACTTTCCCTGAGGAGATAAACCAATCGGTATCTCACAATTGGCAATAGGACTCAATCAGACAGAAAATGTAACTTTTCATACACTGCTCAGATTTGCAAAAGAAACACATATTCTTGTTCCTCACAGTCTGAGAAGCACCAAAACACATTCAATTTTCAAGTACGAACCTTCCCTGAGGAGATAAACCAATCGGTATCTCACAATTGGCAATAGGACTCAATTCGGACAGAAAATGTAACTTTTCATACACTGCTCAGATTTGCAAAAGAAACACATATTCTTGTTCCTCATAGTCTGAAAAGCAAAAAAACACATTCAATTTTCAAATACGAACTTTCCCTAGAACGTTAGACAAAAGCTCTTTTTTATAACTGGACTCAATTCAGGCAGAAAATGTAACTTTTGAAACACTGCTCAGATTTGCAAAAGAAACACATATTCTTGTTCCTCACAGTCTGAAAAGCAAAAAAACACATTCAATTTTCAAGTACGAACTTTCCCTGAGGAGATAAACCAATCGGTATCTCACAATTGGCAATAGGACTCAATTCAGAAAGAAAATGTATCTTTAGACACAGTGATCTGATTTACAAAAGAAACACATATTCATGTTTCCCACGGTCTGAGAAAGCCAAAACACTTTAATTTTCAAACACAAACTTTCCCTAGAAAGTTCGACCAGTCCTGTTTTTTATAACTGGACTCAATTCAGGCAGAAAATGTAACTTTTTAAACACTGCTCAGATTTGGAAAAGAAACACATATTCTTGTTCCTCACAGTCTGAAAAGTACAAAAACACATTCAATTTTCAAGTACGAACTTTCCCTGAGGAGATAAACCAAACGGTATCTCACAATTGGCAATAGGACTCAATTCAGACAGAAAATGGAACTTTTCACACACTGCTCAGTTTGCAAAAGAAACACATATTCTTGTTCCTCACAGTCTGAAAAGCAAAAAAACACATTCAATTTTCAAGTACGAACTTTCCGTGAGGAGATAAACCAATCGGTATCTCACAATTGGCAATAGGACTCAATTCAGAAAGAAAATGTATCTTTAGACACAGTGATCTGATTTACAAAAGAAGCACATATTCTTGTTCCTCATAGTCTGAAAAGAAGAAAAATACATTCAATTTTCAAGTACGAACTTTCCCTGAGGAGATAAACCAATCTGTATCTCACAATTGGCAACAGGACTCAATTCAGAAAGATAATGTATCTTTAGACACAGTGATCTGATTTACAAAAGAAACACATATTCATGTTTCCCACGGTCTGAGAAAGCCAAAACACATCCAATTTTCAAACACAAACTTTCCCTAAAAAGTTAGACCAATGCTGTTTTTTATAACTGGACTCAATTCAGGTAGAAAATATAACTTTTGAAACACTGCTCAGATTTGGAAAAGAAACACATATTCTTGTTCCTCACCGTCTGAAAAGTACAAAAACACATTCAATTTTCAAGTACGAACTTTCCCTGAGGAGATAAACCAATCGGTATCTCACAATTGGCAATAGGACTCAATCAGACAGAAAATGTAACTTTTCATACACTGCTCAGATTTGCAAAAGAAACACATATTCTTGTTCCTCACAGTCTGAGAAGCACCAAAACACATTCAATTTTCAAGTACGAACCTTCCCTGAGGAGATAAACCAATCGGTATCTCACAATTGGCAATAGGACTCAATTCGGACAGAAAATGTAACTTTTCATACACTGCTCAGATTTGCAAAAGAAACACATATTCTTGTTCCTCATAGTCTGAAAAGCAAAAAAACACATTCAATTTTCAAATACGAACTTTCCCTAGAACGTTAGACAAAAGCTCTTTTTTATAACTGGACTCAATTCAGGCAGAAAATGTAACTTTTGAAACACTGCTCAGATTTGCAAAAGAAACACATATTCTTGTTCCTCACAGTCTGAAAAGCAAAAAAACACATTCAATTTTCAAGTACGAACTTTCCCTGAGGAGATAAACCAATCGGTATCTCACAATTGGCAATAGGACTCAATTCAGAAAGAAAATGTATCTTTAGACACAGTGATCTGATTTACAAAAGAAACACATATTCATGTTTCCCACGGTCTGAGAAAGCCAAAACACATTCAATTTTCAAACACAAACTTTCCCTAGAAAGTTCGACCAGTCCTGTTTTTTATAACTGGACTCAATTCAGGCAGAAAATGTAACTTTTTAAACACTGCTCAGATTTGGAAAAGAAACACATATTCTTGTTCCTCACAGTCTGAAAACTACAAAAACACATTCAATTTTCAAGTACGAACTTTCCCTGAGGAGATAAACCAAACGGTATCTCACAATTGGCAATAGGACTCAATTCAGACAGAAAATGGAACTTTTCACACACTGCTCAGTTTGCAAAAGAAACACATATTCTTGTTCCTCACAGTCTGAAAAGCAAAAAAACACATTCAATTTTCAAGTACGAACTTTCCGTGAGGAGATAAACCAATCGGTATCTCACAATTGGCAATAGGACTCAATTCAGAAAGAAAATGTATCTTTAGACACAGTGATCTGATTTACAAAAGAAGCACATATTCTTGTTCCTCATAGTCTGAAAAGCAGAAAAATACATTCAATTTTCAAGTACGAACTTTCCCTGAGGAGATAAACCAATCTGTATCTCACAATTGGCAACAGGACTCAATTCAGAAAGATAATGTATCTTTAGACACAGTGATCTGATTTACATAAGAAACACATATTCATGTTTCCCACGGTCTGAGAAAGCCAAAACACATTCAATTTTCAAACACAAACTTTCCCTAAAAACTTAGACCAATGCTGTTTTTTATAACTGGACTCAATTCAGGTAGAAAATATAACTTTTGAAACACTGCTCAGATTTGGAAAAGAAACACATATTCTTGTTCCTCACCGTCTGAAAAGTACAAAAACACATTCAATTTTCAAGTACGAACTTTCCCTGAGGAGATAAACCAATCGGTATCTCACAATTGGCAATAGGACTCAATCAGACAGAAAATGTAACTTTTCATACACTGCTCAGATTTGCAAAAGAAACACATATTCTTGTTCCTCACGGTCTGAGAAAGCCAAAACACATTCAATTTTCAAACACAAACTTTCCCTAAAAAGTTAGACCAATGCTGTTTTTTATAACTGGACTCAATTCAGGTAGAAAATATAACTTTTGAAACACTGCTCAGATTTGGAAAAGAAACACATATTCTTGTTCCTCACCGTCTGAAAAGTACAAAAACACATTCAATTTTCAAGTACGAACTTTCCCTGAGGAGATAAACCAATCGGTATCTCACAATTGGCAATAGGACTCAATCAGACAGAAAATGTAACTTTTCATACACTGCTCAGATTTGCAAAAGAAACACTAATTCTTGTTCCTCATAGTCTGAAAAGCAAAAAAACACATTCAATTTTCAAAAACGAACTTTCCCTAGAAAGTTAGAGAAAAGCTCTTTTTTATAACTGGACTCAATTCAGGCAGAAAATGTAACTTTTGAAACACTGCTCAGATTTGCAAAAGAAACACATATTCTTGTTCCTCACAGTCTGAAAAGCAAAAAAACACATTCAATTTTCAAGTACGAACTTTCCCTGAGGAGATAAACCAATCGGTATCTCACAATTGGCAATAGGACTCAATTCAGAAAGAAAATGTATCTTTAGACACAGTGATCTGATTTACAAAAGAAACACATATTCATGTTTCCCACGGTCTGAGAAAGCCAAAACACTTTAATTTTCAAACACAAACTTTCCCTAGAAAGTTCGACCAGTCCTGTTTTTTATAACTGGACTCAATTCAGGCAGAAAATGTAACTTTTTAAACACTGCTCAGATTTGGAAAAGAAACACATATTCTTGTTCCTCACAGTCTGAAAAGTACAAAAACACATTCAATTTTCAAGTACGAACTTTCCCTGAGGAGATAAACCAATCGGTATCTCACAATTGGCAATAGGACTCAATTCAGACAGAAAATGGAACTTTTCACACACTGCTCAGTTTGCAAAAGAAACACATATTCTTGTTCCTCACAGTCTGAAAAGCAAAAAAACACATTCAATTTTCAAGTACGAACTTTCCGTGAGGAGATAAACCAATCGGTATCTCACAATTGGCAATAGGACTCAATTCAGAAAGAAAATGTATCTTTAGACACAGTGATCTGATTTACAAAAGAAGCACATATTCTTGTTCCTCATAGTCTGAAAAGAAGAAAAATACATTCAATTTTCAAGTACGAACTTTCCCTGAGGAGATAAACCAATCTGTATCTCACAATTGGCAACAGGACTCAATTCAGAAAGATAATGTATCTTTAGACACAGTGATCTGATTTACAAAAGAAACACATATTCATGTTTCCCACGGTCTGAGAAAGCCAAAACACATCCAATTTTCAAACACAAACTTTCCCTAAAAAGTTAGACCAATGCTGTTTTTTATAACTGGACTCAATTCAGGTAGAAAATATAACTTTTGAAACACTGCTCAGATTTGGAAAAGAAACACATATTCTTGTTCCTCACCGTCTGAAAAGTACAAAAACACATTCAATTTTCAAGTACGAACTTTCCCTGAGGAGATAAACCAATCGGTATCTCACAATTGGCAATAGGACTCAATCAGACAGAAAATGTAACTTTTCATACACTGCTCAGATTTGCAAAAGAAACACATATTCTTGTTCCTCACAGTCTGAGAAGCACCAAAACACATTCAATTTTCAAGTACGAACCTTCCCTGAGGAGATAAACCAATCGGTATCTCACAATTGGCAATAGGACTCAATTCGGACAGAAAATGTAACTTTTCATACACTGCTCAGATTTGCAAAAGAAACACATATTCTTGTTCCTCATAGTCTGAAAAGCAAAAAAACACATTCAATTTTCAAATACGAACTTTCCCTAGAACGTTAGACAAAAGCTCTTTTTTATAACTGGACTCAATTCAGGCAGAAAATGTAACTTTTGAAACACTGCTCAGATTTGCAAAAGAAACACATATTCTTGTTCCTCACAGTCTGAAAAGCAAAAAAACACATTCAATTTTCAAGTACGAACTTTCCCTGAGGAGATAAACCAATCGGTATCTCACAATTGGCAATAGGACTCAATTCAGAAAGAAAATGTATCTTTAGACACAGTGATCTGATTTACAAAAGAAACACATATTCATGTTTCCCACGGTCTGAGAAAGCCAAAACACATTCAATTTTCAAACACAAACTTTCCCTAGAAAGTTCGACCAGTCCTGTTTTTTATAACTGGACTCAATTCAGGCAGAAAATGTAACTTTTTAAACACTGCTCAGATTTGGAAAAGAAACACATATTCTTGTTCCTCACAGTCTGAAAACTACAAAAACACATTCAATTTTCAAGTACGAACTTTCCCTGAGGAGATAAACCAAACGGTATCTCACAATTGGCAATAGGACTCAATTCAGACAGAAAATGGAACTTTTCACACACTGCTCAGTTTGCAAAAGAAACACATATTCTTGTTCCTCACAGTCTGAAAAGCAAAAAAACACATTCAATTTTCAAGTACGAACTTTCCGTGAGGAGATAAACCAATCGGTATCTCACAATTGGCAATAGGACTCAATTCAGAAAGAAAATGTATCTTTAGACACAGTGATCTGATTTACAAAAGAAGCACATATTCTTGTTCCTCATAGTCTGAAAAGCAGAAAAATACATTCAATTTTCAAGTACGAACTTTCCCTGAGGAGATAAACCAATCTGTATCTCACAATTGCAACAGGACTCAATTCAGAAAGATAATGTATCTTTAGACACAGTGATCTGATTTACATAAGAAACACATATTCATGTTTCCCACGGTCTGAGAAAGCCAAAACACATTCAATTTTCAAACACAAACTTTCCCTAAAAACTTAGACCAATGCTGTTTTTTATAACTGGACTCAATTCAGGTAGAAAATATAACTTTTGAAACACTGCTCAGATTTGGAAAAGAAACACATATTCTTGTTCCTCACCGTCTGAAAAGTACAAAAACACATTCAATTTTCAAGTACGAACTTTCCCTGAGGAGATAAACCAATCGGTATCTCACAATTGGCAATAGGACTCAATCAGACAGAAAATGTAACTTTTCATACACTGCTCAGATTTGCAAAAGAAACACATATTCTTGTTCCTCACGGTCTGAGAAAGCCAAAACACATTCAATTTTCAAACACAAACTTTCCCTAGAAAGTTCGACCATCCTGTTTTTTATAACTGGACTCAATTCAGGCAGAAAATGTAACTTTTGAAACACTGCTCAGATTTGGAAAAGAAACACATATTCTTGTTCCTCACAGTCTGAAAAGTACAAAAACACATTCAATTTTCAAGTACGAACTTTCCTTGAGGAGATAAACCAAACGGTATCTCACAATTGGCAATAGGACTCAATTCAGACAGAAAATGGAACTTTTCACACACTGCTCAGTTTGCAAAAGAAACACATATTCTTGTTCCTCACAGTCTGAAAAGCAAAAAAACACATTCAATTTTCAAGTACGAACTTTCCGTGAGGAGATAAACCAATCGGTATCTCACAATTGGCAATAGGACTCAATTCAGAAAGAAAATGTATCTTTAGACACAGTGATCTGATTTACAAAAGAAGCACATATTCTTGTTCCTCATAGTCTGAAAAGCAGAAAAATACATTCAATTTTCAAGTACGAACTTTCCCTGAGGAGATAAACCAATCTGTATCTCACAATTGGCAACAGGACTCAATTCAGAAAGATAATGTATCTTTAGACACAGTGATCTGATTTACATAAGAAACACATATTCATGTTTCCCACGGTCTGAGAAAGCCAAAACACATTCAATTTTCAAACACAAACTTTCCCTAAAAAGTTAGACCAATGCTGTTTTTTATAACTGGACTCAATTCAGGTAGAAAATATAACTTTTGAAACACTGCTCAGATTTGGAAAAGAAACACATATTCTTGTTCCTCACCGTCTGAAAAGTACAAAAACACATTCAATTTTCAAGTACGAACTTTCCCTGAGGAGATAAACCAATCGGTATCTCACAATTGGCAATAGGACTCAATCAGACAGAAAATGTAACTTTTCATACACTGCTCAGATTTGCAAAAGAAACACATATTCTTGTTCCTCACAGTCTGAGAAGCACAAAAACACATTCAATTTTCAAGTACGAACCTTCCCTGAGGAGATAAACCAATCGGTATCTCACAATTGGCAATAGGACTTAATTCAGACAGAAAATGTAACTTTTCATACACTGCTCAGATTTGCAAAAGAAACACATATTCTTGTTCCTCATAGTCTGAAAAGCAAAAAAACACATTCAATTTTCAAATACGAACTTTCCCTAGAAAGTTAGACAAAAGCTCTTTTTTATAACTGGACTCAATTCAGGCAGAAAATGTAACTTTTGAAACACTGCTCAGATTTGCAAAAGAAACACATATTCTTGTTCCTCACAGTCTGAAAAGCAAAAAAACACATTCAATTTTCAAGTACGAACTTTCCCTGAGGAGATAAACCAATCGGTATCTCACAATTGGCAATAGGACTCAATTCAGAAAGAAAATGTATCTTTAGACACAGTGATCTGATTTACAAAAGAAACACATATTCATGTTTCCCACGGTCTGAGAAAGCCAAAACACATTCAATTTTCAAACACAAACTTTCCCTAGAAAGTTCGACCAGTCCTGTTTTTTATAACTGGACTCAATTCAGGCAGAAAATGTAACTTTTTAAACACTGCTCAGATTTGGAAAAGAAACACATATTCTTGTTCCTCACAGTCTGAAAAGTACAAAAACACATTCAATTTTCAAGTACGAACTTTCCCTGAGGAGATAAACCAAACGGTATCTCACAATTGGCAATAGGACTCAATTCAGACAGAAAATGGAACTTTTCACACACTGCTCAGTTTGCAAAAGAAACACATATTCTTGTTCCTCACAGTCTGAAAAGCAAAAAAACACATTCAATTTTCAAATACGAACTTTCCCTAGAAAGTTAGACAAAAGCTCTTTTTTATAACTGGACTCAATTCAGGCAGAAAATGTAACTTTTGAAACACTGCTCAGATTTGCAAAAGAAACACATATTCTTGTTCCTCACAGTCTGAAAAGCAAAAAAACACATTCAATTTTCAAGTACGAACTTTCCCTGAGGAGATAAACCAATCGGTATCTCACAATTGGCAATAGGACTCAATTCAGAAAGAAAATGTATCTTTAGACACAGTGATCTGATTTACAAAAGAAACACATATTCATGTTTCCCACAGTCTGAGAAAGCCAAAACACATTCAATTTTCAAACACAAACTTTCCCTAGAAAGTTCGACCAGTGCTGTTTTTTATAACTGGACTCAATTCAGGTAGAAAATATAACTTTTTAAACACTGCTCAGATTTGGAAAAGAAACACATATTCTTGTTCCTCACAGTCTGAAAAGTACAAAAACACATTCAATTTTCAAGTACGAACTTTCCTTGAGGAGATAAACCAATCTGTATCTTACAATTGGCAATAGGACTCAATTAAGTTAGAAAACGTAACTTTAAACCCAGTGATCCGATTTTGAAAACAAACATATATTCATGTTTCCCACGGTCTGAAAACACCCAAAGTCATTCAATTTTCAATTTTCAATTCAGACAAGTACGAACTTTCCCTGAGGAGATAAACCAATCGGTATCTCACAATTGGCAATAGGACTCAATTCAGAAAGAAAATGTATCTTTAGACACAGTGATCTGATTTACAAAAGAAGCACATATTCTTGTTCCTCATAGTCTGAAAAGCAGAAAAATACATTCAATTTTCAAGTACGAACTTTCCCTAGAAAGTTCGACCAGTGCTGTTTTTTATAACTGGACTCAATTCAGACAGAAAATGTAACTTTTTAAACACTGCTCAGATTTGGAAAAGAAACACAGATTCTTGTTCCTCACAGTCTGAAAACTACAAAAAGACATTCAATTTTCAAGTACGAACTTTCCCTGAGGAGATAAACCAATCGGTATCTCACAATTGGCAATAGGACTCAATTCAGACAGAAAATGTAACTTTTCATACACTGCTCAGATTTGCAAAAGAAACACATATTCTTGTTCCTCACAGTCAGAAAAGCACAAAAACACACTCAATTTTCAAGTACGATCTTTCCTTGAGGAGATAAACCAATCTGTATCTTACAATTGGCAATAGGTCTCAATTAAGCTAGAAAACGTAACTTTAAACCCAGTGATCCGATTTTCAAAAGAAACATATATTCATGTTTCCCACCGTCTGAAAAGACCAAAAGTCATTCAATTTTAAAACACGAACTTTCCCTAGAAAGTTAGACAAAAGCTCTTTTTTATAACTGGACTCAATTCAGACAGAAAATGTAACTTTTGAAACACTGCTCAGATTTGAAAAAGAAACACATATTCTTGTTCCTCACAGTCTGAAAAGTACAAAAAGACATTCAATTTTCAAGTACGAACTTTTCCTGAGGAGATAAACCAATTGGTATCTCACAATTGGCAATAGGACTCAATTCAGAAAGAAAATGTATCTTTAGACACAGTGATCTGATTTACAAAAGAAACACATATTCATGTTTCCCACGGTCTGAGAAAGCCAAAACACATTCAATTTTCAAACACAAACTTTCCCTAGAAAGTTCGACCAGTGCTGTTTTTTATAACTGGACTCAATTCAGGCAGAAAATGTAACTTTTTAAACACTGCTCAGATTTGGAAAAGAAACACATATTCTTTTTCCTCACAGTCTGAAAAGTACAAAAACACATTCAATTTTCAAGTACGAACTTTCCCTGAGGAGATAAACCAAACGGTATCTCACAATTGGCAATAGGACTCAATTCAGACAGAAAATGTAACTTTTCACACACTGCTCAGTTTGCAAAAGAAACACATATTCTTGTTCCTCACAGTCTGAAAAGCAAAAAAACACATTCAATTTTCAATTACGAACTTTCCGTGAGGAGATAAACCAATCGGTATCTCACAATTGGCAATAGGACTCAATTCAGAAAGAAAATGTATCTTTAGACACAGTGATCTGATTTACAAAAGAAGCACATATTCTTGTTCCTCATAGTCTGAAAAGCAGAAAAATACATTCAATTTTCAAGTACGAACTTTCCCTGAGGAGATAAACCAATCTGTATCTCACAATTGGCAATAGGACTCAATTCAGAAAGAAAATGTATCTTTAGACACAGTGATCTGATTTTCAAAAGAAACACATATTCATGTTTCCCACAGTCGGAGAAAGCCAAAACACATTCAATTTTCAAACACAAACTTTCCCTAGAAAGTTCGACCAGTGCTGTTTTTTATAACTGGACTCAATTCAGACAGAAAATGTAACTTTTTAAACACTGCTCAGATTTGGAAAAGAAACACATATTCTTGTTCCTCACAGTCTGAAAAGTACAAAAACACATTCAATTTTCCAGTACGAACTTTCCCTAGAAAGTTAGACAAAAGCTCTTTTTTATAACTCGACTCAATTCAGGCAGAAAATGTAACTTTTGAAACACTGCTCAGATTTGCAAAAGAAACACATATTCTTGTTCCTCACAGTCTGAAAAGCAAAAAAACACATTCAATTTTCAAGTACGAACTTTCCCTGAGGAGATAAACCAATCGGTATCTCACAATTGGCAATAGGACTCAATTCAAACAGAAAATGTAACTTTTCACACACTGCTCAGATTTGCAAAAGAAACACATATTCTTCTTCCTCACAGTCTGAAAAGCACAAAAACACATTCAATTTTCAAGTACGAACCCTCCCTGAGGAGATAAACCAATCTGTATCTCACAATTGGCAATAGGACTCAATTCAGAAAGAAAATGTATCTTTAGACACAGTGATCTGATTTACAAAAGAAACACATATTCATGTTTCCCACGGTCTGAGAAAGCCAAAACACATTCAATTTTCAAACACAAACTTTCCCTAAAAAGTTAGACCAATGCTGTTTTTTATAACTGGACTCAATTCAGGTAGAAAATATAACTTTTGAAACACTGCTCAGATTTGGAAAAGAAACACATATTCTTGTTCCTCACCGTCTGAAAAGTACAAAAACACATTCAATTTTCAAGTACGAACTTTCCCTGAGGAGATAAACCAATCGGTATCTCACAATTGGCAATAGGACTCAATTCAGACAGAAAATGTAACTTTTCATACACTGCTCAGATTTGCAAAAGAAACACATATTCTTGTTCCTCACAGTCTGAAAAGCAAAAAAACACATTCAATTTTCAAATACGAACTTTCCCTAGAAAGTTAGACAAAAGCTCTTTTTTATAACTGGACTCAATTCAGACAGAAAATGTAACTTTTGAAACACTGCTCAGATTTGCAAAAGAAACACATATTCTTGTTCCTCACAGTCTGAAAAGCAAAAAAACACATTCAACTTTCAAGTACGAACTTTCCCTGAGGAGATAAACCAATCGGTATCTCACAATTGGCAATAGGACTCAATTCAGAAAGAAAATGTATCTTTAGACACAGTGATCAGATTTACAAAAGAAGCACATATTCTTGTTCCTCACAGTCAGAAAAGCACAAAAACACATTCAATTTTCAAGTACGAACTTTCCTTGAAGAGATAAACCAATCTGTATCTCACAATTGGCAATAGGACTCAATTCAGAAAGAAAATGTATCTTTAGACACAGTGATCTGATTTACAAAAGAAACACATATTCATGTTTCCCACGGTCTGAGAAAGCCAAAACACATTCAATTTTCAAAAACAAACTTTCCCTAAAAAGTTAGACCAATGCTGTTTTTTATAACTGGACTCAATTCAGGCAGAAAATATAACTTTTGAAACACTGCTCAGATTTGGAAAAGAAACACATATTCTTGTTCCTCACAGTCTGAAAAGTACAAAAACACATTCAATTTTCAAGTACGAACTTTCCCTGAGGAGATAAACCAATCGGTATCTCACAATTGGCAATAGGACTCAATTCATACAGAAAATGTAACTTTTCACACACTGCTCAGATTTGCAAAAGAAACACATATTCTTGTTCCTCACAGTCTGAAAAGCAAAAAAACACATTCAATTTTCAAGTACGAACTTTCCCTGAGGAGATAAACCAATCGGTATCTCACAATTGGCAATAGGACTCAATTCAGACAGAAAATGTAACTTTTCATACACTGCTCAGATTTGCAAAAGAAACACATATTCTTGTTCCTCACAGTCTGAAAAGCACAAAAACACATTCAATTTTCAAGTACGAACCTTCCCTGAGGAGATAAACCAATCTGTATCTCACAATCGGCAATAGGACACAATTCAGAAAGAAAATGTATCTTTAGACACAGTGATCTGATTTACAAAAGAAACACATATTCATGTTTCCCACGGTCTGAGAAAGCCAAAACACATTCAATTTTCAAACACAAACTTTCCCTAAAAAGTTAGACCAATGCTGTTTTTTATAACTGGACTCAATTCAGACAGAAAATGTAACTTTTGAAACCCTGCTCAGATTTGGAAAAGAAACACATATTCTTTTTCCTCACAGTCTGAAAAGCACGAAAACACATTCACTTTTCAAGTACGAACTTTCCCTGAGGAGATAAACCAATCAGTACCTCACAATTGGCAATAGGACTCAATTCAGGCAGAAAATGTAACTTTTCACACACTGCTCAGATTTGCAAAAGAAACACATATTCTTGTTCCTCACAGTCTGAAAAGCACAAAAACACATTCAAATTTCAAGTACGAACTTTCCCTGAGGAGAAAAACCAATCGGTATCTCACAATTGGCAATAGGACTCAATTCAGACAGAAAATGTAACTTTTCATACACTGCTCAGATTTGCAAAAGAAACACATATTCTTGTTCCTCACAGTCTGAAAAGTACAAAAACAAATTCAATTTTCAAGTACGAACCTTCCCTGAGGAGATAAACCAATCTATATCTTACAATTGGCAATAGGACTCAATTAAGTTAGAAAACGTAACTTTAAACCCAGTGATCCGATTTTGAAAACAAACATATATTCATGTTTCCCACGGTCTGAAAACACCCAAAGTTATTCAATTTTCAAACACGAACTTTCCCTAGAAAGTTAATCAAAAGCTCTTTTTTATAACTGGACTCAATTCAGACAGAAAATGTATCTTTAGACACAGAGATGTGATTTACAAAAGAAGCACATATTCTTGTTCCTCACAGTCTGAAAAGCACAAAAACACATTCAATTTTCAAGTACGAACTTTCCCTGAGGAGATAAACCAATCGGTATCTCACAATTGGCAATAGGACTCAATTCATACAGAAAATGTAACTTTTCACACACTGCTCAGTTTGCAAAAGAAACACATATTCTTGTTCCCCACAGTCTGAAAAGTAAAAAAACACATTCAATTTTCAAGTACGAACTTTCCGTGAGGAGATAAACCAATCGGTATCTCACACTTGGCAATAGGACTCAATTCAGAAAGATAATGTATCTTTAGACACAGTGATCTGATTTACAAAAGAAGCACATATTCTTGTTCCTCATAGTCTGAAAAGCAGAAAAATACATTCAATGTTCAAGTACGAACTTTCCCTGAGGAGATAAACCAATCTGTATCTCACAATTGGCAATAGGACTCAATTCAGAAAGAAAATGTATCTTTAGACACAGTGATCTGATTTACAAAAGAAACACATATTCATGTTTCCCACGGTCTGAGAAAGCCAAAACACATTCAATTTTCAAACACAAACTTTCCCTAGAAAGTTCGACCAGTGCTGTTTTTTATAACTGGACTCAATTCAGACAGAAAATGTAACTTTTTAAACACTGCTCAGATTTGGAAAAGAAACACAGATTCTTGTTCCTCACAGTCTGAAAACTACAAAAAGACATTCAATTTTCAAGTACGAACTTTCCCTGAGGAGATAAACCAATCGGTATCTCACAATTGGCAATAGGACTCAATTCAGACAGAAAATGTAACTTTTCATACACTGCTCAGATTTGCAAAAGAAACACATATTCTTGTTCCTCACAGTCAGAAAAGCACAAAAACACACTCAATTTTCAAGTACGATCTTTCCTTGAGGAGATAAACCAATCTGTATCTTACAATTGGCAATAGGTCTCAATTAAGCTAGAAAACGTAACTTTAAACCCAGTGATCCGATTTTCAAAAGAAACATATATTCATGTTTCCCACCGTCTGAAAAGACCAAAAGTCATTCAATTTTAAAACACGAACTTTCCCTAGAAAGTTAGACAAAAGCTCTTTTTTATAACTGGACTCAATTCAGACAGAAAATGTAACTTTTCACACACAGCTCAGATTTGCAAAAAAACACATATTCTTGTTCCTCACAGTCTGAAAAGTACAAAAAGACATTCAATTTTCAAGTACGAACTTTCCCTGAGGAGATAAAACAATTGGTATCTCACAATTGGCAATAGGACTCAATTCAGAAAGAAAATGTATCTTTAGACACAGTGATCTGATTTACAAAAGAAACACATATTCATGTTTCCCACGGTCTGAGAAAGCCAAAACACATTCAATTTTCAAACACAAACTTTCCCTAGAAAGTTCGACCAGTGCTGTTTTTTATAACTGGACTCAATTCAGGCAGAAAATGTAACTTTTTAAACACTGCTCAGATTTGGAAAAGAAACACATATTCTTTTTCCTCACAGTCTGAAAAGTACAAAAACACATTCAATTTTCAAGTACGAACTTTCCCTGAGGAGATAAACCAAACGGTATCTCACAATTGGCAATAGGACTCAATTCAGACAGAAAATGTAACTTTTCACACACTGCTCAGTTTGCAAAAGAAACACATATTCTTGTTCCTCACAGTCTGAAAAGCAAAAAAACACATTCAATTTTCAAATACGAACTTTCCGTGAGGAGATAAACCAATCGGTATCTCACAATTGGCAATAGGACTCAATTCAGACAGAAAATGTAACTTTTCACACACTGCTCAGATTTGCAAAAGAAACACATATTCTTGTTCCTCACAGTCTGAAAAGCACAAAAACACATTCAATTTTCAAGTACGAACCCTCCCTGAGGAGATAAACCAATCTGTATCTCACAATTGGCAATAGGACTCAATTCAGAAAGAAAATGTATCTTTAGACACAGTGATCTGATTTACAAAAGAAACACATATTCATGTTTCCCACGGTCTGAGAAAGCCAAAACACATTCAATTTTCAAACACAAATTTCCCTAAAAAGTTAGACCAATGCTGTTTTTTATAACTGGACTCAATTCAGGTAGAAAATATAACTTTTGAAACACTGCTCAGATTTGGAAAAGAAACACATATTCTTGTTCCTCACCGTCTGAAAAGTACAAAAACAAATTCAATTTTCAAGTACGAACTTTCCCTGAGGAGATAAACCAATTGGTATCTCACAATTGGCAATAGGACTCAATCAGACAGAAAATGTAACTTTTCACACACTGCTCAGATTTGCAAAAGAAACACATATTCTTGTTCCTCACAGTCTGAAAAGCAAAAAAACACATTCAATTTTCAAGTACGAACTTTCCCTAGAAAGTTAGACAAAAGCTCTTTTTTATAACTGGACTCAATTCAGGCAGAAAATGTAACTTTTGAAACACTGCTCAGATTTGCAAAAGAAACACATATTCTTGTTCCTCACAGTCTGAAAAGCAAAAAAACACATTCAATTTTCAAGTACGAACTTTCCCTGAGGAGATAAACCAATCGGTATCTCACAATTGGCAATAGGACTCAATTCAGAAAGAAAATGTATCTTTAGACACAGTGATCTGATTTACAAAAGAAACACATATTCATGTTTCCCACAGTCTGAGAAAGCCAAAACACATTCAATTTTCAAACACAAACTTTCCCTAGAAAGTTCGACCAGTGCTGTTTTTTATAACTGGACTCAATTCAGGTAGAAAATATAACTTTTTAAACACTGCTCAGATTTGGAAAAGAAACACATATTCTTGTTCCTCACAGTCTGAAAAGTACAAAAACACATTCAATTTTCAAGTACGAACTTTCCTTGAGGAGATAAACCAATCTGTATCTTACAATTGGCAATAGGACTCAATTAAGTTAGAAAACGTAACTTTAAACCCAGTGATCCGATTTTGAAAACAAACATATATTCATGTTTCCCACGGTCTGAAAACACCCAAAGTCATTCAATTTTCAATTTTCAATTCAGACAAGTACGAACTTTCCCTGAGGAGATAAACCAATCGGTATCTCACAATTGGCAATAGGACTCAATTCAGAAAGAAAATGTATCTTTAGACACAGTGATCTGATTTACAAAATAAGCACATATTCTTGTTCCTCATAGTCTGAAAAGCAGAAAAATACATTCAATTTTCAAGTACGAACTTTCCCTAGAAAGTTCGACCAGTGCTGTTTTTTATAACTGGACTCAATTCAGACAGAAAATGTAACTTTTTAAACACTGCTCAGATTTGGAAAAGAAACACAGATTCTTGTTCCTCACAGTCTGAAAACTACAAAAAGACATTCAATTTTCAAGTACGAACTTTCCCTGAGGAGATAAACCAATCGGTATCTCACAATTGGCAATAGGACTCAATTCAGACAGAAAATGTAACTTTTCATACACTGCTCAGATTTGCAAAAGAAACACATATTCTTGTTCCTCACAGTCAGAAAAGCACAAAAACACACTCAATTTTCAAGTACGATCTTTCCTTGAGGAGATAAACCAATCTGTATCTTACAATTGGCAATAGGTCTCAATTAAGCTAGAAAACGTAACTTTAAACCCAGTGATCCGATTTTCAAAAGAAACATATATTCATGTTTCCCACCGTCTGAAAAGACCAAAAGTCATTCAATTTTAAAACACGAACTTTCCCTAGAAAGTTAGACAAAAGCTCTTTTTTATAACTGGACTCAATTCAGACAGAAAATGTAACTTTTGAAACACTGCTCAGATTTGAAAAAGAAACACATATTCTTGTTCCTCACAGTCTGAAAAGTACAAAAAGACATTCAATTTTCAAGTACGAACTTTTCCTGAGGAGATAAACCAATTGGTATCTCACAATTGGCAATAGGACTCAATTCAGAAAGAAAATGTATCTTTAGACACAGTGATCTGATTTACAAAAGAAACACATATTCATGTTTCCCACGGTCTGAGAAAGCCAAAACACATTCAATTTTCAAACACAAACTTTCCCTAGAAAGTTCGACCAGTGCTGTTTTTTATAACTGGACTCAATTCAGGCAGAAAATGTAACTTTTTAAACACTGCTCAGATTTGGAAAAGAAACACATATTCTTTTTCCTCACAGTCTGAAAAGTACAAAAACACATTCAATTTTCAAGTACGAACTTTCCCTGAGGAGATAAACCAAACGGTATCTCACAATTGGCAATAGGACTCAATTCAGACAGAAAATGTAACTTTTCACACACTGCTCAGTTTGCAAAAGAAACACATATTCTTGTTCCTCACAGTCTGAAAAGCAAAAAAACACATTCAATTTTCAATTACGAACTTTCCGTGAGGAGATAAACCAATCGGTATCTCACAATTGGCAATAGGACTCAATTCAGAAAGAAAATGTATCTTTAGACACAGTGATCTGATTTACAAAAGAAGCACATATTCTTGTTCCTCATAGTCTGAAAAGCAGAAAAATACATTCAATTTTCAAGTACGAACTTTCCCTGAGGAGATAAACCAATCTGTATCTCACAATTGGCAATAGGACTCAATTCAGAAAGAAAATGTATCTTTAGACACAGTGATCTGATTTTCAAAAGAAACACATATTCATGTTTCCCACAGTCGGAGAAAGCCAAAACACATTCAATTTTCAAACACAAACTTTCCCTAGAAAGTTCGACCAGTGCTGTTTTTTATAACTGGACTCAATTCAGACAGAAAATGTAACTTTTTAAACACTGCTCAGATTTGGAAAAGAAACACATATTCTTGTTCCTCACAGTCTGAAAAGTACAAAAACACATTCAATTTTCCAGTACGAACTTTCCCTAGAAAGTTAGACAAAAGCTCTTTTTTATAACTGGACTCAATTCAGACAGAAAATGTAACTTTTGAAACACTGCTCAGATTTGCAAAAGAAACACATATTCTTGTTCCTCACAGTCTGAAAAGCAAAAAAACACATTCAATTTTCAAGTACGAACTTTCCCTGAGGAGATAAACCAATCGGTATCTCACAATTGGCAATAGGACTCAATTCAAACAGAAAATGTAACTTTTCACACACTGCTCAGATTTGCAAAAGAAACACATATTCTTCTTCCTCACAGTCTGAAAAGCACAAAAACACATTCAATTTTCAAGTACGAACCCTCCCTGAGGAGATAAACCAATCGGTATCTCACAATTGGCAATAGGACTCAATTCAGAAAGAAAATGTATCTTTAGACACAGTGATCTGATTTACAAAAGAAGCACATATTCTTGTTCCTCATAGTCTGAAAAGCAGAAAAATACATTCAATTTTCAAGTACGAACTTTCCCTGAGGAGATAAACCAATCTGTATCTCACAATTGGCAATAGGACTCAATTCAGAAAGAAAATGTATCTTTAGACACAGTGATCTGATTTTCAAAAGAAACACATATTCATGTTTCCCACAGTCGGAGAAAGCCAAAACACATTCAATTTTCAAACACAAACTTTCCCTAGAAAGTTCGACCAGTGCTGTTTTTTATAACTGGACTCAATTCAGACAGAAAATGTAACTTTTTAAACACTGCTCAGATTTGGAAAAGAAACACATATTCTTGTTCCTCACAGTCTGAAAAGTACAAAAACACATTCAATTTTCCAGTACGAACTTTCCCTAGAAAGTTAGACAAAAGCTCTTTTTTATAACTGGACTCAATTCAGACAGAAAATGTAACTTTTGAAACACTGCTCAGATTTGCAAAAGAAACACATATTCTTGTTCCTCACAGTCTGAAAAGCAAAAAAACACATTCAATTTTCAAGTACGAACTTTCCCTGAGGAGATAAACCAATCGGTATCTCACAATTGGCAATAGGACTCAATTCAAACAGAAAATGTAACTTTTCACACACTGCTCAGATTTGCAAAAGAAACACATATTCTTCTTCCTCACAGTCTGAAAAGCACAAAAACACATTCAATTTTCAAGTACGAACCCTCCCTGAGGAGATAAACCAATCGGTATCTCACAATTGGCAATAGGACTCAATTCAGAAAGAAAATGTATCTTTAGACACAGTGATCTGATTTACAAAAGAAACACATATTCATGTTTCCCACGGTCTGAGAAAGCCAAAACACATTCAATTTTCAAACACAAACTTTCCCTAAAAAGTTAGACCAATGCTGTTTTTTATAACTGGACTCAATTCAGGTAGAAAATATAACTTTTGAAACACTGCTCAGATTTGCAAAAGAAACACATATTCTTGTTCCTCACAGTCTGAAAAGCAAAAAAACACATTCAACTTTCAAGTACGAACTTTCCCTGAGGAGATAAACCAATCGGTATCTCACAATTGGCAATAGGACTCAATTCAGAAAGAAAATGTATCTTTAGACACAGTGATCAGATTTACAAAAGAAGCACATATTCTTGTTCCTCACAGTCAGAAAAGCACAAAAACACATTCAATTTTCAAGTACGAACTTTCCTTGAAGAGATAAACCAATCTGTATCTCACAATTGGCAATAGGACTCAATTCAGAAAGAAAATGTATCTTTAGACACAGTGATCTGATTTACAAAAGAAACACATATTCATGTTTCCCACGGTCTGAGAAAGCCAAAACACATTCAATTTTCAAAAACAAACTTTCCCTAAAAAGTTAGACCAATGCTGTTTTTTATAACTGGACTCAATTCAGGCAGAAAATATAACTTTTGAAACACTGCTCAGATTTGGAAAAGAAACACATATTCTTGTTCCTCACAGTCTGAAAAGTACAAAAACACATTCAATTTTCAAGTACGAACTTTCCCTGAGGAGATAAACCAATCGGTATCTCACAATTGGCAATAGGACTCAATTCATACAGAAAATGTAACTTTTCACACACTGCTCAGATTTGCAAAAGAAACACATATTCTTGTTCCTCACAGTCTGAAAAGCAAAAAAACACATTCAATTTTCAAGTACGAACTTTCCCTGAGGAGATAAACCAATCGGTATCTCACAATTGGCAATAGGACTCAATTCAGACAGAAAATGTAACTTTTAATACACTGCTCAGATTTGCAAAAGAAACACATATTCTTGTTCCTCACAGTCTGAAAAGCACAAAAACACATTCAATTTTCAAGTACGAACCTTCCCTGAGGAGATAAACCAATCTGTATCTCACAATCGGCAATAGGACACAATTCAGAAAGAAAATGTATCTTTAGACACAGTGATCTGATTTACAAAAGAAACACATATTCATGTTTCCCACGGTCTGAGAAAGCCAAAACACATTCAATTTTCAAACACAAACTTTCCCTAAAAAGTTAGACCAATGCTGTTTTTTATAACTGGACTCAATTCAGACAGAAAATGTAACTTTTGAAACCCTGCTCAGATTTGGAAAAGAAACACATATTCTTTTTCCTCACAGTCTGAAAAGCATGAAAACACATTCACTTTTCAAGTACGAACTTTCCCTGAGGAGATAAACCAATCAGTACCTCACAATTGGCAATAGGACTCAATTCAGGCAGAAAATGTAACTTTTCACACACTGCTCAGATTTGCAAAAGAAACACATATTCTTGTTCCTCACAGTCTGAAAAGCACAAAAACACATTCAAATTTCAAGTACGAACTTTCCCTGAGGAGAAAAACCAATCGGTATCTCACAATTGGCAATAGGACTCAATTCAGACAGAAAATGTAACTTTTCATACACTGCTCAGATTTGCAAAAGAAACACATATTCTTGTTCCTCACAGTCTGAAAAGTACAAAAACAAATTCAATTTTCAAGTACGAACCTTCCCTGAGGAGATAAACCAATCTATATCTTACAATTGGCAATAGGACTCAATTAAGTTAGAAAACGTAACTTTAAACCCAGTGATCCGATTTTGAAAACAAACATATATTCATGTTTCCCACGGTCTGAAAACACCCAAAGTTATTCAATTTTCAAACACGAACTTTCCCTAGAAAGTTAATCAAAAGCTCTTTTTTATAACTGGACTCAATTCAGACAGAAAATGTATCTTTAGACACAGAGATGTGATTTACAAAAGAAGCACATATTCTTGTTCCTCACAGTCTGAAAAGCACAAAAACACATTCAATTTTCAAGTACGAACTTTCCCTGAGGAGATAAACCAATCGGTATCTCACAATTGGCAATAGGACTCAATTCATACAGAAAATGTAACTTTTCACACACTGCTCAGTTTGCAAAAGAAACACATATTCTTGTTCCCCACAGTCTGAAAAGTAAAAAAACACATTCAATTTTCAAGTACGAACTTTCCGTGAGGAGATAAACCAATCGGTATCTCACACTTGGCAATAGGACTCAATTCAGAAAGATAATGTATCTTTAGACACAGTGATCTGATTTACAAAAGAAGCACATATTCTTGTTCCTCACAGTCTGAAAAGCAGAAAAATACATTCAATGTTCAAGTACGAACTTTCCCTGAGGAGATAAACCAATCTGTATCTCACAATTGGCAATAGGACTCAATTCAGAAAGAAAATGTATCTTTAGACACAGTGATCTGATTTACAAAAGAAACACATATTCATGTTTCCCACGGTCTGAGAAAGCCAAAACACATTCAATTTTCAAACACAAACTTTCCCTAGAAAGTTCGACCAGTGCTGTTTTTTATAACTGGACTCAATTCAGACAGAAAATGTAACTTTTTAAACACTGCTCAGATTTGGAAAAGAAACACAGATTCTTGTTCCTCACAGTCTGAAAACTACAAAAAGACATTCAATTTTCAAGTACGAACTTTCCCTGAGGAGATAAACCAATCGGTATCTCACAATTGGCAATAGGACTCAATTCAGACAGAAAATGTAACTTTTCATACACTGCTCAGATTTGCAAAAGAAACACATATTCTTGTTCCTCACAGTCAGAAAAGCACAAAAACACACTCAATTTTCAAGTACGATCTTTCCTTGAGGAGATAAACCAATCTGTATCTTACAATTGGCAATAGGTCTCAATTAAGCTAGAAAACGTAACTTTAAACCCAGTGATCCGATTTTCAAAAGAAACATATATTCATGTTTCCCACCGTCTGAAAAGACCAAAAGTCATTCAATTTTAAAACACGAACTTTCCCTAGAAAGTTAGACAAAAGCTCTTTTTTATAACTGGACTCAATTCAGACAGAAAATGTAACTTTTCACACACAGCTCAGATTTGCAAAAAAACACATATTCTTGTTCCTCACAGTCTGAAAAGTACAAAAAGACATTCAATTTTCAAGTACGAACTTTCCCTGAGGAGATAAACCAATTGGTATCTCACAATTGGCAATAGGACTCAATTCAGAAAGAAAATGTATCTTTAGACACAGTGATCTGATTTACAAAAGAAACACATATTCATGTTTCCCACGGTCTGAGAAAGCCAAAACACATTCAATTTTCAAACACAAACTTTCCCTAGAAAGTTCGACCAGTGCTGTTTTTTATAACTGGACTCAATTCAGGCAGAAAATGTAACTTTTTAAACACTGCTCAGATTTGGAAAAGAAACACATATTCTTTTTCCTCACAGTCTGAAAAGTACAAAAACACATTCAATTTTCAAGTACGAACTTTCCCTGAGGAGATAAACCAAACGGTATCTCACAATTGGCAATAGGACTCAATTCAGACAGAAAATGTAACTTTTCACACACTGCTCAGTTTGCAAAAGAAACACATATTCTTGTTCCTCACAGTCTGAAAAGCAAAAAAACACATTCAATTTTCAAATACGAACTTTCCGTGAGGAGATAAACCAATCGGTATCTCACAATTGGCAATAGGACTCAATTCAGACAGAAAATGTAACTTTTCACACACTGCTCAGATTTGCAAAAGAAACACATATTCTTGTTCCTCACAGTCTGAAAAGCACAAAAACACATTCAATTTTCAAGTACGAACCCTCCCTGAGGAGATAAACCAATCTGTATCTCACAATTGGCAATAGGACTCAATTCAGAAAGAAAATGTATCTTTAGACACAGTGATCTGATTTACAAAAGAAACACATATTCATGTTTCCCACGGTCTGAGAAAGCCAAAACACATTCAATTTTCAAACACAAATTTCCCTAAAAAGTTAGACCAATGCTGTTTTTTATAACTGGACTCAATTCAGGTAGAAAATATAACTTTTGAAACACTGCTCAGATTTGGAAAAGAAACACATATTCTTGTTCCTCACCGTCTGAAAAGTACAAAAACAAATTCAATTTTCAAGTACGAACTTTCCCTGAGGAGATAAACCAATTGGTATCTCACAATTGGCAATAGGACTCAATCAGACAGAAAATGTAACTTTTCACACACTGCTCAGATTTGCAAAAGAAACACATATTCTTGTTCCTCACAGTCTGAAAAGCAAAAAAACACATTCAATTTTCAAGTACGAACTTTCCCTAGAAAGTTAGACAAAAGCTCTTTTTTATAACTGGACTCAATTCAGGCAGAAAATGTAACTTTTGAAACACTGCTCAGATTTGCAAAAGAAACACATATTCTTGTTCCTCACAGTCTGAAAAGCAAAAAAACACATTCAATTTTCAAGTACGAACTTTCCCTGAGGAGATAAACCAATTGGTATCTCACAATTGGCAATAGGACTCAATCAGACAGAAAATGTAACTTTTCACACACTGCTCAGATTTGCAAAAGAAACACATATTCTTGTTCCTCACAGTCTGAAAAGCAAAAAAACACATTCAATTTTCAAGTACGAACTTTCCCTAGAAAGTTAGACAAAAGCTCTTTTTTATAACTGGACTCAATTCAGGCAGAAAATGTAATTTTTGAAACAATGCTCAGATTTGGAAAGAAACACATATTCTTGTTCCTCATAGTCTGAAAAGCACGAAAACACATTCACTTTTCAAGTACGAACTTTCCTTGAGGAGATAAACCAATCTGTATCTCACAATTGGCAATAGGACTCAATTCAGGAAGAAAATGTATCTTTAGACACAGTGATCTGATTTACAAAAGAAACACATATTCATGTTTCCCACGGTCTGAGAAAGCCAAAACACATTCAATTTTCAAAAACAAACTTTCCGTAAAAAGTTAGACCAATGCTGTTTTTTATAACTGGACTCAATTCAGGCAGAAAATATAACTTTTGAAACACTGCTCAGATTTGGAAAAGAAACACATATTCTTGTTCCTCACAGTCTGAAAAGCACAAAAACACATTCAATTTTCAAGTACGAACGTTCCCTGAGGAGATAAACCAATCAGTACCTCACAATTGGCAATAGGACTCAATTCAGGCAGAAAATGTAACTTTTCACACACTGCTCAGATTTGCAAAAGAAACACATATTCTTGTTCCTCACAGTCTGAAAAGCACAAAAACACATTCAATTTTCAAGTACGAACTTTCCCTGAGGAGAAAAACCAATCGGTATCTCACAATTGGCAATAGGACTCAATTCAGACAGAAAATGTAACTTTTCATACACTGCTCAGATTTGCAAAAGAAACACATATTCTTGTTCCTCACAGTCTGAAAAGCACGAAAACACATTCACTTTTCAAGTACGAACTTTCCTTGAGGAGATAAACTAATCTGTATCTTACAATTGGCAATAGGACTCAATTAAGTTAGAAAACGTAACTTTAAACCCAGTGATCCGATTTTGAAAACAAACATATATTCATGTTTCCCACGGTCTGAAAACACCCAAAGTCATTCAATTTTCAAACACGAACTTTCCCTAGAAAGTTAATCAAAAGCTCTTTTTTATAACTGGACTCAATTCAGGCAGAAAATGTAATTTTTGAAACAATGCTCAGATTTGGAAAGAAACACATATTCTTGTTCCTCACAGTCTGAAAAGTACAAAAACACATTCAATTTTCAAGTACGAACTTTCCCTGAGGAGATAAACCAATCTGTATCTCACAATTGCCAATAGGACTCAATTCAGACAGAAAATGTATCTTTAGACACAGTGATCTGATTTACAAAAGAAGCACATATTCTTGTTCGTCACAGTCTGAAAAGCACAAAAACACATTCAATTTTCAAGTACGAACTTTCCCTGAGTAGATAAACCAAACGGTATCTCACAATTGGCAATAGGACTCAATTCATACAGAAAATGTAACTTTTCACACACTGCTCAGTTTGCAAAAGAAACACATATTCTTGTTCCCCACAGTCTGAAAAGCAAAAAAACACATTCAATTTTCAAGTACGAACTTTCCGTGAGGAGATAAACCAATCGGTATCTCACACTTGGCAATAGGACTCAATTCAGAAAGATAATGTATCTTTAGACACAGTGATCTGATTTACAAAAGAAGCACATATTCTTGTTCCTCATAGTCTGAAAAGCAGAAAAATACATTCAATGTTCAAGTACGAACTTTCCCTGAGGAGATAAACCAATCTGTATCTCACAATTGGCAATAGGACTCAATTCAGAAAGAAAATGTAACTTTTCATACACTGCTCAGATTTGCAAAAGAAACACATATTCTTGTTCCTCACAGTCAGAAAAGCACAAAAACACACTCAATTTTCAAGTACGATCTTTCCTTGAGGAGATAAACCAATCTGTATCTTACAATTGGCAATAGGTCTCAATTAAGCTAGAAAACGTAACTTTAAACCCAGTGATCCGATTTTCAAAAGAAACATATATTCATGTTTCCCACCGTCTGAAAAGACCAAAAGTCATTCAATTTTAAAACACGAACTTTCCCTAGAAAGTTAGACAAAAGATCTTTTTTATAACTGGACTCAATTCAGACAGAAAATGTAACTTTTGAAACACTGCTCAGATTTGAAAAAGAAACACATATTCTTGTTCCTCACAGTCTGAAAAGTACAAAAAGACATTCAATTTTCAAGTACGAACTTTCCCTGAGGAGATAAACCAATTGGTATCTCACAATTGGCAATAGGACTCAATTCAGAAAGAAAATGTATCTTTAGACACAGTGATCTGATTTACAAAAGAAACACATATTCATGTTTCCCACGGTCTGAGAAAGCCAAAACACATTCAATTTTCAAGCACAAACTTTCCCTAGAAAGTTCGACCAGTGCTGTTTTTTATAACTGGACTCAATTCAGACAGAAAATGTAACTTTTTAAACACTGTTCAGATTTGGAAAAGAAACACATATTCTTGTTCCTCACAGTCTGAAAAGTACAAAAAGACATTCAATTTTCAAGTACGAACTTTCCCTGAGGAGATAAACCAATCGGTATCTCACAATTGGCAATAGGACTCAATTCAGACAGAAAATGTAACTTTAAACCCAGTGATCCGATTTTCAAAAGAAACATATATTCATGTTTCCCACCGTCTGAAAAGACCAAAAGTCATTCAATTTTCAAACACGAACTTTCCCTAGAAAGTTAGACAAAAGCTCTTTTTTATAACTGGACTCAATTCAGGCAGAAAATGTAACTTTTGAAACACTGCTCAGATTTGGAAAAGAAACACATATTCTTGTTCCTCACAGTCTGAAAAGCACAAAAACACATTCAATTTTCAAGTACGAACCCTCCCTGAGGAGATAAACCAATCGGTATCTCACAATTGGCAATAGGACTCAATTCAGACAGAAAATGTAACTTTTCACACACTGCTCAGATTTGCAAAAGAAACACATATTCATGTTTCCCACGGTCTGAGAAAGCCAAAACACATTCAATTTTCAAACACAAATTTCCCTAAAAAGTTAGACCAATGCTGTTTTTTATAACTGGACTCAATTCAGGTAGAAAATATAACTTTTGAAACACTGCTCAGATTTGGAAAAGAAACACATATTCTTGTTCCTCACCGTCTGAAAAGTACAAAAACAAATTCAATTTTCAAGTACGAACTTTCCCTGAGGAGATAAACCAATTGGTATCTCACAATTGGCAATAGGACTCAATCAGACAGAAAATGTAACTTTTCACACACTGCTCAGATTTGCAAAAGAAACACATATTCTTGTTCCTCACAGTCTGAAAAGCAAAAAAACACATTCAATTTTCAAGTACGAACTTTCCCTAGAAAGTTAGACAAAAGCTCTTTTTTATAACTGGACTCAATTCAGGCAGAAAATGTAACTTTTGAAACACTGCTCAGATTTGCAAAAGAAACACATATTCTTGTTCCTCACAGTCTGAAAAGCAAAAAAACACATTCAATTTTCAAGTACGAACTTTCCCTGAGGAGATAAACCAATCTGTATATCACAATTGGCAATAGGACTCAATTCAGAAAGAAAATGTATCGTTAGACACAGTGATCTGATTTTCAAAAGAAACACATATTCATGTTTCCCACGGTCTGAGAAAGCCAAAACACATTCAATTTTCAAACACAAACTTTCCCTAGAAAGTTCGACCAGTGCTGTTTTTTATAACTGGACTCAATTCAGACAGAAAATGTAACTTTTTAAACACTGCTCAGATTTGGAAAAGAAACACATATTCTTGTTCCTCACAGTCTGAAAAGTACAAAAACACATTCAATTTTCCAGTACGAACTTTCCCTAGAAAGTTAGACAAAAGCTCTTTTTTATAACTGGACTCAATTCAGGCAGAAAATGTAACTTTTGAAACACTGCTCAGATTTGCAAAAGAAACACATATTCTTGTTCCTCACAGTCTGAAAAGCAAAAAAACACATTCAATTTTCAAGTACGAACTTTCCCTGAGGAGATAAACCAATCGGTATCTCACAATTGGCAATAGGACTCAATTCAGACAGAAAATGTAACTTTTGAAACCCTGCTCAGATTTGGAAAAGAAACACATATTCTTGTTCCTCACAGTCTGAAAAGCACAAAAACACATTCAATTTTCAAGTACGAACCCTCCCTGAGGAGATAAACCAATCTGTATCTCACAATTGGCAATAGGACTCAATTCAGAAAGAAAATGTATCTTTAGACACAGTGATCTGATTTACAAAAGAAACACATATTCATGTTTCCCACGGTCTGAGAAAGCCAAAACACATTCAATTTTCAAACACAAACTTTCCCTAAAAAGTTAGACCAATGCTGTTTTTTATAACTGGACTCAATTCAGGTAGAAAATATAACTTTTGAAACACTGCTCAGATTTGGAAAAGAAACACATATTCTTGTTCCTCACCGTCTGAAAAGTACAAAAACACATTCAATTTTCAAGTACGAACTTTCCCTGAGGAGATAAACCAATTGGTATCTCACAATTGGCAATAGGACTCAATCAGACAGAAAATGTAACTTTTCACACACTGCTCAGATTTGCAAAAGAAACACATATTCTTGTTCCTCACAGTCTGAAAAGCAAAAAAACACATTCAATTTTCAAGTACGATCTTTCCCTGAGGAGATAAACCAATCGGTATCTCACAATTGGCAATAGGACTAAATTCAGACAGAAAATGTAACTTTTCATACACTGCTCAGATTTGCAAAGGAAACACATATTCTTGTTCCTCACAGTCTGAAAAGCAAAAAAACACATTCAATTTTCAATTACGAACTTTCCCTAGAACGTTAGACAAAAGCTCTTTTTTATAACTGGACTCAATTCAGGCAGAAAATGTAAGTTTTGAAACACTGCTCAGATTTGCAAAAGAAACACATATTCTTGTTCCTCACAGTCTGAAAAGCAAAAAAACACATTCAATTTTCAAGTACGAACTTTCCCTGAGGAGATAAACCAATCGGTATCTCACAATTGGCAATAGGACTCAATTCAGACAGACAATGTAACTTTTCATACACTGCTCAGATTTGCAAAAGAAACACATATTCTTGTTCCTCACAGTCTGAAAAGCAAAAAAACACATTCAACTTTCAAGTACGAACTTTCCCTGAGGAGATAAACCAATCGGTATCTCACAATTGGCAATAGGACTCAATTCAGAAAGAAAATGTATCTTTAGACACAGTGATCAGATTTACAAAAGAAACACATATTCTTGTTCCTCACAGTCAGAAAAGCACAAAAACACATTCAATTTTCAAGTACGAACTTTCCTTGAAGAGATAAACCAATCTGTATCTCACAATTGGCAATAGGACTCAATTCAGAAAGAAAATGTATCTTTAGACACAGTGATCTGATTTACAAAAGAAACACATATTCATGTTTCCCACGGTCTGAGAAAGCCAAAACACATTCAATTTTCAAAAACAAACTTTCCCTAAAAAGTTAGACCAATGCTGTTTTTTATAACTGGACTCAATTCAGGCAGAAAATATAACTTTTGAAACACTGCTCAGATTTGGAAAAGAAACACATATTCTTGTTCCTCACAGTCTGAAAAGTACAAAAACACATTCAATTTTCAAGTACGAACTTTCCCTGAGGAGATAAACCAATCGGTATCTCACAATTGGCAATAGGACTCAATTCATACAGAAAATGTAACTTTTCACACACTGCTCAGATTTGCAAAAGAAACACATATTCTTGTTCCTCACAGTCTGAAAAGCAAAAAAACACATTCAATTTTCAAGTACGAACTTTCCCTGAGGAGATAAACCAATCGGTATCTCACAATTGGCAATAGGACTCAATTCAGACAGAAAATGTAACTTTTCACACACTGCTCAGATTTGCAAAAGAAACACATATTCTTGTTCCTCACAGTCTGAAAAGCACAAAAACACATTCAATTTTCAAGTACGAACCTTCCCTGAGGAGATAAACCAATCTGTATTTCACAATCGGCAATAGGACACAATTCAGAAAGAAAATGTATCTTTAGACACAGTGATCTGATTTACAAAAGAAACACATATACATGTTTCCCACGGTCTGAGAAAGCCAAAACACATTCAATTTTCAAACACAAACTTTCCCTAAAAAGTTAGACCAATGCTGTTTTTTATAACTGGACTCAATTCAGACAGAAAATGTAACTTTTGAAACCCTGCTCAGATTTGGAAAAGAAACACATATTCTTTTTCCTCACAGTCTGAAAAGCACGAAAACACATTCACTTTTCAAGTACAAACTTTCCTTGAGGAGATAAACCAATCTATACCTTACAATTGGCAATAGGACTCAATTAAGTTAGAAAACGTAACTTTAAACCCAGTGATCCGATTTTGAAAACAAACATATATTCATGTTTCCCACGGTCTGAAAACACCCAAAGTTATTCAATTTTCAAACACGAACTTTCCCTAGAAAGTTAATCAAAAGCTCTTTTTTATAACTGGACTCAATTCAGGCAGAAAATGTAATTTTTGAAACAATGCTCAGATTTGGAAAGAAACACATATTCTTGTTCCTCATAGTCTGAAAAGCACGAAAACACATTCACTTTTCAAGTACGAACTTTCCTTGAGGGGATAAACCAATCTGTATCTCACAATTGGCAATAGGACTCAATTCAGAAAGAAAATGTATCTTTAGACACAGTGATCTGATTTACAAAAGAAACACATATTCATGTTTCCCACGGTCTGAGAAAGCCAAAACACATTCAATTTTCAAAAACAAACTTTCCCTAAAAAGTTAGACCAATGCTGTTTTTTATAACTGGACTCAATTCAGGCAGAAAATATAACTTTTGAAACACTGCTCAGATTTGGAAAAGAAACACATATTCTTGTTCCTCACAGTCTGAAAAGTACAAAAACACATTCAATTTTCAAGTACGAACTTTCCCTGAGGAGATAAACCAATCGGTATCTCACAATTGGCAATAGGACTCAATTCAGACAGAAAATGTAACTTTTCACACACAGCTCAGATTTGCAAAAGAAACACATATTCTTGTTCCTCACAGTCTTAAAAGCACAAAAACACATTCAATTTTCAAGTACGAACTTTCCCTGAGGAGATAAACCAATCGGTATCTCACAATTGGCAATAGGACTCAATTCAGACAAACAATGTAACTTTTCATACACTGCTCAGATTTGCAAAAGAAACACATATTCTTGTTCCTCACAGTCTGAAAAGCAAAAAAACACATTCAACTTTCAAGTACGAACTTTCCCTGAGGAGATAAACCAATCGGTATCTCACAATTGGCAATAGGACTCAATTCAGAAAGAAAATGTATCTTTAGACACAGTGATCAGATTTACAAAAGAAGCACATATTCCTGTTCCTCACAGTCAGAAAAGCACAAAAACACATTCAATTTTCAAGTACGAACTTTCCTTGAAGAGATAAACCAATCTGTATCTCACAATTGGCAATAGGACTCAATTCAGAAAGAAAATGTATCTTTAGACACAGTGATCTGATTTACAAAAGAAACACATATTCATGTTTCCCACGGTCTGAGAAAGCCAAAACACATTCAATTTTCAAAAACAAACTTTCCCTAAAAAGTTAGACCAATGCTGTTTTTTATAACTGGACTCAATTCAGGCAGAAAATATAACTTTTGAAACACTGCTCAGATTTGGAAAAGAAACACATATTCTTGTTCCTCACAGTCTGAAAAGTACAAAAACACATTCAATTTTCAAGTACGAACTTTCCCTGAGGAGATAAACCAATCGGTATCTCACAATTGGCAATAGGACTCAATTCATACAGAAAATGTAACTTTTCACACACTGCTCAGATTTGCAAAAGAAACACATATTCTTGTTCCTCTCAGTCTGAAAAGCAAAAAAACGCATTCAATTTTCAAGTACGAACTTTCCCTGAGGAGATAAACCAATCGGTATCTCACAATTGGCAATAGGACTCAATTCAGACAGAAAATGTAACTTTTCATACACTGCTCAGATTTGCAAAAGAAACACATATTCTTGTTCCTCACAGAATGAAAAGCACAAAAACACATTCAATTTTCAAGTACGAACCTTCCCTGAGGAGATAAACCAATCTGTATCTCACAATCGGCAATAGGACACAATTCAGAAAGAAAATGTATCTTTAGACACAGTGATCTGATTTACAAAAGAAACACATATTCATGTTTCCCACGGTCTGAGAAAGCCAAAACACATTCAATTTTCAAACACAAACTTTCCCTAAAAAGTTAGACCAATGCTGTTTTTTATAACTGGACTCAATTCAGACAGAAAATGTAACTTTTGAAACCCTGCTCAGATTTGGAAAAGAAACACATATTCTTTTTCCTCACAGTCTGAAAAGCACGAAAACACATTCACTTTTCAAGTACAAACTTTCCTTGAGGAGATAAACCAATCTATACCTTACAATTGGCAATAGGACTCAATTAAGTTAGAAAACGTAACTTTAAACCCAGTGATCCGATTTTGAAAACAAACATATATTCATGTTTCCCACGGTCGGAAAACACCCAAAGTTATTCAATTTTCAAACACGAACTTTCCCTAGAAAGTTAATCAAAAGCTCTTTTTTATAACTGGACTCAATTCAGGCAGAAAATGTAATTTTTGAAACAATGCTCAGATTTGGAAAGAAACACATATTCTTGTTCCTCATAGTCTGAAAAGCACGAAAACACATTCACTTTTCAAGTACGAACTTTCCTTGAGGAGATAAACCAATCTGTATCTCACAATTGGCAATAGGACTCAATTCAGGAAGAAAATGTATCTTTAGACACAGTGATCTGATTTACAAAAGAAACACATATTCATGTTTCCCACGGTCTGAGAAAGCCAAAACACATTCAATTTTCAAAAACAAACTTTCCCTAAAAAGTTAGACCAATGCTGTTTTTTATAACTGGACTCAATTCAGGCAGAAAATATAACTTTTGAAACACTGCTCAGATTTGGAAAAGAAACACATATTCTTGTTCCTCACAGTCTGAAAAGCACAAAAACACATTCAATTTTCAAGTACGAACTTTCCCTGAGGAGATAAACCAATCTATATCTTACAATTGGCAATAGGACTCAATTAAGTTAGAAAACGTAACTTTAAACCCAGTGATCCGATTTTGAAAACAAACATATATTCATGTTTCCCACGGTCTGAAAACACCCAAAGTTATTCAATTTTCAAACACGAACTTTCCATAGAAAGTTAATCAAAAGCTCTTTTTTATAACTGGACTCAATTCAGGCAGAAAATGTAACTTTTGAAACCCTGCTCAGATTTGGAAAAGAAACACATATTCTTTTTCCTCACAGTCTGAAAAGCACGAAAACACATTCACTTTTCAAGTACGAACTTTCCTTGAGGAGATAAACCAATCTGTATCTTACAATTGGCAATAGGACTCAATTAAGTTAGAAAACGTAACTTTAAACCCAGTGATCCGATTTTGAAAACAAACATATATTCATGTTTCCCACGGTCTGAAAACACCCAAAGTCATTCAATTTTCAAACAGGAACTTTCCCTAGAAAGTTAATCAAAAGCTCTTTTTTATAACTGGACTCAATTCAGGCAGAAAATGTAATTTTTGAAACAATGCTCAGATTTGGAAAGAAACACATATTCTTGTTCCTCACAGTCTGAAAAGTACAAAAACACATTCAATTTTCAAGTACGAACTTTCCCTGAGGAGATAAACCAATCTGTATCTCACAATTGCCAATAGGACTCAATTCAGACAGAAAATGTATCTTTAGACACAGTGATCTGATTTACAAAAGAAGCACATATTCTTGTTCCTCACAGTCTGAAAAGCACAAAAACACATTCAATTTTCAAGTACGAACTTTCCCTGAGTAGATAAACCAAACTGTATCTCACAAATGGCAATAGGACTCAATTCAGAAAGAAAATGAATCTTTAGACACAGTGATCTGATTTACAAAAGAAACACATATTCATGTTTCCCACGGTCTGAGAAAGCCAAAACACATTCAATTTTCAAAAACAAACTTTCCCTAAAAAGTTAGACCAATGCTGTTTTTTATAACTGGACTCAATTCAGGCAGAAAATATAACTTTTGAAACACTGCTCAGATTTGGAAAAGAAACACATATTCTTGTTCCTCACAGTCTGAAAAGCAAAAAAACACATTCAATTTTCAAGTACGAACTTTCCCTGAGGAGATAAACCAATCGGTATCTCACAATTGGCAATAGGACTCAATTCAGACAGAAAATGTAACTTTTCACACACTGCTCAGATTTGCAAAAGAAACACATATTCTTGTTCCTCACAGTCTGAAAAGCAAAAAAAAAACATTCAATTTTCAAGTACGAACCCTCCCTGAGTAGATAAACCAATCTGTATCTCACAAATGGCAATAGGACTCAATTCAGAAAGAAAATGTATCTTTAGAAACAGTGTTCTCATTTACAAAAGAAGCACATATTCTTGTTCCTCATAGTCTGAAAAGCACAAAAACACATTCAATTTTCAAGTACGAACTTTCCCTGAGTAGATAAACCAATCTGTGTCTCACAAATGGCAATAGGACTCAATTCAGAAAAAAATGTATCTTTAGACACAGTGATCTGATTTACAAAAGAAGCACATATTCTTGTTCCTCACAGTCTGAAAAGCACGAAAACACATTCACTTTTCAAGTACGAACTTTCCTTGAGGAGATAAACCAATCTGTATCTTACAATTGGGAATAGGACTCAATTAAGTTAGAAAACGTAACTTTAAACCCAGTGATCCGATTTTGAAAACAAACATATATTCATGTTTCCCACGGTCTGAAAACACCCAAAGTTATTCAATTTTCAAACACGAACTTTCCCTAGAAAGTTAATCAAAAGCTCTTTTTTATAACTGGACTCAATTCAGGCAGAAAATGTAATTTTTGAAACAATGCTCAGATTTGGAAAGAAACACATATTCTTGTTCCTCACAGTCTGAAAAGTACAAAAACACATTCAATTTTCAAGTACGAACTTTCCCTGAGGAGATAAACCAATCTGTATCTCACAATTGGCAATAGGACTCAATTCAGAAAGAAAATGTATCTTTAGACACAGTGATCTGATTTACAAAAGAAGCACATATTCTTGTTCCTCACAGTCTGAAAAGCACAAAAACACATTCAATTTTCAAGTACGAACTTTCCCTGAGGAGATAAACCAATCTGTATCTCACAATTGGCAATATGACTCAATTCAGAAAGAAAATGTATCTTTAGACACAGTGATCTGATTTACAAAAGAAACACATATTCATGTTTCCCACGGTCTGAGAAAGCCAAAACACATTCAATTTTCAAAAACAAACTTTCCCTAAAAAGTTAGACCAATGCTGTTTTTTATAACTGGACTCAATTCAGGCAGAAAATGTAACTTTTGAAACACTGCTCAGATTTGCAAAAGAAACACATATTCTTGTTCCTCACAGTCTGAAAAGCAAAAAAAAAACACATACAATTTTCAAGTACGAACCTTCCCTGAGGAGATAAACCAATCTGTATCTCACAAATGGCAATAGGACTCAATTCAGAAAGAAAATGTATCTTTAGAAACAGTGTTCTCATTTACAAAAGAAGCACATATTCTTGTTCCTCATAGTCTGAAAAGCACAAAAACACATTCAATTTTCAAGTACGAACTTTCCCTGAGTAGATAAACCAATCTGTGTCTCACAAATGGCAATAGGACTCAATTCAGAAAAAAATGTATCTTTAGACACAGTGATCTGATTTACAAAAGAAGCACATATTCTTGTTCCTCACAGTCTGAAAAGCACGAAAACACATTCACTTTTCAAGTACGAACTTTCCTTGAGGAGATAAACCAATCTGTATCTTACAATTGGCAATAGGACTCAATTAAGTTAGAAAACGTAACTTTAAACCCAGTGATCCGATTTTGAAAACAATCATATATTCATGTTTCCCACGGTCTGAAAACACCCAAAGTTATTCAATTTTCAAACACGAACTTTCCCTAGAAAGTTAATCAAAAGCTCTTTTTTATAACTGGACTCAATTCAGGCAGAAAATGTAATTTTTGAAACAATGCTCAGATTTGGAAAGAAACACATATTCTTGTTCCTCACAGTCTGAAAAGTACAAAAACACATTCAATTTTCAAGTACGAACTTTCCCTGAGGAGATAAACCAATCTGTATCTCACAATTGGCAATAGGACTCAATTCAGAAAGAAAATGTATCTTTAGAAACAGTGATCTGATTTACAAAAGAAGCACATATTCTTGTTCCTCACAGTCTGAAAAGCACAAAAACACATTCAATTTTCAAGTACGAACTTTCCCTGAGGAGATAAACCAATCTATATCTCACAATTGGCAATAGGACTCAATTCAGACAGAAAATGTAACCTTTCACACACTGCTCAGATTTGCAAAAGAAACACATATTCCTGTTCCTCATAGTCTGAAAACCACAAAAACACATTCAATTTTCAAGTACGAACTTTCCTTGAGGAGGTAAAACAAATCTGTATCTGTCAATTGGCAATAGGTCTCAATTAAGCTAGTAAACGTAGCTTTAAACCCAGTGATCCGATTTTCAAAAGAAACATATATTCATGTTTCCCACGGTCTGAAAAGACCAAAAGTCATTCAATTTTCAAACACAAACTTTCCCTAGAAAGTTAGACCAAAGCTCTTTTTTATAACTGGACTCAATTCAGGTAGAAAATGTAACTTTTGAAACACTGATCAGATTTGCAAAAGAAACACATATCCTTGTTCCTCACAGTCTGAAAAGCACAAAAACACATTCAATTTTCAAGTACAAACTTTCCCTGAGGAGATAAACAAATAGGTATCTCACAATTGGCAATAGGACTCAATTCAGACAGAAAATGTAACTTTTCACACACAGCTCAGATTTGCAAAAAAACACATATTCTTGTTCCTCACAGTCTAAAAACCACAAAAACACATTCAATTTTCAAGGACGAACTTTCCTTGAGGCGATAAACCAATCTGTATCTCACAATTGGCAATAGGACTTAATTCAGACAGAAAATGTATCTTTAGACACAGTGATCTGATTTACAAAAGAAGCACATATTCTTGTTCCTCACAGTCTGAAAAGTACAAAAACACATTCAATTTTCAAGTATGAACTTTCCCTGAGGAGATAAACCAATCGATATCTCACAATTGGCAATAGGACTCAATTAAGCTAGAAAACGTAACTTTAGACACAGTGATCCCATTTACAAAAGATACACATATTCATGTTTCCCATGTTTTGAAAAAGCAAAAACACATTCAATTTTCAAACACAAACTTTCCCTAAAAAGTTAGACCAATGCTGTTTTTGATAACTGGACTCAATTCAGACAGAAAATGTAACTTTTCACACACTGCTCAGATTTGCAAAAGAAACACATATTCTTGTTCCTCAGTCTGAAAAGCACAAAAACACATTCAATTTTCAAGTACGAACTTTCCCTTAGGAGATAAACCAATCTGTATCTCACAATTGGCAAAAGGACTCAATTCAGAAAAAAAATGTAACTTTTGAAACACTGCTCAGATTTGGAAAAGAAACCCATATTCTTTTTCCTCATAGTCTGAAAAGTACAAAAACACATTCAATTTTAAAGTACGAACTTTCCTTGAGAAGATAAACCAATCTGTATCTTACAATTGGCAATAGGACTCAATTCAGAAAGAAAATGTATCTTTAGACACAGTGATCTGATTTACAAAAGAAGCACATATTCTTGTTCCTCACAGTCTGAAAAGCAAAAAAACACATTCAATTTTCAAGTACGAACTTTCCCTGAGGAGATAAACCAATCGGTATCTCACAATTGGCAATAGGACTCAATTCAGACAGAAAATGTAACTTTTCACACACTGCTCAGATTTGCAAAAGAAACACATATTCTTGTTCCTCACAGTCTGAAAAGCAAAAAAAAAACATTCAATTTTCAAGTACGAACCCTCCCTGAGTAGATAAACCAATCTGTATCTCACAAATGGCAATAGGACTCAATTCAGAAAGAAAATGTATCTTTAGAAACAGTGTTCTCATTTACAAAAGAAGCACATATTCTTGTTCCTCATAGTCTGAAAAGCACAAAAACACATTCAATTTTCAAGTACGAACTTTCCCTGAGTAGATAAACCAATCTGTGTCTCACAAATGGCAATAGGACTCAATTCAGAAAAAAATGTATCTTTAGACACAGTGATCTGATTTACAAAAGAAGCACATATTCTTGTTCCTCACAGTCTGAAAAGCACGAAAACACATTCACTTTTCAAGTACGAACTTTCCTTGAGGAGATAAACCAATCTGTATCTTACAATTGGGAATAGGACTCAATTAAGTTAGAAAACGTAACTTTAAACCCAGTGATCCGATTTTGAAAACAAACATATATTCATGTTTCCCACGGTCTGAAAACACCCAAAGTTATTCAATTTTCAAACACGAACTTTCCCTAGAAAGTTAATCAAAAGCTCTTTTTTATAACTGGACTCAATTCAGGCAGAAAATGTAATTTTTGAAACAATGCTCAGATTTGGAAAGAAACACATATTCTTGTTCCTCACAGTCTGAAAAGTACAAAAACACATTAAATTTTCAAGTACGAACTTTCCCTGAGGAGATAAACCAATCTGTATCTCACAATTGGCAATAGGACTCAATTCAGAAAGAAAATGTATCTTTAGACACAGTGATCTGATTTACAAAAGAAGCACATATTCTTGTTCCTCACAGTCTGAAAAGCACAAAAACACATTCAATTTTCAAGTACGAACTTTCCCTGAGGAGATAAACCAATCTGTATCTCACAATTGGCACTATGACTCAATTCAGAAAGAAAATGTATCTTTAGACACAGTGATCTGATTTACAAAAGAAACACATATTCATGTTTCCCACGGTCTGAGAAAGCCAAAACACATTCAATTTTCAAAAACAAACTTTCCCTAAAAAGTTAGACCAATGCTGTTTTTTATAACTGGACTCAATTCAGGCAGAAAATGTAACTTTTGAAACACTGCTCAGATTTGCAAAAGAAACACATATTCTTGTTCCTCACAGTCTGAAAAGCAAAAAAAAAACACATACAATTTTCAAGTACGAACCTTCCCTGAGGAGATAAACCAATCTGTATCTCACAAATGGCAATAGGACTCAATTCAGAAAGAAAATGTATCTTTAGAAACAGTGTTCTCATTTACAAAAGAAGCACATATTCTTGTTCCTCATAGTCTGAAAAGCACAAAAACACATTCAATTTTCAAGTACGAACTTTCCCTGAGTAGATAAACCAATCTGTATCTCACAAATGGCAATAGGACTCAATTCAGAAAGAAAATGTATCTTTAGAAACAGTGTTCTCATTTACAAAAGAAGCACATATTCTTGTTCCTCATAGTCTGAAAAGCACAAAAACACATTCAATTTTCAAGTACGAACTTTCCCTGAGTAGATAAACCAATCTGTGTCTCACAAATGGCAATAGGACTCAATTCAGAAAAAAATGTATCTTTAGACACAGTGATCTGATTTACAAAAGAAGCACATATTCTTGTTCCTCACAGTCTGAAAAGCACGAAAACACATTCACTTTTCAAGTACGAACTTTCCTTGAGGAGATAAACCAATCTGTATCTTACAATTGGCAATAGGACTCAATTAAGTTAGAAAACGTAACTTTAAACCCAGTGATCCGATTTTGAAAACAAACATATATTCATGTTTCCCACGGTCTGAAAACACCCAAAGTTATTCAATTTTCAAACACGAACTTTCCCTAGAAAGTTAATCAAAAGCTCTTTTTTATAACTGGACTCAATTCAGGCAGAAAATGTAATTTTTGAAACAATGCTCAGATTTGGAAAGAAACACATATTCTTGTTCCTCACAGTCTGAAAAGTACAAAAACACATTCAATTTTCAAGTACGAACTTTCCCTGAGGAGATAAACCAATCTGTATCTCACAATTGGCAATAGGACTCAATTCAGAAAGAAAATGTATCTTTAGACACAGTGATCTGATTTACAAAAGAAGCACATATTCTTGTTCCTCACAGTCTGAAAAGCACAAAAACACATTCAATTTTCAAGTACGAACTTTCCCTGAGGAGATAAACCAATCTGTATCTCACAATTGGCAATATGACTCAATTCAGAAAGAAAATGTATCTTTAGACACAGTGATCTGATTTACAAAAGAAACACATATTCATGTTTCCCACGGTCTGAGAAAGCCAAAACACATTCAATTTTCAAAAACAAACTTTCCCTAAAAAGTTAGACCAATGCTGTTTTTTATAACTGGACTCAATTCAGGCAGAAAATGTAACTTTTGAAACACTGCTCAGATTTGCAAAAGAAACACATATTCTTGTTCCTCACAGTCTGAAAAGCAAAAAAAAAACACATACAATTTTCAAGTACGAACCTTCCCTGAGGAGATAAACCAATCTGTATCTCACAAATGGCAATAGGACTCAATTCAGAAAGAAAATGTATCTTTAGAAACAGTGTTCTCATTTACAAAAGAAGCACATATTCTTGTTCCTCATAGTCTGAAAAGCACAAAAACACATTCAATTTTCAAGTACGACCTTTCCCTGAGTAGATAAACCAATCAGTGTCTCACAAATGGCAATAGGACTCAATTCAGAAAAAAATGTATCTTTAGACACAGTGATCTGATTTACAAAAGAAGCACATATTCTTGTTCCTCACAGTCTGAAAAGCACGAAAACACATTCACTTTTCAAGTACGAACTTTCCTTGAGGAGATAAACCAATCTGTATCTTACAATTGGCAATAGGACTCAATTAAGTTAGAAAACGTAACTTTAAACCCAGTGATCCGATTTTGAAAACAATCATATATTCATGTTTCCCACGGTCTGAAAACACCCAAAGTTATTCAATTTTCAAACACGAACTTTCCCTAGAAAGTTAATCAAAAGCTCTTTTTTATAACTGGACTCAATTCAGGCAGAAAATGTAATTTTTGAAACAATGCTCAGATTTGGAAAGAAACACATATTCTTGTTCCTCACAGTCTGAAAAGTACAAAAACACATTCAATTTTCAAGTACGAACTTTCCCTGAGGAGATAAACCAATCTGTATCTCACAATTGGCAATAGGACTCAATTCAGAAAGAAAATGTATCTTTAGAAACAGTGATCTGATTTACAAAAGAAGCACATATTCTTGTTCCTCAGTCTGAAAAGCACAAAAACACATTCAATTTTCAAGTACGAACTTTCCCTGAGGAGATAAACCAATCTGTATCTCACAATTGGCAATAGGACTCAATTCAGACAGAAAATGTAACCTTTCACACACTGCTCAGATTTGCAAAAGAAACACATATTCCTGTTCCTCATAGTCTGAAAACCACAAAAACACATTCAATTTTCAAGTACGAACTTTCCTTGAGGAGGTAAAACAAATCTGTATCTGTCAATTGGCAATAGGTCTCAATTAAGCTAGTAAACGTAGCTTTAAACCCAGTGATCCGATTTTCAAAAGAAACATATATTCATGTTTCCCACGGTCTGAAAAGACCAAAAGTCATTCAATTTTCAAACACAAACTTTCCCTAGAAAGTTAGACCAAAGCTCTTTTTTATAACTGGACTCAATTCAGGTAGAAAATGTAACTTTTGAAACACTGATCAGATTTGCAAAAGAAACACATATCCTTGTTCCTCACAGTCTGAAAAGCACAAAAACACATTCAATTTTCAAGTACAAACTTTCCCTGAGGAGATAAACAAATAGGTATCTCACAATTGGCAATAGGACTCAATTCAGACAGAAAATGTAACTTTTCACACACAGCTCAGATTTGCAAAAAAACACATATTCTTGTTCCTCACAGTCTAAAAACCACAAAAACACATTCAATTTTCAAGGACGAACTTTCCTTGAGGCGATAAACCAATCTGTATCTCACAATTGGCAATAGGACTTAATTCAGACAGAAAATGTATCTTTAGACACAGTGATCTGATTTACAAAAGAAGCACATATTCTTGTTCCTCACAGTCTGAAAAGTACAAAAACACATTCAATTTTCAAGTATGAACTTTCCCTGAGGAGATAAACCAATCGATATCTCACAATTGGCAATAGGACTCAATTAAGCTAGAAAACGTAACTTTAGACACAGTGATCCCATTTACAAAAGATACACATATTCATGTTTCCCATGTTTTGAAAAAGCAAAAACACATTCAATTTTCAAACACAAACTTTCCCTAAAAAGTTAGACCAATGCTGTTTTTGATAACTGGACTCAATTCAGACAGAAAATGTAACTTTTCACACACTGCTCAGATTTGCAAAAGAAACACATATTCTTGTTCCTCAGTCTGAAAAGCACAAAAACACATTCAATTTTCAAGTACGAACTTTCCCTTAGGAGATAAACCAATCTGTATCTCACAATTGGCAAAAGGACTCAATTCAGAAAAAAAATGTAACTTTTGAAACACTGCTCAGATTTGGAAAAGAAACCCATATTCTTTTTCCTCATAGTCTGAAAAGTACAAAAACACATTCAATTTTAAAGTACGAACTTTCCCTGAGAAGATAAACCAAACTGTATCTCACAATTGGCAATAGGACTCAATTCAGAAAGAAAATGTATCTTTAGAAACAGTGTTCTCATTTACAAAAGAAGAACATATTCTTGTTCCTCATAGTCTGAAAAGCACAAAAACACATTCAATTTTCAAGTACGAACTTTCCCTGAGTAGATAAACCAATCTGTATCTCACAAATGGCAATAGGACTCAATTCAGAAAAAAATGTATCTTTAGACACAGTGATCTGATTTACAAAAGAAGCACATATTCTTGTTCCTCATAGTCTGAAAAGCACAAAAATACATTCAATTTTCAAGTACGAACTTTCCCTGAGGAGATAAACCAATCTGTATCTCACAAATGGCAATAGGACTCAATTCAGAAAGAAAATGTATCTTTAGACACAGTGATCTGATTTACAAAAGAAACACATATTCATGTTTCCCACGGTCTGAGAAAGCCAAAACACATTCAATTTTCAAAAACAAACTTTCCCTAAAAAGTTAGACCAATGCTGTTTTTTATAACTGGACTCAATTCAGGCAGAAAATGTAACTTTTGAAACACTGCTCAGATTTGCAAACGAAACACATATTCTTGTTCCTCACAGTCTGAAAAGTAAAAAAAACACATTCAATTTTCAAACACAAACTTTCCCTAAAAAGTTAGACCAATGCTGTTTTTGATAACTGGACTCAATTCAGACAGAAAATGTAACTTTTCACACACTGCTCAGATTTGCAAAAGAAGCACATATTCTTGTTCCTCAGTCTGAAAAGCACAAAAACACATTCAATTTTCAAGTACGAACTTTCCTTGAGGAGATAAACCAATCTGTATCTTACAATTGGCAATAGGACTCAATTCAGAAAGAAAATGTAACCTTTCACACACTGCTCAGATTTGCAAAAGAAACACATATTCCTGTTCCTCATAGTCTGAAAACCACAAAAACACATTCAATTTTCAAGTACGAACTTTCCTTGAGGAGGTAAAACAAATCTGTATCTTTCAATTGGCAATAGGTCTCAATTAAGCTAGTAAACGTAGCTTTAAACCCAGTGATCCGATTTTCAAAAGAAACATATTCATGTTTCCCACGGTCTGAAAAGACCAAAAGTCATTCAATTTTCAAACACAAACTTTCCCTAGAAAGTTAGACCAAAGCTCTTTTTTATAACTGGACTCAATTCAGGCAGAAAATGTAACTTTTGAAACACTGATCAGATTTGCAAAAGAAACACATATTCTTGTTCCTCACAGTCTGAAAAGCAAAAAAACACATTCAATTTTCAAGTACAAACTTTCCCTGAGGAGATAAACAAATCGGTATCTCACAATTGGCAATAGGACTCAATTCAGACAGAAAATGTAACTTTTCACACACAGCTCAGATTTGCAAAAGAAACACATATTCTTGTTCCTCACAGTCTAAAAAGCACAAAAACACATTCAATTTTCAAGGACGAACTTTCCTTGAGGCGATAAACCAATCTGTATCTCACAATTAGCAATAGGACTTAATTCAGACAGAAAATGTATCTTTAGACACAGTGATCTGATTTACAAAAGAAGCACATATTCTTGTTCCTCACAGTCTGAAAAGTACAAAAACACATTCCATTTTCAAGTATGAACTTTCCCTGAGGAGATAAACCAATCGATATCTCACAATTGGCAATAGGACTCAATTAAGCTAGAAAACGTAACTTTAAACCCAGTGATCCGATTTTCAAAAGAAACATATGTTCATGTTTCCCACGGTCTGAAAAGACCAAAAGTCATTCAATTTTCAAACACGAACTTTCCCTAGAAAGTTAGACCAAAGGTCTTTTTTATAACTGGACTCAATTCAGGCAGAAAATGTAACTTTTGAAACACTGCTCAGATTTGGAAAGAAACACATATTCTTGTTCCTCACAGTCTGAAAAGTACAAAAACACATTCAATTTTCGAGTACAAACTTTCCCTGAGGAGATAAACCAATCTGTATCTCACAATTGGCAATAGGACTCAATTCAGACAGAAAATGTAACCTTTCACACACTGCTCAGATTTGCAAAAGAAACACATATTCCTGTTCCTCATAGTCTGAAAAGCACAAAAACACATTCAATTTTCAAGTACGAACTTTCCTTGAGGAGGTAAAACAAATCTGTATCTTTCAATTGGCAATAGGTCTCAATTAAGCTAGTAAACGTAGCTTTAAACCCAGTGATACGATTTTCAAAAGAAACATATATTCATGTTTCCCACGGTCTGAAAAGACCAAAAGTCATTCAATTTTCAAACACAAACTTTCCCTAGAAAGTTAGACCAAAGCTCTTTTTTATAACTGGACTCAATTCAGGCAGAAAATGTAACTTTTGAAACACTGATCAGATTTGCAAAAGAAACACATATTCTTGTTCCTCACAGTCTGAAAAGCAAAAAAACACATTCAATTTTCAAGTACAAACTTTCCCAGAGGAGATAAACAAATCGGTATCTCACAATTGGCAATAGGACTCAATTCAGACAGAAAATGTAACTTTAGACACAGTGATCCCATTTACAAAAGATACACATATTCATGTTTCCCATGGTCTGAAAAAGCCAAAACACATTCAATTTTCCAACACAAACTTTCCCTAAAAAGTTAGACCAATCCTGTTTTTGATAACTGGACTCAATTCAGACAGAAAATGTAACTTTTCACACACTGCTCAGATTTGCAAAGAAAGACATATTCTTGTTCCTCAGTCTGAAAAGCACAAAAACACATTCAATTTTCAAGTACGAACTTTCCCTGAGGAGATAAACCAATCTGTGTCTCACAAATGGCAATAGGACTCAATTCAGAAAAAAATGTATCTTTAGACACAGTGATCTGATTTACAAAAGAAGCACATATTCTTGTTCCTCACAGTCTGAAAAGCACGAAAACACATTCACTTTTCAAGTACGAACTTTCCTTGAGGAGATAAACCAATCTGTATCTTACAATTGGCAATAGGACTCAATTAAGTTAGAAAACGTAACTTTAAACCCAGTGATCCGATTTTGAAAACAAACATATATTCATGTTTCCCACGGTCTGAAAACACCCAAAGTTATTCAATTTTCAAACACGAACTTTCCCTAGAAAGTTAATCAAAAGCTCTTTTTTATAACTGGACTCAATTCAGGCAGAAAATGTAATTTTTGAAACCCTGCTCAGATTTGGAAAAGAAACACATATTCTTGTTCCTCACAGTCTGAAAAGCACAAAAACACATTCAATTTTCAAGTACGAACCCTCCCTGAGGAGATAAACCAATCTGTATCTCACAATTGGCAATAGGACTCAATTCAGAAAGAAAATGTATCTTTAGACACAGTGATCTGATTTACAAAAGAAACACATATTCATGTTTCCCACGGTCTGAGAAAGCCAAAACACATTCAATTTTCAAACACAAACTTTCCCTAAAAAGTTAGACCAATGCTGTTTTTTATAACTGGACTCAATTCAGGTAGAAAATATAACTTTTGAAACACTGCTCAGATTTGGAAAAGAAACACATATTCTTGTTCCTCACCGTCTGAAAAGTACAAAAACACATTCAATTTTCAAGTACGAACTTTCCCTGAGGAGATAAACCAATTGGTATCTCACAATTGGCAATAGGACTCAATCAGACAGAAAATGTAACTTTTCACACACTGCTCAGATTTGCAAAAGAAACACATATTCTTGTTCCTCACAGTCTGAAAAGCAAAAAAACACATTCAATTTTCAAGTACGATCTTTCCCTGAGGAGATAAACCAATCGGTATCTCACAATTGGCAATAGGACTAAATTCAGACAGAAAATGTAACTTTTCATACACTGCTCAGATTTGCAAAGGAAACACATATTCTTGTTCCTCACAGTCTGAAAAGCAAAAAAACACATTCAATTTTCAATTACAAACTTTCCCTAGAAAGTTAGACAAAAGCTCTTTTTTATAACTGGACTCAATTCAGGCAGAAAATGTAAGTTTTGAAACACTGCTCAGATTTGCAAAAGAAACACATATTCTTGTTCCTCACAGTCTGAAAAGCAAAAAAACACATTCAATTTTCAAGTACGAACTTTCCCTGAGGAGATAAACCAATCGGTATCTCACAATTGGCAATAGGACTCAATTCAGACAGACAATGTAACTTTTCATACACTGCTCAGATTTGCAAAAGAAACACATATTCTTGTTCCTCACAGTCTGAAAAGCAAAAAAACACATTCAACTTTCAAGTACGAACTTTCCCTGAGGAGATAAACCAATCGGTATCTCACAATTGGCAATAGGACTCAATTCAGAAAGAAAATGTATCTTTAGACACAGTGATCAGATTTACAAAAGAAACACATATTCTTGTTCCTCACAGTCAGAAAAGCACAAAAACACATTCAATTTTCAAGTACGAACTTTCCTTGAAGAGATAAACCAATCTGTATCTCACAATTGGCAATAGGACTCAATTCAGAAAGAAAATGTATCTTTAGACACAGTGATCTGATTTACAAAAGAAACACATATTCATGTTTCCCACGGTCTGAGAAAGCCAAAACACATTCAATTTTCAAAGACAAACTTTCCCTAAAAAGATAGACCAATGCTGTTTTTTATAACTGGACTCAATTCAGGCAGAAAATATAACTTTTGAAACACTGCTCAGATTTGGAAAAGAAACACATATTCTTGTTCCTCACAGTCTGAAAAGTACAAAAACACATTCAATTTTCAAGTACGAACTTTCCCTGAGGAGATAAACCAATCGGTATCTCACAATTGGCAATAGGACTCAATTCAGACAGAAAATGTAACTTTTCATACACTGCTCAGATTTGCAAAAGAAACACATATTCTTGTTCCTCACAGTCTGAAAAGCACAAAAACACATTCAATTTTCAAGTACGAACCTTCCCTGAGGAGATAAACCAATCTGTATCTCACAATCGGCAATAGGACACAATTCAGAAAGAAAAGGTATCTTTAGACACAGTGATCTGATTTACAAAAGAAACACATATACATGTTTCCCACGGTCTGAGAAAGCCAAAACACATTCAATTTTCAAACACAAACTTTCCCTAAAAAGTTAGACCAATGCTGTTTTTTATAACTGGACTCAATTCAGACAGAAAATGTAACTTTTGAAACCCTGCTCAGATTTGGAAAAGAAACACATATTCTTTTTCCTCACAGTCTGAAAAGCACGAAAACACATTCACTTTTCAAGTACAAACTTTCCTTGAGGAGATAAACCAATCTATACCTTACAATTGGCAATAGGACTCAATTAAGTTAGAAAACGTAACTTTAAACCCAGTGATCCGATTTTGAAAACAAACATATATTCATGTTTCCCACGGTCTGAAAACACCCAAAGTTATTCAATTTTCAAACACGAACTTTCCCTAGAAAGTTAATCAAAAGCTCTTTTTTATAACTGGACTCAATTCAGGCAGAAAATGTAATTTTTGAAACAATGCTCAGATTTGGAAAGAAACACATATTCTTGTTCCTCATAGTCTGAAAAGCACGAAAACACATTCACTTTTCAAGTACGAACTTTCCTTGAGGAGATAAACCAATCTGTATCTCACAATTGGCAATAGGACTCAATTCAGAAAGAAAATGTATCTTTAGACACAGTGATCTGATTTACAAAAGAAACACATATTCATGTTTCCCACGGTCTGAGAAAGCCAAAACACATTCAATTTTCAAAAACAAACTTTCCCTAAAAAGTTAGACCAATGCTGTTTTTTATAACTGGACTCAATTCAGGCAGAAAATATAACTTTTGAAACACTGCTCAGATTTGGAAAAGAAACACATATTCTTGTTCCTCACAGTCTGAAAAGTACAAAAACACATTCAATTTTCAAGTACGAACTTTCCCTGAGGAGATAAACCAATCGGTATCTCACAATTGGCAATAGGACTCAATTCAGACAGAAAATGTAACTTTTCACACACAGCTCAGATTTGCAAAAGAAACACATATTCTTGTTCCTCACAGTCTGAAAAGCACAAAAACACATTCAATTTTCAAGTACGAACTTTCCCTGAGGAGATAAACCAATCGGTATCTCACAATTGGCAATAGGACTCAATTCAGACAAACAATGTAACTTTTCATACACTGCTCAGATTTGCAAAAGAAACACATATTCTTGTTCCTCACAGTCTGAAAAGCAAAAAAACACATTCAACTTTCAAGTACGAACTTTCCCTGAGGAGATAAACCAATCGGTATCTCACAATTGGCAATAGGACTCAATTCAGAAAGAAAATGTATCTTTAGACACAGTGATCAGATTTACAAAAGAAGCACATATTCCTGTTCCTCACAGTCAGAAAAGCACAAAAACACATTCAATTTTCAAGTACGAACTTTCCTTGAAGAGATAAACCAATCTGTATCTCACAATTGGCAATAGGACTCAATTCAGAAAGAAAATGTATCTTTAGACACAGTGATCTGATTTACAAAAGAAACACATATTCATGTTTCCCACGGTCTGAGAAAGCCAAAACACATTCAATTTTCAAAAACAAACTTTCCCTAAAAAGTTAGACCAATGCTGTTTTTTATAACTGGACTCAATTCAGGCAGAAAATATAACTTTTGAAACACTGCTCAGATTTGGAAAAGAAACACATATTCTTGTTCCTCACAGTCTGAAAAGTACAAAAACACATTCAATTTTCAAGTACGAACTTTCCCTGAGGAGATAAACCAATCGGTATCTCACAATTGGCAATAGGACTCAATTCATACAGAAAATGTAACTTTTCACACACTGCTCAGATTTGCAAAAGAAACACATATTCTTGTTCCTCTCAGTCTGAAAAGCAAAAAAACGCATTCAATTTTCAAGTACGAACTTTCCCTGAGGAGATAAACCAATCGGTATCTCACAATTGGCAATAGGACTCAATTCAGACAGAAAATGTAACTTTTCATACACTGCTCAGATTTGCAAAAGAAACACATATTCTTGTTCCTCACAGAATGAAAAGCACAAAAACACATTCAATTTTCAAGTACGAACCTTCCCTGAGGAGATAAACCAATCTGTATCTCACAATCGGCAATAGGACACAATTCAGAAAGAAAATGTATCTTTAGACACAGTGATCTGATTTACAAAAGAAACACATATTCATGTTTCCCACGGTCTGAGAAAGCCAAAACACATTCAATTTTCAAACACAAACTTTCCCTAAAAAGTTAGACCAATGCTGTTTTTTATAACTGGACTCAATTCAGACAGAAAATGTAACTTTTGAAACCCTGCTCAGATTTGGAAAAGAAACACATATTCTTTTTCCTCACAGTCTGAAAAGCACGAAAACACATTCACTTTTCAAGTACAAACTTTCCTTGAGGAGATAAACCAATCTATACCTTACAATTGGCAATAGGACTCAATTAAGTTAGAAAACGTAACTTTAAACCCAGTGATCCGATTTTGAAAACAAACATATATTCATGTTTCCCACCGTCTGAAAACACCCAAAGTTATTCAATTTTCAAACACGAACTTTCCCTAGAAAGTTAATCAAAAGCTCTTTTTTATAACTGGGCTCAATTCAGGCAGAAAATGTAATTTTTGAAACAATGCTCAGATTTGGAAAGAAACACATATTCTTGTTCCTCATAGTCTGAAAAGCACGAAAACACATTCACTCTTCAAGTACGAACTTTCCTTGAGGAGATAAACCAATCTGTATCTCACAATCGGCAATAGGACACAATTCAGAAGGAAAATGTATCTTTAGACACAGTGATCTGATTTACAAAAGAAACACATATTCATGTTTCCCACGGTCTGAGAAAGCCAAAACACATTCAATTTTCAAAAACAAACTTTCCCTAAAAAGTTAGACCAATGCTGTTTTTTATAACTGGACTCAATTCAGGCAGAAAATATAACTTTTGAAACACTGCTCAGATTTGGAAAAGAAACACATATTCTTGTTCCTCACAGTCTGAAAAGTACAAAAACAAATTCAATTTTCAAGTACGAACCTTCCCTGAGGAGATAAACCAATCTATATCTTACAATTGGCAATAGGACTCAATTCAGACAGAAAATGTAACTTTTCATACACTGCTCAGATTTGCAAAAGAAACACATATTCTTGTTCCTCACAGTCTGAAAAGCACAAAAACACATTCAATTTTCAAGTACGAACTTTCCCTGAGGAGATAAACCAATCTGTATCTCACAATTGGCAATAGGACTCAATTCAGAAAGAAAATGTATCTTTAGACACAGTGATCTGATTTACAAAAGAAACACATATTCATGTTTCCCACGGTCTGAGAAAGCCAAAACACATTCAATTTTCAAACACAAACTTTCCCTAGAAAGTTCGACCAGTGCTGTTTTTTATAACTGGACTCAATTCAGACAGAAAATGTAACTTTTTAAACACTGCTCAGATGTGGAAAGAAACACATATTCTTGTTCCTCACAGTCTGAAAAGTACAAAAACACATTCAATTTTCAAGTACGAACTTTCCCTGAGGAGATAAACCAATCTGTATCTCACAATTGGCAATAGGACTCAATTCAGAAAGAAAATGTATCTTTAGACACAGTGATCTGATTTACAAAAGAAGCACATATTCTTGTTCCTCACAGTCTGAAAAGGACAAAAACACATTCAATTTTCAAGTACGAACTTTCCCTGAGGAGATAAACCAATCTGTATCTCACAATTGGCAATATGACTCAATTCAGAAAGAAAATGTATCTTTAGACACAGTGATCTGATTTACAAAAGAAACACATATTCATGTTTCCCACGGTCTGAGAAAGCCAAAACACATTCAATTTTCAAAAACAAACTTTCCCTAAAAAGTTAGACCAATGCTGTTTTTTATAACTGGACTCAATTCAGGCAGAAAATGTAACTTTTGAAACACTGCTCAGATTTGCAAAAGAAACACATATTTTTGTTCCTCACAGTCTGAAAAGCAAAAAAAAAACACATACAATTTTCAAGTACGAACCTTCCCTGAGGAGATAAACCAATCTGTATCTCACAAATGGCAATAGGACTCAATTCAGAAAGAAAATGTATCTTTAGAAACAGTGTTCTCATTTACAAAAGAAGCACATATTCTTGTTCCTCATAGTCTGAAAAGCACAAAAACACATTCAATTTTCAAGTACGAACTTTCCCTGAGTAGATAAACCAATCTGTATCTCACAAATGGCAATAGGACTCAATTCAGAAAGAAAATGTATCTTTAGAAACAGTGTTCTCATTTACAAAAGAAGCACATATTCTTGTTCCTCATAGTCTGAAAAGCACAAAAACACATTCAATTTTCAAGTACGAACTTTCCCTGAGTAGATAAACCAATCTGTGTCTCACAAATGGCAATAGGACTCAATTCAGAAAAAAATGTATCTTTAGACACAGTGATCTGATTTACAAAAGAAGCACATATTCTTGTTCCTCACAGTCTGAAAAGCACGAAAACACATTCACTTTTCAAGTACGAACTTTCCTTGAGGAGATAAACCAATCTGTATCTTACAATTGGCAATAGGACTCAATTAAGTTAGAAAACGTAACTTTAAACCCAGTGATCCGATTTTGAAAACAAACATATATTCATGTTTCCCACGGTCTGAAAACACCCAAAGTTATTCAATTTTCAAACACGAACTTTCCCTAGAAAGTTAATCAAAAGCTCTTTTTTATAACTGGACTCAATTCAGGCAGAAAATGTAATTTTTGAAACAATGCTCAGATTTGGAAAGAAACACATATTCTTGTTCCTCACAGTCTGAAAAGTACAAAAACACATTCAATTTTCAAGTACGAACTTTCCCTGAGGAGATAAACCAATCTGTATCTCACAATTGGCAATAGGACTCAATTCAGAAAGAAAATGTATCTTTAGACACAGTGATCTGATTTACAAAAGAAGCACATATTCTTGTTCCTCACAGTCTGAAAAGCACAAAAACACATTCAATTTTCAAGTACGAACTTTCCCTGAGGAGATAAACCAATCTGTATCTCACAATTGGCAATATGACTCAATTCAGAAAGAAAATGTATCTTTAGACACAGTGATCTGATTTACAAAAGAAACACATATTCATGTTTCCCACGGTCTGAGAAAGCCAAAACACATTCAATTTTCAAAAACAAACTTTCCCTAAAAAGTTAGACCAATGCTGTTTTTTATAACTGGACTCAATTCAGGCAGAAAATGTAACTTTTGAAACACTGCTCAGATTTGCAAAAGAAACACATATTCTTGTTCCTCACAGTCTGAAAAGCAAAAAAAAAACACATACAATTTTCAAGTACGAACCTTCCCTGAGGAGATAAACCAATCTGTATCTCACAAATGGCAATAGGACTCAATTCAGAAAGAAAATGTATCTTTAGAAACAGTGTTCTCATTTACAAAAGAAGCACATATTCTTGTTCCTCATAGTCTGAAAAGCACAAAAACACATTCAATTTTCAAGTACGAACTTTCCTTGAAGAGATAAACCAATCTGTATCTCACAATTGGCAATAGGACTCAATTCAGAAAGAAAATGTATCTTTAGACACAGTGATCTGATTTACAAAAGAAACACATATTCATGTTTCCCACGGTCTGAAAAGCAAAAAAACACATTCAATTTTCAAGTACAAACTTTCCCAGAGGAGATAAACAAATCGGTATCTCACAATTGGCAATAGGACTCAATTCAGACAGAAAATGTAACTTTAGACACAGTGATCCCATTTACAAAAGATACACATATTCATGTTTCCCATGGTCTGAAAAAGCCAAAACACATTCAATTTTCCAACACAAACTTTCCCTAAAAAGTTAGACCAATCCTGTTTTTGATAACTGGACTCAATTCAGACAGAAAATGTAACTTTTCACACACTGCTCAGATTTGCAAAGAAACACATATTCTTGTTCCTCAGTCTGAAAAGCACAAAAACACATTCAATTTTCAAGTACGAACTTTCCCTGAGGAGATAAACCAATCTGTGTCTCACAAATGGCAATAGGACTCAATTCAGAAAAAAATGTATCTTTAGACACAGTGATCTGATTTACAAAAGAAGCACATATTCTTGTTCCTCACAGTCTGAAAAGCACGAAAACACATTCACTTTTCAAGTACGAACTTTCCTTGAGGAGATAAACCAATCTGTATCTTACAATTGGCAATAGGACTCAATTAAGTTAGAAAACGTAACTTTAAACCCAGTGATCCGATTTTGAAAACAAACATATATTCATGTTTCCCACGGTCTGAAAACACCCAAAGTTATTCAATTTTCAAACACGAACTTTCCCTAGAAAGTTAATCAAAAGCTCTTTTTTATAACTGGACTCAATTCAGGCAGAAAATGTAATTTTTGAAACCCTGCTCAGATTTGGAAAAGAAACACATATTCTTGTTCCTCACAGTCTGAAAAGCACAAAAACACATTCAATTTTCAAGTACGAACCCTCCCTGAGGAGATAAACCAATCTGTATCTCACAATTGGCAATAGGACTCAATTCAGAAAGAAAATGTATCTTTAGACACAGTGATCTGATTTACAAAAGAAACACATATTCATGTTTCCCACGGTCTGAGAAAGCCAAAACACATTCAATTTTCAAACACAAACTTTCCCTAAAAAGTTAGACCAATGCTGTTTTTTATAACTGGACTCAATTCAGGTAGAAAATATAACTTTTGAAACACTGCTCAGATTTGGAAAAGAAACACATATTCTTGTTCCTCACCGTCTGAAAAGTACAAAAACACATTCAATTTTCAAGTACGAACTTTCCCTGAGGAGATAAACCAATTGGTATCTCACAATTGGCAATAGGACTCAATCAGACAGAAAATGTAACTTTTCACACACTGCTCAGATTTGCAAAAGAAACACATATTCTTGTTCCTCACAGTCTGAAAAGCAAAAAAACACATTCAATTTTCAAGTACGATCTTTCCCTGAGGAGATAAACCAATCGGTATCTCACAATTGGCAATAGGACTAAATTCAGACAGAAAATGTAACTTTTCATACACTGCTCAGATTTGCAAAGGAAACACATATTCTTGTTCCTCACAGTCTGAAAAGCAAAAAAACACATTCAATTTTCAATTACAAACTTTCCCTAGAAAGTTAGACAAAAGCTCTTTTTTATAACTGGACTCAATTCAGGCAGAAAATGTAAGTTTTGAAACACTGCTCAGATTTGCAAAAGAAACACATATTCTTGTTCCTCACAGTCTGAAAAGCAAAAAAACACATTCAATTTTCAAGTACGAACTTTCCCTGAGGAGATAAACCAATCGGTATCTCACAATTGGCAATAGGACTCAATTCAGACAGACAATGTAACTTTTCATACACTGCTCAGATTTGCAAAAGAAACACATATTCTTGTTCCTCACAGTCTGAAAAGCAAAAAAACACATTCAACTTTCAAGTACGAACTTTCCCTGAGGAGATAAACCAATCGGTATCTCACAATTGGCAATAGGACTCAATTCAGAAAGAAAATGTATCTTTAGACACAGTGATCAGATTTACAAAAGAAACACATATTCTTGTTCCTCACAGTCAGAAAAGCACAAAAACACATTCAATTTTCAAGTACGAACTTTCCTTGAAGAGATAAACCAATCTGTATCTCACAATTGGCAATAGGACTCAATTCAGAAAGAAAATGTATCTTTAGACACAGTGATCTGATTTACAAAAGAAACACATATTCATGTTTCCCACGGTCTGAGAAAGCCAAAACACATTCAATTTTCAAAAACAAACTTTCCCTAAAAAGATAGACCAATGCTGTTTTTTATAACTGGACTCAATTCAGGCAGAAAATATAACTTTTGAAACACTGCTCAGATTTGGAAAAGAAACACATATTCTTGTTCCTCACAGTCTGAAAAGTACAAAAACACATTCAATTTTCAAGTACGAACTTTCCCTGAGGAGATAAACCAATCGGTATCTCACAATTGGCAATAGGACTCAATTCAGACAGAAAATGTAACTTTTCATACACTGCTCAGATTTGCAAAAGAAACACATATTCTTGTTCCTCACAGTCTGAAAAGCACAAAAACACATTCAATTTTCAAGTACGAACCTTCCCTGAGGAGATAAACCAATCTGTATCTCACAATCGGCAATAGGACACAATTCAGAAAGAAAAGGTATCTTTAGACACAGTGATCTGATTTACAAAAGAAACACATATACATGTTTCCCACGGTCTGAGAAAGCCAAAACACATTCAATTTTCAAACACAAACTTTCCCTAAAAAGTTAGACAAATGCTGTTTTTTATAACTGGACTCAATTCAGACAGAAAATGTAACTTTTGAAACCCTGCTCAGATTTGGAAAAGAAACACATATTCTTTTTCCTCACAGTCTGAAAAGCACGAAAACACATTCACTTTTCAAGTACAAACTTTCCTTGAGGAGATAAACCAATCTATACCTTACAATTGGCAATAGGACTCAATTAAGTTAGAAAACGTAACTTTAAACCCAGTGATCCGATTTTGAAAACAAACATATATTCATGTTTCCCACGGTCTGAAAACACCCAAAGTTATTCAATTTTCAAACACGAACTTTCCCTAGAAAGTTAATCAAAAGCTCTTTTTTATAACTGGACTCAATTCAGGCAGAAAATGTAATTTTTGAAACAATGCTCAGATTTGGAAAGAAACACATATTCTTGTTCCTCATAGTCTGAAAAGCACGAAAACACATTCACTTTTCAAGTACGAACTTTCCTTGAGGAGATAAACCAATCTGTATCTCACAATTGGCAATAGGACTCAATTCAGAAAGAAAATGTATCTTTAGACACAGTGATCTGATTTACAAAAGAAACACATATTCATGTTTCCCACGGTCTGAGAAAGCCAAAACACATTCAATTTTCAAAAACAAACTTTCCCTAAAAAGTTAGACCAATGCTGTTTTTTATAACTGGACTCAATTCAGGCAGAAAATATAACTTTTGAAACACTGCTCAGATTTGGAAAAGAAACACATATTCTTGTTCCTCACAGTCTGAAAAGTACAAAAACACATTCAATTTTCAAGTACGAACTTTCCCTGAGGAGATAAACCAATCGGTATCTCACAATTGGCAATAGGACTCAATTCAGACAGAAAATGTAACTTTTCACACACAGCTCAGATTTGCAAAAGAAACACATATTCTTGTTCCTCACAGTCTGAAAAGCACAAAAACACATTCAATTTTCAAGTACGAACTTTCCCTGAGGAGATAAACCAATCGGTATCTCACAATTGGCAATAGGACTCAATTCAGACAAACAATGTAACTTTTCATACACTGCTCAGATTTGCAAAAGAAACACATATTCTTGTTCCTCACAGTCTGAAAAGCAAAAAAACACATTCAACTTTCAAGTACGAACTTTCCCTGAGGAGATAAACCAATCGGTATCTCACAATTGGCAATAGGACTCAATTCAGAAAGAAAATGTATCTTTAGACACAGTGATCAGATTTACAAAAGAAGCACATATTCCTGTTCCTCACAGTCAGAAAAGCACAAAAACACATTCAATTTTCAAGTACGAACTTTCCTTGAAGAGATAAACCAATCTGTATCTCACAATTGGCAATAGGACTCAATTCAGAAAGAAAATGTATCTTTAGACACAGTGATCTGATTTACAAAAGAAACACATATTCATGTTTCCCACGGTCTGAGAAAGCCAAAACACATTCAATTTTCAAAAACAAACTTTCCCTAAAAAGTTAGACCAATGCTGTTTTTTATAACTGGACTCAATTCAGGCAGAAAATATAACTTTTGAAACACTGCTCAGATTTGGAAAAGAAACACATATTCTTGTTCCTCACAGTCTGAAAAGTACAAAAACACATTCAATTTTCAAGTACGAACTTTCCCTGAGGAGATAAACCAATCGGTATCTCACAATTGGCAATAGGACTCAATTCATACAGAAAATGTAACTTTTCACACACTGCTCAGATTTGCAAAAGAAACACATATTCTTGTTCCTCTCAGTCTGAAAAGCAAAAAAACGCATTCAATTTTCAAGTACGAACTTTCCCTGAGGAGATAAACCAATCGGTATCTCACAATTGGCAATAGGACTCAATTCAGACAGAAAATGTAACTTTTCATACACTGCTCAGATTTGCAAAAGAAACACATATTCTTGTTCCTCACAGAATGAAAAGCACAAAAACACATTCAATTTTCAAGTACGAACCTTCCCTGAGGAGATAAACCAATCTGTATCTCACAATCGGCAATAGGACACAATTCAGAAAGAAAATGTATCTTTAGACACAGTGATCTGATTTACAAAAGAAACACATATTCATGTTTCCCACGGTCTGAGAAAGCCAAAACACATTCAATTTTCAAACACAAACTTTCCCTAAAAAGTTAGACCAATGCTGTTTTTTATAACTGGACTCAATTCAGACAGAAAATGTAACTTTTGAAACCCTGCTCAGATTTGGAAAAGAAACACATATTCTTTTTCCTCACAGTCTGAAAAGCACGAAAACACATTCACTTTTCAAGTACAAACTTTCCTTGAGGAGATAAACCAATCTATACCTTACAATTGGCAATAGGACTCAATTAAGTTAGAAAACGTAACTTTAAACCCAGTGATCCGATTTTGAAAACAAACATATATTCATGTTTCCCACCGTCTGAAAACACCCAAAGTTATTCAATTTTCAAACACGAACTTTCCCTAGAAAGTTAATCAAAAGCTCTTTTTTATAACTGGGCTCAATTCAGGCAGAAAATGTAATTTTTGAAACAATGCTCAGATTTGGAAAGAAACACATATTCTTGTTCCTCATAGTCTGAAAAGCACGAAAACACATTCACTCTTCAAGTACGAACTTTCCTTGAGGAGATAAACCAATCTGTATCTCACAATCGGCAATAGGACACAATTCAGAAGGAAAATGTATCTTTAGACACAGTGATCTGATTTACAAAAGAAACACATATTCATGTTTCCCACGGTCTGAGAAAGCCAAAACACATTCAATTTTCAAAAACAAACTTTCCCTAAAAAGTTAGACCAATGCTGTTTTTTATAACTGGACTCAATTCAGGCAGAAAATATAACTTTTGAAACACTGCTCAGATTTGGAAAAGAAACACATATTCTTGTTCCTCACAGTCTGAAAAGTACAAAAACACATTCAATTTTCAAGTACGAACTTTCCCTGAGGAGATAAACCAATCGGTATCTCACAATTGGCAATAGGACTCAATTCAGACAGAAAATGTAACTTTTCACACACTGCTCAGATTTGCAAAAGAAACACATATTCTTGTTCCTCACAGTCTGAAAAGCACAAAAACACATTCAATTTTCAAGTACGAACTTTCCCTGAGGAGATAAACCAATCGGTATCTCACAATTGGCAATAGGACTCAATTCAGACAGAAAATGTAACTTTTCATACACTGCTCAGATTTGCAAAAGAAACACATATTCTTGTTCCTCACAGTCTGAAAAGTACAAAAACAAATTCAATTTTCAAGTACGAACCTTCCCTGAGGAGATAAACCAATCTATATCTTACAATTGGCAATAGGACTCAATTCAGACAGAAAATGTAACTTTTCATACACTGCTCAGATTTGCAAAAGAAACACATATTCTTGTTCCTCACAGTCTGAAAAGCACAAAAACACATTCAATTTTCAAGTACGAACTTTCCCTGAGGAGATAAACCAATCTGTATCTCACAATTGGCAATAGGACTCAATTCAGAAAGAAAATGTATCTTTAGACACAGTGATCTGATTTACAAAAGAAACACATATTCATGTTTCCCACGGTCTGAGAAAGCCAAAACACATTCAATTTTCAAAAACAAACTTTCCCTAAAAAGTTAGACCAATGCTGTTTTTTATAACTGGACTCAATTCAGGCAGAAAATATAACTTTTGAAACACTGCTCAGATTTGGAAAAGAAACACATATTCTTGTTCCTCACAGTCTGAAAAGTACAAAAACACATTCAATTTTCAAGTACGAACTTTCCCTGAGGAGATAAACCAATCGGTATCTCACAATTGGCAATAGGACTCAATTCATACAGAAAATGTAACTTTTCACACACTGCTCAGATTTGCAAAAGAAACACATATTCTTGTTCCTCTCAGTCTGAAAAGCAAAAAAACGCATTCAATTTTCAAGTACGAACTTTCCCTGAGGAGATAAACCAATCGGTATCTCACAATTGGCAATAGGACTCAATTCAGACAGAAAATGTAACTTTTCATACACTGCTCAGATTTGCAAAAGAAACACATATTCTTGTTCCTCACAGAATGAAAAGCACAAAAACACATTCAATTTTCAAGTACGAACCTTCCCTGAGGAGATAAACCAATCTGTATCTCACAATCGGCAATAGGACACAATTCAGAAAGAAAATGTATCTTTAGACACAGTGATCTGATTTACAAAAGAAACACATATTCATGTTTCCCACGGTCTGAGAAAGCCAAAACACATTCAATTTTCAAACACAAACTTTCCCTAAAAAGTTAGACCAATGCTGTTTTTTATAACTGGACTCAATTCAGACAGAAAATGTAACTTTTGAAACCCTGCTCAGATTTGGAAAAGAAACACATATTCTTTTTCCTCACAGTCTGAAAAGCACGAAAACACATTCACTTTTCAAGTACAAACTTTCCTTGAGGAGATAAACCAATCTATACCTTACAATTGGCAATAGGACTCAATTAAGTTAGAAAACGTAACTTTAAACCCAGTGATCCGATTTTGAAAACAAACATATATTCATGTTTCCCACCGTCTGAAAACACCCAAAGTTATTCAATTTTCAAACACGAACTTTCCCTAGAAAGTTAATCAAAAGCTCTTTTTTATAACTGCGCTCAATTCAGGCAGAAAATGTAATTTTTGAAACAATGCTCAGATTTGGAAAGAAACACATATTCTTGTTCCTCATAGTCTGAAAAGCACGAAAACACATTCACTCTTCAAGTACGAACTTTCCTTGAGGAGATAAACCAATCTGTATCTCACAATCGGCAATAGGACACAATTCAGAAAGAAAATGTATCTTTAGACACAGTGATCTGATTTACAAAAGAAACACATATTCATGTTTCCCACGGTCTGAGAAAGCCAAAACACATTCAATTTTCAAAAACAAACTTTCCCTAAAAAGTTAGACCAATGCTGTTTTTTATAACTGGACTCAATTCAGGCAGAAAATATAACTTTTGAAACACTGCTCAGATTTGGAAAAGAAACACATATTCTTGTTCCTCACAGTCTGAAAAGTACAAAAACACATTCAATTTTCAAGTACGAACTTTCCCTGAGGAGATAAACCAATCGGTATCTCACAATTGGCAATAGGACTCAATTCAGACAGAAAATGTAACTTTTCACACACTGCTCAGATTTGCAAAAGAAACACATATTCTTGTTCCTCACAGTCTGAAAAGCACAAAAACACATTCAATTTTCAAGTACGAACTTTCCCTGAGGAGATAAACCAATCGGTATCTCACAATTGGCAATAGGACTCAATTCAGACAGAAAATGTAACTTTTCATACACTGCTCAGATTTGCAAAAGAAACACATATTCTTGTTCCTCACAGTCTGAAAAGTACAAAAACAAATTCAATTTTCAAGTACGAACCTTCCCTGAGGAGATAAACCAATCTATATCTTACAATTGGCAATAGGACTCAATTCAGACAGAAAATGTAACTTTTCATACACTGCTCAGATTTGCAAAAGAAACACATATTCTTGTTCCTCACAGTCTGAAAAGCACAAAAACACATTCAATTTTCAAGTACGAACTTTCCCTGAGGAGATAAACCAATCTGTATCTCACAATTGGCAATAGGACTCAATTCAGAAAGAAAATGTATCTTTAGACACAGTGATCTGATTTACAAAAGAAACACATATTCATGTTTCCCACGGTCTGAGAAAGCCAAAACACATTCAATTTTCAAACACAAACTTTCCCTAGAAAGTTCGACCAGTGCTGTTTTTTATAACTGGACTCAATTCAGACAGAAAATGTAACTTTTTAAACACTGCTCAGATGTGGAAAGAAACACATATTCTTGTTCCTCACAGTCTGAAAAGTACAAAAACACATTCAATTTTCAAGTACGAACTTTCCCTGAGGAGATAAACCAATCTGTATCTCACAATTGGCAATAGGACTCAATTCAGAAAGAAAATGTATCTTTAGACACAGTGATCTGATTTACAAAAGAAGCACATATTCTTGTTCCTCACAGTCTGAAAAGGACAAAAACACATTCAATTTTCAAGTACGAACTTTCCCTGAGGAGATAAACCAATCTGTATCTCACAATTGGCAATATGACTCAATTCAGAAAGAAAATGTATCTTTAGACACAGTGATCTGATTTACAAAAGAAACACATATTCATGTTTCCCACGGTCTGAGAAAGCCAAAACACATTCAATTTTCAAAAACAAACTTTCCCTAAAAAGTTAGACCAATGCTGTTTTTTATAACTGGACTCAATTCAGGCAGAAAATGTAACTTTTGAAACACTGCTCAGATTTGCAAAAGAAACACATATTTTTGTTCCTCACAGTCTGAAAAGCAAAAAAAAAACACATACAATTTTCAAGTACGAACCTTCCCTGAGGAGATAAACCAATCTGTATCTCACAAATGGCAATAGGACTCAATTCAGAAAGAAAATGTATCTTTAGAAACAGTGTTCTCATTTACAAAAGAAGCACATATTCTTGTTCCTCATAGTCTGAAAAGCACAAAAACACATTCAATTTTCAAGTACGAACTTTCCCTGAGTAGATAAACCAATCTGTATCTCACAAATGGCAATAGGACTCAATTCAGAAAGAAAATGTATCTTTAGAAACAGTGTTCTCATTTACAAAAGAAGCACATATTCTTGTTCCTCATAGTCTGAAAAGCACAAAAACACATTCAATTTTCAAGTACGAACTTTCCCTGAGTAGATAAACCAATCTGTGTCTCACAAATGGCAATAGGACTCAATTCAGAAAAAAATGTATCTTTAGACACAGTGATCTGATTTACAAAAGAAGCACATATTCTTGTTCCTCACAGTCTGAAAAGCACGAAAACACATTCACTTTTCAAGTACGAACTTTCCTTGAGGAGATAAACCAATCTGTATCTTACAATTGGCAATAGGACTCAATTAAGTTAGAAAACGTAACTTTAAACCCAGTGATCCGATTTTGAAAACAAACATATATTCATGTTTCCCACGGTCTGAAAACACCCAAAGTTATTCAATTTTCAAACACGAACTTTCCCTAGAAAGTTAATCAAAAGCTCTTTTTTATAACTGGACTCAATTCAGGCAGAAAATGTAATTTTTGAAACAATGCTCAGATTTGGAAAGAAACACATATTCTTGTTCCTCACAGTCTGAAAAGTACAAAAACACATTCAATTTTCAAGTACGAACTTTCCCTGAGGAGATAAACCAATCTGTATCTCACAATTGGCAATAGGACTCAATTCAGACAGAAAATGTATCTTTAGACACAGTGATCTGATTTACAAAAGAAGCACATATTCTTGTTCCTCACAGTCTGAAAAGCACAAAAACACATTCAATTTTCAAGTACGAACTTTCCCTGAGGAGATAAACCAATCTGTATCTCACAATTGGCAATATGACTCAATTCAGAAAGAAAATGTATCTTTAGACACAGTGATCTGATTTACAAAAGAAACACATATTCATGTTTCCCACGGTCTGAGAAAGCCAAAACACATTCAATTTTCAAAAACAAACTTTCCCTAAAAAGTTAGACCAATGCTGTTTTTTATAACTGGACTCAATTCAGGCAGAAAATGTAACTTTTGAAACACTGCTCAGATTTGCAAAAGAAACACATATTCTTGTTCCTCACAGTCTGAAAAGCAAAAAAAAAACACATACAATTTTCAAGTACGAACCTTCCCTGAGGAGATAAACCAATCTGTATCTCACAAATGGCAATAGGACTCAATTCAGAAAGAAAATGTATCTTTAGAAACAGTGTTCTCATTTACAAAAGAAGCACATATTCTTGTTCCTCATAGTCTGAAAAGCACAAAAACACATTCAATTTTCAAGTACGAACTTTCCCTGAGTAGATAAACCAATCTGTGTCTCACAAATGGCAATAGGACTCAATTCAGAAAAAAATGTATCTTTAGACACAGTGATCTGATTTACAAAAGAAGCACATATTCTTGTTCCTCACAGTCTGAAAAGCACGAAAACACATTCACTTTTCAAGTACGAACTTTCCTTGAGGAGATAAACCAATCTGTATCTTACAATTGGCAATAGGACTCAATTAAGTTAGAAAACGTAACTTTAAACCCAGTGATCCGATTTTGAAAACAATCATATATTCATGTTTCCCACGGTCTGAAAACACCCAAAGTTATTCAATTTTCAAACACGAACTTTCCCTAGAAAGTTAATCAAAAGCTCTTTTTTATAACTGGACTCAATTCAGGCAGAAAATGTAATTTTTGAAACAATGCTCAGATTTGGAAAGAAACACATATTCTTGTTCCTCACAGTCTGAAAAGTACAAAAACACATTCAATTTTCAAGTACGAACTTTCCCTGAGGAGATAAACCAATCTGTATCTCACAATTGGCAATAGGACTCAATTCAGAAAGAAAATGTATCTTTAGAAACAGTGATCTGATTTACAAAAGAAGCACATATTCTTGTTCCTCACAGTCTGAAAAGCACAAAAACACATTCAATTTTCAAGTACGAACTTTCCCTGAGGAGATAAACCAATCTGTATCTCACAATTGGCAATAGGACTCAATTCAGACAGAAAATGTAACCTTTCACACACTGCTCAGATTTGCAAAAGAAACACATATTCCTGTTCCTCATAGTCTGAAAACCACAAAAACACATTCAATTTTCAAGTACGAACTTTCCTTGAGGAGGTAAAACAAATCTGTATCTGTCAATTGGCAATAGGTCTCAATTAAGCTAGTAAACGTAGCTTTAAACCCAGTGATCCGATTTTCAAAAGAAACATATATTCATGTTTCCCACGGTCTGAAAAGACCAAAAGTCATTCAATTTTCAAACACAAACTTTCCCTAGAAAGTTAGACCAAAGCTCTTTTTTATAACTGGACTCAATTCAGGTAGAAAATGTAACTTTTGAAACACTGATCAGATTTGCAAAAGAAACACATATCCTTGTTCCTCACAGTCTGAAAAGCACAAAAACACATTCAATTTTCAAGTACAAACTTTCCCTGAGGAGATAAACAAATAGGTATCTCACAATTGGCAATAGGACTCAATTCAGACAGAAAATGTAACTTTTCACACACAGCTCAGATTTGCAAAAAAACACATATTCTTGTTCCTCACAGTCTAAAAACCACAAAAACACATTCAATTTTCAAGGACGAACTTTCCTTGAGGCGATAAACCAATCTGTATCTCACAATTGGCAATAGGACTTAATTCAGACAGAAAATGTATCTTTAGACACAGTGATCTGATTTACAAAAGAAGCACATATTCTTGTTCCTCACAGTCTGAAAAGTACAAAAACACATTCAATTTTCAAGTATGAACTTTCCCTGAGGAGATAAACCAATCGATATCTCACAATTGGCAATAGGACTCAATTAAGCTAGAAAACGTAACTTTAGACACAGTGATCCCATTTACAAAAGATACACATATTCATGTTTCCCATGTTTTGAAAAAGCAAAAACACATTCAATTTTCAAACACAAACTTTCCCTAAAAAGTTAGACCAATGCTGTTTTTGATAACTGGACTCAATTCAGACAGAAAATGTAACTTTTCACACACTGCTCAGATTTGCAAAAGAAACACATATTCTTGTTCCTCAGTCTGAAAAGCACAAAAACACATTCAATTTTCAAGTACGAACTTTCCCTTAGGAGATAAACCAATCTGTATCTCACAATTGGCAAAAGGACTCAATTCAGAAAAAAAATGTAACTTTTGAAACACTGCTCAGATTTGGAAAAGAAACCCATATTCTTTTTCCTCATAGTCTGAAAAGTACAAAAACACATTCAATTTTAAAGTACGAACTTTCCTTGAGGAGATAAACCAATCTGTATCTTACAATTGGCAATAGGACTCAATTCAGAAAGAAAATGTATCTTTAGACACAGTGATCTGATTTACAAAAGAAGCACATATTCTTGTTCCTCATAGTCTGAAAAGCACAAAAATACATTCAATTTTCAAGTACGAACTTTCCCTGAGAAGATAAACCAAACTGTATCTCACAATTGGCAATAGGACTCAATTCAGAAAGAAAATGTATCTTTAGACACAGTGATCTGATTTACAAAAGAAACACATATTCATGTTTCCCACGGTCTGAGAAAGCCAAAACACATTCAATTTTCAAAAACAAACTTTCCCTAAAAAGTTAGACCAATGCTGTTTTTTATAACTGGACTCAATTCAGGCAGAAAATGTAACTTTTGAAACACTGCTCAGATTTGCAAACGAAACACATATTCTTGTTCCTCACAGTCTGAAAAGTAAAAAAAACACATTCAATTTTCAAACACAAACTTTCCCTAAAAAGTTAGACCAATGCTGTTTTTGATAACTGGACTCAATTCAGACAGAAAATGTAACTTTTCACACACTGCTCAGATTTGCAAAAGAAACACATATTCTTGTTCCTCAGTCTGAAAAGCACAAAAACACATTCAATTTTCAAGTACGAACTTTCCTTGAGGAGATAAACCAATCTGTATCTTACAATTGGCAATAGGACTCAATTCAGAAAGAAAATGTATCTTTAGACACAGTGATCTGATTTACAAAAGAAGCACATATTCTTGTTCCTCACAGTCTGAAAAGCACAAAAACACATTCAATTTTCAAGTACGAACTTTCCCTGAGGAGATAAACCAATCTGTATCTCACAATTGGCAATAGGACTCAATTCAGACAGAAAATGTAACCTTTCACACACTGCTCAGATTTGCAAAAGAAACACATATTCCTGTTCCTCATAGTCTGAAAACCACAAAAACACATTCAATTTTCAAGTACGAACTTTCCTTGAGGAGGTAAAACAAATCTGTATCTTTCAATTGGCAATAGGTCTCAATTAAGCTAGTAAACGTAGCTTTAAACCCAGTGATCCGATTTTCAAAAGAAACATATTCATGTTTCCCACGGTCTGAAAAGACCAAAAGTCATTCAATTTTCAAACACAAACTTTCCCTAGAAAGTTAGACCAAAGCTCTTTTTTATAACTGGACTCAATTCAGGCAGAAAATGTAACTTTTGAAACACTGATCAGATTTGCAAAAGAAACACATATTCTTGTTCCTCACAGTCTGAAAAGCAAAAAAACACATTCAATTTTCAAGTACAAACTTTCCCTGAGGAGATAAACAAATCGGTATCTCACAATTGGCAATAGGACTCAATTCAGACAGAAAATGTAACTTTTCACACACAGCTCAGATTTGCAAAAGAAACACATATTCTTGTTCCTCACAGTCTAAAAAGCACAAAAACACATTCAATTTTCAAGGACGAACTTTCCTTGAGGCGATAAACCAATCTGTATCTCACAATTAGCAATAGGACTTAATTCAGACAGAAAATGTATCTTTAGACACAGTGATCTGATTTACAAAAGAAGCACATATTCTTGTTCCTCACAGTCTGAAAAGTACAAAAACACATTCCATTTTCAAGTATGAACTTTCCCTGAGGAGATAAACCAATCGATATCTCACAATTGGCAATAGGACTCAATTAAGCTAGAAAACGTAACTTTAAACCCAGTGATCCGATTTTCAAAAGAAACATATGTTCATGTTTCCCACGGTCTGAAAAGACCAAAAGTCATTCAATTTTCAAACACGAACTTTCCCTAGAAAGTTAGACCAAAGGTCTTTTTTATAACTGGACTCAATTCAGGCAGAAAATGTAACTTTTGAAACACTGCTCAGATTTGCAAAAGAAACACATATTCTTGTTCCTCACAGTCTGAAAAGTACAAAAACACATTCAATTTTCAACTACGAACTTTCCCTGAGGAGATAAACCAATCTGTATCTCACAATTGCCAATAGGACTCAATTCAGACAGATAATGTATCTTTAGACACAGTGATCTGATTTACAAAAGAAGCACATATTCTTGTTCCTCATAGTCTGAAAAGCACAAAAATACGTTCAATTTTCAAGTACGAACCCTCCCTGAGGAGATAAACCAATCTGTATCTCACAATTGGCAATAGGACTCAATTCAGAAAGAAAATGTATCTTTAGACACAGTGATCTGATTTACAAAAGAAACACATATTCATGTTTCCCACGGTCTGAGAAAGCCAAAACACATTCAATTTTCAAACACAAACTTTCCCTAAAAAGTTAGACCAATGCTGTTTTTTATAACTGGACTCAATTCAGGTAGAAAATATAACTTTTGAAACACTGCTCAGATTTGGAAAAGAAACACATATTCTTGTTCCTCACCGTCTGAAAAGTACAAAAACACATTCAATTTTCAAGTACGAACTTTCCCTGAGGAGATAAACCAATTGGTATCTCACAATTGGCAATAGAACTCAATCAGACAGAAAATGTAACTTTTCACACACTGCTCAGATTTGCAAAAGAAACACATATTCTTGTTCCTCACAGTCTGAAAAGCAAAAAAACACATTCAATTTTCAAGTACGATCTTTCCCTGAGGAGATAAACCAATCGGTATCTCACAATTGGCAATAGGACTAAATTCAGACAGAAAATGTAACTTTTCATACACTGCTCAGATTTGCAAAGGAAACACATATTCTTGTTCCTCACAGTCTGAAAAGCAAAAAAACACATTCAATTTTCAATTACGAACTTTCCCTAGAAAGTTAGACAAAAGCTCTTTTTTATAACTGGACTCAATTCAGGCAGAAAATGTAAGTTTTGAAACACTGCTCAGATTTGCAAAAGAAACACATATTCTTGTTCCTCACAGTCTGAAAAGCAAAAAAACACATTCAATTTTCAAGTACGAACTTTCCCTGAGGAGATAAACCAATCGGTATCTCACAATTGGCAATAGGACTCAATTCAGACAGACAATGTAACTTTTCATACACTGCTCAGATTTGCAAAAGAAACACATATTCTTGTTCCTCACAGTCTGAAAAGCAAAAAAACACATTCAACTTTCAAGTACGAACTTTCCCTGAGGAGATAAACCAATCGGTATCTCACAATTGGCAATAGGACTCAATTCAGAAAGAAAATGTATCTTTAGACACAGTGATCAGATTTACAAAAGAAACACATATTCTTGTTCCTCACAGTCAGAAAAGCACAAAAACACATTCAATTTTCAAGTACGAACTTTCCTTGAAGAGATAAACCAATCTGTATCTCACAATTGGCAATAGGACTCAATTCAGAAAGAAAATGTATCTTTAGACACAGTGATCTGATTTACAAAAGAAACACATATTCATGTTTCCCACGGTCTGAGAAAGCCAAAACACATTCAATTTTCAAAAACAAACTTTCCCTAAAAAGTTAGACCAATGCTGTTTTTTATAACTGGACTCAATTCAGGCAGAAAATATAACTTTTGAAACACTGCTCAGATTTGGAAAAGAAACACATATTCTTGTTCCTCACAGTCTGAAAAGTACAAAAACACATTCAATTTTCAAGTACGAACTTTTCCTGAGGAGATAAACCAATCGGTATCTCACAATTGGCAATAGGACTCAATTCATACAGAAAATGTAACTTTTCACACACTGCTCAGATTTGCAAAAGAAACACATATTCTTGTTCCTCACAGTCTGAAAAGCAAAAAAACACATTCAATTTTCAAGTACGAACTTTCCCTGAGGAGATAAACCAATCGGTATCTCACAATTGGCAATAGGACTCAATTCAGACAGAAAATGTAACTTTTCATACACTGCTCAGATTTGCAAAAGAAACACATATTCTTGTTCCTCACAGTCTGAAAAGCACAAAAACACATTCAATTTTCAAGTACGAACCTTCCCTGAGGAGATAAACCAATCTGTATCTCACAATCGGCAATAGGACACAATTCAGAAAGAAAATGTATCTTTAGACACAGTGATCTGATTTACAAAAGAAACACATATACATGTTTCCCACGGTCTGAGAAAGCCAAAACACATTCAATTTTCAAACACAAACTTTCCCTAAAAAGTTAGACCAATGCTGTTTTTTATAACTGGACTCAATTCAGACAGAAAATGTAACTTTTGAAACCCTGCTCAGATTTGGAAAAGAAACACATATTCTTTTTCCTCACAGTCTGAAAAGCACGAAAACACATTCACTTTTCAAGTACAAACTTTCCTTGAGGAGATAAACCAATCTTTACCTTACAATTGGCAATAGGACTCAATTAAGTTAGAAAACGTAACTTTAAACCCAGTGATCCGATTTTGAAAACAAACATATATTCATGTTTCCCACCGTCTGAAAACACCCAAAGTTATTCAATTTTCAAACACGAACTTTCCCTAGAAAGTTAATCAAAAGCTCTTTTTTATAACTGGGCTCAATTCAGGCAGAAAATGTAATTTTTGAAACAATGCTCAGATTTGGAAAGAAACACATATTCTTGTTCCTCATAGTCTGAAAAGCACGAAAACACATTCACTCTTCAAGTACGAACTTTCCTTGAGGAGATAAACCAATCTGTATCTCACAATCGGCAATAGGACACAATTCAGAAGGAAAATGTATCTTTAGACACAGTGATCTGATTTACAAAAGAAACACATATTCATGTTTCCCACGGTCTGAGAAAGCCAAAACACATTCAATTTTCAAAAACAAACTTTCCCTAAAAAGTTAGACCAATGCTGTTTTTTATAACTGGACTCAATTCAGGCAGAAAATATAACTTTTGAAACACTGCTCAGATTTGGAAAAGAAACACATATTCTTGTTCCTCATAGTCTGAAAAGTACAAAAACACATTCAATTTTCAAGTATGAACTTTCCCTGAGGAGATAAACCAATCGGTATCTCACAATTGGCAATAGGACTCAATTAAGCTAGAAAATGTAACTTTAGACACAGTGATCTGATTTACAAAAGAAACACATATTCATGTTTCCCACGGTCTGAGAAAGCCAAAACACATTCAATTTTCAAAAACAAACTTTCCCTAAAAAGTTAGACCAATGCTGTTTTTTATAACTGGACTCAATTCAGGCAGAAAATGTAACTTTTGAAACACTGCTCAGATTTGCAAAAGAAACACATATTTTTGTTCCTCACAGTCTGAAAAGCAAAAAAAAAACACATACAATTTTCAAGTACGAACCTTCCCTGAGGAGATAAACCAATCTGTATCTCACAAATGGCAATAGGACTCAATTCAGAAAGAAAATGTATCTTTAGAAACAGTGTTCTCATTTACAAAAGAAGCACATATTCTTGTTCCTCATAGTCTGAAAAGCACAAAAACACATTCAATTTTCAAGTACGAACTTTCCCTGAGTAGATAAACCAATCTGTATCTCACAAATGGCAATAGGACTCAATTCAGAAAGAAAATGTATCTTTAGAAACAGTGTTCTCATTTACAAAAGAAGCACATATTCTTGTTCCTCATAGTCTGAAAAGCACAAAAACACATTCAATTTTCAAGTACGAACTTTCCCTGAGTAGATAAACCAATCTGTGTCTCACAAATGGCAATAGGACTCAATTCAGAAAAAAATGTATCTTTAGACACAGTGATCTGATTTACAAAAGAAGCACATATTCTTGTTCCTCATAGTCTGAAAAGCACGAAAACACATTCACTTTTCAAGTACGAACTTTCCTTGAGGAGATAAACCAATCTGTATCTTACAATTGGCAATAGGACTCAATTAAGTTAGAAAACGTAACTTTAAACCCAGTGATCCGATTTTGAAAACAAACATATATTCATGTTTCCCACGGTCTGAAAACACCCAAAGTTATTCAATTTTCAAACACGAACTTTCCCTAGAAAGTTAATCAAAAGCTCTTTTTTATAACTGGACTCAATTCAGGCAGAAAATGTAATTTTTGAAACAATGCTCAGATTTGGAAAGAAACACATATTCTTGTTCCTCACAGTCTGAAAAGTACAAAAACACATTCAATTTTCAAGTACGAACTTTCCCTGAGGAGATAAACCAATCTGTATCTCACAATTGGCAATAGGACTCAATTCAGAAAGAAAATGTATCTTTAGACACAGTGATCTGATTTACAAAAGAAGCACATATTCTTGTTCCTCACAGTCTGAAAAGCACAAAAACACATTCAATTTTCAAGTACGAACTTTCCCTGAGGAGATAAACCAATCTGTATCTCACAATTGGCAATATGACTCAATTCAGAAAGAAAATGTATCTTTAGACACAGTGATCTGATTTACAAAAGAAACACATATTCATGTTTCCCACGGTCTGAGAAAGCCAAAACACATTCAATTTTCAAAAACAAACTTTCCCTAAAAAGTTAGACCAATGCTGTTTTTTATAACTGGACTCAATTCAGGCAGAAAATGTAACTTTTGAAACACTGCTCAGATTTGGAAAAGAAACACATATTCTTGTTCCTCACAGTCTGAAAAGTACAAAAACACATTCAATTTTCAAGTACGAACTTTCCCTGAGGAGATAAACCAATCGGTATCTCACAATTGGCAATAGGACTCAATTCAGACAGAAAATGTAACTTTTCACACACTGCTCAGATTTGCAAAAGAAACACATATTCTTGTTCCTCACAGTCTGAAAAGCACAAAAACACATTCAATTTTCAAGTACGAACTTTCCCTGAGGAGATAAACCAATCGGTATCTCACAATTGGCAATAGGACTCAATTCAGACAGAAAATGTAACTTTTCATACACTGCTCAGATTTGCAAAAGAAACACATATTCTTGTTCCTCACAGTCTGAAAAGTACAAAAACAAATTCAATTTTCAAGTACGAACCTTCCCTGAGGAGATAAACCAATCTATATCTTACAATTGGCAATAGGACTCAATTCAGACAGAAAATGTAACTTTTCATACACTGCTCAGATTTGCAAAAGAAACACATATTCTTGTTCCTCACAGTCTGAAAAGCACAAAAACACATTCAATTTTCAAGTAAGAACTTTCCCTGAGGAGATAAACCAATCTGTATCTCACAATTGGCAATAGGACTCAATTCAGAAAGAAAATGTATCTTTAGACACAGTGATCTGATTTACAAAAGAAACACATATTCATGTTTCCCACGGTCTGAGAAAGCCAAAACACATTCAATTTTCAAAAACAAACTTTCCCTAAAAAGTTAGACCAATGCTGTTTTTTATAACTGGACTCAATTCAGGCAGAAAATATAACTTTTGAAACACTGCTCAGATTTGGAAAAGAAACACATATTCTTGTTCCTCACAGTCTGAAAAGTACAAAAACACATTCAATTTTCAAGTACGAACTTTCCCTGAGGAGATAAACCAATCGGTATCTCACAATTGGCAATAGGACTCAATTCATACAGAAAATGTAACTTTTCACACACTGCTCAGATTTGCAAAAGAAACACATATTCTTGTTCCTCTCAGTCTGAAAAGCAAAAAAACGCATTCAATTTTCAAGTACGAACTTTCCCTGAGGAGATAAACCAATCGGTATCTCACAATTGGCAATAGGACTCAATTCAGACAGAAAATGTAACTTTTCATACACTGCTCAGATTTGCAAAAGAAACACATATTCTTGTTCCTCACAGAATGAAAAGCACAAAAACACATTCAATTTTCAAGTACGAACCTTCCCTGAGGAGATAAACCAATCTGTATCTCACAATCGGCAATAGGACACAATTCAGAAAGAAAATGTATCTTTAGACACAGTGATCTGATTTACAAAAGAAACACATATTCATGTTTCCCACGGTCTGAGAAAGCCAAAACACATTCAATTTTCAAACACAAACTTTCCCTAAAAAGTTAGACCAATGCTGTTTTTTATAACTGGACTCAATTCAGACAGAAAATGTAACTTTTGAAACCCTGCTCAGATTTGGAAAAGAAACACATATTCTTTTTCCTCACAGTCTGAAAAGCACGAAAACACATTCACTTTTCAAGTACAAACTTTCCTTGAGGAGATAAACCAATCTATACCTTACAATTGGCAATAGGACTCAATTAAGTTAGAAAACGTAACTTTAAACCCAGTGATCCGATTTTGAAAACAAACATATATTCATGTTTCCCACCGTCTGAAAACACCCAAAGTTATTCAATTTTCAAACACGAACTTTCCCTAGAAAGTTAATCAAAAGCTCTTTTTTATAACTGGGCTCAATTCAGGCAGAAAATGTAATTTTTGAAACAATGCTCAGATTTGGAAAGAAACACATATTCTTGTTCCTCATAGTCTGAAAAGCACGAAAACACATTCACTCTTCAAGTACGAACTTTCCTTGAGGAGATAAACCAATCTGTATCTCACAATCGGCAATAGGACACAATTCAGAAAGAAAATGTATCTTTAGACACAGTGATCTGATTTACAAAAGAAACACATATTCATGTTTCCCACGGTCTGAGAAAGCCAAAACACATTCAATTTTCAAAAACAAACTTTCCCTAAAAAGTTAGACCAATGCTGTTTTTTATAACTGGACTCAATTCAGGCAGAAAATATAACTTTTGAAACACTGCTCAGATTTGGAAAAGAAACACATATTCTTGTTCCTCATAGTCTGAAAAGTACAAAAACACATTCAATTTTCAAGTATGAACTTTCCCTGAGGAGATAAACCAATCGGTATCTCACAATTGGCAATAGGACTCAATTAAGCTAGAAAATGTAACTTTAGACACAGTGATCTGATTTACAAAAGAAACACATATTCATGTTTCCCACGGTCTGAGAAAGCCAAAACACATTCAATTTTCAAAAACAAACTTTCCCTAAAAAGTTAGACCAATGCTGTTTTTTATAACTGGACTCAATTCAGGCAGAAAATGTAACTTTTGAAACACTGCTCAGATTTGCAAAAGAAACACATATTTTTGTTCCTCACAGTCTGAAAAGCAAAAAAAAAACACATACAATTTTCAAGTACGAACCTTCCCTGAGGAGATAAACCAATCTGTATCTCACAAATGGCAATAGGACTCAATTCAGAAAGAAAATGTATCTTTAGAAACAGTGTTCTCATTTACAAAAGAAGCACATATTCTTGTTCCTCATAGTCTGAAAAGCACAAAAACACATTCAATTTTCAAGTACGAACTTTCCCTGAGTAGATAAACCAATCTGTATCTCACAAATGGCAATAGGACTCAATTCAGAAAGAAAATGTATCTTTAGAAACAGTGTTCTCATTTACAAAAGAAGCACATATTCTTGTTCCTCATAGTCTGAAAAGCACAAAAACACATTCAATTTTCAAGTACGAACTTTCCCTGAGTAGATAAACCAATCTGTGTCTCACAAATGGCAATAGGACTCAATTCAGAAAAAAATGTATCTTTAGACACAGTGATCTGATTTACAAAAGAAGCACATATTCTTGTTCCTCACAGTCTGAAAAGCACGAAAACACATTCACTTTTCAAGTACGAACTTTCCTTGAGGAGATAAACCAATCTGTATCTTACAATTGGCAATAGGACTCAATTAAGTTAGAAAACGTAACTTTAAACCCAGTGATCCGATTTTGAAAACAAACATATATTCATGTTTCCCACGGTCTGAAAACACCCAAAGTTATTCAATTTTCAAACACGAACTTTCCCTAGAAAGTTAATCAAAAGCTCTTTTTTATAACTGGACTCAATTCAGGCAGAAAATGTAATTTTTGAAACAATGCTCAGATTTGGAAAGAAACACATATTCTTGTTCCTCACAGTCTGAAAAGTACAAAAACACATTCAATTTTCAAGTACGAACTTTCCCTGAGGAGATAAACCAATCTGTATCTCACAATTGGCAATAGGACTCAATTCAGAAAGAAAATGTATCTTTAGACACAGTGATCTGATTTACAAAAGAAGCACATATTCTTGTTCCTCACAGTCTGAAAAGCACAAAAACACATTCAATTTTCAAGTACGAACTTTCCCTGAGGAGATAAACCAATCTGTATCTCACAATTGGCAATATGACTCAATTCAGAAAGAAAATGTATCTTTAGACACAGTGATCTGATTTACAAAAGAAACACATATTCATGTTTCCCACGGTCTGAGAAAGCCAAAACACATTCAATTTTCAAAAACAAACTTTCCCTAAAAAGTTAGACCAATGCTGTTTTTTATAACTGGACTCAATTCAGGCAGAAAATGTAACTTTTGAAACACTGCTCAGATTTGCAAAAGAAACACATATTCTTGTTCCTCACAGTCTGAAAAGCAAAAAAAAAACACATACAATTTTCAAGTACGAACCTTCCCTGAGGAGATAAACCAATCTGTATCTCACAAATGGCAATAGGACTCAATTCAGAAAGAAAATGTATCTTTAGAAACAGTGTTCTCATTTACAAAAGAAGCACATATTCTTGTTCCTCATAGTCTGAAAAGCACAAAAACACATTCAATTTTCAAGTACGAACTTTCCCTGAGTAGATAAACCAATCTGTGTCTCACAAATGGCAATAGGACTCAATTCAGAAAAAAATGTATCTTTAGACACAGTGATCTGATTTACAAAAGAAGCACATATTCTTGTTCCTCACAGTCTGAAAAGCACGAAAACACATTCACTTTTCAAGTACGAACTTTCCTTGAGGAGATAAACCAATCTGTATCTTACAATTGGCAATAGGACTCAATTAAGTTAGAAAACGTAACTTTAAACCCAGTGATCCGATTTTGAAAACAATCATATATTCATGTTTCCCACGGTCTGAAAACACCCAAAGTTATTCAATTTTCAAACACGAACTTTCCCTAGAAAGTTAATCAAAAGCTCTTTTTTATAACTGGACTCAATTCAGGCAGAAAATGTAATTTTTGAAACAATGCTCAGATTTGGAAAGAAACACATATTCTTGTTCCTCACAGTCTGAAAAGTACAAAAACACATTCAATTTTCAAGTACGAACTTTCCCTGAGGAGATAAACCAATCTGTATCTCACAATTGGCAATAGGACTCAATTCAGAAAGAAAATGTATCTTTAGAAACAGTGATCTGATTTACAAAAGAAGCACATATTCTTGTTCCTCACAGTCTGAAAAGCACAAAAACACATTCAATTTTCAAGTACGAACTTTCCCTGAGGAGATAAACCAATCTGTATCTCACAATTGGCAATAGGACTCAATTCAGACAGAAAATGTAACCTTTCACACACTGCTCAGATTTGCAAAAGAAACACATATTCCTGTTCCTCATAGTCTGAAAACCACAAAAACACATTCAATTTTCAAGTACGAACTTTCCTTGAGGAGGTAAAACAAATCTGTATCTGTCAATTGGCAATAGGTCTCAATAAGCTAGTAAACGTAGCTTTAAACCCAGTGATCCGATTTTCAAAAGAAACATATATTCATGTTTCCCACGGTCTGAAAAGACCAAAAGTCATTCAATTTTCAAACACAAACTTTCCCTAGAAAGTTAGACCAAAGCTCTTTTTTATAACTGGACTCAATTCAGGTAGAAAATGTAACTTTTGAAACACTGATCAGATTTGCAAAAGAAACACATATCCTTGTTCCTCACAGTCTGAAAAGCACAAAAACACATTCAATTTTCAAGTACAAACTTTCCCTGAGGAGATAAACAAATAGGTATCTCACAATTGGCAATAGGACTCAATTCAGACAGAAAATGTAACTTTTCACACACAGCTCAGATTTGCAAAAAAACACATATTCTTGTTCCTCACAGTCTAAAAACCACAAAAACACATTCAATTTTCAAGGACGAACTTTCCTTGAGGCGATAAACCAATCTGTATCTCACAATTGGCAATAGGACTTAATTCAGACAGAAAATGTATCTTTAGACACAGTGATCTGATTTACAAAAGAAGCACATATTCTTGTTCCTCACAGTCTGAAAAGTACAAAAACACATTCAATTTTCAAGTATGAACTTTCCCTGAGGAGATAAACCAATCGATATCTCACAATTGGCAATAGGACTCAATTAAGCTAGAAAACGTAACTTTAGACACAGTGATCCCATTTACAAAAGATACACATATTCATGTTTCCCATGTTTTGAAAAAGCAAAAACACATTCAATTTTCAAACACAAACTTTCCCTAAAAAGTTAGACCAATGCTGTTTTTGATAACTGGACTCAATTCAGACAGAAAATGTAACTTTTCACACACTGCTCAGATTTGCAAAAGAAACACATATTCTTGTTCCTCAGTCTGAAAAGCACAAAAACACATTCAATTTTCAAGTATGAACTTTCCCTGAGGAGATAAACCAATCTGTATCTCACAATTGCCAATAGGACTCAATTCAGACAGATAATGTATGTTTAGACACAGTGATCTGATTTACAAAAGAAGCACATATTCTTGTTCCTCACAGTCTGAAAAGCACAAAAACACATTCAATTTTAAAGTACGAACTTTCCTTGAGGAGATAAACCAATCTGTATCTTACAATTGGCAATAGGACTCAATTCAGAAAGAAAATGTATCTTTAGACACAGTGATCTGATTTACAAAAGAAGCACATATTCTTGTTCCTCATAGTCTGAAAAGCACAAAAATACATTCAATTTTCAAGTACGAACTTTCCCTGAGAAGATAAACCAAACTGTATCTCACAATTGGCAATAGGACTCAATTCAGAAAGAAAATGTATCTTTAGACACAGTGATCTGATTTACAAAAGAAACACATATTCATGTTTCCCACGGTCTGAGAAAGCCAAAACACATTCAATTTTCAAAAACAAACTTTCCCTAAAAAGTTAGACCAATGCTGTTTTTTATAACTGGACTCAATTCAGGCAGAAAATGTAACTTTTGAAACACTGCTCAGATTTGCAAACGAAACACATATTCTTGTTCCTCACAGTCTGAAAAGTAAAAAAAACACATTCAATTTTCAAACACAAACTTTCCCTAAAAAGTTAGACCAATGCTGTTTTTGATAACTGGACTCAATTCAGACAGAAAATGTAACTTTTCACACACTGCTCAGATTTGCAAAAGAAACACATATTCTTGTTCCTCAGTCTGAAAAGCACAAAAACACATTCAATTTTCAAGTACGAACTTTCCTTGAGGAGATAAACCAATCTGTATCTTACAATTGGCAATAGGACTCAATTCAGAAAGAAAATGTATCTTTAGACACAGTGATCTGATTTACAAAAGAAGCACATATTCTTGTTCCTCACAGTCTGAAAAGCACAAAAACACATTCAATTTTCAAGTACGAACTTTCCCTGAGGAGATAAACCAATCTGTATCTCACAATTGGCAATAGGACTCAATTCAGACAGAAAATGTAACCTTTCACACACTGCTCAGATTTGCAAAAGAAACACATATTCCTGTTCCTCATAGTCTGAAAACCACAAAAACACATTCAATTTTCAAGTACGAACTTTCCTTGAGGAGGTAAAACAAATCTGTATCTTTCAATTGGCAATAGGTCTCAATTAAGCTAGTAAACGTAGCTTTAAACCCAGTGATCCGATTTTCAAAAGAAACATATTCATGTTTCCCACGGTCTGAAAAGACCAAAAGTCATTCAATTTTCAAACACAAACTTTCCCTAGAAAGTTAGACCAAAGCTCTTTTTTATAACTGGACTCAATTCAGGCAGAAAATGTAACTTTTGAAACACTGATCAGATTTGCAAAAGAAACACATATTCTTGTTCCTCACAGTCTGAAAAGCAAAAAAACACATTCAATTTTCAAGTACAAACTTTCCCTGAGGAGATAAACAAATCGGTATCTCACAATTGGCAATAGGACTCAATTCAGACAGAAAATGTAACTTTTCACACACAGCTCAGATTTGCAAAAGAAACACATATTCTTGTTCCTCACAGTCTAAAAAGCACAAAAACACATTCAATTTTCAAGGACGAACTTTCCTTGAGGCGATAAACCAATCTGTATCTCACAATTAGCAATAGGACTTAATTCAGACAGAAAATGTATCTTTAGACACAGTGATCTGATTTACAAAAGAAGCACATATTCTTGTTCCTCACAGTCTGAAAAGTACAAAAACACATTCCATTTTCAAGTATGAACTTTCCCTGAGGAGATAAACCAATCGATATCTCACAATTGGCAATAGGACTCAATTAAGCTAGAAAACGTAACTTTAAACCCAGTGATCCGATTTTCAAAAGAAACATATGTTCATGTTTCCCACGGTCTGAAAAGACCAAAAGTCATTCAATTTTCAAACACGAACTTTCCCTAGAAAGTTAGACCAAAGGTCTTTTTTATAACTGGACTCAATTCAGGCAGAAAATGTAACTTTTGAAACACTGCTCAGATTTGCAAAAGAAACACATATTCTTGTTCCTCACAGTCTGAAAAGTACAAAAACACATTCAATTTTCAACTACGAACTTTCCCTGAGGAGATAAACCAATCTGTATCTCACAATTGCCAATAGGACTCAATTCAGACAGATAATGTATCTTTAGACACAGTGATCTGATTTACAAAAGAAGCACATATTCTTGTTCCTCATAGTCTGAAAAGCACAAAAATACGTTCAATTTTCAAGTACGAACCCTCCCTGAGGAGATAAACCAATCTGTATCTCACAATTGGCAATAGGACTCAATTCAGAAAGAAAATGTATCTTTAGACACAGTGATCTGATTTACAAAAGAAACACATATTCATGTTTCCCACGGTCTGAGAAAGCCAAAACACATTCAATTTTCAAACACAAACTTTCCCTAAAAAGTTAGACCAATGCTGTTTTTTATAACTGGACTCAATTCAGGTAGAAAATATAACTTTTGAAACACTGCTCAGATTTGGAAAAGAAACACATATTCTTGTTCCTCACCGTCTGAAAAGTACAAAAACACATTCAATTTTCAAGTACGAACTTTCCCTGAGGAGATAAACCAATTGGTATCTCACAATTGGCAATAGGACTCAATCAGACAGAAAATGTAACTTTTCACACACTGCTCAGATTTGCAAAAGAAACACATATTCTTGTTCCTCACAGTCTGAAAAGCAAAAAAACACATTCAATTTTCAAGTACGATCTTTCCCTGAGGAGATAAACCAATCGGTATCTCACAATTGGCAATAGGACTAAATTCAGACAGAAAATGTAACTTTTCATACACTGCTCAGATTTGCAAAGAAAACACATATTCTTGTTCCTCACAGTCTGAAAAGCAAAAAAACACATTCAATTTTCAATTACGAACTTTCCCTAGAAAGTTAGACAAAAGCTCTTTTTTATAACTGGACTCAATTCAGGCAGAAAATGTAAGTTTTGAAACACTGCTCAGATTTGCAAAAGAAACACATATTCTTGTTCCTCACAGTCTGAAAAGCAAAAAAACACATTCAATTTTCAAGTACGAACTTTCCCTGAGGAGATAAACCAATCGGTATCTCACAATTGGCAATAGGACTCAATTCAGACAGACAATGTAACTTTTCATACACTGCTCAGATTTGCAAAAGAAACACATATTCTTGTTCCTCACAGTCTGAAAAGCAAAAAAACACATTCAACTTTCAAGTACGAACCCTCCCTGAGGAGATAAACCAATCTGTATCTCACAATTGGCAATAGGACTCAATTCAGAAAGAAAATGTATCTTTAGACACAGTGATCTGATTTACAAAAGAAACACATATTCATGTTTCCCACGGTCTGAGAAAGCCAAAACACATTCAATTTTCAAACACAAACTTTCCCTAAAAAGTTAGACCAATGCTGTTTTTTATAACTGGACTCAATTCAGGTAGAAAATATAACTTTTGAAACACTGCTCAGATTTGGAAAAGAAACACATATTCTTGTTCCTCACCGTCTGAAAAGTACAAAAACACATTCAATTTTCAAGTACGAACTTTCCCTGAGGAGATAAACCAATTGGTATCTCACAATTGGCAATAGGACTCAATCAGACAGAAAATGTAACTTTTCACACACTGCTCAGATTTGCAAAAGAAACACATATTCTTGTTCCTCACAGTCTGAAAAGCAAAAAAACACATTCAATTTTCAAGTACGATCTTTCCCTGAGGAGATAAACCAATCGGTATCTCACAATTGGCAATAGGACTAAATTCAGACAGAAAATGTAACTTTTCATACACTGCTCAGATTTGCAAAGGAAACACATATTCTTGTTCCTCACAGTCTGAAAAGCAAAAAAACACATTCAATTTTCAATTACGAACTTTCCCTAGAAAGTTAGACAAAAGCTCTTTTTTATAACTGGACTCAATTCAGGCAGAAAATGTAAGTTTTGAAACACTGCTCAGATTTGCAAAAGAAACACATATTCTTGTTCCTCACAGTCTGAAAAGCAAAAAAACACATTCAATTTTCAAGTACGAACTTTCCCTGAGGAGATAAACCAATCGGTATCTCACAATTGGCAATAGGACTCAATTCAGACAGACAATGTAACTTTTCATACACTGCTCAGATTTGCAAAAGAAACACATATTCTTGTTCCTCACAGTCTGAAAAGCAAAAAAACACATTCAACTTTCAAGTACGAACCCTCCCTGAGGAGATAAACCAATCTGTATCTCACAATTGGCAATAGGACTCAATTCAGAAAGAAAATGTATCTTTAGACACAGTGATCTGATTTACAAAAGAAACACATATTCATGTTTCCCACGGTCTGAGAAAGCCAAAACACATTCAATTTTCAAACACAAACTTTCCCTAAAAAGTTAGACCAATGCTGTTTTTTATAACTGGACTCAATTCAGGTAGAAAATATAACTTTTGAAACACTGCTCAGATTTGGAAAAGAAACACATATTCTTGTTCCTCACCGTCTGAAAAGTACAAAAACACATTCAATTTTCAAGTACGAACTTTCCCTGAGGAGATAAACCAATTGGTATCTCACAATTGGCAATAGGACTCAATCAGACAGAAAATGTAACTTTTCACACACTGCTCAGATTTGCAAAAGAAACACATATTCTTGTTCCTCACAGTCTGAAAAGCAAAAAAACACATTCAATTTTCAAGTACGATCTTTCCCTGAGGAGATAAACCAATCGGTATCTCACAATTGGCAATAGGACTAAATTCAGACAGAAAATGTAACTTTTCATACACTGCTCAGATTTGCAAAGGAAACACATATTCTTGTTCCTCACAGTCTGAAAAGCAAAAAAACACATTCAATTTTCAATTACGAACTTTCCCTAGAAAGTTAGACAAAAGCTCTTTTTTATAACTGGACTCAATTCAGGCAGAAAATGTAAGTTTTGAAACACTGCTCAGATTTGCAAAAGAAACACATATTCTTGTTCCTCACAGTCTGAAAAGCAAAAAAACACATTCAATTTTCAAGTACGAACTTTCCCTGAGGAGATAAACCAATCGGTATCTCACAATTGGCAATAGGACTCAATTCAGACAGACAATGTAACTTTTCATACACTGCTCAGATTTGCAAAAGAAACACATATTCTTGTTCCTCACAGTCTGAAAAGCAAAAAAACACATTCAACTTTCAAGTACGAACTTTCCCTGAGGAGATAAACCAATCGGTATCTCACAATTGGCAATAGGACTCAATTCAGAAAGAAAATGTATCTTTAGACACAGTGATCAGATTTACAAAAGAAACACATATTCTTGTTCCTCACAGTCAGAAAAGCACAAAAACACATTCAATTTTCAAGTACGAACTTTCCTTGAAGAGATAAACCAATCTGTATCTCACAATTGGCAATAGGACTCAATTCAGAAAGAAAATGTATCTTTAGACACAGTGATCTGATTTACAAAAGAAACACATATTCATGTTTCCCACGGTCTGAGAAAGCCAAAACACATTCAATTTTCAAACACAAACTTTCCCTAAAAAGTTAGACCAATGCTGTTTTTTATAACTGGACTCAATTCAGGTAGAAAATATAACTTTTGAAACACTGCTCAGATTTGGAAAAGAAACACATATTCTTGTTCCTCACCGTCTGAAAAGTACAAAAACACATTCAATTTTCAAGTACGAACTTTCCCTGAGGAGATAAACCAATTGGTATCTCACAATTGGCAATAGGACTCAATCAGACAGAAAATGTAACTTTTCACACACTGCTCAGATTTGCAAAAGAAACACATATTCTTGTTCCTCACAGTCTGAAAAGCAAAAAAACACATTCAATTTTCAAGTACGATCTTTCCCTGAGGAGATAAACCAATCGGTATCTCACAATTGGCAATAGGACTAAATTCAGACAGAAAATGTAACTTTTCATACACTGCTCAGATTTGCAAAGGAAACACATATTCTTGTTCCTCACAGTCTGAAAAGCAAAAAAACACATTCAATTTTCAATTACGAACTTTCCCTAGAAAGTTAGACAAAAGCTCTTTTTTATAACTGGACTCAATTCAGGCAGAAAATGTAAGTTTTGAAACACTGCTCAGATTTGCAAAAGAAACACATATTCTTGTTCCTCACAGTCTGAAAAGCAAAAAAACACATTCAATTTTCAAGTACGAACTTTCCCTGAGGAGATAAACCAATCGGTATCTCACAATTGGCAATAGGACTCAATTCAGACAGACAATGTAACTTTTCATACACTGCTCAGATTTGCAAAAGAAACACATATTCTTGTTCCTCACAGTCTGAAAAGCAAAAAAACACATTCAACTTTCAAGTACGAACCCTCCCTGAGGAGATAAACCAATCGGTATCTCACAATTGGCAATAGGACTCAATTCAGAAAGAAAATGTATCTTTAGACACAGTGATCTGATTTACAAAAGAAACACATATTCATGTTTCCCACGGTCTGAGAAAGCCAAAACACATTCAATTTTCAAACACAAACTTTCCCTAAAAAGTTAGACCAATGCTGTTTTTTATAACTGGACTCAATTCAGGTAGAAAATATAACTTTTGAAACACTGCTCAGATTTGGAAAAGAAACACATATTCTTGTTCCTCACCGTCTGAAAAGTACAAAAACACATTCAATTTTCAAGTACGAACTTTCCCTGAGGAGATAAACCAATTGGTATCTCACAATTGGCAATAGGACTCAATCAGACAGAAAATGTAACTTTTCACACACTGCTCAGATTTGCAAAAGAAACACATATTCTTGTTCCTCACAGTCTGAAAAGCAAAAAAACACATTCAATTTTCAAGTACGATCTTTCCCTGAGGAGATAAACCAATCGGTATCTCACAATTGGCAATAGGACTAAATTCAGACAGAAAATGTAACTTTTCATACACTGCTCAGATTTGCAAAGGAAACACATATTCTTGTTCCTCACAGTCTGAAAAGCAAAAAAACACATTCAATTTTCAATTACGAACTTTCCCTAGAAAGTTAGACAAAAGCTCTTTTTTATAACTGGACTCAATTCAGGCAGAAAATGTAAGTTTTGAAACACTGCTCAGATTTGCAAAAGAAACACATATTCTTGTTCCTCACAGTCTGAAAAGCAAAAAAACACATTCAATTTTCAAGTACGAACTTTCCCTGAGGAGATAAACCAATCGGTATCTCACAATTGGCAATAGGACTCAATTCAGACAGACAATGTAACTTTTCATACACTGCTCAGATTTGCAAAAGAAACACATATTCTTGTTCCTCACAGTCTGAAAAGCAAAAAAACACATTCAACTTTCAAGTACGAACTTTCCCTGAGGAGATAAACCAATCGGTATCTCACAATTGGCAATAGGACTCAATTCAGAAAGAAAATGTATCTTTAGACACAGTGATCAGATTTACAAAAGAAACACATATTCTTGTTCCTCACAGTCAGAAAAGCACAAAAACACATTCAATTTTCAAGTACGAACTTTCCTTGAAGAGATAAACCAATCTGTATCTCACAATTGGCAATAGGACTCAATTCAGAAAGAAAATGTATCTTTAGACACAGTGATCTGATTTACAAAAGAAACACATATTCATGTTTCCCACGGTCTGAGAAAGCCAAAACACATTCAATTTTCAAAAACAAACTTTCCCTAAAAAGTTAGACCAATGCTGTTTTTTATAACTGGACTCAATTCAGGCAGAAAATATAACTTTTGAAACACTGCTCAGATTTGGAAAAGAAACACATATTCTTGTTCCTCACAGTCTGAAAAGTACAAAAACACATTCAATTTTCAAGTACGAACTTTCCCTGAGGAGATAAACCAATCGGTATCTCACAATTGGCAATAGGACTCAATTCATACAGAAAATGTAACTTTTCACACACTGCTCAGATTTGCAAAAGAAACACATATTCTTGTTCCTCACAGTCTGAAAAGCAAAAAAACACATTCAATTTTCAAGTACGAACTTTCCCTGAGGAGATAAACCAATCGGTATCCCACAATTGGCAATAGGACTCAATTCAGACAGAAAATGTAACTTTTCATACACTGCTCAGATTTGCAAAAGAAACACATATTCTTGTTCCTCACAGTCTGAAAAGCACAAAAACACATTCAATTTTCAAGTACGAACCTTCCCTGAGGAGATAAGCCAATCTGTATCTCACAATCGGCAATAGGACACAATTCAGAAAGAAAATGTATCTTTAGACACAGTGATCTGATTTACAAAAGAAACACATATACATGTTTCCCACGGTCTGAGAAAGCCAAAACACATTCAATTTTCAAACACAAACTTTCCCTAAAAAGTTAGACAAATGCTGTTTTTTATAACTGGACTCAATTCAGACAGAAAATGTAACTTTTGAAACCCTGCTCAGATTTGGAAAAGAAACACATATTCTTTTTCCTCACAGTCTGAAAAGCACGAAAACACATTCACTTTTCAAGTACAAACTTTCCTTGAGGAGATAAACCAATCTATACCTTACAATTGGCAATAGGACTCAATTAAGTTAGAAAACGTAACTTTAAACCCAGTGATCCGATTTTGAAAACAAACATATATTCATGTTTCCCACGGTCTGAAAACACCCAAAGTTATTCAATTTTCAAACACGAACTTTCCCTAGAAAGTTAATCAAAAGCTCTTTTTTATAACTGGACTCAATTCAGGCAGAAAATGTAATTTTTGAAACAATGCTCAGATTTGGAAAGAAACACATATTCTTGTTCCTCATAGTCTGAAAAGCACGAAAACACATTCACTTTTCAAGTACGAACTTTCCTTGAGGAGATAAACCAATCTGTATCTCACAATTGGCAATAGGACTCAATTCAGAAAGAAAATGTATCTTTAGACACAGTGATCTGATTTACATAGGAAACACATATTCATGTTTCCCACGGTCTGAGAAAGCCAAAACACATTCAATTTTCAAAAACAAACTTTCCCTAAAAAGTTAGACCAATGCTGTTTTTTATAACTGGACTCAATTCAGGCAGAAAATATAACTTTTGAAACACTGCTCAGATTTGGAAAAGAAACACATATTCTTGTTCCTCACAGTCTGAAAAGTACAAAAACACATTCAATTTTCAAGTACGAACTTTCCCTGAGGAGATAAACCAATCGGTATCTCACAATTGGCAATAGGACTCAATTCAGACAGAAAATGTAACTTTTCACACACAGCTCAGATTTGCAAAAGAAACACATATTCTTGTTCCTCACAGTCTGAAAAGCACAAAAACACATTCAATTTTCAAGTACGAACTTTCCCTGAGGAGATAAACCAATCGGTATCTCACAATTGGCAATAGGACTCAATTCAGACAAACAATGTAACTTTTCATACACTGCTCAGATTTGCAAAAGAAACACATATTCTTGTTCCTCACAGTCTGAAAAGCAAAAAAACACATTCAACTTTCAAGTACGAACTTTCCCTGAGGAGATAAACCAATCTATATCTTACAATTGGCAATAGGACTCAATTCAGACAGAAAATGTATCTTTAGACACAGTGATCAGATTTACAAAAGAAGCACATATTCCTGTTCCTCACAGTCAGAAAAGCACAAAAACACATTCAATTTTCAAGTACGAACTTTCCTTGAAGAGATAAACCAATCTGTATCTCACAATTGGCAATAGGACTCAATTCAGAAAGAAAATGTATCTTTAGACACAGTGATCTGATTTACAAAAGAAACACATATTCATGTTTCCCACGGTCTGAGAAAGCCAAAACACATTCAATTTTCAAAAACAAACTTTCCCTAAAAAGTTAGACCAATGCAGTTTTTTATAACTGGACTCAATTCAGGCAGAAAATATAACTTTTGAAACACTGCTCAGATTTGGAAAAGAAACACATATTCTTGTTCCTCACAGTCTGAAAAGTACAAAAACACATTCAATTTTCAAGTACGAACTTTCCCTGAGGAGATAAACCAATCGGTATCTCACAATTGGCAATAGGACTCAATTCATACAGAAAATGTAACTTTTCACACACTGCTCAGATTTGCAAAAGAAACACATATTCTTGTTCCTCTCAGTCTGAAAAGCAAAAAAACGCATTCAATTTTCAAGTACGAACTTTCCCTGAGGAGATAAACCAATCGGTATCTCACAATTGGCAATAGGACTCAATTCAGACAGAAAATGTAACTTTTCATACACTGCTCAGATTTGCAAAAGAAACACATATTCTTGTTCCTCACAGAATGAAAAGCACAAAAACACATTCAATTTTCAAGTACGAACCTTCCCTGAGGAGATAAACCAATCTGTATCTCACAATCGGCAATAGGACACAATTCAGAAAGAAAATGTATCTTTAGACACAGTGATCTGATTTACAAAAGAAACACATATTCATGTTTCCCACGGTCTGAGAAAGCCAAAACACATTCAATTTTCAAACACAAACTTTCCCTAAAAAGTTAGACCAATGCTGTTTTTTATAACTGGACTCAATTCAGACAGAAAATGTAACTTTTGAAACCCTGCTCAGATTTGGAAAAGAAACACATATTCTTTTTCCTCACAGTCTGAAAAGCACGAAAACACATTCACTTTTCAAGTACAAACTTTCCTTGAGGAGATAAACCAATCTATACCTTACAATTGGCAATAGGACTCAATTAAGTTAGAAAACGTAACTTTAAACCCAGTGATCCGATTTTGAAAACAAACATATATTCATGTTTCCCACCGTCTGAAAACACCCAAAGTTATTCAATTTTCAAACACGAACTTTCCCTAGAAAGTTAATCAAAAGCTCTTTTTTATAACTGGGCTCAATTCAGGCAGAAAATGTAATTTTTGAAACAATGCTCAGATTTGGAAAGAAACACATATTCTTGTTCCTCATAGTCTGAAAAGCACGAAAACACATTCACTCTTCAAGTACGAACTTTCCTTGAGGAGATAAACCAATCTGTATCTCACAATCGGCAATAGGACACAATTCAGAAGGAAAATGTATCTTTAGACACAGTGATCTGATTTACAAAAGAAACACATATTCATGTTTCCCACGGTCTGAGAAAGCCAAAACACATTCAATTTTCAAAAACAAACTTTCCCTAAAAAGTTAGACCAATGCTGTTTTTTATAACTGGACTCAATTCAGGCAGAAAATATAACTTTTGAAACACTGCTCAGATTTGGAAAAGAAACACATATTCTTGTTCCTCACAGTCTGAAAAGTACAAAAACACATTCAATTTTCAAGTACGAACTTTCCCTGAGGAGATAAACCAATCGGTATCTCACAATTGGCAATAGGACTCAATTCAGACAGAAAATGTAACTTTTCACACACTGCTCAGATTTGCAAAAGAAACACATATTCTTGTTCCTCACAGTCTGAAAAGCACAAAAACACATTCAATTTTCAAGTACGAACTTTCCCTGAGGAGATAAACCAATCGGTATCTCACAATTGGCAATAGGACTCAATTCAGACAGAAAATGTAACTTTTCATACACTGCTCAGATTTGCAAAAGAAACACATATTCTTGTTCCTCACAGTCTGAAAAGTACAAAAACAAATTCAATTTTCAAGTACGAACCTTCCCTGAGGAGATAAACCAATCTATATCTTACAATTGGCAATAGGACTCAATTCAGACAGAAAATGTAACTTTTCATACACTGCTCAGATTTGCAAAAGAAACACATATTCTTGTTCCTCACAGTCTGAAAAGTACAAAAACAAATTCAATTTTCAAGTACGAACTTTCCCTGAGGAGATAAACCAATCTGTATCTCACAATTGGCAATAGGACTCAATTCAGAAAGAAAATGTATCTTTAGACACAGTGATCTGATTTACAAAAGAAACACATATTCATGTTTCCCACGGTCTGAGAAAGCCAAAACACATTCAATTTTCAAAAACAAACTTTCCCTAAAAAGTTAGACCAATGCTGTTTTTTATAACTGGACTCAATTCAGGCAGAAAATATAACTTTTGAAACCCTGCTCAGATTTGGAAAAGAAACACATATTCTTGTTCCTCACAGTCTGAAAAGTACAAAAACACATTCAATTTTCAAGTACGAACTTTCCCTGAGGAGATAAACCAATCGGTATCTCACAATTGGCAATAGGACTCAATTCATACAGAAAATGTAACTTTTCACACACTGCTCAGATTTGCAAAAGAAACACATATTCTTGTTCCTCTCAGTCTGAAAAGCAAAAAAACGCATTCAATTTTCAAGTACGAACTTTCCCTGAGGAGATAAACCAATCGGTATCTCACAATTGGCAATAGGACTCAATTCAGACAGAAAATGTAACTTTTCATACACTGCTCAGATTTGCAAAAGAAACACATATTCTTGTTCCTCACAGAATGAAAAGCACAAAAACACATTCAATTTTCAAGTACGAACCTTCCCTGAGGAGATAAACCAATCTGTATCTCACAATCGGCAATAGGACACAATTCAGAAAGAAAATGTATCTTTAGACACAGTGATCTGATTTACAAAAGAAACACATATTCATGTTTCCCACGGTCTGAGAAAGCCAAAACACATTCAATTTTCAAACACAAACTTTCCCTAAAAAGTTAGACCAATGCTGTTTTTTATAACTGGACTCAATTCAGACAGAAAATGTATCTTTAGAAACAGTGTTCTCATTTACAAAAGAAGCACATATTCTTGTTCCTCATAGTCTGAAAAGCACAAAAACACATTCAATTTTCAAGTACGAACTTTCCCTGAGTAGATAAACCAATCTGTGTCTCACAAATGGCAATAGGACTCAATTCAGAAAAAAATGTATCTTTAGACACAGTGATCTGATTTACAAAAGAAGCACATATTCTTGTTCCTCACAGTCTGAAAAGCACGAAAACACATTCACTTTTCAAGTACGAACTTTCCTTGAGGAGATAAACCAATCTGTATCTTACAATTGGCAATAGGACTCAATTAAGTTAGAAAACGTAACTTTAAACCCAGTGATCCGATTTTGAAAACAAACATATATTCATGTTTCCCACGGTCTGAAAACACCCAAAGTTATTCAATTTTCAAACACGAACTTTCCCTAGAAAGTTAATCAAAAGCTCTTTTTTATAACTGGACTCAATTCAGGCAGAAAATGTAATTTTTGAAACAATGCTCAGATTTGGAAAGAAACACATATTCTTGTTCCTCACAGTCTGAAAAGTACAAAAACACATTCAATTTTCAAGTACGAACTTTCCCTGAGGAGATAAACCAATCTGTATCTCACAATTGGCAATAGGACTCAATTCAGAAAGAAAATGTATCTTTAGACACAGTGATCTGATTTACAAAAGAAGCACATATTCTTGTTCCTCACAGTCTGAAAAGCACAAAAACACATTCAATTTTCAAGTACGAACTTTCCCTGAGGAGATAAACCAATCTGTATCTCACAATTGGCAATATGACTCAATTCAGAAAGAAAATGTATCTTTAGACACAGTGATCTGATTTACAAAAGAAACACATATTCATGTTTCCCACGGTCTGAGAAAGCCAAAACACATTCAATTTTCAAAAACAAACTTTCCCTAAAAAGTTAGACCAATGCTGTTTTTTATAACTGGACTCAATTCAGGCAGAAAATGTAACTTTTGAAACACTGCTCAGATTTGCAAAAGAAACACATATTCTTGTTCCTCACAGTCTGAAAAGCAAAAAAAAAACACATACAATTTTCAAGTACGAACTTTCCCTGAGGAGATAAACCAATCTGTATCTCACAATTGGCAATAGGACTCAATTCAGAAAGAAAATGTATCTTTAGAAACAGTGATCTGATTTACAAAAGAAGCACATATTCTTGTTCCTCACAGTCTGAAAAGCCCAAAAACACATTCAATTTTCAAGTACGAACTTTCCCTGAGGAGATAAACCAATCTGTATCTCACAATTGGCAATAGGACTCAATTCAGACAGAAAATGTAACCTTTCACACACTGCTCAGATTTGCAAAAGAAACACATATTCCTGTTCCTCATAGTCTGAAAACCACAAAAACACATTCAATTTTCAAGTACGAACTTTCCTTGAGGAGGTAAAACAAATCTGTATCTGTCAATTGGCAATAGGTCTCAATTAAGCTAGTAAACGTAGCTTTAAACCCAGTGATCCGATTTTCAAAAGAAACATATATTCATGTTTCCCACGGTCTGAAAAGACCAAAAGTCATTCAATTTTCAAACACAAACTTTCCCTAGAAAGTTAGACCAAAGCTCTTTTTTATAACTGGACTCAATTCAGGTAGAAAATGTAACTTTTGAAACACTGATCAGATTTGCAAAAGAAACACATATTCTTGTTCCTCACAGTCTGAAAAGCACAAAAACACATTCAATTTTCAAGTACAAACTTTCCCTGAGGAGATAAACAAATAGGTATCTCACAATTGGCAATAGGACTCAATTCAGACAGAAAATGTAACTTTTCACACACAGCTCAGATTTGCAAAAAAACACATATTCTTGTTCCTCACAGTCTAAAAACCACAAAAACACATTCAATTTTCAAGGACGAACTTTCATTGAGGCGATAAACCAATCTGTATCTCACAATTGGCAATAGGACTTAATTCAGACAGAAAATGTATCTTTAGACACAGTGATCTGATTTACAAAAGAAGCACATATTCTTGTTCCTCACAGTCTGAAAAGTACAAAAACACATTCAATTTTCAAGTATGAACTTTCCCTGAGGAGATAAACCAATCGATATCTCACAATTGGCAATAGGACTCAATTAAGCTAGAAAACGTAACTTTAGACACAGTGATCCCATTTACAAAAGATACACATATTCATGTTTCCCATGTTTTGAAAAAGCAAAAACACATTCAATTTTCAAACACAAACTTGCCCTAAAAAGTTAGACCAATGCTTTTTTTTGATAACTGGACTCAATTCAGACAGAAAATGTAACTTTTCACACACTGCTCAGATTTGCAAAAGAAACACATATTCTTGTTCCTCAGTCTGAAAAGCACAAAAACACATTCAATTTTCAAGTACGAACTTTCCCTTAGGAGATAAACCAATCTGTATCTCACAATTGGCAAAAGGACTCAATTCAGAAAAAAAATGTAACTTTTGAAACACTGCTCAGATTTGGAAAAGAAACCCATATTCTTTTTCCTCATAGTCTGAAAAGTACAAAAACACATTCAATTTTAAAGTACGAACTTTCCTTGAGGAGATAAACCAATCTGTATCTTACAATAGGCAATAGGACTCAATTCAGAAAGAAAATGTATCTTTAGACACAGTGATCTGATTTACAAAAGAAGCACATATTCTTGTTCCTCATAGTCTGAAAAGCACAAAAATACATTCAATTTTCAAGTACGAACTTTCCCTGAGAAGATAAACCAAACTGTATCTCACAATTGGCAATAGGACTCAATTCAGAAAGAAAATGTATCTTTAGACACAGTGATCTGATTTACAAAAGAAACACATATTCATGTTTCCCACGGTCTGAGAAAGCCAAAACACATTCAATTTTCAAAAACAAACTTTCCCTAAAAAGTTAGACCAATGCTGTTTTTTATAACTGGACTCAATTCAGGCAGAAAATGTAACTTTTCACACACTGCTCAGATTTGCAAAAGAAACACATATTCTTGTTCCTCAGTCTGAAAAGCACAAAAACACATTCAATTTTCAAGTACGAACTTTCCTTGAGGAGATAAACCAATCTGTATCTTACAATTGGCAATAGGACTCAATTCAGAAAGAAAATGTATCTTTAGACACAGTGATCTGATTTACAAAAGAAGCACATATTCTTGTTCCTCACAGTCTGAAAAGCACAAAAACACATTCAATTTTCAAGTACGAACTTTCCCTGAGGAGATAAACCAATCTGTATCTCACAATTGGCAATAGGACTCAATTCAGACAGAAAATGTAACCTTTCACACACTGCTCAGATTTGCAAAAGAAACACATATTCCTGTTCCTCATAGTCTGAAAACCACAAAAACACATTCAATTTTCAAGTACGAACTTTCCTTGAGGAGGTAAAACAAATCTGTATCTTTCAATTGGCAATAGGTCTCAATTAAGCTAGTAAACGTAGCTTTAAACCCAGTGATCCGATTTTCAAAAGAAACATATTCATGTTTCCCACGGTCTGAAAAGACCAAAAGTCATTCAATTTTCAAACACAAACTTTCCCTAGAAAGTTAGACCAAAGCTCTTTTTTATAACTGGACTCAATTCAGGCAGAAAATGTAACTTTTGAAACACTGATCAGATTTGCAAAAGAAACACATATTCTTGTTCCTCACAGTCTGAAAAGCAAAAAAACACATTCAATTTTCAAGTACAAACTTTCCCTGAGGAGATAAACAAATCGGTATCTCACAATTGGCAATAGGACTCAATTCAGACAGAAAATGTAACTTTTCACACACAGCTCAGATTTGCAAAAGAAACACATATTCTTGTTCCTCACAGTCTAAAAAGCACAAAAACACATTCAATTTTCAAGGACGAACTTTCCTTGAGGCGATAAACCAATCTGTATCTCACAATTAGCAATAGGACTTAATTCAGACAGAAAATGTATCTTTAGACACAGTGATCTGATTTACAAAAGAAGCACATATTCTTGTTCCTCACAGTCTGAAAAGTACAAAAACACATTCAATTTTCAAGTATGAACTTTCCCTGAGGAGATAAACCAATCGATATCTCACAATTGGCAATAGGACTCAATTAAGCTAGAAAACGTAACTTTAAACCCAGTGATCCGATTTTCAAAAGAAACATATGTTCATGTTTCCCACGGTCTGAAAAGACCAAAAGTCATTCAATTTTCAAACACGAACTTTCCCTAGAAAGTTAGACCAAAGGTCTTTTTTATAACTGGACTCAATTCAGGCAGAAAATATAACTTTTGAAACACTGCTCAGATTTGCAAAAGAAACACATATTCTTGTTCCTCACAGTCTGAAAAGTACAAAAACACATTCAATTTTCAACTACGAACTTTCCCTGAGGAGATAAACCAATCTGTATCTCACAATTGCCAATAGGACTCAATTCAGACAGATAATGTATCTTTAGACACAGTGATCTGATTTACAAAAGAAGCACATATTCTTGTTCCTCACAGTCTGAAAAGCACAAAAACACATTCAATTTTCGAGTACAAACTTTCCCTGAGGAGATAAACAAATAGGTATCTCACAATTGGCAATAGGACTCAATTCAGACAGAAAATGTAACTTTTCACACACAGCTCAGATTTGCAAAAAAACACATATTCTTGTTCCTCACAGTCTAAAAACCACAAAAACACATTCAATTTTGAAGGACGAACTTTCCTTGAGGCGATAAACCAATCTGTATCTCACAATTGGCAATAGGACTTAATTCAGACAGAAAATGTATCTTTAGACACAGTGATCTGATTTACAAAAGAAGCACATATTCTTGTTCCTCACAGTCTGAAAAGTACAAAAACACATTCAATTTTCAAGTATGAACTTTCCCTGAGGAGATAAACCAATCGATATCTCACAATTGGCAATAGGACTCAATTAAGCTAGAAAACGTAACTTTAGACACAGTGATCCCATTTACAAAAGATACACATATTCATGTTTCCCATGTTTTGAAAAAGCAAAAACACATTCAAATTTCAAACACAAACTTGCCCTAAAAAGTTAGACCAATGCTGTTTTTGATAACTGGACTCAATTCAGACAGAAAATGTAACTTTTCACACACTGCTCAGATTTGCAAAAGAAACACATATTCTTGTTCCTCAGTCTGAAAAGCACAAAAACACATTCAATTTTCAAGTACGAACTTTCCCTTAGGAGATAAACCAATCTGTATCTCACAATTGGCAAAATTACTCAATTCAGAAAAAAAATGTAACTTTTGAAACACTGCTCAGATTTGGAAAAGAAACCCATATTCTTTTTCCTCATAGTCTGAAAAGTACAAAAACACATTCAATTTTAAAGTACGAACTTTCCTTGAGGAGATAAACCAATCTGTATCTTACAATTGGCAATAGGACTCAATTCAGAAAGAAAATGTATCTTTAGACACAGTGATCTGATTTACAAAAGAAGCACATATTCTTGTTCCTCATAGTCTGAAAAGCACAAAAATACATTCAATTTTCAAGTACGAACTTTCCCTGAGAAGATAAACCAAACTGTATCTCACAATTGGCAATAGGACTCAATTCAGAAAGAAAATGTATCTTTAGACACAGTGATCTGATTTACAAAAGAAACACATATTCATGTTTCCCACGGTCTGAGAAAGCCAAAACACATTCAATTTTCAAAAACAAACTTTCCCTAAAAAGTTAGACCAATGCTGTTTTTTATAACTGGACTCAATTCAGGCAGAAAATGTAACTTTTGAAACACTGCTCAGATTTGCAAACGAAACACATATTCTTGTTCCTCACAGTCTGAAAAGTAAAAAAAACACATTCAATTTTCAAACACGAACTTTCCCTAAAAAGTTAGACCAATGCTGTTTTTGATAACTGTACTCAATTCAGACAGAAAATGTAACTTTTCACACACTGCTCAGATTTGCAAAAGAAACACATATTCTTGTTCCTCAGTCTGAAAAGCACAAAAACACATTCAATTTTCAAGTACGAACTTTCCTTGAGGAGATAAACCAATTTGTATCTTACAATTGGCAATAGGACTCAATTCAGAAAGAAAATGTATCTTTAGACACAGTGATCTGATTTACAAAAGAAGCACATATTCTTGTTCCTCACAGTCTGAAAAGCACAAAAACACATTCAATTTTCAAGTACGAACTTTCCCTGAGGAGATAAACCAATCTGTATCTCACAATTGGCAATAGGACTCAATTCAGACAGAAAATGTAACCTTTCACACACTGCTCAGATTTGCAAAAGAAACACATATTCCTGTTCCTCATAGTCTGAAAACCACAAAAACACATTCAATTTTCAAGTACGAACTTTCCTTGAGGAGGTAAAACAAATCTGTATCTTTCAATTGGCAATAGGTCTCAATTAAGCTAGTAAACGTAGCTTTAAACCCAGTGATCCGATTTTCAAAAGAAACATATTCATGTTTCCCACGGTCTGAAAAGACCAAAAGTCATTCAATTTTCAAACACAAACTTTCCCTAGAAAGTTAGACCAAAGCTCTTTTTTATAACTGGACTCAATTCAGGCAGAAAATGTAACTTTTGAAACACTGATCAGATTTGCAAAAGAAACACATATTCTTGTTCCTCACAGTCTGAAAAGCAAAAAAACACATTCAATTTTCAAGTACAAACTTTCCCTGAGGAGATAAACAAATCGGTATCTCACAATTGGCAATAGGACTCAATTCAGACAGAAAATGTAACTTTAGACACAGTGATCCCATTTACAAAAGATACACATATTCATGTTTCCCATGGTCTGAAAAAGCCAAAACACATTCAATTTTCCAACACAAACTTTCCCTAAAAAGTTAGACCAATGCTGTTTTTGATAACTGGACTCAATTCAGACAGAAAATGTAACTTTTCACACACTGCTCAGATTTGCAAAAGAAACACATATTCTTGTTCCTCAGTCTGAAAAGCACAAAAACACATTCAATTTTCAAGTACGAACTTTCCCTGAGGAGATAAACCAATCTGTGTCTCACAAATGGCAATAGGACTCAATTCAGAAAAAAATGTATCTTTAGACACAGTGATCTGATTTACAAAAGAAGCACATATTCTTGTTCCTCACAGTCTGAAAAGCACGAAAACACATTCACTTTTCAAGTACGAACTTTCCTTGAGGAGATAAACCAATCTGTATCTTACAATTGGCAATAGGACTCAATTAAGTTAGAAAACGTAACTTTAAACCCAGTGATCCGATTTTGAAAACAAACATATATTCATGTTTCCCACGGTCTGAAAACACCCAAAGTTATTCAATTTTCAAACACGAACTTTCCCTAGAAAGTTAATCAAAAGCTCTTTTTTATAACTGGACTCAATTCAGGCAGAAAATGTAATTTTTGAAACAATGCTCAGATTTGGAAAGAAACACATATTCTTGTTCCTCACAGTCTGAAAAGTACAAAAACACATTCAATTTTCAAGTACGAACTTTCCCTGAGGAGATAAACCAATCTGTATCTCACAATTGGCAATAGGACTCAATTCAGAAAGAAAATGTATCTTTAGACACAGTGATCTGATTTACAAAAGAAGCACATATTCTTGTTCCTCACAGTCTGAAAAGCACAAAAACACATTCAATTTTCAAGTACGAACTTTCCCTGAGGAGATAAACCAATCTGTATCTCACAATTGGCAATATGACTCAATTCAGAAAGAAAATGTATCTTTAGACACAGTGATCTGATTTACAAAAGAAACACATATTCATGTTTCCCACGGTCTGAGAAAGCCAAAACACATTCAATTTTCAAAAACAAACTTTCCCTAAAAAGTTAGACCAATGCTGTTTTTTATAACTGGACTCAATTCAGGCAGAAAATGTAACTTTTGAAACACTGCTCAGATTTGCAAAAGAAACACATATTCTTGTTCCTCACAGTCTGAAAAGCAAAAAAAAAACACATACAATTTTCAAGTACGAACTTTCCCTGAGGAGATAAACCAATCTGTATCTCACAATTGGCAATAGGACTCAATTCAGAAAGAAAATGTATCTTTAGAAACAGTGATCTGATTTACAAAAGAAGCACATATTCTTGTTCCTCACAGTCTGAAAAGCCCAAAAACACATTCAATTTTCAAGTACGAACTTTCCCTGAGGAGATAAACCAATCTGTATCTCACAATTGGCAATAGGACTCAATTCAGACAGAAAATGTAACCTTTCACACACTGCTCAGATTTGCAAAAGAAACACATATTCCTGTTCCTCATAGTCTGAAAACCACAAAAACACATTCAATTTTCAAGTACGAACTTTCCTTGAGGAGGTAAAACAAATCTGTATCTGTCAATTGGCAATAGGTCTCAATTAAGCTAGTAAACGTAGCTTTAAACCCAGTGATCCGATTTTCAAAAGAAACATATATTCATGTTTCCCACGGTCTGAAAAGACCAAAAGTCATTCAATTTTCAAACACAAACTTTCCCTAGAAAGTTAGACCAAAGCTCTTTTTTATAACTGGACTCAATTCAGGTAGAAAATGTAACTTTTGAAACACTGATCAGATTTGCAAAAGAAACACATATTCTTGTTCCTCACAGTCTGAAAAGCACAAAAACACATTCAATTTTCAAGTACGAACTTTCCCTGAGGAGATAAACAAATAGGTATCTCACAATTGGCAATAGGACTCAATTCAGACAGAAAATGTAACTTTTCACACACAGCTCAGATTTGCAAAAAAACACATATTCTTGTTCCTCACAGTCTAAAAACCACAAAAACACATTCAATTTTCAAGGACGAACTTTCCTTGAGGCGATAAACCAATCTGTATCTCACAATTGGCAATAGGACTTAATTCAGACAGAAAATGTATCTTTAGACACAGTGATCTGATTTACAAAAGAAGCACATATTCTTGTTCCTCACAGTCTGAAAAGTACAAAAACACATTCAATTTTCAAGTATGAACTTTCCCTGAGGAGATAAACCAATCGATATCTCACAATTGGCAATAGGACTCAATTAAGCTAGAAAACGTAACTTTAGACACAGTGATCCCATTTACAAAAGATACACATATTCATGTTTCCCATGTTTTGAAAAAGCAAAAACACATTCAATTTTCAAACACAAACTTGCCCTAAAAAGTTAGACCAATGCTGTTTTTGATAACTGGACTCAATTCAGACAGAAAATGTAACTTTTCACACACTGCTCAGATTTGCAAAAGAAACACATATTCTTGTTCCTCAGTCTGAAAAGCACAAAAACACATTCAATTTTCAAGTACGAACTTTCCCTTAGGAGATAAACCAATCTGTATCTCACAATTGGCAAAAGGACTCAATTCAGAAAAAAAATGTAACTTTTGAAACACTGCTCAGATTTGGAAAAGAAACCCATATTCTTTTTCCTCATAGTCTGAAAAGTACAAAAACACATTCAATTTTAAAGTACGAACTTTCCTTGAGGAGATAAACCAATCTGTATCTTACAATTGGCAATAGGACTCAATTCAGAAAGAAAATGTATCTTTAGACACAGTGATCTGATTTACAAAAGAAGCACATATTCTTGTTCCTCATAGTCTGAAAAGCACAAAAATACATTCAATTTTCAAGTACGAACTTTCCCTGAGAAGATAAACCAAACTGTATCTCACAATTGGCAATAGGACTCAATTCAGAAAGAAAATGTATCTTTAGACACAGTGATCTGATTTACAAAAGAAACACATATTCATGTTTCCCACGGTCTGAGAAAGCCAAAACACATTCAATTTTCAAAAACAAACTTTCCCTAAAAAGTTAGACCAATGCTGTTTTTTATAACTGGACTCAATTCAGGCAGAAAATGTAACTTTTCACACACTGCTCAGATTTGCAAAAGAAACACATATTCTTGTTCCTCAGTCTGAAAAGCACAAAAACACATTCAATTTTCAAGTACGAACTTTCCTTGAGGAGATAAACCAATCTGTATCTTACAATTGGCAATAGGACTCAATTCAGAAAGAAAATGTATCTTTAGACACAGTGATCTGATTTACAAAAGAAGCACATATTCTTGTTCCTCACAGTCTGAAAAGCACAAAAACACATTCAATTTTCAAGTACGAACTTTCCCTGAGGAGATAAACCAATCTGTATCTCACAATTGGCAATAGGACTCAATTCAGACAGAAAATGTAACCTTTCACACACTGCTCAGATTTGCAAAAGAAACACATATTCCTGTTCCTCATAGTCTGAAAACCACAAAAACACATTCAATTTTCAAGTACGAACTTTCCTTGAGGAGGTAAAACAAATCTGTATCTTTCAATTGGCAATAGGTCTCAATTAAGCTAGTAAACGTAGCTTTAAACCCAGTGATCCGATTTTCAAAAGAAACATATTCATGTTTCCCACGGTCTGAAAAGACCAAAAGTCATTCAATTTTCAAACACAAACTTTCCCTAGAAAGTTAGACCAAAGCTCTTTTTTATAACTGGACTCAATTCAGGCAGAAAATGTAACTTTTGAAACACTGATCAGATTTGCAAAAGAAACACATATTCTTGTTCCTCACAGTCTGAAAAGCAAAAAAACACATTCAATTTTCAAGTACAAACTTTCCCTGAGGAGATAAACAAATCGGTATCTCACAATTGGCAATAGGACTCAATTCAGACAGAAAATGTAACTTTTCACACACAGCTCAGATTTGCAAAAGAAACACATATTCTTGTTCCTCACAGTCTAAAAAGCACAAAAACACATTCAATTTTCAAGGACGAACTTTCCTTGAGGCGATAAACCAATCTGTATCTCACAATTAGCAATAGGACTTAATTCAGACAGAAAATGTATCTTTAGACACAGTGATCTGATTTACAAAAGAAGCACATATTCTTGTTCCTCACAGTCTGAAAAGTAGAAAAAACATATTCAATTTTCAAGTATGAACTTTCCCTGAGGAGATAAACCAATCGATATCTCACAATTGGCAATAGGACTCAATTAAGCTAGAAAACGTAACTTTAAACCCAGTGATCCGATTTTCAAAAGAAACATATGTTCATGTTTCCCACGGTCTGAAAAGACCAAAAGTCATTCAATTTTCAAACACGAACTTTCCCTAGAAAGTTAGACCAAAGGTCTTTTTTATAACTGGACTCAATTCAGGCAGAAAATATAACTTTTGAAACACTGCTCAGATTTGCAAAAGAAACACATATTCTTGTTCCTCACAGTCTGAAAAGTACAAAAACACATTCAATTTTCAACTACGAACTTTCCCTGAGGAGATAAACCAATCTGTATCTCACAATTGCCAATAGGACTCAATTCAGACAGATAATGTATCTTTAGACACAGTGATCTGATTTACAAAAGAAGCACATATTCTTGTTCCTCACAGTCTGAAAAGCACAAAAACACATTCAATTTTCGAGTACAAACTTTCCCTGAGGAGATAAACAAATAGGTATCTCACAATTGGCAATAGGACTCAATTCAGACAGAAAATGTAACTTTTCACACACAGCTCAGATTTGCAAAAAAACACATATTCTTGTTCCTCACAGTCTAAAAACCACAAAAACACATTCAATTTTCAAGGACGAACTTTCCTTGAGGCGATAAACCAATCTGTATCTCACAATTGGCAATAGGACTTAATTCAGACAGAAAATGTATCTTTAGACACAGTGATCTGATTTACAAAAGAAGCACATATTCTTGTTCCTCACAGTCTGAAAAGTACAAAAACACATTCAATTTTCAAGTATGAACTTTCCCTGAGGAGATAAACCAATCGATATCTCACAATTGGCAATAGGACTCAATTAAGCTAGAAAACGTAACTTTAGACACAGTGATCCCATTTACAAAAGATACACATATTCATGTTTCCCATGTTTTGAAAAAGCAAAAACACATTCAATTTTCAAACACAAACTTGCCCTAAAAAGTTAGACCAATGCTGTTTTTGATAACTGGACTCAATTCAGGTAGAAAATATAACTTTTGAAACACTGCTCAGATTTGCAAAAGAAACACATATTCTTGTTCCTCAGTCTGAAAAGCACAAAAACACATTCAATTTTCAAGTACGAACTTTCCCTTAGGAGATAAACCAATCTGTATCTCACAATTGGCAAAAGGACTCAATTCAGAAAAAAAATGTAACTTTTGAAACACTGCTCAGATTTGGAAAAGAAACCCATATTCTTTTTCCTCATAGTCTGAAAAGTACAAAAACACATTCAATTTTAAAGTACGAACTTTCCTTGAGGAGATAAACCAATCTGTATCTTACAATTGGCAATAGGACTCAATTCAGAAAGAAAATGTATCTTTAGACACAGTGATCTGATTTACAAAAGAAGCACATATTCTTGTTCCTCATAGTCTGAAAAGCACAAAAATACATTCAATTTTCAAGTACGAACTTTCCCTGAGAAGATAAACCAAACTGTATCTCACAATTGGCAATAGGACTCAATTCAGAAAGAAAATGTATCTTTAGACACAGTGATCTGATTTACAAAAGAAACACATATTCATGTTTCCCACGGTCTGAGAAAGCCAAAACACATTCAATTTTCAAAAACAAACTTTCCCTAAAAAGTTAGACCAATGCTGTTTTTTATAACTGGACTCAATTCAGGCAGAAAATGTAACTTTTGAAACACTGCTCAGATTTGCAAACGAAACACATATTCTTGTTCCTCACAGTCTGAAAAGTAAAAAAAACACATTCAATTTTCAAACACAAACTTTCCCTAAAAAGTTAGACCAATGCTGTTTTTGATAACTGGACTCAATTCAGACAGAAAATGTAACTTTTCACACACTGCTCAGATTTGCAAAAGAAACACATATTCTTGTTCCTCAGTCTGAAAAGCACAAAAACACATTCAATTTTCAAGTACGAACTTTCCTTGAGGAGATAAAAAAAATCTGTATCTTACAATTGGCAATAGGACTCAATTCAGAAAGAAAATGTATCTTTAGACACAGTGATCTGATTTACAAAAGAAGCACATATTCTTGTTCCTCACAGTCTGAAAAGCACAAAAACACATTCAATTTTCAAGTACGAACTTTCCCTGAGGAGATAAACCAATCTGTATCTCACAATTGGCAATAGGACTCAATTCAGACAGAAAATGTAACCTTTCACACACTGCTCAGATTTGCAAAAGAAACACATATTCCTGTTCCTCATAGTCTGAAAACCACAAAAACACATTCAATTTTCAAGTACGAACTTTCCTTGAGGAGGTAAAACAAATCTGTATCTTTCAATTGGCAATAGGTCTCAATTAAGCTAGTAAACGTAGCTTTAAACCCAGTGATCCGATTTTCAAAAGAAACATATTCATGTTTCCCACGGTCTGAAAAGACCAAAAGTCATTCAATTTTCAAACACAAACTTTCCCTAGAAAGTTAGACCAAAGCTCTTTTTTATAACTGGACTCAATTCAGGCAGAAAATGTAACTTTTGAAACACTGATCAGATTTGCAAAAGAAACACATATTCTTGTTCCTCACAGTCTGAAAAGCAAAAAAACACATTCAATTTTCAAGTACAAACTTTCCCTGAGGAGATAAACAAATCGGTATCTCACAATTGGCAATAGGACTCAATTCAGACAGAAAATGTAACTTTAGACACAGTGATCCCATTTACAAAAGATACACATATTCATGTTTCCCATGGTCTGAAAAAGCCAAAACACATTCAATTTTCCAACACAAACTTTCCCTAAAAAGTTAGACCAATGCTGTTTTTGATAACTGGACTCAATTCAGACAGAAAATGTAACTTTTCACACACTGCTCAGATTTGCAAAAGAAACACATATTCTTGTTCCTCAGTCTGAAAAGCACAAAAACACATTCAATTTTCAAGTACGAACTTTCCCTGAGGAGATAAACCAATCTGTGTCTCACAAATGGCAATAGGACTCAATTCAGAAAAAAATGTATCTTTAGACACAGTGATCTGATTTACAAAAGAAGCACATATTCTTGTTCCTCACAGTCTGAAAAGCACGAAAACACATTCACTTTTCAAGTACGAACTTTCCTTGAGGAGATAAACCAATCTGTATCTTACAATTGGCAATAGGACTCAATTAAGTTAGAAAACGTAACTTTAAACCCAGTGATCCGATTTTGAAAACAAACATATATTCATGTTTCCCACGGTCTGAAAACACCCAAAGTTATTCAATTTTCAAACACGAACTTTCCCTAGAAAGTTAATCAAAAGCTCTTTTTTATAACTGGACTCAATTCAGGCAGAAAATGTAATTTTTGAAACAATGCTCAGATTTGGAAAGAAACACATATTCTTGTTCCTCACAGTCTGAAAAGTACAAAAACACATTCAATTTTCAAGTACGAACTTTCCCTGAGGAGATAAACCAATCTGTATCTCACAATTGGCAATAGGACTCAATTCAGAAAGAAAATGTATCTTTAGAAACAGTGATCTGATTTACAAAAGAAGCACATATTCTTGTTCCTCACAGTCTGAAAAGCACAAAAACACATTCAATTTTCAAGTACGAACTTTCCCTGAGGAGATAAACCAATCTGTATCTCACAATTGGCAATAGGACTCAATTCAGACAGAAAATGTAACCTTTCACACACTGCTCAGATTTGCAAAAGAAACACATATTCCTGTTCCTCATAGTCTGAAAACCACAAAAACACATTCAATTTTCAAGTACGAACTTTCCTTGAGGAGGTAAAACAAATCTGTATCTGTCAATTGGCAATAGGTCTCAATTAAGCTAGTAAACGTAGCTTTAAACCCAGTGATCCGATTTTCAAAAGAAACATATATTCATGTTTCCCACGGTCTGAAAAGACCAAAAGTCATTCAATTTTCAAACACAAACTTTCCCTAGAAAGTTAGACCAAAGCTCTTTTTTATAACTGGACTCAATTCAGGCAGAAAATGTAATTTTTGAAACACTGATCAGATTTGCAAAAGAAACACATATTCTTGTTCCTCACAGTCTGAAAAGCAAAAAAACACATTCAATTTTCAAGTACAAACTTTCCCTGAGGAGATAAACAAATCGGTATCTCACAATTGGCAATAGGACTCAATTCAGACAGAAAATGTAACTTTAGACACAGTGATCCCATTTACAAAAGATACACATATTCATGTTTCCCATGGTCTGAAAAAGCCAAAACACATTCAATTTTCCAACACAAACTTTCCCTAAAAAGTTAGACCAATGCTGTTTTTGATAACTGGACTCAATTCAGACAGAAAATGTAACTTTTCACACACTGCTCAGATTTGCAAAAGAAACACATATTCTTGTTCCTCAGTCTGAAAAGCACAAAAACACATTCAATTTTCAAGTACGAACTTTCCCTGAGGAGATAAACCAATCTGTATCTCACAATTGTCAAAAGGACTCAATTCAGAAAAAAAATGTAACTTTTGAAACACTGCTCAGATTTGGAAAAGAAACCCATATTCTTTTTCCTCATAGTCTAAAAAGTACAAAAACACATTCAATTTTCAAGTACGAAGTTTCCTTGAGGAGATAAACCAATCTGTATCTTCCAATTGGCAATAGGACTCAATTAACCTAGAAAACGTAACTTTAAACCCAGTGATCCGATTTTCAAAAGAAACATATATTCATGTTTCCCACGGTCTGAAAAGACCAAAAGTCATTCAATTTTCAAACAGGAACTTTCCCTAGAAAGTTAGACCAATGCTGTTTTTTATAACTGGACTGAATTCAGGCAGAAAATGTAACTTTTGAAACACTGATCAGATTTGCAAAAGAAACACATATTCTTGTTCCTCACAGTCTGAAAAGTACAAAAACACATTCAATTTTCAAGTACAAACTTTCCCTGAGGAGATAAACCAATCTGTATCTCACAATTGGCAATAGGACTCAATTCAGAAAGAAAATGTATCTTTAGACACAGTGATCTGATTTACAAAAGAAGCACATATTCTTGTTCCTCATAGTCTGAAAAGCACAAAAATACATTCAATTTTCAAGTACGAACTTTCCCTGAGGAGATAAACCAATCTGTATCTCACAATTGGCAATAGGACTCAATTCAGAAAGAAAATGTATCTTTAGACACAGTGATCTGATTTACAAAAGAAACACATATTCATGTTTTCCACGGTCTGAGAAAGCCAAAACACATTCAATTTTCAAAAACAAACTTTCCCTAAAAAGTTAGACCAATGCTGTTTTTTATAACTGGACTCAATTCAGGCAGAAAATGTAACTTTTCACACACTGCTCAGATTTGCAAAAGAAACACATATTCTTCTTCCTCACAGTCTGAAAAGCAAAAAAAACACATTCAATTTTCAAGTACGAACCTTCCCTGAGGAGATAAACCAATCTGTATCTCACAAATGGCAATTGGACTCAATTCAGAAAGAAAATGTATCTTTAGAAACAGTGTTCTCATTTACAAAAGAAGCACATATTCTTGTTCCTCACAGTCTGAAAAGCACAAAAACACATTCAATTTTCAAGTACGAACTTTCCTTGAGGAGATAAACCAATCTGTTTCTTACAATTGGCAATAGGACTCAATTAAGTTAGAAAACGTAACTTTAAACCCAGTGATCCGATTTTGAAAACAAACATATATTCATGTTTCCCACGGTCTGAAAACACCCAAAGTTATTCAACTTTCAAACACGAACTTTCCCTAGAAAGTTAATCAAAAGCTCTTTTTTATAACTGGACTCAATTCAGGCAGAAAATGTAATTTTTGAAACAATGCTCAGATTTGGAAAGAAACACATATTCTTGTTTCTCACAGTCTAAAAAGCACAAAAACACATTCAATTTTCAAGGACGAACTTTCCTTGAGGCGATAAACCAATCTGTATCTCACAATTAGCAATAGGACTTAATTCAGAAAAAAAATGTAACTTTTGAAACAATGCTCAGATTTGGAAAAGAAACCCATATTCTTTTTCCTCATAGTCTGAAAAGTACAAAAACACATTCAATTTTCAAGTACGAACTTTCCTTGAGGAGATAAACCAATCTGTATCTTACAATTGGCAATAGGACTCAATTAAGCTAGAAAACGTAACTTTAAACCCAGTGATCCGATTTTCAAAAGAAACATATATTCATGTTTCCCACGGTCTGAAAAGACCAAAAGTCATTCAATTTTCAAACAGGAACTTTCCCTAGAAAGATAGACCAATGCTGTTTTTTATAACTGGACTCAATTCAGGCAGAAAATGTAACTTTTGAAACACTGATCAGATTTGCAAAAGAAACACATATTCTTGTTCCTCACAGTCTGAAAAGTACAAAAACACATTCAATTTTCAAGTACAAACTTTCCCTGAGGAGATAAACCAATCGGTATCTCACAATTGGCAATAGGACTCAATTCAGACAGAAAATGTAACTTTTGAAACACTGCTCAGATTTGCAAAAGAAGCACATATTCTTGTTCTTCACAGTCTGAAAAGCACGAAAACACATTCAATTTTCAAGTACGAACCCTCCCTGAGTAGATAAACCAATCTGTATCTCACAATTGGCAATAGGACTCAATTCAGAAAGAAAATGTATCTTTAGACACAGTGATCTGATTTACAAAAGAAGCACATATTCTTGTTCCTCATAGTCTGAAAAGCACAAAAATACGTTCAATTATCAAGTACGAACTTTCCCTGAGGAGATAAACCAATCTGTATCTCACAATTGGCAATAGGACTCAATTCAGACAGAAAATGTAACTTTTCACACACTGCTCAGATTTGCAAAAGAAACACATATTCTTGTTCCTCACAGTCTGAAAAGCAAAAAAAACACATTCAATTTTCAAGTACGAACCTTCCCTGAGGAGATAAACCAATCTGTATCTCACAAATGGCAATAGGACTCAATTCAGAAAGAAAATGTATCTTTAGTAACAGTGTTCTCATTTACAAAAGAAGCACATATTCTTGTTCCTCATAGTCTGAAAAGCACAAAAACACATTCAATTTTCAAGTACGAACTTTCCCTGAGTAGATAAACCAATCTGTGTCTCACAAATGGCAATAGGACTCAATTCAGAAAAAAATGTATCGTTAGACACAGTGATCTGATTTACAAAAGAAGCACATATTCTTGTTCCTCACAGTCTGAAAAGCACAAAAAAACATTCACTTTTCAAGTACGAACTTTCCTTGAGGAGATAAACCAATCTGTATCTTACAATTGGCAATAGGACTCAATTAAGTTAGAAAACGTAACTTTAAACCCAGTGATCCGATTTTGAAAACAAACATATATTCATGTTTCCCACGGTCTGAAAACACCCAAAGTTATTCAATTTTCAAACACGAACTTTCCCTAGAAAGTTAATCAAAAGCTCTTTTTTATAACTGGACTCAATTCAGGCAGAAAATGTAACTTTTGAAACAATGCTCAGATTTGGAAAGAAACACATATTCTTGTTCCTCACAGTCTGAAAAGTACAAAAACACATTCAATTTTCAAGTACGAACTTTCCCTGAGGAGATAAACCAATCTGTATCTCAGAATTGGCAATAGGACTCAATTCAGAAAAAAATGTATCTTTAGACACAGTGATCTGATTTACAAAAGAAGCACATATTCTTGTTCCTCATAATCTGAAAAGCAAAAAAATACATTCAATTTTCAAGTACGAACTTTCCCTGAGGAGTTAAACCAATCTGTATCTCACAATTGGCAATAGGACTCAATTCAGAAAGAAAATGTATCTTTAGACACAGTGATCTGATTTACAAAAGAAACACATATTCATGTTTCCCACGGTCTGAGAAAGCCAAAAAACATTCAATTTTCAAAAACAAACTTTCCCTAAAAAGTTAGACCAATGCTGTTTTTTATAACTGGACTCAATACAGGCAGAAAATGTAACTTTTGAAACACTGCTCAGATTTGCAAAAGAAACACGTATTCTTGTTCCTCACAGTCTGAAAAGCAAAAAAACACATTCAATTTTCAAGTACGAACTTTCCCTGAGGAGATAAACCAATCGGTATCTCACAATTGGCAATAGGACTCAATTCAGACAGAAAATGTAACTTTTCACACACTGCTGAGATTTGCAAAAGAAACACATATTTTTGTTCCTCACAGTCTGAAAAGCAAAAAAACACATTCAATTTTCAAGTACGAACCTTCCCTGAGGAGATAAACCAATCTGTATCTCACAAATGGCAATAGGACTCAATTCAGAAAGAAAATGTATCTTTAGAAACAGTGTTCTCATTTACAAAAGAAGAACATATTCTTGTTCCTCATAGTCTGAAAAGCACAAAAACACATTCAATTTTCAAGTACGAACTTTCCCTGAGTAGATAAACCAATCTGTATCTCACAAATGGCAATAGGACTCAATTCAGAAAAAAATGTATCTTTAGACACAGTGATCTGATTTACAAAAGAAGCACATATTCTTGTTCCTCATAGTCTGAAAAGCACAAAAATACATTCAATTTTCAAGTACGAACTTTCCCTGAGGAGATAAACCAATCTGTATCTCAAAATTGGCAATAGGACTCAATTCAGAAAGAAAATGTATCTTTAGACACAGTGATCTGATTTACAAAAGAAACACATATTCATGTTTCCCACGGTCTGAAAAGACCAAAAGTCATTCAATTTTCAAACAGGAACTTTCCCTAGAAAGTTAGACCAATGCTGTTTTTTATTACTGGACTCAATTCAGACAGAAAATGTAACTTTTGAAACACTGCTCAGATTTGGAAAAGAAACACATATTCTTGTTCCTCACAGTCTGAAAAGTACAAAAACACATTCAATTTTCAAGTACGAACTTTCCCTGAGGAGATAAACCAATCTGTATCTCACAATTGGCAATAGGACTCAATTCAGACAGAAAATGTAACTTTAGACACAGTGATCTGATTTACAAAAGAAACACATATTCGTGTTTCCCACGGTCTGAGAAAGCCAAAACACATTCAATTTTCAAAAACAAACTTTCCCTAAAAAGTTATACCAATGCTGTTTTTTATAACTGGACTCAATTCAGGCAGAAAATGTAACTTTTGAAACACTGCTCAGATTTGCAAAAGAAACACGTATTCTTGTTCCTCACAGTCTGAAAAGCACAAAAACACATTCAATTTTCAAGTACGAACTTTCCCTGAGGAGATAAACAAATAGGTATCTCACAATTGGCAATAGGACTCAATTCAGACAGAAAATGTAACTTTTCACACACAGCTAAGATTTGCAAAAAAACACATATTCTTGTTCCTCACAGTCTAAAAAGCACAAAAACACATTCAATTTTGAAGGATGAACTTTCCTTGAGGCGATAAACCAATCTGTATCTCACAATTGGCAATAGGACTTAATTCAGACAGAAAATGTATCTTTAGACACAGTGATCTGATTTACAAAAGAAGCACATATTCTTGTTCCTCACAGTCTGAAAAGTACAAAAACACATTCAATTTTAAAGTATGAACTTTCCCTGAGGAGATAAACCAATCGGTATCTCACAATTGGCAATAGGACTCAATTAAGCTAGAAAATGTAACTTTAGACACAGTGATCTGATTTACAAAAGAAACACATATTCATGTTTCCCACGGTCTGAGAAAGCCAAAACACATTCAATTTTCAAAAACAAACTTTCCCTAAAAAGTTAGACCAATGCTGTTTTTTATAACTGGACTCAATTCAGGCAGAAAATATAACTTTTGAAACACTGCTCAGATTTGGAAAAGAAACACATATTCTTGTTCCTCACAGTCTGAAAAGTACAAAAACACATTCAATTTTCAAGTACGAACTTTCCCTGAGGAGATAAACCAATCGGTATCTCACAATTGGTAATAGGACTCAATTCAGACAGAAAATGTAACTTTTCACACACTGCTGAGATTTGCAAATGAAACACATATTCTTGTTCCTCACAGTCTGAAAAGCAAAAAAAAAACAACATTCAATTTTCAAGTACGAACCCTCCCTGACTAGATAAACCAATCTGTATCTCACAATTGGGAATAGGACTCAATTCAGAAAGAAAATGTATCTTTAGACACAGTGATCTGATTTACAAAAGAAGCACATATTCTTGTTCCTCATAGTCTGAAAAGCACAAAAATACATTCAATTTTCAAGTACGAACTTTCCCTGAGGAGTTAAACCAATCTGTATCTCACAATTGGCAATAGGACTCAATTCAGAAAGAAAATGTATCTTTAGACACAGTGATCTGATTTACAAAAGAAACACATATTCATGTTTCCCACGGTCTGAAAAGACCAAAAGTCATTCAATTTTCAAACAGGAACTTTCCCTAGAAAGTTAGACCAATGCTGTTTTTTATAACTGGACTCAATTCAGACAGAAAATGTAACTTTTCACACACAGCTCAGATTTGCAAAAAAACACATATTCTTGTTCCTCACAGTCTAAAAAGCACAAAAACACATTCAATTTTCAAGGATGAACTTTCCTTGAGGAGATAAACCAATCTGTATCTCACAATTGGCAATAGGACTTAATTCAGAAAGAAAATGTATCTTTAGACACAGTGATCTGATTTACAAAAGAAGCACATATTCTTGTTCCTCATAGTCTGAAAAGCACAAAAATACATTCAATTTTCAAGTATGAACTTTCCCTGAGGAGATAAACCAATCTGTATCTCACAATTGGCAATAGGACTCAATTCAGAAAGAAAATGTATCTTTAGACACAGTGATCTGATTTACAAAAGAAACACATATTCGTGTTTCCCACGGTCTGAGAAAGCCAAAACAGATTCAATTTTCAAAAACAAACTTTCCCTAAAAAGTTACACCAATGCTGTTTTTTATAACTGGACTCAATTCAGGCAGAAAATGTAACTTTTCACACACTGCTCAGATTTGCAAAAGAAACACATATTCTTGTTCCTCACAGTCTGAAAAGCAAAAAAAACACATTCAATTTGCAAGTACGAACCTTCCCTGAGGAGATAAACCAATCTGTATCTCACAAATGGCAATTGGACTCAATTCAGAAAGAAAATGTATCTTTAGAAACAGTGTTCTCATTTACAAAAGAAGCACATATTCTTGTTCCTCATAGTCTGAAAAGCACAAAAACACATTCAATTTTCAAGTACGAACTTTCCCTGAGTAGATAAACCAATCTGTGTCTCACAAATGGCAATAAAACTCAATTCAGAAAAAAATGTATCTTTAGACACAGTGATCTGATTTACAAAAGAAGCACATATTCTTGTTCCTCACAGTCTGAAAAGCACGAAAACACATTCACTTTTCAAGTACGAACTTTCCTTGAGGAGATAAACCAATCTGTATCTTACAATTGGCAATAGGACTCAATTAAGTTAGAAAACGTAACTTTAAACCCAGTGATCCGATTTTGAAAACAAACATATATTCATGTTTCCCACGGTCTGAAAACACCCAAAGTTATTCAATTTTCAAACACGAACTTTCCCTAGAAAGTTAATCAAAAGCTCTTTTTTATAACTGGACTCAATTCAGGCAGAAAATGTAATTTTTGAAACAATGCTCAGATTTGGAAAGAAACACATATTCTTGTTCCTCACAGTCTAAAAAGCACAAAAACACATTCAATTTTCAAGGACGAACTTTCCTTGAGGCGATAAACCAATCTGTATCTCACAATTAGCAATAGGACTTAATTCAGAAAAAAAATGTAACTTTTGAAACACTGCTCAGATTTGGAAAAGAAACCCATATTCTTTTTCCTCATAGTCTGAAAAGTACAAAAACACATTCAATTTTCAAGTACGAAGTTTCCTTGAGGAGATAAACCAATCTGTATCTTACAATTGGCAATAGGACTCAATTAAGCTAGAAAACGTAACTTTAAACCCAGTGATCCGATTTTCAAAAGAAACATATATTCATGTTTCCCACGGTCTGAAAAGACCAAAAGTCATTCAATTTTCAAACAGGAACTTTCCCTAGAAAGTTAGACCAATGCTGTTTTTTATAACTGGACTCAATTCAGGCAGAAAATGTAACTTTTGAAACACTGATCAGATTTGCCAAAGAAACACATATTATTGTTCCTCACAGTCTGAAAAGTACAAAAACACATTCAATTTTCAAGTACAAACTTTCCCTGAGGAGATAAACCAATCGGTATCTCACAATTGGCAATAGGACTCAATTCAGACAGAAAATGTAACTTTTGAAACACTGCTCAGATTTGCAAAAGAAGCACATATTCTTGTTCTTCACAGTCTGAAAAGCACGAAAACACATTCAATTTTCAAGTACGAACCCTCCCTGAGTAGATAAACCAATCTGTATCTCACAATTGGCAATAGGACTCAATTCAGAAAGAAAATGTATCTTTAGACACAGTGATCTGATTTACAAAAGAAGCACATATTCTTGTTCCTCATAGTCTGAAAAGCACAAAAATACGTTCAATTTTCAAGTACGAACTTTCCCTGAGGAGATAAACCAATCTGTATCTCACAATTGGCAATAGGACCCAATTCAGAAAGAAAATGTATCTTTAGACACAGTGATCTGATTTACAAAAGAAACACATATTCATGTTTCCCACGGTCTGAGAAAGCCAAAACACATTCAATTTTCAAAAACAAACTTTCCCTAAAAAGTTAGACCAATGCTGTTTTTCATAACTGGACTCAATTCAGGCAGAAAATGTAACTTTTGAAACACTGCTCAGATTTGCAAAAGAAACACGTATTCTAGTTCCTCACAGTCTGAAAAGCAAAAAAACACATTCAATTTTCAAGTACGAACTTTCCCTGAGGAGATAAACCAATCGGTATCTCACAAATGGCAATAGGACTCAATTCAGAAAGAAAATGTATCTTTAGAAACAGTGTTCTCATTTACAAAAGAAGAACATATTCTTGTTCCTCATAGTCTGAAAAGCACAAAACCACATTCAATTTTCAAGTACGAACTTTCCCTGAGTAGATAAACCAATCTGTATCTCACAAATGGCAATAGGACTGAATTCAGAAAGAAAATGTATCTTTAGACACAGTGATCTGATTTACAAAAGAAACACATATTCATGTTTCCCACGGTCTGAGAAAGCCAAAACACATTCAATTTTCAAAAACAAACTTTCCCTAAAAAGTTAGACCAATGCTGTTTTTTATAACTGGACTCAATTCAGGCAGAAAATATAACTTTTCAAACACTGCTCAGATTTGGAAAAGAAACACATATTCTTGTTCCTCACAGTCTGAAAAGCAAAAAAACACATTCAATTTTCAAGTACGAACTTTCCCTGAGGAGATAAACCAATCGGTATCTCACAATTGGCAATAGGACTCAATTCAGAAAAAAAATGTAACTTTTCACACACTGCTCAGATTTGCAAAAGAAACACATATTCTTGTTCCTCACAGTCTGAAAAGCAAAAAAAACACATTCAATTTTCAAGTACGAACCTTCCCTGAGGAGATAAACCAATCTGTATCTCACAAATGGCAATAGGACTCAATTCAGAAAGAAAATGTTTCTTTAGAAACAGTGTTCTCATTTACAAAAGAAGCACATATTCTTGTTCCTCATAGTCTGAAAAGCACAAAAACACATTCAATTTTCAAGTACGAACTTTCCCTGAGTAGATAAACCAATCTGTGTCTCACAAATGGCAATAGGACTCAATTCAGAAAAAAATGTATCTTTAGACACAGTGATCTGATTTACAAAGAAGCACATATTCTTGTTCCTCACAGTCTGAAAAGCACGAAAACACATTCACTTTTCAAGTACGAACTTTCCTTGAGGAGATAAACCAATCTGTATCTTACAATTGGCAATAGGACTCAATTAAGTTAGAAAACGTAACTTTAAACCCAGTGATCCGATTTTGAAAACAAACATATATTCATGTTTCCCACGGTCTGAAAACACCCAAAGTTATTCAATTTTCAAACACGAACTTTCCCTAGAAAGTTAATCAAAAGCTCTTTTTTATAACTGGACTCAATTCAGGCAGAAAATGTAACTTTTGAAACAATGCTCAGATTTGGAAAGAAACACATATTCTTGTTCCTCACAGTCTGAAAAGTACAAAAACACATTCAATTTTCAAGTACGAACTTTCCCTGAGGAGATAAACCAATCTGTATCTCACAATTGGCAATAGGACTCAATTCAGAAAAAAATGTATCTTTAGACACAGTGATCTGATTTACAAAAGAAGCACATATTCTTGTTCCTCATAGTCTGAAAAGCAAAAAAATACATTCAATTTTCAAGTACGAACTTTCCCTGAGGAGTTAAACCAATCTGTATCTCACAATTGGCAATAGGACTCAATTCAGAAAGAAAATGTATCTTTAGACACAGTGATCTGATTTACAAAAGAAACACATATTCATGTTTCCCACGGTCTGAGAAAGCCAAAAAACATTCAATTTTCAAAAACAAACTTTCCCTAAAAAGTTAGACCAATGCTGTTTTTTATAACTGGACTCAATTCAGGCAGAAAATGTAACTTTTGAAACACTGCTCAGATTTGCAAAAGAAACACGTATTCTTGTTCCTCACAGTCTGAAAAGCAAAAAAACACATTCAATTTTCAAGTACGAACTTTCCCTGAGGAGATAAACCAATCTGTATCTCACAATTGGCAATAGGACTCAATTCAGACAGAAAATGTAACTTTTCACACACTGCTGAGATTTGCAAAAGAAACACATATTTTTGTTCCTCACAGTCTGAAAAGCAAAAAAACACATTCAATTTTCAAGTACGAACCTTCCCTGAGGAGATAAACCAATCTGTATCTCACAAATGGCAATAGGACTCAATTCAGAAAGAAAATGTATCTTTAGAAACAGTGTTCTCATTTACAAAAGAAGAACATATTCTTGTTCCTCATAGTCTGAAAAGCACAAAAACACATTCAATTTTCAAGTACGAACTTTCCCTGAGTAGATAAACCAATCTGTATCTCACAAATGGCAATAGGACTCAATTCAGAAAAAAATGTATCTTTAGACACAGTGATCTGATTTACAAAAGAAGCACATATTCTTGTTCCTCATAGTCTGAAAAGCACAAAAATACATTCAATTTTCAAGTACGAACTTTCCCTGAGGAGATAAACCAATCTGTATCTCACAAATGGCAATAGGACTCAATTCAGAAAAAAATGTATCTTTAGACACAGTGATCTGATTTACAAAAGAAGCACATATTCTTGTTCCTCATAGTCTGAAAAGCACAAAAATACATTCAATTTTCAAGTACGAACTTTCCCTGAGGAGATAAACCAATCTGTATCTCACAAATGGCAATAGGACTCAATTCAGAAAGAAAATGTATCTTTAGACACAGTGATCTGATTTACAAAAGAAACACATATTCATGTTTCCCACGGTCTGAGAAAGCCAAAACACATTCAATTTTCAAAAACAAACTTTCCCTAAAAAGTTAGACCAATGCTGTTTTTTATAACTGGACTCAATTCAGGCAGAAAATATAACTTTTCAAACACTGCTCAGATTTGGAAAAGAAACACATATTCTTGTTCCTCACAGTCTGAAAAGCAAAAAAACACATTCAATTTTCAAGTACGAACTTTCCCTGAGGAGATAAACCAATCGGTATCTCACAATTGGCAATAGGACTCAATTCAGACAGAAAATGTAACTTTTCACACACTGCTCAGATTTGCAAAAGAAACACATATTCTTGTTCCTCACAGTCTGAAAAGCAAAAAAAAAACATTCAATTTTCAAGTACGAACCCTCCCTGAGTAGATAAACCAATCTGTATCTCACAATTGGGAATAGGACTCAATTCAGAAAGAAAATGTATCTTTAGACACAGTGATCTGATTTACAAAAGAAGCACATATTCTTGTTCCTCATAGTCTGAAAAGCACAAAAATACATTCAATTTTCAAGTACGAACTTTCCCTGAGGAGATAAACCAATCTGTATCTCAAAATTGGCAATAGGACTCAATTCAGAAAGAAAATGTATCTTTAGACACAGTGATCTGATTTACAAAAGAAACACATATTCATGTTTCCCATGGTCTGAAAAGACCAAAAGTCATTCAATTTTCAAACAGGAACTTTCCCTAGAAAGTTAGACCAATGCTGTTTTTTATAACTGGACTCAATTCAGACAGAAAATGTAACTTTTGAAACACTGCTCAGATTTGGAAAAGAAACACATATTCTTGTTCCTCACAGTCTGAAAAGTACAAAAACACATTCAATTTTCAAGTACGAACTTTCCCTGAGGAGATAAACCAATCTGTATCTCACAATTGGCAATAGGACTCAATTCAGACAGAAAATGTAACTTTAGACACAGTGATCTGATTTACAAAAGAAACACATATTCGTGTTTCCCACGGTCTGAGAAAGCCAAAACACATTCAATTTTCAAAAACAAACTTTCCCTAAAAAGTTAGACCAATGCTGTTTTTTATAACTGGACTCAATTCAGGCAGAAAATGTAACTTTTGAAACACTGCTCAGATTTGCAAAAGAAACACGTATTCTTGTTCCTCACAGTCTGAAAAGCACAAAAACACATTCAATTTTCAAGTACGAACTTTCTCTGAGGAGATAAACAAATAGGTATCTCACAATTGGCAATAGGACTCAATTCAGACAGAAAATGTAACTTTTCACACACAGCTCAGATTTGCAAAAAAACACATATTCTTGTTCCTCACAGTCTAAAAAGCACAAAAACACATTCAATTTTCAAGGATGAACTTTCCTTGAGGTGATAAACCAATCTGTATCTCACAATTGGCAATAGGACGTAATTCAGACAGAAAATGTAACTTTTCACACACTGCTCAGATTTGCAAAAGAAACACATATTCTTGTTCCTCACAGTCTGAAAAGCAAAAAAAAAACATTCAATTTTCAAGTACGAACTTTCCCTGAGGAGATAAACCAATCGGTATCTCACAATTGGCAATAGGACTCAATTAAGCTAGAAAATGTAACTTTAGACACAGTGATCTGATTTACAAAAGAAACACATATTCATGTTTCCCACGGTCTGAGAAAGCCAAAACACATTCAATTTTCAAAAACAAACTTTCCCTAAAAAGTTAGACCAATGCTGTTTTTTATAACTGGACTCAATTCAGGCAGAAAATATAACTTTTGAAACACTGCTCAGATTTGGAAAAGAAACACATATTCTTGTTCCTCACAGTCTGAAAAGTACAAAAACACATTCAATTTTCAAGTACGAACTTTCCCTGAGGAGATAAACCAATCGGTATCTCACAATTGGTAATAGGACTCAATTCAGACAGAAAATGTAACTTTTCACACACTGCTCAGATTTGCAAAAGAAACACATATTCTTGTTCCTCACAGTCTGAAAAGCAAAAAAAAAACATTCAATTTTCAAGTACGAACTTTCCCTGAGGAGATAAACCAATCTGTATCTCACAATTGGCAATAGGACTCAATTCAGACAGAAAATGTATCTTTAGACACAGTGATCTGATTTACAAAAGAAGCACATATTCTTGTTCCTCACAGTCTGAAAAGTACAAAAACACATTCAATTTTCAAGTATGAACTTTCCCTGAGGAGATAAACCAATCGGTATCTCACAATTGGCAATAGGACTCAATTAAGCTAGAAAATGTAACTTTAGACACAGTGATCCCATTTACAAAAGATACACATATTCATGTTTCCCATGGTCTGAAAAACCCAAAACACATTCAATTTTCAAACACAAACTTTCCCTAAAAAGTTAGACCAATGCTGTTTTTGATAACTGGACTCAATTCAGACAGAAAATGTAACTTTTCACACACTGCTCAGATTTGCAAAAGAAACACATATTCTTCTTCCTCAGTCTGAAAAGTACAAAAACACATTCAATTTTCAAGTACGAACTTTCCCTGAGGAGATAAACCAATCTGTATCTCACAATTGGCAATAGGACTCAATTCAGACAGAAAATGTAACTTTAGAAACAGTGATCTGATTTACAAAAGAAACACATATTCGTGTTTCCCACGGTCTGAGAAAGCCAAAACACATTCAATTTTCAAAAACAAACTTTCCCTAAAAAGTTAGACCAATGCTGTTTTTTATAACTGGACTCAATTCAGGCAGAAAATGTAACTTTTGAAACACTGCTCAGATTTGCAAAAGAAACACGTATTCTTGTTCCTCACAGTCTGAAAAGCACAAAAACACATTCAATTTTCAAGTACGAACTTTCTCTGAGGAGATAAACAAATAGGTATCTCACAATTGGCAATAGGACTCAATTCAGACAGAAAATGTAACTTTTCACACACAGCTCAGATTTGCAAAAAAACACATATTCTTGTTCCTCACAGTCTAAAAAGCACAAAAACACATTCAATTTTCAAGGATGAACTTTCCTTGAGGTGATAAACCAATCTGTATCTCACAATTGGCAATAGGACGTAATTCAGACAGAAAATGTATCTTTAGACACAGTGATCTGATTTACAAAAGAAGCACATATTCTTGTTCCTCATAGTCTGAAAAGTACAAAAACACATTCAATTTTCAAGTACGAACTTTCCCTGAGGAGATAAACCAATCTGTATCTCACAATTGGCAATAGGACTCAATTCAGACAGAAAATGTAACTTTTCACACACTGCTGAGATTTGCAAAAGAAACACATATTTTTGTTCCTCACAGTCTGAAAAGCAAAAAAACACATTCAATTTTCAAGTACGAACCTTCCCTGAGGAGATAAACCAATCTGTATCTCACAAATGGCAATAGGACTCAATTCAGAAAGAAAATGTATCTTTAGAAACAGTGTTCTCATTTACAAAAGAAGAACATATTCTTGTTCCTCATAGTCTGAAAAGCACAAAAACACATTCAATTTTCAAGTACGAACTTTCCCTGAGTAGATAAACCAATCTGTATCTCACAAATGGCAATAGGACTCAATTCAGAAAAAAATGTATCTTTAGACACAGTGATCTGATTTACAAAAGAAGCACATATTCTTGTTCCTCATAGTCTGAAAAGCACAAAAATACATTCAATTTTCAAGTACGAACTTTCCCTGAGGAGATAAACCAATCTGTATCTCACAAATGGCAATAGGACTCAATTCAGAAAAAAATGTATCTTTAGACACAGTGATCTGATTTACAAAAGAAGCACATATTCTTGTTCCTCATAGTCTGAAAAGCACAAAAATACATTCAATTTTCAAGTACGAACTTTCCCTGAGGAGATAAACCAATCTGTATCTCACAAATGGCAATAGGACTCAATTCAGAAAGAAAATGTATCTTTAGACACAGTGATCTGATTTACAAAAGAAACACATATTCATGTTTCCCACGGTCTGAGAAAGCCAAAACACATTCAATTTTCAAAAACAAACTTTCCCTAAAAAGTTAGACCAATGCTGTTTTTTATAACTGGACTCAATTCAGGCAGAAAATATAACTTTTCAAACACTGTTCAGATTTGGAAAAGAAACACATATTCTTGTTCCTCACAGTCTGAAAAGCAAAAAAACACATTCAATTTTCAAGTACGAACTTTCCCTGAGGAGATAAACCAATCGGTATCTCACAATTGGCAATAGGACTCAATTCAGACAGAAAATGTAACTTTTCACACACTGCTCAGATTTGCAAAAGAAACACATATTCTTGTTCCTCACAGTCTGAAAAGCAAAAAAAAAAACATTCAATTTTCAAGTACGAACCCTCCCTGAGTAGATAAACCAATCTGTATCTCACAATTGGGAATAGGACTCAATTCAGAAAGAAAATGTATCTTTAGACACAGTGATCTGATTTACAAAAGAAGCACATATTCTTGTTCCTCATAGTCTGAAAAGCACAAAAATACATTCAATTTTCAAGTACGAACTTTCCCTGAGGAGATAAACCAATCTGTATCTCAAAATTGGCAATAGGACTCAATTCAGAAAGAAAATGTATCTTTAGACACAGTGATCTGATTTACAAAAGAAACACATATTCATGTTTCCCATGGTCTGAAAAGACCAAAAGTCATTCAATTTTCAAACAGGAACTTTCCCTAGAAAGTTAGACCAATGCTGTTTTTTATAACTGGACTCAATTCAGACAGAAAATGTAACTTTTGAAACACTGCTCAGATTTGGAAAAGAAACACATATTCTTGTTCCTCACAGTCTGAAAAGTACAAAAACACATTCAATTTTCAAGTACGAACTTTCCCTGAGGAGATAAACCAATCTGTATCTCACAATTGGCAATAGGACTCAATTCAGACAGAAAATGTAACTTTAGACACAGTGATCTGATTTACAAAAGAAACACATATTCGTGTTTCCCACGGTCTGAGAAAGCCAAAACACATTCAATTTTCAAAAACAAACTTTCCCTAAAAAGTTAGACCAATGCTGTTTTTTATAACTGGACTCAATTCAGGCAGAAAATGTAACTTTTGAAACACTGCTCAGATTTGCAAAAGAAACACGTATTCTTGTTCCTCACAGTCTGAAAAGCACAAAAACACATTCAATTTTCAAGTACGAACTTTCTCTGAGGAGATAAACAAATAGGTATCTCACAATTGGCAATAGGACTCAATTCAGACAGAAAATGTAACTTTTCACACACAGCTCAGATTTGCAAAAAAACACATATTCTTGTTCCTCACAGTCTAAAAAGCACAAAAACACATTCAATTTTCAAGGATGAACTTTCCTTGAGGTGATAAACCAATCTGTATCTCACAATTGGCAATAGGACGTAATTCAGACAGAAAATGTATCTTTAGACACAGTGATCTGATTTACAAAAGAAGCACATATTCTTGTTCCTCATAGTCTGAAAAGTACAAAAACACATTCAATTTTCAAGTATGAACTTTCCCTGAGGAGATAAACCAATCGGTATCTCACAATTGGCAATAGGACTCAATTAAGCTAGAAAATGTAACTTTAGACACAGTGATCTGATTTACAAAAGAAACACATATTCATGTTTCCCACGGTCTGAGAAAGCCAAAACACATTCAATTTTCAAAAACAAACTTTCCCTAAAAAGTTAGACCAATGCTGTTTTTTATAACTGGACTCAATTCAGGCAGAAAATATAACTTTTGAAACACTGCTCAGATTTGGAAAAGAAACACATATTCTTGTTCCTCACAGTCTGAAAAGTACAAAAACACATTCAATTTTCAAGTACGAACTTTCCCTGAGGAGATAAACCAATCGGTATCTCACAATTGGTAATAGGACTCAATTCAGACAGAAAATGTAACTTTTCACACACTGCTCAGATTTGCAAAAGAAACACATATTCTTGTTCCTCACAGTCTGAAAAGCAAAAAAAAAACATTCAATTTTCAAGTACGAACTTTCCCTGAGGAGATAAACCAATCTGTATCTCACAATTGGCAATAGGACTCAATTCAGACAGAAAATGTATCTTTAGACACAGTGATCTGATTTACAAAAGAAGCACATATTCTTGTTCCTCACAGTCTGAAAAGTACAAAAACACATTCAATTTTCAAGTATGAACTTTCCCTGAGGAGATAAACCAATCGGTATCTCACAATTGGCAATAGGACTCAATTAAGCTAGAAAATGTAACTTTAGACACAGTGATCCCATTTACAAAAGATACACATATTCATGTTTCCCATGGTCTGAAAAACCCAAAACACATTCAATTTTCAAACACAAACTTTCCCTAAAAAGTTAGACCAATGCTGTTTTTGATAACTGGACTCAATTCAGACAGAAAATGTAACTTTTCACACACTGCTCAGATTTGCAAAAGAAACACATATTCTTGTTCCTCAGTCTGAAAAGTACAAAAACACATTCAATTTTCAAGTACGAACTTTCCCTGAGGAGATAAACCAATCTGTATCTCTCAATTGGCAATAGGACTCAATTCAGACAGAAAATGTAACTTTAGAAACAGTGATCTGATTTACAAAAGAAACACATATTCGTGTTTCCCACGGTCTGAGAAAGCCAAAACACATTCAATTTTCAAAAACAAACTTTCCCTAAAAAGTTAGACCAATGCTGTTTTTTATAACTGGACTCAATTCAGGCAGAAAATGTAACTTTTGAAACACTGCTCAGATTTGCAAAAGAAACACGTATTCTTGTTCCTCACAGTCTGAAAAGCACAAAAACACATTCAATTTTCAAGTACGAACTTTCTCTGAGGAGATAAACAAATAGGTATCTCACAATTGGCAATAGGACTCAATTCAGACAGAAAATGTAACTTTTCACACACAGCTCAGATTTGCAAAAAAACACATATTCTTGTTCCTCACAGTCTAAAAAGCACAAAAACACATTCAATTTTCAAGGATGAACTTTCCTTGAGGTGATAAACCAATCTGTATCTCACAATTGGCAATAGGACGTAATTCAGACAGAAAATGTATCTTTAGACACAGTGATCTGATTTACAAAAGAAGCACATTTTCTTGTTCCTCATAGTCTGAAAAGTACAAAAACACATTCAATTTTCAAGTATGAACTTTCCCTGAGGAGATAAACCAATCGGTATCTCACAATTGGCAATAGGACTCAATTAAGCTAGAAAATGTAACTTTAGACACAGTGATCTGATTTACAAAAGAAACACATATTCATGTTTCCCACGGTCTGAGAAAGCCAAAACACATTCAATTTTCAAAAACAAACTTTCCCTAAAAAGTTAGACCAATGCTGTTTTTTATAACTGGACTCAATTCAGGCAGAAAATATAACTTTTGAAACACTGCTCAGATTTGGAAAAGAAACACATATTCTTGTTCCTCACAGTCTGAAAAGTACAAAAACACATTCAATTTTCAAGTACGAACTTTCCCTGAGGAGATAAACCAATCTGTATCTCACAATTGGCAAAAGGACTCAATTCAGAAAAAAAATGTAACTTTTGAAACACTGCTCAGATTTGGAAAAGAAACCCATATTCTTTTTCCTCATAGTCTGAAAAGTACAAAAACACATTCAATTTTCAAGAACGAACTTTCCTTGAGGAGATAAACCAATCTGTATCTTACAATTGGCAATAGGACTCAATTCAGAAAGAAAATGTATCTTTAGACACAGTGATCTGATTTACAAAAGAAGCACATATTGTTGTTCCTCACAGTCTGAAAAGCACAAAAACACATTCAATTTTCAAGTACGAACTTTCCCTGAGGAGATAAACCAATCTGTATCTCACAATTGGCAATAGGACTCAATTCAGACAGAAAATGTAACCTTTCACACACTGCTCAGATTTGCAAAAGAAACACATATTCCTGTTCCTCATAGTCTGAAAACCACAAAAACACATTCAATTTTCAAGTACGAACTTTCCTTGAGGAGGTAAAACAAATCTGTATCTTTCAATTGGCAATAGGTCTCAATTAAGCTAGTAAACGTAGCTTTAAACCCAGTGATCCGATTTTCAAAAGAAACATATATTCATGTTTCCCACGGTCTGAAAAGACCAAAAGTCATTCAATTTTCAAACACAAACTTTCCCTAGAAAGTTAGACCAAAGCTCTTTTTTATAACTGGACTCAATTCAGGCAGAAAATGTAACTTTTGAAACACTGATCAGATTTGCAAAAGAAACACATATTATTGTTCCTCACAGTCTGAAAAGCAAAAAAACACATTCAATTTTCAAGTACAGACTTTCCCTGAGGAGATAAACAAATCGGTATCTCACAATTGGCAATAGGACTCAATTCAGACAGAAAATGTAACTTTTCACACACAGCTCAGATTTGCAAAAGAAACACATATTCTTGTTCCTCACAGTCTAAAAAGCACAAAAACACATTCAATTTTCAAGGACGAACTTTCCTTGAGGCGATAAACCAATCTGTATCTCACAATTAGCAATAGGACTTAATTCAGACAGAAAATGTATCTTTAGACACAGTGATCTGATTTACAAAAGAAGCACATATTCTTGTTCCTCACAGTCTGAAAAGTACAAAAACACATTCAATTTTCAAGTATGAACTTTCCCTGAGGAGATAAACCAATCGATATCTCACAATTGGCAATAGGACTCAATTAAGCTAGAAAACGTAACTTTAAACCCAGTGATCCGATTTTCAAAAGAAACATATGTTCATGTTTCCCACGGTCTGAAAAGACCAAAAGTCATTCAATTTTCAAACACGAACTTTCCCTAGAAAGTTAGACCAAAGGTCTTTTTTATAACTGGACTCAATTCAGGCAGAAAATGTAACTTTTGAAACACTGCTCAGATTTGCAAAAGAAACACATATTCTTCTTCCTCACAGTCTGAAAAGCAAAAAAAACACATTCAATTTTCAACTACGAACTTTCCCTGAGGAGATAAACCAATCTGTATCTCACAATTGCCAATAGGACTCAATTCAGACAGATAATGTATCTTTAGACACAGTGATCTGATTTACAAAAGAAGCACATATTCTTGTTCCTCACAGTCTGAAAAGCACAAAAACACATTCAATTTTCGAGTACAAACTTTCCCTGAGGAGATAAACCAATCTGTATCTCATAATTGGCAATAGGACTCAATTCAGACAGAAAATGTAACCTTTCACACACTGCTCAGATTTGCAAAAGAAACACATATTCCTGTTCCTCATAGTCTGAAAACCACAAAAACACATTCAATTTTCAAGTACGAACTTTCCTTGAGGAGGTAAAACAAATCTGTATCTTTCAATTGGCAATAGGTCTCAATTAAGCTAGTAAACGTAGCTTTAAACCCAGTGATCCGATTTTCAAAAGAAACATATATTCATGTTTCCCACGGTCTGAAAAGACCAAAAGTCATTCAATTTTCAAACACAAACTTTCCCTAGAAAGTTAGACCAAAGCTCTTTTTTATAACTGGACTCAATTGAGGCAGAAAATGTAACTTTTGAAACACTGATCAGATTTGCAAAAGAAACACATATTCTTGTTCCTCACAGTCTGAAAAGCAAAAAAACACATTCAATTTTCAAGTACAAACTTTCCCTGAGGAGATAAACAAATCGGTATCTCACAATTGGCAATAGGACTCAATTCAGACAGAAAATGTAACTTTAGACACAGTGATCCCATTTACAAAAGATACACATATTCATGTTTCCCATGGTCTGAAAAAGCCAAAACACATTCAATTTTCCAACACAAACTTTCCCTAAAAAGTTAGACCAATGCTGTTTTTGATAACTGGACTCAATTCAGACAGAAAATGTAACTTTTGAAACACTGATCAGATTTGCAAAAGAAACACATATTCTTGTTCTTCACAGTCTGAAAAGCACGAAAACACATTCAATTTTCAAGTACGAACCCTCCCTGAGGAGATAAACCAATCTGTATCTCACAATTGGCAATAGGACTCAATTCAGAAAAAAAATGTAACTTTTGAAACACTGCTCAGATTTGGAAAAGAAACCCATATTCTTTTTCCTCATAGTCTGAAAAGCACAAAAATACATTCAATTTTCAAGTACGAACTTTCCCTGAGGAGATAAACCAATCTGTATCTTACAATTGGCAATAGGACTCAATTAAGCTAGAAAACGTAACTTTAAACCCAGTGATCCGATTTTCAAAAGAAACATATATTCATATTTCCCACGGTCTGAAAAGACCAAAAGTCATTCAATTTTCAAACAGGAACTTTCCCTAGAAAGTTAGACCAATGCTGTTTTTTATAACTGGACTCAATTCAGGCAGAAAATGTAACTTTTGAAACACTGATCAGATTTGCAAAAGAAACACATATTCTTGTTCTTCACAGTCTGAAAAGCACGAAAACACATTCAATTTTCAAGTACGAACCCTCCCTGAGGAGATAAACCAATCTGTATCTCACAATTGGCAATAGGACTCAATTCAGAAAGAAAATGTATCTTTAGACACAGTGATCTGATTTACAAAAGAAGCACATATTCTTGTTCCTCATAGTCTGAAAAGCACAAAAATACATTCAATTTTCAAGTACGAACTTTCCCTGAGGAGATAAACCAATCTGTATCTCACAATTGGCAATAGGACTCAATTCAGAAAGAAAATGTATCTTTAGACACAGTGATCTGATTTACAAAAGAAACACATATTCATGTTTCCCACGGTCTGAGAAAGCCAAAACACATTCAATTTTCAAAAACAAACTTTCCCTAAATAGTTAGACCAATGCTGTTTTTTATAACTGGACTCAATTCAGGCAGAAAATGTAACTTTTCACACACTGCTCAGATTTGCAAAAGAAACACATATTCTTCTTCCTCACAGTCTGAAAAGCAAAAAAAACACATTCAATTTTCAAGTACGAACCTTCCCTGAGGAGATAAACCAATCTGTATCTCACAAATGGCAATAGGACTCAATTCAGAAAGAAAATGTATCTTTAGAAACAGTGTTCTCATTTACAAAAGAAGCACATATTCTTGTTCCTCATAGTCTGAAAAGCACAAAAACACATTCAATTTTCAAGTACGAACTTTCCCTGAGTAGATAAACCAATCTGTGTCTCACAAATGGCAATAAGACTCAATTCAGAAAAAAATGTATCTTTAGACACAGTGATCTGATTTACAAAAGAAGCACATATTCTTGTTCCTCACAGTCTGAAAAGTACAAAAACACATTTAATTTTCAAGTACGAACTTTCCCTGAGGAGATAAACCAATCTTTATCTCACAATTGGCAAAAGGACTCAATTCTGAAAAAAAATGTAACTTTTGAAACACTGCTCAGATTTGGAAAAGAAACCCATATTCTTTTTCCTCATAGTCTGAAAAGTACAAAAACACATTCAATTTTCAAGTACGAACTTTCCTTGAGGAGGTAAAACAAATCTGTATCTTTCAATTGGCAATAGGTCTCAATTAAGCTAGTAAACGTAGCTTTAAACCCAGTGATCCGATTTTCAAAAGAAACATATATTCATGTTTCCCACGGTCTGAAAAGACCAAAAGTCATTCAATTTTCAAACACAAACTTTCCCTAGAAAGTTAGACCAAAGCTCTTTTTTATAACTGGACTCAATTCAGGCAGAAAATGTAACTTTTGAAACACTGATCAGATTTGCAAAAGAAACACATATTCTTGTTCCTCACAGTCTGAAAAGCACAAAAACACATTCAATTTTCAAGGACGAACTTTCCTTGAGGCGATAAACCAATCTGTATCTCACAATTAGCAATAGGACTTAATTCAGAAAAAAAATGTAACTTTTAAAACACTGCTCAGATTTGGAAAAGAAACCCATATTCTTTTTCCTCATAGTCTGAAAAGTACAAAAACACATTCAATTTTCAAGTACGAAGTTTCCTTGAGGAGATAAACCAATCTGTATCTTACAATTGGCAATAGGACTCAATTAAGCTAGAAAACGTAACTTTAAACCCAGTGATCCGATTTTCAAAAGAAACATATATTCATGTTTCCCACGGTCTGAAAAGACCAAAAGTCATTCAATTTTCAAACACGAACTTTCCCTAGAAAGTTAATCAAAAGCTCTTTTTTATAACTGGACTCAATTCAGGCAGAAAATGTAATTTTTGAAACAATGCTCAGATTTGGAAAGAAACACATATTCTTGTTCCTCACAGTCTGAAAAGCACGAAAACACATTCACTTTTCAAGTACGAACTTTCCTTGAGGAGATAAACCAATCTGTATCTCACAATTGGCAATAGGACTCAATTCAGAAAAAAATGTATCTTTAGACACAGTGATCTGATTTACAAAAGAAGCACATATTCTTGTTCCTCATAGTCTGAAAAGCAAAAAAATACATTCAATTTTCAAGTACGAACTTTCCCTGAGGAGTTAAACCAATCTGTATCTCACAATTGGCAATAGGACTCAATTCAGAAAGAAAATGTATCTTTAGACACAGTGATCTGATTTACAAAAGAAACACATATTCATGTTTCCCACGGTCTGAGAAAGCCAAAAAACATTCAATTTTCAAAAACAAACTTTCCCTAAAAAGTTAGACCAATGCTGTTTTTTATAACTGGACTCAATTCAGGCAGAAAATGTAACTTTTGAAACACTGCTCAGATTTGCAAAACAAACACGTATTCTTGTTCCTCACAGTCTGAAAAGCAAAAAAACACATTCAATTTTCAAGTACGAACTTTCCCTGAGGAGATAAACCAATCGGTATCTCACAATTGGCAATAGGACTCAATTCAGAAAAAAAATGTAACTTTTGAAACACTGCTCAGATTTGGAAAAGAAACCCATATTCTTTTTCCTCATAGTCTGAAAAGCACAAAAATACATTCAATTTTCAAGTACGAACTTTCCCTGAGGAGATAAACCAATCTGTATCTTACAATTGGCAATAGGACTCAATTAAGCTAGAAAACGTAACTTTAAACCCAGTGATCCGATTTTCAAAAGAAACATATATTCATATTTCCCACGGTCTGAAAAGACCAAAAGTCATTCAATTTTCAAACAGGAACTTTCCCTAGAAAGTTAGACCAATGCTGTTTTTTATAACTGGACTCAATTCAGGCAGAAAATGTAACTTTTGAAACACTGATCAGATTTGCAAAAGAAACACATATTCTTGTTCTTCACAGTCTGAAAAGCACGAAAACACATTCAATTTTCAAGTACGAACCCTCCCTGAGGAGATAAACCAATCTGTATCTCACAATTGGCAATAGGACTCAATTCAGAAAGAAAATGTATCTTTAGACACAGTGATCTGATTTACAAAAGAAGCACATATTCTTGTTCCTCATAGTCTGAAAAGCACAAAAATACATTCAATTTTCAAGTACGAACTTTCCCTGAGGAGATAAACCAATCTGTATCTTACAATTGGCAATAGGACTCAATTCAGAAAGAAAATGTATCTTTAGACACAGTGATCTGATTTACAAAAGAAACACATATTCATGTTTCCCACGGTCTGAGAAAGCCAAAACACATTCAATTTTCAAAAACAAACTTTCCCTAAATAGTTAGACCAATGCTGTTTTTTATAACTGGACTCAATTCAGGCAGAAAATGTAACTTTTCACACACTGCTCAGATTTGCAAAAGAAACACATATTCTTCTTCCTCACAGTCTGAAAAGCAAAAAAAACACATTCAATTTTCAAGTACGAACCTTCCCTGAGGAGATAAACCAATCTGTATCTCACAAATGGCAATAGGACTCAATTCAGAAAGAAAATGTATCTTTAGAAACAGTGTTCTCATTTACAAAAGAAGCACATATTCTTGTTCCTCATAGTCTGAAAAGCACAAAAACACATTCAATTTTCAAGTACGAACTTTCCCTGAGTAGATAAACCAATCTGTGTCTCACAAATGGCAATAAGACTCAATTCAGAAAAAAATGTATCTTTAGACACAGTGATCTGATTTACAAAAGAAGCACATATTCTTGTTCCTCACAGTCTGAAAAGTACAAAAACACATTTAATTTTCAAGTACGAACTTTCCCTGAGGAGATAAACCAATCTTTATCTCACAATTGGCAAAAGGACTCAATTCTGAAAAAAAATGTAACTTTTGAAACACTGCTCAGATTTGGAAAAGAAACCCATATTCTTTTTCCTCATAGTCTGAAAAGTACAAAAACACATTCAATTTTCAAGTACGAACTTTCCTTGAGGAGGTAAAACAAATCTGTATCTTTCAATTGGCAATAGGTCTCAATTAAGCTAGTAAACGTAGCTTTAAACCCAGTGATCCGATTTTCAAAAGAAACATATATTCATGTTTCCCACGGTCTGAAAAGACCAAAAGTCATTCAATTTTCAAACACAAACTTTCCCTAGAAAGTTAGACCAAAGCTCTTTTTTATAACTGGACTCAATTCAGGCAGAAAATGTAACTTTTGAAACACTGATCAGATTTGCAAAAGAAACACATATTCTTGTTCCTCACAGTCTGAAAAGCACAAAAACACATTCAATTTTCAAGGACGAACTTTCCTTGAGGCGATAAACCAATCTGTATCTCACAATTAGCAATAGGACTTAATTCAGAAAAAAAATGTAACTTTTGAAACACTGCTCAGATTTGGAAAAGAAACCCATATTCTTTTTCCTCATAGTCTGAAAAGTACAAAAACACATTCAATTTTCAAGTACGAAGTTTCCTTGAGGAGATAAACCAATCTGTATCTTACAATTGGCAATAGGACTCAATTAAGCTAGAAAACGTAACTTTAAACCCAGTGATCCGATTTTCAAAAGAAACATATATTCATGTTTCCCACGGTCTGAAAAGACCAAAAGTCATTCAATTTTCAAACACGAACTTTCCCTAGAAAGTTAATCAAAAGCTCTTTTTTATAACTGGACTCAATTCAGGCAGAAAATGTAATTTTTGAAACAATGCTCAGATTTGGAAAGAAACACATATTCTTGTTCCTCACAGTCTGAAAAGCACGAAAACACATTCACTTTTCAAGTACGAACTTTCCTTGAGGAGATAAACCAATCTGTATCTCACAATTGGCAATAGGACTCAATTCAGAAAAAAATGTATCTTTAGACACAGTGATCTGATTTACAAAAGAAGCACATATTCTTGTTCCTCATAGTCTGAAAAGCAAAAAAATACATTCAATTTTCAAGTACGAACTTTCCCTGAGGAGTTAAACCAATCTGTATCTCACAATTGGCAATAGGACTCAATTCAGAAAGAAAATGTATCTTTAGACACAGTGATCTGATTTACAAAAGAAACACATATTCATGTTTCCCACGGTCTGAGAAAGCCAAAAAACATTCAATTTTCAAAAACAAACTTTCCCTAAAAAGTTAGACCAATGCTGTTTTTTATAACTGGACTCAATTCAGGCAGAAAATGTAACTTTTGAAACACTGCTCAGATTTGCAAAACAAACACGTATTCTTGTTCCTCACAGTCTGAAAAGCAAAAAAACACATTCAATTTTCAAGTACGAACTTTCCCTGAGGAGATAAACCAATCGGTATCTCACAATTGGCAATAGGACTCAATTCAGACAGAAAATGTAACTTTTCACACACTGCTGAGATTTGCAAAAGAAACACATATTTTTGTTCCTCACAGTCTGAAAAGCAAAAAAACACATTCAATTTTCAAGTACGAACCTTCCCTGAGGAGATAAACCAATCTGTATCTCACAAATGGCAATAGGACTCAATTCAGAAAGAAAATGTATCTTTAGAAACAGTGATCTGATTTACAAAAGAAGCACATATTCTTGTTCCTCATAGTCTGAAAAGCACAAAAATACATTCAATTTTCAAGTACGAACTTTCCCTGAGGAGATAAACCAATCTGTATCTCACAAATGGCAATAGGACTCAATTCAGACAGAAAATGTATCTTTAGACACAGTGATCTGATTTTCAAAAGAAACATATATTCATGTTTCCCACGGCCTGAAAAGACCAAAAGTCATTCAATTTTCAAACAGGAACTTTCCCTAGAAAGTTAGACCAATGCTGTTTTTTATAACTGGGCTCAATTCAGGCAGAAAATGTAACTTTTGAAACACTGATCAGATTTGCAAAAGAAACACATATTCTTGTTCCTCACAGTCTGAAAAGTACAAAAACACATTCAATTTTCAAGTACAAACTTTCCCTGAGGAGATAAACCAATCGGTATCTCACAATTGGCAATAGGACTCAATTCAGACAGAAAATGTAACTTTTGAAACACTGCTCAGATTTGCAAAAGAAGCACATATTCTTGTTCTTCACAGTCTGAAAAGCACGAAAACACATTCAATTTTCAAGTACGAACCCTCCCTGAGTAGATAAACCAATCTGTATCTCACAATTTGCAATAGGACTCAATTCAGAAAGAAAATGTATCTTTAGACACAGTGATCTGATTTACAAAAGAAACACATATTCATGTTTCCCACGGTCTGAGAAAGCCAAAACACATTCAATTTTCAAAAACAAACTTTCCCTAAAAAGTTAGACCAATGCTGTTTTTTATAACTGGACTCAATTCAGGCAGAAAATGTAACTTTTGAAACACTGATCAGATTTGCAAAAGAAACACGTATTCTAGTTCCTCACAGTCTGAAAAGCAAAAAAACACATTCAATTTTCAAGTACGAACTTTCCCTGAGGAGATAAACCAATCGGTATCTCACAATTGGCAATAGGACTCAATTCAGACAGAAAATGTAACTTTTCACACATTGCTCAGATTTGCAAAAGAAACACATATTCTTGTTCCTCACAGTCTGAAAAGCAAAAAAACACATTCAATTTTCAAGTACGAACCTTCCCTGAGGAGATAAACCAATCTGTATCTCACAAATGGCAATAGGACTCAATTCAGAAAGAAAATGTATCTTTAGAAACAGTGTTCTCATTTACAAAAGAAGCACATATTCTTGTTCCTCATAGTCTGAAAAGCACAAAAACACATTCAATTTTCAAGTACGAACTTTCCCTGAGTAGATAAACCAATCTGTGTCTCACAAATGGCAATAGGACTCAATTCAGAAAAAAATGTATCTTTAGACACAGTGATCTGATTTACAAAAGAAGCACATATTCTTGTTCCTCACAGTCTGAAAAGCACGAAAACACATTCACTTTTCAAGTACGAACTTTCCTTGAGGAGATAAACCAATCTGTATCTTACAATTGGCAATAGGACTCAATTAAGTTAGAAAACGTAACTTTAAACCCAGTGATCCGATTTTGAAAACAAACATATATTCATGTTTCCCACGGTCTGAAAACACCCAAAGTTATTCAATTTTCAAACACGAACTTTCCCTAGAAAGTTAATCAAAAGCTCTTTTTTATAACTGGACTCAATTCAGGCAGAAAATGTAACTTTTGAAACAATGCTCAGATTTGGAAAGAAACACATATTCTTGTTCCTCACAGTCTGAAAAGTACAAAAACACATTCAATTTTCAAGTACGAACTTTCCCTGAGGAGATAAACCAATCTGTATCTCACAATTGGCAATAGGACTCAATTCAGAAAAAAATGTATCTTTAGACACAGTGATCTGATTTACAAAAGAAGCACATATTCTTGTTCCTCATAGTCTGAAAAGCAAAAAAACACATTCAATTTTCAAGTACGAACTTTCCCTGAGGAGTTAAACCAATCTGTATCTCACAATTGGCAATAGGACTCAATTCAGAAAGAAAATGTATCTTTAGACACAGTGATCTGATTTACAAAAGAAACACATATTCATGTTTCCCACGGTCTGAGAAAGCCAAAAAACATTCAATTTTCAAAAACAAACTTTCCCTAAAAAGTTAGACCAATGCTGTTTTTTATAACTGGACTCAATTCAGGCAGAAAATGTAACTTTTGAAACACTGCTCAGATTTGCAAAAGAAACACGTATTCTTGTTCCTCACAGTCTGAAAAGCACAAAAACACATTCAATTTTCAAGTACGAACTTTCCCTGAGGAGATAAACAAATAGGTATCTCACAATTGGCAATAGGACTCAATTCAGACAGAAAATGTAACTTTTCACACAGAGCTCAGATTTGCAAAAAAACACATATTCTTGTTCCTCACAGTCTAAAAAGCACAAAAACACATTCAATTTTCAAGGATGAACTTTCCTTGAGGCGATAAACCAATCTGTATCTCACAATTGGCAATAGGACTTAATTCAGACAGAAAATGTATCTTTAGACACAGTGATCTGATTTACAAAAGAAGCACATATTCTTGTTCCTCACAGTCTGAAAAGCACAAAAACACATTCAATTTTCGAGTACAAACTTTCCCTGAGGAGATAAACCAATCTGTATCTCACAATTGGCAATAGGACTCAATTCAGACAGAAAATGTAACCTTTCACACACTGCTCAGATTTGCAAAAGAAACACATATTCCTGTTCCTCATAGTCTGAAAACCACAAAAACACATTCAATTTTCAAGTACGAACTTTCCTTGAGGAGGTAAAACAAATCTGTATCTTTCAATTGGCAATAGGTCTCAATTAAGCTAGTAAACGTAGCTTTAAACCCAGTGATCCGATTTTCAAAAGAAACATATATTCATGTTTCCCACGGTCTGAAAAGACCAAAAGTCATTCAATTTTCAAACACAAACTTTCCTTAGAAAGTTAGACCAAAGCTCTTTTTTATAACTGGACTCAATTCAGGCAGAAAATGTAACTTTTGAAACACTGATCAGATTTGCAAAAGAAACACATATTCTTGTTCCTCACAGTCTGAAAAGCAAAAAAACACATTCAATTTTCAAGTACAAACTTTCCCTGAGGAGATAAACAAATCGGTATCTCACAATTGGCAATAGGACTAAATTCAGACAGAAAATGTAACTTTAGACACAGTGATCCCATTTACAAAAGATACACATATTCATGTTTCCCATGGTCTGAAAAAGCCAAAACACATTCAATTTTCCAACACAAACTTTCCCTAAAAAGTTAGACCAATGCTGTTTTTGATAACTGGACTCAATTCAGACAGAAAATGAAACTTTTCACACACTGCTCAGATTTGCAAAAGAAACACATATTCTTGTTCCTCAGTCTGAAAAGCACAAAAACACATTCAATTTTCAAGTACGAACTTTCCCTGAGGAGATAAACCAATCGGTATCTCACAATTGGCAATAGGACTCAATTCAGACAGAAAATGTAACTTTTGAAACACTGCTCAGATTTGCAAAAGAAGCACATATTCTTGTTCTTCACAGTCTGAAAAGCACGAAAACACATTCAATTTTCAAGTACGAACCCTCCCTGAGTAGATAAACCAATCTGTATCTCACAATTGGCAATAGGACTCAATTCAGAAAGAAAATGTATCTTTAGACACAGTGATCTGATTTACAAAAGAAGCACATATTCTTGTTCCTCATAGTCTGAAAAGCACAAAAATACATTCAATTTTCAAGTACGAACTTTCCCTGAGGAGATAAACCAATCTGTATCTCACAATTGGCAATAGGACTCAATTCAGAAAGAAAATGTATCTTTAGACACTGATCTGATTTACAAAAGAAACACATATTCATGTTTCCCACGGTCTGAGAAAGCCAAAACACATTCAATTTTCAAAAACAAACTTTCCCTAAAAAGTTAGACCAATGCTATTTTTTATAACTGGACTCAATTCAGGCAGAAAATGTAACTTTTGAAACACTGCTCAGATTTGCAAAAGAAACACGTATTCTTGTTCCTCACAGTCTGAATAGCAAAAAAACACATTCAATTTTCAAGTACGAACTTTCCCTGAGGAGATAAACCAATCGGTATCTCACAATTGGCAATAGGACTCAATTCAGACAGAAAATGTAACTTTAAACCCAGTGATCCGATTTTCAAAAGAAACATATATTCATGTTTCCCACGGTCTGAAAAGACCAAAAGTCATTCAATTTTCAAACAGGAACTTTCCCTAGAAAGTTAGACCAATGCTGTTTTTTATAACTGGACTCAATTCAGGCAGAAAATGTAACTTTTGAAACACTGCTCAGATTTGGAAAAGAAACACATATTCTTGTTCCTCACAGTCTGAAAAGTACAAAAACACATTCAATTTTCAAGTACGAACTTTCCCTGAGGAGATAAACCAATCTGTATCTCACAATTGGCAATAGGACTCAATTCAGAAAAAAAATGTAACTTTTGAAACACTGCTCAGATTTGGAAAAGAAACCCATATTCTTTTTCCTCATAGTCTGAAAAGCACAAAAATACATTCAATTTTCAAGTACGAACTTTCCCTGAGGAGATAAACCAATCTGTATCTCACAATTGGCAATAGGACTCAATTCAGAAAGAAAATGTATCTTTAGACACAGTGATCTGATTTACAAAAGAAACACATATTCATGTTTCCCACGGTCTGAGAAAGCCAAAACACATTCAATTTTCAAAAACAAACTTTCCCTAAAAAGTTAGACCAATGCTGTTTTTTATAACTGGACTCAATTCAGGCAGAAAATGTAACTTTTCACACACTGCTCAGATTTGCAAAAGAAACACATATTCTTCTTCCTCACAGTCTGAAAAGCAAAAAAAACACATTCAATTTTCAAGTACGAACCTTCCCTGAGGAGATAAACCAATCTGTATCTCACAAATGGCAATAGGACTCAATTCAGACAGAAAATGTAACTTTTCACACACTGCTCAGATTTGCAAAAGAAACACATATTCTTCTTCCTCACAGTCTGAAAAGCAAAAAAAACACATTCAATTTTCAAGTACGAACCTTCCCTGAGGAGATAAACCAATCTGTATCTCACAAATGGCAATTGGACTCAATTCAGAAAGAAAATGTATCTTTAGAAACAGTGTTCTCATTTACAAAAGAAGCACATATTCTTGTTCCTCATAGTCTGAAAAGCAGAAAAACACATTCAATTTTCAAGTACGAAGTTTCCTTGAGGAGATAAACCAATCTGTATCTTACAATTGGCAATAGGACTCAATTAAGCTAGAAAACGTAACTTTAAACCCAGTGATCCAATTTTCAAAAGAAACATATATTCATGTTTCCCACGGTCTGAAAAGACCAAAAGTCATTCAATTTTCAAACAGGAACTTTCCCTAGAAAGTTAGACCAATGCTGTTTTTTATAACTGGACTCAATTCAGGCAGAAAATGTAACTTTTGAAACACTGATCAGATTTGCAAAAGAAACACATATTCTTGTTCCTCACAGTCTGAAAAGTACAAAAACACATTCAATTTTCAAGTACAAACTTCCCCTGAGGATATAAACCAATCGGTATCTCACAATTGGCAATAGGACTCAATTCAGACAGAAAATGTAACTTTTGAAACACTGCTCAGATTTGCAAAAGAAGCACATATTCTTGTTCTTCACAGTCTGAAAAGCACGAAAACACATTCGATTTTCAAGTACGAACCCTCCCTGAGTAGATAAACCAATCTGTATCTCACAATTGGCAATAGGACTCAATTCAGAAAGAAAATGTATCTTTAGACACAGTGATCTGATTTACAAAAGAAGCACATATTCTTGTTCCTCATAGTCTGAAAAGCACAAAAATACATTCAATTTTCAAGTACGAACTTTCCCTGAGGAGATAAAACAATCTGTATCTCACAATTGGCAATAGGACTCAATTCAGAAAGAAAATGTATCTTTAGACACAGTGATCTGATTTACAAAAGAAACACATATTCATGTTTCCCACGGTCTGAGAAAGCCAAAACACATTCAATTTTCAAACACAAACTTTCCCTAAAAAGTTAGACCAATGCTGTTTTTTATAACTGGACTCAATTCAGGTAGAAAATGTAACTTTTCACACACTGCTCAGATTTGCAAAAGAAACACATATTCTTCTTCCTCACAGTCTGAAAAGCAAAAAAAACACATTCAATTTTCAAGTACGAACCTTCCCTGAGGAGATAAACCAATCTGTATCTCACAAATGGCAATAGGACTCAATTCAGACAGAAAATGGAACTTTTCACACACTGCTCAGATTTGCAAAAGAAACACATATTCTTGTTCCTCACAGTCTGAAAAGCAAAAAAAACACATTCAATTTTCAAGTACGAACCTTCCCTGAGGAGATAAACCAATCTGTATCTCACAAATGGCAATAGGACTCAATTCAGAAAGAAAATGTATCTTTAGAAACAGTGTTCTCATTTACAAAAGAAGCACATATTCTTGTTCCTCATAGTCTGAAAAGCACAAAAACACATTCAATTTTCAAGTACGAACTTTCCCTGAGTAGATAAACCAATCTGTGTCTCACAAATGGCAATAGGACTCAATTCAGAAAAAAATGTATCTTTAGACACAGTGATCTGATTTACAAAAGAAGCACATATTCTTGTTCCTCACAGTCTGAAAAGCACGAAAACACATTCACTTTTCAAGTACGAACTTTCCTTGAGGAGATAAACCAATCTGTATCTTACAATTGGCAATAGGACTCAATTAAGTTAGAAAACGTAACTTTAAACCCAGTGATCCGATTTTGAAAACAAACATATATTCATGTTTCCCACGGTCTGAAAACACCCAAAGTTATTCAATTTTCAAACACGAACTTTCCCTAGAAAGTTAATCAAAAGCTCTTTTTTATAACTGGACTCAATTCAGGCAGAAAATGTAACTTTTGAAACAATGCTCAGATTTGGAAAGAAACACATATTCTTGTTCCTCACAGTCTGAAAAGTAGAAAAACACATTCAATTTTCAAGTACAAACTTTCCCTGAGGAGATAAACCAATCGGTATCTCACAATTGGCAATAGGACTCAATTCAGACAGAAAATGTAACTTTTGAAACACTGCTCAGATTTGCAAAAGAAGCACATATTCTTGTTCTTCACAGTCTGAAAAGCACGAAAACACATTCAATTTTCAAGTACGAACCCTCCCTGAGTAGATAAACCAATCTGTATCTCACAATTGGCAATAGGACTCAATTCAGAAAGAAAATGTATCTTTAGACACAGTGATCTGATTTACAAAAGAAGCACATATTCTTGTTCCTCATAGTCTGAAAAGCACAAAAATACATTCAATTTTCAAGTACGAACTTTCCCTGAGGAGATAAACCAATCTGTATCTCACAATTGGCAATAGGACTCAATTCAGAAAGAAAATGTATCTTTAGACACTGATCTGATTTACAAAAGAAACACATATTCATGTTTCCCACGGTCTGAGAAAGCCAAAACACATTCAATTTTCAAAAACAAACTTTCCCTAAAAAGTTAGACCAATGCTATTTTTTATAACTGGACTCAATTCAGGCAGAAAATGTAACTTTTGAAACACTGCTCAGATTTGCAAAAGAAACACGTATTCTTGTTCCTCACAGTCTGAATAGCAAAAAAACACATTCAATTTTAAAGTACGAACTTTCCCTGAGGAGATAAACCAATCGGTATCTCACAATTGGCAATAGGACTCAATTCAGACAGAAAATGTAACTTTTCACACACTGCTCAGATTTGCAAAAGAAACACATATTCTTCTTCCTCACAGTCTGAAAAGCAAAAAAAACACATTCAATTTTCAAGTACGAACTTTCCCTGAGGAGATAAACCAATCTGTATCTCACAAATGGCAATTGGACTCAATTCAGAAAGAAAATGTATCTTTAGAAACAGTGTTCTCATTTACAAAAGAAGCACATATTCTTGTTCCTCATAGTCTGAAAAGCAGAAAAACACATTCAATTTTCAAGTACGAAGTTTCCTTGAGGAGATAAACCAATCTGTATCTTACAATCGGCAATAGGACTCAATTAAGCTAGAAAACGTAACTTTAAACCCAGTGATCCGATTTTCAAAAGAAACATATATTCATGTTTCCCACGGTCTGAAAAGACCAAAAGTCATTCAATTTTCAAACAGGAACTTTCCCTAGAAAGTTAGACCAATGCTGTTTTTTATAACTGGACTCAATTCAGGCAGAAAATGTAACTTTTGAAACACTGCTCAGATTTGGAAAAGAAACACATATTCTTGTTCCTCACAGTCTGAAAAGTACAAAAACACATTCAATTTTCAAGTACAAACTTTCCCTGAGGAGATAAACCAATCGGTATCTCACAATTGGCAATAGGACTCAATTCAGAAAGAAAATGTATCTTTAGACACAGTGATCTGATTTACAAAAGAAGCACATATTCTTGTTCCTCATAGTCTGAAAAGCACAAAAATACATTCAATTTTCAAGTACGAACTTTCCCTGAGGAGATAAACCAATCTGTATCTCACAATTGGATATAGGACTCAATTCAGAAAGAAAATGTATCTTTAGACACAGTGATCTGATTTACAAAAGAAACACATATTCATGTTTCCCACGGTCGGAGAAAGCCAAAACACATTCAATTTTCAAAAACAAACTTTCCCTAAAAAGTTAGACCAATGCTGTTTTTTATAACTGGACTCAATTCAGGCAGAAAATGTAACTTTTCACACACTGCTCAGATTTGCAAAAGAAACACATATTCTTCTTCCTCACAGTCTGAAAAGCAAAAAAAACCACATTCAATTTTCAAGTACGAACCTTCCCTGAGGAGATAAACCAATCTGTATCTCACAAATGGCAATAGGACTCAATTCAGACAGAAAATGTAACTTTTCACACACTGCTGAGATTTGCAAAAGAAACACATATTTTTGTTCCTCACAGTCTGAAAAGCAAAAAAACACATTCAATTTTCAAGTACGAACCTTCCCTGAGGAGATAAACCAATCTGTATCTCACAAATGGCAATAGGACTCAATTCAGAAAGAAAATGTATCTTTAGAAACAGTGTTCTCATTTACAAAAGAAGAACATATTCTTGTTCCTCATAGTCTGAAAAGCACAAAAACACATTCAATTTTCAAGTACGAACTTTCCCTGAGTAGATAAACCAATCTGTATCTCACAAATGGCAATAGGACTCAATTCAGAAAAAAATGTATCTTTAGACACAGTGATCTGATTTACAAAAGAAGCACATATTCTTGTTCCTCATAGTCTGAAAAGCACAAAAATACATTCAATTTTCAAGTACGAACTTTACCTGAGGAGATAAACCAATCTGTATCTCACAAATGGCAATAGGACTCAATTCAGAAAGAAAATGTATCTTTAGACACAGTGATCTGATTTACAAAAGAAACACATATTCATGTTTCCCACGGTCTGAGAAAGCCAAAACACATTCAATTTTCAAAAACAAACTTTCCCTAAAAAGTTAGACCAATGCTGTTTTTTATAACTGGACCCAATTCAGGCAGAAAATGTAACTTTTGAAACACTGCTCAGATTTGCAAAAGAAACACGTATTCTAGTTCCTCACAGTCTGAAAAGCAAAAAAACACATTCAATTTTCAAGTACGAACTTTCCCTGAGGAGATAAACCAATCTGTATCTCACAATTGGCAACAGGACTCAATTCAGACAGAAAATGTAACTTTTCACACACTGCTGAGATTTGCAAAAGAAACACATATTTTTGTTCCTCACAGTCTGAAAAGCAAAAAAACACATTCAATTTTCAAGTACGAACCCTCCCTGAGGAGATAAACCAATCTGTATCTCACAAATGGCAATAGGACTCAATTCAGAAAGAAAATGTATCTTTAGAAACAGTGTTCTCATTTACAAAAGAAGAACATATTCTTGTTCCTCATAGTCTGAAAAGCACAAAAACACATTCAATTTTCAAGTACGAACTTTCCCTGAGTAGATAAACCAATCTGTATCTCACAAATGGCAATAGGACTCAATTCAGAAAAAAATGTATCTTTAGACACAGTGATCTGATTTACAAAAGAAGCACATATTCTTGTTCCTCATAGTCTGAAAAGCACAAAAATACATTCAATTTTCAAGTACGAACCTTCCCTGAGGAGATAAACCAATCTGTATCTCACAAATGGCAATAGGACTCAATTCAGAAAGAAAATGTATCTTTAGAAACAGTGTTCTCATTTACAAAAGAAGCACATATTCTTGTTCCTCATAGTCTGAAAAGCACAAAAACACATTCAATTTTCAAGTACGAACTTTCCCTGAGTAGATAAACCAATCTGTGTCTCACAAATGGCAATAGGACTCAATTCAGAAAAAAATGTATCTTTAGACACAGTGATCTGATTTACAAAAGAAGCACATATTCTTGTTCCTCACAGTCTGAAAAGCACGAAAACACATTCACTTTTCAAGTACGAACTTTCCTTGAGGAGATAAACCAATCTGTATCTTACAATTGGCAATAGGACTCAATTAAGTTAGAAAACGTAACTTTAAACCCAGTGATCCGATTTTGAAAACAAACATATATTCATGTTTCCCACGGTCTGAAAACACCCAAAGTTATTCAATTTTCAAACACGAACTTCCCCTAGAAAGTTAATCAAAAGCTCTTTTTTATAACTGGACTCAATTCAGGCAGAAAATGTAACTTTTGAAACAATGCTCAGATTTGGAAAGAAACACATATTCTTGTTCCTCACAGTCTGAAAAGTACAAAAACACATTCAATTTTCAAGTACAAACTTTCCCTCAGGAGATAAACCAATCGGTATCTCACAATTGGCAATAGGACTCAATTCAGACAGAAAATGTAACTTTTGAAACACTGCTCAGATTTGCAAAAGAAGCACATATTCTTGTTCTTCACAGTCTGAAAAGCACGAAAACACATTCAATTTTCAAGTACGAACCCTCCCTGAGTAGATAAACCAATCTGTATCTCACAATTGGCAATAGGACTCAATTCAGAAAGAAAATGTATCTTTAGACACAGTGATCTGATTTACAAAAGAAGCACATATTCTTGTTCCTCATAGTCTGAAAAGCACAAAAATACATTCAATTTTCAAGTACGAACTTTCCCTGAGGAGATAAACCAATCTGTATCTCACAATTGGCAATAGGACTCAATTCAGAAAGAAAATGTATCTTTAGACACTGATCTGATTTACAAAAGAAACACATATTCATGTTTCCCACGGTCTGAGAAAGCCAAAACACATTCAATTTTCAAAAACAAACTTTCCCTAAAAAGTTAGACCAATGCTATTTTTTATAACTGGACTCAATTCAGGCAGAAAATGTAACTTTTGAAACACTGCTCAGATTTGCAAAAGAAACACGTATTCTTGTTCCTCACAGTCTGAATAGCAAAAAAACACATTCAATTTTCAAGTACGAACTTTCCCTGAGGAGATAAACCAATCGGTATCTCACAATTGGCAATAGGACTCAATTCAGACAGAAAATGTAACTTTTCACACACTGCTCAGATTTGCAAAAGAAACACATATTCTTCTTCCTCACAGTCTGAAAAGCAAAAAAAACACATTCAATTTTCAAGTACGAACTTTCCCTGAGGAGATAAACCAATCTGTATCTCACAAATGGCAATTGGACTCAATTCAGAAAGAAAATGTATCTTTAGAAACAGTGTTCTCATTTACAAAAGAAGCACATATTCTTGTTCCTCATAGTCTGAAAAGCAGAAAAACACATTCAATTTTCAAGTACGAAGTTTCCTTGAGGAGATAAACCAATCTGTATCTTACAATCGGCAATAGGACTCAATTAAGCTAGAAAACGTAACTTTAAACCCAGTGATCCGATTTTCAAAAGAAACATATATTCATGTTTCCCACGGTCTGAAAAGACCAAAAGTCATTCAATTTTCAAACAGGAACTTTCCCTAGAAAGTTAGACCAATGCTGTTTTTTATAACTGGACTCAATTCAGGCAGAAAATGTAACTTTTGAAACACTGCTCAGATTTGCAAAAGAAACACATATTCTTGTTCCTCACAGTCTGAAAAGTACAAAAACACATTCAATTTTCAAGTACAAACTTTCCCTGAGGAGATAAACCAATCGGTATCTCACAATTGGCAATAGGACTCAATTCAGAAAGAAAATGTATCTTTAGACACAGTGATCTGATTTACAAAAGAAGCACATATTCTTGTTCCTCATAGTCTGAAAAGCACAAAAATACATTCAATTTTCAAGTACGAACTTTCCCTGAGGAGATAAACCAATCTGTATCTCACAATTGGCAATAGGACTCAATTCAGAAAGAAAATGTATCTTTAGACACAGTGATCTGATTTACAAAAGAAACACATATTCATGTTTCCCACGGTCGGAGAAAGCCAAAACACATTCAATTTTCAAAAACAAACTTTCCCTAAAAAGTTAGACCAATGCTGTTTTTTATAACTGGACTCAATTCAGGCAGAAAATGTAACTTTTCACACACTGCTCAGATTTGCAAAAGAAACACATATTCTTCTTCCTCACAGTCTGAAAAGCAAAAAAAACCACATTCAATTTTCAAGTACGAACCTTCCCTGAGGAGATAAACCAATCTGTATCTCACAAATGGCAATAGGACTCAATTCAGACAGAAAATGTAACTTTTCACACACTGCTGAGATTTGCAAAAGAAACACATATTCTTGTTCCTCACAGTCTGAAAAGCAAAAAAAACACTTTCAATTTTCAAGTACGAACCTTCCCTGAGGAGATAAACCAATCTCTATCTCACAAATGGCAATAGGACTCAATTCAGAAAGAAAATGTATCTTTAGAAACAGTGTTCTCATTTACAAAAGAAGCACATATTCTTGTTCCTCATAGTCTGAAAAGCACAAAAACACATTCAATTTTCAAGTACGAACTTTCCCTGAGTAGATAAACCAATCTGTGTCTCACAAATGGCAATAGGACTCAATTCAGAAAAAAATGTATCTTTAGACACAGTGATCTGATTTACAAAAGAAGCACATATTCTTGTTCCTCACAGTCTGAAAAGCACGAAAACACATTCACTTTTCAAGTACGAACTTTCCTTGAGGAGATAAACCAATCTGTATCTTACAATTGGCAATAGGACTCAATTAAGTTAGAAAACGTAACTTTAAACCCAGTGATCCGATTTTGAAAACAAACATATATTCATGTTTCCCACGGTCTGAAAACACCCAAAGTTATTCAATTTTCAAACACGAACTTTCCCTAGAAAGTTAATCAAAAGCTCTTTTTTATAACTGGACTCAATTCAGGCAGAAAATGTAACTTTTGAAACAATGCTCAGATTTGGAAAGAAACACATATTCTTGTTCCTCACAGTCTGAAAAGTACAAAAACACATTCAATTTTCAAGTACGAACTTTCCCTGAGGAGATAAACCAATCTGTATCTCACAATTGGCAATAGGACTCAATTCAGAAAAAAATGTATCTTTAGACACAGTGATCTGATTTACAAAAGAAGCACATATTCTTGTTCCTCATAGTCTGAAAAGCAAAAAAATACATTCAATTTTCAAGTACGAACTTTCCCTGAGGAGTTAAACCAATCTGTATCTCACAATTGGCAATAGGACTCAATTCAGAAAGAAAATGTATCTTTAGACACAGTGATCTGATTTACAAAAGAAACACATATTCATGTTTCCCACGGTCTGAGAAAGCCAAAAAACATTCAATTTTCAAAAACAAACTTTCCCTAAAAAGTTAGACCAATTCTGTTTTTTATAACTGGACTCAATTCAGGCAGAAAATGTAACTTTTGAAACACTGCTCAGATTTGCAAAAGAAACACGTATTCTTGTTCCTCACAGTCTGAAAAGCAAAAAAACACATTCAATTTTCAAGTACGAACTTTCCCTGAGGAGATAAACCAATCGGTATCTCACAATTGGCAATAGGACTCAATTCAGACAGAAAATGTAACTTTTCACACACTGCTGAGATTTGCAAAAGAAACACATATTTTTGTTCCTCACAGTCTGAAAAGCAAAAAAACACATTCAATTTTCAAGTACGAACTTTCCCTGAGGAGATAAACCAATCTGTATCTCACAAATGGCAATAGGACTCAATTCAGAAAGAAAATGTATCTTTAGAAACAGTGTTCTCATTTACAAAAGAAGAACATATTCTTGTTCCTCATAGTCTGAAAAGCACAAAAACACATTCAATTTTCAAGTACGAACTTTCCCTGAGGAGATAAACCAATCTGTATCTCACAATTGGCAATAGGACTCAATTCAGAAAAAAATGTATCTTTAGACACAGTGATCTGATTTACAAAAGAAGCACATATTCTTGTTCCTCATAGTCTGAAAAGCACAAAAATACATTCAATTTTCAAGTACGAACTTTACCTGAGGAGATAAACCAATCTGTATCTCACAAATGGCAATAGGACTCAATTCAGAAAGAAAATGTATCTTTAGACACAGTGATCTGATTTACAAAAGAAACACATATTCATGTTTCCCACGGTCTGAGAAAGCCAAAACACATTCAATTTTCAAAAACAAACTTTCCCTAAAAAGTTAGACCAATGCTGTTTTTTATAACTGGACCCAATTCAGGCAGAAAATGTAACTTTTGAAACACTGCTCAGATTTGCAAAAGAAACACGTATTCTAGTTCCTCACAGTCTGAAAAGCAAAAAAACACATTCAATTTTCAAGTACGAACTTTCCCTGAGGAGATAAACCAATCGGTATCTCACAAATGGGAATAGGACTCAATTCAGAAAGAAAATGTATCTTTAGAAACAGTGTTCTCATTTACAAAAGAAGCACATATTCTTGTTCCTCATAGTCTGAAAAGCACAAAAACACATTCAATTTTCAAGTACGAACTTTCCCTGAGTAGATAAACCAATCTGTGTCTCACAAATGGCAATAGGACTCAATTCAGAAAAAAATGTATCTTTAGACACAGTGATCTGATTTACAAAAGAAGCACATATTCTTGTTCCTCACAGTCTGAAAAGCACGAAAACACATTCACTTTTCAAGTACGAACTTTCCTTGAGGAGATAAACCAATCTGTATATTACAATTGGCAATAGGACTCAATTAAGTTAGAAAACGTAACTTTAAACCCAGTGATCCGATTTTGAAAACAAACATATATTCATGTTTCCCACGGTCTGAAAACACCCAAAGTTATTCAATTTTCAAACACGAACTTAACCTAGAAAGTTAATCAAAAGCTCTTTTTTATAACTGGACTCAATTCAGGCAGAAAATGTAACTTTTGAAACAATGCTCAGATTTGGAAAGAAACACATATTCTTGTTCCTCACAGTCTGAAATGTACAAAAACACATTCAATTTTCAAGTACGAACTTTCCCTGAGGAGATAAACCAATCTGTATCTCACAATTGGCAATAGGACTCAATTCAGAAAAAAATGTATCTTTAGACACAGTGATCTGATTTACAAAAGAAGCACATATTCTTGTTCCTCATAGTCTGAAAAGCACAAAAATACATTCAATTTTCAAGTACGAACTTTCCCTGAGGAGTTAAACCAATCTGTACCTCACAATTGGCAATAGGACTCAATTCAGAAAGAAAATGTATCTTTAGACACAGTGATCTGATTTACAAAAGAAACACATATTCATGTTTCCCACGGTCTGAGAAAGCCAAAAAACATTCAATTTTCAAAAACAAACTTTCCCTAAAAAGTTAGACCAATGCTGTTTTTTATAACTGGACTCAATTCAGGCAGAAAATGTAACTTTTGAAACACTGCTCAGATTTGCAAAAGAAACACGTATTCTTGTTCCTCACAGTCTGAAAAGCAAAAAAACACATTCAATTTTCAAGTACGAACTTTCCCTGAGGAGATAAACCAATCTGTATCTCACAATTGGCAACAGGACTCAATTCAGACAGAAAATGTAACTTTTCACACACTGCTGAGATTTGCAAAAGAAACACATATTTTTGTTCCTCACAGTCTGAAAAGCAAAAAAACACATTCAATTTTCAAGTACGAACCCTCCCTGAGGAGATAAACCAATCTGTATCTCAAAAATGGCAATAGGACTCAATTCAGAAAGAAAATGTATCTTTAGAAACAGTGTTCTCATTTACAAAAGAAGAACATATTCTTGTTCCTCATAGTCTGAAAAGCACAAAAACACATTCAATTTTCAAGTACGAACTTTCCCTGAGTAGATAAACCAATCTGTATCTCACAAATGGCAATAGGACTCAATTCAGAAAAAAATGTATCTTTAGACACAGTGATCTGATTTACAAAAGAAGCACATATTCTTGTTCCTCATAGTCTGAAAAGCACAAAAATACATTCAATTTTCAAGTACGAACTTTCCCTGAGGAGATAAACCAATCTGTATCTCACAAATGGCAATAGGACTCAATTCAGAAAGAAAATGTATCTTTAGACACAGTGATCTGATTTACAAAAGAAACACATATTCATGTTTCCCACGGTCTGAGAAAGCCAAAACACATTCAATTTTCAAAAACAAACTTTCCCTAAAAAGTTAGACCAATGCTGTTTTTTATAACTGGACTCAATTCAGGCAGAAAATATAACTTTTGAAACACTGCTCAGATTTGGAAAAGAAACACATATTCTTGTTCCTCACAGTCTGAAAAGTACAAAAACACATTCAATTTTAAAGTACGAACTTTCCCTGAGGAGATAAACCAATCGGTATCTCACAATTGGCAATAGGACTCAATTCAGACAGAAAATGTAACTTTTCACACACTGCTCAGATTTGCAAAAGAAACACATATTCTTGTTCCTCACAGTCTGAAAAGCAAAAAAAAAAAAACATTCAATTTTCAAGTACGAACTTTCCTTGAGGAGATAAACCAATCTGTATCTTACAATTGGCAATAGGACTCAATTAAGTTAGAAAACGTAACTTTAAACCCAGTGATCCGATTTTGAAAACAAACATATATTCATGTTTCCCACGGTCTGAAAACACCCAAAGTTATTCAATTTTCAAACACGAACTTTCCCTAGAAAGTTAATCAAAAGCTCTTTTTTATAACTGGACTCAATTCAGGCAGAAAATGTAACTTTTGAAACAATGCTCAGATTTGGAAAGAAACACATATTCTTGTTCCTCACAGTCTGAAAAGTACAAAAACACATTCAATTTTCAAGGATGAACTTTCCTTGAGGCGATAAACCAATCTGTATCTCACAATTGGCAATAGGACTTAATTCAGACAGAAAATGTATCTTTAGACACAGTGATCTGATTTACAAAAGAAGCACATATTCTTGTTCCTCACAGTCTGAAAAGCACGAAAACACATTCACTTTTCAAGTACGAACTTTCCCTGAGGAGATAAACCAATCTGTATCTCACAATTGGCAATAGGACTCAATTCAGAAAAAAATGTATCTTTAGACACAGTGATCTGATTTACAAAAGAAGCACATATTCTTGTTCCTCATAGTCTGAAAAGCAAAAAAATACATTCAATTTTCAAGTACGAACTTTCCCTGAGGAGTTAAACCAATCTGTATCTCACAATTGGCAATAGGACTCAATTCAGAAAGAAAATGTATCTTTAGACATAGTGATCTGATTTACAAAAGAAACACATATTCATGTTTCCCACGGTCTGAGAAAGCCAAAAAACATTCAATTTTCAAAAACAAACTTTCCCTAAAAAGTTAGACCAATTCTGTTTTTTATAACTGGACTCAATTCAGGCAGAAAATGTAACTTTTGAAACACTGCTCAGATTTGCAAAAGAAACACGTATTCTTGTTCCTCACAGTCTGAAAAGCAAAAAAACACATTCAATTTTCAAGTACGAACTTTCCCTGAGGAGATAAACCAATCGGTATCTCACAATTGGCAATAGGACTCAATTCAGACAGAAAATGTAACTTTTCACACACTGCTGAGATTTGCAAAAGAAACACATATTTTTGTTCCTCACAGTCTGAAAAGCAAAAAAACACATTCAATTTTCAAGTACGAACCTTCCCTGAGGAGATAAACCAATCTGTATCTCACAAATGGCAATAGGACTCAATTCAGAAAGAAAATGTATCTTTAGAAACAGTGTTCTCATTTACAAAAGAAGAACATATTCTTGTTCCTCATAGTCTGAAAAGCACAAAAACACATTCAATTTTCAAGTACGAACTTTCCCTGAGTAGATAAACCAATCTGTATCTCACAAATGGCAATAGGACTCAATTCAGAAAAAAATGTATCTTTAGACACAGTGATCTGATTTACAAAAGAAGCACATATTCTTGTTCCTCATAGTCTGAAAAGCACAAAAATACATTCAATTTTCAAGTACGAACTTTCCCTGAGGAGATAAACCAATCTGTATCTCACAAATGGCAATAGGACTCAATTCAGAAAGAAAATGTATCTTTAGACACAGTGATCTGATTTACAAAAGAAGCACATATTCTTGTTCCTCACAGTCTGAAAAGCACAAAAACACATTCAATTTTCGAGTACGAACGTTCCCTGAGGAGATAAACCAATCTGTATCTCACAATTGGCAATAGGACTCAATTCAGACAGAAAATGTAACCTTTCACACACTGCTCAGATTTGCAAAAGAAACACATATTCCTGTTCCTCATAGTCTGAAAACCACAAAAACACATTCAATTTTCAAGTACGAACTTTCCTTGAGGAGGTAAAACAAATCTGTATCTTTCAATTGGCAATAGGTCTCAATTAAGCTAGTAAACGTAGCTTTAAACCCAGTGATCCGATTTTCAAAAGAAACATATATTCATGTTTCCCACGGTCTGAAAAGACCAAAAGTCATTCAATTTTCAAACACAAACTTTCCCTAGAAAGTTAGACCAAAGCTCTTTTTTATAACTGGACTCAATTCAGGCAGAAAATGTAACTTTTGAAACACTGATCAGATTTGCAAAAGAAACACATATTCTTGTTCCTCACAGTCTGAAAAGCAAAAAAACACATTCAATTTTCAAGTACAAACTTTCCCTGAGGAGATAAACAAATCGGTATCTCACAATTGGCAATAGGACTCAATTCAGACAGAAAATGTAACTTTTCACACACAGCTCAGATTTGCAAAAGAAACACATATTCTTGTTCCTCACAGTCTAAAAAGCACAAAAACACATTCAATTTTCAAGGACGAACTTTCCTTGAGGCGATAAACCAATCTGTATCTCACAATTGGCAATAGGACTCAATTCAGACAGAAAATGTAACTTTTCACACACTGCTCAGATTTGCAAAAGAAACACATATTCTTGTTCCTCACAGTCTGAAATGTAAAAAAACACATTCAATTTTCAAGTATGAACTTTCCCGGAGGAGATAAACCAATCTGTATCTCACAATTGGCAATAGGACTCATTTCAGACAGAAAATGTAACCTTTCACAGACTGCTCAGATTTGCAAAAGAAATACCTATTCTTGTTCCTCATAGTCTGAAAAGCACAAAAACACATTCAATTTTAAAGTACGAACTTCCCTTGTTGAGATAAACTAATCTGTACCTTACATTTGGCAATAGGACTCAATGAAGCTAGAAAACGTAACTTTAGAGACAGTGGTCCGATTTTCAAAAGGAACACATATTCATGTTTCCCATGGTCTGAAAAGACCAAAAGTCATTCAATTTTCAAACACGAACTTTCCCTAGAAACTTAGACCAAAGTTCATTTTTATAACTGGACTCAATTCAGGCAGAAAATGTAACTTTTCACACACTGCTCAGATTTGCAAAAGAAACACATATTCTTGTTCCTCACAGTCTGAAAAGTACAAAAACACATTCAATTTTCAAGTACAAACTTTCCCTGAGGAGATAAACAAATCGGTATCTCACAATTGGCAATAGGACTCAATTCAGACAGAAAATGTAACTTTTCACACACAGCTCAGATTTGCAAAAGAAACACATATTCTTGTTCCTCACAGTCTAAAAAGCACAAAAACACATTCAATTTTCAAGGACGAACTTTCCTTGAGGCGATAAACCAATCTGTATCTCACAATTGGCAATAGGACTCAATTCAGACAGAAAATGTAACTTTTCACACACTGCTCAGATTTGCAAAAGAATCACATATTCTTGTTCCTCACAGTCTGAAATGTAAAAAAACACATTCAATTTTCAAGTATGAACTTTCCCGTAGGAGATAAACCAATCTGTATCTCACAATTGGCAATAGGACTCATTTCAGACAGAAAATGTAACCTTTCACAGACTGCTCAGATTTGCAAAAGAAATACCTATTCTTGTTCCTCATAGTCTGAAAAGCACAAAAACACATTCAATTTTCAAGTACGAACTTCCCTTGTTGAGATAAACTAATCTGTACCTTACATTTGGCAATAGGACTCAATGAAGCTAGAAAACGTAACTTTAGAGACAGTGGTCCGATTTTCAAAGGGAACACATATTCATGTTTCCCATGGTCTGAAAAGACCAAAAGTCATTCAATTTTCAAACACGAACTTTCCTTAGAAACTTAGACCAAAGTTCATTTTTATAACTGGACTCAATTCAGACAGAAAATGTAACTTTTCACACACTGCTCAGATTTGCAAAAGAAACACATATTCCTGTTCCTCATAGTCTGAAAACCACAAAAACACATTCAATTTTCAAGTACGAACTTTCCTTGAGGAGGTAAAACAAATCTGTATCTTTCAATTGGCAATAGGTCTCAATTAAGCTAGTAAACGTAGCTTTAAACCCAGTGATCCGATTTTGAAAACAAACATATATTCATGTTTCCCACGGTCTGAAAAGACCAAAAGTCATTCAATTTTCAAACACAAACTTTCCCTAGAAAGTTAGACCAAAGCTCTTTTTTATAACTGGACTCAATTCAGGCAGAAAATGTAACTTTTGAAACACTGATCAGATTTGCAAAAGAAACACATATTCTTGTTCCTCACAGTCTGAAAAGCAAAAAAACACATTCAATTTTCAAGTACAAACTTTCCCTGAGGAGATAAACAAATCGGTATCTCACAATTGGCAATAGGACTCAATTCAGACAGAAAATGTAACTTTTCACACACAGCTCAGATTTGCAAAAGAAACACATATTCTTGTTCCTCACAGTCTAAAAAGCACAAAAACACATTCAATTTTCAAGGACGAACTTTCCTTGAGGCGATAAACCAATCTGTATCTCACAATTGGCAATAGGACTCATTTCAGACAGAAAATGTAACCTTTCACAGACTGCTCAGATTTGCAAAAGAAATACCTATTCTTGTTCCTCATAGTCTGAAAAGCACAAAAACACATTCAATTTTCAAGTACGAACTTCCCTTGTTGAGATAAACTAATCTGTACCTTACATTTGGCAATAGGACTCAATGAAGCTAGAAAACGTAACTTTAGAGACAGTGGTCCGATTTTCAAAAGGAACACATATTCATGTTTCCCATGGTCTGAAAAGACCAAAAGTCATTCAATTTTCAAACACGAACTTTCCCTAGAAACTTAGACCAAAGTTCATTTTTATAACTGGACTCAATCCAGACAGAAAATGTAACTTTTCACACACTGCTCAGATTTGCAAAAGAAACACATATTCTTGTTCCTCACAGTCAGAAAAGCACAAAAACACATTCAATTTTCAAGTACGAACTTTCCCTGAGGAGATAAACCAATCTGTATCTTACAATTGGCAATAGGACTCAATTAAGTTAGAAAACGTAACTTTAAACCCAGTGATCCGATTTTGAAAACAAACATATATTCATGTTTCCCACGGTCTGAAAACACCCAAAGTTATTCAATTTTCAAACACGAACTTTCCCTAGAAAGTTAATCAAAAGCTCTTTTTTATAACTGGACTCAATTCAGGCAGAAAATGTAATTTTTGAAACAATGCTCAGATTTGGAAAGAAACACATATTCTTGTTCCTCACAGTCTGAAAAGTACAAAAACACATTCAATTTTCAAGTACGAACTTTCCCTGAGGAGATAAACCAATCTGTATCTCACAATTGGCAATAGGACTCAATTCAGAAAGAAAATGTATCTTTAGACACAGTGATCTGATTTACAAAAGAAGCACATATTCTTGTTCCTCACAGTCTGAAAAGCACAAAAACACATTCAATTTTCAAGTACGAACTTTCCCTGAGGAGATAAACCAATCTGTATCTCACAATTGGCAATAGGACTCAATTCAGACAGAAAATGTAACCTTTCACACACTGCTCAGATTTGCAAAAGAAACACATATTCCTGTTCCTCATAGTCTGAAAACCACAAAAACACATTCAATTTTCAAGTACGAACTTTCCTTGAGGAGGTAAAACAAATCTGTATCTTTCAATTGGCAATAGGTCTCAATTAAGCTAGTAAACGTAGCTTTAAACCCAGTGATCCGATTTTCAAAAGAAACATATATTCATGTTTCCCACGGTCTGAAAAGACCAAAAGTCATTCAATTTTCAAACACAAACTTTCCCTAGAAAGTTAGACCAAAGCTCTTTTTTATAACTGGACTCAATTCAGGCAGAAAATGTAACTTTTGAAACACTGATCAGATTTGCAAAAGAAACACATATTCTTGTTCCTCACAGTCTGAAAAGCAAAAAAACACATTCAATTTTCAAGTACAAACTTTCCCTGAGGAGATAAACAAATCGGTATCTCACAATTGGCAATAGGACTCAATTCAGACAGAAAATGTAACTTTTCACACACAGCTCAGATTTGCAAAAGAAACACATATTCTTGTTCCTCACAGTCTAAAAAGCACAAAAACACATTCAATTTTCAAGGACGAAATTTCCTTGAGGCGATAAACCAATCTGTATCTCACAATTGGCAATAGGACTCAATTCAGACAGAAAATGTAACTTTTCACACACTGCTCAGATTTTCAAAAGAAACACATATTCTTGTTCCTCACAGTCTGAAAAGCACAAAAACACATTCAATTTTCAAGTACGAACTTTCCCTGAGGAGATAAACCAATCTGTATCTTACAATTGGCAATAGGACTCAATTAAGTTAGAAAACGTAACTTTAAACCCAGTGATCCGATTTTGAAAACAAACATATATTCATGTTTCCCACGGTCTGAAAACACCCAAAGTTATTCAATTTTCAAACACGAACTTTCCCTAGAAAGTTAATCAAAAGCTCTTTTTTATAACTGGACTCAATTCAGGCAGAAAATGTAATTTTTGAAACAATGCTCAGATTTGGAAAGAAACACATATTCTTGTTCCTCATAGTCTGAAAAGCACAAAAACACATTCAATTTTCAAGGACGAACTTTCCTTGAGGAGATAAACCAATCTGTATCTCACAATTGCCAATAGGACTCAATTCAGACAGATAATGTATGTTTAGACACAGTGATCTGATTTACAAAAGAAGCACATATTCTTGTTCCTCACAGTCTGAAAAGCACAAAAACACATTCAATTTTCGAGTACGAACTTTCCCTGAGGAGATAAACCAATCTGTATCTCACAATTGGCAATAGGACTCAATTCAGACAGAAAATGTAACCTTTCACACACTGCTCAGATTTGCAAAAGAAACACATATTCCTGTTCCTCATAGTCTGAAAACCACAAAAACACATTCAATTTTCAAGTACGAACTTTCCTTGAGGAGGTAAAACAAATCTGTATCTTTCAATTGGCAATAGGTCTCAATTAAGCTTAGTAAACGTAGCTTTAAACCCAGTGATCCGATTTTCAAAAGAAACATATATTCATGTTTCCCACGGTCTGAAAACACCCAAAGTTATTCAATTTTCAAACACGAACTTTCCCTATAAAGTTAATCAAAAGCTCTTTTTTATAACTGGACTCAATTCAGGCAGAAAATGTAACTTTTGAAACACTGATCAGATTTGCAAAAGAAACACATATTCTTGTTCCTCACAGTCTGAAAAGCAAAAAAACACATTCAATTTTCAAGTACAAACTTTCCCTGAGGAGATAAACAAATCGGTATCTCACAATTGGCAATAGGACTCAATTCAGACAGAAAATGTAACTTTTCACACACAGCTCAGATTTGCAAAAGAAACACATATTCTTGTTCCTCACAGTCTAAAAAGCACAAAAACACATTCAATTTTCAAGGACGAACTTTCCTTGAGGCGATAAACCAATCTGTATCTCACAATTGGCAATAGGACTCAATTCAGACAGAAAATGTAACTTTTCACACACTGCTCAGATTTGCAAAAGAAACACATATTCTTGTTCCTCACAGTCTAAAAAGCACAAAAACACATTCAATTTTCAAGGACGAACTTTCCTTGAGGCGATAAACCAATCTGTATCTCACAATTGGCAATAGGACTCATTTCAGACAGAAAATGTAACCTTTCACAGACTGCTCAGATTTGCAAAAGAAACACATATTCTTGTTCCTCACAGTCAGAAAAGCACAAAAACACATTCAATTTTCAAGTACGAACTTCCCTTGTTGAGATAAACTAATCTGTACCTTACATTTGGCAATAGGACTCAATGAAGCTAGAAAACGTAACTTTAGAGACAGTGGTCCGATTTTCAAAAGGAACACATATTCATGTTTCCCATGGTCTGAAAAGACCAAAAGTCATTCAATTTTCAAACACGAACTTTCCCTAGAAACTTAGACCAAAGTTCATTTTTATAACTGGACTCAATCCAGACAGAAAATGCAACTTTTCACACACTGCTCAGATTTGCAAAAGAAACACATATTCTTGTTCCTCACAGTCAGAAACGCACAAAAACACATTCAATTTTCAAGTACGAACTTTCCCTGAGGAGATAAACCAATCTGTATCTTACAATTGGCAATAGGACTCAATTAAGTTAGAAAACGTAACTTTAAACCCAGTGATCCGATTTTGAAAACAAACATATATTCATGTTTCCCACGGTCTGAAAACACCCAAAGTTATTCAATTTTCAAACACGAACTTTCCCTAGAAAGTTAATCAAAAGCTCTTTTTTATAACTGGACTCAATTCAGGCAGAAAATGTAATTTTTGAAACAATGCTCAGATTTGGAAAGAAACACATATTCTTGTTCCTCATAGTCTGAAAAGCACAAAAACACATTCAATTTTCAAGGACGAACTTTCCTTGAGGAGATAAACCAATCTGTATCTCACAATTGCCAATAGGACTCAATTCAGACAGATAATGTATGTTTAGACACAGTGATCTGATTTACAAAAGAAGCACATATTCTTGTTCCTCACAGTCTGAAAAGCACAAAAACACATTCAATTTTCGAGTACGAACTTTCCCTGAGGAGATAAACCAATCTGTATCTCACAATTGGCAATAGGACTCAATTCAGACAGAAAATGTAACCTTTCACACACTGCTCAGATTTGCAAAAGAAACACATATTCCTGTTCCTCATAGTCTGAAAACCACAAAAACACATTCAATTTTCAAGTACGAACTTTCCTTGAGGAGGTAAAACAAATCTGTATCTTTCAATTGGCAATAGGTCTCAATTAAGCTAGTAAACGTAGCTTTAAACCCAGTGATCCGATTTTCAAAAGAAACATATATTCATGTTTCCCACGGTCTGAAAACACCCAAAGTTATTCAATTTTCAAACACGAACTTTCCCTAGAAAGTTAATCAAAAGCTCTTTTTTATAACTGGACTCAATTCAGGCAGAAAATGTAACTTTTGAAACACTGATCAGATTTGCAAAAGAAACACATATTCTTGTTCCTCACAGTCTGAAAAGCAAAAAAACACATTCAATTTTCAAGTACAAACTTTCCCTGAGGAGATAAACAAATCGGTATCTCACAATTGGCAATAGGACTCAATTCAGACAGAAAATGTAACTTTTCACACACAGCTCAGATTTGCAAAAGAAACACATATTCTTGTTCCTCACAGTCTAAAAAGCACAAAAACACATTCAATTTTCAAGGACGAACTTTCCTTGAGGCGATAAACCAATCTGTATCTCACAATTGCCAATAGGACTCAATTCAGACAGATAATGTATGTTTAGACACAGTGATCTGATTTACAAAAGAAGCACATATTCTTGTTCCTCACAGTCTGAAAAGCACAAAAACACATTCAATTTTCGAGTACGAACTTTCCCTGAGGAGATAAACCAATCTGTATCTCACAATTGGCAATAGGACTCAATTCAGACAGAAAATGTAACCTTTCACACACTGCTCAGATTTGCAAAAGAAACACATATTCCTGTTCCTCATAGTCTGAAAACCACAAAAACACATTCAATTTTCAAGTACGAACTTTCCTTGAGGAGGTAAAACAAATCTGTATCTTTCAATTGGCAATAGGTCTCAATTAAGCTAGTAAACGTAGCTTTAAACCCAGTGATCCGATTTTCAAAAGAAACATATATTCATGTTTCCCACGGTCTGAAAACACCCAAAGTTATTCAATTTTCAAACACGAACTTTCCCTAGAAAGTTAATCAAAAGCTCTTTTTTATAACTGGACTCAATTCAGGCAGAAAATGTAACTTTTGAAACACTGATCAGATTTGCAAAAGAAACACATATTCTTGTTCCTCACAGTCTGAAAAGCAAAAAAACACATTCAATTTTCAAGTACAAACTTTCCCTGAGGAGATAAACAAATCGGTATCTCACAATTGGCAATAGGACTCAATTCAGACAGAAAATGTAACTTTTCACACACAGCTCAGATTTGCAAAAGAAACACATATTCTTGTTCCTCACAGTCTAAAAAGCACAAAAACACATTCAATTTTCAAGGACGAACTTTCCTTGAGGCGATAAACCAATCTGTATCTCACAATTGGCAATAGGACTCAATTCAGACAGAAAATGTAACTTTTCACACACTGCTCAGATTTGCAAAAGAAATACCTATTCTTGTTCCTCATAGTCTGAAAAGCACAAAAACACATTCAATTTTCAAGTACGAACTTCCCTTGTTGAGATAAACTAATCTGTACCTTACATTTGGCAATAGGACTCAATGAAGCTAGAAAACGTAACTTTAGAGACAGTGGTCCGATTTTCAAAAGGAACACATATTCATGTTTCCCATGGTCTGAAAAGACCAAAAGTCATTCAATTTTCAAACACGAACTTTCCCTAGAAACTTAGACCAAAGTTCATTTTTATAACTGGACTCAATCCAGACAGAAAATGTAACTTTTCACACACTGCTCAGATTTGCAAAAGAAACACATATTCTTGTTCCTCACAGTCAGAAAAGCACAAAAACACATTCAATTTTCAAGTACGAACTTTCCCTGAGGAGATAAACCAATCTGTATCTTACAATTGGCAATAGGACTCAATTAAGTTAGAAAACGTAACTTTAAACCCAGTGATCCGATTTTGAAAACAAACATATATTCATGTTTCCCACGGTCTGAAAACACCCAAAGTTATTCAATTTTCAAACACGAACTTTCCCTAGAAAGTTAATCAAAAGCTCTTTTTTATAACTGGACTCAATTCAGGCAGAAAATGTAATTTTTGAAACAATGCTCAGATTTGGAAAGAAACACATATTCTTGTTCCTCATAGTCTGAAAAGCACAAAAACACATTCAATTTTCAAGGACGAACTTTCCTTGAGGAGATAAACCAATCTGTATCTCACAATTGCCAATAGGACTCAATTCAGACAGATAATGTATGTTTAGACACAGTGATCTGATTTACAAAAGAAGCACATATTCTTGTTCCTCACAGTCTGAAAAGCACAAAAACACATTCAATTTTCGAGTACGAACTTTCCCTGAGGAGATAAACCAATCTGTATCTCACAATTGGCAATAGGACTCAATTCAGACAGAAAATGTAACCTTTCACACACTGCTCAGATTTGCAAAAGAAACACATATTCCTGTTCCTCATAGTCTGAAAACCACAAAAACACATTCAATTTTCAAGTACGAACTTTCCTTGAGGAGGTAAAACAAATCTGTATCTTTCAATTGGCAATAGGTCTCAATTAAGCTAGTAAACGTAGCTTTAAACCCAGTGATCCGATTTTCAAAAGAAACATATATTCATGTTTCCCACGGTCTGAAAACACCCAAAGTTATTCAATTTTCAAACACGAACTTTCCCTAGAAAGTTAATCAAAAGCTCTTTATTATAACTGGACTCAATTCAGGCAGAAAATGTAACTTTTGAAACACTGATCAGATTTGCAAAAGAAACACATATTCTTGTTCCTCACAGTCTGAAAAGCAAAAAAACACATTCAATTTTCAAGTACAAACTTTCCCTGAGGAGATAAACAAATCGGTATCTCACAATTGGCAATAGGACTCAATTCAGACAGAAAATGTAACTTTTCACACACAGCTCAGATTTGCAAAAGAAACACATATTCTTGTTCCTCACAGTCTAAAAAGCACAAAAACACATTCAATTTTCAAGGACGAACTTTCCTTGAGGCGATAAACCAATCTGTATCTCACAATTGGCAATAGGACTCAATTCAGACAGAAAATGTAACTTTTCACACACTGCTCAGATTTGCAAAAGAAACACATATTCTTGTTCCTCACAGTCTAAAAAGCACAAAAACACATTCAATTTTCAAGGACGAACTTTCCTTGAGGCGATAAACCAATCTGTATCTCACAATTGGCAATAGGACTCATTTCAGACAGAAAATGTAACCTTTCACAGACTGCTCAGATTTGCAAAAGAAATACCTATTCTTGTTCCTCATAGTCTGAAAACCACAAAAACACATTCAATTTTCAAGTACGAACTTTCCTTGAGGAGGTAAAACAAATCTGTATCTTTCAATTGGCAATAGGTCTCAATTAAGCTAGTAAACGTAGCTTTAAACCCAGTGATCCGATTTTCAAAAGAAACATATATTCATGTTTCCCACGGTCTGAAAAGACCAAAAGTCATTCAATTTTCAAACACAAACTTTCCCTAGAAAGTTAGACCAAAGCTCTTTTTTATAACTGGACTCAATTCAGGCAGAAAATGTAACTTTTGAAACACTGATCAGATTTGCAAAAGAAACACATATTCTTGTTCCTCACAGTCTGAAAAGCAAAAAAACACATTCAATTTTCAAGTACAAACTTTCCCTGAGGAGATAAACAAATCGGTATCTCACAATTGGCAATAGGACTCAATTCAGACAGAAAATGTAACTTTTCACACACAGCTCAGATTTGCAAAAGAAACACATATTCTTGTTCCTCACAGTCTAAAAAGCACAAAAACACATTCAATTTTCAAGGACGAACTTTCCTTGAGGCGATAAACCAATCTGTATCTCACAATTGGCAATAGGACTCAATTCAGACAGAAAATGTAACTTTTCACACACTGCTCAGATTTGCAAAAGAAACACATATTCTTGTTCCTCACAGTCTAAAAAGCACAAAAACACATTCAATTTTCAAGGACGAACTTTCCTTGAGGCGATAAACCAATCTGTATCTCACAATTGGCAATAGGACTCATTTCAGACAGAAAATGTAACCTTTCACAGACTGCTCAGATTTGCAAAAGAAATACCTATTCTTGTTCCTCATAGTCTGAAAAGCACAAAAACACATTCAATTTTCAAGTACGAACTTCCCTTGTTGAGATAAACTAATCTGTACCTTACATTTGGCAATAGGACTCAATGAAGCTAGAAAACGTAACTTTAGAGACAGTGGTCCGATTTTCAAAAGGAACACATATTCATGTTTCCCATGGTCTGAAAAGACCAAAAGTCATTCAATTTTCAAACACGAACTTTCCCTAGAAACTTAGACCAAAGTTCATTTTTATAACTGGACTCAATTCAGACAGAAAATGTAACTTTTCACACACTGCTCAGATTTACAAAAGAAACACATATTCTTGTTCCTCACAGTCTGAAAAGTACAAAAACACATTCAATTTTCAACTACGAACTTTCCCTGAGGAGATAAACCAATCTGTATCTCACAATTGCCAATAGAACTCAATTCAGACAGAAAATGTAACCTTTCACACACTGCTCAGATTTGCAAAAGAAACACATATTCTTGTTCCTCATAGTCTGAAAACCACAAAAACACATTCAATTTTCAAGTACGAACTTTCCTTGAGGAGGTAAAACAAATCTGTATCTTTCAATTGGCAATAGGTCTCAATTAAGCTAGTAAACGTAGCTTTAAAACCAGTGATCCGATTTTCAAAAGAAACATATATTCATGTTTCCCACGGTCTGAAAAGACCAAAAGTCATTCAATTTTCAAACACAAACTTTCCCTAGAAAGTTAGACCAAAGCTCTTTTTTATAACTGGACTCAATTCAGGCAGAAAATGTAACTTTTGAAACACTGATCAGATTTGCAAAAGAAACACATATTCTTGTTCCTCACAGTCTGAAAAGCAAAAAAACACATTCAATTTTCAAGTACAAACTTTCCCTGAGGAGATAAACAAATCGGTATCTCACAATTGGCAATAGGACTCAATTCAGACAGAAAATGTAACTTTTCACACACAGCTCAGATTTGCAAAAGAAACACATATTCTTGTTCCTCACAGTCTAAAAAGCACAAAAACACATTCAATTTTCAAGGACGAACTTTCCTTGAGGCGATAAACCAATCTGTATCTCACAATTGGCAATAGGACTCAATTCAGACAGAAAATGTAACTTTTCACACACTGCTCAGATTTGCAAAAGAAACACATATTCTTGTTCCTCACAGTCTAAAAAGCACAAAAACACATTCAATTTTCAAGGACGAACTTTCCTTGAGGCGATAAACCAATCTGTATCTCACAATTGGCAATAGGACTCATTTCAGACAGAAAATGTAACCTTTCACAGACTGCTCAGATTTGCAAAAGAAATACCTATTCTTGTTCCTCATAGTCTGAAAAGCACAAAAACACATTCAATTTTCAAGTACGAACTTCCCTTGTTGAGATAAACTAATCTGTACCTTACATTTGGCAATAGGACTCAATGAAGCTAGAAAACGTAACTTTAGAGACAGTGGTCCGATTTTCAAAAGGAACACATATTCATGTTTCCCATGGTCTGAAAAGACCAAAAGTCATTCAATTTTCAAACACGAACTTTCCCTAGAAACTTAGACCAAAGTTCATTTTTATAACTGGACTCAATTCAGACAGAAAATGTAACTTTTCACACACTGCTCAGATTTACAAAAGAAACACATATTCTTGTTCCTCACAGTCTGAAAAGTACAAAAACACATTCAATTTTCAACTACGAACTTTCCCTGAGGAGATAAACCAATCTGTATCTCACAATTGCCAATAGAACTCAATTCAGACAGAAAATGTAACCTTTCACACACTGCTCAGATTTGCAAAAGAAACACATATTCTTGTTCCTCATAGTCTGAAAACCACAAAAACACATTCAATTTTCAAGTACGAACTTTCCTTGAGGAGGTAAAACAAATCTGTATCTTTCAATTGGCAATAGGTCTCAATTAAGCTAGTAAACGTAGCTTTAAAACCAGTGATCCGATTTTCAAAAGAAACATATATTCATGTTTCCCACGGTCTGAAAAGACCAAAAGTCATTCAATTTTCAAACACAAACTTTCCCTAGAAAGTTAGACCAAAGCTCTTTTTTATAACTGGACTCAATTCAGGCAGAAAATGTAACTTTTGAAACACTGATCAGATTTGCAAAAGAAACACATATTCTTGTTCCTCACAGTCTGAAAAGCAAAAAAACACATTCAATTTTCAAGTACAAACTTTCCCTGAGGAGATAAACAAATCGGTATCTCACAATTGGCAATAGGACTCAATTCAGACAGAAAATGTAACTTTTCACACACAGCTCAGATTTGCAAAAGAAACACATATTCTTGTTCCTCACAGTCTAAAAAGCACAAAAACACATTCAATTTTCAGGGACGAACTTTCCTTGAGGCGATAAACCAATCTGTATCTCACAATTGGCAATAGGACTCAATTCAGACAGAAAATGTAACTTTTCACACACTGCTCAGATTTGCAAAAGAAACACATATTCTTGTTCCTCACAGTCTAAAAAGTACAAAAACACATTCAATTTTCAACTACGAACTTTCCCTGAGGAGATAAATCAATCTGTATCTCACAATTGCCAATAGGACTCAATTCAGACAGATAATGTATCTTTAGACACAGTGATCTGATTTACAAAAGAAGCACATATTCTTGTTCCTCATAGTCTGAAAAGCACAAAAACACATTCAATTTTCGAGTACAAACTTTCCCTGAGGAGATAAACCAATCTGTATCTCACAATTGGCAATAGGACTCAATTCAGACAGAAAATGTAACCTTTCACACACTGCTCAGATTTGCAAAAGAAACACATATTCCTGTTCCTCATAGTCTGAAAACCACAAAAACACATTCAATTTTCAAGTACGAACTTTCCTTGAGGAGGTAAAACAAATCTGTATCTTTCAATTGGCAATAGGTCTCAATTAAGCTAGTAAACGTAGCTTTAAACCCAGTGATCCGATTTTCAAAAGAAACATATATTCATGTTTCCCACGGTCTGAAAAGACCAAAAGTCATTCAATTTTCAAACACAAACTTTCCCTAGAAAGTTAGACCAAAGCTCTTTTTTATAACTGGACTCAATTCAGGCAGAAAATGTAACTTTTGAAACACTGATCAGATTTGCAAAAGAAACACATATTCTTGTTCCTCACAGTCTGAAAAGCAAAAAAACACATTCAATTTTCAAGTGCAAACTTTCCCTGAGGAGATAAACAAATCGGTATCTCACAATTGGCAATAGGACTCAATTCAGACAGAAAATGTAACTTTTCACACACAGCTCAGATTTGCAAAAGAAACACATATTCTTGTTCCTCACAGTCTGAAAAGTACAAAAACACATTCAATTTTCAAGTATGAACTTTCCCTGAGGAGATAAACCAATCTGTATCTCACAATTGCCAATAGGACTCAATTCAGACAGATAATGTATCTTTAGACACAGTGATCTGATTTACAAAAGAAGCACATATTCTTGTTCCTCACAGTCTGAAAAGCACAAAAACACATTCAATTTTCGAGTACAAACTTTCCCTGAGGAGATAAACCAATCTGTATCTCACAATTGGCAATAGGACTCAATTCAGACAGAAAATGTAACCTTTCACACACTGCTCAGATTTGCAAAAGAAACACATATTCCTGTTCCTCATAGTCTGAAAACCACAAAAACACATTCAATTTTCAAGTACGAACTTTCCTTGAGGAGGTAAAACAAATCTGTATCTTTCAATTGGCAATAGGTCTCAATTAAGCTAGTAAACGTAGCTTTAAACCCAGTGATCCGATTTTCAAAAGAAACATATATTCATGTTTCCCACGGTCTGAAAAGACCAAAAGTCATTCAATTTTCAAACACAAACTTTCCCTAGAAAGTTAGACCAAAGCTCTTTTTTATAACTGGACTCAATTCAGGCAGAAAATGTAACTTTTGAAACACTGATCAGATTTGCAAAAGAAACACATATTCTTGTTCCTCACAGTCTGAAAAGCAAAAAAACACATTCAATTTTCAAGTACAAACTTTCCCTGAGGAGATAAACAAATCGGTATCTCACAATTGGCAATAGGACTCAATTCAGACAGAAAATGTAACTTTTCACACACAGCTCAGATTTGCAAAAGAAACACATATTCTTGTTCCTCACAGTCTAAAAAGCACAAAAACACATTCAATTTTCGAGTACAAACTTTCCCTGAGGAGATAAACCAATCTGTATCTCACAATTGGCAATAGGACTCAATTCAGACAGAAAATGTAACCTTTCACACACTGCTCAGATTTGCAAAAGAAACACATATTCCTGTTCCTCATAGTCTGAAAACCACAAAAACACATTCAATTTTCAAGTACGAACTTTCCTTGAGGAGGTAAAACAAATCTGTATCTTTCAATTGGCAATAGGTCTCAATTAAGCTAGTAAACGTAGCTTTAAACCCAGTGATCCGATTTTCAAAAGAAACATATATTCATGTTTCCCACGGTCTGAAAAGACCAAAAGTCATTCAATTTTCAAACACAAACTTTCCCTAGAAAGTTAGACCAAAGCTCTTTTTTATAACTGGACTCAATTCAGGCAGAAAATGTAACTTTTGAAACACTGATCAGATTTGCAAAAGAAACACATATTCTTGTTCCTCACAGTCTGAAAAGCAAAAAAACACATTCAATTTTCAAGTACAAACTTTCCCTGAGGAGATAAACAAATCGGTATCTCACAATTGGCAATAGGACTCAATTCAGACAGAAAATGTAACTTTTCACACACAGCTCAGATTTGCAAAAGAAACACATATTCTTGTTCCTCACAGTCTAAAAAGCACAAAAACACATTCAATTTTCGAGTACAAACTTTCCCTGAGGAGATAAACCAATCTGTATCTCACAATTGGCAATAGGACTCAATTCAGACAGAAAATGTAACCTTTCACACACTGCTCAGATTTGCAAAAGAAACACATATTCCTGTTCCTCATAGTCTGAAAACCACAAAAACACATTCAATTTTCAAGTACGAACTTTCCTTGAGGAGGTAAAACAAATCTGTATCTTTCAATTGGCAATAGGTCTCAATTAAGCTAGTAAACGTAGCTTTAAACCCAGTGATCCGATTTTCAAAAGAAACATATATTCATGTTTCCCACGGTCTGAAAAGACCAAAAGTCATTCAATTTTCAAACACAAACTTTCCCTAGAAAGTTAGACCAAAGCTCTTTTTTATAACTGGACTCAATTCAGGCAGAAAATGTAACTTTTGAAACACTGATCAGATTTGCAAAAGAAACACATATTCTTGTTCCTCACAGTCTGAAAAGCAAAAAAACACATTCAATTTTCAAGTACAAACTTTCCCTGAGGAGATAAACCAATCTGTATCTCACAATTGGCAATAGGACTCAATTCAGACAGAAAATGTAACTTTTCACACACAGCTCAGATTTGCAAAAGAAACACATATTCTTGTTCCTCACAGTCTAAAAAGCACAAAAACACATTCAATTTTCGAGTACAAACTTTCCCTGAGGAGATAAACCAATCTGTATCTCACAATTGGCAATAGGACTCAATTCAGACAGAAAATGTAACCTTTCACACACTGCTCAGATTTGCAAAAGAAACACATATTCCTGTTCCTCATAGTCTGAAAACCACAAAAACACATTCAATTTTCAAGTACGAACTTTCCTTGAGGAGGTAAAACAAATCTGCATCTTTCAATTGGCAATAGGTCTCAATTAAGCTAGTAAACGTAGCTTTAAACCCAGTGATCCGATTTTCAAAAGAAACATATATTCATGTTTCCCACGGTCTGAAAAGACCAAAAGTCATTCAATTTTCAAACACAAACTTTCCCTAGAAAGTTAGACCAAAGCTCTTTTTTATAACTGGACTCAATTCAGGCAGAAAATGTAACTTTTGAAACACTGATCAGATTTGCAAAAGAAACACATATTCTTGTTCCTCACAGTCTGAAAAGCAAAAAAACACATTCAATTTTCAAGTACAAACTTTCCCTGAGGAGATAAACAAATCGGTATCTCACAATTGGCAATAGGACTCAATTCAGACAGAAAATGTAACTTTTCACACACAGCTCAGATTTGCAAAAGAAACACATATTCTTGTTCCTCACAGTCTAAAAAGCACAAAAACACATTCAATTTTCGAGTACAAACTTTCCCTGAGGAGATAAACCAATCTGTATCTCACAATTGGCAATAGGACTCAATTCAGACAGAAAATGTAACCTTTCACACACTGCTCAGATTTGCAAAAGAAACACATATTCCTGTTCCTCATAGTCTGAAAACCACAAAAACACATTCAATTTTCAAGTACGAACTTTCCTTGAGGAGGTAAAACAAATCTGTATCTTTCAATTGGCAATAGGTCTCAATTAAGCTAGTAAACGTAGCTTTAAACCCAGTGATCCGATTTTCAAAAGAAACATATATTCATGTTTCCCACGGTCTGAAAAGACCAAAAGTCATTCAATTTTCAAACACAAACTTTCCCTAGAAAGTTAGACCAAAGCTCTTTTTTATAACTGGACTCAATTCAGGCAGAAAATGTAACTTTTGAAACACTGATCAGATTTGCAAAAGAAACACATATTCTTGTTCCTCACAGTCTGAAAAGCAAAAAAACACATTCAATTTTCAAGTACAAACTTTCCCTGAGGAGATAAACAAATCGGTATCTCACAATTGGCAATAGGACTCAATTCAGACAGAAAATGTAACTTTTCACACACAGCTCAGATTTGCAAAAGAAACACATATTCTTGTTCCTCACAGTCTAAAAAGCACAAAAACACATTCAATTTTCGAGTACAAACTTTCCCTGAGGAGATAAACCAATCTGTATCTCACAATTGGCAATAGGACTCAATTCAGACAGAAAATGTAACCTTTCACACACTGCTCAGATTTGCAAAAGAAACACATATTCCTGTTCCTCATAGTCTGAAAACCACAAAAACACATTCAATTTTCAAGTACGAACTTTCCTTGAGGAGGTAAAACAAATCTGTATCTTTCAATTGGCAATAGGTCTCAATTAAGCTAGTAAACGTAGCTTTAAACCCAGTGATCCGATTTTCAAAAGAAACATATATTCATGTTTCCCACGGTCTGAAAAGACCAAAAGTCATTCAATTTTCAAACACAAACTTTCCCTAGAAAGTTAGACCAAAGCTCTTTTTTATAACTGGACTCAATTCAGGCAGAAAATGTAACTTTTGAAACACTGATCAGATTTGCAAAAGAAACACATATTCTTGTTCCTCACAGTCTGAAAAGCAAAAAAACACATTCAATTTTCAAGTACAAACTTTCCCTGAGGAGATAAACCAATCTGTATCTCACAATTGGCAATAGGACTCAATTCAGACAGAAAATGTAACTTTTCACACACAGCTCAGATTTGCAAAAGAAACACATATTCTTGTTCCTCACAGTCTAAAAAGCACAAAAACACATTCAATTTTCGAGTACAAACTTTCCCTGAGGAGATAAACCAATCTGTATCTCACAATTGGCAATAGGACTCAATTCAGACAGAAAATGTAACCTTTCACACACTGCTCAGATTTGCAAAAGAAACACATATTCCTGTTCCTCATAGTCTGAAAACCACAAAAACACATTCAATTTTCAAGTACGAACTTTCCTTGAGGAGGTAAAACAAATCTGCATCTTTCAATTGGCAATAGGTCTCAATTAAGCTAGTAAACGTAGCTTTAAACCCAGTGATCCGATTTTCAAAAGAAACATATATTCATGTTTCCCACGGTCTGAAAAGACCAAAAGTCATTCAATTTTCAAACACAAACTTTCCCTAGAAAGTTAGACCAAAGCTCTTTTTTATAACTGGACTCAATTCAGGCAGAAAATGTAACTTTTGAAACACTGATCAGATTTGCAAAAGAAACACATATTCTTGTTCCTCACAGTCTGAAAAGCACAAAAACACATTCAATTTTCAAGGACGAACTTTCCTTGAGGCGATAAACCAATCTGTATCTCACAATTGGCAATAGGACTCAATTCAGACAGAAAATGTAACTTTTCACACACTGCTCAGATTTGCAAAAGAAACACATACTCTTGTTCCTCACAGTCTGAAATGTAAAAAAACACATTCAATTTTCTAGTATGAACTTTCCCGGAGGAGATAAACCAATCTGTATCTCACAATTGGCAATAGGACTCATTTCAGACAGAAAATGTAACCTTTCACAGACTGCTCAGATTTGCAAAAGAAATACCTATTCTTGTTCCTCATAGTCTGAAAAGCACAAAAACACATTCAATTTTCAAGTACGAACTTTCCTTGAGGAGGTAAAACAAATCTGTATCTTTCAATTGGCAATAGGTCTCAATTAAGCTAGTAAACGTAGCTTTAAACCCAGTGATCCGATTTTCAAAAGAAACATATATTCATGTTTCCCACGGTCTGAAAAGACCAAAAGTCATTCAATTTTCAAACACAAACTTTCCCTAGAAAGTTAGACCAAAGCTCTTTTTTATAACTGGACTCAATTCAGGCAGAAAATGTAACTTTTGAAACACTGATCAGATTTGCAAAAGAAACACATATTCTTGTTCCTCACAGTCTGAAAAGCAAAAAAACACATTCAATTTTCAAGTACAAACTTTCCCTGAGGAGATAAACAAATCGGTATCTCACAATTGGCAATAGGACTCAATTCAGACAGAAAATGTAACTTTTCACACACAGCTCAGATTTGCAAAAGAAACACATATTCTTGTTCCTCACAGTCTAAAAAGCACAAAAACACATTCAATTTTCGAGTACAAACTTTCCCTGAGGAGATAAACCAATCTGTATCTCACAATTGGCAATAGGACTCAATTCAGACAGAAAATGTAACCTTTCACACACTGCTCAGATTTGCAAAAGAAACACATATTCCTGTTCCTCATAGTCTGAAAACCACAAAAACACATTCAATTTTCAAGTACGAACTTTCCTTGAGGAGGTAAAACAAATCTGTATCTTTCAATTGGCAATAGGTCTCAATTAAGCTAGTAAACGTAGCTTTAAACCCAGTGATCCGATTTTCAAAAGAAACATATATTCATGTTTCCCACGGTCTGAAAAGACCAAAAGTCATTCAATTTTCAAACACAAACTTTCCCTAGAAAGTTAGACCAAAGCTCTTTTTTATAACTGGACTCAATTCAGGCAGAAAATGTAACTTTTGAAACACTGATCAGATTTGCAAAAGAAACACATATTCTTGTTCCTCACAGTCTGAAAAGCAAAAAAACACATTCAATTTTCAAGTACAAACTTTCCCTGAGGAGATAAACCAATCTGTATCTCACAATTGGCAATAGGACTCAATTCAGACAGAAAATGTAACTTTTCACACACAGCTCAGATTTGCAAAAGAAACACATATTCTTGTTCCTCACAGTCTAAAAAGCACAAAAACACATTCAATTTTCGAGTACAAACTTTCCCTGAGGAGATAAACCAATCTGTATCTCACAATTGGCAATAGGACTCAATTCAGACAGAAAATGTAACCTTTCACACACTGCTCAGATTTGCAAAAGAAACACATATTCCTGTTCCTCATAGTCTGAAAACCACAAAAACACATTCAATTTTCAAGTACGAACTTTCCTTGAGGAGGTAAAACAAATCTGCATCTTTCAATTGGCAATAGGTCTCAATTAAGCTAGTAAACGTAGCTTTAAACCCAGTGATCCGATTTTCAAAAGAAACATATATTCATGTTTCCCACGGTCTGAAAAGACCAAAAGTCATTCAATTTTCAAACACAAACTTTCCCTAGAAAGTTAGACCAAAGCTCTTTTTTATAACTGGACTCAATTCAGGCAGAAAATGTAACTTTTGAAACACTGATCAGATTTGCAAAAGAAACACATATTCTTGTTCCTCACAGTCTGAAAAGCAAAAAAACACATTCAATTTTCAAGTACAAACTTTCCCTGAGGAGATAAACAAATCGGTATCTCACAATTGGCAATAGGACTCAATTCAGACAGAAAATGTAACTTTTCACACACAGCTCAGATTTGCAAAAGAAACACATATTCTTGTTCCTCACAGTCTAAAAAGCACAAAAACACATTCAATTTTCGAGTCCAAACTTTCCCTGAGGAGATAAACCAATCTGTATCTCACAATTGGCAATAGGACTCAATTCAGACAGAAAATGTAACCTTTCACACACTGCTCAGATTTGCAAAAGAAACACATATTCCTGTTCCTCATAGTCTGAAAACCACAAAAACACATTCAATTTTCAAGTACGAACTTTCCTTGAGGAGGTAAAACAAATCTGTATCTTTCAATTGGCAATAGGTCTCAATTAAGCTAGTAAACGTAGCTTTAAACCCAGTGATCCGATTTTCAAAAGAAACATATATTCATGTTTCCCACGGTCTGAAAAGACCAAAAGTCATTCAATTTTCAAACACAAACTTTCCCTAGAAAGTTAGACCAAAGCTCTTTTTTATAACTGGACTCAATTCAGGCAGAAAATGTAACTTTTGAAACACTGATCAGATTTGCAAAAGAAACACATATTCTTGTTCCTCACAGTCTGAAAAGCAAAAAAACACATTCAATTTTCAAGTACAAACTTTCCCTGAGGAGATAAACAAATCGGTATCTCACAATTGGCAATAGGACTCAATTCAGACAGAAAATGTAACTTTTCACACACAGCTCAGATTTGCAAAAGAAACACATATTCTTGTTCCTCACAGTCTAAAAAGCACAAAAACACATTCAATTTTCGAGTACAAACTTTCCCTGAGGAGATAAACCAATCTGTATCTCACAATTGGCAATAGGACTCAATTCAGACAGAAAATGTAACCTTTCACACACTGCTCAGATTTGCAAAAGAAACACATATTCCTGTTCCTCATAGTCTGAAAACCACAAAAACACATTCAATTTTCAAGTACGAACTTTCCTTGAGGAGGTAAAACAAATCTGCATCTTTCAATTGGCAATAGGTCTCAATTAAGCTAGTAAACGTAGCTTTAAACCCAGTGATCCGATTTTCAAAAGAAACATATATTCATGTTTCCCACGGTCTGAAAAGACCAAAAGTCATTCAATTTTCAAACACAAACTTTCCCTAGAAAGTTAGACCAAAGCTCTTTTTTATAACTGGACTCAATTCAGGCAGAAAATGTAACTTTTGAAACACTGATCAGATTTGCAAAAGAAACACATATTCTTGTTCCTCACAGTCTGAAAAGCACAAAAACACATTCAATTTTCAAGGACGAACTTTCCTTGAGGCGATAAACCAATCTGTATCTCACAATTGGCAATAGGACTCAATTCAGACAGAAAATGTAACTTTTCACACACTGCTCAGATTTGCAAAAGAAACACATACTCTTGTTCCTCACAGTCTGAAATGTAAAAAAACACATTCAATTTTCTAGTATGAACTTTCCCGGAGGAGATAAACCAATCTGTATCTCACAATTGGCAATAGGACTCAATTCAGACAGAAAATGTAACTTTTCACACACTGCTCAGATTTGCAAAAGAAACACATACTCTTGTTCCTCACAGTCTGAAATGTAAAAAAACACATTCAATTTTCTAGTATGAACTTTCCCGGAGGAGATAAACCAATCTGTATCTCACAATTGGCAATAGGACTCATTTCAGACAGAAAATGTAACCTTTCACAGACTGCTCAGATTTGCAAAAGAAATACCTATTCTTGTTCCTCATAGTCTGAAAAGCACAAAAACACATTCAATTTTAAAGTACGAACTTCCCTTGTTGAGATAAACTAATCTGTACCTTACATTTGGCAATAGGAATCAATGAAGCTAGAAAACGTAACTTTAGAGACAGTGGTCCGATTTTCAAAAGGAACACATATTCATGTTTCCCATGGTCTGAAAAGACCAAAAGTCATTCAATTTTCAAACACGAACTTTCCCTAGAAACTTAGACCAAAGTTCATTTTTATAACTGGACTCAATTCAGACAGAAAATGTAACTTTTCACACACTGCTCAGATTTGCAAAAGAAACACATATTCTTGTTCCTCACAGTCTGAAAAGTACAAAAACACATTCAATTTTCAACTACGAACTTTCCCTCAGGAGATAAACCAATCTGTATCTCACAATTGCCAATAGGACTCAATTCAGACAGATAATGTATCTTTAGACACAGTGATCTGATTTACAAAAGAAGCACATATTCTTGTTCCTCACAGTCTGAAAAGCACAAAAACACATTCAATTTTCGAGTACAAACTTTCCCTGAGGAGATAAACCAATCTGTATCTCACAATTGGCAATAGGACTCAATTCAGACAGAAAATGTAACCTTTCACACACTGCTCAGATTTGCAAAAGAAACACATATTCTTGTTCCTCATAGTCTGAAAACCACAAAAACACATTCAATTTTCAAGTACGAACTTTCCTTGAGGAGGTAAAACAAATCTGTATCTTTCAATTGGCAATAGGTCTCAATTAAGCTAGTAAACGTAGCTTTAAACCCAGTGATCCGATTTTCAAAAGAAACATATATTCATGTTTCCCACGGTCTGAAAAGACCAAAAGTCATTCAATTTTCAAACACAAACTTTCCCTAGAAAGTTAGACCAAAGCTCTTTTTTATAACTTTACTCAATTCAGGCAGAAAATGTAACTTTTGAAACACTGATCAGATTTGCAAAAGAAACACATATTCTTGTTCCTCACAGTCTGAAAAGCAAAAAAACACATTCAATTTTCAAGTACAAACTTTCCCTGAGGAGATAAACAAATCGGTATCTCACAATTGGCAATAGGACTCAATTCAGACAGAAAATGTAACTTTTCACACACAGCTCAGATTTGCAAAAGAAACACATATTCTTGTTCCTCACAGTCTAAAAAGCACAAAAACACATTCAATTTTCAAGGACGAACTTTCCTTGAGGCGATAAACCAATCTGTATCTCACAATTGGCAATAGGACTCAATTCAGACAGAAAATGTAACTTTTCACACACTGCTCAGATTTGCAAAAGAAACACATATTCTTGTTCCTCACAGTCTAAAAAGCACAAAAACACATTCAATTTTCAAGGACGAACTTTCCTTGAGGCGATAAACCAATCTGTATCTCACAATTGGCAATAGGACTCATTTCAGACAGAAAATGTAACCTTTCACAGACTGCTCAGATTTGCAAAAGAAATACCTATTCTTGTTCCTCATAGTCTGAAAAGCACAAAAACACATTCAATTTTAAAGTACGAACTTCCCTTGTTGAGATAAACTAATCTGTACCTTACATTTGGCAATAGGACTCAATGAAGCTAGAAAACGTAACTTTAGAGACAGTGGTCCGATTTTCAAAAGGAACACATATTCATGTTTCCCATGGTCTGAAAAGACCAAAAGTCATTCAATTTTCAAACACGAACTTTCCCTAGAAACTTAGACCAAAGTTCATTTTTATAACTGGACTCAATTCAGACAGAAAATGTAACTTTTCACACACTGCTCAGATTTGCAAAAGAAACACATATTCTTGTTCCTCACAGTCTGAAAAGTACAAAAACACATTCAATTTTCAACTACGAACTTTCCCTGAGGAGATAAACCAATCTGTATCTCACAATTGCCAATAGGACTCAATTCAGACAGAAAATGTAACCTTTCACACACTGCTCAGATTTGCAAAAGAAACACATATTCTTGTTCCTCATAGTCTGAAAACCACAAAAACACATTCAATTTTCAAGTACGAACTTTCCTTGAGGAGGTAAAACAAATCTGTATCTTTCAATTGGCAATAGGTCTCAATTAAGCTAGTAAACGTAGCTTTAAAACCAGTGATCCGATTTTCAAAAGAAACATATATTCATGTTTCCCACGGTCTGAAAAGACCAAAAGTCATTCAATTTTCAAACACAAACTTTCCCTAGAAAGTTAGACCAAAGCTCTTTTTTATAACTGGACTCAATTCAGGCAGAAAATGTAACTTTTGAAACACTGATCAGATTTGCAAAAGAAACACATATTCTTGTTCCTCACAGTCTGAAAAGCAAAAAAACACATTCAATTTTCGAGTACAAACTTTCCCTGAGGAGATAAACCAATCTGTATCTCACAATTGGCAATAGGACTCAATTCAGACAGAAAATGTAACCTTTCACACACTGCTCAGATTTGCAAAAGAAACACATATTCTTGTTCCTCATAGTCTGAAAACCACAAAAACACATTCAATTTTCAAGTACGAACTTTCCTTGAGGAGGTAAAACAAATCTGTATCTTTCAATTGGCAATAGGTCTCAATTAAGCTAGTAAACGTAGCTTTAAACCCAGTGATCCGATTTTCAAAAGAAACATATATTCATGTTTCCCACGGTCTGAAAAGACCAAAAGTCATTCAATTTTCAAACACAAACTTTCCCTAGAAAGTTAGACCAAAGCTCTTTTTTATAACTTTACTCAATTCAGGCAGAAAATGTAACTTTTGAAACACTGATCAGATTTGCAAAAGAAACACATATTCTTGTTCCTCACAGTCTGAAAAGCAAAAAACCACATTCAATTTTCAAGTACAAACTTTCCCTGAGGAGATAAACAAATCGGTATCTCACAATTGGCAATAGGACTCAATTCAGACAGAAAATGTAACTTTTCACACACAGCTCAGATTTGCAAAAGAAACACATATTCTTGTTCCTCACAGTCTAAAAAGCACAAAAACACATTCAATTTTCAAGGACGAACTTTCCTTGAGGCGATAAACCAATCTGTATCTCACAATTGGCAATAGGACTCAATTCAGAAAAAAATGTATCTTTAGACACAGTGATCTGATTTACAAAAGAAGCACATATTCTTGTTCCTCATAGTCTGAAAAGCAAAAAAATACATTCAATTTTCAAGTACGAACTTTCCCTGAGGAGTTAAACCAATCTGTATCTCACAATTGGCAATAGGACTCAATTCAGAAAGAAAATGTATCTTTAGACACAGTGATCTGATTTACAAAAGAAACACATATTCATGTTTCCCACGGTCTGAGAAAGCCAAAAAACATTCAATTTTCAAAAACAAACTTTCCCTAAAAAGTTAGACCAATTCTGTTTTTTATAACTGGACTCAATTCAGGCAGAAAATGTAACTTTTGAAACACTGCTCAGATTTGCAAAAGAAACACGTATTCTTGTTCCTCACAGTCTGAAAAGCAAAAAAACACATTCAATTTTCAAGTACGAACTTTCCCTGAGGAGATAAACCAATCGGTATCTCACAATTGGCAATAGGACTCAATTCAGACAGAAAATGTAACTTTTCACACACTGCTGAGATTTGCAAAAGAAACACATATTTTTGTTCCTCACAGTCTGAAAAGCAAAAAAACACATTCAATTTTCAAGTACGAACTTTCCCTGAGGAGATAAACCAATCTGTATCTCACAAATGGCAATAGGACTCAATTCAGAAAGAAAATGTATCTTTAGAAACAGTGTTCTCATTTACAAAAGAAGAACATATTCTTGTTCCTCATAGTCTGAAAAGCACAAAAACACATTCAATTTTCAAGTACGAACTTTCCCTGAGGAGATAAACCAATCTGTATCTCACAATTGGCAATAGGACTCAATTCAGAAAAAAATGTATCTTTAGACACAGTGATCTGATTTACAAAAGAAGCACATATTCTTGTTCCTCATAGTCTGAAAAGCACAAAAATACATTCAATTTTCAAGTACGAACTTTACCTGAGGAGATAAACCAATCTGTATCTCACAAATGGCAATAGGACTCAATTCAGAAAGAAAATGTATCTTTAGACACAGTGATCTGATTTACAAAAGAAACACATATTCATGTTTCCCACGGTCTGAGAAAGCCAAAACACATTCAATTTTCAAAAACAAACTTTCCCTAAAAAGTTAGACCAATGCTGTTTTTTATAACTGGACCCAATTCAGGCAGAAAATGTAACTTTTGAAACACTGCTCAGATTTGCAAAAGAAACACGTATTCTAGTTCCTCACAGTCTGAAAAGCAAAAAAACACATTCAATTTTCAAGTACGAACTTTCCCTGAGGAGATAAACCAATCGGTATCTCACAAATGGGAATAGGACTCAATTCAGAAAGAAAATGTATCTTTAGAAACAGTGTTCTCATTTACAAAAGAAGCACATATTCTTGTTCCTCATAGTCTGAAAAGCACAAAAACACATTCAATTTTCAAGTACGAACTTTCCCTGAGTAGATAAACCAATCTGTGTCTCACAAATGGCAATAGGACTCAATTCAGAAAAAAATGTATCTTTAGACACAGTGATCTGATTTACAAAAGAAGCACATATTCTTGTTCCTCACAGTCTGAAAAGCACGAAAACACATTCACTTTTCAAGTACGAACTTTCCTTGAGGAGATAAACCAATCTGTATATTACAATTGGCAATAGGACTCAATTAAGTTAGAAAACGTAACTTTAAACCCAGTGATCCGATTTTGAAAACAAACATATATTCATGTTTCCCACGGTCTGAAAACACCCAAAGTTATTCAATTTTCAAACACGAACTTTCCCTAGAAAGTTAATCAAAAGCTCTTTTTTATAACTGGACTCAATTCAGGCAGAAAATGTAACTTTTGAAACAATGCTCAGATTTGGAAAGAAACACATATTCTTGTTCCTCACAGTCTGAAATGTACAAAAACACATTCAATTTTCAAGTACGAACTTTCCCTGAGGAGATAAACCAATCTGTATCTCACAATTGGCAATAGGACTCAATTCAGAAAAAAATGTATCTTTAGACACAGTGATCTGATTTACAAAAGAAGCACATATTCTTGTTCCTCATAGTCTGAAAAGCACAAAAATACATTCAATTTTCAAGTACGAACTTTCCCTGAGGAGTTAAACCAATCTGTACCTCACAATTGGCAATAGGACTCAATTCAGAAAGAAAATGTATCTTTAGACACAGTGATCTGATTTACAAAAGAAACACATATTCATGTTTCCCACGGTCTGAGAAAGCCAAAAAACATTCAATTTTCAAAAACAAACTTTCCCTAAAAAGTTAGACCAATGCTGTTTTTTATAACTGGACTCAATTCAGGCAGAAAATGTAACTTTTGAAACACTGCTCAGATTTGCAAAAGAAACACGTATTCTTGTTCCTCACAGTCTGAAAAGCAAAAAAACACATTCAATTTTCAAGTACGAACTTTCCCTGAGGAGATAAACCAATCTGTATCTCACAATTGGCAACAGGACTCAATTCAGACAGAAAATGTAACTTTTCACACACTGCTGAGATTTGCAAAAGAAACACATATTTTTGTTCCTCACAGTCTGAAAAGCAAAAAAACACATTCAATTTTCAAGTACGAACCCTCCCTGAGGAGATAAACCAATCTGTATCTCAAAAATGGCAATAGGACTCAATTCAGAAAGAAAATGTATCTTTAGAAACAGTGTTCTCATTTACAAAAGAAGAACATATTCTTGTTCCTCATAGTCTGAAAAGCACAAAAACACATTCAATTTTCAAGTACGAACTTTCCCTGAGTAGATAAACCAATCTGTATCTCACAAATGGCAATAGGACTCAATTCAGAAAAAAATGTATCTTTAGACACAGTGATCTGATTTACAAAAGAAGCACATATTCTTGTTCCTCATAGTCTGAAAAGCACAAAAATACATTCAATTTTCAAGTACGAACTTTCCCTGAGGAGATAAACCAATCTGTATCTCACAAATGGCAATAGGACTCAATTCAGAAAGAAAATGTATCTTTAGACACAGTGATCTGATTTACAAAAGAAACACATATTCATGTTTCCCACGGTCTGAGAAAACCAAAACACATTCAATTTTCAAAAACAAACTTTCCCTAAAAAGTTAGACCAATGCTGTTTTTTATAACTGGACTCAATTCAGGCAGAAAATATAACTTTTGAAACACTGCTCAGATTTGGAAAAGAAACACATATTCTTGTTCCTCACAGTCTGAAAAGTACAAAAACACATTCAATTTTCAAGTACGAACTTTCCCTGAGGAGATAAACCAATCTGTATCTCACAATTGGCAATAGGACTCAATTCAGACAGAAAATGTAACTTTTCACACACTGCTCAGATTTGCAAAAGAAACACATATTCTTGTTCCTCACAGTCTGAAAAGCAAAAAAAAAAAAAACATTCAATTTTCAAGTACGAACTTTCCTTGAGGAGATAAACCAATCTGTATCTTACAATTGGCAATAGGACTCAATTAAGTTAGAAAACGTAACTTTAAACCCAGTGATCCGATTTTGAAAACAAACATATATTCATGTTTCCCACGGTCTGAAAACACCCAAAGTTATTCAATTTTCAAACACGAACTTTCCCTAGAAAGTTAATCAAAAGCTCTTTTTTATAACTGGACTCAATTCAGGCAGAAAATGTAACTTTTGAAACAATGCTCAGATTTGGAAAGAAACACATATTCTTGTTCCTCACAGTCTGAAAAGTACAAAAACACATTCAATTTTCAAGGATGAACTTTCCTTGAGGCGATAAACCAATCTGTATCTCACAATTGGCAATAGGACTTAATTCAGACAGAAAATGTATCTTTAGACACAGTGATCTGATTTACAAAAGAAGCACATATTCTTGTTCCTCACAGTCTGAAAAGCACGAAAACACATTCACTTTTCAAGTACGAACTTTCCCTGAGGAGATAAACCAATCTGTATCTCACAATTGGCAATAGGACTCAATTCAGAAAAAAAATGTATCTTTAGACACAGTGATCTGATTTACAAAAGAAGCACATATTCTTGTTCCTCATAGTCTGAAAAGCAAAAAAATACATTCAATTTTCAAGTACGAACTTTCCCTGAGGAGTTAAACCAATCTGTATCTCACAATTGGCAATAGGACTCAATTCAGAAAGAAAATGTATCTTTAGACATAGTGATCTGATTTACAAAAGAAACACATATTCATGTTTCCCACGGTCTGAGAAAGCCAAAAAACATTCAATTTTCAAAAACAAACTTTCCCTAAAAAGTTAGACCAATTCTGTTTTTTATAACTGGACTCAATTCAGGCAGAAAATGTAACTTTTGAAACACTGCTCAGATTTGCAAAAGAAACACGTATTCTTGTTCCTCACAGTCTGAAAAGCAAAAAAACACATTCAATTTTCAAGTACGAACTTTCCCTGAGGAGATAAACCAATCGGTATCTCACAATTGGCAATAGGACTCAATTCAGACAGAAAATGTAACTTTTCACACACTGCTGAGATTTGCAAAAGAAACACATATTTTTGTTCCTCACAGTCTGAAAAGCAAAAAAACACATTCAATTTTCAAGTACGAACCTTCCCTGAGGAGATAAACCAATCTGTATCTCACAAATGGCAATAGGACTCAATTCAGAAAGAAAATGTATCTTTAGAAACAGTGTTCTCATTTACAAAAGAAGAACATATTCTTGTTCCTCATAGTCTGAAAAGCACAAAAACACATTCAATTTTCAAGTACGAACTTTCCCTGAGTAGATAAACCAATCTGTATCTCACAAATGGCAATAGGACTCAATTCAGAAAAAAATGTATCTTTAGACACAGTGATCTGATTTACAAAAGAAGCACATATTCTTGTTCCTCATAGTCTGAAAAGCACAAAAATACATTCAATTTTCAAGTACGAACTTTCCCTGAGGAGATAAACCAATCTGTATCTCACAAATGGCAATAGGACTCAATTCAGAAAGAAAATGTATCTTTAGACACAGTGATCTGATTTACAAAAGAAGCACATATTCTTGTTCCTCACAGTCTGAAAAGCACAAAAACACATTCAATTTTCGAGTACGAACGTTCCCTGAGGAGATAAACCAATCTGTATCTCACAATTGGCAATAGGACTCAATTCAGACAGAAAATGTAACCTTTCACACACTGCTCAGATTTGCAAAAGAAACACATATTCCTGTTCCTCATAGTCTGAAAACCACAAAAACACATTCAATTTTCAAGTACGAACTTTCCTTGAGGAGGTAAAACAAATCTGTATCTTTCAATTGGCAATAGGTCTCAATTAAGCTAGTAAACGTAGCTTTAAACCCAGTGATCCGATTTTCAAAAGAAACATATATTCATGTTTCCCACGGTCTGAAAAGACCAAAAGTCATTCAATTTTCAAACACAAACTTTCCCTAGAAAGTTAGACCAAAGCTCTTTTTTATAACTGGACTCAATTCAGGCAGAAAATGTAACTTTTGAAACACTGATCAGATTTGCAAAAGAAACACATATTCTTGTTCCTCACAGTCTGAAAAGCAAAAAAACACATTCAATTTTCAAGTACAAACTTTCCCTGAGGAGATAAACAAATCGGTATCTCACAATTGGCAATAGGACTCAATTCAGACAGAAAATGTAACTTTTCACACACAGCTCAGATTTGCAAAAGAAACACATATTCTTGTTCCTCACAGTCTAAAAAGCACAAAAGCACATTCAATTTTCAAGGACGAACTTTCCTTGAGGCGATAAACCAATCTGTATCTCACAATTGGCAATAGGACTCAATTCAGACAGAAAATGTAACTTTTCACACACTGCTCAGATTTGCAAAAGAAACACATATTCTTGTTCCTCACAGTCTGAAATGTAAAAAAACACATTCAATTTTCAAGTATGAACTTTCCCGGAGGAGATAAACCAATCTGTATCTCACAATTGGCAATAGGACTCATTTCAGACAGAAAATGTAACCTTTCACAGACTGCTCAGATTTGCAAAAGAAATACCTATTCTTGTTCCTCATAGTCTGAAAAGCACAAAAACACATTCAATTTTAAAGTACGAACTTCCCTTGTTGAGATAAACTAATCTGTACCTTACATTTGGCAATAGGACTCAATGAAGCTAGAAAACGTAACTTTAGAGACAGTGGTCCGATTTTCAAAAGGAACACATATTCATGTTTCCCATGGTCTGAAAAGACCAAAAGTCATTCAATTTTCAAACACGAACTTTCCCTAGAAACTTAGACCAAAGTTCATTTTTATAACTGGACTCAATTCAGACAGAAAATGTAACTTTTCACACACTGCTCAGATTTGCAAAAGAAACACATATTCTTGTTCCTCACAGTCTGAAAAGTACAAAAACACATTCAATTTTCAACTACGAACTTTCCCTCAGGAGATAAACCAATCTGTATCTCACAATTGCCAATAGGACTCAGTTCAGACAGATAATGTATCTTTAGACACAGTGATCTGATTTACAAAAGAAGCACATATTCTTGTTCCTCACAGTCTGAAAAGCACAAAAACACATTCAATTTTCGAGTACGAACTTTCCCTGAGGAGATAAACCAATCTGTATCTCACAATTGGCAATAGGACTCAATTCAGACAGAAAATGTAACCTTTCACAGACTGCTCAGATTTGCAAAAGAAATACCTATTCTTGTTCCTCATAGTCTGAAAAGCACAAAAACACATTCAATTTTCAAGTACGAACTTCCCTTGTTGAGATAAACTAATCTGTACCTTACATTTGGCAATAGGACTCAATGAAGCTAGAAAACGTAACTTTAGAGACAGTGGTCCGATTTTCAAAAGGAACACATATTCATGTTTCCCATGGTCTGAAAAGACCAAAAGTCATTCAATTTTCAAACACGAACTTTCCCTAGAAACTTAGACCAAAGTTCATTTTTATAACTGGACTCAATTCAGGCAGAAAATGTAACTTTTCACACACTGCTCAGATTTGCAAAAGAAACACATATTCTTGTTCCTCACAGTCTGAAAAGTACAAAAACACATTCAATTTTCAAGTACAAACTTTCCCTGAGGAGATAAACAAATCGGTATCTCACAATTGGCAATAGGACTCAATTCAGACAGAAAATGTAACTTTTCACACACAGCTCAGATTTGCAAAAGAAACACATATTCTTGTTCCTCACAGTCTAAAAAGCACAAAAACACATTCAATTTTCAAGGACGAACTTTCCTTGAGGCGATAAACCAATCTGTATCTCACAATTGGCAATAGGACTCAATTCAGACAGAAAATGTAACTTTTCACACACTGCTCAGATTTGCAAAAGAATCACATATTCTTGTTCCTCACAGTCTGAAATGTAAAAAAACACATTCAATTTTCAAGTATGAACTTTCCCGTAGGAGATAAACCAATCTGTATCTCACAATTGGCAATAGGACTCATTTCAGACAGAAAATGTAACCTTTCACAGACTGCTCAGATTTGCAAAAGAAATACCTATTCTTGTTCCTCATAGTCTGAAAAGCACAAAAACACATTCAATTTTCAAGTACGAACTTCCCTTGTTGAGATAAACTAATCTGTACCTTACATTTGGCAATAGGACTCAATGAAGCTAGAAAACGTAACTTTAGAGACAGTGGTCCGATTTTCAAAGGGAACACATATTCATGTTTCCCATGGTCTGAAAAGACCAAAAGTCATTCAATTTTCAAACACGAACTTTCCCTAGAAACTTAGACCAAAGTTCATTTTTATAACTGGACTCAATTCAGACAGAAAATGTAACTTTTCACACACTGCTCAGATTTGCAAAAGAAACACATATTCCTGTTCCTCATAGTCTGAAAACCACAAAAACACATTCAATTTTCAAGTACGAACTTTCCTTGAGGAGGTAAAACAAATCTGTATCTTTCAATTGGCAATAGGTCTCAATTAAGCTAGTAAACGTAGCTTTAAACCCAGTGATCCGATTTTGAAAACAAACATATATTCATGTTTCCCACGGTCTGAAAAGACCAAAAGTCATTCAATTTTCAAACACAAACTTTCCCTAGAAAGTTAGACCAAAGCTCTTTTTTATAACTGGACTCAATTCAGGCAGAAAATGTAACTTTTGAAACACTGATCAGATTTGCAAAAGAAACACATATTCTTGTTCCTCACAGTCTGAAAAGCAAAAAAACACATTCAATTTTCAAGTACAAACTTTCCCTGAGGAGATAAACAAATCGGTATCTCACAATTGGCAATAGGACTCAATTCAGACAGAAAATGTAACTTTTCACACACAGCTCAGATTTGCAAAAGAAACACATATTCTTGTTCCTCACAGTCTAAAAAGCACAAAAACACATTCAATTTTCAAGGACGAACTTTCCTTGAGGCGATAAACCAATCTGTATCTCACAATTGGCAATAGGACTCATTTCAGACAGAAAATGTAACCTTTCACAGACTGCTCAGATTTGCAAAAGAAATACCTATTCTTGTTCCTCATAGTCTGAAAAGCACAAAAACACATTCAATTTTCAAGTACGAACTTCCCTTGTTGAGATAAACTAATCTGTACCTTACATTTGGCAATAGGACTCAATGAAGCTAGAAAACGTAACTTTAGAGACAGTGGTCCGATTTTCAAAAGGAACACATATTCATGTTTCCCATGGTCTGAAAAGACCAAAAGTCATTCAATTTTCAAACACGAACTTTCCCTAGAAACTTAGACCAAAGTTCATTTTTATAACTGGACTCAATCCAGACAGAAAATGTAACTTTTCACACACTGCTCAGATTTGCAAAAGAAACACATATTCTTGTTCCTCACAGTCAGAAAAGCACAAAAACACATTCAATTTTCAAGTACGAACTTTCCCTGAGGAGATAAACCAATCTGTATCTTACAATTGGCAATAGGACTCAATTAAGTTAGAAAACGTAACTTTAAACCCAGTGATCCGATTTTGAAAACAAACATATATTCATGTTTCCCACGGTCTGAAAACACCCAAAGTTATTCAATTTTCAAACACGAACTTTCCCTAGAAAGTTAATCAAAAGCTCTTTTTTATAACTGGACTCAATTCAGGCAGAAAATGTAATTTTTGAAACAATGCTCAGATTTGGAAAGAAACACATATTCTTGTTCCTCACAGTCTGAAAAGTACAAAAACACATTCAATTTTCAAGTACGAACTTTCCCTGAGGAGATAAACCAATCTGTATCTCACAATTGGCAATAGGACTCAATTCAGAAAGAAAATGTATCTTTAGACACAGTGATCTGATTTACAAAAGAAGCACATATTCTTGTTCCTCACAGTCTGAAAAGCACAAAAACACATTCAATTTTCAAGTACGAACTTTCCCTGAGGAGATAAACCAATCTGTATCTCACAATTGGCAATAGGACTCAATTCAGACAGAAAATGTAACCTTTCACACACTGCTCAGATTTGCAAAAGAAACACATATTCCTGTTCCTCATAGTCTGAAAACCACAAAAACACATTCAATTTTCAAGTACGAACTTTCCTTGAGGAGGTAAAACAAATCTGTATCTTTCAATTGGCAATAGGTCTCAATTAAGCTAGTAAACGTAGCTTTAAACCCAGTGATCCGATTTTCAAAAGAAACATATATTCATGTTTCCCACGGTCTGAAAAGACCAAAAGTCATTCAATTTTCAAACACAAACTTTCCCTAGAAAGTTAGACCAAAGCTCTTTTTTATAACTGGACTCAATTCAGGCAGAAAATGTAACTTTTGAAACACTGATCAGATTTGCAAAAGAAACACATATTCTTGTTCCTCACAGTCTGAAAAGCAAAAAAACACATTCAATTTTCAAGTACAAACTTTCCCTGAGGAGATAAACAAATCGGTATCTCACAATTGGCAATAGGACTCAATTCAGACAGAAAATGTAACTTTTCACACACAGCTCAGATTTGCAAAAGAAACACATATTCTTGTTCCTCACAGTCTAAAAAGCACAAAAACACATTCAATTTTCAAGGACGAAATTTCCTTGAGGCGATAAACCAATCTGTATCTCACAATTGGCAATAGGACTCAATTCAGACAGAAAATGTAACTTTTCACACACTGCTCAGATTTTCAAAAGAAACACATATTCTTGTTCCTCACAGTCTGAAAAGCACAAAAACACATTCAATTTTCAAGTACGAACTTTCCCTGAGGAGATAAACCAATCTGTATCTTACAATTGGCAATAGGACTCAATTCAGGCAGAAAATGTAACTTTTGAAACACTGATCAGATTTGCAAAAGAAACACATATTCTTGTTCCTCACAGTCTGAAAAGCAAAAAAACACATTCAATTTTCAAGTACAAACTTTCCTTGAGGAGGTAAAACAAATCTGTATCTTTCAATTGGCAATAGGTCTCAATTAAGCTAGTAAACGTAGCTTTAAACCCAGTGATCCGATTTTCAAAAGAAACATATATTCATGTTTCCCACGGTCTGAAAAGACCAAAAGTCATTCAATTTTCAAACACAAACTTTCCCTAGAAAGTTAGACCAAAGCTCTTTTTTATAACTGGACTCAATTCAGGCAGAAAATGTAACTTTTGAAACACTGATCAGATTTGCAAAAGAAACACATATTCTTGTTCCTCACAGTCTGAAAAGCAAAAAAACACATTCAATTTTCAAGTACAAACTTTCCCTGAGGAGATAAACCAATCGGTATCTCACAATTGGCAATAGGACTCAATTCAGACAGAAAATGTAACTTTTCACACACAGCTCAGATTTGCAAAAGAAACACATATTCTTGTTCCTCACAGTCTAAAAAGCACAAAAACACATTCAATTTTCGAGTACAAACTTTCCCTGAGGAGATAAACCAATCTGTATCTCACAATTGGCAATAGGACTCAATTCAGACAGAAAATGTAACCTTTCACACACTGCTCAGATTTGCAAAAGAAACACATATTCCTGTTCCTCATAGTCTGAAAACCACAAAAACACATTCAATTTTCAAGTACGAACTTTCCTTGAGGAGGTAAAACAAATCTGCATCTTTCAATTGGCAATAGGTCTCAATTAAGCTAGTAAACGTAGCTTTAAACCCAGTGATCCGATTTTCAAAAGAAACATATATTCATGTTTCCCACGGTCTGAAAAGACCAAAAGTCATTCAATTTTCAAACACAAACTTTCCCTAGAAAGTTAGACCAAAGCTCTTTTTTATAACTGGACTCAATTCAGGCAGAAAATGTAACTTTTGAAACACTGATCAGATTTGCAAAAGAAACACATATTCTTGTTCCTCACAGTCTGAAAAGCAAAAAAACACATTCAATTTTCAAGTACAAACTTTCCCTGAGGAGATAAACAAATCGGTATCTCACAATTGGCAATAGGACTCAATTCAGACAGAAAATGTAACTTTTCACACACAGCTCAGATTTGCAAAAGAAACACATATTCTTGTTCCTCACAGTCTAAAAAGCACAAAAACACATTCAATTTTCGAGTCCAAACTTTCCCTGAGGAGATAAACCAATCTGTATCTCACAATTGGCAATAGGACTCAATTCAGACAGAAAATGTAACCTTTCACACACTGCTCAGATTTGCAAAAGAAACACATATTCCTGTTCCTCATAGTCTGAAAACCACAAAAACACATTCAATTTTCAAGTACGAACTTTCCTTGAGGAGGTAAAACAAATCTGTATCTTTCAATTGGCAATAGGTCTCAATTAAGCTAGTAAACGTAGCTTTAAACCCAGTGATCCGATTTTCAAAAGAAACATATATTCATGTTTCCCACGGTCTGAAAAGACCAAAAGTCATTCAATTTTCAAACACAAACTTTCCCTAGAAAGTTAGACCAAAGCTCTTTTTTATAACTGGACTCAATTCAGGCAGAAAATGTAACTTTTGAAACACTGATCAGATTTGCAAAAGAAACACATATTCTTGTTCCTCACAGTCTGAAAAGCAAAAAAACACATTCAATTTTCAAGTACAAACTTTCCCTGAGGAGATAAACAAATCGGTATCTCACAATTGGCAATAGGACTCAATTCAGACAGAAAATGTAACTTTTCACACACAGCTCAGATTTGCAAAAGAAACACATATTCTTGTTCCTCACAGTCTAAAAAGCACAAAAACACATTCAATTTTCGAGTACAAACTTTCCCTGAGGAGATAAACCAATCTGTATCTCACAATTGGCAATAGGACTCAATTCAGACAGAAAATGTAACCTTTCACACACTGCTCAGATTTGCAAAAGAAACACATATTCCTGTTTCTCATAGTCTGAAAACCACAAAAACACATTCAATTTTCAAGTACGAACTTTCCTTGAGGAGGTAAAACAAATCTGCATCTTTCAATTGGCAATAGGTCTCAATTAAGCTAGTAAACGTAGCTTTAAACCCAGTGATCCGATTTTCAAAAGAAACATATATTCATGTTTCCCACGGTCTGAAAAGACCAAAAGTCATTCAATTTTCAAACACAAACTTTCCCTAGAAAGTTAGACCAAAGCTCTTTTTTATAACTGGACTCAATTCAGGCAGAAAATGTAACTTTTGAAACACTGATCAGATTTGCAAAAGAAACACATATTCTTGTTCCTCACAGTCTGAAAAGCACAAAAACACATTCAATTTTCAAGGACGAACTTTCCTTGAGGCGATAAACCAATCTGTATCTCACAATTGGCAATAGGACTCAATTCAGACAGAAAATGTAACTTTTCACACACTGCTCAGATTTGCAAAAGAAACACATACTCTTGTTCCTCACAGTCTGAAATGTAAAAAAACACATTCAATTTTCTAGTATGAACTTTCCCGGAGGAGATAAACCAATCTGTATCTCACAATTGGCAATAGGACTCATTTCAGACAGAAAATGTAACCTTTCACAGACTGCTCAGATTTGCAAAAGAAATACCTATTCTTGTTCCTCATAGTCTGAAAAGCACAAAAACACATTCAATTTTAAAGTACGAACTTCCCTTGTTGAGATAAACTAATCTGTACCTTACATTTGGCAATAGGACTCAATGAAGCTAGAAAACGTAACTTTAGAGACAGTGGTCCGATTTTCAAAAGGAACACATATTCATGTTTCCCATGGTCTGAAAAGACCAAAAGTCATTCAATTTTCAAACACGAACTTTCCCTAGAAACTTAGACCAAAGTTCATTTTTATAACTGGACTCAATTCAGACAGAAAATGTAACTTTTCACACACTGCTCAGATTTGCAAAAGAAACACATATTCTTGTTCCTCACAGTCTGAAAAGTACAAAAACACATTCAATTTTCAACTACGAACTTTCCCTCAGGAGATAAACCAATCTGTATCTCACAATTGCCAATAGGACTCAATTCAGACAGATAATGTATCTTTAGACACAGTGATCTGATTTACAAAAGAAGCACATATTCTTGTTCCTCACAGTCTGAAAAGCACAAAAACACATTCAATTTTCGAGTACAAACTTTCCCTGAGGAGATAAACCAATCTGTATCTCACAATTGGCAATAGGACTCAATTCAGACAGAAAATGTAACCTTTCACACACTGCTCAGATTTGCAAAAGAAACACATATTCTTGTTCCTCATAGTCTGAAAACCACAAAAACACATTCAATTTTCAAGTACGAACTTTCCTTGAGGAGGTAAAACAAATCTGTATCTTTCAATTGGCAATAGGTCTCAATTAAGCTAGTAAACGTAGCTTTAAACCCAGTGATCCGATTTTCAAAAGAAACATATATTCATGTTTCCCACGGTCTGAAAAGACCAAAAGTCATTCAATTTTCAAACACAAACTTTCCCTAGAAAGTTAGACCAAAGCTCTTTTTTATAACTTTACTCAATTCAGGCAGAAAATGTAACTTTTGAAACACTGATCAGATTTGCAAAAGAAACACATATTCTTGTTCCTCACAGTCTGAAAAGCAAAAAAACACATTCAATTTTCAAGTACAAACTTTCCCTGAGGAGATAAACAAATCGGTATCTCACAATTGGCAATAGGACTCAATTCAGACAGAAAATGTAACTTTTCACACACAGCTCAGATTTGCAAAAGAAACACATATTCTTGTTCCTCACAGTCTAAAAAGCACAAAAACACATTCAATTTTCAAGGACGAACTTTCCTTGAGGCGATAAACCAATCTGTATCTCACAATTGGCAATAGGACTCAATTCAGACAGAAAATGTAACTTTTCACACACTGCTCAGATTTGCAAAAGAAACACATATTCTTGTTCCTCACAGTCTAAAAAGCACAAAAACACATTCAATTTTCAAGGACGAACTTTCCTTGAGGCGATAAACCAATCTGTATCTCACAATTGGCAATAGGACTCATTTCAGACAGAAAATGTAACCTTTCACAGACTGCTCAGATTTGCAAAAGAAATACCTATTCTTGTTCCTCATAGTCTGAAAAGCACAAAAACACATTCAATTTTCAAGTACGAACTTCCCTTGTTGAGATAAACTAATCTGTACCTTACATTTGGCAATAGGACTCAATGAAGCTAGAAAACGTAACTTTAGAGACAGTGGTCCGATTTTCAAAAGGAACACATATTCATGTTTCCCATGGTCTGAAAAGACCAAAAGTCATTCAATTTTCAAACACGAACTTTCCCTAGAAACTTAGACCAAAGTTCATTTTTATAACTGGACTCAATTCAGACAGAAAATGTAACTTTTCACACACTGCTCAGATTTGCAAAAGAAACACATATTCTTGTTCCTCACAGTCTGAAAAGTACAAAAACACATTCAATTTTCAACTACGAACTTTCCCTGAGGAGATAAACCAATCTGTATCTCACAATTGCCAATAGGACTCAATTGAGACAGAAAATGTAACCTTTCACACACTGCTCAGATTTGCAAAAGAAACACATATTCTTGTTCCTCATAGTCTGAAAACCACAAAAACACATTCAATTTTCAAGTACGAACTTTCCTTGAGGAGGTAAAACAAATCTGTATCTTTCAATTGGCAATAGGTCTCAATTAAGCTAGTAAACGTAGCTTTAAAACCAGTGATCCGATTTTCAAAAGAAACATATATTCATGTTTCCCACGGTCTGAAAAGACCAAAAGTCATTCAATTTTCAAACACAAACTTTCCCTAGAAAGTTAGACCAAAGCTCTTTTTTATAACTGGACTCAATTCAGGCAGAAAATGTAACTTTTGAAACACTGATCAGATTTGCAAAAGAAACACATATTCTTGTTCCTCACAGTCTGAAAAGCAAAAAAACACATTCAATTTTCGAGTACAAACTTTCCCTGAGGAGATAAACCAATCTGTATCTCACAATTGGCAATAGGACTCAATTCAGACAGAAAATGTAACCTTTCACACACTGCTCAGATTTGCAAAAGAAACACATATTCTTGTTCCTCATAGTCTGAAAACCACAAAAACACATTCAATTTTCAAGTACGAACTTTCCTTGAGGAGGTAAAACAAATCTGTATCTTTCAATTGGCAATAGGTCTCAATTAAGCTAGTAAACGTAGCTTTAAACCCAGTGATCCGATTTTCAAAAGAAACATATATTCATGTTTCCCACGGTCTGAAAAGACCAAAAGTCATTCAATTTTCAAACACAAACTTTCCCTAGAAAGTTAGACCAAAGCTCTTTTTATAACTTTACTCAATTCAGGCAGAAAATGTAACTTTTGAAACACTGATCAGATTTGCAAAAGAAACACATATTCTTGTTCCTCACAGTCTGAAAAGCAAAAAAACACATTCAATTTTCAAGTACAAACTTTCCCTGAGGAGATAAACAAATCGGTATCTCACAATTGGCAATAGGACTCAATTCAGACAGAAAATGTAACTTTTCACACACAGCTCAGATTTGCAAAAGAAACACATATTCTTGTTCCTCACAGTCTAAAAAGCACAAAAACACATTCAATTTTCAAGGACGAACTTTCCTTGAGGCGATAAACCAATCTGTATCTCACAATTGGCAATAGGACTCAATTCAGACAGAAAATGTAACTTTTCACACACTGCTCAGATTTGCAAAAGAAACACATATTCTTGTTCCTCACAGTCTGAAATGTAAAAAAACACATTCAATTTTCAAGTATGAACTTTCCCGGAGGAGATAAACCAATCTGTATCTCACAATTGGCAATAGGACTCATTTCAGACAGAAAATGTAACCTTTCACAGACTGCTCAGATTTGCAAAAGAAATACCTATTCTTGTTCCTCATAGTCTGAAAAGCACAAAAACACATTCAATTTTCAAGTACGAACTTCCCTTGTTGAGATAAACTAATCTGTACCTTACATTTGGCAATAGGACTCAATGAAGCTAGAAAACGTAACTTTAGAGACAGTGGTCCGATTTTCAAAAGGAACACATATTCATGTTTCCCATGGTCTGAAAAGACCAAAAGTCATTCAATTTTCAAACACGAACTTTCCCTAGAAACTTAGACCAAAGTTCATTTTTATAACTGGACTCAATTCAGACAGAAAATGTAACTTTTCACACACTGCTCAGATTTGCAAAAGAAACACATATTCTTGTTCCTCACAGTCTGAAAAGTACAAAAACACATTCAATTTTCAACTACGAACTTTCCCTCAGGAGATAAACCAATCTGTATCTCACAATTGCCAATAGGACTCAGTTCAGACAGATAATGTATCTTTAGACACAGTGATCTGATTTACAAAAGAAGCACATATTCTTGTTCCTCACAGTCTGAAAAGCACAAAAACACATTCAATTTTCGAGTACGAACTTTCCCTGAGGAGATAAACCAATCTGTATCTCACAATTGGCAATAGGACTCAATTCAGACAGAAAATGTAACCTTTCACACACTGCTCAGATTTGCAAAAGAAACACATATTCCTGTTCCTCATAGTCTGAAAACCACAAAAACACATTCAATTTTCAAGTATGAACTTTCCTTGAGGAGGTAAAACAAATCTGTATCTTTCAATTGGCAATAGGTCTCAATTAAGCTAGTAAACGTAGCTTTAAACCCAGTGATCCGATTTTCAAAAGAAACATATATTCATGTTTCCCACGGTCTGAAAAGACCAAAAGTCATTCAATTTTCAAACACAAACTTTCCCTAGAAAGTTAGACCAAAGCTCTTTTTTATAACTGGACTCAATTCAGGCAGAAAATGTAACTTTTGAAACACTGATCAGATTTGCAAAAGAAACACATATTCTTGTTCCTCACAGTCTGAAAAGCAAAAAAACACATTCAATTTTCAAGTACAAACTTTCCCTGAGGAGATAAACAAATCGGTATCTCACAATTGGCAATAGGACTCAATTCAGACAGAAAATGTAACTTTTCACACACAGCTCAGATTTGCAAAAGAAACACATATTCTTGTTCCTCACAGTCTAAAAAGCACAAAAACACATTCAATTTTCGAGTACAAACTTTCCCTGAGGAGATAAACCAATCTGTATCTCACAATTGGCAATAGGACTCAATTCAGACAGAAAATGTAACCTTTCACACACTGCTCAGATTTGCAAAAGAAACACATATTCCTGTTCCTCATAGTCTGAAAACCACAAAAACACATTCAATTTTCAAGTACGAACTTTCCTTGAGGAGGTAAAACAAATCTGTATCTTTCAATTGGCAATAGGTCTCAATTAAGCTAGTAAACGTAGCTTTAAACCCAGTGATCCGATTTTCAAAAGAAACATATATTCATGTTTCCCACGGTCTGAAAAGACCAAAAGTCATTCAATTTTCAAACACAAACTTTCCCTAGAAAGTTAGACCAAAGCTCTTTTTTATAACTGGACTCAATTCAGGCAGAAAATGTAACTTTTGAAACACTGATCAGATTTGCAAAAGAAACACATATTCTTGTTCCTCACAGTCTGAAAAGCAAAAAAACACATTCAATTTTCAAGTACAAACTTTCCCTGAGGAGATAAACAAATCGGTATCTCACAATTGGCAATAGGACTCAATTCAGACAGAAAATGTAACTTTTCACACACAGCTCAGATTTGCAAAAGAAACACATATTCTTGTTCCTCACAGTCTAAAAAGCACAAAAACACATTCAATTTTCGAGTACAAACTTTCCCTGAGGAGATAAACCAATCTGTATCTCACAATTGGCAATAGGACTCAATTCAGACAGAAAATGTAACCTTTCACACACTGCTCAGATTTGCAAAAGAAAGACATATTCCTGTTCCTCATAGTCTGAAAACCACAAAAACACATTCAATTTTCAAGTACGAACTTTCCTTGAGGAGGTAAAACAAATCTGTATCTTTCAATTGGCAATAGGTCTCAATTAAGCTAGTAAACGTAGCTTTAAACCCAGTGATCCGATTTTCAAAAGAAACATATATTCATGTTTCCCACGGTCTGAAAAGACCAAAAGTCATTCAATTTTCAAACACAAACTTTCCCTAGAAAGTTAGACCAAAGCTCTTTTTTATAACTGGACTCAATTCAGGCAGAAAATGTAACTTTTGAAACACTGATCAGATTTGCAAAAGAAACACATATTCTTGTTCCTCACAGTCTGAAAAGCAAAAAAACACATTCAATTTTCAAGTGCAAACTTTCCCTGAGGAGATAAACAAATCGGTATCTCACAATTGGCAATAGGACTCAATTCAGACAGAAAATGTAACTTTTCACACACAGCTCAGATTTGCAAAAGAAACACATATTCTTGTTCCTCACAGTCTAAAAAGCACAAAAACACATTCAATTTTCAAGGACGAACTTTCCTTGAGGCGATAAACCAATCTGTATCTCACAATTGGCAATAGGACTCATTTCAGACAGAAAATGTAACCTTTCACAGACTGCTCAGATTTGCAAAAGAAATACCTATTCTTGTTCCTCATAGTCTGAAAAGCACAAAAACACATTCAATTTTCAAGTACGAACTTCCCTTGTTGAGATAAACTAATCTGTACCTTACATTTGGCAATAGGACTCAATGAAGCTAGAAAACGTAACTTTAGAGACAGTGGTCCGATTTTCAAAAGGAACACATATTCATGTTTCCCATGGTCTGAAAAGACCAAAAGTCATTCAATTTTCAAACACGAACTTTCCCTAGAAACTTAGACCAAAGTTCATTTTTATAACTGGACTCAATTCAGACAGAAAATGTAACTTTTCACACACTGCTCAGATTTGCAAAAGAAACACATATTCTTGTTCCTCACAGTCTGAAAAGTACAAAAACACATTCAATTTTCAACTACGAACTTTCCCTCAGGAGATAAACCAATCTGTATCTCACAATTGGCAATAGGACTCAATTCAGACAGAAAATGTAACCTTTCACACACTGCTCAGATTTGCAAAAGAAACACATATTCCTGTTCCTCATAGTCTGAAAACCACAAAAACACATTCAATTTTCAAGTACGAACTTTCCTTGAGGAGGTAAAACAAATCTGTATCTTTCAATTGGCAATAGGTCTCAATTAAGCTAGTAAACGTAGCTTTAAACCCAGTGATCCGATTTTCAAAAGAAACATATATTCATGTTTCCCACGGTCTGAAAAGACCAAAAGTCATTCAATTTTCAAACACAAACTTTCCCTAGAAAGTTAGACCAAAGCTCTTTTTTATAACTGGACTCAATTCAGGCAGAAAATGTAACTTTTGAAACACTGATCAGATTTGCAAAAGAAACACATATTCTTGTTCCTCACAGTCTGAAAAGCAAAAAAACACATTCAATTTTCAAGTGCAAACTTTCCCTGAGGAGATAAACAAATCGGTATCTCACAATTGGCAATAGGACTCAATTCAGACAGAAAATGTAACTTTTCACACACAGCTCAGATTTGCAAAAGAAACACATATTCTTGTTCCTCACAGTCTAAAAAGCACAAAAACACATTCAATTTTCAAGGACGAACTTTCCTTGAGGCGATAAACCAATCTGTATCTCACAATTGGCAATAGGACTCAATTCAGACAGAAAATGTAACTTTTCACACACTGCTCAGATTTGCAAAAGAAACACATATTCTTGTTCCTCACAGTCTAAAAAGCACAAAAACACATTCAATTTTCAAGGACGAACTTTCCTTGAGGCGATAAACCAATCTGTATCTCACAATTGGCAATAGGACTCATTTCAGACAGAAAATGTAACCTTTCACAGACTGCTCAGATTTGCAAAAGAAATACCTATTCTTGTTCCTCATAGTCTGAAAAGCACAAAAACACATTCAATTTTCAAGTACGAACTTCCCTTGTTGAGATAAACTAATCTGTACCTTACATTTGGCAATAGGACTCAATGAAGCTAGAAAACGTAACTTTAGAGACAGTGGTCCGATTTTCAAAAGGAACACATATTCATGTTTCCCATGGTCTGAAAAGACCAAAAGTCATTCAATTTTCAAACACGAACTTTCCCTAAGGAGATAAACCAATCTGTATCTCACAATTGCCAATAGGACTCAATTCAGACAGATAATGTATCTTTAGACACACTGCTCAGATTTGCAAAAGAAACACATATTCCTGTTCCTCATAGTCTGAAAACCACAAAAACACATTCAATTTTCAAGTACGAACTTTCCTTGAGGAGGTAAAACAAATCTGTATCTTTCAATTGGCAATAGGTCTCAATTAAGCTAGTAAACGTAGCTTTAAACCCAGTGATCCGATTTTCAAAAGAAACATATATTCATGTTTCCCACGGTCTGAAAAGACCAAAAGTCATTCAATTTTCAAACACAAACTTTCCCTAGAAAGTTAGACCAAAGCTCTTTTTTATAACTGGACTCAATTCAGGCAGAAAATGTAACTTTTGAAACACTGATCAGATTTGCAAAAGAAACACATATTCTTGTTCCTCACAGTCTGAAAAGCAAAAAAACACATTCAATTTTCAAGTACAAACTTTCCCTGAGGAGATAAACAAATCGGTATCTCACAATTCGCAATAGGACTCAATTCAGACAGAAAATGTAACTTTTCACACACAGCTCAGATTTGCAAAAGAAACACATATTCTTGTTCCTCACAGTCTAAAAAGCACAAAAACACATTCAATTTTCAAGGACGAACTTTCCTTGAGGCGATAAACCAATCTGTATCTCACAATTGGCAATAGGACTCAATTCAGGCAGAAAATGTAACTTTTCACACACTGCTCAGATTTGCAAAAGAAACACATATTCTTGTTCCTCACAGTCTGAAAAGTACAAAAACACATTCAATTTTCAACTACGAACTTTCCCTGAGGAGATAAACCAATCTGTATCTCACAATTGCCAATAGGACTCAATTCAGTCAGATAATGTATCTTTAGACACAGTGATCTGATTTACAAAAGAAGCACATATTCTTGTTCCTCACAGTCTGAAAAGCACAAAAACACATTCAATTTTCGAGTACAAACTTTCCCTGAGGAGATAAACCAATCTGTATCTCACAATTGGCAATAGGACTCAATTCAGACAGAAAATGTAACCTTTCACACACTGCTCAGATTTGCAAAAGAAACACATATTCCTGTTCCTCATAGTCTGAAAACCACAAAAACACATTCAATTTTCAAGTACGAACTTTCCTTGAGGGGGTAAAACAAATCTGTATCTTTCAATTGGCAATAGGTCTCAATTAAGCTAGTAAACGTAGCTTTAAACCCAGTGATCCGATTTTCAAAAGAAACATATATTCATGTTTCCCACGGTCTGAAAAGACCAAAAGTCATTCAATTTTCAAACACAAACTTTCCCTAGAAAGTTAGACCAAAGCTCTTTTTTATAACTGGACTCAATTCAGGCAGAAAATGTAACTTTTGAAACACTGATCAGATTTGCAAAAGAAACACATATTCTTGTTCCTCACCGTCTGAAAAGCAAAAAAACACATTCAATTTTCAAGTACAAACTTTCCCTGAGGAGATAAACAAATCGGTATCTCACAATTGGCAATAGGACTCAATTCAGACAGAAAATGTAACTTTTCACACACAGCTCAGATTTGCAAAAGAAACACATATTCTTGTTCCTCACAGTCTAAAAAGCACAAAAACACATTCAATTTTCAAGGACGAACTTTCCTTGAGGCGATAAACCAATCTGTATCTCACAATTGGCAATAGGACTCAATTCAGACAGAAAATGTAACTTTTCACACACTGCTCAGATTTGCAAAAGAAACACATATTCTTGTTCCTCACAGTCTAAAAAGCACAAAAACACATTCAATTTTCAAGGACGAACTTTCCTTGAGGCGATAAACCAATCTGTATCTCACAATTGGCAATAGGACTCATTTCAGACAGAAAATGTAACCTTTCACAGACTGCTCAGATTTGCAAAAGAAATACCTATTCTTGTTCCTCATAGTCTGAAAAGCACAAAAACACATTCAATTTTCAAGTACGAACTTCCCTTGTTGAGATAAACTAATCTGTACCTTACATTTGGCAATAGGACTCAATGAAGCTAGAAAACGTAACTTTAGAGACAGTGGTCCGATTTTCAAAAGGAACACATATTCATGTTTCCCATGGTCTGAAAAGACCAAAAGTCATTCAATTTTCAAACACGAACTTTCCCTAGAAACTGAGACCAAAGTTCATTTTTATAACTGGACTCAATTCAGACAGAAAATGTAACTTTTCACACACTGCTCAGATTTGCAAAAGAAACACATATTCTTGTTCCTCACAGTCTGAAAAGTACAAAAACACATTCAATTTTCAACTACGAACTTTCCCTGAGGAGATAAACCAATCTGTATCTCACAATTGCCAATAGGACTCAATTCAGACAGATAATGTATGTTTAGACACAGTGATCTGATTTACAAAAGAAGCACATATTCTTGTTCCTCACAGTCTGAAAAGCACAAAAACACATTCAATTTTCGAGTACAAAATTTCCCTGAGGAGATAAACCAATCTGTATCTCACAATTGCCAATAGGACTCAATTCAGACAGATAATGTATCTTGAGACACAGTGATCTGATTTACAAAAGAAGCACATATTCTTGTTCCTCACAGTCTGAAAAGCACAAAAACACATTCAATTTTCGAGTACGAACTTTCCCTGAGGAGATAAACCAATCTGTATCTCACAATTGGCAATAGGACTCAATTCAGACAGAAAATGTAACCTTTCACACACTGCTCAGATTTGCAAAAGAAACACATATTCTTGTTCCTCATAGTCTGAAAACCACAAAAACACATTCAATTTTCAAGTACGAACTTTCCTTGAGGAGGTAAAACAAATCTGTATCTTTCAATTGGCAATAGGTCTCAATTAAGCTAGTAAACGTAGCTTTAAACCCAGTGATCCGATTTTCAAAAGAAACATATATTCATGTTTCCCACGGTCTGAAAAGACCAAAAGTCATTCAATTTTCAAACACAAACTTTCCCTAGAAAGTTAGACCAAAGCTCTTTTTTATAACTGGACTCAATTCAGGCAGAAAATGTAACTTTTGAAACACTGATCAGATTTGCAAAAGAAACACATATTCTTGTTCCTCACAGTCTGAAAAGCAAAAAAACACATTCAATTTTCAAGTACAAACTTTCCCTGAGGAGATAAACAAATCGGTATCTCACAATTGGCAATAGGACTCAATTCAGACAGAAAATGTAACTTTTCACACACAGCTCAGATTTGCAAAAGAAACACATATTCTTGTTCCTCACAGTCTAAAAAGCACAAAAACACATTCAATTTTCAAGGACGAACTTTCCTTGAGGCGATAAACCAATCTGTATCTCACAATTGGCAATAGGACTCAATTCAGACAGAAAATGTAACTTTTCACACACTGCTCAGATTTGCAAAAGAAACACATATTCTTGTTCCTCACAGTCTGAAATGTAAAAAAACACATTCAATTTTCAAGTATGAACTTTCCCGGAGGAGATAAACCAATCTGTATCTCACAATTGGCAATAGGACTCATTTCAGACAGAAAATGTAACCTTTCACAGACTGCTCAGATTTGCAAAAGAAATACCTATTCTTGTTCCTCATAGTCTGAAAAGCACAAAAACACATTCAATTTTCAAGTACGAACTTCCCTTGTTGAGATAAACTAATCTGTACCTTACATTTGGCAATAGGACTCAATGAAGCTAGAAAACGTAACTTTAGAGACAGTGGTCCGATTTTCAAAAGGAACACATATTCATGTTTCCCATGGTCTGAAAAGACCAAAAGTCATTCAATTTTCAAACACGAACTTTCCCTAGAAACTTAGACCAAAGTTCATTTTTATAACTGGACTCAATTCAGACAGAAAATGTAACTTTTCACACACTGCTCAGATTTGCAAAAGAAACACATATTCTTGTTCCTCACAGTCTGAAAAGTACAAAAACACATTCAATTTTCAACTACGAACTTTCCCTGAGGAGATAAACCAATCTGTATCTCACAATTGCCAATAGGACTCAATTCAGACAGATAATGTATCTTTAGACACAGTGATCTGATTTACAAAAGAAGCACATATTCTTGTTCCTCACAGTCTGAAAAGCACAAAAACACATTCAATTTTCGAGTACAAACTTTCCCTGAGGAGATAAACCAATCTGTATCTCACAATTGGCAATAGGACTCAATTCAGACAGAAAATGTAACCTTTCACACACTGCTCAGATTTGCAAAAGAAACACATATTCCTGTTCCTCATAGTCTGAAAACCACAAAAACACATTCAATTTTCAAGTACGAACTTTCCTTGAGGAGGTAAAACAAATCTGTATCTTTCAATTGGCAATAGGTCTCAATTAAGCTAATAAACGTAGCTTTAAACCCAGTGATCCGATTTTCAAAAGAAACATATATTCATGTTCCCACGGTCTGAAAAGACCAAAAGTCATTCAATTTTCAAACACAAACTTTCCCTAGAAAGTTAGACCAAAGCTCTTTTTTATAACTTTACTCAATTCAGGCAGAAAATGTAACTTTTGAAACACTGATCACATTTGCAAAAGAAACACATATTCTTGTTCCTCACAGTCTGAAAAGCAAAAAAACACATTCAATTTTCAAGTACAAACTTTCCCTGAGGAGATAAACAAATCGGTATCTCACAATTGGCAATAGGACTCAATTCAGACAGAAAATGTAACTTTTCACACACAGCTCAGATTTGCAAAAGAAACACATATTCTTGTTCCTCACAGTCTAAAAAGCACAAAAACACATTCAATTTTCAAGGACGAACTTTCCTTGAGGCGATAAACCAATCTGTATCTCACAATTGGCAATAGGACTCAATTCAGACAGAAAATGTAACTTTTCACACACTGCTCAGATTTGCAAAAGAAACACATATTCTTGTTCCTCACAGTCTAAAAAGCACAAAAACACATTCAATTTTCAAGGACGAACTTTCCTTGAGGCGATAAACCAATCTGTATCTCACAATTGGCAATAGGACTCATTTCAGACAGAAAATGTAACCTTTCACAGACTGCTCAGATTTGCAAAAGAAATACCTATTCTTGTTCCTCATAGTCTGAAAAGCACAAAAACACATTCAATTTTAAAGTACGAACTTCCCTTGTTGAGATAAACTAATCTGTACCTTACATTTGGCAATAGGACTCAATGAAGCTAGAAAACGTAACTTTAGAGACAGTGGTCCGATTTTCAAAAGGAACACATATTCATGTTTCCCATGGTCTGAAAAGACCAAAAGTCATTCAATTTTCAAACACGAACTTTCCCTAGAAACTTAGACCAAAGTTCATTTTTATAACTGGACTCAATTCAGACAGAAAATGTAACACACTGCTCAGATTTGCAAAAGAAACACATATTCTTGTTCCTCACAGTCTGAAAAGTACAAAAACACATTCAATTTTCAACTACGAACTTTCCCTCAGGAGATAAACCAATCTGTATCTCACAATTGCCAATAGGACTCAGTTCAGACAGATAATGTATCTTTAGACACAGTGATCTGATTTACAAAAGAAGCACATATTCTTGTTCCTCACAGTCTGAAAAGCACAAAAAGACATTCAATTTTCGAGTACGAACTTTCCCTGAGGAGATAAACCAATCTGTATCTCACAATTGGCAATAGGACTCAATTCAGACAGAAAATGTAACCTTTCACACACTGCTCAGATTTGCAAAAGAAACACATATTCTTGTTCCTCATAGTCTGAAAACCACAAAAACACATTCAATTTTCAAGTACGAACTTTCCTTGAGGAGGTAAAACAAATCTGTATCTTTCAATTGGCAATAGGTCTCAATTAAGCTAGTAAACGTAGCTTTAAACCCAGTGATCCGATTTTCAAAAGAAACATATATTCATGTTTCCCACGGTCTGAAAAGACCAAAAGTCATTCAATTTTCAAACACAAACTTTCCCTAGAAAGTTAGACCAAAGCTCTTTTTTATAACTGGACTCAATTCAGGCAGAAAATGTAACTTTTGAAACACTGATCAGATTTGCAAAAGAAACACATATTCTTGTTCCTCACAGTCTGAAAAGCAAAAAAACACATTCAATTTTCAAGTACAAACTTTCCCTGAGGAGATAAACAAATCGGTATCTCACAATTGGCAATAGGACTCAATTCAGACAGAAAATGTAACTTTTCACACACAGCTCAGATTTGCAAAAGAAACACATATTCTTGTTCCTCACAGTCTAAAAAGCACAAAAACACATTCAATTTTCAAGGACGAACTTTCCTTGAGGCGATAAACCAATCTGTATCTCACAATTGGCAATAGGACTCAATTCAGACAGAAAATGTAACTTTTCACACACTGCTCAGATTTGCAAAAGAAACACATATTCTTGTTCCTCACAGTCTGAAATGTAAAAAAACACATTCAATTTTCAAGTATGAACTTTCCCGGAGGAGATAAACCAATCTGTATCTCACAATTGGCAATAGGACTCATTTCAGACAGAAAATGTAACCTTTCACAGACTGCTCAGATTTGCAAAAGAAATACCTATTCTTGTTCCTCATAGTCTGAAAAGCACAAAAACACATTCAATTTTCAAGTACGAACTTCCCTTGTTGAGATAAACTAATCTGTACCTTACATTTGGCAATAGGACTCAATGAAGCTAGAAAACGTAACTTTAGAGACAGTGGTCCGATTTTCAAAAGGAACACATATTCATGTTTCCCATGGTCTGAAAAGACCAAAAGTCATTCAATTTTCAAACACGAACTTTCCCTAGAAACTTAGACCAAAGTTCATTTTTATAACTGGACTCAATTCAGACAGAAAATGTAACTTTTCACACTCTGCTCAGATTTGCAAAAGAAACACATATTCTTGTTCCTCACAGTCTGAAAAGTACAAAAACACATTCAATTTTCAAGTATGAACTTTCCCTGAGGAGATAAACCAATCTGTATCACACAATTGCCAATAGGACTCAATTCAGACAGATAATGTATGTTTAGACACAGTGATCTGATTTACAAAAGAAGCACATATTCTTGTTCCTCACAGTCTGAAAAGCACAAAAACACATTCAATTTTCAAGTACGAACTTTCCCTGAGGAGATAAACCAATCTGTATCTTACAATTGGCAATAGGACTCAATTAAGTTAGAAAACGTAACTTTAAACCCAGTGATCCGATTTTGAAAACAAACATATATTCATGTTTCCCATGGTCTGAAAACACCCAAAGTTATTCAATTTTCAAACACGAACTTTCCCTAGAAAGTTAATCAAAAGCTCTTTTTTATAACTGGACTCAATTCAGGCAGAAAATGTAATTTTTGAAACAATGCTCAGATTTGGAAAGAAACACATATTCTTGTTCCTCACAGTCTGAAAAGTACAAAAACACATTCAATTTTCAAGTACGAACTTTCCCTGAGGAGATAAACCAATCTGTATCTCACAATTGGCAATAGGACTCAATTCAGAAAGAAAATGTAACCTTTCACAGACTGCTCAGATTTGCAAAAGAAATACCTATTCTTGTTCCTCATAGTCTGAAAAGCACAAAAACACATTCAAGTTTCAAGTACGAACTTCCCTTGTTGAGATAAACTAATCTGTACCTTACATTTGGCAATAGGACTCAATGAAGCTAGAAAACGTAACTTTAGAGACAGTGGTCCGATTTTCAAAAGGAACACATATTCATGTTTCCCATGGTCTGAAAAGACCAAGAGTCATTCAATTTTCAAACACGAACTTTCCCTAGAAACTTAGACCAAAGTTCATTTTTATAACTGGACTCAATTCAGACAGAAAATGTAACTTTTCACACACTGCTCAGATTTGCAAAAGAAACACATATTCTTGTTCCTCACAGTCTGAAATGTAAAAAAACACATTCAATTTTCAAGTATGAACTTTCCCGGAGGAGATAAACCAATCTGTATCTCACAATTGGCAATAGGACTCATTTCAGACAGAAAATGTAACCTTTCACAGACTGCTCAGATTTGCAAAAGAAATACCTATTCTTGTTCCTCATAGTCTGAAAAGCACAAAAACACATTCAATTTTAAAGTACGAACTTCCCTTGTTGAGATAAACTAATCTGTACCTTACATTTGGCAATAGGACTCAATGAAGCTAGAAAACGTAACTTTAGAGACAGTGGTCCGATTTTCAAAAGGAACACATATTCATGTTTCCCATGGTCTGAAAAGACCAAGAGTCATTCAATTTTCAAACACGAACTTTCCCTAGAAACTTAGACCAAAGTTCATTTTTATAACTGGACTCAATTCAGACAGAAAATGTAACTTTTCACACACTGCTCAGATTTGCAAAAGAAACACATATTCTTGTTCCTCACAGTCTGAAAAGTACAAAAACACATTCAATTTTCAACTACGAACTTTCCCTCAGGAGATAAACCAATCTGTATCTCACAATTGCCAATAGGACTCAGTTCAGACAGATAATGTATCTTTAGACACAGTGATCTGATTTACAAAAGAAGCACATATTCTTGTTCCTCACAGTCTGAAAAGCACAAAAAGACATTCAATTTTCGAGTACGAACTTTCCCTGAGGAGATAAACCAATCTGTATCTCACAATTGGCAATAGGACTCAATTCAGACAGAAAATGTAACCTTTCACACACTGCTCAGATTTGCAAAAGAAACACATATTCTTGTTCCTCATAGTCTGAAAACCACAAAAACACATTCAATTTTCAAGTACGAACTTTCCTTGAGGAGGTAAAACAAATCTGTATCTTTCAATTGGCAATAGGTCTCAATTAAGCTAGTAAACGTAGCTTTAAACCCAGTGATCCAATTTTCAAAAGAAACATATATTCATGTTTCCCACGGTCTGAAAAGACCAAAAGTCATTCAATTTTCAAACACAAACTTTCCCTAGAAAGTTAGACCAAAGCTCTTTTTTATAACTGGACTCAATTCAGGCAGAAAATGTAACTTTTGAAACACTGATCAGATTTGCAAAAGAAACACATATTCTTGTTCCTCACAGTCTGAAAAGCAAAAAAACACATTCAATTTTCAAGTACAAACTTTCCCTGAGGAGATAAACAAATCGGTATCTCACAATTGGCAATAGGACTCAATTCAGACAGAAAATGTAACTTTTCACACACAGCTCAGATTTGCAAAAGAAACACATATTCTTGTTCCTCACAGTCTAAAAAGCACAAAAACACATTCAATTTTCAAGGACGAACTTTCCTTGAGGCGATAAACCAATCTGTATCTCACAATTGGCAATAGGACTCAATTCAGACAGAAAATGTAACTTTTCACACACTGCTCAGATTTGCAAAAGAAACACATATTCTTGTTCCTCACAGTCTGAAATGTAAAAAAACACATTCAATTTTCAAGTATGAACTTTCCCGGAGGAGATAAACCAATCTGTATCTCACAATTGGCAATAGGACTCATTTCAGACAGAAAATGTAACCTTTCACAGACTGCTCAGATTTGCAAAAGAAATACCTATTCTTGTTCCTCATAGTCTGAAAAGCACAAAAACACATTCAATTTTCAAGTACGAACTTCCCTTGTTGAGATAAACTAATCTGTACCTTACATTTGGCAATAGGACTCAATGAAGCTAGAAAACGTAACTTTAGAGACAGTGGTCCGATTTTCAAAAGGAACACATATTCATGTTTCCCATGGTCTGAAAAGACCAAAAGTCATTCAATTTTCAAACACGAACTTTCCCTAGAAACTTAGACCAAAGTTCATTTTTATAACTGGACTCAATTCAGACAGAAAATGTAACTTTTCACACTCTGCTCAGATTTGCAAAAGAAACACATATTCTTGTTCCTCACAGTCTGAAAAGTACAAAAACACATTCAATTTTCAAGTATGAACTTTCCCTGAGGAGATAAACCAATCTGTATCTCACAATTGCCAATAGGACTCAATTCAGACAGATAATGTATGTTTAGACACAGTGATCTGATTTACAAAAGAAGCACATATTCTTGTTCCTCATAGTCTGAAAAGCACAAAAACACATTCAATTTTCAAGTACGAACTTTCCCTGAGGAGATAAACCAATCTGTATCTTACAATTGGCAATAGGACTCAATTAAGTTAGAAAACGTAACTTTAAACCCAGTGATCCGATTTTGAAAACAAACATATATTCATGTTTCCCATGGTCTGAAAACACCCAAAGTTATTCAATTTTCAAACACGAACTTTCCCTAGAAAGTTAATCAAAAGCTCTTTTTTATAACTGGACTCAATTCAGGCAGAAAATGTAATTTTTGAAACAATGCTCAGATTTGGAAAGAAACACATATTCTTGTTCCTCACAGTCTGAAAAGTACAAAAACACATTCAATTTTCAAGTACGAACTTTCCCTGAGGAGATAAACCAATCTGTATCTCACAATTGGCAATAGGACTCAATTCAGAAAGAAAATGTAACCTTTCACAGACTGCTCAGATTTGCAAAAGAAATACCTATTCTTGTTCCTCATAGTCTGAAAAGCACAAAAACACATTCAAGTTTCAAGTACGAACTTCCCTTGTTGAGATAAACTAATCTGTACCTTACATTTGGCAATAGGACTCAATGAAGCTAGAAAACGTAACTTTAGAGACAGTGGTCCGATTTTCAAAAGGAACACATATTCATGTTTCCCATGGTCTGAAAAGACCAAGAGTCATTCAATTTTCAAACACGAACTTTCCCTAGAAACTTAGACCAAAGTTCATTTTTATAACTGGACTCAATTCAGACAGAAAATGTAACTTTTCACACACTGCTCAGATTTGCAAAAGAAACACATATTCTTGTTCCTCACAGTCTGAAAAGTACAAAAACACATTCAATTTTCAACTACGAACTTTCCCTGAGGAGATAAATCAATCTGTATCTCACAATTGGCAATAGGACTCAATTCAGACAGAAAATGTAACTTTTCACACACTGCTCAGATTTGCAAAAGAAACACATATTCTTGTTCCTCACAGTCTGAAATGTAAAAAAACACATTCAATTTTCAAGTATGAACTTTCCCGGAGGAGATAAACCAATCTGTATCTCACAATTGGCAATAGGACTCATTTCAGACAGAAAATGTAACCTTTCACAGACTGCTCAGATTTGCAAAAGAAATACCTATTCTTGTTCCTCATAGTCTGAAAAGCACAAAAACACATTCAATTTTCAAGTACGAACTTCCCTTTTTGAGATAAACTAATCTGTACCTTACATTTGGCAATAGGACTCAATGAAGCTAGAAAACGTAACTTTAGAGACAGTGGTCCGATTTTCAAAAGGAACACATATTCATGTTTCCCATGGTCTGAAAAGACCAAAAGTCATTCAATTTTCAAACACGAACTTTCCCTAGAAACTTAGACCAAAGTTCATTTTTATAACTGGACTCAATTCAGACAGAAAATGTAACTTTTCACACACTGCTCAGATTTGCAAAAGAAACACATATTCTTGTTCCTCACAGTCTGAAAAGTACAAAAACACATTCAATTTTCAAGTATGAACTTTCCCTGAGGAGATAAACCAATCTGTATCTCACAATTGCCAATAGGACTCAATTCAGACAGATAATGTATGTTTAGACACAGTGATCTGATTTACAAAAGAAGCACATATTCTTGTTCCTCACAGTCTGAAAAGCAAAAAAACACATTCAATTTTCAAGTACGAACTTTCCCTGAGGAGTTAAAACAATCTGTATCTTACAATTGGCAATAGGACTCAATTAAGTTAGAAAACGTAACTTTAAACCCAGTGATCCGATTTTGAAAACAAACATATATTCATGTTTCCCATGGTCTGAAAACACCCAAAGTTATTCAATTTTCAAACACGAACTTTCCCTAGAAAGTTAATCAAAAGCTCTTTTTTATAACTGGACTCAATTCAGGCAGAAAATGTAATTTTTGAAACAATGCTCAGATTTGCAAAAGAAACACATATTCTTGTTCCTCACAGTCTGAAAAGTACAAAAACACATTCAATTTTCAAGTATGAACTTTCCCGGAGGAGATAAACCAATCTGTATCTCACAATTGGCAATAGGACTCATTGCAGACAGAAAATGTAACCTTTCACAGACTGCTCAGATTTGCAAAAGAAATACCTATTCTTGTTCCTCATAGTCTGAAAAGCACAAAAACACATTCAATTTTCAAGTACGAACTTCCCTTGTTGAGATAAACTAATCTGTACCTTACATTTGGCAATAGGACTCAATGAAGCTAGAAAACGTAACTTTAGAGACAGTGGTCCGATTTTCAAAAGGAACACATATTCATGTTTCCCATGGTCTGAAAAGACCAAAAGTCATTCAATTTTCAAACACGAACTTTCCCTAGAAACTTAGACCAAAGTTCATTTTTATAACTGGACTCAATTCAGACAGAAAATGTAACTTTTCACACACTGCTCAGATTTACAAAAGAAGCACATATTCTTGTTCCTCACAGTCTGAAAAGCAAAAAAACACATTCAATTTTCAAGTACAAACTTTCCCTGAGGAGATAAACAAATCGGTATCTCACAATTGGCAATAGGACTCAATTCAGACAGAAAATGTAACTTTTCACACACAGCTCAGATTTGCAAAAGAAACACATATTCTTGTTCCTCACAGTCTAAAAAGCACAAAAACACATTCAATTTTCAAGGACGAACTTTCCTTGAGGCGATAAACCAATCTGTATCTCACAATTGGCAATAGGACTCAATTCAGACAGAAAATGTAACTTTTCACACACTGCTCAGATTTGCAAAAGAAACACATATTCTTGTTCCTCACAGTCTAAAAAGCACAAAAACACATTCAATTTTCAAGGACGAACTTTCCTTGAGGCGATAAACCAATCTGTATCTCACAATTGGCAATAGGACTCATTTCAGACAGAAAATGTAACCTTTCACAGACTGCTCAGATTTCCAAAAGAAATACCTATTCTTGTTCCTCATAGTCTGAAAAGCACAAAAACACATTCAATTTTCAAGTACGAACTTCCCTTGTTGAGATAAACTAATCTGTACCTTACATTTGGCAATAGGACTCAATGAAGCTAGAAAACGTAACTTTAGAGACAGTGGTCCGATTTTCAAAAGGAACACATATTCATGTTTCCCATGGTCTGAAAAGACCAAAAGTCATTCAATTTTCAAACACGAACTTTCCCTAGAAACTTAGACCAAAGTTCATTTTTATAACTGGACTCAATTCAGACAGAAAATGTAACTTTTCACACACTGCTCAGATTTGCAAAAGAAACACATATTCTTGTTCCTCACAGTCTGAAAAGTACAAAAACACATTCAATTTTCAACTACGAACTTTCCCTGAGGAGATAAACCAATCTGTATCTCACAATTGCCAATAGGACTCAATTCAGACAGAAAATGTAACCTTTCACACACTGCTCAGATTTGCAAAAGAAACACATATTCTTGTTCCTCATAGTCTGAAAACCACAAAAACACATTCAATTTTCAAGTACGAACTTTCCTTGAGGAGGTAAAACAAATCTGTATCTTTCAATTGGCAATAGGTCTCAATTAAGCTAGTAAACGTAGCTTTAAAACCAGTGATCCGATTTTCAAAAGAAACATATATTCATGTTTCCCACGGTCTGAAAAGACCAAAAGTCATTCAATTTTCAAACACAAACTTTCCCTAGAAAGTTAGACCAAAGCTCTTTTTTATAACTGGACTCAATTCAGGCAGAAAATGTAACTTTTGAAACACTGATCAGATTTGCAAAAGAAACACATATTCTTGTTCCTCACAGTCTGAAAAGCAAAAAAACACATTCAATTTTCAAGAACAAACTTTCCCTGAGGAGATAAACAAATCGGTATCTCACAATTGGCAATAGGACTCAATTCAGACAGAAAATGTAACTTTTCACACACAGCTCAGATTTGCAAAAGAAACACATATTCTTGTTCCTCACAGTCTAAAAAGCACAAAAACACATTCAATTTTCAAGGACCAACTTTCCTTGAGGCGATAAACCAATCTGTATCTCACAATTGGCAATAGGACTCAATTCAGACAGAAAATGTAACTTTTCACACACTGCTCAGATTTGCAAAAGAAACACATATTCTTGTTCCTCACAGTCTGAAATGTAAAAAAACACATTCAATTTTCAAGTATGAACTTTCCCGGAGGAGATAAACCAATCTGTATCTCACAATTGGCAATAGGACTCATTTCAGACAGAAAATGTAACCTTTCACAGACTGCTCAGATTTGCAAAAGAAATACCTATTCTTGTTCCTCATAGTCTGAAAAGCACAAAAACACATTCAATTTTAAAGTACGAACTTCCCTTGTTGAGATAAACTAATCTGTACCTTACATTTGGCAATAGGACTCAATGAAGCTAGAAAACGTAACTTTAGAGACAGTGGTCCGATTTTCAAAAGGAACACATATTCATGTTTCCCATGGTCTGAAAAGACCAAAAGTCATTCAATTTTCAAACACGAACTTTCCCTAGAAACTTAGACCAAAGTTCATTTTTATAACTGGACTCAATTCAGACAGAAAATGTAACACACTGCTCAGATTTGCAAAAGAAACACATATTCTTGTTCCTCACAGTCTGAAAAGTACAAAAACACATTCAATTTTCAACTACGAACTTTCCCTCAGGAGATAAACCAATCTGTATCTCACAATTGCCAATAGGACTCAGTTCAGACAGATAATGTATCTTTAGACACAGTGATCTGATTTACAAAAGAAGCACATATTCTTGTTCCTCACAGTCTGAAAAGCACAAAAAGACATTCAATTTTCGAGTACGAACTTTCCCTGAGGAGATAAACCAATCTGTATCTCACAATTGGCAATAGGACTCAATTCAGACAGAAAATGTAACCTTTCACACACTGCTCAGATTTGCAAAAGAAACACATATTCTTGTTCCTCATAGTCTGAAAACCACAAAAACACATTCAATTTTCAAGTACGAACTTTCCTTGAGGAGGTAAAACAAATCTGTATCTTTCAATTGGCAATAGGTCTCAATTAAGCTAGTAAACGTAGCTTTAAACCCAGTGATCCGATTTTCAAAAGAAACATATATTCATGTTTCCCACGGTCTGAAAAGACCAAAAGTCATTCAATTTTCAAACACAAACTTTCCCTAGAAAGTTAGACCAAAGCTCTTTTTTATAACTGGACTCAATTCAGGCAGAAAATGTAACTTTTGAAACACTGATCAGATTTGCAAAAGAAACACATATTCTTGTTCCTCACAGTCTGAAAAGCAAAAAAACACATTCAATTTTCAAGTACAAACTTTCCCTGAGGAGATAAACAAATCGGTATCTCACAATTGGCAATAGGACTCAATTCAGACAGAAAATGTAACTTTTCACACACAGCTCAGATTTGCAAAAGAAACACATATTCTTGTTCCTCACAGTCTAAAAAGCACAAAAACACATTCAATTTTCAAGGACGAACTTTCCTTGAGGCGATAAACCAATCTGTATCTCACAATTGGCAATAGGACTCAATTCAGACAGAAAATGTAACTTTTCACACACTGCTCAGATTTGCAAAAGAAACACATATTCTTGTTCCTCACAGTCTGAAATGTAAAAAAACACATTCAATTTTCAAGTATGAACTTTCCCGGAGGAGATAAACCAATCTGTATCTCACAATTGGCAATAGGACTCATTTCAGACAGAAAATGTAACCTTTCACAGACTGCTCAGATTTGCAAAAGAAATACCTATTCTTGTTCCTCATAGTCTGAAAAGCACAAAAACACATTCAATTTTCAAGTACGAACTTCCCTTGTTGAGATAAACTAATCTGTACCTTACATTTGGCAATAGGACTCAATGAAGCTAGAAAACGTAACTTTAGAGACAGTGGTCCGATTTTCAAAAGGAACACATATTCATGTTTCCCATGGTCTGAAAAGACCAAAAGTCATTCAATTTTCAAACACGAACTTTCCCTAGAAACTTAGACCAAAGTTCATTTTTATAACTGGACTCAATTCAGACAGAAAATGTAACTTTTCACACTCTGCTCAGATTTGCAAAAGAAACACATATTCTTGTTCCTCACAGTCTGAAAAGTACAAAAACACATTCAATTTTCAAGTATGAACTTTCCCTGAGGAGATAAACCAATCTGTATCACACAATTGCCAATAGGACTCAATTCAGACAGATAATGTATGTTTAGACACAGTGATCTGATTTACAAAAGAAGCACATATTCTTGTTCCTCACAGTCTGAAAAGCACAAAAACACATTCAATTTTCAAGTACGAACTTTCCCTGAGGAGATAAACCAATCTGTATCTTACAATTGGCAATAGGACTCAATTAAGTTAGAAAACGTAACTTTAAACCCAGTGATCCGATTTTGAAAACAAACATATATTCATGTTTCCCATGGTCTGAAAACACCCAAAGTTATTCAATTTTCAAACACGAACTTTCCCTAGAAAGTTAATCAAAAGCTCTTTTTTATAACTGGACTCAATTCAGGCAGAAAATGTAATTTTTGAAACAATGCTCAGATTTGGAAAGAAACACATATTCTTGTTCCTCACAGTCTGAAAAGTACAAAAACACATTCAATTTTCAAGTACGAACTTTCCCTGAGGAGATAAACCAATCTGTATCTCACAATTGGCAATAGGACTCAATTCAGAAAGAAAATGTAACCTTTCACAGACTGCTCAGATTTGCAAAAGAAATACCTATTCTTGTTCCTCATAGTCTGAAAAGCACAAAAACACATTCAAGTTTCAAGTACGAACTTCCCTTGTTGAGATAAACTAATCTGTACCTTACATTTGGCAATAGGACTCAATGAAGCTAGAAAACGTAACTTTAGAGACAGTGGTCCGATTTTCAAAAGGAACACATATTCATGTTTCCCATGGTCTGAAAAGACCAAGAGTCATTCAATTTTCAAACACGAACTTTCCCTAGAAACTTAGACCAAAGTTCATTTTTATAACTGGACTCAATTCAGACAGAAAATGTAACTTTTCACACACTGCTCAGATTTGCAAAAGAAACACATATTCTTGTTCCTCACAGTCTGAAATGTAAAAAAACACATTCAATTTTCAAGTATGAACTTTCCCGGAGGAGATAAACCAATCTGTATCTCACAATTGGCAATAGGACTCATTTCAGACAGAAAATGTAACCTTTCACAGACTGCTCAGATTTGCAAAAGAAATACCTATTCTTGTTCCTCATAGTCTGAAAAGCACAAAAACACATTCAATTTTAAAGTACGAACTTCCCTTGTTGAGATAAACTAATCTGTACCTTACATTTGGCAATAGGACTCAATGAAGCTAGAAAACGTAACTTTAGAGACAGTGGTCCGATTTTCAAAAGGAACACATATTCATGTTTCCCATGGTCTGAAAAGACCAAGAGTCATTCAATTTTCAAACACGAACTTTCCCTAGAAACTTAGACCAAAGTTCATTTTTATAACTGGACTCAATTCAGACAGAAAATGTAACTTTTCACACACTGCTCAGATTTGCAAAAGAAACACATATTCTTGTTCCTCACAGTCTGAAAAGTACAAAAACACATTCAATTTTCAACTACGAACTTTCCCTCAGGAGATAAACCAATCTGTATCTCACAATTGCCAATAGGACTCAGTTCAGACAGATAATGTATCTTTAGACACAGTGATCTGATTTACAAAAGAAGCACATATTCTTGTTCCTCACAGTCTGAAAAGCACAAAAAGACATTCAATTTTCGAGTACGAACTTTCCCTGAGGAGATAAACCAATCTGTATCTCACAATTGGCAATAGGACTCAATTCAGACAGAAAATGTAACCTTTCACACACTGCTCAGATTTGCAAAAGAAACACATATTCTTGTTCCTCATAGTCTGAAAACCACAAAAACACATTCAATTTTCAAGTACGAACTTTCCTTGAGGAGGTAAAACAAATCTGTATCTTTCAATTGGCAATAGGTCTCAATTAAGCTAGTAAACGTAGCTTTAAACCCAGTGATCCAATTTTCAAAAGAAACATATATTCATGTTTCCCACGGTCTGAAAAGACCAAAAGTCATTCAATTTTCAAACACAAACTTTCCCTAGAAAGTTAGACCAAAGCTCTTTTTTATAACTGGACTCAATTCAGGCAGAAAATGTAACTTTTGAAACACTGATCAGATTTGCAAAAGAAACACATATTCTTGTTCCTCACAGTCTGAAAAGCAAAAAAACACATTCAATTTTCAAGTACAAACTTTCCCTGAGGAGATAAACAAATCGGTATCTCACAATTGGCAATAGGACTCAATTCAGACAGAAAATGTAACTTTTCACACACAGCTCAGATTTGCAAAAGAAACACATATTCTTGTTCCTCACAGTCTAAAAAGCACAAAAACACATTCAATTTTCAAGGACGAACTTTCCTTGAGGCGATAAACCAATCTGTATCTCACAATTGGCAATAGGACTCAATTCAGACAGAAAATGTAACTTTTCACACACTGCTCAGATTTGCAAAAGAAACACATATTCTTGTTCCTCACAGTCTGAAATGTAAAAAAACACATTCAATTTTCAAGTATGAACTTTCCCGGAGGAGATAAACCAATCTGTATCTCACAATTGGCAATAGGACTCATTTCAGACAGAAAATGTAACCTTTCACAGACTGCTCAGATTTGCAAAAGAAATACCTATTCTTGTTCCTCATAGTCTGAAAAGCACAAAAACACATTCAATTTTCAAGTACGAACTTCCCTTGTTGAGATAAACTAATCTGTACCTTACATTTGGCAATAGGACTCAATGAAGCTAGAAAACGTAACTTTAGAGACAGTGGTCCGATTTTCAAAAGGAACACATATTCATGTTTCCCATGGTCTGAAAAGACCAAAAGTCATTCAATTTTCAAACACGAACTTTCCCTAGAAACTTAGACCAAAGTTCATTTTTATAACTGGACTCAATTCAGACAGAAAATGTAACTTTTCACACTCTGCTCAGATTTGCAAAAGAAACACATATTCTTGTTCCTCACAGTCTGAAAAGTACAAAAACACATTCAATTTTCAAGTATGAACTTTCCCTGAGGAGATAAACCAATCTGTATCTCACAATTGCCAATAGGACTCAATTCAGACAGATAATGTATGTTTAGACACAGTGATCTGATTTACAAAAGAAGCACATATTCTTGTTCCTCATAGTCTGAAAAGCACAAAAACACATTCAATTTTCAAGTACGAACTTTCCCTGAGGAGATAAACCAATCTGTATCTTACAATTGGCAATAGGACTCAATTAAGTTAGAAAACGTAACTTTAAACCCAGTGATCCGATTTTGAAAACAAACATATATTCATGTTTCCCATGGTCTGAAAACACCCAAAGTTATTCAATTTTCAAACACGAACTTTCCCTAGAAAGTTAATCAAAAGCTCTTTTTTATAACTGGACTCAATTCAGGCAGAAAATGTAATTTTTGAAACAATGCTCAGATTTGGAAAGAAACACATATTCTTGTTCCTCACAGTCTGAAAAGTACAAAAACACATTCAATTTTCAAGTACGAACTTTCCCTGAGGAGATAAACCAATCTGTATCTCACAATTGGCAATAGGACTCAATTCAGAAAGAAAATGTAACCTTTCACAGACTGCTCAGATTTGCAAAAGAAATACCTATTCTTGTTCCTCATAGTCTGAAAAGCACAAAAACACATTCAAGTTTCAAGTACGAACTTCCCTTGTTGAGATAAACTAATCTGTACCTTACATTTGGCAATAGGACTCAATGAAGCTAGAAAACGTAACTTTAGAGACAGTGGTCCGATTTTCAAAAGGAACACATATTCATGTTTCCCATGGTCTGAAAAGACCAAGAGTCATTCAATTTTCAAACACGAACTTTCCCTAGAAACTTAGACCAAAGTTCATTTTTATAACTGGACTCAATTCAGACAGAAAATGTAACTTTTCACACACTGCTCAGATTTGCAAAAGAAACACATATTCTTGTTCCTCACAGTCTGAAAAGTACAAAAACACATTCAATTTTCAACTACGAACTTTCCCTGAGGAGATAAATCAATCTGTATCTCACAATTGGCAATAGGACTCAATTCAGACAGAAAATGTAACTTTTCACACACTGCTCAGATTTGCAAAAGAAACACATATTCTTGTTCCTCACAGTCTGAAATGTAAAAAAACACATTCAATTTTCAAGTATGAACTTTCCCGGAGGAGATAAACCAATCTGTATCTCACAATTGGCAATAGGACTCATTTCAGACAGAAAATGTAACCTTTCACAGACTGCTCAGATTTGCAAAAGAAATACCTATTCTTGTTCCTCATAGTCTGAAAAGCACAAAAACACATTCAATTTTCAAGTACGAACTTCCCTTTTTGAGATAAACTAATCTGTACCTTACATTTGGCAATAGGACTCAATGAAGCTAGAAAACGTAACTTTAGAGACAGTGGTCCGATTTTCAAAAGGAACACATATTCATGTTTCCCATGGTCTGAAAAGACCAAAAGTCATTCAATTTTCAAACACGAACTTTCCCTAGAAACTTAGACCAAAGTTCATTTTTATAACTGGACTCAATTCAGACAGAAAATGTAACTTTTCACACACTGCTCAGATTTGCAAAAGAAACACATATTCTTGTTCCTCACAGTCTGAAAAGTACAAAAACACATTCAATTTTCAAGTATGAACTTTCCCTGAGGAGATAAACCAATCTGTATCTCACAATTGCCAATAGGACTCAATTCAGACAGATAATGTATGTTTAGACACAGTGATCTGATTTACAAAAGAAGCACATATTCTTGTTCCTCACAGTCTGAAAAGCAAAAAAACACATTCAATTTTCAAGTACGAACTTTCCCTGAGGAGATAAACCAATCTGTATCTTACAATTGGCAATAGGACTCAATTAAGTTAGAAAACGTAACTTTAAACCCAGTGATCCGATTTTGAAAACAAACATATATTCATGTTTCCCATGGTCTGAAAACACCCAAAGTTATTCAATTTTCAAACACGAACTTTCCCTAGAAAGTTAATCAAAAGCTCTTTTTTATAACTGGACTCAATTCAGGCAGAAAATGTAATTTTTGAAACAATGCTCAGATTTGCAAAAGAAACACATATTCTTGTTCCTCACAGTCTGAAAAGTACAAAAACACATTCAATTTTCAAGTATGAACTTTCCCGGAGGAGATAAACCAATCTGTATCTCACAATTGGCAATAGGACTCATTGCAGACAGAAAATGTAACCTTTCACAGACTGCTCAGATTTGCAAAAGAAATACCTATTCTTGTTCCTCATAGTCTGAAAAGCACAAAAACACATTCAATTTTCAAGTACGAACTTCCCTTGTTGAGATAAACTAATCTGTACCTTACATTTGGCAATAGGACTCAATGAAGCTAGAAAACGTAACTTTAGAGACAGTGGTCCGATTTTCAAAAGGAACACATATTCATGTTTCCCATGGTCTGAAAAGACCAAAAGTCATTCAATTTTCAAACACGAACTTTCCCTAGAAACTTAGACCAAAGTTCATTTTTATAACTGGACTCAATTCAGACAGAAAATGTAACTTTTCACACACTGCTCAGATTTACAAAAGAAGCACATATTCTTGTTCCTCACAGTCTGAAAAGCAAAAAAACACATTCAATTTTCAAGTACAAACTTTCCCTGAGGAGATAAACAAATCGGTATCTCACAATTGGCAATAGGACTCAATTCAGACAGAAAATGTAACTTTTCACACACAGCTCAGATTTGCAAAAGAAACACATATTCTTGTTCCTCACAGTCTAAAAAGCACAAAAACACATTCAATTTTCAAGGACGAACTTTCCTTGAGGCGATAAACCAATCTGTATCTCACAATTGGCAATAGGACTCAATTCAGACAGAAAATGTAACTTTTCACACACTGCTCAGATTTGCAAAAGAAACACATATTCTTGTTCCTCACAGTCTAAAAAGCACAAAAACACATTCAATTTTCAAGGACGAACTTTCCTTGAGGCGATAAACCAATCTGTATCTCACAATTGGCAATAGGACTCATTTCAGACAGAAAATGTAACCTTTCACAGACTGCTCAGATTTCCAAAAGAAATACCTATTCTTGTTCCTCATAGTCTGAAAAGCACAAAAACACATTCAATTTTCAAGTACGAACTTCCCTTGTTGAGATAAACTAATCTGTACCTTACATTTGGCAATAGGACTCAATGAAGCTAGAAAACGTAACTTTAGAGACAGTGGTCCGATTTTCAAAAGGAACACATATTCATGTTTCCCATGGTCTGAAAAGACCAAAAGTCATTCAATTTTCAAACACGAACTTTCCCTAGAAACTTAGACCAAAGTTCATTTTTATAACTGGACTCAATTCAGACAGAAAATGTAACTTTTCACACACTGCTCAGATTTGCAAAAGAAACACATATTCTTGTTCCTCACAGTCTGAAAAGTACAAAAACACATTCAATTTTCAACTACGAACTTTCCCTGAGGAGATAAACCAATCTGTATCTCACAATTGCCAATAGGACTCAATTCAGACAGAAAATGTAACCTTTCACACACTGCTCAGATTTGCAAAAGAAACACATATTCTTGTTCCTCATAGTCTGAAAACCACAAAAACACATTCAATTTTCAAGTACGAACTTTCCTTGAGGAGGTAAAACAAATCTGTATCTTTCAATTGGCAATAGGTCTCAATTAAGCTAGTAAACGTAGCTTTAAAACCAGTGATCCGATTTTCAAAAGAAACATATATTCATGTTTCCCACGGTCTGAAAAGACCAAAAGTCATTCAATTTTCAAACACAAACTTTCCCTAGAAAGTTAGACCAAAGCTCTTTTTTATAACTGGACTCAATTCAGGCAGAAAATGTAACTTTTGAAACACTGATCAGATTTGCAAAAGAAACACATATTCTTGTTCCTCACAGTCTGAAAAGCAAAAAAACACATTCAATTTTCAAGAACAAACTTTCCCTGAGGAGATAAACAAATCGGTATCTCACAATTGGCAATAGGACTCAATTCAGACAGAAAATGTAACTTTTCACACACAGCTCAGATTTGCAAAAGAAACACATATTCTTGTTCCTCACAGTCTAAAAAGCACAAAAACACATTCAATTTTCAAGGACCAACTTTCCTTGAGGCGATAAACCAATCTGTATCTCACAATTGGCAATAGGACTCAATTCAGACAGAAAATGTAACTTTTCACACACTGCTCAGATTTGCAAAAGAAACACATATTCTTGTTCCTCACAGTCTGAAATGTAAAAAAACACATTCAATTTTCAAGTATGAACTTTCCCGGAGGAGATAAACCAATCTGTATCTCACAATTGGCAATAGGACTCATTTCAGACAGAAAATGTAACCTTTCACAGACTGCTCAGATTTGCAAAAGAAATACCTATTCTTGTTCCTCATAGTCTGAAAAGCACAAAAACACATTCAATTTTAAAGTACGAACTTCCCTTGTTGAGATAAACTAATCTGTACCTTACATTTGGCAATAGGACTCAATGAAGCTAGAAAACGTAACTTTAGAGACAGTGGTCCGATTTTCAAAAGGAACACATATTCATGTTTCCCATGGTCTGAAAAGACCAAAAGTCATTCAATTTTCAAACACGAACTTTCCCTAGAAACTTAGACCAAAGTTCATTTTTATAACTGGACTCAATTCAGACAGAAAATGTAACACACTGCTCAGATTTGCAAAAGAAACACATATTCTTGTTCCTCACAGTCTGAAAAGTACAAAAACACATTCAATTTTCAACTACGAACTTTCCCTCAGGAGATAAACCAATCTGTATCTCACAATTGCCAATAGGACTCAGTTCAGACAGATAATGTATCTTTAGACACAGTGATCTGATTTACAAAAGAAGCACATATTCTTGTTCCTCACAGTCTGAAAAGCACAAAAAGACATTCAATTTTCGAGTACGAACTTTCCCTGAGGAGATAAACCAATCTGTATCTCACAATTGGCAATAGGACTCAATTCAGACAGAAAATGTAACCTTTCACACACTGCTCAGATTTGCAAAAGAAACACATATTCTTGTTCCTCATAGTCTGAAAACCACAAAAACACATTCAATTTTCAAGTACGAACTTTCCTTGAGGAGGTAAAACAAATCTGTATCTTTCAATTGGCAATAGGTCTCAATTAAGCTAGTAAACGTAGCTTTAAACCCAGTGATCCGATTTTCAAAAGAAACATATATTCATGTTTCCCACGGTCTGAAAAGACCAAAAGTCATTCAATTTTCAAACACAAACTTTCCCTAGAAAGTTAGACCAAAGCTCTTTTTTATAACTGGACTCAATTCAGGCAGAAAATGTAACTTTTGAAACACTGATCAGATTTGCAAAAGAAACACATATTCTTGTTCCTCACAGTCTGAAAAGCAAAAAAACACATTCAATTTTCAAGTACAAACTTTCCCTGAGGAGATAAACAAATCGGTATCTCACAATTGGCAATAGGACTCAATTCAGACAGAAAATGTAACTTTTCACACACAGCTCAGATTTGCAAAAGAAACACATATTCTTGTTCCTCACAGTCTAAAAAGCACAAAAACACATTCAATTTTCAAGGACGAACTTTCCTTGAGGCGATAAACCAATCTGTATCTCACAATTGGCAATAGGACTCAATTCAGACAGAAAATGTAACTTTTCACACACTGCTCAGATTTGCAAAAGAAACACATATTCTTGTTCCTCACAGTCTGAAATGTAAAAAAACACATTCAATTTTCAAGTATGAACTTTCCCGGAGGAGATAAACCAATCTGTATCTCACAATTGGCAATAGGACTCATTTCAGACAGAAAATGTAACCTTTCACAGACTGCTCAGATTTGCAAAAGAAATACCTATTCTTGTTCCTCATAGTCTGAAAAGCACAAAAACACATTCAATTTTCAAGTACGAACTTCCCTTGTTGAGATAAACTAATCTGTACCTTACATTTGGCAATAGGACTCAATGAAGCTAGAAAACGTAACTTTAGAGACAGTGGTCCGATTTTCAAAAGGAACACATATTCATGTTTCCCATGGTCTGAAAAGACCAAAAGTCATTCAATTTTCAAACACGAACTTTCCCTAGAAACTTAGACCAAAGTTCATTTTTATAACTGGACTCAATTCAGACAGAAAATGTAACTTTTCACACTCTGCTCAGATTTGCAAAAGAAACACATATTCTTGTTCCTCACAGTCTGAAAAGTACAAAAACACATTCAATTTTCAAGTATGAACTTTCCCTGAGGAGATAAACCAATCTGTATCACACAATTGCCAATAGGACTCAATTCAGACAGATAATGTATGTTTAGACACAGTGATCTGATTTACAAAAGAAGCACATATTCTTGTTCCTCACAGTCTGAAAAGCACAAAAACACATTCAATTTTCAAGTACGAACTTTCCCTGAGGAGATAAACCAATCTGTATCTTACAATTGGCAATAGGACTCAATTAAGTTAGAAAACGTAACTTTAAACCCAGTGATCCGATTTTGAAAACAAACATATATTCATGTTTCCCATGGTCTGAAAACACCCAAAGTTATTCAATTTTCAAACACGAACTTTCCCTAGAAAGTTAATCAAAAGCTCTTTTTTATAACTGGACTCAATTCAGGCAGAAAATGTAATTTTTGAAACAATGCTCAGATTTGGAAAGAAACACATATTCTTGTTCCTCACAGTCTGAAAAGTACAAAAACACATTCAATTTTCAAGTACGAACTTTCCCTGAGGAGATAAACCAATCTGTATCTCACAATTGGCAATAGGACTCAATTCAGAAAGAAAATGTAACCTTTCACAGACTGCTCAGATTTGCAAAAGAAATACCTATTCTTGTTCCTCATAGTCTGAAAAGCACAAAAACACATTCAAGTTTCAAGTACGAACTTCCCTTGTTGAGATAAACTAATCTGTACCTTACATTTGGCAATAGGACTCAATGAAGCTAGAAAACGTAACTTTAGAGACAGTGGTCCGATTTTCAAAAGGAACACATATTCATGTTTCCCATGGTCTGAAAAGACCAAGAGTCATTCAATTTTCAAACACGAACTTTCCCTAGAAACTTAGACCAAAGTTCATTTTTATAACTGGACTCAATTCAGACAGAAAATGTAACTTTTCACACACTGCTCAGATTTGCAAAAGAAACACATATTCTTGTTCCTCACAGTCTGAAATGTAAAAAAACACATTCAATTTTCAAGTATGAACTTTCCCGGAGGAGATAAACCAATCTGTATCTCACAATTGGCAATAGGACTCATTTCAGACAGAAAATGTAACCTTTCACAGACTGCTCAGATTTGCAAAAGAAATACCTATTCTTGTTCCTCATAGTCTGAAAAGCACAAAAACACATTCAATTTTAAAGTACGAACTTCCCTTGTTGAGATAAACTAATCTGTACCTTACATTTGGCAATAGGACTCAATGAAGCTAGAAAACGTAACTTTAGAGACAGTGGTCCGATTTTCAAAAGGAACACATATTCATGTTTCCCATGGTCTGAAAAGACCAAGAGTCATTCAATTTTCAAACACGAACTTTCCCTAGAAACTTAGACCAAAGTTCATTTTTATAACTGGACTCAATTCAGACAGAAAATGTAACTTTTCACACACTGCTCAGATTTGCAAAAGAAACACATATTCTTGTTCCTCACAGTCTGAAAAGTACAAAAACACATTCAATTTTCAACTACGAACTTTCCCTCAGGAGATAAACCAATCTGTATCTCACAATTGCCAATAGGACTCAGTTCAGACAGATAATGTATCTTTAGACACAGTGATCTGATTTACAAAAGAAGCACATATTCTTGTTCCTCACAGTCTGAAAAGCACAAAAAGACATTCAATTTTCGAGTACGAACTTTCCCTGAGGAGATAAACCAATCTGTATCTCACAATTGGCAATAGGACTCAATTCAGACAGAAAATGTAACCTTTCACACACTGCTCAGATTTGCAAAAGAAACACATATTCTTGTTCCTCATAGTCTGAAAACCACAAAAACACATTCAATTTTCAAGTACGAACTTTCCTTGAGGAGGTAAAACAAATCTGTATCTTTCAATTGGCAATAGGTCTCAATTAAGCTAGTAAACGTAGCTTTAAACCCAGTGATCCGATTTTCAAAAGAAACATATATTCATGTTTCCCACGGTCTGAAAAGACCAAAAGTCATTCAATTTTCAAACACAAACTTTCCCTAGAAAGTTAGACCAAAGCTCTTTTTTATAACTGGACTCAATTCAGGCAGAAAATGTAACTTTTGAAACACTGATCAGATTTGCAAAAGAAACACATATTCTTGTTCCTCACAGTCTGAAAAGCAAAAAAACACATTCAATTTTCAAGTACAAACTTTCCCTGAGGAGATAAACAAATCGGTATCTCACAATTGGCAATAGGACTCAATTCAGACAGAAAATGTAACTTTTCACACACAGCTCAGATTTGCAAAAGAAACACATATTCTTGTTCCTCACAGTCTAAAAAGCACAAAAACACATTCAATTTTCAAGGACGAACTTTCCTTGAGGCGATAAACCAATCTGTATCTCACAATTGGCAATAGGACTCAATTCAGACAGAAAATGTAACTTTTCACACACTGCTCAGATTTGCAAAAGAAACACATATTCTTGTTCCTCACAGTCTGAAATGTAAAAAAACACATTCAATTTTCAAGTATGAACTTTCCCGGAGGAGATAAACCAATCTGTATCTCACAATTGGCAATAGGACTCATTTCAGACAGAAAATGTAACCTTTCACAGACTGCTCAGATTTGCAAAAGAAATACCTATTCTTGTTCCTCATAGTCTGAAAAGCACAAAAACACATTCAATTTTCAAGTACGAACTTCCCTTGTTGAGATAAACTAATCTGTACCTTACATTTGGCAATAGGACTCAATGAAGCTAGAAAACGTAACTTTAGAGACAGTGGTCCGATTTTCAAAAGGAACACATATTCATGTTTCCCATGGTCTGAAAAGACCAAAAGTCATTCAATTTTCAAACACGAACTTTCCCTAGAAACTTAGACCAAAGTTCATTTTTATAACTGGACTCAATTCAGACAGAAAATGTAACTTTTCACACTCTGCTCAGATTTGCAAAAGAAACACATATTCTTGTTCCTCACAGTCTGAAAAGTACAAAAACACATTCAATTTTCAAGTATGAACTTTCCCTGAGGAGATAAACCAATCTGTATCACACAATTGCCAATAGGACTCAATTCAGACAGATAATGTATGTTTAGACACAGTGATCTGATTTACAAAAGAAGCACATATTCTTGTTCCTCACAGTCTGAAAAGCACAAAAACACATTCAATTTTCAAGTACGAACTTTCCCTGAGGAGATAAACCAATCTGTATCTTACAATTGGCAATAGGACTCAATTAAGTTAGAAAACGTAACTTTAAACCCAGTGATCCGATTTTGAAAACAAACATATATTCATGTTTCCCATGGTCTGAAAACACCCAAAGTTATTCAATTTTCAAACACGAACTTTCCCTAGAAAGTTAATCAAAAGCTCTTTTTTATAACTGGACTCAATTCAGGCAGAAAATGTAATTTTTGAAACAATGCTCAGATTTGGAAAGAAACACATATTCTTGTTCCTCACAGTCTGAAAAGTACAAAAACACATTCAATTTTCAAGTACGAACTTTCCCTGAGGAGATAAACCAATCTGTATCTCACAATTGGCAATAGGACTCAATTCAGAAAGAAAATGTAACCTTTCACAGACTGCTCAGATTTGCAAAAGAAATACCTATTCTTGTTCCTCATAGTCTGAAAAGCACAAAAACACATTCAAGTTTCAAGTACGAACTTCCCTTGTTGAGATAAACTAATCTGTACCTTACATTTGGCAATAGGACTCAATGAAGCTAGAAAACGTAACTTTAGAGACAGTGGTCCGATTTTCAAAAGGAACACATATTCATGTTTCCCATGGTCTGAAAAGACCAAGAGTCATTCAATTTTCAAACACGAACTTTCCCTAGAAACTTAGACCAAAGTTCATTTTTATAACTGGACTCAATTCAGACAGAAAATGTAACTTTTCACACACTGCTCAGATTTGCAAAAGAAACACATATTCTTGTTCCTCACAGTCTGAAATGTAAAAAAACACATTCAATTTTCAAGTATGAACTTTCCCGGAGGAGATAAACCAATCTGTATCTCACAATTGGCAATAGGACTCATTTCAGACAGAAAATGTAACCTTTCACAGACTGCTCAGATTTGCAAAAGAAATACCTATTCTTGTTCCTCATAGTCTGAAAAGCACAAAAACACATTCAATTTTAAAGTACGAACTTCCCTTGTTGAGATAAACTAATCTGTACCTTACATTTGGCAATAGGACTCAATGAAGCTAGAAAACGTAACTTTAGAGACAGTGGTCCGATTTTCAAAAGGAACACATATTCATGTTTCCCATGGTCTGAAAAGACCAAGAGTCATTCAATTTTCAAACACGAACTTTCCCTAGAAACTTAGACCAAAGTTCATTTTTATAACTGGACTCAATTCAGACAGAAAATGTAACTTTTCACACACTGCTCAGATTTGCAAAAGAAACACATATTCTTGTTCCTCACAGTCTGAAAAGTACAAAAACACATTCAATTTTCAACTACGAACTTTCCCTCAGGAGATAAACCAATCTGTATCTCACAATTGCCAATAGGACTCAGTTCAGACAGATAATGTATCTTTAGACACAGTGATCTGATTTACAAAAGAAGCACATATTCTTGTTCCTCACAGTCTGAAAAGCACAAAAAGACATTCAATTTTCGAGTACGAACTTTCCCTGAGGAGATAAACCAATCTGTATCTCACAATTGGCAATAGGACTCAATTCAGACAGAAAATGTAACCTTTCACACACTGCTCAGATTTGCAAAAGAAACACATATTCTTGTTCCTCATAGTCTGAAAACCACAAAAACACATTCAATTTTCAAGTACGAACTTTCCTTGAGGAGGTAAAACAAATCTGTATCTTTCAATTGGCAATAGGTCTCAATTAAGCTAGTAAACGTAGCTTTAAACCCAGTGATCCAATTTTCAAAAGAAACATATATTCATGTTTCCCACGGTCTGAAAAGACCAAAAGTCATTCAATTTTCAAACACAAACTTTCCCTAGAAAGTTAGACCAAAGCTCTTTTTTATAACTGGACTCAATTCAGGCAGAAAATGTAACTTTTGAAACACTGATCAGATTTGCAAAAGAAACACATATTCTTGTTCCTCACAGTCTGAAAAGCAAAAAAACACATTCAATTTTCAAGTACAAACTTTCCCTGAGGAGATAAACAAATCGGTATCTCACAATTGGCAATAGGACTCAATTCAGACAGAAAATGTAACTTTTCACACACAGCTCAGATTTGCAAAAGAAACACATATTCTTGTTCCTCACAGTCTAAAAAGCACAAAAACACATTCAATTTTCAAGGACGAACTTTCCTTGAGGCGATAAACCAATCTGTATCTCACAATTGGCAATAGGACTCAATTCAGACAGAAAATGTAACTTTTCACACACTGCTCAGATTTGCAAAAGAAACACATATTCTTGTTCCTCACAGTCTGAAATGTAAAAAAACACATTCAATTTTCAAGTATGAACTTTCCCGGAGGAGATAAACCAATCTGTATCTCACAATTGGCAATAGGACTCATTTCAGACAGAAAATGTAACCTTTCACAGACTGCTCAGATTTGCAAAAGAAATACCTATTCTTGTTCCTCATAGTCTGAAAAGCACAAAAACACATTCAATTTTCAAGTACGAACTTCCCTTGTTGAGATAAACTAATCTGTACCTTACATTTGGCAATAGGACTCAATGAAGCTAGAAAACGTAACTTTAGAGACAGTGGTCCGATTTTCAAAAGGAACACATATTCATGTTTCCCATGGTCTGAAAAGACCAAAAGTCATTCAATTTTCAAACACGAACTTTCCCTAGAAACTTAGACCAAAGTTCATTTTTATAACTGGACTCAATTCAGACAGAAAATGTAACTTTTCACACTCTGCTCAGATTTGCAAAAGAAACACATATTCTTGTTCCTCACAGTCTGAAAAGTACAAAAACACATTCAATTTTCAAGTATGAACTTTCCCTGGGGAGATAAACCAATCTGTATCTCACAATTGCCAATAGGACTCAATTCAGACAGATAATGTATGTTTAGACACAGTGATCTGATTTACAAAAGAAGCACATATTCTTGTTCCTCATAGTCTGAAAAGCACAAAAACACATTCAATTTTCAAGTACGAACTTTCCCTGAGGAGATAAACCAATCTGTATCTTACAATTGGCAATAGGACTCAATTAAGTTAGAAAACGTAACTTTAAACCCAGTGATCCGATTTTGAAAACAAACATATATTCATGTTTCCCATGGTCTGAAAACACCCAAAGTTATTCAATTTTCAAACACGAACTTTCCCTAGAAAGTTAATCAAAAGCTCTTTTTTATAACTGGACTCAATTCAGGCAGAAAATGTAATTTTTGAAACAATGCTCAGATTTGGAAAGAAACACATATTCTTGTTCCTCACAGTCTGAAAAGTACAAAAACACATTCAATTTTCAAGTACGAACTTTCCCTGAGGAGATAAACCAATCTGTATCTCACAATTGGCAATAGGACTCAATTCAGAAAGAAAATGTAACCTTTCACAGACTGCTCAGATTTGCAAAAGAAATACCTATTCTTGTTCCTCATAGTCTGAAAAGCACAAAAACACATTCAAGTTTCAAGTACGAACTTCCCTTGTTGAGATAAACTAATCTGTACCTTACATTTGGCAATAGGACTCAATGAAGCTAGAAAACGTAACTTTAGAGACAGTGGTCCGATTTTCAAAAGGAACACATATTCATGTTTCCCATGGTCTGAAAAGACCAAGAGTCATTCAATTTTCAAACACGAACTTTCCCTAGAAACTTAGACCAAAGTTCATTTTTATAACTGGACTCAATTCAGACAGAAAATGTAACTTTTCACACACTGCTCAGATTTGCAAAAGAAACACATATTCTTGTTCCTCACAGTCTGAAAAGTACAAAAACACATTCAATTTTCAACTACGAACTTTCCCTGAGGAGATAAATCAATCTGTATCTCACAATTGGCAATAGGACTCAATTCAGACAGAAAATGTAACTTTTCACACACTGCTCAGATTTGCAAAAGAAACACATATTCTTGTTCCTCACAGTCTGAAATGTAAAAAAACACATTCAATTTTCAAGTATGAACTTTCCCGGAGGAGATAAACCAATCTGTATCTCACAATTGGCAATAGGACTCATTTCAGACAGAAAATGTAACCTTTCACAGACTGCTCAGATTTGCAAAAGAAATACCTATTCTTGTTCCTCATAGTCTGAAAAGCACAAAAACACATTCAATTTTCAAGTACGAACTTCCCTTTTTGAGATAAACTAATCTGTACCTTACATTTGGCAATAGGACTCAATGAAGCTAGAAAACGTAACTTTAGAGACAGTGGTCCGATTTTCAAAAGGAACACATATTCATGTTTCCCATGGTCTGAAAAGACCAAAAGTCATTCAATTTTCAAACACGAACTTTCCCTAGAAACTTAGACCAAAGTTCATTTTTATAACTGGACTCAATTCAGACAGAAAATGTAACTTTTCACACACTGCTCAGATTTGCAAAAGAAACACATATTCTTGTTCCTCACAGTCTGAAAAGTACAAAAACACATTCAATTTTCAAGTATGAACTTTCCCTGAGGAGATAAACCAATCTGTATCTCACAATTGCCAATAGGACTCAATTCAGACAGATAATGTATGTTTAGACACAGTGATCTGATTTACAAAAGAAGCACATATTCTTGTTCCTCACAGTCTGAAAAGCAAAAAAACACATTCAATTTTCAAGTACGAACTTTCCCTGAGGAGATAAACCAATCTGTATCTTACAATTGGCAATAGGACTCAATTAAGTTAGAAAACGTAACTTTAAACCCAGTGATCCGATTTTGAAAACAAACATATATTCATGTTTCCCATGGTCTGAAAACACCCAAAGTTATTCAATTTTCAAACACGAACTTTCCCTAGAAAGTTAATCAAAAGCTCTTTTTTATAACTGGACTCAATTCAGGCAGAAAATGTAATTTTTGAAACAATGCTCAGATTTGCAAAAGAAACACATATTCTTGTTCCTCACAGTCTGAAAAGTACAAAAACACATTCAATTTTCAAGTATGAACTTTCCCGGAGGAGATAAACCAATCTGTATCTCACAATTGGCAATAGGACTCATTGCAGACAGAAAATGTAACCTTTCACAGACTGCTCAGATTTGCAAAAGAAATACCTATTCTTGTTCCTCATAGTCTGAAAAGCACAAAAACACATTCAATTTTCAAGTACGAACTTCCCTTGTTGAGATAAACTAATCTGTACCTTACATTTGGCAATAGGACTCAATGAAGCTAGAAAACGTAACTTTAGAGACAGTGGTCCGATTTTCAAAAGGAACACATATTCATGTTTCCCATGGTCTGAAAAGACCAAAAGTCATTCAATTTTCAAACACGAACTTTCCCTAGAAACTTAGACCAAAGTTCATTTTTATAACTGGACTCAATTCAGACAGAAAATGTAACTTTTCACACACTGCTCAGATTTACAAAAGAAGCACATATTCTTGTTCCTCACAGTCTGAAAAGCACAAAAACACATTCAATTTTCGAGTACGAACTTTCCCTGAGGAGATAAACCAATCTGTATCTCACAATTGGCAATAGGACTCAATTCAGACAGAAAATGTAACCTTTCACACACTGCTCAGATTTGCAAAAGAAACACATATTCTTGTTCCTCATAGTCTGAAAACCACAAAAACACATTCAATTTTCAAGTACGAACTTTCCTTGAGGAGGTAAAACAAATCTGTATCTTTCAATTGGCAATAGGTCTCAATTAAGCTAGTAAACGTAGCTTTAAACCCAGTGATCCGATTTTCAAAAGAAACATATATTCATGTTTCCCACGGTCTGAAAAGACCAAAAGTCATTCAATTATCAAACACAAACTTTCCCTAGAAAGTTAGACCAAAGCTCTTTTTTATAACTGGACTCAATTCAGGCAGAAAATGTAACTTTTGAAACACTGATCAGATTTGCAAAAGAAACACATATTCTTGTTCCTCACAGTCTGAAAAGCAAAAAAACACATTCAATTTTCAAGTACAAACTTTCCCTGAGGAGATAAACAAATCGGTATCTCACAATTGGCAATAGGACTCAATTCAGACAGAAAATGTAACTTTTCACACACAGCTCAGATTTGCAAAAGAAACACATATTCTTGTTCCTCACAGTCTAAAAAGCACAAAAACACATTCAATTTTCAAGGACGAACTTTCCTTGAGGCGATAAACCAATCTGTATCTCACAATTGGCAATAGGACTCAATTCAGACAGAAAATGTAACTTTTCACACACTGCTCAGATTTGCAAAAGAAACACATATTCTTGTTCCTCACAGTCTGAAATGTAAAAAAAACACATTCAATTTTCAAGTATGAACTTTCCCGGAGGAGATAAACCAATCTGTATCTCACAATTGGCAATAGGACTCATTTCAGACAGAAAATGTAACCTTTCACAGACTGCTCAGATTTGCAAAAGAAATACCTATTCTTGTTCCTCATAGTCTGAAAAGCACAAAAACACATTCAATTTTAAAGTACGAACTTCCCTTGTTGAGATAAACTAATCTGTACCTTACATTTGGCAATAGGACTCAATGAAGCTAGAAAACGTAACTTTAGAGACAGTGGTCCGATTTTCAAAAGGAACACATATTCATGTTTCCCATGGTCTGAAAAGACCAAAAGTCATTCAATTTTCAAACACGAACTTTCCCTAGAAACTTAGACCAAAGTTCATTTTTATAACTGGACTCAATTCAGACAGAAAATGTAACTTTTCACACACTGCTCAGATTTGCAAAAGAAACACATATTCTTGTTCCTCACAGTCTGAAAAGTACAAAAACACATTCAATTTTCAACTACGAACTTTCCCTCAGGAGATAAACCAATCTGTATCTCACAATTGCCAATAGGACTCAGTTCAGACAGATAATGTATCTTTAGACACAGTGATCTGATTTACAAAAGAAGCACATATTCTTGTTCCTCACAGTCTGAAAAGCACAAAAACACATTCAATTTTCGAGTACGAACTTTCCCTGAGGAGATAAACCAATCTGTATCTCACAATTGGCAATAGGACTCAATTCAGACAGAAAATGTAACCTTTCACACACTGCTCAGATTTGCAAAAGAAACACATATTCTTGTTCCTCATAGTCTGAAAACCACAAAAACACATTCAATTTTCAAGTACGAACTTTCCTTGAGGAGGTAAAACAAATCTGTATCTTTCAATTGGCAATAGGTCTCAATTAAGCTAGTAAACGTAGCTTTAAACCCAGTGATCCGATTTTCAAAAGAAACATATATTCATGTTTCCCACGGTCTGAAAAGACCAAAAGTCATACAATTTTCAAACACAAACTTTCCCTAGAAAGTTAGACCAAAGCTCTTTTTTATAACTGGACTCAATTCAGGCAGAAAATGTAACTTTTGAAACACTGATCAGATTTGCAAAAGAAACACATATTCTTGTTCCTCACAGTCTGAAAAGCAAAAAAACACATTCAATTTTCAAGTACAAACTTTCCCTGAGGAGATAAACAAATCGGTATCTCACAATTGGCAATAGGACTCAATTCAGACAGAAAATGTAACTTTTCACACACAGCTCAGATTTGCAAAAGAAACACATATTCTTGTTCCTCACAGTCTAAAAAGCACAAAAACACATTCAATTTTCAAGGACGAACTTTCCTTGAGGCGATAAACCAATCTGTATCTCACAATTGGCAATAGGACTCAATTCAGACAGATAATGTATCTTTAGACACAGTGATCTGATTTACAAAAGAAGCACATATTCTTGTTCCTCACAGTCTGAAAAGCACAAAAACACATTCAATTTTCGAGTACAAGCTTTCCCTGAGGAGATAAACCAATCTGTATCTCACAATTGCCAATAGGACTCAATTCAGACAGATAATGTATGTTTAGACACAGTGATCTGATTTACAAAAGAAGCACATATTCTTGTTCCTCACAGTCTGAAAAGCACAAAAACACATTCAATTTTCGAGTACGAACTTTCCCTGAGGAGATAAACCAATCTGTATCTCACAATTGGCAATAGGACTCAATTCAGACAGAAAATGTAACCTTTCACACACTGCTCAGATTTGCAAAAGAAACACCTATTCTTGTTCCTCATAGTCTGAAAAGCACAAAAACACATTCAATTTTCAAGTACGAACTTCCCTTTTTGAGATAAACTAATCTGTACCTTACATTTGGCAATAGGACTCAATGAAGCTAGAAAACGTAACTTTAGAGACAGTGGTCCGATTTTCAAAAGGAACACATATTCATGTTTCCCACGGTCTGAAAAGACCAAAAGTCATTCAATTATCAAACACGAACTTTCCCTAGAAACTTAGACCAAAGCTCTTTTTTATAACTGGACTCAATTCAGGCAGAAAATGTAACTTTTGAAACACTGATCAGATTTGCAAAAGAAACACATATTCTTGTTCCTCACAGTCTGAAAAGCAAAAAAACACATTCAATTTTCAAGTACAAACTTTCCCTGAGGAGATAAACAAATCGGTATCTCACAATTGGCAATAGGACTCAATTCAGACAGAAAATGTAACTTTTCACACACAGCTCAGATTTGCAAAAGAAACACATATTCTTGTTCCTCACAGTCTAAAAAGCACAAAAACACATTCAATTTTCAAGGACGAACTTTCCTTGAGGCGATAAACCAATCTGTATCTCACAATTGGCAATAGGACTCAATTCAGACAGAAAATGTAACTTTTCACACACTGCTCAGATTTGCAAAAGAAACACATATTCTTGTTCCTCACAGTCTGAAAAGTACAAAAACACATTCAATTTTCAACTACGAACTTTCCCTCAGGAGATAAACCAATCTGTATCTCACAATTGCCAATAGGACTCAGTTCAGACAGATAATGTATCTTTAGACACAGTGATCTGATTTACAAAAGAAGCACATATTCTTGTTCCTCACAGTCTGAAAAGCACAAAAACACATTCAATTTTCGAGTACGAACTTTCCCTGAGGAGATAAACCAATCTGTATCTCACAATTGGCAATAGGACTCAATTCAGACAGAAAATGTAACCTTTCACACACTGCTCAGATTTGCAAAAGAAACACATATTCTTGTTCCTCATAGTCTGAAAACCACAAAAACACATTCAATTTTCAAGTACGAACTTTCCTTGAGGAGGTAAAACAAATCTGTATCTTTCAATTGGCAATAGGTCTCAATTAAGCTAGTAAACGTAGCTTTAAACCCAGTGATCCGATTTTCAAAAGAAACATATATTCATGTTTCCCACGGTCTGAAAAGACCAAAAGTCATACAATTTTCAAACACAAACTTTCCCTAGAAAGTTAGACCAAAGCTCTTTTTTATAACTGGACTCAATTCAGGCAGAAAATGTAACTTTTGAAACACTGATCAGATTTGCAAAAGAAACACATATTCTTGTTCCTCACAGTCTGAAAAGCAAAAAAACACATTCAATTTTCAAGTACAAACTTTCCCTGAGGAGATAAACAAATCGGTATCTCACAATTGGCAATAGGACTCAATTCAGACAGAAAATGTAACTTTTCACACACAGCTCAGATTTGCAAAAGAAACACATATTCTTGTTCCTCACAGTCTAAAAAGCACAAAAACACATTCAATTTTCAAGGACGAACTTTCCTTGAGGCGATAAACCAATCTGTATCTCACAATTGGCAATAGGACTCAATTCAGACAGATAATGTATCTTTAGACACAGTGATCTGATTTACAAAAGAAGCACATATTCTTGTTCCTCACAGTCTGAAAAGCACAAAAACACATTCAATTTTCGAGTACAAGCTTTCCCTGAGGAGATAAACCAATCTGTATCTCACAATTGCCAATAGGACTCAATTCAGACAGATAATGTATGTTTAGACACAGTGATCTGATTTACAAAAGAAGCACATATTCTTGTTCCTCACAGTCTGAAAAGCACAAAAACACATTCAATTTTCGAGTACGAACTTTCCCTGAGGAGATAAACCAATCTGTATCTCACAATTGGCAATAGGACTCAATTCAGACAGAAAATGTAACCTTTCACACACTGCTCAGATTTGCAAAAGAAACACCTATTCTTGTTCCTCATAGTCTGAAAAGCACAAAAACACATTCAATTTTCAAGTACGAACTTCCCTTTTTGAGATAAACTAATCTGTACCTTACATTTGGCAATAGGACTCAATGAAGCTAGAAAACGTAACTTTAGAGACAGTGGTCCGATTTTCAAAAGGAACACATATTCATGTTTCCCATGGTCTGAAAAGACCAAAAGTCATTCAATTTTCAAACACGAACTTTCCCTAGAAACTTAGACCAAAGTTCATTTTTATAACTGGACTCAATTCAGACAGAAAATGTAACTTTTCACGCACTGCTCAGATTTGCAAAAGAAACACATATTCTTGTTCCTCACAGTCTGAAAAGTACAAAAACACATTCAATTTTCAAGTATGAACTTTCCCTGAGGAGATAAACCAATCTGTATCTCACAATTGCCAATAGGACTCAATTCAGACAGATAATGTATGTTTAGACACAGTGATCTGATTTACAAAAGAAGGACATATTCTTGTTCCTCACAGTCTGAAAAGCACAAAAACACATTCAATTTTCAAGTACGAACTTTCCCTGAGGAGATAAACCAATCTGTATCTTACAATTGGCAATAGGACTCAATTAAGTTAGAAAACGTAACTTTAAACCCAGTGATCCGATTTTGAAAACAAACATATATTCATGTTTCCCATGGTCTGAAAACACCCAAAGTTATTCAATTTTCAAACACGAACTTTCCCTAGAAAGTTAATCAAAAGCTCTTTTTTATAACTGGACTCAATTCAGGCAGAAAATGTAATTTTTGAAACAATGCTCAGATTTGCAAAAGAAACACATATTCTTGTTCCTCACAGTCTGAAAAGTACAAAAACACATTCAATTTTCAAGTATGAACTTTCCCGGAGGAGATAAACCAATCTGTATCTCACAATTGGCAATAGGACTCATTTCAGACAGAAAATGTAACCTTTCACAGACTGCTCAGATTTGCAAAAGAAATACCTATTCTTGTTCCTCATAATCTGAAAAGCACAAAAACACATTCAATTTTCAAGTACGAACTTCCCTTGTTGAGATAAACTAATCTGTACCTTACATTTGGCAATAGGACTCAATGAAGCTAGAAAACGTAACTTTAGAGACAGTGGTCCGATTTTCAAAAGGAACACATATTCATGTTTCCCATGGTCTGAAAAGACCAAAAGTCATTCAATTTTCAAACACGAACTTTCCCTAGAAACTTAGACCAAAGTTCATTTTTATAACTGGACTCAATTCAGACAGAAAATGTAACTTTTCACACACTGCTCAGATTTGCAAAAGAAACACATATTCTTGTTCCTCATAGTCTGAAAAGCACAAAAACACATTCAATTTTCAAGGACGAACTTTCCTTGAGGAGATAAACCAATCTGTATCTCACAATTGCCAATAGGACTCAATTCAGACAGATAATGTATGTTTAGACACAGTGATCTGATTTACAAAAGAAGCACATATTCTTGTTCCTCACAGTCTGAAAAGCACAAAAACACATTCAATTTTCGAGTACGAACTTTCCCTGAGGAGATAAACCAATCTGTATCTCACAATTGGCAATAGGACTCAATTCAGACAGAAAATGTAACCTTTCACACACTGCTCAGATTTGCAAAAGAAACACATATTCTTGTTCCTCATAGTCTGAAAACCACAAAAACACATTCAATTTTCAAGTACGAACTTTCCTTGAGGAGGTAAAACAAATCTGTATCTTTCAATTGGCAATAGGTCTCAATTAAGCTAGTAAACGTAGCTTTAAACCCAGTGATCCGATTTTCAAAAGAAACATATATTCATGTTTCCCACGGTCTGAAAAGACCAAAAGTCATACAATTTTCAAACACAAACTTTCCCTAGAAAGTTAGACCAAAGCTCTTTTTTATAACTGGACTCAATTCAGGCAGAAAATGTAACTTTTGAAACACTGATCAGATTTGCAAAAGAAACACATATTCTTGTTCCTCACAGTCTGAAAAGCAAAAAAACACATTCAATTTTCAAGTACAAACTTTCCCTGAGGAGATAAACAAATCGGTATCTCACAATTGGCAATAGGACTCAATTCAGACAGAAAATGTAACTTTTCACACACAGCTCAGATTTGCAAAAGAAACACATATTCTTGTTCCTCACAGTCTAAAAAGCACAAAAACACATTCAATTTTCAAGGACGAACTTTCCTTGAGGCGATAAACCAATCTGTATCTCACAATTGGCAATAGGACTCAATTCAGACAGATAATGTATCTTTAGACACAGTGATCTGATTTACAAAAGAAGCACATATTCTTGTTCCTCACAGTCTGAAAAGCACAAAAACACATTCAATTTTCGAGTACAAACTTTCCCTGAGGAGATAAACCAATCTGTATCTCACAATTGCCAATAGGACTCAATTCAGACAGATAATGTATCTTTAGACACAGTGATCTGATTTACAAAAGAAGCACATATTCTTGTTCCTCACAGTCTGAAAAGCACAAAAACACATTCAATTTTCGAGTACGAACTTTCCCTGAGGAGATAAACCAATCTGTATCTCACAATTGGCAATAGGACTCAATTCAGACAGAAAATGTAACCTTTCACACACTGCTCAGATTTGCAAAAGAAACACATATTCTTGTTCCTCATAGTCTGAAAACCACAAAAACACATTCAATTTTCAAGTACGAACTTTCCTTGAGGAGGTAAAACAAATCTGTATCTTTCAATTGGCAATAGGTCTCAATTAAGCTAGTAAACGTAGCTTTAAACCCAGTGATCCGATTTTCAAAAGAAACATATATTCATGTTTCCCACGGTCTGAAAAGACCAAAAGTCATTCAATTTTCAAACACAAACTTTCCCTAGAAAGTTAGACCAAAGCTCTTTTTTATAACTGGACTCAATTCAGGCAGAAAATGTAACCTTTGAAACACTGATCAGATTTGCAAAAGAAACACATATTCTTGTTCCTCACAGTCTGAAAAGCAAAAAAACACATTCAATTTTCAAGTATGAACTTTCCCGGAGGAGATAAACCAATCTGTATCTCACAATTGGCAATAGGACTCATTTCAGACAGAAAATGTAACCTTTCACAGACTGCTCAGATTTGCAAAAGAAATACCTATTCTTGTTCCTCATAGTCTGAAAAGCACAAAAACACATTCAATTTTCAAGTACGAACTTCCCTTGTTGAGATAAACTAATCTGTACCTTACATTTGGCAATGGGACTCAATGAAGCTAGAAAACGTAACTTTAGAGACAGTGGTCCGATTTTCAAAAGGAACACATATTCATGTTTCCCATGGTCTGAAAAGACCAAAAGTCATTCAATTTTCAAACACGAACTTTCCCTAGAAACTTAGACCAAAGTTCATTTTTATAACTGGACTCAATTCAGACAGAAAATGTAACTTTTCACACACTGCTCAGATTTGCAAAAGAAACACATATTCTTGTTCCTCACAGTCTGAAAAGTACAAAAACACATTCAATTTTCAACTACGAACTTTCCCTGAGGAGATAAATCAATCTGTATCTCACAATTGGCAATAGGACTCAATTCAGACAGAAAATGTAACTTTTCACACACTGCTCAGATTTGCAAAAGAAACACATATTCTTGTTCCTCACAGTCTGAAATGTAAAAAAACACATTCAATTTTCAAGTATGAACTTTCCCGGAGGAGATAAACCAATCTGTATCTCACAATTGGCAATAGGACTCATTTCAGACAGAAAATGTAACCTTTCACAGACTGCTCAGATTTGCAAAAGAAATACCTATTCTTGTTCCTCATAGTCTGAAAAGCACAAAAACACATTCAATTTTCAAGTACGAACTTCCCTTTTTGAGATAAACTAATCTGTACCTTACATTTGGCAATAGGACTCAATGAAGCTAGAAAACGTAACTTTAGAGACAGTGGTCCGATTTTCAAAAGGAACACATATTCATGTTTCCCATGGTCTGAAAAGACCAAAAGTCATTCAATTTTCAAACACGAACTTTCCCTAGAAACTTAGACCAAAGTTCATTTTTATAACTGGACTCAATTCAGACAGAAAATGTAACTTTTCACGCACTGCTCAGATTTGCAAAAGAAACACATATTCTTGTTCCTCACAGTCTGAAAAGTACAAAAACACATTCAATTTTCAAGTATGAACTTTCCCTGAGGAGATAAACCAATCTGTATCTCACAATTGCCAATAGGACTCAATTCAGACAGATAATGTATGTTTAGACACAGTGATCTGATTTACAAAAGAAGCACATATTCTTGTTCCTCACAGTCTGAAAAGCACAAAAACACATTCAATTTTCAAGTACGAACTTTCCCTGAGGAGATAAACCAATCTGTATCTTACAATTGGCAATAGGACTCAATTAAGTTAGAAAACGTAACTTTAAACCCAGTGATCCGATTTTGAAAACAAACATATATTCATGTTTCCCATGGTCTGAAAACACCCAAAGTTATTCAATTTTCAAACACGAACTTTCCCTAGAAAGTTAATCAAAAGCTCTTTTTTATAACTGGACTCAATTCAGGCAGAAAATGTAATTTTTGAAACAATGCTCAGATTTGCAAAAGAAACACATATTCTTGTTCCTCACAGTCTGAAAAGTACAAAAACACATTCAATTTTCAAGTATGAACTTTCCCGGAGGAGATAAACCAATCTGTATCTCACAATTGGCAATAGGACTCATTTCAGACAGAAAATGTAACCTTTCACAGACTGCTCAGATTTGCAAAAGAAATACCTATTCTTGTTCCTCATAGTCTGAAAAGCACAAAAACACATTCAATTTTCAAGTACGAACTTCCCTTGTTGAGATAAACTAATCTGTACCTTACATTTGGCAATAGGACTCAATGAAGCTAGAAAACGTAACTTTAGAGACAGTGGTCCGATTTTCAAAAGGAACACATATTCATGTTTCCCATGGTCTGAAAAGACCAAAAGTCATTCAATTTTCAAACACGAACTTTCCCTAGAAACTTAGACCAAAGTTCATTTTTATAACTGGACTCAATTCAGACAGAAAATGTAACTTTTCACACACTGCTCAGATTTGCAAAAGAAACACATATTCTTGTTCCTCACAGTCTGAAAAGTACAAAAACACATTCAATTTTCAAGTATGAACTTTCCCTGAGGAGATAAACCAATCTGTATCTCACAATTGCCAATAGGACTCAATTCAGACAGATAATGTATGTTTAGACACAGTGATCTGATTTACAAAAGAAGCACATATTCTTGTTCCTCACAGTCTGAAAAGCACAAAAACACATTCAATTTTCGAGTACAAACTTTCCCTGAGGAGATAAACCAATCTGTATCTCACAATTGCCAATAGGACTCAATTCAGACAGATAATGTATCTTTAGACACAGTGATCTGATTTACAAAAGAAGCACATATTCTTGTTCCTCACAGTCTGAAAAGCACAAAAACACATTCAATTTTCGAGTACGAACTTTCCCTGAGGAGAAAAACCAATCTGTATCTCACAATTGGCAATAGGACTCAATTCAGACAGAAAATGTAACCTTTCACACACTGCTCAGATTTGCAAAAGAAACACATATTCTTGTTCCTCATAGTCTGAAAACCACAAAAACACATTCAATTTTCAAGTACGAACTTTCCTTGAGGAGGTAAAACAAATCTGTATCTTTCAATTGGCAATAGGTCTCAATTAAGCTAGTAAACGTAGCTTTAAACCCAGTGATCCGATTTTCAAAAGAAACATATATTCATGTTTCCCACGGTCTGAAAAGACCAAAAGTCATTCAATTTTCAAACACAAACTTTCCCTAGAAAGTTAGACCAAAGCTCTTTTTTATAACTGGACTCAATTCAGGCAGAAAATGTAACTTTTGAAACACTGATCAGATTTGCAAAAGAAACACATATTCTTGTTCCTCACAGTCTGAAAAGCAAAAAAACACATTCAATTTTCAAGTACAAACTTTCCCTGAGGAGATAAACAAATCGGTATCTCACAATTGGCAATAGGACTCAATTCAGACAGAAAATGTAACTTTTCACACACAGCTCAGATTTGCAAAAGAAACACATATTCTTGTTCCTCACAGTCTAAAAAGCACAAAAACACATTCAATTTTCAAGGACGAACTTTCCTTGAGGCGATAAACCAATCTGTATCTCACAATTGGCAATAGGACTCAATTCAGACAGAAAATGTAACTTTTCACACACTGCTCAGATTTGCAAAAGAAACACATATTCTTGTTCCTCACAGTCTGAAATGTAAAAAAACACATTCAATTTTCAAGTATGAACTTTCCCGGAGGAGATAAACCAATCTGTATCTCACAATTGGCAATAGGACTCATTTCAGACAGAAAATGTAACCTTTCACAGACTGCTCAGATTTGCAAAAGAAATACCTATTCTTGTTCCTCATAGTCTGAAAAGCACAAAAACACATTCAATTTTCAAGTACGAACTTCCCTTGTTGAGATAAACTAATCTGTACCTTACATTTGGCAATAGGACTCAATGAAGCTAGAAAACGTAACTTTAGAGACAGTGGTCCGATTTTCAAAAGGAACACATATTCATGTTTCCCATGGTCTGAAAAGACCAAAAGTCATTTAATTTTCAAACACGAACTTTCCCTAGAAACTTAGACCAAAGTTCATTTTTATAACTGGACTCAATTCAGACAGAAAATGTAACTTTTCACACACAGCTCAGATTTGCAAAAGAAACACATATTCTTGTTCCTCACAGTCTAAAAAGCACAAAAACACATTCAATTTTCAAGGACGAACTTTCCTTGAGGCGATAAACCAATCTGTATCTCACAATTGGCAATAGGACTCAATTCAGACAGAAAATGTAACTTTTCACACACTGCTCAGATTTGCAAAAGAAACACATATTCTTGTTCCTCACAGTCTGAAATGTAAAAAAACACATTCAATTTTCAAGTATGAACTTTCCCGGAGGAGATAAACCAATCTGTATCTCACAATTGGCAATAGGACTCATTTCAGACAGAAAATGTAACCTTTCACAGACTGCTCAGATTTGCAAAAGAAATACCTATTCTTGTTCCTCATAGTCTGAAAAGCACAAAAACACATTCAATTTTCAAGTACGAACTTCCCTTGTTGAGATAAACTAATCTGTACCTTACATTTGGCAATAGGACTCAATGAAGCTAGAAAACGTAACTTTAGAGACAGTGGTCCGATTTTCAAAAGGAACACATATTCATGTTTCCCATGGTCTGAAAAGACCAAAAGTCATTTAATTTTCAAACACGAACTTTCCCTAGAAACTTAGACCAAAGTTCATTTTTATAACTGGACTCAATTCAGACAGAAAATGTAACTTTTCACACACTGCTCAGATTTACAAAAGAAGCACATATTCTTGTTCCTCACAGTCTGAAAAGCACAAAAACACATTCAATTTTCGAGTACGAACTTTCCCTGAGGAGATAAACCAATCTGTATCTCACAATTGGCAATAGGACTCAATTCAGACAGAAAATGTAACCTTTCACACACTGCTCAGATTTGCAAAAGAAACACATATTCTTGTTCCTCATAGTCTGAAAACCACAAAAACACATTCAATTTTCAAGTACGAACTTTCCTTGAGGAGGTAAAACAAATCTGTATCTTTCAATTGGCAATAGGTCTCAATTAAGCTAGTAAACGTAGCTTTAAACCCAGTGATCCGATTTTCAAAAGAAACATATATTCATGTTTCCCACGGTCTGAAAAGACCAAAAGTCATTCAATTTTCAAACACAAACTTTCCCTAGAAAGTTAGACCAAAGCTCTTTTTTATAACTGGACTCAATTCAGGCAGAAAATGTAACTTTTGAAACACTGATCAGATTTGCAAAAGAAACACATATTCTTGTTCCTCACAGTCTGAAAAGCAAAAAAACACATTCAATTTTCAAGTACAAACTTTCCCTGAGGAGATAAACAAATCGGTATCTCACAATTGGCAATAGGACTCAATTCAGACAGAAAATGTAACTTTTCACACACAGCTCAGATTTGCAAAAGAAACACATATTCTTGTTCCTCACAGTCTAAAAAGCACAAAAACACATTCAATTTTCAAGGACGAACTTTCCTTGAGGCGATAAACCAATCTGTATCTCACAATTGGCAATAGGACTCAATTCAGACAGAAAATGTAACTTTTCACACACTGCTCAGATTTGCAAAAGAAACACATATTCTTGTTCCTCACAGTCTGAAATGTAAAAAAACACATTCAATTTTCAAGTATGAACTTTCCCGGAGGAGATAAACCAATCTGTATCTCACAATTGGCAATAGGACTCATTTCAGACAGAAAATGTAACCTTTCACAGACTGCTCAGATTTGCAAAAGAAATACCTATTCTTGTTCCTCATAGTCTGAAAAGCACAAAAACACATTCAATTTTAAAGTACGAACTTCCCTTGTTGAGATAAACTAATCTGTACCTTACATTTGGCAATAGGACTCAATGAAGCTAGAAAACGTAACTTTAGAGACAGTGGTCCGATTTTCAAAAGGAACACATATTCATGTTTCCCATGGTCTGAAAAGACCAAAAGTCATTCAATTTTCAAACACGAACTTTCCCTAGAAACTTAGACCAAAGTTCATTTTTATAACTGGAGTCAATTCAGACAGAAAATGTAACTTTTCACACACTGCTCAGATTTGCAAAAGAAACACATATTCTTGTTCCTCACAGTCTGAAAAGTACAAAAACACATTCAATTTTCAACTACGAACTTTCCCTCAGGAGATAAACCAATCTGTATCTCACAATTGCCAATAGGACTCAATTCAGACAGATAATGTATCTTTAGACACAGTGATCTGATTTACAAAAGAAGCACATATTCTTGTTCCTCACAGTCTGAAAAGCACAAAAACACATTCAATTTTCGAGTACGAACTTTCCCTGAGGAGATAAACCAATCTGTATCTCACAATTGGCAATAGGACTCAATTCAGACAGAAAATGTAACCTTTCACACACTGCTCAGATTTGCAAAAGAAACACATATTCTTGTTCCTCATAGTCTGAAAACCACAAAAACACATTCAATTTTCAAGTACGAACTTTCCTTGAGGAGGTAAAACAAATCTGTATCTTTCAATTGGCAATAGGTCTCAATTAAGCTAGTAAACGTAGCTTTAAACCCAGTGATCCGATTTTCAAAAGAAACATATATTCATGTTTCCCACGGTCTGAAAAGACCAAAAGTCATTCAATTTTCAAACACAAACTTTCCCTAGAAAGTTAGACCAAAGCTCTTTTTTATAACTGGACTCAATTCAGGCAGAAAATGTAACTTTTGAAACACTGATCAGATTTGCAAAAGAAACACATATTCTTGTTCCTCACAGTCTGAAAAGCAAAAAAACACATTCAATTTTCAAGTACAAACTTTCCCTGAGGAGATAAACAAATCGGTATCTCACAATTGGCAATAGGACTCAATTCAGACAGAAAATGTAACTTTTCACACACAGCTCAGATTTGCAAAAGAAACACATATTCTTGTTCCTCACAGTCTAAAAAGCACAAAAACACATTCAATTTTCAAGGACGAACTTTCCTTGAGGCGATAAACCAATCTGTATCTCACAATTGGCAATAGGACTCAATTCAGACAGAAAATGTAACTTTTCACACACTGCTCAGATTTGCAAAAGAAACACATATTCTTGTTCCTCACAGTCTGAAATGTAAAAAAACACATTCAATTTTCTAGTATGAACTTTCCCGGAGGAGATAAACCAATCTGTATCTCACAATTGGCAATAGGACTCATTTCAGACAGAAAATGTAACCTTTCACAGACTGCTCAGATTTGCAAAAGAAATACCTATTCTTGTTCCTCATAGTCTGAAAAGCACAAAAACACATTCAATTTTCAAGTACGAACTTCCCTTGTTGAGATAAACTAATCTGTACCTTACATTTGGCAATAGGACTCAATGAAGCTAGAAAACGTAACTTTAGAGACAGTGGTCCGATTTTCAAAAGGAACACATATTCATGTTTCCCATGGTCTGAAAAGACCAAAAGTCATTCAATTTTCAAACACGAACTTTCCCTAGAAACTTAGACCAAAGTTCATTTTTATAACTGGACTCAATTCAGACAGAAAATGTAACTTTTCACACACTGCTCAGATTTGCAAAAGAAACACATATTCTTGTTCCTCACAGTCTGAAAAGTACAAAAACACATTCAATTTTCAAGTATGAACTTTCCCTGAGGAGATAAACCAATCTGTATCTCACAATTGCCAATAGGACTCAATTCAGACAGATAATGTATGTTTAGACACAGTGATCTGATTTACAAAAGAAGCACATATTCTTGTTCCTCACAGTCTGAAAAGCACAAAAACACATTCAATTTTCAAGTACGAACTTTCCCTGAGGAGATAAACCAATCTGTATCTTACAATTGGCAATAGGACTCAATTAAGTTAGAAAACGTAACTTTAAACCCAGTGATCCGATTTTGAAAACAAACATATATTCATGTTTCCCATGGTCTGAAAACACCCAAAGTTATTCAATTTTCAAACACGAACTTTCCCTAGAAAGTTAATCAAAAGCTCTTTTTTATAACTGGACTCAATTCAGGCAGAAAATGTAATTTTTGAAACAATGCTCAGATTTGGAAAGAAACACATATTCTTGTTCCTCACAGTCTGAAAAGTACAAAAACACATTCAATTTTCAAGTACGAACTTTCCCTGAGGAGATAAACCAATCTGTATCTCACAATTGGCAATAGGACTCAATTCAGAAAGAAAATGTAACCTTTCACAGACTGCTCAGATTTGCAAAAGAAATACCTATTCTTGTTCCTCATAGTCTGAAAAGCACAAAAACACATTCAAGTTTCAAGTACGAACTTCCCTTGTTGAGATAAACTAATCTGTACCTTACATTTGGCAATAGGACTCAATGAAGCTAGAAAACGTAACTTTAGAGACAGTGGTCCGATTTTCAAAAGGAACACATATTCATGTTTCCCATGGTCTGAAAAGACCAAGAGTCATTCAATTTTCAAACACGAACTTTCCCTAGAAACTTAGACCAAAGTTCATTTTTATAACTGGACTCAATTCAGACAGAAAATGTAACTTTTCACACACTGCTCAGATTTGCAAAAGAAACACATATTCTTGTTCCTCATAGTCTGAAAACCACAAAAACACATTCAATTTTCAAGTACGAACTTTCCCTGAGGAGATAAATCAATCTGTATCTCACAATTGGCAATAGGACTCAATTCAGACAGAAAATGTAACCTTTCACACACTGCTCAGATTTGCAAAAGAAACACATATTCTTGTTCCTCATAGTCTGAAAACCACAAAAACACATTCAATTTTCAAGTACGAACTTTCCTTGAGGAGGTAAAACAAATCTGTATCTTTCAATTGGCAATAGGTCTCAATTAAGCTAGTAAACGTAGCTTTAAACCCAGTGATCCGATTTTCAAAAGAAACATATATTCATGTTTCCCACGGTCTGAAAAGACCAAAAGTCATTCAATTATCAAACACAAACTTTCCCTAGAAAGTTAGACCAAAGCTCTTTTTTATAACTGGACTCAATTCAGGCAGAAAATGTAACTTTTGAAACACTGATCAGATTTGCAAAAGAAACACATATTCTTGTTCCTCACAGTCTGAAAAGCAAAAAAACACATTCAATTTTCAAGTACAAACTTTCCCTGAGGAGATAAACAAATCGGTATCTCACAATTGGCAATAGGACTCAATTCAGACAGAAAATGTAACTTTTCACACACAGCTCAGATTTGCAAAAGAAACACATATTCTTGTTCCTCACAGTCTAAAAAGCACAAAAACACATTCAATTTTCAAGGACGAACTTTCCTTGAGGCGATAAACCAATCTGTATCTCACAATTGGCAATAGGACTCAATTCAGACAGAAAATGTAACTTTTCACACACTGCTCAGATTTGCAAAAGAAACACATATTCTTGTTCCTCACAGTCTGAAATGTAAAAAAAACACATTCAATTTTCAAGTATGAACTTTCCCGGAGGAGATAAACCAATCTGTATCTCACAATTGGCAATAGGACTCATTTCAGACAGAAAATGTAACCTTTCACAGACTGCTCAGATTTGCAAAAGAAATACCTATTCTTGTTCCTCATAGTCTGAAAAGCACAAAAACACATTCAATTTTAAAGTACGAACTTCCCTTGTTGAGATAAACTAATCTGTACCTTACATTTGGCAATAGGACTCAATGAAGCTAGAAAACGTAACTTTAGAGACAGTGGTCCGATTTTCAAAAGGAACACATATTCATGTTTCCCATGGTCTGAAAAGACCAAAAGTCATTCAATTTTCAAACACGAACTTTCCCTAGAAACTTAGACCAAAGTTCATTTTTATAACTGGACTCAATTCAGACAGAAAATGTAACTTTTCACACACTGCTCAGATTTGCAAAAGAAACACATATTCTTGTTCCTCACAGTCTGAAAAGTACAAAAACACATTCAATTTTCAACTACGAACTTTCCCTCAGGAGATAAACCAATCTGTATCTCACAATTGCCAATAGGACTCAGTTCAGACAGATAATGTATCTTTAGACACAGTGATCTGATTTACAAAAGAAGCACATATTCTTGTTCCTCACAGTCTGAAAAGCACAAAAACACATTCAATTTTCGAGTACGAACTTTCCCTGAGGAGATAAACCAATCTGTATCTCACAATTGGCAATAGGACTCAATTCAGACAGAAAATGTAACCTTTCACACACTGCTCAGATTTGCAAAAGAAACACATATTCTTGTTCCTCATAGTCTGAAAACCACAAAAACACATTCAATTTTCAAGTACGAACTTTCCTTGAGGAGGTAAAACAAATCTGTATCTTTCAATTGGCAATAGGTCTCAATTAAGCTAGTAAACGTAGCTTTAAACCCAGTGATCCGATTTTCAAAAGAAACATATATTCATGTTTCCCACGGTCTGAAAAGACCAAAAGTCATACAATTTTCAAACACAAACTTTCCCTAGAAAGTTAGACCAAAGCTCTTTTTTATAACTGGACTCAATTCAGGCAGAAAATGTAACTTTTGAAACACTGATCAGATTTGCAAAAGAAACACATATTCTTGTTCCTCACAGTCTGAAAAGCAAAAAAACACATTCAATTTTCAAGTACAAACTTTCCCTGAGGAGATAAACAAATCGGTATCTCACAATTGGCAATAGGACTCAATTCAGACAGAAAATGTAACTTTTCACACACAGCTCAGATTTGCAAAAGAAACACATATTCTTGTTCCTCACAGTCTAAAAAGCACAAAAACACATTCAATTTTCAAGGACGAACTTTCCTTGAGGCGATAAACCAATCTGTATCTCACAATTGGCAATAGGACTCAATTCAGACAGATAATGTATCTTTAGACACAGTGATCTGATTTACAAAAGAAGCACATATTCTTGTTCCTCACAGTCTGAAAAGCACAAAAACACATTCAATTTTCGAGTACAAACTTTCCCTGAGGAGATAAACCAATCTGTATCTCACAATTGCCAATAGGACTCAATTCAGACAGATAATGTATGTTTAGACACAGTGATCTGATTTACAAAAGAAGCACATATTCTTGTTCCTCACAGTCTGAAAAGCACAAAAACACATTCAATTTTCGAGTACGAACTTTCCCTGAGGAGATAAACCAATCTGTATCTCACAATTGGCAATAGGACTCAATTCAGACAGAAAATGTAACCTTTCACACACTGCTCAGATTTGCAAAAGAAACACCTATTCTTGTTCCTCATAGTCTGAAAAGCACAAAAACACATTCAATTTTCAAGTACGAACTTCCCTTTTTGAGATAAACTAATCTGTACCTTACATTTGGCAATAGGACTCAATGAAGCTAGAAAACGTAACTTTAGAGACAGTGGTCCGATTTTCAAAAGGAACACATATTCATGTTTCCCATGGTCTGAAAAGACCAAAAGTCATTCAATTTTCAAACACGAACTTTCCCTAGAAACTTAGACCAAAGTTCATTTTTATAACTGGACTCAATTCAGACAGAAAATGTAACTTTTCACGCACTGCTCAGATTTGCAAAAGAAACACATATTCTTGTTCCTCACAGTCTGAAAAGTACAAAAACACATTCAATTTTCAAGTATGAACTTTCCCTGAGGAGATAAACCAATCTGTATCTCACAATTGCCAATAGGACTCAATTCAGACAGATAATGTATGTTTAGACACAGTGATCTGATTTACAAAACAAGGACATATTCTTGTTCCTCACAGTCTGAAAAGCACAAAAACACATTCAATTTTCAAGTACGAACTTTCCCTGAGGAGATAAACCAATCTGTATCTTACAATTGGCAATAGGACTCAATTAAGTTAGAAAACGTAACTTTAAACCCAGTGATCCGATTTTGAAAACAAACATATATTCATGTTTCCCATGGTCTGAAAACACCCAAAGTTATTCAATTTTCAAACACGAACTTTCCCTAGAAAGTTAATCAAAAGCTCTTTTTTATAACTGGACTCAATTCAGGCAGAAAATGTAATTTTTGAAACAATGCTCAGATTTGCAAAAGAAACACATATTCTTGTTCCTCACAGTCTGAAAAGTACAAAAACACATTCAATTTTCAAGTATGAACTTTCCCGGAGGAGATAAACCAATCTGTATCTCACAATTGGCAATAGGACTCATTTCAGACAGAAAATGTAACCTTTCACAGACTGCTCAGATTTGCAAAAGAAATACCTATTCTTGTTCCTCATAATCTGAAAAGCACAAAAACACATTCAATTTTCAAGTACGAACTTCCCTTGTTGAGATAAACTAATCTGTACCTTACATTTGGCAATAGGACTCAATGAAGCTAGAAAACGTAACTTTAGAGACAGTGGTCCGATTTTCAAAAGGAACACATATTCATGTTTCCCATGGTCTGAAAAGACCAAAAGTCATTCAATTTTCAAACACGAACTTTCCCTAGAAACTTAGACCAAAGTTCATTTTTATAACTGGACTCAATTCAGACAGAAAATGTAACTTTTCACACACTGCTCAGATTTGCAAAAGAAACACATATTCTTGTTCCTCATAGTCTGAAAAGCACAAAAACACATTCAATTTTCAAGGACGAACTTTCCTTGAGGAGATAAACCAATCTGTATCTCACAATTGCCAATAGGACTCAATTCAGACAGATAATGTATGTTTAGACACAGTGATCTGATTTACAAAAGAAGCACATATTCTTGTTCCTCACAGTCTGAAAAGCACAAAAACACATTCAATTTTCGAGTACGAACTTTCCCTGAGGAGATAAACCAATCTGTATCTCACAATTGGCAATAGGACTCAATTCAGACAGAAAATGTAACCTTTCACACACTGCTCAGATTTGCAAAAGAAACACATATTCTTGTTCCTCATAGTCTGAAAACCACAAAAACACATTCAATTTTCAAGTACGAACTTTCCTTGAGGAGGTAAAACAAATCTGTATCTTTCAATTGGCAATAGGTCTCAATTAAGCTAGTAAACGTAGCTTTAAACCCAGTGATCCGATTTTCAAAAGAAACATATATTCATGTTTCCCACGGTCTGAAAAGACCAAAAGTCATACAATTTTCAAACACAAACTTTCCCTAGAAAGTTAGACCAAAGCTCTTTTTTATAACTGGACTCAATTCAGGCAGAAAATGTAACTTTTGAAACACTGATCAGATTTGCAAAAGAAACACATATTCTTGTTCCTCACAGTCTGAAAAGCAAAAAAACACATTCAATTTTCAAGTACAAACTTTCCCTGAGGAGATAAACAAATCGGTATCTCACAATTGGCAATAGGACTCAATTCAGACAGAAAATGTAACTTTTCACACACAGCTCAGATTTGCAAAAGAAACACATATTCTTGTTCCTCACAGTCTAAAAAGCACAAAAACACATTCAATTTTCAAGGACGAACTTTCCTTGAGGCGATAAACCAATCTGTATCTCACAATTGGCAATAGGACTCAATTCAGACAGATAATGTATCTTTAGACACAGTGATCTGATTTACAAAAGAAGCACATATTCTTGTTCCTCACAGTCTGAAAAGCACAAAAACACATTCAATTTTCGAGTACGAACTTTCCCTGAGGAGATAAACCAATCTGTATCTCACAATTGGCAATAGGACTCAATTCAGACAGAAAATGTAACCTTTCACACACTGCTCAGATTTGCAAAAGAAACACATATTCTTGTTCCTCATAGTCTGAAAACCACAAAAACACATTCAATTTTCAAGTACGAACTTTCCTTGAGGAGGTAAAACAAATCTGTATCTTTCAATTGGCAATAGGTCTCAATTAAGCTAGTAAACGTAGCTTTAAACCCAGTGATCCGATTTTCAAAAGAAACATATATTCATGTTTCCCACGGTCTGAAAAGACCAAAAGTCATTCAATTTTCAAACACAAACTTTCCCTAGAAAGTTAGACCAAAGCTCTTTTTTATAACTGGACTCAATTCAGGCAGAAAATGTAACCTTTGAAACACTGATCAGATTTGCAAAAGAAACACATATTCTTGTTCCTCACAGTCTGAAAAGCAAAAAAACACATTCAATTTTCAAGTATGAACTTTCCCGGAGGAGATAAACCAATCTGTATCTCACAATTGGCAATAGGACTCATTTCAGACAGAAAATGTAACCTTTCACAGACTGCTCAGATTTGCAAAAGAAATACCTATTCTTGTTCCTCATAGTCTGAAAAGCACAAAAACACATTCAATTTTCAAGTACGAACTTCCCTTGTTGAGATAAACTAATCTGTACCTTACATTTGGCAATGGGACTCAATGAAGCTAGAAAACGTAACTTTAGAGACAGTGGTCCGATTTTCAAAAGGAACACATATTCATGTTTCCCATGGTCTGAAAAGACCAAAAGTCATTCAATTTTCAAACACGAACTTTCCCTAGAAACTTAGACCAAAGTTCATTTTTATAACTGGACTCAATTCAGACAGAAAATGTAACTTTTCACACACTGCTCAGATTTGCAAAAGAAACACATATTCTTGTTCCTCACAGTCTGAAAAGTACAAAAACACATTCAATTTTCAACTACGAACTTTCCCTGAGGAGATAAATCAATCTGTATCTCACAATTGGCAATAGGACTCAATTCAGACAGAAAATGTAACTTTTCACACACTGCTCAGATTTGCAAAAGAAACACATATTCTTGTTCCTCACAGTCTGAAATGTAAAAAAACACATTCAATTTTCAAGTATGAACTTTCCCGGAGGAGATAAACCAATCTGTATCTCACAATTGGCAATAGGACTCATTTCAGACAGAAAATGTAACCTTTCACAGACTGCTCAGATTTGCAAAAGAAATACCTATTCTTGTTCCTCATAGTCTGAAAAGCACAAAAACACATTCAATTTTCAAGTACGAACTTCCCTTTTTGAGATAAACTAATCTGTACCTTACATTTGGCAATAGGACTCAATGAAGCTAGAAAACGTAACTTTAGAGACAGTGGTCCGATTTTCAAAAGGAACACATATTCATGTTTCCCATGGTCTGAAAAGACCAAAAGTCATTCAATTTTCAAACACGAACTTTCCCTAGAAACTTAGACCAAAGTTCATTTTTATAACTGGACTCAATTCAGACAGAAAATGTAACTTTTCACGCACTGCTCAGATTTGCAAAAGAAACACATATTCTTGTTCCTCACAGTCTGAAAAGTACAAAAACACATTCAATTTTCAAGTATGAACTTTCCCTGAGGAGATAAACCAATCTGTATCTCACAATTGCCAATAGGACTCAATTCAGACAGATAATGTATGTTTAGACACAGTGATCTGATTTACAAAAGAAGCACATATTCTTGTTCCTCACAGTCTGAAAAGCACAAAAACACATTCAATTTTCAAGTACGAACTTTCCCTGAGGAGATAAACCAATCTGTATCTTACAATTGGCAATAGGACTCAATTAAGTTAGAAAACGTAACTTTAAACCCAGTGATCCGATTTTGAAAACAAACATATATTCATGTTTCCCATGGTCTGAAAACACCCAAAGTTATTCAATTTTCAAACACGAACTTTCCCTAGAAAGTTAATCAAAAGCTCTTTTTTATAACTGGACTCAATTCAGGCAGAAAATGTAATTTTTGAAACAATGCTCAGATTTGCAAAAGAAACACATATTCTTGTTCCTCACAGTCTGAAAAGTACAAAAACACATTCAATTTTCAAGTATGAACTTTCCCGGAGGAGATAAACCAATCTGTATCTCACAATTGGCAATAGGACTCATTTCAGACAGAAAATGTAACCTTTCACAGACTGCTCAGATTTGCAAAAGAAATACCTATTCTTGTTCCTCATAGTCTGAAAAGCACAAAAACACATTCAATTTTCAAGTACGAACTTCCCTTGTTGAGATAAACTAATCTGTACCTTACATTTGGCAATAGGACTCAATGAAGCTAGAAAACGTAACTTTAGAGACAGTGGTCCGATTTTCAAAAGGAACACATATTCATGTTTCCCATGGTCTGAAAAGACCAAAAGTCATTCAATTTTCAAACACGAACTTTCCCTAGAAACTTAGACCAAAGTTCATTTTTATAACTGGACTCAATTCAGACAGAAAATGTAACTTTTCACACACTGCTCAGATTTGCAAAAGAAACACATATTCTTGTTCCTCACAGTCTGAAAAGTACAAAAACACATTCAATTTTCAAGTATGAACTTTCCCTGAGGAGATAAACCAATCTGTATCTCACAATTGCCAATAGGACTCAATTCAGACAGATAATGTATGTTTAGACACAGTGATCTGATTTACAAAAGAAGCACATATTCTTGTTCCTCACAGTCTGAAAAGCACAAAAACACATTCAATTTTCAAGTACGAACTTTCCCTGAGGAGATAAACCAATCTGTATCTTACAATTGGCAATAGGACTCAATTAAGTTAGAAAACGTAACTTTAAACCCAGTGATCCGATTTTGAAAACAAACATATATTCATGTTTCCCATGGTCTGAAAACACCCAAAGTTATTCAATTTTCAAACACGAACTTTCCCTAGAAACTTAGACCAAAGTTCATTTTTATAACTGGACTCAATTCAGACAGAAAATGTAACTTTTCACACACTGCTCAGATTTGCAAAAGAAACACATATTCTTGTTCCTCACAGTCTGAAAAGTACAAAAACACATTCAATTTTCAACTACGAACTTTCCCTGAGGAGATAAACCAATCTGTATCTCACAATTGCCAATAGGACTCAATTCAGACAGATAATGTATCTTTAGACACAGTGATCTGATTTACAAAAGAAGCACATATTCTTGTTCCTCACAGTCTGAAAAGCACAAAAACACATTCAATTTTCGAGTACAAACTTTCCCTGAGGAGATAAACCAATCTGTATCTCACAATTGCCAATAGGACTCAATTCAGACAGATAATGTATCTTTAGACACAGTGATCTGATTTACAAAAGAAGCACATATTCTTGTTCCTCACAGTCTGAAAAGCACAAAAACACATTCAATTTTCGAGTACGAACTTTCCCTGAGGAGATAAACCAATCTGTATCTCACAATTGGCAATAGGACTCAATTCAGACAGAAAATGTAACCTTTCACACACTGCTCAGATTTGCAAAAGAAACACATATTCTTGTTCCTCATAGTCTGAAAACCACAAAAACACATTCAATTTTCAAGTACGAACTTTCCTTGAGGAGGTAAAACAAATCTGTATCTTTCAATTGGCAATAGGTCTCAATTAAGCTAGTAAACGTAGCTTTAAACCCAGTGATCCGATTTTCAAAAGAAACATATATTCATGTTTCCCACGGTCTGAAAAGACCAAAAGTCATTCAATTTTCAAACACAAACTTTCCCTAGAAAGTTAGACCAAAGCTCTTTTTTATAACTGGACTCAATTCAGGCAGAAAATGTAACTTTTGAAACACTGATCAGATTTGCAAAAGAAACACATATTCTTGTTCCTCACAGTCTGAAAAGCAAAAAAACACATTCAATTTTCAAGTACAAACTTTCCCTGAGGAGATAAACAAATCGGTATCTCACAATTGGCAATAGGACTCAATTCAGACAGAAAATGTAACTTTTCACACACAGCTCAGATTTGCAAAAGAAACACATATTCTTGTTCCTCACAGTCTAAAAAGCACAAAAACACATTCAATTTTCAAGGACGAACTTTCCTTGAGGCGATAAACCAATCTGTATCTCACAATTGGCAATAGGACTCAATTCAGACAGAAAATGTAACTTTTCACACACTGCTCAGATTTGCAAAAGAAACACATATTCTTGTTCCTCACAGTCTGAAATGTAAAAAAACACATTCAATTTTCAAGTATGAACTTTCCCGGAGGAGATAAACCAATCTGTATCTCACAATTGGCAATAGGACTCATTTCAGACAGAAAATGTAACCTTTCACAGACTGCTCAGATTTGCAAAAGAAATACCTATTCTTGTTCCTCATAGTCTGAAAAGCACAAAAACACATTCAATTTTCAAGTACGAACTTCCCTTGTTGAGATAAACTAATCTGTACCTTACATTTGGCAATAGGACTCAATGAAGCTAGAAAACGTAACTTTAGAGACAGTGGTCCGATTTTCAAAAGGAACACATATTCATGTTTCCCATGGTCTGAAAAGACCAAAAGTCATTTAATTTTCAAACACGAACTTTCCCTAGAAACTTAGACCAAAGTTCATTTTTATAACTGGACTCAATTCAGACAGAAAATGTAACTTTTCACACACTGCTCAGATTTACAAAAGAAGCACATATTCTTGTTCCTCACAGTCTGAAAAGCACAAAAACACATTCAATTTTCGAGTACGAACTTTCCCTGAGGAGATAAACCAATCTGTATCTCACAATTGGCAATAGGACTCAATTCAGACAGAAAATGTAACCTTTCACACACTGCTCAGATTTGCAAAAGAAACACATATTCTTGTTCCTCATAGTCTGAAAACCACAAAAACACATTCAATTTTCAAGTACGAACTTTCCTTGAGGAGGTAAAACAAATCTGTATCTTTCAATTGGCAATAGGTCTCAATTAAGCTAGTAAACGTAGCTTTAAACCCAGTGATCCGATTTTCAAAAGAAACATATATTCATGTTTCCCACGGTCTGAAAAGACCAAAAGTCATTCAATTTTCAAACACAAACTTTCCCTAGAAAGTTAGACCAAAGCTCTTTTTTATAACTGGACTCAATTCAGGCAGAAAATGTAACTTTTGAAACACTGATCAGATTTGCAAAAGAAACACATATTCTTGTTCCTCACAGTCTGAAAAGCAAAAAAACACATTCAATTTTCAAGTACAAACTTTCCCTGAGGAGATAAACAAATCGGTATCTCACAATTGGCAATAGGACTCAATTCAGACAGAAAATGTAACTTTTCACACACAGCTCAGATTTGCAAAAGAAACACATATTCTTGTTCCTCACAGTCTAAAAAGCACAAAAACACATTCAATTTTCAAGGACGAACTTTCCTTGAGGCGATAAACCAATCTGTATCTCACAATTGGCAATAGGACTCAATTCAGACAGAAAATGTAACTTTTCACACACTGCTCAGATTTGCAAAAGAAACACATATTCTTGTTCCTCACAGTCTGAAATGTAAAAAAACACATTCAATTTTCAAGTATGAACTTTCCCGGAGGAGATAAACCAATCTGTATCTCACAATTGGCAATAGGACTCATTTCAGACAGAAAATGTAACCTTTCACAGACTGCTCAGATTTGCAAAAGAAATACCTATTCTTGTTCCTCATAGTCTGAAAAGCACAAAAACACATTCAATTTTAAAGTACGAACTTCCCTTGTTGAGATAAACTAATCTGTACCTTACATTTGGCAATAGGACTCAATGAAGCTAGAAAACGTAACTTTAGAGACAGTGGTCCGATTTTCAAAAGGAACACATATTCATGTTTCCCATGGTCTGAAAAGACCAAAAGTCATTCAATTTTCAAACACGAACTTTCCCTAGAAACTTAGACCAAAGTTCATTTTTATAACTGGAGTCAATTCAGACAGAAAATGTAACTTTTCACACACTGCTCAGATTTGCAAAAGAAACACATATTCTTGTTCCTCACAGTCTGAAAAGTACAAAAACACATTCAATTTTCAACTACGAACTTTCCCTCAGGAGATAAACCAATCTGTATCTCACAATTGCCAATAGGACTCAATTCAGACAGATAATGTATCTTTAGACACAGTGATCTGATTTACAAAAGAAGCACATATTCTTGTTCCTCACAGTCTGAAAAGCACAAAAACACATTCAATTTTCGAGTACGAACTTTCCCTGAGGAGATAAACCAATCTGTATCTCACAATTGGCAATAGGACTCAATTCAGACAGAAAATGTAACCTTTCACACACTGCTCAGATTTGCAAAAGAAACACATATTCTTGTTCCTCATAGTCTGAAAACCACAAAAACACATTCAATTTTCAAGTACGAACTTTCCTTGAGGAGGTAAAACAAATCTGTATCTTTCAATTGGCAATAGGTCTCAATTAAGCTAGTAAACGTAGCTTTAAACCCAGTGATCCGATTTTCAAAAGAAACATATATTCATGTTTCCCACGGTCTGAAAAGACCAAAAGTCATTCAATTTTCAAACACAAACTTTCCCTAGAAAGTTAGACCAAAGCTCTTTTTTATAACTGGACTCAATTCAGGCAGAAAATGTAACTTTTGAAACACTGATCAGATTTGCAAAAGAAACACATATTCTTGTTCCTCACAGTCTGAAAAGCAAAAAAACACATTCAATTTTCAAGTACAAACTTTCCCTGAGGAGATAAACAAATCGGTATCTCACAATTGGCAATAGGACTCAATTCAGACAGAAAATGTAACTTTTCACACACAGCTCAGATTTGCAAAAGAAACACATATTCTTGTTCCTCACAGTCTAAAAAGCACAAAAACACATTCAATTTTCAAGGACGAACTTTCCTTGAGGCGATAAACCAATCTGTATCTCACAATTGGCAATAGGACTCAATTCAGACAGAAAATGTAACTTTTCACACACTGCTCAGATTTGCAAAAGAAACACATATTCTTGTTCCTCACAGTCTCAAATGTAAAAAAACACATTCAATTTTCTAGTATGAACTTTCCCGGAGGAGATAAACCAATCTGTATCTCACAATTGGCAATAGGACTCATTTCAGACAGAAAATGTAACCTTTCACAGACTGCTCAGATTTGCAAAAGAAATACCTATTCTTGTTCCTCATAGTCTGAAAAGCACAAAAACACATTCAATTTTCAAGTACGAACTTCCCTTGTTGAGATAAACTAATCTGTACCTTACATTTGGCAATAGGACTCAATGAAGCTAGAAAACGTAACTTTAGAGACAGTGGTCCGATTTTCAAAAGGAACACATATTCATGTTTCCCATGGTCTGAAAAGACCAAAAGTCATTCAATTTTCAAACACGAACTTTCCCTAGAAACTTAGACCAAAGTTCATTTTTATAACTGGACTCAATTCAGACAGAAAATGTAACTTTTCACACACTGCTCAGATTTGCAAAAGAAACACATATTCTTGTTCCTCACAGTCTGAAAAGTACAAAAACACATTCAATTTTCAAGTATGAACTTTCCCTGAGGAGATAAACCAATCTGTATCTCACAATTGCCAATAGGACTCAATTCAGACAGATAATGTATGTTTAGACACAGTGATCTGATTTACAAAAGAAGCACATATTCTTGTTCCTCACAGTCTGAAAAGCACAAAAACACATTCAATTTTCAAGTACGAACTTTCCCTGAGGAGATAAACCAATCTGTATCTTACAATTGGCAATAGGACTCAATTAAGTTAGAAAACGTAACTTTAAACCCAGTGATCCGATTTTGAAAACAAACATATATTCATGTTTCCCATGGTCTGAAAACACCCAAAGTTATTCAATTTTCAAACACGAACTTTCCCTAGAAAGTTAATCAAAAGCTCTTTTTTATAACTGGACTCAATTCAGGCAGAAAATGTAATTTTTGAAACAATGCTCAGATTTGGAAAGAAACACATATTCTTGTTCCTCACAGTCTGAAAAGTACAAAAACACATTCAATTTTCAAGTACGAACTTTCCCTGAGGAGATAAACCAATCTGTATCTCACAATTGGCAATAGGACTCAATTCAGAAAGAAAATGTAACCTTTCACAGACTGCTCAGATTTGCAAAAGAAATACCTATTCTTGTTCCTCATAGTCTGAAAAGCACAAAAACACATTCAAGTTTCAAGTACGAACTTCCCTTGTTGAGATAAACTAATCTGTACCTTACATTTGGCAATAGGACTCAATGAAGCTAGAAAACGTAACTTTAGAGACAGTGGTCCGATTTTCAAAAGGAACACATATTCATGTTTCCCATGGTCTGAAAAGACCAAGAGTCATTCAATTTTCAAACACGAACTTTCCCTAGAAACTTAGACCAAAGTTCATTTTTATAACTGGACTCAATTCAGACAGAAAATGTAACTTTTCACACACTGCTCAGATTTGCAAAAGAAACACATATTCTTGTTCCTCACAGTCTGAAAAGTACAAAAACACATTCAATTTTCAACTACGAACTTTCCCTGAGGAGATAAATCAATCTGTATCTCACAATTGGCAATAGGACTCAATTCAGACAGAAAATGTAACTTTTCACACACTGCTCAGATTTGCAAAAGAAACACATATTCTTGTTCCTCACAGTCTGAAATGTAAAAAAACACATTCAATTTTCAAGTATGAACTTTCCCGGAGGAGATAAACCAATCTGTATCTCACAATTGGCAATAGGACTCATTTCAGACAGAAAATGTAACCTTTCACAGACTGCTCAGATTTGCAAAAGAAATACCTATTCTTGTTCCTCATAGTCTGAAAAGCACAAAAACACATTCAATTTTCAAGTACGAACTTCCCTTGTTGAGATAAACTAATCTGTACCTTACATTTGGCAATAGGACTCAATGAAGCTAGAAAACGTAACTTTAGAGACAGTGGTCCGATTTTCAAAAGGAACACATATTCATGTTTCCCATGGTCTGAAAAGACCAAAAGTCATTCAATTTTCAAACACGAACTTTCCCTAGAAACTTAGACCAAAGTTCATTTTTATAACTGGACTCAATTCAGACAGAAAATGTAACTTTTCACACACTGCTCAGATTTGCAAAAGAAACACATATTCTTGTTCCTCACAGTCTGAAAAGTACAAAAACACATTCAATTTTCAAGTATGAACTTTCCCTGAGGAGATAAACCAATCTGTATCTCACAATTGCCAATAGGACTCAATTCAGACAGATAATGTATGTTTAGACACAGTGATCTGATTTACAAAAGAAGCACATATTCTTGTTCCTCACAGTCTGAAAAGCACAAAAACACATTCAATTTTCAAGTACGAACTTTCCCTGAGGAGATAAACCAATCTGTATCTTACAATTGGCAATAGGACTCAATTAAGTTAGAAAACGTAACTTTAAACCCAGTGATCCGATTTTGAAAACAAACATATATTCATGTTTCCCATGGTCTGAAAACACCCAAAGTTATTCAATTTTCAAACACGAACTTTCCCTAGAAAGTTAATCAAAAGCTCTTTTTTATAACTGGACTCAATTCAGGCAGAAAATGTAATTTTTGAAACAATGCTCAGATTTGGAAAGAAACACATATTCTTGTTCCTCACAGTCTGAAAAGTACAAAAACACATTCAATTTTCAAGTACGAACTTTCCCTGAGGAGATAAACCAATCTGTATCTCACAATTGGCAATAGGACTGAATTCAGAAAGAAAATGTAACCTTTCACAGACTGCTCAGATTTGCAAAAGAAATACCTATTCTTGTTCCTCATAGTCTGAAAAGCACAAAAACACATTCAAGTTTCAAGTACGAACTTCCCTTGTTGAGATAAACTAATCTGTACCTTACATTTGGCAATAGGACTCAATGAAGCTAGAAAACGTAACTTTAGAGACAGTGGTCCGATTTTCAAAAGGAACACATATTCATGTTTCCCATGGTCTGAAAAGACCAAGAGTCATTCAATTTTCAAACACGAACTTTCCCTAGAAACTTAGACCAAAGTTCATTTTTATAACTGGACTCAATTCAGACAGAAAATGTAACTTTTCACACACTGCTCAGATTTGCAAAAGAAACACATATTCTTGTTCCTCACAGTCTGAAAAGTACAAAAACACATTCAATTTTCAACTACGAACTTTCCCTGAGGAGATAAATCAATCTGTATCTCACAATTGGCAATAGGACTCAATTCAGACAGAAAATGTATGTTTAGACACAGTGATCTGATTTGCAAAAGAAACACATATTCTTGTTCCTCACAGTCTGAAAAGCACAAAAACACATTCAATTTTCGAGTACAAACTTTCCCTGAGGAGATAAACAAATCGGTATCTCACAATTGGCAATAGGACTCAATTCAGACAGAAAATGTAACTTTTCACACACAGCTCAGATTTGCAAAAGAAACACATATTCTTGTTCCTCACAGTCTGAAAAGTACAAAAACACATTCAATTTTCAACTACGAACTTTCCCTGAGGAGATAAATCAATCTGTATCTCACAATTGCCAATAGGACTCAATTCAGACAGAAAATGTATGTTTAGACACAGTGATCTGATTTGCAAAAGAAACACATATTCTTGTTCCTCACAGTCTGAAAAGCACAAAAACACATTCAATTTTCGAGTACAAACTTTCCCTGAGGAGATAAACCAATCTGTATCTCACAATTGGCAATAGGACTCAATTCAGACAGAAAATGTAACCTTTCACACACTGCTCAGATTTGCAAAAGAAACACATATTCCTGTTCCTCATAGTCTGAAAACCACAAAAACACATTCAATTTTCAAGTACGAACTTTCCTTGAGGAGGTAAAACAAATCTGTATCTTTCAATTGGCAATAGGTCTCAATTAAGCTAGTAAACGTAGCTTTAAACCCAGTGATCCGATTTTCAAAAGAAACATATATTCATGTTTCCCACGGTCTGAAAAGACCAAAAGTCATTCAATTTTCAAACACAAACTTTCCCTAGAAAGTTAGACCAAAGCTCTTTTTTATAACTGGACTCAATTCAGGCAGAAAATGTAACTTTTGAAACACTGATCAGATTTGCAAAAGAAACACATATTCTTGTTCCTCACAGTCTGAAAAGCAAAAAAACACATTCAATTTTCAAGTACAAACTTTCCCTGAGGAGATAAACAAATCGGTATCTCACAATTGGCAATAGGACTCAATTCAGACAGAAAATGTAACTTTTCACACACAGCTCAGATTTGCAAAAGAAACACATATTCTTGTTCCTCACAGTCTAAAAAGCACAAAAACACCTTCAATTTTCAAGGACGAACTTTCCTTGAGGCGATAAACCAATCTGTATCTCACAATTGGCAATAGGACTCAATTCAGACAGAAAATGTAACTTTTCACACACTGCTCAGATTTGCAAAAGAAACACATATTCTTGTTCCTCACAGTCTAAAAAGCACAAAAACACATTCAATTTTCAAGGACGAACTTTCCTTGAGGCAATAAACCAATCTGTATCTCACAATTGGCAATAGGACTCATTTCAGACAGAAAATGTAACCTTTCACAGACTGCTCAGATTTGCAAAAGAAACACATATTCCTGTTCCTCATAGTCTGAAAACCACAAAAACACATTCAGTTTTCAAGTACGAACTTTCCTTGAGGAGGTAAAACAAATCTGTATCTTTCAATTGGCAATAGGTCTCAATTAAGCTAGTAAACGTAGCTTTAAACCCAGTGATCCGATTTTCAAAAGAAACATATATTCATGTTTCCCACGGTCTGAAAAGACCAAAAGTCATTCAATTTTCAAACACAAACTTTCCCTAGAAAGTTAGACCAAAGCTCTTTTTTATAACTGGACTCAATTCAGGCAGAAAATGTAACTTTTGAAACACTGATCAGATTTGCAAAAGAAACACATATTCTTGTTCCTCACAGTCTGAAAAGCAAAAAAACACATTCAATTTTCAAGTGCAAACTTTCCCTGAGGAGATAAACAAATCGGTATCTCACAATTGGCAATAGGACTCAATTCAGACAGAAAATGTAACTTTTCACACACAGCTCAGATTTGCAAAAGAAACACATATTCTTGTTCCTCACAGTCTAAAAAGCACAAAAACACATTCAATTTTCAAGGACGAACTTTCCTTGAGGCGATAAACCAATCTGTATCTCACAATTGGCAATAGGACTCATTTCAGACAGAAAATGTAACCTTTCACAGACTGCTCAGATTTGCAAAAGAAATACCTATTCTTGTTCCTCATAGTCTGAAAAGCACAAAAACACATTCAATTTTCAAGTACGAACTTCCCTTGTTGAGATAAACTAATCTGTACCTTACATTTGGCAATAGGACTCAATGAAGCTAGAAAACGTAACTTTAGAGACAGTGGTCCGATTTTCAAAAGGAACACATATTCATGTTTCCCATGGTCTGAAAAGAACAAAAGTCATTCAATTTTCAAACACGAACTTTCCCTAGAAACTTAGACCAAAGTTCATTTTTATAACTGGACTCAATTCAGACAGAAAATGTAACTTTTCACACACTGCTCAGATTTGCAAAAGAAACACATATTCTTATTCCTCACAGTCTGAAAAGTACAAAAACACATTCAATTTTCAACTACGAACTTTCCCTGAGGAGATAAACCAATCTGTATCTCACAATTGCCAATAGGACTCAATTCAGACAGATAATGTATCTTTAGACACAGTGATCTGATTTACAAAAGAAGCACATATTCTTGTTCCTCACAGTCTGAAAAGCACAAAAACACATTCAATTTTCGAGTACAAACTTTCCCTGAGGAGATAAACCAATCTGTATCTCACAATTGGCAATAGGACTCAATTCAGACAGAAAATGTAACCTTTCACACACTGCTCAGATTTGCAAAAGAAACACATATTCCTGTTCCTCATAGTCTGAAAACCACAAAAACACATTCAATTTTCAAGTACGAACTTTCCTTGAGGAGGTAAAACAAATCTGTATCTTTCAATTGGCAATAGGTCTCAATTAAGCTAGTAAACGTAGCTTTAAACCCAGTGATCCGATTTTCAAAAGAAACATATATTCATGTTTCCCACGGTCTGAAAAGACCAAAAGTCATTCAATTTTCAAACACAAACTTTCCCTAGAAAGTTAGACCAAAGCTCTTTTTTATAACTGGACTCAATTCAGGCAGAAAATGTAACTTTTGAAACACTGATCAGATTTGCAAAAGAAACACATATTCTTGTTCCTCACAGTCTGAAAAGCAAAAAAACACATTCAATTTTCAAGTACAAACTTTCCCTGAGGAGATAAACAAATCGGTATCTCACAATTGGCAATAGGACTCAATTCAGACAGAAAATGTAACTTTTCACACACAGCTCAGATTTGCAAAAGAAACACATATTCTTGTTCCTCACAGTCTAAAAAGCACAAAAACACCTTCAATTTTCAAGGACGAACTTTCCTTGAGGCGATAAACCAATCTGTATCTCACAATTGGCAATAGGACTCAATTCAGACAGAAAATGTAACTTTTCACACACTGCTCAGATTTGCAAAAGAAACACATATTCTTGTTCCTCACAGTCTAAAAAGCACAAAAACACATTCAATTTTCAAGGACGAACTTTCCTTGAGGCAATAAACCAATCTGTATCTCACAATTGGCAATAGGACTCATTTCAGACAGAAAATGTAACCTTTCACAGACTGCTCAGATTTGCAAAAGAAATACCTATTCTTGTTCCTCATAGTCTGAAAAGCACAAAAACACATTCAATTTTCAAGTACGAACTTCCCTTGTTGAGATAAACTAATCTGTACCTTACATTTGGCAATAGGACTCAATGAAGCTAGAAAACGTAACTTTAGAGACAGTGGTCCGATTTTCAAAAGGAACACATATTCATGTTTCCCATGGTCTGAAAAGACCAAAAGTCATTCAATTTTCAAACACGAACTTTCCCTAGAAACTTAGACCAAAGTTCATTTTTATAACTGGACTCAATTCAGACAGAAAATGTAACTTTTCACACACTGCTCAGATTTGCAAAAGAAACACATATTCTTGTTCCTCACAGTCTGAAAAGTACAAAAACACATTCAATTTTCAACTACGAACTTTCCCTGAGGAGATAAACCAATCTGTATCTCACAATTGCCAATAGGACTCAATTCAGACAGATAATGTATCTTTAGACACAGTGATCTGATTTACAAAAGAAGCACATATTCTTGTTCCTCACAGTCTGAAAAGCACAAAAACACATTCAATTTTCGAGTACAAACTTTCCCTGAGGAGATAAACCAATCTGTATCTCACAATTGGCAATAGGACTCAATTCAGACAGAAAATGTAACCTTTCACACACTGCTCAGATTTGCAAAAGAAACACATATTCCTGTTCCTCATAGTCTGAAAACCACAAAAACACATTCAATTTTCAAGTACGAAGTTTCCTTGAGGAGGTAAAACAAATCTGTATCTTTCAATTGGCAATAGGTCTCAATTAAGCTAGTAAACGTAGCTTTAAACCCAGTGATCCGATTTTCAAAAGAAACATATATTCATGTTTCCCACGGTCTGAAAAGACCAAAAGTCATTCAATTTTCAAACACAAACTTTCCCTAGAAAGTTAGACCAAAGCTCTTTTTTATAACTGGACTCAATTCAGGCAGAAAATGTAACTTTTGAAACACTGATCAGATTTGCAAAAGAAACACATATTCTTGTTCCTCACAGTCTGAAAAGCAAAAAAACACATTCAATTTTCAAGTACAAACTTTCCCTGAGGAGATAAACAAATCGGTATCTCACAATTGGCAATAGGACTCAATTCAGACAGAAAATGTAACTTTTCACACACAGCTCAGATTTGCAAAAGAAACACATATTCTTGTTCCTCACAGTCTAAAAAGCACAAAAACACCTTCAATTTTCAAGGACGAACTTTCCTTGAGGCGATAAACCAATCGGTATCTCACAATTGGCAATAGGACTCAATTCAGACAGAAAATGTAACTTTTCACACACTGCTCAGATTTGCAAAAGAAACACATATTCTTGTTCCTCACAGTCTAAAAAGCACAAAAACGCATTCAATTTTCAAGGACGAACTTTCCTTGAGGCGATAAACCAATCTGTATCTCACAATTGGCAATAGGACTCAATTCAGACAGAAAATGTAACTTTTCACACACTGCTCAGATTTGCAAAAGAAACACATATTCTTGTTCCTCACAGTCTGAAATGTAAAAAAACACATTCAATTTTCAAGTATGAACTTTCCCGGAGGAGATAAACCAATCTGTATCTCACAATTGGCAATAGGACTCATTTCAGACAGAAAATGTAACCTTTCACAGACTGCTCAGATTTGCAAAAGAAATACCTATTCTTGTTCCTCATAGTCTGAAAAGCACAAAAACACATTCAATTTTCAAGTACGAACTTCCCTTGTTGAGATAAACTAATCTGTACCTTACATTTGGCAATAGGACTCAATGAAGCTAGAAAACGTAACTTTAGAGACAGTGGTCCGATTTTCAAAAGGAACACATATTCATGTTTCCCATGGTCTGAAAAGACCAAAAGTCATTCAATTTTCAAACACGAACTTTCCCTAGAAACTTAGACCAAAGTTCATTTTTATAACTGGACTCAATTCAGACAGAAAATGTAACTTTTCACACACTGCTCAGATTTGCAAAAGAAACACATATTCTTGTTCCTCACAGTCTGAAAAGTACAAAAACACATTCAATTTTCAACTACGAACTTTCCCTAAGGAGATAAACCAATCTGTATCTCACAATTGCCAATAGGACTCAATTCAGACAGATAATGTATCTTTAGACACAGTGATCTGATTTACAAAAGAAGCACATATTCTTGTTCCTCACAGTCTGAAAAGCACAAAAACACATTCAATTTTCGAGTACAAACTTTCCCTGAGGAGATAAACCAATCTGTATCTCACAATTGCCAATAGGACTCAATTCAGACAGATAATGTATCTTTAGACACAGTGATCTGATTTACAAAAGAAGCACATATTCTTGTTCCTCACAGTCTGAAAAGCACAAAAACACATTCAATTTTCGAGTACAAACTTTCCCTGAGGAGATAAACCAATCTGTATCTCACAATTGGCAATAGGACTCAATTCAGACAGAAAATGTAACCTTTCACACACTGCTCAGATTTGCAAAAGAAACACATATTCCTGTTCCTCATAGTCTGAAAACCACAAAAACACATTCAATTTTCAAGTACGAACTTTCCTTGAGGAGGTAAAACAAATCTGTATCTTTCAATTGGCAATAGGTCTCAATTAAGCTAGTAAACGTAGCTTTAAACCCAGTGATCCGATTTTCAAAAGAAACATATATTCATGTTTCCCACGGTCTGAAAAGACCAAAAGTCATTCAATTTTCAAACACAAACTTTCCCTAGAAAGTTAGACCAAAGCTCTTTTTTATAACTGGACTCAATTCAGGCAGAAAATGTAACTTTTGAAACACTGATCAGATTTGCAAAAGAAACACATATTCTTGTTCCTCACAGTCTGAAAAGCAAAAAAACACATTCAATTTTCAAGTACAAACTTTCCCTGAGGAGATAAACAAATCGGTATCTCACAATTGGCAATAGGACTCAATTCAGACAGAAAATGTAACTTTAGACACAGTGATCCCATTTACAAAAGATACACATATTCATGTTTCCCATGGTTTGAAAAAGCCAAAACACATTCAATTTTCCAACACAAACTTTCCCTAAAAAGTTAGACCAATGCTGTTTTTGATAACTGGACTCAATTCAGACAGAAAATGTAACTTTTCACACACTGCTCAGATTTGCAAAAGAAACACATATTCTTGTTCCTCAGTCTGAAAAGCACAAAAACACATTCAATTTTCAAGTACGAACTTTCCCTGAGGAGATAAACCAATCTGTATCTCACAATTGGCAAAAGGACTCAATTCAGAAAAAAAATGTAACTTTTGAAACACTGCTCAGATTTGGAAAAGAAACCCATATTCTTTTTCCTCATAGTCTGAAAAGTACAAAAACACATTCAATTTTCAAGTACGAAGTTTCCTTGAGGAGATAAACCAATCTGTATCTTACAATTGGCAATAGGACTCAATTAAGCTAGAAAACGTAACTTTAAATCCAGTGATCCGATTTTGAAAACAAACATATATTCATGTTTCCCACGGTCTGAAAACACCCAAAGTTATTCAATTTTCAAACACGAACTTTCCCTAGAAAGTTAGACAAAAGCTCTTTTTTATAACTGGACTCAATTCAGAAAGAAAATGTATCTTTAGACACAGTGATCTGATTTACAAAAGAAGCACATATTCTTGTTCCTCATAGTCTGAAAAGCACAAAAATACATTCAATTTTCAAGTACGAACTTTCCCTGAGGAGATAAACCAATCTGTATCTCACAAATGGCAATAGGACTCAATTCAGAAAGAAAATGTATCTTTAGACACAGTGATCTGATTTACAAAAGAAACACATATTCATGTTTCCCACGGTCTGAGAAAGCCAAAACACATTCAATTTTCAAAAACAAACTTTCCCTAAAAAGTTAGACCAATGCTGTTTTTTATAACTGGACTCAATTCAGGCAGAAAATATAACTTTTGAAACACTGCTCAGATTTGCAAAAGAAGCACATATTCTTGTTCCTCACAGTCTGAAAAGCAAAAAAACACATTCAATTTTCAAGTACGAACTTTCCCTGAGGAGATAAACCAATCGGTATCTCACAATTGGCAATAGGACTCAATTCAGACAGAAAATGTAACTTTTCACACACTGCTCAGATTTGCAAAAGAAACACATATTCTTGTTCCTCACAGTCTGAAAAGCAAAAAAAAACCATTCAATTTTCAAGTACGAACCCTCCCTGAGTAGATAAACCAATCTGTATCTCACAAATGGCAATAGGACTCAATTCAGAAAGAAAATGTATCTTTAGAAACAGTGTTCTCATTTACAAAAGAAGCACATATTCTTGTTCCTCATAGTCTGAAAAGCACAAAAACACATTCAATTTTCAAGTACGAACTTTCCCTGAGTAGATAAACCAATCTGTGTCTCACAAATGGCAATAGGACTCAATTCAGAAAAAAATGTATCTTTAGACACAGTGATCTGATTTACAAAAGAAGCACATATTCTTGTTCCTCACAGTCTGAAAAGCACGAAAACACATTCACTTTTCAAGTACGAACTTTCCTTGAGGAGATAAACCAATCTGTATCTCACAATTGGCAATAGGACTCAATTCAGACAGAAAATGTAACTTTTCACACACTGCTCAGATTTGCAAAAGAAACACATATTCTTGTTCCTCACAGTCTAAAAAGCACAAAAACACATTCAATTTTCAAGGACGAACTTTCCTTGAGGCGATAAACCAATCTGTATCTCACAATTGGCAATAGGACTCATTTCAGACAGAAAATGTAACCTTTCACAGACTGCTCAGATTTGCAAAAGAAATACCTATTCTTGTTCCTCATAGTCTGAAAAGCACAAAAACACATTCAATTTTCAAGTACGCACTTCCCTTGTTGAGATAAACTAATCTGTACCTTACATTTGGCAATAGGACTCAATGAAGCTAGAAAACGTAACTTTAGAGACAGTGGTCCGATTTTCAAAAGGAACACATATTCATGTTTCCCATGGTCTGAAAAGACCAAAAGTCATTCAATTTTCAAACACGAACTTTCCCTAGAAACTTAGACCAAAGTTCATTTTTATAACTGGACTCAAGTCAGACAGAAAATGTAACTTTTCACACACTGCTCAGATTTGCAAAAGAAACACATATTCTTGTTCCTCACAGTCTGAAAAGTACAAAAACACATTCAATTTTCAACTACGAACTTTCCCTGAGGAGATAAACCAATCTGTATCTCACAATTGCCAATAGGACTCAATTCAGACAGATAATGTATCTTTAGACACAGTGATCTGATTTACAAAAGAAGCACATATTCTTGTTCCTCACAGTCTGAAAAGCACAAAAACACATTCAATTTTCGAGTACAAACTTTCCCTGAGGAGATAAACCAATCTGTATCTCACAATTGGCAATAGGACTCAATTCAGACAGAAAATGTAACCTTTCACACACTGCTCAGATTTGCAAAAGAAACACATATTCCTGTTCCTCATAGTCTGAAAACCACAAAAACACATTCAATTTTCAAGTACGAACTTTCCTTGAGGAGGTAAAACAAATCTGTATCTTTCAATTGGCAATAGGTCTCAATTAAGCTAGTAAACGTAGCTTTAAACCCAGTGATCCGATTTTCAAAAGAAACATATATTCATGTTTCCCACGGTCTGAAAAGACCAAAAGTCATTCAATTTTCAAACACAAACTTTCCCTAGAAAGTTAGACCAAAGCTCTTTTTTATAACTGGACTCAATTCAGGCAGAAAATGTAACTTTTGAAACACTGATCAGATTTGCAAAAGAAACACATATTCTTGTTCCTCACAGTCTGAAAAGCAAAAAAACACATTCAATTTTCAAGTACAAACTTTCCCTGAGGAGATAAACAAATCGGTATCTCACAATTGGCAATAGGACTCAATTCAGACAGAAAATGTAACTTTTCACACACAGCTCAGATTTTCAAAAGAAACACATATTCTTGTTCCTCACAGTCTAAAAAGCACAAAAACACCTTCAATTTTCAAGGACGAACTTTCCTTGAGGCGATAAACCAATCTGTATCTCACAATTGGCAATAGGACTCAATTCAGACAGAAAATGTAACTTTTCACACACTGCTCAGATTTGCAAAAGAAACACATATTCTTGTTCCTCACAGTCTAAAAAGCACAAAAACACATTCAATTTTCAAGGACGAACTTTCCTTGAGGCGATAAACCAATCTGTATCTCACAATTGGCAATAGGACTCAATTCAGACAGAAAATGTAACTTTTCACACACTGCTCAGATTTGCAAAAGAAACACATATTCTTGTTCCTCACAGTCTGAAATGTAAAAAAACACATTCAATTTTCAAGTATGAACTTTCCCGGAGGAGATAAACCAATCTGTATCTCACAATTGGCAATAGGACTCATTTCAGACAGAAAATGTAACCTTTCACAGACTGCTCAGATTTGCAAAAGAAATACCTATTCTTGTTCCTCATAGTCTGAAAAGCACAAAAACACATTCAATTTTCAAGTACGAACTTCCCTTGTTGAGATAAACTAATCTGTACCTTACATTTGGCAATAGGACTCAATGAAGCTAGAAAACGTAACTTTAGAGACAGTTGTCCGATTTTCAAAAGGAACACATATTCATGTTTCCCATGGTCTGAAAAGACCAAAAGTCATTCAATTTTCAAACACGAACTTTCCCTAGAAACTTAGACCAAAGTTCATTTTTATAACTGGACTCAATTCAGACAGAAAATGTAACTTTTCACACACTGCTCAGATTTGCAAAAGAAACACATATTCTTGTTCCTCACAGTCTGAAAAGTACAAAAACACATTCAATTTTCAACTACGAACTTTCCCTGAGGAGATAAACCAATCTGTATCTCACAATTGCCAATAGGACTCAATTCAGACAGATAATGTATCTTTAGACACAGTGATCTGATTTACAAAAGAAGCACATATTCTTGTTCCTCACAGTCTGAAAAGCACAAAAACACATTCAATTTTCGAGTACAAACTTTCCCTGAGGAGATAAACCAATCTGTATCTCACAATTGGCAATAGGACTCAATTCAGACAGAAAATGTAACCTTTCACACACTGCTCAGATTTGCAAAAGAAACACATATTCCTGTTCCTCATAGTCTGAAAACCACAAAAACACATTCAATTTTCAAGTACGAAGTTTCCTTGAGGAGGTAAAACAAATCTGTATCTTTCAATTGGCAATAGGTCTCAATTAAGCTAGTAAACGTAGCTTTAAACCCAGTGATCCGATTTTCAAAAGAAACATATATTCATGTTTCCCACGGTCTGAAAAGACCAAAAGTCATTCAATTTTCAAACACAAACTTTCCCTAGAAAGTTAGACCAAAGCTCTTTTTTATAACTGGACTCAATTCAGGCAGAAAATGTAACTTTTGAAACACTGATCAGATTTGCAAAAGAAACACATATTCTTGTTCCTCACAGTCTGAAAAGCAAAAAAACACATTCAATTTTCAAGTACAAACTTTCCCTGAGGAGATAAACAAATCGGTATCTCACAATTGGCAATAGGACTCAATTCAGACAGAAAATGTAACTTTTCACACACAGCTCAGATTTGCAAAAGAAACACATATTCTTGTTCCTCACAGTCTAAAAAGCACAAAAACACCTTCAATTTTCAAGGACGAACTTTCCTTGAGGCGATAAACCAATCGGTATCTCACAATTGGCAATAGGACTCAATTCAGACAGAAAATGTAACTTTTCACACACTGCTCAGATTTGCAAAAGAAACACATATTCTTGTTCCTCACAGTCTAAAAAGCACAAAAACGCATTCAATTTTCAAGGACGAACTTTCCTTGAGGCGATAAACCAATCTGTATCTCACAATTGGCAATAGGACTCAATTCAGACAGAAAATGTAACTTTTCACACACTGCTCAGATTTGCAAAAGAAACACATATTCTTGTTCCTCACAGTCTGAAATGTAAAAAAACACATTCAATTTTCAAGTATGAACTTTCCCGGAGGAGATAAACCAATCTGTATCTCACAATTGGCAATAGGACTCATTTCAGACAGAAAATGTAACCTTTCACAGACTGCTCAGATTTGCAAAAGAAATACCTATTCTTGTTCCTCATAGTCTGAAAAGCACAAAAACACATTCAATTTTCAAGTACGAACTTCCCTTGTTGAGATAAACTAATCTGTACCTTACATTTGGCAATAGGACTCAATGAAGCTAGAAAACGTAACTTTAGAGACAGTGGTCCGATTTTCAAAAGGAACACATATTCATGTTTCCCATGGTCTGAAAAGACCAAAAGTCATTCAATTTTCAAACACGAACTTTCCCTAGAAACTTAGACCAAAGTTCATTTTTATAACTGGACTCAATTCAGACAGAAAATGTAACTTTTCACACACTGCTCAGATTTGCAAAAGAAACACATATTCTTGTTCCTCACAGTCTGAAAAGTACAAAAACACATTCAATTTTCAACTACGAACTTTCCCTAAGGAGATAAACCAATCTGTATCTCACAATTGCCAATAGGACTCAATTCAGACAGATAATGTATCTTTAGACACAGTGATCTGATTTACAAAAGAAGCACATATTCTTGTTCCTCACAGTCTGAAAAGCACAAAAACACATTCAATTTTCGAGTACAAACTTTCCCTGAGGAGATAAACCAATCTGTATCTCACAATTGCCAATAGGACTCAATTCAGACAGATAATGTATCTTTAGACACAGTGATCTGATTTACAAAAGAAGCACATATTCTTGTTCCTCACAGTCTGAAAAGCACAAAAACACATTCAATTTTCGAGTACAAACTTTCCCTGAGGAGATAAACCAATCTGTATCTCACAATTGGCAATAGGACTCAATTCAGACAGAAAATGTAACCTTTCACACACTGCTCAGATTTGCAAAAGAAACACATATTCCTGTTCCTCATAGTCTGAAAACCACAAAAACACATTCAATTTTCAAGTACGAACTTTCCTTGAGGAGGTAAAACAAATCTGTATCTTTCAATTGGCAATAGGTCTCAATTAAGCTAGTAAACGTAGCTTTAAACCCAGTGATCCGATTTTCAAAAGAAACATATATTCATGTTTCCCACGGTCTGAAAAGACCAAAAGTCATTCAATTTTCAAACACAAACTTTCCCTAGAAAGTTAGACCAAAGCTCTTTTTTATAACTGGACTCAATTCAGGCAGAAAATGTAACTTTTGAAACACTGATCAGATTTGCAAAAGAAACACATATTCTTGTTCCTCACAGTCTGAAAAGCAAAAAAACACATTCAATTTTCAAGTACAAACTTTCCCTGAGGAGATAAACAAATCGGTATCTCACAATTGGCAATAGGACTCAATTCAGACAGAAAATGTAACTTTAGACACAGTGATCCCATTTACAAAAGATACACATATTCATGTTTCCCATGGTTTGAAAAAGCCAAAACACATTCAATTTTCCAACACAAACTTTCCCTAAAAAGTTAGACCAATGCTGTTTTTGATAACTGGACTCAATTCAGACAGAAAATGTAACTTTTCACACACTGCTCAGATTTGCAAAAGAAACACATATTCTTGTTCCTCAGTCTGAAAAGCACAAAAACACATTCAATTTTCAAGTACGAACTTTCCCTGAGGAGATAAACCAATCTGTATCTCACAATTGGCAAAAGGACTCAATTCAGAAAAAAAATGTAACTTTTGAAACACTGCTCAGATTTGGAAAAGAAACCCATATTCTTTTTCCTCATAGTCTGAAAAGTACAAAAACACATTCAATTTTCAAGTACGAAGTTTCCTTGAGGAGATAAACCAATCTGTATCTTACAATTGGCAATAGGACTCAATTAAGCTAGAAAACGTAACTTTAAATCCAGTGATCCGATTTTGAAAACAAACATATATTCATGTTTCCCACGGTCTGAAAACACCCAAAGTTATTCAATTTTCAAACACGAACTTTCCCTAGAAAGTTAGACAAAAGCTCTTTTTTATAACTGGACTCAATTCAGAAAGAAAATGTATCTTTAGACACAGTGATCTGATTTACAAAAGAAGCACATATTCTTGTTCCTCATAGTCTGAAAAGCACAAAAATACATTCAATTTTCAAGTACGAACTTTCCCTGAGGAGATAAACCAATCTGTATCTCACAAATGGCAATAGGACTCAATTCAGAAAGAAAATGTATCTTTAGACACAGTGATCTGATTTACAAAAGAAACACATATTCATGTTTCCCACGGTCTGAGAAAGCCAAAACACATTCAATTTTCAAAAACAAACTTTCCCTAAAAAGTTAGACCAATGCTGTTTTTTATAACTGGACTCAATTCAGGCAGAAAATATAACTTTTGAAACACTGCTCAGATTTGCAAAAGAAGCACATATTCTTGTTCCTCACAGTCTGAAAAGCAAAAAAACACATTCAATTTTCAAGTACGAACTTTCCCTGAGGAGATAAACCAATCGGTATCTCACAATTGGCAATAGGACTCAATTCAGACAGAAAATGTAACTTTTCACACACTGCTCAGATTTGCAAAAGAAACACATATTCTTGTTCCTCACAGTCTGAAAAGCAAAAAAAAACCATTCAATTTTCAAGTACGAACCCTCCCTGAGTAGATAAACCAATCTGTATCTCACAAATGGCAATAGGACTCAATTCAGAAAGAAAATGTATCTTTAGAAACAGTGTTCTCATTTACAAAAGAAGCACATATTCTTGTTCCTCATAGTCTGAAAAGCACAAAAACACATTCAATTTTCAAGTACGAACTTTCCCTGAGTAGATAAACCAATCTGTGTCTCACAAATGGCAATAGGACTCAATTCAGAAAAAAATGTATCTTTAGACACAGTGATCTGATTTACAAAAGAAGCACATATTCTTGTTCCTCACAGTCTGAAAAGCACGAAAACACATTCACTTTTCAAGTACGAACTTTCCTTGAGGAGATAAACCAATCTGTATCTCACAATTGGCAATAGGACTCAATTCAGACAGAAAATGTAACTTTTCACACACTGCTCAGATTTGCAAAAGAAACACATATTCTTGTTCCTCACAGTCTAAAAAGCACAAAAACACATTCAATTTTCAAGGACGAACTTTCCTTGAGGCGATAAACCAATCTGTATCTCACAATTGGCAATAGGACTCATTTCAGACAGAAAATGTAACCTTTCACAGACTGCTCAGATTTGCAAAAGAAATACCTATTCTTGTTCCTCATAGTCTGAAAAGCACAAAAACACATTCAATTTTCAAGTACGCACTTCCCTTGTTGAGATAAACTAATCTGTACCTTACATTTGGCAATAGGACTCAATGAAGCTAGAAAACGTAACTTTAGAGACAGTGGTCCGATTTTCAAAAGGAACACATATTCATGTTTCCCATGGTCTGAAAAGACCAAAAGTCATTCAATTTTCAAACACGAACTTTCCCTAGAAACTTAGACCAAAGTTCATTTTTATAACTGGACTCAAGTCAGACAGAAAATGTAACTTTTCACACACTGCTCAGATTTGCAAAAGAAACACATATTCTTGTTCCTCACAGTCTGAAAAGTACAAAAACACATTCAATTTTCAACTACGAACTTTCCCTGAGGAGATAAACCAATCTGTATCTCACAATTGCCAATAGGACTCAATTCAGACAGATAATGTATCTTTAGACACAGTGATCTGATTTACAAAAGAAGCACATATTCTTGTTCCTCACAGTCTGAAAAGCACAAAAACACATTCAATTTTCGAGTACAAACTTTCCCTGAGGAGATAAACCAATCTGTATCTCACAATTGGCAATAGGACTCAATTCAGACAGAAAATGTAACCTTTCACACACTGCTCAGATTTGCAAAAGAAACACATATTCCTGTTCCTCATAGTCTGAAAACCACAAAAACACATTCAATTTTCAAGTACGAACTTTCCTTGAGGAGGTAAAACAAATCTGTATCTTTCAATTGGCAATAGGTCTCAATTAAGCTAGTAAACGTAGCTTTAAACCCAGTGATCCGATTTTCAAAAGAAACATATATTCATGTTTCCCACGGTCTGAAAAGACCAAAAGTCATTCAATTTTCAAACACAAACTTTCCCTAGAAAGTTAGACCAAAGCTCTTTTTTATAACTGGACTCAATTCAGGCAGAAAATGTAACTTTTGAAACACTGATCAGATTTGCAAAAGAAACACATATTCTTGTTCCTCACAGTCTGAAAAGCAAAAAAACACATTCAATTTTCAAGTACAAACTTTCCCTGAGGAGATAAACAAATCGGTATCTCACAATTGGCAATAGGACTCAATTCAGACAGAAAATGTAACTTTTCACACACAGCTCAGATTTTCAAAAGAAACACATATTCTTGTTCCTCACAGTCTAAAAAGCACAAAAACACCTTCAATTTTCAAGGACGAACTTTCCTTGAGGCGATAAACCAATCTGTATCTCACAATTGGCAATAGGACTCAATTCAGACAGAAAATGTAACTTTTCACACACTGCTCAGATTTGCAAAAGAAACACATATTCTTGTTCCTCACAGTCTAAAAAGCACAAAAACACATTCAATTTTCAAGGACGAACTTTCCTTGAGGCGATAAACCAATCTGTATCTCACAATTGGCAATAGGACTCAATTCAGACAGAAAATGTAACTTTTCACACACTGCTCAGATTTGCAAAAGAAACACATATTCTTGTTCCTCACAGTCTGAAATGTAAAAAAACACATTCAATTTTCAAGTATGAACTTTCCCGGAGGAGATAAACCAATCTGTATCTCACAATTGGCAATAGGACTCATTTCAGACAGAAAATGTAACCTTTCACAGACTGCTCAGATTTGCAAAAGAAATACCTATTCTTGTTCCTCATAGTCTGAAAAGCACAAAAACACATTCAATTTTCAAGTACGAACTTCCCTTGTTGAGATAAACTAATCTGTACCTTACATTTGGCAATAGGACTCAATGAAGCTAGAAAACGTAACTTTAGAGACAGTGGTCCGATTTTCAAAAGGAACACATATTCATGTTTCCCATGGTCTGAAAAGACCAAAAGTCATTCAATTTTCAAACACGAACTTTCCCTAGAAACTTAGACCAAAGTTCATTTTTATAACTGGACTCAATTCAGACAGAAAATGTAACTTTTCACACACTGCTCAGATTTGCAAAAGAAACACATATTCTTGTTCCTCACAGTCTGAAAAGTACAAAAACACATTCAATTTTCAACTACGAACTTTCCCTGAGGAGATAAACCAATCTGTATCTCACAATTGCCAATAGGACTCAATTCAGACAGATAATGTATCTTTAGACACAGTGATCTGATTTACAAAAGAAGCACATATTCTTGTTCCTCACAGTCTGAAAAGCACAAAAACACATTCAATTTTCGAGTACAAACTTTCCCTGAGGAGATAAACCAATCTGTATCTCACAATTGGCAATAGGACTCAATTCAGACAGAAAATGTAACCTTTCACACACTGCTCAGATTTGCAAAAGAAACACATATTCCTGTTCCTCATAGTCTGAAAACCACAAAAACACATTCAATTTTCAAGTACGAACTTTCCTTGAGGAGGTAAAACAAATCTGTATCTTTCAATTGGCAATAGGTCTCAATTAAGCTAGTAAACGTAGCTTTAAACCCAGTGATCCGATTTTCAAAAGAAACATATATTCATGTTTCCCACGGTCTGAAAAGACCAAAAGTCATTCAATTTTCAAACACAAACTTTCCCTAGAAAGTTAGACCAAAGCTCTTTTTTATAACTGGACTCAATTCAGGCAGAAAATGTAACTTTTGAAACACTGATCAGATTTGCAAAAGAAACACATATTCTTGTTCCTCACAGTCTGAAAAGCAAAAAAACACATTCAATTTTCAAGTACAAACTTTCCCTGAGGAGATAAACAAATCGGTATCTCACAATTGGCAATAGGACTCAATTCAGACAGAAAATGTAACTTTTCACACACAGCTCAGATTTTCAAAAGAAACACATATTCTTGTTCCTCACAGTCTAAAAAGCACAAAAACACCTTCAATTTTCAAGGACGAACTTTCCTTGAGGCGATAAACCAATCTGTATCTCACAATTGGCAATAGGACTCAATTCAGACAGAAAATGTAACTTTTCACACACTGCTCAGATTTGCAAAAGAAACACATATTCTTGTTCCTCACAGTCTAAAAAGCACAAAAACACATTCAATTTTCAAGGACGAACTTTCCTTGAGGCGATAAACCAATCTGTATCTCACAATTGGCAATAGGACTCAATTCAGACAGAAAATGTAACTTTTCACACACTGCTCAGATTTGCAAAAGAAACACATATTCTTGTTCCTCACAGTCTGAAATGTAAAAAAACACATTCAATTTTCAAGTATGAACTTTCCCGGAGGAGATAAACCAATCTGTATCTCACAATTGGCAATAGGACTCATTTCAGACAGAAAATGTAACCTTTCACAGACTGCTCAGATTTGCAAAAGAAATACCTATTCTTGTTCCTCATAGTCTGAAAAGCACAAAAACACATTCAATTTTCAAGTACGAACTTCCCTTGTTGAGATAAACTAATCTGTACCTTACATTTGGCAATAGGACTCAATGAAGCTAGAAAACGTAACTTTAGAGACAGTGGTCCGATTTTCAAAAGGAACACATATTCATGTTTCCCATGGTCTGAAAAGACCAAAAGTCATTCAATTTTCAAACACGAACTTTCCCTAGAAACTTAGACCAAAGTTCATTTTTATAACTGGACTCAATTCAGACAGAAAATGTAACTTTTCACACACTGCTCAGATTTGCAAAAGAAACACATATTCTTGTTCCTCACAGTCTGAAAAGTACAAAAACACATTCAATTTTCAACTACGAACTTTCCCTGAGGAGATAAACCAATCTGTATCTCACAATTGCCAATAGGACTCAATTCAGACAGATAATGTATCTTTAGACACAGTGATCTGATTTACAAAAGAAGCACATATTCTTGTTCCTCACAGTCTGAAAAGCACAAAAACACATTCAATTTTCGAGTACAAACTTTCCCTGAGGAGATAAACCAATCTGTATCTCACAATTGGCAATAGGACTCAATTCAGACAGAAAATGTAACCTTTCACACACTGCTCAGATTTGCAAAAGAAACACATATTCCTGTTCCTCATAGTCTGAAAACCACAAAAACACATTCAATTTTCAAGTACGAACTTTCCTTGAGGAGGTAAAACAAATCTGTATCTTTCAATTGGCAATAGGTCTCAATTAAGCTAGTAAACGTAGCTTTAAACCCAGTGATCCGATTTTCAAAAGAAACATATATTCATGTTTCCCACGGTCTGAAAAGACCAAAAGTCATTCAATTTTCAAACACAAACTTTCCCTAGAAAGTTAGACCAAAGCTCTTTTTTATAACTGGACTCAATTCAGGCAGAAAATGTAACTTTTGAAACACTGATCAGATTTGCAAAAGAAACACATATTCTTGTTCCTCACAGTCTGAAAAGCAAAAAAACACATTCAATTTTCAAGTACAAACTTTCCCTGAGGAGATAAACAAATCGGTATCTCACAATTGGCAATAGGACTCAATTCAGACAGAAAATGTAACTTTTCACACACAGCTCAGATTTTCAAAAGAAACACATATTCTTGTTCCTCACAGTCTAAAAAGCACAAAAACACCTTCAATTTTCAAGGACGAACTTTCCTTGAGGCGATAAACCAATCTGTATCTCACAATTGGCAATAGGACTCAATTCAGACAGAAAATGTAACTTTTCACACACTGCTCAGATTTGCAAAAGAAACACATATTCTTGTTCCTCACAGTCTAAAAAGCACAAAAACACATTCAATTTTCAAGGACGAACTTTCCTTGAGGCGATAAACCAATCTGTATCTCACAATTGGCAATAGGACTCAATTCAGACAGAAAATGTAACTTTAGACACAGTGATCCCATTTACAAAAGATACACATATTCATGTTTCCCATGGTTTGAAAAAGCCAAAACACATTCAATTTTCCAACACAAACTTTCCCTAAAAAGTTAGACCAATGCTGTTTTTGATAACTGGACTCAATTCAGACAGAAAATGTAACTTTTCACACACTGCTCAGATTTGCAAAAGAAACACATATTCTTGTTCCTCAGTCTGAAAAGCACAAAAACACATTCAATTTTCAAGTACGAACTTTCCCTGAGGAGATAAACCAATCTGTATCTCACAATTGGCAAAAGGACTCAATTCAGAAAAAAAATGTAACTTTTGAAACACTGCTCAGATTTGGAAAAGAAACCCATATTCTTTTTCCTCATAGTCTGAAAAGTACAAAAACACATTCAATTTTCAAGTACGAAGTTTCCTTGAGGAGATAAACCAATCTGTATCTTACAATTGGCAATAGGACTCAATTAAGCTAGAAAACGTAACTTTAAATCCAGTGATCCGATTTTGAAAACAAACATATATTCATGTTTCCCACGGTCTGAAAACACCCAAAGTTATTCAATTTTCAAACACGAACTTTCCCTAGAAAGTTAGACAAAAGCTCTTTTTTATAACTGGACTCAATTCAGAAAGAAAATGTATCTTTAGACACAGTGATCTGATTTACAAAAGAAGCACATATTCTTGTTCCTCATAGTCTGAAAAGCACAAAAATACATTCAATTTTCAAGTACGAACTTTCCCTGAGGAGATAAACCAATCTGTATCTCACAAATGGCAATAGGACTCAATTCAGAAAGAAAATGTATCTTTAGACACAGTGATCTGATTTACAAAAGAAACACATATTCATGTTTCCCACGGTCTGAGAAAGCCAAAACACATTCAATTTTCAAAAACAAACTTTCCCTAAAAAGTTAGACCAATGCTGTTTTTTATAACTGGACTCAATTCAGGCAGAAAATATAACTTTTGAAACACTGCTCAGATTTGGAAAAGAAACACATATTCTTGTTCCTCACAGTCTGAAAAGCAAAAAAACACATTCAATTTTCAAGTACGAACTTTCCCTGAGGAGATAAACCAATCGGTATCTCACAATTGGCAATAGGACTCAATTCAGACAGAAAATGTAACTTTTCACACACTGCTCAGATTTGCAAAAGAAACACATATTCTTGTTCCTCACAGTCTGAAAAGCAAAAAAAAACCATTCAATTTTCAAGTACGAACCCTCCCTGAGTAGATAAACCAATCTGTATCTCACAAATGGCAATAGGACTCAATTCAGAAAGAAAATGTAACCTTTCACACACTGCTCAGATTTGCAAAAGAAACACATATTCCTGTTCCTCATAGTCTGAAAACCACAAAAACACATTCAATTTTCAAGTACGAACTTTCCTTGAGGAGGTAAAACAAATCTGTATCTTTCAATTGGCAATAGGTCTCAATTAAGCTAGTAAACGTAGCTTTAAACCCAGTGATCCGATTTTCAAAAGAAACATATATTCATGTTTCCCACGGTCTGAAAAGACCAAAAGTCATTCAATTTTCAAACACAAACTTTCCCTAGAAAGTTAGACCAAAGCTCTTTTTTATAACTGGACTCAATTCAGGCAGAAAATGTAACTTTTGAAACACTGATCAGATTTGCAAAAGAAACACATATTCTTGTTCCTCACAGTCTGAAAAGCAAAAAAACACATTCAATTTTCAAGTACAAACTTTCCCTGAGGAGATAAACAAATCGGTATCTCACAATTGGCAATAGGACTCAATTCAGACAGAAAATGTAACTTTTCACACACAGCTCAGATTTGCAAAAGAAACACATATTCTTGTTCCTCACAGTCTAAAAAGCACAAAAACACCTTCAATTTTCAAGGACGAACTTTCCTTGAGGCGATAAACCAATCTGTATCTCACAATTGGCAATAGGACTCAATTCAGACAGAAAATGTAACTTTTCACACACTGCTCAGATTTGCAAAAGAAACACATATTCTTGTTCCTCACAGTCTAAAAAGCACAAAAACACATTCAATTTTCAAGGACGAACTTTCCTTGAGGCGATAAACCAATCTGTATCTCACAATTGGCAATAGGACTAATTTCAGACAGAAAATGTAACCTTTCACAGACTGCTCAGATTTGCAAAAGAAATACCTATTCTTGTTCCTCATAGTCTGAAAAGCACAAAAACACATTCAATTTTCAAGTACAAACTTTCCATGAGGAGATAAACAAATCGGTATCTCACAATTGGCAATAGGACTCAATTCAGACAGAAAATGTAACTTTTCACACACAGCTCAGATTTGCAAAAGAAACACATATTCTTGTTCCTCACAGTCTAAAAAGCACAAAAACGCATTCAATTTTCAAGGACGAACTTTCCTTGAGGCGATAAACCAATCTGTATCTCACAATTGGCAATAGGACTCAATTCAGACAGAAAATGTAACTTTTCACACACTGCTCAGATTTGCAAAAGAAACACATATTCTTGTTCCTCACAGTCTGAAATGTAAAAAAACACATTCAATTTTCAGGTATGAACTTTCCCGGAGGAGATAAACCAATCTGTATCTCACAATTGGCAATAGGACTCATTTCAAACAGAAAATGTAACCTTTCACAGACTGCTCAGATTTGCAAAAGAAATACCTATTCTTGTTCCTCATAGTCTGAAAAGCACAAAAACACATTCAATTTTCAAGTACGAACTTCCCTTGTTGAGATAAACTAATTTGTACCTTACATTTGGCAATAGGACTCAATGAAGCTAGAAAACGTAACTTTAGAGACAGTGGTCCGATTTTCAAAAGGAACACATATTCATGTTTCCCATGGTCTGAAAAGACCAAAAGTCATTCAATTTTCAAACACGAACTTTCCCTAGAAACTTAGACCAAAGTTCATTTTTATAACTGGACTCAATTCAGACAGAAAATGTAACTTTTCACACACTGCTCAGATTTGCAAAAGAAACACATATTCTTGTTCCTCACAGTCTGAAAAGTACAAAAACACATTCAATTTTCAACTACGAACTTTCCCTGAGGAGATAAACCAATCTGTATCTCACAATTGCCAATAGGACTCAATTCAGACAGATAATGTATCTTTAGACACAGTGATCTGATTTACAAAAGAAGCACATATTCTTGTTCCTCACAGTCTGAAAAGCACAAAAACACATTCAATTTTCGAGTACAAACTTTCCCTGAGGAGATAAACCAATCTGTATCTCACAATTGGCAATAGGACTCAATTCAGACAGAAAATGTAACCTTTCACACACTGCTCAGATTTGCAAAAGAAACACATATTCCTGTTCCTCATAGTCTGAAAACCACAAAAACACATTCAATTTTCAAGTACGAACTTTCCTTGAGGAGGTAAAACAAATCTGTATCTTTCAATTGGCAATAGGTCTCAATTAAGCTAGTAAACGTAGCTTTAAACCCAGTGATCCGATTTTCAAAAGAAACATATATTCATGTTTCCCACGTTCTGAAAAGACCAAAAGTCATTCAATTTTCAAACACAAACTTTCCCTAGAAAGTTAGACCAAACCTCTTTTTTATAACTGGACTCAATTCAGGCAGAAAATGTAACTTTTGAAACACTGCTCAGATTTGGAAAAGAAACACATATTCTTGTTCCTCACAGTCTGAAAAGCAAAAAAACACATTCAATTTTCAAGTACGAACTTTCCCTGAGGAGATAAACCAATCTGTATCTCACAAATGGCAATAGGACTCAATTCAGAAAGAAAATGTATCTTTAGAAACAGTGTTCTCATTTACAAAAGAAGCACATATTCTTGTTCCTCATAGTCTGAAAAGCACAAAAACACATTCAATTTTCAAGTACGAACTTTCCCTGAGTAGATAAACCAATCTGTGTCTCACAAATGTCAATAGGACTCAATTCAGAAAAAAATGTATCTTTAGACACAGTGATCTGATTTACAAAAGAAGCACATATTCTTGTTCCTCACAGTCTGAAAAGCACGAAAACACATTCACTTTTCAAGTACGAACTTTCCTTGAGGAGATAAACCAATCTGTATCTCACAATTGGCAATAGGACTCAATTCAGACAGAAAATGTAACTTTTCACACACTGCTCAGATTTGCAAAAGAAACACATATTCTTGTTCCTCACAGTCTAAAAAGCACAAAAACACATTCAATTTTCAAGGACGAACTTTCCCGGAGGAGATAAACCAATCTGTATCTCACAATTGGCAATAGGACTCATTTCAGACAGAAAATGTAACCTTTCACAGACTGCTCAGATTTGCAAAAGAAATACCTATTCTTGTTCCTCATAGTCTGAAAAGCACAAAAACACATTCAATTTTAAAGTACGAACTTCCCTTGTTGAGATAAACTAATCTGTACCTTACATTTGGCAATAGGACTCAATGAAGCTAGAAAACGTAACTTTAGAGACAGTGGTCCGATTTTCAAAAGGAACACATATTCATGTTTCCCATGGTCTGAAAAGACCAAAAGTCATTCAATTTTCAAACACGAACTTTCCCTAGAAACTTAGACCAAAGTTCATTTTTATAACTGGACTCAATTCAGACAGAAAATGTAACTTTTCACACACTGCTCAGATTTGCAAAAGAAACACATATTCTTGTTCCTCACAGTCTGAAAAGTACAAAAACACATTCAATTTTCAACTACGAACTTTCCCTCAGGAGATAAACCAATCTGTATCTCACAATTGCCAATAGGACTCAGTTCAGACAGATAATGTATCTTTAGACACAGTGATCTGATTTACAAAAGAAGCACATATTCTTGTTCCTCACAGTCTGAAAAGCACAAAAACACATTCAATTTTCGAGTACGAACTTTCCCTGAGGAGATAAACCAATCTGTATCTCACAATTGGCAATAGGACTCAATTCAGACAGAAAATGTAACCTTTCACACAGTGCTCAGATTTGCAAAAGAAACACATATTCTTGTTCCTCATAGTCTGAAAACCACAAAAACACATTCAATTTTCAAGTACGAACTTTCCTTGAGGAGGTAAAACAAATCTGTATCTTTCAATTGGCAATAGGTCTCAATTAAGCTAGTAAACGTAGCTTTAAACCCAGTGATCCGATTTTCAAAAGAAACATATATTCATGTTTCCCACGGTCTGAAAAGACCAAAAGTCATTCAATTTTCAAACACAAACTTTCCCTAGAAAGTTAGACCAAAGCTCTTTTTTATAACTGGACTCAATTCAGGCAGAAAATGTAACTTTTGAAACACTGATCAGATTTGCAAAAGAAACACATATTCTTGTTCCTCACAGTCTGAAAAGCAAAAAAACACATTCAATTTTCAAGTACAAACTTTCCCTGAGGAGATAAACAAATCGGTATCTCACAATTGGCAATAGGACTCAATTCAGACAGAAAATGTAACTTTTCACACACAGCTCAGATTTGCAAAAGAAACACATATTCTTGTTCCTCACAGTCTAAAAAGCACAAAAACACATTCAATTTTCAAGGACGAACTTTCCTTGAGGCGATAAACCAATCTGTATCTCACAATTGGCAATAGGACTCAATTCAGACAGAAAATGTAACTTTTCACACACTGCTCAGATTTGCAAAAGAAACACATATTCTTGTTCCTCACAGTCTGAAATGTAAAAAAACACATTCAATTTTCAAGTATGAACTTTCCCGGAGGAGATAAACCAATCTGTATCTCACAATTGGCAATAGGACTCATTTCAGACAGAAAATGTAACCTTTCACAGACTGCTCAGATTTGCAAAAGAAATACCTATTCTTGTTCCTCATAGTCTGAAAAGCACAAAAACACATTCAATTTTCAAGTACGAACTTCCCTTGTTGAGATAAACTAATCTGTACCTTACATTTGGCAATAGGACTCAATGAAGCTAGAAAACGTAACTTTAGAGACAGTGGTCCGATTTTCAAAAGGAACACATATTCATGTTTCCCATGGTCTGAAAAGACCAAAAGTCATTCAATTTTCAAACACGAACTTTCCCTAGAAACTTAGACCAAAGTTCATTTTTATAACTGGACTCAATTCAGACAGAAAATGTAACTTTTCACACACTGCTCAGATTTGCAAAAGAAACACATATTCTTGTTCCTCACAGTCTGAAAAGTACAAAAACACATTCAATTTTCAAGTATGAACTTTCCCTGAGGAGATAAACCAATCTGTATCTCACAATTGCCAATAGGACTCAATTCAGACAGATAATGTATGTTTAGACACAGTGATCTGATTTACAAAAGAAGCACATATTCTTGTTCCTCACAGTCTGAAAAGCACAAAAACACATTCAATTTTCAAGTACGAACTTTCCCTGAGGAGATAAACCAATCTGTATCTTACAATTGGCAATAGGACTCAATTAAGTTAGAAAACGTAACTTTAAACCCAGTGATCCGATTTTGAAAACAAACATATATTCATGTTTCCCATGGTCTGAAAACACCCAAAGTTATTCAATTTTCAAACACGAACTTTCCCTAGAAAGTTAATCAAAAGCTCTTTTTTATAACTGGACTCAATTCAGGCAGAAAATGTAATTTTTGAAACAATGCTCAGATTTGGAAAGAAACACATATTCTTGTTCCTCACAGTCTGAAAAGTACAAAAACACATTCAATTTTCAAGTACGAACTTTCCCTGAGGAGATAAACCAATCTGTATCTCACAATTGGCAATAGGACTCAATTCAGAAAGAAAATGTAACCTTTCACAGACTGCTCAGATTTGCAAAAGAAATACCTATTCTTGTTCCTCATAGTCTGAAAAGCACAAAAACACATTCAAGTTTCAAGTACGAACTTCCCTTGTTGAGATAAACTAATCTGTACCTTACATTTGGCAATAGGACTCAATGAAGCTAGAAAACGTAACTTTAGAGACAGTGGTCCGATTTTCAAAAGGAACACATATTCATGTTTCCCATGGTCTGAAAAGACCAAGAGTCATTCAATTTTCAAACACGAACTTTCCCTAGAAACTTAGACCAAAGTTCATTTTTATAACTGGACTCAATTCAGACAGAAAATGTAACTTTTCACACACTGCTCAGATTTGCAAAAGAAACACATATTCTTGTTCCTCACAGTCTGAAAAGTACAAAAACACATTCAATTTTCAAGTACGAACTTTCCCTGAGGAGATAAATCAATCTGTATCTCACAATTGGCAATAGGACTCAATTCAGACAGAAAATGTAACTTTTCACACACTGCTCAGATTTGCAAAAGAAACACATATTCTTGTTCCTCACAGTCTGAAATGTAAAAAAACACATTCAATTTTCAAGTATGAACTTTCCCGGAGGAGATAAACCAATCTGTATCTCACAATTGGCAATAGGACTCATTTCAGACAGAAAATGTAACCTTTCACAGACTGCTCAGATTTGCAAAAGAAATACCTATTCTTGTTCCTCATAGTCTGAAAAGCACAAAAACACATTCAATTTTCAAGTACGAACTTCCCTTGTTGAGATAAACTAATCTGTACCTTACATTTGGCAATAGGACTCAATGAAGCTAGAAAACGTAACTTTAGAGACAGTGGTCCGATTTTCAAAAGGAACACATATTCATGTTTCCCATGGTCTGAAAAGACCAAAAGTCATTCAATTTTCAAACACGAACTTTCCCTAGAAACTTAGACCAAAGTTCATTTTTATAACTGGACTCAATTCAGACAGAAAATGTAACTTTTCACACACTGCTCAGATTTGCAAAAGAAACACATATTCTTGTTCCTCACAGTCTGAAAAGTACAAAAACACATTCAATTTTCAAGTATGAACTTTCCCTGAGGAGATAAACCAATCTGTATCTCACAATTGCCAATAGGACTCAATTCAGACAGATAATTTATGTTTAGACACAGTGATCTGATTTACAAAAGAAGCACATATTCTTGTTCCTCACAGTCTGAAAAGACAAAAACACATTCAATTTTCAAGTACGAACTTTCCCTGAGGAGATAAACCAATCTGTATCTTACAATTGGCAATAGGACTCAATTAAGTTAGAAAACGTAACTTTAAACCCAGTGATCCGATTTTGAAAACAAACATATATTCATGTTTCCCATGGTCTGAAAACACCCAAAGTTATTCAATTTTCAAACACGAACTTTCCCTAGAAAGTTAATCAAAAGCTCTTTTTTATAACTGGACTCAATTCAGGCAGAAAATGTAATTTTTGAAACAATGCTCAGATTTGGAAAGAAACACATATTCTTGTTCCTCACAGTCTGAAAAGTACAAAAACACATTCAATTTTCAAGTACGAACTTTCCCTGAGGAGATAAACCAATCTGTATCTCACAATTGGCAATAGGACTCAATTCAGAAAGAAAATGTAACCTTTCACAGACTGCTCAGATTTGCAAAAGAAATACCTATTCTTGTTCCTCATAGTCTGAAAAGCACAAAAACACATTCAATTTTCAAGTACGAACTTCCCTTGTTGAGATAAACTAATCTGTACCTTACATTTGGCAATAGGACTCAATGAAGCTAGAAAACGTAACTTTAGAGACAGTGGTCCGATTTTCAAAAGGAACACATATTCATGTTTCCCATGGTCTGAAAAGACCAAGAGTCATTCAATTTTCAAACACGAACTTTCCCTAGAAACTTAGACCAAAGTTCATTTTTATAACTGGACTCAATTCAGACAGAAAATGTAACTTTTCACACACTGCTCAGATTTGCAAAAGAAACACATATTCTTGTTCCTCACAGTCTGAAAAGTACAAAAACACATTCAATTTTCAACTACGAACTTTCCCTGAGGAGATAAATCAATCTGTATCTCACAATTGCCAATAGGACTCAATTCAGACAGATAATGTATCTTTAGACACAGTGATCTGATTTACAAAAGAAGCACATATTCTTGTTCCTCACAGTCTGAAAAGCACAAAAACACATTCAATTTTCAAGTACAAACTTTCCCTGAGGAGATAAACAAATCGGTATCTCACAATTGGCAATAGGACTCAATTCAGACAGAAAATGTAACTTTTCACACACAGCTCAGATTTGCAAAAGAAACACATATTCTTGTTCCTCACAGTCTAAAAAGCACAAAAACACATTCAATTTTCAAGGACGAACTTTCCTTGAGGCGGTAAACCAATCTGTATCTCACAATTGGCAATAGGACTCAATTCAGACAGAAAATGTAACTTTTCACACACTGCTCAGATTTGCAAAAGAAACACATATTCTTGTTCCTCACAGTCTGAAATGTAAAAAAACACATTCAATTTTCAAGTATGAACTTTCCCGGAGGAGATAAACCAATCTGTATCTCACAATTGGCAATAGGACTCATTTCAGACAGAAAATGTAACCTTTCACAGACTGCTCAGATTTGCAAAAGAAATACCTATTCTTGTTCCTCATAGTCTGAAAAGCACAAAAACACATTCAATTTTCAAGTACGAACTTCCCTTGTTGAGATAAACTAATCTGTACCTTACATTTGGCAATAGGACTCAATGAAGCTAGAAAACGTAACTTTAGAGACAGTGGTCCGATTTTCAAAAGGAACACATATTCATGTTTCCCATGGTCTGAAAAGACCAAAAGTCATTCAATTTTCAAACACGAACTTTCCCTAGAAACTTAGACCAAAGTTCATTTTTATAACTGGACTCAATTCAGACAGAAAATGTAACTTTTCACACACTGCTCAGATTTGCAAAAGAAACACATATTCTTGTTCCTCACAGTCTGAAAAGTACAAAAACACATTCAATTTTCAAGTATGAACTTTCCCTGAGGAGATAAACCAATCTGTATCTCACAATTGCCAATAGGACTCAATTCAGACAGATAATGTATGTTTAGACACAGTGATCTGATTTACAAAAGAAGCACATATTCTTGTTCCTCACAGTCTGAAAAGCACAAAAACACATTCAATTTTCAAGTACGAACTTTCCCTGAGGAGATAAACCAATCTGTATCTTACAATTGGCAATAGGACTCAATTAAGTTAGAAAACGTAACTTTAAACCCAGTGATCCGATTTTGAAAACAAACATATATTCATGTTTCCCATGGTCTGAAAACACCCAAAGTTATTCAATTTTCAAACACGAACTTTCCCTAGAAAGTTAATCAAAAGCTCTTTTTTATAACTGGACTCAATTCAGGCAGAAAATGTAATTTTTGAAACAATGCTCAGATTTGGAAAGAAACACATATTCTTGTTCCTCACAGTCTGAAAAGTACAAAAACACATTCAATTTTCAAGTACGAACTTTCCCTGAGGAGATAAACCAATCTGTATCTCACAATTGGCAATAGGACTCAATTCAGAAAGAAAATGTAACCTTTCACAGACTGCTCAGATTTGCAAAAGAAATACCTATTCTTGTTCCTCATAGTCTGAAAAGCACAAAAACACATTCAAGTTTCAAGTACGAACTTCCCTTGTTGAGATAAACTAATCTGTACCTTACATTTGGCAATAGGACTCAATGAAGCTAGAAAACGTAACTTTAGAGACAGTGGTCCGATTTTCAAAAGGAACACATATTCATGTTTCCCATGGTCTGAAAAGACCAAGAGTCATTCAATTTTCAAACACGAACTTTCCCTAGAAACTTAGACCAAAGTTCATTTTTATAACTGGACTCAATTCAGACAGAAAATGTAACTTTTCACACACTGCTCAGATTTGCAAAAGAAACACATATTCTTGTTCCTCACAGTCTGAAAAGTACAAAAACACATTCAATTTTCAACTACGAACTTTCCCTGAGGAGATAAATCAATCTGTATCTCACAATTGCCAATAGGACTCAATTCAGACAGATAATGTATCTTTAGACACAGTGATCTGATTTACAAAAGAAGCACATATTCTTGTTCCTCACAGTCTGAAAAGCACAAAAACACATTCAATTTTCAAGTACAAACTTTCCCTGAGGAGATAAACAAATCGGTATCTCACAATTGGCAATAGGACTCAATTCAGACAGAAAATGTAACTTTTCACACACAGCTCAGATTTGCAAAAGAAACACATATTCTTGTTCCTCACAGTCTAAAAAGCACAAAAACACATTCAATTTTCAAGGACGAACTTTCCTTGAGGCGGTAAACCAATCTGTATCTCACAATTGGCAATAGGACTCAATTCAGACAGAAAATGTAACTTTTCACACACTGCTCAGATTTGCAAAAGAAACACATATTCTTGTTCCTCACAGTCTGAAATGTAAAAAAACACATTCAATTTTCAAGTATGAACTTTCCCGGAGGAGATAAACCAATCTGTATCTCACAATTGGCAATAGGACTCATTTCAGACAGAAAATGTAACCTTTCACAGACTGCTCAGATTTGCAAAAGAAATACCTATTCTTGTTCCTCATAGTCTGAAAAGCACAAAAACACATTCAATTTTCAAGTACGAACTTCCCTTGTTGAGATAAACTAATCTGTACCTTACATTTGGCAATAGGACTCAATGAAGCTAGAAAACGTAACTTTAGAGACAGTGGTCCGATTTTCAAAAGGAACACATATTCATGTTTCCCATGGTCTGAAAAGACCAAAAGTCATTCAATTTTCAAACACGAACTTTCCCTAGAAACTTAGACCAAAGTTCATTTTTATAACTGGACTCAATTCAGACAGAAAATGTAACTTTTCACACACTGCTCAGATTTGCAAAAGAAACACATATTCTTGTTCCTCACAGTCTGAAAAGTACAAAAACACATTCAATTTTCAAGTATGAACTTTCCCTGAGGAGATAAACCAATCTGTATCTCACAATTGCCAATAGGACTCAATTCAGACAGATAATGTATGTTTAGACACAGTGATCTGATTTACAAAAGAAGCACATATTCTTGTTCCTCACAGTCTGAAAAGCACAAAAACACATTCAATTTTCAAGTACGAACTTTCCCTGAGGAGATAAACCAATCTGTATCTTACAATTGGCAATAGGACTCAATTAAGTTAGAAAACGTAACTTTAAACCCAGTGATCCGATTTTGAAAACAAACATATATTCATGTTTCCCATGGTCTGAAAACACCCAAAGTTATTCAATTTTCAAACACGAACTTTCCCTAGAAAGTTAATCAAAAGCTCTTTTTTATAACTGGACTCAATTCAGGCAGAAAATGTAATTTTTGAAACAATGCTCAGATTTGGAAAGAAACACATATTCTTGTTCCTCACAGTCTGAAAAGTACAAAAACACATTCAATTTTCAAGTACGAACTTTCCCTGAGGAGATAAACCAATCTGTATCTCACAATTGGCAATAGGACTCAATTCAGAAAGAAAATGTAACCTTTCACAGACTGCTCAGATTTGCAAAAGAAATACCTATTCTTGTTCCTCATAGTCTGAAAAGCACAAAAACACATTCAATTTTCAAGTACGAACTTCCCTTGTTGAGATAAACTAATCTGTACCTTACATTTGGCAATAGGACTCAATGAAGCTAGAAAACGTAACTTTAGAGACAGTGGTCCGATTTTCAAAAGGAACACATATTCATGTTTCCCATGGTCTGAAAAGACCAAGAGTCATTCAATTTTCAAACACGAACTTTCCCTAGAAACTTAGACCAAAGTTCATTTTTATAACTGGACTCAATTCAGACAGAAAATGTAACTTTTCACACACTGCTCAGATTTGCAAAAGAAACACATATTCTTGTTCCTCACAGTCTGAAAAGTACAAAAACACATTCAATTTTCAACTACGAACTTTCCCTGAGGAGATAAATCAATCTGTATCTCACAATTGCCAATAGGACTCAATTCAGACAGATAATGTATCTTTAGACACAGTGATCTGATTTACAAAAGAAGCACATATTCTTGTTCCTCACAGTCTGAAAAGCACAAAAACACATTCAATTTTCAAGTACAAACTTTCCCTGAGGAGATAAACAAATCGGTATCTCACAATTGGCAATAGGACTCAATTCAGACAGAAAATGTAACTTTTCACACACAGCTCAGATTTGCAAAAGAAACACATATTCTTGTTCCTCACAGTCTAAAAAGCACAAAAACACATTCAATTTTCAAGGACGAACTTTCCTTGAGGCGGTAAACCAATCTGTATCTCACAATTGGCAATAGGACTCAATTCAGACAGAAAATGTAACTTTTCACACACTGCTCAGATTTGCAAAAGAAACACATATTCTTGTTCCTCACAGTCTGAAATGTAAAAAAACACATTCAATTTTCAAGTATGAACTTTCCCGGAGGAGATAAACCAATCTGTATCTCACAATTGGCAATAGGACTCATTTCAGACAGAAAATGTAACCTTTCACAGACTGCTCAGATTTGCAAAAGAAATACCTATTCTTGTTCCTCATAGTCTGAAAAGCACAAAAACACATTCAATTTTCAAGTACGAACTTCCCTTGTTGAGATAAACTAATCTGTACCTTACATTTGGCAATAGGACTCAATGAAGCTAGAAAACGTAACTTTAGAGACAGTGGTCCGATTTTCAAAAGGAACACATATTCATGTTTCCCATGGTCTGAAAAGACCAAAAGTCATTCAATTTTCAAACACGAACTTTCCCTAGAAACTTAGACCAAAGTTCATTTTTATAACTGGACTCAATTCAGACAGAAAATGTAACTTTTCACACACTGCTCAGATTTGCAAAAGAAACACATATTCTTGTTCCTCACAGTCTGAAAAGTACAAAAACACATTCAATTTTCAAGTATGAACTTTCCCTGAGGAGATAAACCAATCTGTATCTCACAATTGCCAATAGGACTCAATTCAGACAGATAATGTATGTTTAGACACAGTGATCTGATTTACAAAAGAAGCACATATTCTTGTTCCTCACAGTCTGAAAAGCACAAAAACACATTCAATTTTCAAGTACGAACTTTCCCTGAGGAGATAAACCAATCTGTATCTTACAATTGGCAATAGGACTCAATTAAGTTAGAAAACGTAACTTTAAACCCAGTGATCCGATTTTGAAAACAAACATATATTCATGTTTCCCATGGTCTGAAAACACCCAAAGTTATTCAATTTTCAAACACGAACTTTCCCTAGAAAGTTAATCAAAAGCTCTTTTTTATAACTGGACTCAATTCAGGCAGAAAATGTAATTTTTGAAACAATGCTCAGATTTGGAAAGAAACACATATTCTTGTTCCTCACAGTCTGAAAAGTACAAAAACACATTCAATTTTCAAGTACGAACTTTCCCTGAGGAGATAAACCAATCTGTATCTCACAATTGGCAATAGGACTCAATTCAGAAAGAAAATGTAACCTTTCACAGACTGCTCAGATTTGCAAAAGAAATACCTATTCTTGTTCCTCATAGTCTGAAAAGCACAAAAACACATTCAAGTTTCAAGTACGAACTTCCCTTGTTGAGATAAACTAATCTGTACCTTACATTTGGCAATAGGACTCAATGAAGCTAGAAAACGTAACTTTAGAGACAGTGGTCCGATTTTCAAAAGGAACACATATTCATGTTTCCCATGGTCTGAAAAGACCAAGAGTCATTCAATTTTCAAACACGAACTTTCCCTAGAAACTTAGACCAAAGTTCATTTTTATAACTGGACTCAATTCAGACAGAAAATGTAACTTTTCACACACTGCTCAGATTTGCAAAAGAAACACATATTCTTGTTCCTCACAGTCTGAAAAGTACAAAAACACATTCAATTTTCAACTACGAACTTTCCCTGAGGAGATAAATCAATCTGTATCTCACAATTGCCAATAGGACTCAATTCAGACAGATAATGTATCTTTAGACACAGTGATCTGATTTACAAAAGAAGCACATATTCTTGTTCCTCACAGTCTGAAAAGCACAAAAACACATTCAATTTTCAAGTACAAACTTTCCCTGAGGAGATAAACAAATCGGTATCTCACAATTGGCAATAGGACTCAATTCAGACAGAAAATGTAACTTTTCACACACAGCTCAGATTTGCAAAAGAAACACATATTCTTGTTCCTCACAGTCTAAAAAGCACAAAAACACATTCAATTTTCAAGGACGAACTTTCCTTGAGGCGGTAAACCAATCTGTATCTCACAATTGGCAATAGGACTCAATTCAGACAGAAAATGTAACTTTTCACACACTGCTCAGATTTGCAAAAGAAACACATATTCTTGTTCCTCACAGTCTGAAATGTAAAAAAACACATTCAATTTTCAAGTATGAACTTTCCCGGAGGAGATAAACCAATCTGTATCTCACAATTGGCAATAGGACTCATTTCAGACAGAAAATGTAACCTTTCACAGACTGCTCAGATTTGCAAAAGAAATACCTATTCTTGTTCCTCATAGTCTGAAAAGCACAAAAACACATTCAATTTTCAAGTACGAACTTCCCTTGTTGAGATAAACTAATCTGTACCTTACATTTGGCAATAGGACTCAATGAAGCTAGAAAACGTAACTTTAGAGACAGTGGTCCGATTTTCAAAAGGAACACATATTCATGTTTCCCATGGTCTGAAAAGACCAAAAGTCATTCAATTTTCAAACACGAACTTTCCCTAGAAACTTAGACCAAAGTTCATTTTTATAACTGGACTCAATTCAGACAGAAAATGTAACTTTTCACACACTGCTCAGATTTGCAAAAGAAACACATATTCTTGTTCCTCACAGTCTGAAAAGTACAAAAACACATTCAATTTTCAACTACGAACTTTCCCTGAGGAGATAAACCAATCTGTATCTCACAATTGCCAATAGGACTCAATTCAGACAGATAATGTATCTTTAGACACAGTGATCTGATTTACAAAAGAAGCACATATTCTTGTTCCTCACAGTCTGAAAAGCACAAAAACACATTCAATTTTCGAGTACAAACTTTCCCTGAGGAGATAAACCAATCTGTATCTCACAATTGGCAATAGGACTCAATTCAGACAGAAAATGTAACCTTTCACACACTGCTCAGATTTGCAAAAGAAACACATATTCCTGTTCCTCATAGTCTGAAAACCACAAAAACACATTCAATTTTCAAGTACGAACTTTCCTTGAGGAGGTAAAACAAATCTGTATCTTTCAATTGGCAATAGGTCTCAATTAAGCTAGTAAACGTAGCTTTAAACCCAATGATCCGATTTTCAAAAGAAACATATATTCATGTTTCCCACGGTCTGAAAAGACCAAAAGTCATTCAATTTTCAAACACAAACTTTCCCTAGAAAGTTAGACCAAAGCTCTTTTTTATAACTGGACTCAATTCAGGCAGAAAATGTAACTTTTGAAACACTGATCAGATTTGCAAAAGAAACACATATTCTTGTTCCTCACAGTCTGAAAAGCAAAAAAACACATTCAATTTTCAAGTACAAACTTTCCCTGAGGAGATAAACAAATCGGTATCTCACAATTGGCAATAGGACTCAATTCAGACAGAAAATGTAACTTTTCACACACAGCTCAGATTTTCAAAAGAAACACATATTCTTGTTCCTCACAGTCTAAAAAGCACAAAAACACCTTCAATTTTCAAGGACGAACTTTCCTTGAGGCGATAAACCAATCTGTATCTCACAATTGGCAATAGGACTCAATTCAGACAGAAAATGTAACTTTTCACACACTGCTCAGATTTGCAAAAGAAACACATATTCTTGTTCCTCACAGTCTAAAAAGCACAAAAACACATTCAATTTTCAAGGACGAACTTTCCTTGAGGCGATAAACCAATCTGTATCTCACAATTGGCAATAGGACTCAATTCAGACAGAAAATGTAACTTTTCACACACTGCTCAGATTTGCAAAAGAAACACATATTCTTGTTCCTCACAGTCTGAAATGTAAAAAAACACATTCAATTTTCAAGTATGAACTTTCCCGGAGGAGATAAACCAATCTGTATCTCACAATTGGCAATAGGACTCATTTCAGACAGAAAATGTAACCTTTCACAGACTGCTCAGATTTGCAAAAGAAATACCTATTCTTGTTCCTCATAGTCTGAAAAGCACAAAAACACATTCAATTTTCAAGTACGAACTTCCCTTGTTGAGATAAACTAATCTGTACCTTACATTTGGCAATAGGACTCAATGAAGCTAGAAAACGTAACTTTAGAGACAGTGGTCCGATTTTCAAAAGGAACACATATTCATGTTTCCCATGGTCTGAAAAGACCAAAAGTCATTCAATTTTCAAACACGAACTTTCCCTAGAAACTTAGACCAAAGTTCATTTTTATAACTGGACTCAATTCAGACAGAAAATGTAACTTTTCACACACTGCTCAGATTTGCAAAAGAAACACATATTCTTGTTCCTCACAGTCTGAAAAGTACAAAAACACATTCAATTTTCAACTACGAACTTTCCCTGAGGAGATAAACCAATCTGTATCTCACAATTGCCAATAGGACTCAATTCAGACAGATAATGTATCTTTAGACACAGTGATCTGATTTACAAAAGAAGCACATATTCTTGTTCCTCACAGTCTGAAAAGCACAAAAACACATTCAATTTTCGAGTACAAACTTTCCCTGAGGAGATAAACCAATCTGTATCTCACAATTGGCAATAGGACTCAATTCAGACAGAAAATGTAACCTTTCACACACTGCTCAGATTTGCAAAAGAAACACATATTCCTGTTCCTCATAGTCTGAAAACCACAAAAACACATTCAATTTTCAAGTACGAACTTTCCTTGAGGAGGTAAAACAAATCTGTATCTTTCAATTGGCAATAGGTCTCAATTAAGCTAGTAAACGTAGCTTTAAACCCAGTGATCCGATTTTCAAAAGAAACATATATTCATGTTTCCCACGGTCTGAAAAGACCAAAAGTCATTCAATTTTCAAACACAAACTTTCCCTAGAAAGTTAGACCAAAGCTCTTTTTTATAACTGGACTCAATTCAGGCAGAAAATGTAACTTTTGAAACACTGATCAGATTTGCAAAAGAAACACATATTCTTGTTCCTCACAGTCTGAAAAGCAAAAAAACACATTCAATTTTCAAGTACAAACTTTCCCTGAGGAGATAAACAAATCGGTATCTCACAATTGGCAATAGGACTCAATTCAGACAGAAAATGTAACTTTTCACACACAGCTCAGATTTTCAAAAGAAACACATATTCTTGTTCCTCACAGTCTAAAAAGCACAAAAACACCTTCAATTTTCAAGGACGAACTTTCCTTGAGGCGATAAACCAATCTGTATCTCACAATTGGCAATAGGACTCAATTCAGACAGAAAATGTAACTTTTCACACACTGCTCAGATTTGCAAAAGAAACACATATTCTTGTTCCTCACAGTCTAAAAAGCACAAAAACACATTCAATTTTCAAGGACGAACTTTCCTTGAGGCGATAAACCAATCTGTATCTCACAATTGGCAATAGGACTCAATTCAGACAGAAAATGTAACTTTAGACACAGTGATCCCATTTACAAAAGATACACATATTCATGTTTCCCATGGTTTGAAAAAGCCAAAACACATTCAATTTTCCAACACAAACTTTCCCTAAAAAGTTAGACCAATGCTGTTTTTGATAACTGGACTCAATTCAGACAGAAAATGTAACTTTTCACACACTGCTCAGATTTGCAAAAGAAACACATATTCTTGTTCCTCAGTCTGAAAAGCACAAAAACACATTCAATTTTCAAGTACGAACTTTCCCTGAGGAGATAAACCAATCTGTATCTCACAATTGGCAAAAGGACTCAATTCAGAAAAAAAATGTAACTTTTGAAACACTGCTCAGATTTGGAAAAGAAACCCATATTCTTTTTCCTCATAGTCTGAAAAGTACAAAAACACATTCAATTTTCAAGTACGAAGTTTCCTTGAGGAGATAAACCAATCTGTATCTTACAATTGGCAATAGGACTCAATTAAGCTAGAAAACGTAACTTTAAATCCAGTGATCCGATTTTGAAAACAAACATATATTCATGTTTCCCACGGTCTGAAAACACCCAAAGTTATTCAATTTTCAAACACGAACTTTCCCTAGAAAGTTAGACAAAAGCTCTTTTTTATAACTGGACTCAATTCAGAAAGAAAATGTATCTTTAGACACAGTGATCTGATTTACAAAAGAAGCACATATTCTTGTTCCTCATAGTCTGAAAAGCACAAAAATACATTCAATTTTCAAGTACGAACTTTCCCTGAGGAGATAAACCAATCTGTATCTCACAAATGGCAATAGGACTCAATTCAGAAAGAAAATGTATCTTTAGACACAGTGATCTGATTTACAAAAGAAACACATATTCATGTTTCCCACGGTCTGAGAAAGCCAAAACACATTCAATTTTCAAAAACAAACTTTCCCTAAAAAGTTAGACCAATGCTGTTTTTTATAACTGGACTCAATTCAGGCAGAAAATATAACTTTTGAAACACTGCTCAGATTTGGAAAAGAAACACATATTCTTGTTCCTCACAGTCTGAAAAGCAAAAAAACACATTCAATTTTCAAGTACGAACTTTCCCTGAGGAGATAAACCAATCGGTATCTCACAATTGGCAATAGGACTCAATTCAGACAGAAAATGTAACTTTTCACACACTGCTCAGATTTGCAAAAGAAACACATATTCTTGTTCCTCACAGTCTGAAAAGCAAAAAAAAACCATTCAATTTTCAAGTACGAACCCTCCCTGAGTAGATAAACCAATCTGTATCTCACAAATGGCAATAGGACTCAATTCAGAAAGAAAATGTAACCTTTCACACACTGCTCAGATTTGCAAAAGAAACACATATTCCTGTTCCTCATAGTCTGAAAACCACAAAAACACATTCAATTTTCAAGTACGAACTTTCCTTGAGGAGGTAAAACAAATCTGTATCTTTCAATTGGCAATAGGTCTCAATTAAGCTAGTAAACGTAGCTTTAAACCCAGTGATCCGATTTTCAAAAGAAACATATATTCATGTTTCCCACGGTCTGAAAAGACCAAAAGTCATTCAATTTTCAAACACAAACTTTCCCTAGAAAGTTAGACCAAAGCTCTTTTTTATAACTGGACTCAATTCAGGCAGAAAATGTAACTTTTGAAACACTGATCAGATTTGCAAAAGAAACACATATTCTTGTTCCTCACAGTCTGAAAAGCAAAAAAACACATTCAATTTTCAAGTACAAACTTTCCCTGAGGAGATAAACAAATCGGTATCTCACAATTGGCAATAGGACTCAATTCAGACAGAAAATGTAACTTTTCACACACAGCTCAGATTTGCAAAAGAAACACATATTCTTGTTCCTCACAGTCTAAAAAGCACAAAAACACCTTCAATTTTCAAGGACGAACTTTCCTTGAGGCGATAAACCAATCTGTATCTCACAATTGGCAATAGGACTCAATTCAGACAGAAAATGTAACTTTTCACACACTGCTCAGATTTGCAAAAGAAACACATATTCTTGTTCCTCACAGTCTAAAAAGCACAAAAACACATTCAATTTTCAAGGACGAACTTTCCTTGAGGCGATAAACCAATCTGTATCTCACAATTGGCAATAGGACTAATTTCAGACAGAAAATGTAACCTTTCACAGACTGCTCAGATTTGCAAAAGAAATACCTATTCTTGTTCCTCATAGTCTGAAAAGCACAAAAACACATTCAATTTTCAAGTACAAACTTTCCATGAGGAGATAAACAAATCGGTATCTCACAATTGGCAATAGGACTCAATTCAGACAGAAAATGTAACTTTTCACACACAGCTCAGATTTGCAAAAGAAACACATATTCTTGTTCCTCACAGTCTAAAAAGCACAAAAACGCATTCAATTTTCAAGGACGAACTTTCCTTGAGGCGATAAACCAATCTGTATCTCACAATTGGCAATAGGACTCAATTCAGACAGAAAATGTAACTTTTCACACACTGCTCAGATTTGCAAAAGAAACACATATTCTTGTTCCTCACAGTCTGAAATGTAAAAAAACACATTCAATTTTCAGGTATGAACTTTCCCGGAGGAGATAAACCAATCTGTATCTCACAATTGGCAATAGGACTCATTTCAAACAGAAAATGTAACCTTTCACAGACTGCTCAGATTTGCAAAAGAAATACCTATTCTTGTTCCTCATAGTCTGAAAAGCACAAAAACACATTCAATTTTCAAGTACGAACTTCCCTTGTTGAGATAAACTAATTTGTACCTTACATTTGGCAATAGGACTCAATGAAGCTAGAAAACGTAACTTTAGAGACAGTGGTCCGATTTTCAAAAGGAACACATATTCATGTTTCCCATGGTCTGAAAAGACCAAAAGTCATTCAATTTTCAAACACGAACTTTCCCTAGAAACTTAGACCAAAGTTCATTTTTATAACTGGACTCAATTCAGACAGAAAATGTAACTTTTCACACACTGCTCAGATTTGCAAAAGAAACACATATTCTTGTTCCTCACAGTCTGAAAAGTACAAAAACACATTCAATTTTCAACTACGAACTTTCCCTGAGGAGATAAACCAATCTGTATCTCACAATTGCCAATAGGACTCAATTCAGACAGATAATGTATCTTTAGACACAGTGATCTGATTTACAAAAGAAGCACATATTCTTGTTCCTCACAGTCTGAAAAGCACAAAAACACATTCAATTTTCGAGTACAAACTTTCCCTGAGGAGATAAACCAATCTGTATCTCACAATTGGCAATAGGACTCAATTCAGACAGAAAATGTAACTTTTCACACACTGCTCAGATTTGCAAAAGAAACACATATTCCTGTTCCTCATAGTCTGAAAACCACAAAAACACATTCAATTTTCAAGTACGAACTTTCCTTGAGGAGGTAAAACAAATCTGTATCTTTCAATTGGCAATAGGTCTCAATTAAGCTAGTAAACGTAGCTTTAAACCCAGTGATCCGATTTTCAAAAGAAACATATATTCATGTTTCCCACGTTCTGAAAAGACCAAAAGTCATTCAATTTTCAAACACAAACTTTCCCTAGAAAGTTAGACCAAACCTCTTTTTTATAACTGGACTCAATTCAGGCAGAAAATGTAACTTTTGAAACACTGCTCAGATTTGGAAAAGAAACACATATTCTTGTTCCTCACAGTCTGAAAAGCAAAAAAACACATTCAATTTTCAAGTACGAACTTTCCCTGAGGAGATAAACCAATCTGTATCTCACAAATGGCAATAGGACTCAATTCAGAAAGAAAATGTATCTTTAGAAACAGTGTTCTCATTTACAAAAGAAGCACATATTCTTGTTCCTCATAGTCTGAAAAGCACAAAAACACATTCAATTTTCAAGTACGAACTTTCCCTGAGTAGATAAACCAATCTGTGTCTCACAAATGTCAATAGGACTCAATTCAGAAAAAAATGTATCTTTAGACACAGTGATCTGATTTACAAAAGAAGCACATATTCTTGTTCCTCACAGTCTGAAAAGCACGAAAACACATTCACTTTTCAAGTACGAACTTTCCTTGAGGAGATAAACCAATCTGTATCTCACAATTGGCAATAGGACTCAATTCAGACAGAAAATGTAACTTTTCACACACTGCTCAGATTTGCAAAAGAAACACATATTCTTGTTCCTCACAGTCTAAAAAGCACAAAAACACATTCAATTTTCAAGGACGAACTTTCCCGGAGGAGATAAACCAATCTGTATCTCACAATTGGCAATAGGACTCATTTCAGACAGAAAATGTAACCTTTCACAGACTGCTCAGATTTGCAAAAGAAATACCTATTCTTGTTCCTCATAGTCTGAAAAGCACAAAAACACATTCAATTTTAAAGTACGAACTTCCCTTGTTGAGATAAACTAATCTGTACCTTACATTTGGCAATAGGACTCAATGAAGCTAGAAAACGTAACTTTAGAGACAGTGGTCCGATTTTCAAAAGGAACACATATTCATGTTTCCCATGGTCTGAAAAGACCAAAAGTCATTCAATTTTCAAACACGAACTTTCCCTAGAAACTTAGACCAAAGTTCATTTTTATAACTGGACTCAATTCAGACAGAAAATGTAACTTTTCACACACTGCTCAGATTTGCAAAAGAAACACATATTCTTGTTCCTCACAGTCTGAAAAGTACAAAAACACATTCAATTTTCAACTACGAACTTTCCCTCAGGAGATAAACCAATCTGTATCTCACAATTGCCAATAGGACTCAGTTCAGACAGATAATGTATCTTTAGACACAGTGATCTGATTTACAAAAGAAGCACATATTCTTGTTCCTCACAGTCTGAAAAGCACAAAAACACATTCAATTTTCGAGTACGAACTTTCCCTGAGGAGATAAACCAATCTGTATCTCACAATTGGCAATAGGACTCAATTCAGACAGAAAATGTAACCTTTCACACAGTGCTCAGATTTGCAAAAGAAACACATATTCTTGTTCCTCATAGTCTGAAAACCACAAAAACACATTCAATTTTCAAGTACGAACTTTCCTTGAGGAGGTAAAACAAATCTGTATCTTTCAATTGGCAATAGGTCTCAATTAAGCTAGTAAACGTAGCTTTAAACCCAGTGATCCGATTTTCAAAAGAAACATATATTCATGTTTCCCACGGTCTGAAAAGACCAAAAGTCATTCAATTTTCAAACACAAACTTTCCCTAGAAAGTTAGACCAAAGCTCTTTTTTATAACTGGACTCAATTCAGGCAGAAAATGTAACTTTTGAAACACTGATCAGATTTGCAAAAGAAACACATATTCTTGTTCCTCACAGTCTGAAAAGCAAAAAAACACATTCAATTTTCAAGTACAAACTTTCCCTGAGGAGATAAACAAATCGGTATCTCACAATTGGCAATAGGACTCAATTCAGACAGAAAATGTAACTTTTCACACACAGCTCAGATTTGCAAAAGAAACACATATTCTTGTTCCTCACAGTCTAAAAAGCACAAAAACACATTCAATTTTCAAGGACGAACTTTCCTTGAGGCGATAAACCAATCTGTATCTCACAATTGGCAATAGGACTCAATTCAGACAGAAAATGTAACTTTTCACACACTGCTCAGATTTGCAAAAGAAACACATATTCTTGTTCCTCACAGTCTGAAATGTAAAAAAACACATTCAATTTTCAAGTATGAACTTTCCCGGAGGAGATAAACCAATCTGTATCTCACAATTGGCAATAGGACTCATTTCAGACAGAAAATGTAACCTTTCACAGACTGCTCAGATTTGCAAAAGAAATACCTATTCTTGTTCCTCATAGTCTGAAAAGCACAAAAACACATTCAATTTTCAAGTACGAACTTCCCTTGTTGAGATAAACTAATCTGTACCTTACATTTGGCAATAGGACTCAATGAAGCTAGAAAACGTAACTTTAGAGACAGTGGTCCGATTTTCAAAAGGAACACATATTCATGTTTCCCATGGTCTGAAAAGACCAAAAGTCATTCAATTTTCAAACACGAACTTTCCCTAGAAACTTAGACCAAAGTTCATTTTTATAACTGGACTCAATTCAGACAGAAAATGTAACTTTTCACACACTGCTCAGATTTGCAAAAGAAACACATATTCTTGTTCCTCACAGTCTGAAAAGTACAAAAACACATTCAATTTTCAAGTATGAACTTTCCCTGAGGAGATAAACCAATCTGTATCTCACAATTGCCAATAGGACTCAATTCAGACAGATAATGTATGTTTAGACACAGTGATCTGATTTACAAAAGAAGCACATATTCTTGTTCCTCACAGTCTGAAAAGCACAAAAACACATTCAATTTTCAAGTACGAACTTTCCCTGAGGAGATAAACCAATCTGTATCTTACAATTGGCAATAGGACTCAATTAAGTTAGAAAACGTAACTTTAAACCCAGTGATCCGATTTTGAAAACAAACATATATTCATGTTTCCCATGGTCTGAAAACACCCAAAGTTATTCAATTTTCAAACACGAACTTTCCCTAGAAAGTTAATCAAAAGCTCTTTTTTATAACTGGACTCAATTCAGGCAGAAAATGTAATTTTTGAAACAATGCTCAGATTTGGAAAGAAACACATATTCTTGTTCCTCACAGTCTGAAAAGTACAAAAACACATTCAATTTTCAAGTACGAACTTTCCCTGAGGAGATAAACCAATCTGTATCTCACAATTGGCAATAGGACTCAATTCAGAAAGAAAATGTAACCTTTCACAGACTGCTCAGATTTGCAAAAGAAATACCTATTCTTGTTCCTCATAGTCTGAAAAGCACAAAAACACATTCAAGTTTCAAGTACGAACTTCCCTTGTTGAGATAAACTAATCTGTACCTTACATTTGGCAATAGGACTCAATGAAGCTAGAAAACGTAACTTTAGAGACAGTGGTCCGATTTTCAAAAGGAACACATATTCATGTTTCCCATGGTCTGAAAAGACCAAGAGTCATTCAATTTTCAAACACGAACTTTCCCTAGAAACTTAGACCAAAGTTCATTTTTATAACTGGACTCAATTCAGACAGAAAATGTAACTTTTCACACACTGCTCAGATTTGCAAAAGAAACACATATTCTTGTTCCTCACAGTCTGAAAAGTACAAAAACACATTCAATTTTCAAGTACGAACTTTCCCTGAGGAGATAAATCAATCTGTATCTCACAATTGGCAATAGGACTCAATTCAGACAGAAAATGTAACTTTTCACACACTGCTCAGATTTGCAAAAGAAACACATATTCTTGTTCCTCACAGTCTGAAATGTAAAAAAACACATTCAATTTTCAAGTATGAACTTTCCCGGAGGAGATAAACCAATCTGTATCTCACAATTGGCAATAGGACTCATTTCAGACAGAAAATGTAACCTTTCACAGACTGCTCAGATTTGCAAAAGAAATACCTATTCTTGTTCCTCATAGTCTGAAAAGCACAAAAACACATTCAATTTTCAAGTACGAACTTCCCTTGTTGAGATAAACTAATCTGTACCTTACATTTGGCAATAGGACTCAATGAAGCTAGAAAACGTAACTTTAGAGACAGTGGTCCGATTTTCAAAAGGAACACATATTCATGTTTCCCATGGTCTGAAAAGACCAAAAGTCATTCAATTTTCAAACACGAACTTTCCCTAGAAACTTAGACCAAAGTTCATTTTTATAACTGGACTCAATTCAGACAGAAAATGTAACTTTTCACACACTGCTCAGATTTGCAAAAGAAACACATATTCTTGTTCCTCACAGTCTGAAAAGTACAAAAACACATTCAATTTTCAAGTATGAACTTTCCCTGAGGAGATAAACCAATCTGTATCTCACAATTGCCAATAGGACTCAATTCAGACAGATAATTTATGTTTAGACACAGTGATCTGATTTACAAAAGAAGCACATATTCTTGTTCCTCACAGTCTGAAAAGACAAAAACACATTCAATTTTCAAGTACGAACTTTCCCTGAGGAGATAAACCAATCTGTATCTTACAATTGGCAATAGGACTCAATTAAGTTAGAAAACGTAACTTTAAACCCAGTGATCCGATTTTGAAAACAAACATATATTCATGTTTCCCATGGTCTGAAAACACCCAAAGTTATTCAATTTTCAAACACGAACTTTCCCTAGAAAGTTAATCAAAAGCTCTTTTTTATAACTGGACTCAATTCAGGCAGAAAATGTAATTTTTGAAACAATGCTCAGATTTGGAAAGAAACACATATTCTTGTTCCTCACAGTCTGAAAAGTACAAAAACACATTCAATTTTCAAGTACGAACTTTCCCTGAGGAGATAAACCAATCTGTATCTCACAATTGGCAATAGGACTCAATTCAGAAAGAAAATGTAACCTTTCACAGACTGCTCAGATTTGCAAAAGAAATACCTATTCTTGTTCCTCATAGTCTGAAAAGCACAAAAACACATTCAATTTTCAAGTACGAACTTCCCTTGTTGAGATAAACTAATCTGTACCTTACATTTGGCAATAGGACTCAATGAAGCTAGAAAACGTAACTTTAGAGACAGTGGTCCGATTTTCAAAAGGAACACATATTCATGTTTCCCATGGTCTGAAAAGACCAAGAGTCATTCAATTTTCAAACACGAACTTTCCCTAGAAACTTAGACCAAAGTTCATTTTTATAACTGGACTCAATTCAGACAGAAAATGTAACTTTTCACACACTGCTCAGATTTGCAAAAGAAACACATATTCTTGTTCCTCACAGTCTGAAAAGTACAAAAACACATTCAATTTTCAACTACGAACTTTCCCTGAGGAGATAAATCAATCTGTATCTCACAATTGCCAATAGGACTCAATTCAGACAGATAATGTATCTTTAGACACAGTGATCTGATTTACAAAAGAAGCACATATTCTTGTTCCTCACAGTCTGAAAAGCACAAAAACACATTCAATTTTCAAGTACAAACTTTCCCTGAGGAGATAAACAAATCGGTATCTCACAATTGGCAATAGGACTCAATTCAGACAGAAAATGTAACTTTTCACACACAGCTCAGATTTGCAAAAGAAACACATATTCTTGTTCCTCACAGTCTAAAAAGCACAAAAACACATTCAATTTTCAAGGACGAACTTTCCTTGAGGCGGTAAACCAATCTGTATCTCACAATTGGCAATAGGACTCAATTCAGACAGAAAATGTAACTTTTCACACACTGCTCAGATTTGCAAAAGAAACACATATTCTTGTTCCTCACAGTCTGAAATGTAAAAAAACACATTCAATTTTCAAGTATGAACTTTCCCGGAGGAGATAAACCAATCTGTATCTCACAATTGGCAATAGGACTCATTTCAGACAGAAAATGTAACCTTTCACAGACTGCTCAGATTTGCAAAAGAAATACCTATTCTTGTTCCTCATAGTCTGAAAAGCACAAAAACACATTCAATTTTCAAGTACGAACTTCCCTTGTTGAGATAAACTAATCTGTACCTTACATTTGGCAATAGGACTCAATGAAGCTAGAAAACGTAACTTTAGAGACAGTGGTCCGATTTTCAAAAGGAACACATATTCATGTTTCCCATGGTCTGAAAAGACCAAAAGTCATTCAATTTTCAAACACGAACTTTCCCTAGAAACTTAGACCAAAGTTCATTTTTATAACTGGACTCAATTCAGACAGAAAATGTAACTTTTCACACACTGCTCAGATTTGCAAAAGAAACACATATTCTTGTTCCTCACAGTCTGAAAAGTACAAAAACACATTCAATTTTCAAGTATGAACTTTCCCTGAGGAGATAAACCAATCTGTATCTCACAATTGCCAATAGGACTCAATTCAGACAGATAATGTATGTTTAGACACAGTGATCTGATTTACAAAAGAAGCACATATTCTTGTTCCTCACAGTCTGAAAAGCACAAAAACACATTCAATTTTCAAGTACGAACTTTCCCTGAGGAGATAAACCAATCTGTATCTTACAATTGGCAATAGGACTCAATTAAGTTAGAAAACGTAACTTTAAACCCAGTGATCCGATTTTGAAAACAAACATATATTCATGTTTCCCATGGTCTGAAAACACCCAAAGTTATTCAATTTTCAAACACGAACTTTCCCTAGAAAGTTAATCAAAAGCTCTTTTTTATAACTGGACTCAATTCAGGCAGAAAATGTAATTTTTGAAACAATGCTCAGATTTGGAAAGAAACACATATTCTTGTTCCTCACAGTCTGAAAAGTACAAAAACACATTCAATTTTCAAGTACGAACTTTCCCTGAGGAGATAAACCAATCTGTATCTCACAATTGGCAATAGGACTCAATTCAGAAAGAAAATGTAACCTTTCACAGACTGCTCAGATTTGCAAAAGAAATACCTATTCTTGTTCCTCATAGTCTGAAAAGCACAAAAACACATTCAAGTTTCAAGTACGAACTTCCCTTGTTGAGATAAACTAATCTGTACCTTACATTTGGCAATAGGACTCAATGAAGCTAGAAAACGTAACTTTAGAGACAGTGGTCCGATTTTCAAAAGGAACACATATTCATGTTTCCCATGGTCTGAAAAGACCAAGAGTCATTCAATTTTCAAACACGAACTTTCCCTAGAAACTTAGACCAAAGTTCATTTTTATAACTGGACTCAATTCAGACAGAAAATGTAACTTTTCACACACTGCTCAGATTTGCAAAAGAAACACATATTCTTGTTCCTCACAGTCTGAAAAGTACAAAAACACATTCAATTTTCAACTACGAACTTTCCCTGAGGAGATAAATCAATCTGTATCTCACAATTGCCAATAGGACTCAATTCAGACAGATAATGTATCTTTAGACACAGTGATCTGATTTACAAAAGAAGCACATATTCTTGTTCCTCACAGTCTGAAAAGCACAAAAACACATTCAATTTTCAAGTACAAACTTTCCCTGAGGAGATAAACAAATCGGTATCTCACAATTGGCAATAGGACTCAATTCAGACAGAAAATGTAACTTTTCACACACAGCTCAGATTTGCAAAAGAAACACATATTCTTGTTCCTCACAGTCTAAAAAGCACAAAAACACATTCAATTTTCAAGGACGAACTTTCCTTGAGGCGGTAAACCAATCTGTATCTCACAATTGGCAATAGGACTCAATTCAGACAGAAAATGTAACTTTTCACACACTGCTCAGATTTGCAAAAGAAACACATATTCTTGTTCCTCACAGTCTGAAATGTAAAAAAACACATTCAATTTTCAAGTATGAACTTTCCCGGAGGAGATAAACCAATCTGTATCTCACAATTGGCAATAGGACTCATTTCAGACAGAAAATGTAACCTTTCACAGACTGCTCAGATTTGCAAAAGAAATACCTATTCTTGTTCCTCATAGTCTGAAAAGCACAAAAACACATTCAATTTTCAAGTACGAACTTCCCTTGTTGAGATAAACTAATCTGTACCTTACATTTGGCAATAGGACTCAATGAAGCTAGAAAACGTAACTTTAGAGACAGTGGTCCGATTTTCAAAAGGAACACATATTCATGTTTCCCATGGTCTGAAAAGACCAAAAGTCATTCAATTTTCAAACACGAACTTTCCCTAGAAACTTAGACCAAAGTTCATTTTTATAACTGGACTCAATTCAGACAGAAAATGTAACTTTTCACACACTGCTCAGATTTGCAAAAGAAACACATATTCTTGTTCCTCACAGTCTGAAAAGTACAAAAACACATTCAATTTTCAAGTATGAACTTTCCCTGAGGAGATAAACCAATCTGTATCTCACAATTGCCAATAGGACTCAATTCAGACAGATAATGTATGTTTAGACACAGTGATCTGATTTACAAAAGAAGCACATATTCTTGTTCCTCACAGTCTGAAAAGCACAAAAACACATTCAATTTTCAAGTACGAACTTTCCCTGAGGAGATAAACCAATCTGTATCTTACAATTGGCAATAGGACTCAATTAAGTTAGAAAACGTAACTTTAAACCCAGTGATCCGATTTTGAAAACAAACATATATTCATGTTTCCCATGGTCTGAAAACACCCAAAGTTATTCAATTTTCAAACACGAACTTTCCCTAGAAAGTTAATCAAAAGCTCTTTTTTATAACTGGACTCAATTCAGGCAGAAAATGTAATTTTTGAAACAATGCTCAGATTTGGAAAGAAACACATATTCTTGTTCCTCACAGTCTGAAAAGTACAAAAACACATTCAATTTTCAAGTACGAACTTTCCCTGAGGAGATAAACCAATCTGTATCTCACAATTGGCAATAGGACTCAATTCAGAAAGAAAATGTAACCTTTCACAGACTGCTCAGATTTGCAAAAGAAATACCTATTCTTGTTCCTCATAGTCTGAAAAGCACAAAAACACATTCAATTTTCAAGTACGAACTTCCCTTGTTGAGATAAACTAATCTGTACCTTACATTTGGCAATAGGACTCAATGAAGCTAGAAAACGTAACTTTAGAGACAGTGGTCCGATTTTCAAAAGGAACACATATTCATGTTTCCCATGGTCTGAAAAGACCAAGAGTCATTCAATTTTCAAACACGAACTTTCCCTAGAAACTTAGACCAAAGTTCATTTTTATAACTGGACTCAATTCAGACAGAAAATGTAACTTTTCACACACTGCTCAGATTTGCAAAAGAAACACATATTCTTGTTCCTCACAGTCTGAAAAGTACAAAAACACATTCAATTTTCAACTACGAACTTTCCCTGAGGAGATAAATCAATCTGTATCTCACAATTGCCAATAGGACTCAATTCAGACAGATAATGTATCTTTAGACACAGTGATCTGATTTACAAAAGAAGCACATATTCTTGTTCCTCACAGTCTGAAAAGCACAAAAACACATTCAATTTTCAAGTACAAACTTTCCCTGAGGAGATAAACAAATCGGTATCTCACAATTGGCAATAGGACTCAATTCAGACAGAAAATGTAACTTTTCACACACAGCTCAGATTTGCAAAAGAAACACATATTCTTGTTCCTCACAGTCTAAAAAGCACAAAAACACATTCAATTTTCAAGGACGAACTTTCCTTGAGGCGGTAAACCAATCTGTATCTCACAATTGGCAATAGGACTCAATTCAGACAGAAAATGTAACTTTTCACACACTGCTCAGATTTGCAAAAGAAACACATATTCTTGTTCCTCACAGTCTGAAATGTAAAAAAACACATTCAATTTTCAAGTATGAACTTTCCCGGAGGAGATAAACCAATCTGTATCTCACAATTGGCAATAGGACTCATTTCAGACAGAAAATGTAACCTTTCACAGACTGCTCAGATTTGCAAAAGAAATACCTATTCTTGTTCCTCATAGTCTGAAAAGCACAAAAACACATTCAATTTTCAAGTACGAACTTCCCTTGTTGAGATAAACTAATCTGTACCTTACATTTGGCAATAGGACTCAATGAAGCTAGAAAACGTAACTTTAGAGACAGTGGTCCGATTTTCAAAAGGAACACATATTCATGTTTCCCATGGTCTGAAAAGACCAAAAGTCATTCAATTTTCAAACACGAACTTTCCCTAGAAACTTAGACCAAAGTTCATTTTTATAACTGGACTCAATTCAGACAGAAAATGTAACTTTTCACACACTGCTCAGATTTGCAAAAGAAACACATATTCTTGTTCCTCACAGTCTGAAAAGTACAAAAACACATTCAATTTTCAAGTATGAACTTTCCCTGAGGAGATAAACCAATCTGTATCTCACAATTGCCAATAGGACTCAATTCAGACAGATAATGTATGTTTAGACACAGTGATCTGATTTACAAAAGAAGCACATATTCTTGTTCCTCACAGTCTGAAAAGCACAAAAACACATTCAATTTTCAAGTACGAACTTTCCCTGAGGAGATAAACCAATCTGTATCTTACAATTGGCAATAGGACTCAATTAAGTTAGAAAACGTAACTTTAAACCCAGTGATCCGATTTTGAAAACAAACATATATTCATGTTTCCCATGGTCTGAAAACACCCAAAGTTATTCAATTTTCAAACACGAACTTTCCCTAGAAAGTTAATCAAAAGCTCTTTTTTATAACTGGACTCAATTCAGGCAGAAAATGTAATTTTTGAAACAATGCTCAGATTTGGAAAGAAACACATATTCTTGTTCCTCACAGTCTGAAAAGTACAAAAACACATTCAATTTTCAAGTACGAACTTTCCCTGAGGAGATAAACCAATCTGTATCTCACAATTGGCAATAGGACTCAATTCAGAAAGAAAATGTAACCTTTCACAGACTGCTCAGATTTGCAAAAGAAATACCTATTCTTGTTCCTCATAGTCTGAAAAGCACAAAAACACATTCAAGTTTCAAGTACGAACTTCCCTTGTTGAGATAAACTAATCTGTACCTTACATTTGGCAATAGGACTCAATGAAGCTAGAAAACGTAACTTTAGAGACAGTGGTCCGATTTTCAAAAGGAACACATATTCATGTTTCCCATGGTCTGAAAAGACCAAGAGTCATTCAATTTTCAAACACGAACTTTCCCTAGAAACTTAGACCAAAGTTCATTTTTATAACTGGACTCAATTCAGACAGAAAATGTAACTTTTCACACACTGCTCAGATTTGCAAAAGAAACACATATTCTTGTTCCTCACAGTCTGAAAAGTACAAAAACACATTCAATTTTCAACTACGAACTTTCCCTGAGGAGATAAATCAATCTGTATCTCACAATTGCCAATAGGACTCAATTCAGACAGATAATGTATCTTTAGACACAGTGATCTGATTTACAAAAGAAGCACATATTCTTGTTCCTCACAGTCTGAAAAGCACAAAAACACATTCAATTTTCAAGTACAAACTTTCCCTGAGGAGATAAACAAATCGGTATCTCACAATTGGCAATAGGACTCAATTCAGACAGAAAATGTAACTTTTCACACACAGCTCAGATTTGCAAAAGAAACACATATTCTTGTTCCTCACAGTCTAAAAAGCACAAAAACACATTCAATTTTCAAGGACGAACTTTCCTTGAGGCGGTAAACCAATCTGTATCTCACAATTGGCAATAGGACTCAATTCAGACAGAAAATGTAACTTTTCACACACTGCTCAGATTTGCAAAAGAAACACATATTCTTGTTCCTCACAGTCTGAAATGTAAAAAAACACATTCAATTTTCAAGTATGAACTTTCCCGGAGGAGATAAACCAATCTGTATCTCACAATTGGCAATAGGACTCATTTCAGACAGAAAATGTAACCTTTCACAGACTGCTCAGATTTGCAAAAGAAATACCTATTCTTGTTCCTCATAGTCTGAAAAGCACAAAAACACATTCAATTTTCAAGTACGAACTTCCCTTGTTGAGATAAACTAATCTGTACCTTACATTTGGCAATAGGACTCAATGAAGCTAGAAAACGTAACTTTAGAGACAGTGGTCCGATTTTCAAAAGGAACACATATTCATGTTTCCCATGGTCTGAAAAGACCAAAAGTCATTCAATTTTCAAACACGAACTTTCCCTAGAAACTTAGACCAAAGTTCATTTTTATAACTGGACTCAATTCAGACAGAAAATGTAACTTTTCACACACTGCTCAGATTTGCAAAAGAAACACATATTCTTGTTCCTCACAGTCTGAAAAGTACAAAAACACATTCAATTTTCAAGTATGAACTTTCCCTGAGGAGATAAACCAATCTGTATCTCACAATTGCCAATAGGACTCAATTCAGACAGATAATGTATGTTTAGACACAGTGATCTGATTTACAAAAGAAGCACATATTCTTGTTCCTCACAGTCTGAAAAGCACAAAAACACATTCAATTTTCAAGTACGAACTTTCCCTGAGGAGATAAACCAATCTGTATCTTACAATTGGCAATAGGACTCAATTAAGTTAGAAAACGTAACTTTAAACCCAGTGATCCGATTTTGAAAACAAACATATATTCATGTTTCCCATGGTCTGAAAACACCCAAAGTTATTCAATTTTCAAACACGAACTTTCCCTAGAAAGTTAATCAAAAGCTCTTTTTTATAACTGGACTCAATTCAGGCAGAAAATGTAATTTTTGAAACAATGCTCAGATTTGGAAAGAAACACATATTCTTGTTCCTCACAGTCTGAAAAGTACAAAAACACATTCAATTTTCAAGTACGAACTTTCCCTGAGGAGATAAACCAATCTGTATCTCACAATTGGCAATAGGACTCAATTCAGAAAGAAAATGTAACCTTTCACAGACTGCTCAGATTTGCAAAAGAAATACCTATTCTTGTTCCTCATAGTCTGAAAAGCACAAAAACACATTCAATTTTCAAGTACGAACTTCCCTTGTTGAGATAAACTAATCTGTACCTTACATTTGGCAATAGGACTCAATGAAGCTAGAAAACGTAACTTTAGAGACAGTGGTCCGATTTTCAAAAGGAACACATATTCATGTTTCCCATGGTCTGAAAAGACCAAGAGTCATTCAATTTTCAAACACGAACTTTCCCTAGAAACTTAGACCAAAGTTCATTTTTATAACTGGACTCAATTCAGACAGAAAATGTAACTTTTCACACACTGCTCAGATTTGCAAAAGAAACACATATTCTTGTTCCTCACAGTCTGAAAAGTACAAAAACACATTCAATTTTCAACTACGAACTTTCCCTGAGGAGATAAATCAATCTGTATCTCACAATTGCCAATAGGACTCAATTCAGACAGATAATGTATCTTTAGACACAGTGATCTGATTTACAAAAGAAGCACATATTCTTGTTCCTCACAGTCTGAAAAGCACAAAAACACATTCAATTTTCAAGTACAAACTTTCCCTGAGGAGATAAACAAATCGGTATCTCACAATTGGCAATAGGACTCAATTCAGACAGAAAATGTAACTTTTCACACACAGCTCAGATTTGCAAAAGAAACACATATTCTTGTTCCTCACAGTCTAAAAAGCACAAAAACACATTCAATTTTCAAGGACGAACTTTCCTTGAGGCGGTAAACCAATCTGTATCTCACAATTGGCAATAGGACTCAATTCAGACAGAAAATGTAACTTTTCACACACTGCTCAGATTTGCAAAAGAAACACATATTCTTGTTCCTCACAGTCTGAAATGTAAAAAAACACATTCAATTTTCAAGTATGAACTTTCCCGGAGGAGATAAACCAATCTGTATCTCACAATTGGCAATAGGACTCATTTCAGACAGAAAATGTAACCTTTCACAGACTGCTCAGATTTGCAAAAGAAATACCTATTCTTGTTCCTCATAGTCTGAAAAGCACAAAAACACATTCAATTTTCAAGTACGAACTTCCCTTGTTGAGATAAACTAATCTGTACCTTACATTTGGCAATAGGACTCAATGAAGCTAGAAAACGTAACTTTAGAGACAGTGGTCCGATTTTCAAAAGGAACACATATTCATGTTTCCCATGGTCTGAAAAGACCAAAAGTCATTCAATTTTCAAACACGAACTTTCCCTAGAAACTTAGACCAAAGTTCATTTTTATAACTGGACTCAATTCAGACAGAAAATGTAACTTTTCACACACTGCTCAGATTTGCAAAAGAAACACATATTCTTGTTCCTCACAGTCTGAAAAGTACAAAAACACATTCAATTTTCAAGTATGAACTTTCCCTGAGGAGATAAACCAATCTGTATCTCACAATTGCCAATAGGACTCAATTCAGACAGATAATGTATGTTTAGACACAGTGATCTGATTTACAAAAGAAGCACATATTCTTGTTCCTCACAGTCTGAAAAGCACAAAAACACATTCAATTTTCAAGTACGAACTTTCCCTGAGGAGATAAACCAATCTGTATCTTACAATTGGCAATAGGACTCAATTAAGTTAGAAAACGTAACTTTAAACCCAGTGATCCGATTTTGAAAACAAACATATATTCATGTTTCCCATGGTCTGAAAACACCCAAAGTTATTCAATTTTCAAACACGAACTTTCCCTAGAAAGTTAATCAAAAGCTCTTTTTTATAACTGGACTCAATTCAGGCAGAAAATGTAATTTTTGAAACAATGCTCAGATTTGGAAAGAAACACATATTCTTGTTCCTCACAGTCTGAAAAGTACAAAAACACATTCAATTTTCAAGTACGAACTTTCCCTGAGGAGATAAACCAATCTGTATCTCACAATTGGCAATAGGACTCAATTCAGAAAGAAAATGTAACCTTTCACAGACTGCTCAGATTTGCAAAAGAAATACCTATTCTTGTTCCTCATAGTCTGAAAAGCACAAAAACACATTCAATTTTCAAGTACGAACTTCCCTTGTTGAGATAAACTAATCTGTACCTTACATTTGGCAATAGGACTCAATGAAGCAAGAAAACGTAACTTTAGAGACAGTGGTCCGATTTTCAAAAGGAACACATATTCATGTTTCCCATGGTCTGAAAAGACCAAGAGTCATTCAATTTTCAAACACGAACTTTCCCTAGAAACTTAGACCAAAGTTCATTTTTATAACTGGACTCAATTCAGACAGAAAATGTAACTTTTCACACACTGCTCAGATTTGCAAAAGAAACACATATTCTTGTTCCTCACAGTCTGAAAAGTACAAAAACACATTCAATTTTCAACTACGAACTTTCCCTGAGGAGATAAATCAATCTGTATCTCACAATTGCCAATAGGACTCAATTCAGACAGATAATGTATCTTTAGACACAGTGATCTGATTTACAAAAGAAGCACATATTCTTGTTCCTCACAGTCTGAAAAGCACAAAAACACATTCAATTTTCAAGTACAAACTTTCCCTGAGGAGATAAACAAATCGGTATCTCACAATTGGCAATAGGACTCAATTCAGACAGAAAATGTAACTTTTCACACACAGCTCAGATTTGCAAAAGAAACACATATTCTTGTTCCTCACAGTCTAAAAAGCACAAAAACACATTCAATTTTCAAGGACGAACTTTCCTTGAGGCGGTAAACCAATCTGTATCTCACAATTGGCAATAGGACTCAATTCAGACAGAAAATGTAACTTTTCACACACTGCTCAGATTTGCAAAAGAAACACATATTCTTGTTCCTCACAGTCTGAAATGTAAAAAAACACATTCAATTTTCAAGTATGAACTTTCCCGGAGGAGATAAACCAATCTGTATCTCACAATTGGCAATAGGACTCATTTCAGACAGAAAATGTAACCTTTCACAGACTGCTCAGATTTGCAAAAGAAATACCTATTCTTGTTCCTCATAGTCTGAAAAGCACAAAAACACATTCAATTTTCAAGTACGAACTTCCCTTGTTGAGATAAACTAATCTGTACCTTACATTTGGCAATAGGACTCAATGAAGCTAGAAAACGTAACTTTAGAGACAGTGGTCCGATTTTCAAAAGGAACACATATTCATGTTTCCCATGGTCTGAAAAGACCAAAAGTCATTCAATTTTCAAACACGAACTTTCCCTAGAAACTTAGACCAAAGTTCATTTTTATAACTGGACTCAATTCAGACAGAAAATGTAACTTTTCACACACTGCTCAGATTTGCAAAAGAAACACATATTCTTGTTCCTCACAGTCTGAAAAGTACAAAAACACATTCAATTTTCAAGTATGAACTTTCCCTGAGGAGATAAACCAATCTGTATCTCACAATTGCCAATAGGACTCAATTCAGACAGATAATGTATGTTTAGACACAGTGATCTGATTTACAAAAGAAGCACATATTCTTGTTCCTCACAGTCTGAAAAGCACAAAAACACATTCAATTTTCAAGTACGAACTTTCCCTGAGGAGATAAACCAATCTGTATCTTACAATTGGCAATAGGACTCAATTAAGTTAGAAAACGTAACTTTAAACCCAGTGATCCGATTTTGAAAACAAACATATATTCATGTTTCCCATGGTCTGAAAACACCCAAAGTTATTCAATTTTCAAACACGAACTTTCCCTAGAAAGTTAATCAAAAGCTCTTTTTTATAACTGGACTCAATTCAGGCAGAAAATGTAATTTTTGAAACAATGCTCAGATTTGGAAAGAAACACATATTCTTGTTCCTCACAGTCTGAAAAGTACAAAAACACATTCAATTTTCAAGTACGAACTTTCCCTGAGGAGATAAACCAATCTGTATCTCACAATTGGCAATAGGACTCAATTCAGAAAGAAAATGTAACCTTTCACAGACTGCTCAGATTTGCAAAAGAAATACCTATTCTTGTTCCTCATAGTCTGAAAAGCACAAAAACACATTCAAGTTTCAAGTACGAACTTCCCTTGTTGAGATAAACTAATCTGTACCTTACATTTGGCAATAGGACTCAATGAAGCTAGAAAACGTAACTTTAGAGACAGTGGTCCGATTTTCAAAAGGAACACATATTCATGTTTCCCATGGTCTGAAAAGACCAAGAGTCATTCAATTTTCAAACACGAACTTTCCCTAGAAACTTAGACCAAAGTTCATTTTTATAACTGGACTCAATTCAGACAGAAAATGTAACTTTTCACACACTGCTCAGATTTGCAAAAGAAACACATATTCTTGTTCCTCACAGTCTGAAAAGTACAAAAACACATTCAATTTTCAACTACGAACTTTCCCTGAGGAGATAAATCAATCTGTATCTCACAATTGCCAATAGGACTCAATTCAGACAGATAATGTATCTTTAGACACAGTGATCTGATTTACAAAAGAAGCACATATTCTTGTTCCTCACAGTCTGAAAAGCACAAAAACACATTCAATTTTCAAGTACAAACTTTCCCTGAGGAGATAAACAAATCGGTATCTCACAATTGGCAATAGGACTCAATTCAGACAGAAAATGTAACTTTTCACACACAGCTCAGATTTGCAAAAGAAACACATATTCTTGTTCCTCACAGTCTAAAAAGCACAAAAACACATTCAATTTTCAAGGACGAACTTTCCTTGAGGCGGTAAACCAATCTGTATCTCACAATTGGCAATAGGACTCAATTCAGACAGAAAATGTAACTTTTCACACACTGCTCAGATTTGCAAAAGAAACACATATTCTTGTTCCTCACAGTCTGAAATGTAAAAAAACACATTCAATTTTCAAGTATGAACTTTCCCGGAGGAGATAAACCAATCTGTATCTCACAATTGGCAATAGGACTCATTTCAGACAGAAAATGTAACCTTTCACAGACTGCTCAGATTTGCAAAAGAAATACCTATTCTTGTTCCTCATAGTCTGAAAAGCACAAAAACACATTCAATTTTCAAGTACGAACTTCCCTTGTTGAGATAAACTAATCTGTACCTTACATTTGGCAATAGGACTCAATGAAGCTAGAAAACGTAACTTTAGAGACAGTGGTCCGATTTTCAAAAGGAACACATATTCATGTTTCCCATGGTCTGAAAAGACCAAAAGTCATTCAATTTTCAAACACGAACTTTCCCTAGAAACTTAGACCAAAGTTCATTTTTATAACTGGACTCAATTCAGACAGAAAATGTAACTTTTCACACACTGCTCAGATTTGCAAAAGAAACACATATTCTTGTTCCTCACAGTCTGAAAAGTACAAAAACACATTCAATTTTCAAGTATGAACTTTCCCTGAGGAGATAAACCAATCTGTATCTCACAATTGCCAATAGGACTCAATTCAGACAGATAATGTATGTTTAGACACAGTGATCTGATTTACAAAAGAAGCACATATTCTTGTTCCTCACAGTCTGAAAAGCACAAAAACACATTCAATTTTCAAGTACGAACTTTCCCTGAGGAGATAAACCAATCTGTATCTTACAATTGGCAATAGGACTCAATTAAGTTAGAAAACGTAACTTTAAACCCAGTGATCCGATTTTGAAAACAAACATATATTCATGTTTCCCATGGTCTGAAAACACCCAAAGTTATTCAATTTTCAAACACGAACTTTCCCTAGAAAGTTAATCAAAAGCTCTTTTTTATAACTGGACTCAATTCAGGCAGAAAATGTAATTTTTGAAACAATGCTCAGATTTGGAAAGAAACACATATTCTTGTTCCTCACAGTCTGAAAAGTACAAAAACACATTCAATTTTCAAGTACGAACTTTCCCTGAGGAGATAAACCAATCTGTATCTCACAATTGGCAATAGGACTCAATTCAGAAAGAAAATGTAACCTTTCACAGACTGCTCAGATTTGCAAAAGAAATACCTATTCTTGTTCCTCATAGTCTGAAAAGCACAAAAACACATTCAATTTTCAAGTACGAACTTCCCTTGTTGAGATAAACTAATCTGTACCTTACATTTGGCAATAGGACTCAATGAAGCTAGAAAACGTAACTTTAGAGACAGTGGTCCGATTTTCAAAAGGAACACATATTCATGTTTCCCATGGTCTGAAAAGACCAAGAGTCATTCAATTTTCAAACACGAACTTTCCCTAGAAACTTAGACCAAAGTTCATTTTTATAACTGGACTCAATTCAGACAGAAAATGTAACTTTTCACACACTGCTCAGATTTGCAAAAGAAACACATATTCTTGTTCCTCACAGTCTGAAAAGTACAAAAACACATTCAATTTTCAACTACGAACTTTCCCTGAGGAGATAAATCAATCTGTATCTCACAATTGCCAATAGGACTCAATTCAGACAGATAATGTATCTTTAGACACAGTGATCTGATTTACAAAAGAAGCACATATTCTTGTTCCTCACAGTCTGAAAAGCACAAAAACACATTCAATTTTCAAGTACAAACTTTCCCTGAGGAGATAAACAAATCGGTATCTCACAATTGGCAATAGGACTCAATTCAGACAGAAAATGTAACTTTTCACACACAGCTCAGATTTGCAAAAGAAACACATATTCTTGTTCCTCACAGTCTAAAAAGCACAAAAACACATTCAATTTTCAAGGACGAACTTTCCTTGAGGCGGTAAACCAATCTGTATCTCACAATTGGCAATAGGACTCAATTCAGACAGAAAATGTAACTTTTCACACACTGCTCAGATTTGCAAAAGAAACACATATTCTTGTTCCTCACAGTCTGAAATGTAAAAAAACACATTCAATTTTCAAGTATGAACTTTCCCGGAGGAGATAAACCAATCTGTATCTCACAATTGGCAATAGGACTCATTTCAGACAGAAAATGTAACCTTTCACAGACTGCTCAGATTTGCAAAAGAAATACCTATTCTTGTTCCTCATAGTCTGAAAAGCACAAAAACACATTCAATTTTCAAGTACGAACTTCCCTTGTTGAGATAAACTAATCTGTACCTTACATTTGGCAATAGGACTCAATGAAGCTAGAAAACGTATCTTTAGAGACAGTGGTCCGATTTTCAAAAGGAACACATATTCATGTTTCCCATGGTCTGAAAAGACCAAAAGTCATTCAATTTTCAAACACGAACTTTCCCTAGAAACTTAGACCAAAGTTCATTTTTATAACTGGACTCAATTCAGACAGAAAATGTAACTTTTCACACACTGCTCAGATTTGCAAAAGAAACACATATTCTTGTTCCTCACAGTCTGAAAAGTACAAAAACACATTCAATTTTCAAGTATGAACTTTCCCTGAGGAGATAAACCAATCTGTATCTCACAATTGCCAATAGGACTCAATTCAGACAGATAATGTATGTTTAGACACAGTGATCTGATTTACAAAAGAAGCACATATTCTTGTTCCTCACAGTCTGAAAAGCACAAAAACACATTCAATTTTCAAGTACGAACTTTCCCTGAGGAGATAAACCAATCTGTATCTTACAATTGGCAATAGGACTCAATTAAGTTAGAAAACGTAACTTTAAACCCAGTGATCCGATTTTGAAAACAAACATATATTCATGTTTCCCATGGTCTGAAAACACCCAAAGTTATTCAATTTTCAAACACGAACTTTCCCTAGAAAGTTAATCAAAAGCTCTTTTTTATAACTGGACTCAATTCAGGCAGAAAATGTAATTTTTGAAACAATGCTCAGATTTGGAAAGAAACACATATTCTTGTTCCTCACAGTCTGAAAAGTACAAAAACACATTCAATTTTCAAGTACGAACTTTCCCTGAGGAGATAAACCAATCTGTATCTCACAATTGGCAATAGGACTCAATTCAGAAAGAAAATGTAACCTTTCACAGACTGCTCAGATTTGCAAAAGAAATACCTATTCTTGTTCCTCATAGTCTGAAAAGCACAAAAACACATTCAAGTTTCAAGTACGAACTTCCCTTGTTGAGATAAACTAATCTGTACCTTACATTTGGCAATAGGACTCAATGAAGCTAGAAAACGTAACTTTAGAGACAGTGGTCCGATTTTCAAAAGGAACACATATTCATGTTTCCCATGGTCTGAAAAGACCAAGAGTCATTCAATTTTCAAACACGAACTTTCCCTAGAAACTTAGACCAAAGTTCATTTTTATAACTGGACTCAATTCAGACAGAAAATGTAACTTTTCACACACTGCTCAGATTTGCAAAAGAAACACATATTCTTGTTCCTCACAGTCTGAAAAGTACAAAAACACATTCAATTTTCAACTACGAACTTTCCCTGAGGAGATAAATCAATCTGTATCTCACAATTGCCAATAGGACTCAATTCAGACAGATAATGTATCTTTAGACACAGTGATCTGATTTACAAAAGAAGCACATATTCTTGTTCCTCACAGTCTGAAAAGCACAAAAACACATTCAATTTTCAAGTACAAACTTTCCCTGAGGAGATAAACAAATCGGTATCTCACAATTGGCAATAGGACTCAATTCAGACAGAAAATGTAACTTTTCACACACAGCTCAGATTTGCAAAAGAAACACATATTCTTGTTCCTCACAGTCTAAAAAGCACAAAAACACATTCAATTTTCAAGGACGAACTTTCCTTGAGGCGGTAAACCAATCTGTATCTCACAATTGGCAATAGGACTCAATTCAGACAGAAAATGTAACTTTTCACACACTGCTCAGATTTGCAAAAGAAACACATATTCTTGTTCCTCACAGTCTGAAATGTAAAAAAACACATTCAATTTTCAAGTATGAACTTTCCCGGAGGAGATAAACCAATCTGTATCTCACAATTGGCAATAGGACTCATTTCAGACAGAAAATGTAACCTTTCACAGACTGCTCAGATTTGCAAAAGAAATACCTATTCTTGTTCCTCATAGTCTGAAAAGCACAAAAACACATTCAATTTTCAAGTACGAACTTCCCTTGTTGAGATAAACTAATCTGTACCTTACATTTGGCAATAGGACTCAATGAAGCTAGAAAACGTAACTTTAGAGACAGTGGTCCGATTTTCAAAAGGAACACATATTCATGTTTCCCATGGTCTGAAAAGACCAAAAGTCATTCAATTTTCAAACACGAACTTTCCCTAGAAACTTAGACCAAAGTTCATTTTTATAACTGGACTCAATTCAGACAGAAAATGTAACTTTTCACACACTGCTCAGATTTGCAAAAGAAACACATATTCTTGTTCCTCACAGTCTGAAAAGTACAAAAACACATTCAATTTTCAAGTATGAACTTTCCCTGAGGAGATAAACCAATCTGTATCTCACAATTGCCAATAGGACTCAATTCAGACAGATAATGTATGTTTAGACACAGTGATCTGATTTACAAAAGAAGCACATATTCTTGTTCCTCACAGTCTGAAAAGCACAAAAACACATTCAATTTTCAAGTACGAACTTTCCCTGAGGAGATAAACCAATCTGTATCTTACAATTGGCAATAGGACTCAATTAAGTTAGAAAACGTAACTTTAAACCCAGTGATCCGATTTTGAAAACAAACATATATTCATGTTTCCCATGGTCTGAAAACACCCAAAGTTATTCAATTTTCAAACACGAACTTTCCCTAGAAAGTTAATCAAAAGCTCTTTTTTATAACTGGACTCAATTCAGGCAGAAAATGTAATTTTTGAAACAATGCTCAGATTTGGAAAGAAACACATATTCTTGTTCCTCACAGTCTGAAAAGTACAAAAACACATTCAATTTTCAAGTACGAACTTTCCCTGAGGAGATAAACCAATCTGTATCTCACAATTGGCAATAGGACTCAATTCAGAAAGAAAATGTAACCTTTCACAGACTGCTCAGATTTGCAAAAGAAATACCTATTCTTGTTCCTCATAGTCTGAAAAGCACAAAAACACATTCAAGTTTCAAGTACGAACTTCCCTTGTTGAGATAAACTAATCTGTACCTTACATTTGGCAATAGGACTCAATGAAGCTAGAAAACGTAACTTTAGAGACAGTGGTCCGATTTTCAAAAGGAACACATATTCATGTTTCCCATGGTCTGAAAAGACCAAGAGTCATTCAATTTTCAAACACGAACTTTCCCTAGAAACTTAGACCAAAGTTCATTTTTATAACTGGACTCAATTCAGACAGAAAATGTAACTTTTCACACACTGCTCAGATTTGCAAAAGAAACACATATTCTTGTTCCTCACAGTCTGAAAAGTACAAAAACACATTCAATTTTCAACTACGAACTTTCCCTGAGGAGATAAATCAATCTGTATCTCACAATTGCCAATAGGACTCAATTCAGACAGATAATGTATCTTTAGACACAGTGATCTGATTTACAAAAGAAGCACATATTCTTGTTCCTCACAGTCTGAAAAGCACAAAAACACATTCAATTTTCAAGTACAAACTTTCCCTGAGGAGATAAACAAATCGGTATCTCACAATTGGCAATAGGACTCAATTCAGACAGAAAATGTAACTTTTCACACACAGCTCAGATTTGCAAAAGAAACACATATTCTTGTTCCTCACAGTCTGAAAAGCACAAAAACACATTCAATTTTCAAGTACGAACTTTCCCTGAGGAGATAAACCAATCTGTATCTTACAATTGGCAATAGGACTCAATTAAGTTAGAAAACGTAACTTTAAACCCAGTGATCCGATTTTGAAAACAAACATATATTCATGTTTCCCACGGTCTGAAAACACCCAAAGTTATTCAATTTTCAAACACGAACTTTCCCTAGAAAGTTAATCAAAAGCTCTTTTTTATAACTGGACTCAATTCAGGCAGAAAATGTAATTTTTGAAACAATGCTCAGATTTGGAAAGAAACACATATTCTTGTTCCTCACAGTCTGAAAAGTACAAAAACACATTCAATTTTCAAGTACGAACTTTCCCTGAGGAGATAAACCAATCTGCATCTCACAATTGGCAATATGACTCAATTCAGAAAGAAAATGTATCTTTAGACACAGTGATCTGATTTACAAAAGAAGCACATATTCTTGTTCCTCACAGTCTGAAAAGCACAAAAACACATTCAATTTTCAAGTACGAACTTTCCCTGAGGAGATAAACCAATCTGTATCTCACAATTGGCAATAGGACTCAATTCAGACAGAAAATGTAACCTTTCACACACTGCTCAGATTTGCAAAAGAAACACATATTCCTGTTCCTCATAGTCTGAAAACCACAAAAACACATTCAATTTTCAAGTACGAACTTTCCTTGAGGAGGTAAAACAAATCTGTATCTTTCAATTGGCAATAGGTCTCAATTAAGCTAGTAAACGTAGCTTTAAACCCAGTGATCCGATTTTCAAAAGAAACATATATTCATGTTTCCCACGGTCTGAAAAGACCAAAAGTCATTCAATTTTCAAACACAAACTTTCCCTAGAAACTTTGACCAAAGTTCATTTTTATAACTGGACTCAATTCAGACAGAAAATGTAACTTTTCACACACTGCTCAGATTTGCAAAAGAAACACATATTCTTGTTCCTCACAGTCTGAAAAGTACAAAAACACATTCAATTTTCAACAACGAACTTTCCCTGAGGAGATAAATCAATCTGTATCTCACAATTGCCAATAGGACTCAATTCAGACAGATAATGTATCTTTAGACACAGTGATCTGATTTACAAAAGAAGCACATATTCTTGTTCCTCACATTCTGAAAAGCAAAAAAACACATTCAATTTTCAAGTACAAACTTTCCCTGAGGAGATAAACAAATCGGTATCTCACAATTGGCAATAGGACTCAATTCAGACAGAAAATGTAACTTTTCACACACAGCTCAGATTTGCAAAAGAAACACATATTCTTGTTCCTCACAGTCTAAAAAGCACAAAAACACATTCAATTTTGAAGGACGAACTTTCCTTGAGGCGATAAACCAATCTGTATCTCACAATTGGCAATAGGACTCAATTCAGACAGAAAATGTAACTTTTCACACACTGCTCAGATTTGCAAAAGAAACACATATTCTTGTTCCTCACAGTCTGAAATGTAAAAAAACACATTCAATTTTCGAGTACAAACTTTCCCTGAGGAGATAAACCAATCTGTATCTCACAATTGGCAATAGGACTCAATTCAGACAGAAAATGTAACCTTTCACACACTGCTCAGATTTGCAAAAGAAACACATATTCCTGTTCCTCATAGTCTGAAAACCACAAAAACACATTCAATTTTCAAGTACGAACTTTCCTTGAGGAGGTAAAACAAATCTGTATCTTTCAATTGGCAATAGGTCTCAATTAAGCTAGTAAACGTAGCTTTAAACCCAGTGATCCGATTTTCAAAAGAAACATATATTCATGTTTCCCACGGTCTGAAAAGACCAAAAGTCATTCAATTTTCAAACACAAACTTTCCCTAGAAAGTTAGACCAAAGCTCTTTTTTATAACTGGACTCAATTCAGGCAGAAAATGTAACTTTTCACACACAGCTCAGATTTGCAAAAGAAACACATATTCTTGTTCCTCACAGTCTAAAAAGCACAAAAACACATTCAATTTTCAAGGACGAACTTTCCTTGAGGCGATAAACCAATCTGTATCTCACAATTGGCAATAGGACTCAATTCAGACAAAAAATGTAACTTTTCACACACTGCTCAGATTTGCAAAAGAAACACATATTCTTGTTCCTCACAGTCTGAAATGTAAAAAAACACATTCAATTTTCAAGTATGAACTTTCCCGGAGGAGATAAACCAATCTGTATCTCACAATTGGCAATAGGACTCATTTCAGACAGAAAATGTAACCTTTCACAGACTGCTCAGATTTGCAAAAGAAATACCTATTCTTGTTCCTCATAGTCTGAAAAGCACAAAAACACATTCAATTTTCAAGTACGAACTTCCCTTGTTGAGATAAACTAATCTGTACCTTACATTTGGCAATAGGACTCAATGAAGCTAGAAAACGTAACTTTAGAGACAGTGGTCCGATTTTCAAAAGGAACACATATTCATGTTTCCCATGGTCTGAAAAGACCAAAAGTCATTCAATTTTCAAACACGAACTTTCCCTAGAAACTTTGACCAAAGTTCATTTTTATAACTGGACTCAATTCAGACAGAAAATGTAACTTTTCACACACTGCTCAGATTTGCAAAAGAAACACATATTCTTGTTCCTCACAGTCTGAAAAGTACAAAAACACATTCAATTTTCAACAACGAACTTTCCCTGAGGAGATAAATCAATCTGTATCTCACAATTGCCAATAGGACTCAATTCAGACAGATAATGTATCTTTAGACACAGTGATCTGATTTACAAAAGAAGCACATATTCTTGTTCCTCACATTCTGAAAAGCAAAAAAACACATTCAATTTTCAAGTACAAACTTTCCCTGAGGAGATAAACAAATCGGTATCTCACAATTGGCAATAGGACTCAATTCAGACAGAAAATGTAACTTTTCACACACAGCTCAGATTTGCAAAAGAAACACATATTCTTGTTCCCCACAGTCTAAAAAGCACAAAAACACATTCAATTTTGAAGGACGAACTTTCCTTGAGGCGATAAACCAATCTGTATCTCACAATTGGCAATAGGACTCAATTCAGACAGAAAATGTAACTTTTCACACACTGCTCAGATTTGCAAAAGAAACACATATTCTTGTTCCTCACAGTCTGAAATGTAAAAAAACACATTCAATTTTCGAGTACAAACTTTCCCTGAGGAGATAAACCAATCTGTATCTCACAATTGGCAATAGGACTCAATTCAGACAGAAAATGTAACCTTTCACACACTGCTCAGATTTGCAAAAGAAACACATATTCCTGTTCCTCATAGTCTGAAAACCACAAAAACACATTCAATTTTCAAGTACGAACTTTCCTTGAGGAGGTAAAACAAATCTGTATCTTTCAATTGGCAATAGGTCTCAATTAAGCTAGTAAACGTAGCTTTAAACCCAGTGATCCAATTTTCAAAAGAAACATATATTCATGTTTCCCACGGTCTGAAAAGACCAAAAGTCATTCAATTTTCAAACACAAACTTTCCCTAGAAAGTTAGACCAAAGCTCTTTTTTATAACTGGACTCAATTCAGGCAGAAAATGTAACTTTTGAAACACTGATCAGATTTGCAAAAGAAACACATATTCTTGTTCCTCACAGTCTGAAAAGCAAAAAAACACATTCAATTTTCAAGTACAAACTTTCCCTGAGGAGATAAACAAATCGGTATCTCACAATTGGCAATAGGACTCAATTCAGACAGAAAATGTAACTTTTCACACACAGCTCAGATTTGCAAAAGAAACACATATTCTTGTTCCTCACAGTCTAAAAAGCACAAAAACACATTCAATTTTCAAGGACGAACTTTCCTTGAGGCGATAAACCAATCTGTATCTCACAATTGGCAATAGGACTCAATTCAGACAGAAAATGTAACTTTTCACACACTTCTCAGATTTGCAAAAGAAACACATATTCTTGTTCCTCACAGTCTAAAAAGCACAAAAACACATTCAATTTTCAAGGACGAACTTTCCTTGAGGCAATAAACCAATCTGTATCTCACAATTGGCAATAGGACTCATTTCAGACAGAAAATGTAACCTTTCACAGACTGCTCAGATTTGCAAAAGAAATACCTATTCTTGTTCCTCATAGTCTGAAAAGCACAAAAACACATTCAATTTTCAAGTACGAACTTCCCTTGTTGAGATAAACTAATCTGTACCTTACATTTGGCAATAGGACTCAATGAAGCTAGAAAACGTAACTTTAGAGACAGTTGTCCGATTTTCAAAAGGAACACATATTCATGTTTCCCATGGTCTGAAAAGACCAAAAGTCATTCAATTTTCAAACACGAACTTTCCCTAGAAACTTAGACCAAAGTTCATTTTTATAACTGGACTCAATTCAGACAGAAAATGTAACTTTTCACACACTGCTCAGATTTGCAAAAGAAACACATATTCTTGTTCCTCACAGTCTGAAAAGTACAAAAACACATTCAATTTTCAACTACGAACTTTCCCTGAGGAGATAAACCAATCTGTATCTCACAATTGCCAATAGGACTCAATTCAGACAGATAATGTATCTTTAGACACAGTGATCTGATTTACAAAAGAAGCACATATTCTTGTTCCTCACAGTCTGAAAAGCACAAAAACACATTCAATTTTCGAGTACAAACTTTCCCTGAGGAGATAAACCAATCTGTATCTCACAATTGGCAATAGGACTCAATTCAGACAGAAAATGTAACCTTTCACACACTGCTCAGATTTGCAAAAGAAACACATATTCCTGTTCCTCATAGTCTGAAAACCACAAAAACACATTCAATTTTCAAGTACGAACTTTCCTTGAGGAGGTAAAACAAATCTGTATCTTTCAATTGGCAATAGGTCTCAATTAAGCTAGTAAACGTAGCTTTAAACCCAGTGATCCGATTTTCAAAAGAAACATATATTCATGTTTCCCACGGTCTGAAAAGACCAAAAGTCATTCAATTTTCAAACACAAACTTTCCCTAGAAAGTTAGACCAAAGCTCTTTTTTATAACTGGACTCAATTCAGGCAGAAAATGTAACTTTTGAAACACTGATCAGATTTGCAAAAGAAACACATATTCTTGTTCCTCACAGTCTGAAAAGCAAAAAAACACATTCAATTTTCAAGTACAAACTTTCCCTGAGGAGATAAACAAATCGGTATCTCACAATTGGCAATAGGACTCAATTCAGACAGAAAATGTAACTTTTCACACACAGCTCAGATTTGCAAAAGAAACACATATTCTTGTTCCTCATAGTCTGAAAAGCACAAAAACACATTCAATTTTCAAGTACAAACTTTCCCTGAGGAGATAAACAAATCGGTATCTCACAATTGGCAATAGGACTCAATTCAGACAGAAAATGTAACTTTTCACACACTGCTCAGATTTGCAAAAGAAACACATATTCTTGTTCCTCACAGTCTAAAAAGCACAAAAACACATTCAATTTTCAAGGACGAACTTTCCTTGAGGCAATAAACCAATCTGTATCTCACAATTGGCAATAGGACTCATTTCAGACAGAAAATGTAACCTTTCACAGACTGCTCAGATTTGCAAAAGAAATACCTATTCTTGTTCCCCATAGTCTGAAAAGCACAAAAACACATTCAATTTTCAAGTACGAACTTCCCTTGTTGAGATAAACTAATCTGTACCTTACATTTGGCAATAGGACTCAATGAAGCTAGAAAACGTAACTTTAGAGACAGTTGTCCGATTTTCAAAAGGAACACATATTCATGTTTCCCATGGTCTGAAAAGACCAAAAGTCATTCAATTTTCAAACACGAACTTTCCCTAGAAACTTAGACCAAAGTTCATTTTTATAACTGGACTCAATTCAGACAGAAAATGTAACTTTTCACACACTGCTCAGATTTGCAAAAGAAACACATATTCTTGTTCCTCACAGTCTGAAAAGTACAAAAACACATTCAATTTTCAACTACGAACTTTCCCTGAGGAGATAAACCAATCTGTATCTCACAATTGCCAATAGGACTCAATTCAGACAGATAATGTATCTTTAGACACAGTGATCTGATTTACAAAAGAAGCACATATTCTTGTTCCTCACAGTCTGAAAAGCACAAAAACACATTCAATTTTCGAGTACAAACTTTCCCTGAGGAGATAAACCAATCTGTATCTCACAATTGGCAATAGGACTCAATTCAGACAGAAAATGTAACCTTTCACACACTGCTCAGATTTGCAAAAGAAACACATATTCCTGTTCCTCATAGTCTGAAAACCACAAAAACACATTCAATTTTCAAGTACGAACTTTCCTTGAGGAGGTAAAACAAATCTGTATCTTTCAATTGGCAATAGGTCTCAATTAAGCTAGTAAACGTAGCTTTAAACCCAGTGATCCGATTTTCAAAAGAAACATATATTCATGTTTCCCACGGTCTGAAAAGACCAAAAGTCATTCAATTTTCAAACACAAACTTTCCCTAGAAAGTTAGACCAAAGCTCTTTTTTATAACTGGACTCAATTCAGGCAGAAAATGTAACTTTTGAAACACTGATCAGATTTGCAAAAGAAACACATATTCTTGTTCCTCACAGTCTGAAAAGCAAAAAAACACATTCAATTTTCAAGTACAAACTTTCCCTGAGGAGATAAACAAATCGGTATCTCACAATTGGCAATAGGACTCAATTCAGACAGAAAATGTAACTTTTCACACACAGCTCAGATTTGCAAAAGAAACACATATTCTTGTTCCTCATAGTCTGAAAAGCACAAAAACACATTCAATTTTCAAGTACAAACTTTCCCTGAGGAGATAAACAAATCGGTATCTCACAATTGGCAATAGGACTCAATTCAGACAGAAAATGTAACTTTTCACACACAGCTCAGATTTGCAAAAGAAACACATATTCTTGTTCCTCATAGTCTGAAAAGCACAAAAACACATTCAATTTTCAAGTACAAACTTTCCCTGAGGAGATAAACAAATCGGTATCTCACAATTGGCAATAGGACTCAATTCAGACAGAAAATGTAACTTTTCACACAGAGCTCAGATTTGCAAAAGAAACACATATTCTTGTTCCTCACAGTCTAAAAAGCACAAAAACGCATTCAATTTTCAAGGACGAACTTTCCTTGAGGCGATAAACCAATCTGTATCTCACAATTGGCAATAGGACTCAATTCAGACAGAAAATGTAACTTTTCACACACTGCTCAGATTTGCAAAAGAAACACATATTCTTGTTCCTCACAGTCTGAAATGTAAAAAAACACATTCAATTTTCAAGGACGAACTTTCCTTGAGGCGATAAACCAATCTGTATCTCACAATTGGCAATAGGACTCATTTCAGACAGAAAATGTAACCTTTCACAGACTGCTCAGATTTGCAAAAGAAATACCTATTCTTGTTCCTCATAGTCTGAAAAGCACAAAAACACATTCAATTTTCAGGTACGAACTTCCCTTGTTGAGATAAACTAATCTGTACCTTACATTTGGCAATAGGACTCAATGAAGCTAGAAAACGTAACTTTAGAGACAGTGGTCCGATTTTCAAAAGGAACACATATTCATGTTTCCCATGGTCTGAAAAGACCAAAAGTCATTCAATTTTCAAACACGAACTTTCCCTAGAAACTTAGACCAAAGTTCATTTTTATAACTGGACTCAATTCAGACAGAAAATGTAACTTTTCACACACTGCTCAGATTTGCAAAAGAAACACATATTCTTGTTCCTCACAGTCTGAAAAGTACAAAAACACATTCAATTTTCAACTATGAACTTTCCCTAAGGAGATAAACCAATCTGTATCTCACAATTGCCAATAGGACTCAATTCAGACAGATAATGTATCTTTAGACACAGTGATCTGATTTACAAAAGAAGCACATATTCTTGTTCCTCACAGTCTGAAAAGCACAAAAACACATTCAATTTTCGAGTACAAACTTTCCCTGAGGAGATAAACCAATCTGTATCTCACAATTGGCAATAGGACTCAATTCAGACAGAAAATGTAACCTTTCACACACTGCTCAGATTTGCAAAAGAAACACATATTCCTGTTCCTCATAGTCTGAAAACCACAAAAACACATTCAATTTTCAAGTACGAACTTTCCTTGAGGAGGTAAAACAAATCTGTATCTTTCAATTGGCAATAGGTCTCAATTAAGCTAGTAAACGTAGCTTTAAACCCAGTGATCCGATTTTCAAAAGAAACATATATTCATGTTTCCCACGGTCTGAAAAGACCAAAAGTCATTCAATTTTCAAACACAAACTTTCCCTAGAAAGTTAGACCAAAGCTCTTTTTTATAACTGGACTCAATTCAGGCAGAAAATGTAACTTTTGAAACACTGCTCAGATTTGCAAATGAAACACATATTCTTGTTCCTCACAGTCTAAAAAGCACAAAAACACATTCAATTTTCAAGGACGAACTTTCCTTGAGGCGATAAACCAATCTGTATCTCACAATTGGCAATAGGACTCATTTCAGACAGAAAATGTAACCTTTCACAGACTGCTCAGATTTGCAAAAGAAATACCTATTCTTGTTCCTCATAGTCTGAAAAGCACAAAAACACATTCAATTTTCAGGTACGAACTTCCCTTGTTGAGATAAACTAATCTGTACCTTACATTTGGCAATAGGACTCAATGAAGCTAGAAAACGTAACTTTAGAGACAGTTGTCCGATTTTCAAAAGGAACACATATTCATGTTTCCCATGGTCTGAAAAGACCAAAAGTCATTCAATTTTCAAACACGAACTTTCCCTAGAAACTTAGACCAAAGTTCATTTTTATAACTGGACTCAATTCAGACAGAAAATGTAACTTTTCACACACTGCTCAGATTTGCAAAAGAAACACATATTCTTGTTCCTCACAGTCTGAAAAGTACAAAAACACATTCAATTTTCAACTACGAACTTTCCCTGAGGAGATAAACCAATCTGTATCTCACAATTGCCAATAGGACTCAATTCAGACAGATAATGTATCTTTAGACACAGTGATCTGATTTACAAAAGAAGCACATATTCTTGTTCCTCACAGTCTGAAAAGCACAAAAACACATTCAATTTTCGAGTACAAACTTTCCCTGAGGAGATAAACCAATCTGTATCTCACAATTGGCAATAGGACTCAATTCAGACAGAAAATGTAACCTTTCACACACTGCTCAGATTTGCAAAAGAAACACATATTCCTGTTCCTCATAGTCTGAAAACCACAAAAACACATTCAATTTTCAAGTACGAACTTTCCTTGAGGAGGTAAAACAAATCTGTATCTTTCAATTGGCAATAGGTCTCAATTAAGCTAGTAAACGTAGCTTTAAACCCAGTGATCCGATTTTCAAAAGAAACATATATTCATGTTTCCCACGGTCTGAAAAGACCAAAAGTCATTCAATTTTCAAACACAAACTTTCCCTAGAAAGTTAGACCAAAGCTCTTTTTTATAACTGGACTCAATTCAGCCAGAAAATGTAACTTTTGAAACACTGATCAGATTTGCAAAAGAAACACATATTCTTGTTCCTCACAGTCTGAAAAGCAAAAAAACACATTCAATTTTCAAGTACAAACTTTCCCTGAGGAGATAAACAAATCGGTATCTCACAATTGGCAATAGGACTTTAATTCAGACAGAAAATGTAACTTTTCACACACAGCTCAGATTTGCAAAAGAAACACATATTCTTGTTCCTCACAGTCTAAAAAGCACAAAAACACATTCAATTTTCAAGTACGAACTTTCCCTGAGGAGATAAACCAATCGGTATCTCACAATTGGCAATAGGACTCAATTCAGACAGAAAATGTAACTTTTCACACACTGCTCAGATTTGCAAAAGAAACACATATTCTTGTTCCTCACAGTCTGAAAAGCAAAAAAAAACCATTCAATTTTCAAGTACGAACCCTCCCTGAGTAGATAAACCAATCTGTATCTCACAAATGGCAATAGGACTCAATTCAGAAAGAAAATGTATCTTTAGAAACAGTGTTCTCATTTACAAAAGAAGCACATATTCTTGTTCCTCATAGTCTGAAAAGCACAAAAACACATTCAATTTTCAAGTACGAACTTTCCCTGAGTAGATAAACCAATCTGTGTCTCACAAATGGCAATAGGACTCAATTCAGAAAAAAATGTATCTTTAGACACAGTGATCTGATTTACAAAAGAAGCACATATTCTTGTTCCTCACAGTCTGAAAAGCACGAAAACACATTCACTTTTCAAGTACGAACTTTCCTTGAGGAGATAAACCAATCTGTATCTCACAATTGGCAATAGGACTCAATTCAGACAGAAAATGTAACTTTTCACACACTGCTCAGATTTGCAAAAGAAACACATATTCTTGTTCCTCACAGTCTAAAAAGCACAAAAACACATTCAATTTTCAAGGACGAACTTTCCTTGAGGCGATAAACCAATCTGTATCTCACAATTGGCAATAGGACTCATTTCAGACAGAAAATGTAACCTTTCACAGACTGCTCAGATTTGCAAAAGAAATACCTATTCTTGTTCCTCATAGTCTGAAAAGCACAAAAACACATTCAATTTTCAAGTACGAACTTCCCTTGTTGAGATAAACTAATCTGTACCTTACATTTGGCAATAGGACTCAATGAAGCTAGAAAACGTAACTTTAGAGACAGTGGTCCGATTTTCAAAAGGAACACATATTCATGTTTCCCATGGTCTGAAAAGACCAAAAGTCATTCAATTTTCAAACACGAACTTTCCCTAGAAACTTAGACCAAAGTTCATTTTTATAACTGGACTCAATTCAGACAGAAAATGTAACTTTTCACACACTGCTCAGATTTGCAAAAGAAACACATATTCTTGTTCCTCACAGTCTGAAAACCACAAAAACACATTCAATTTTCAAGTACGAACTTTCCTTGAGGAGGTAAAACAAATCTGTATCTTTCAATTGGCAATAGGTCTCAATTAAGCTAGTAAACGTAGCTTTAAACCCAGTGATCCGATTTTCAAAAGAAACATATATTCATGTTTCCCACGGTCTGAAAAGACCAAAAGTCATTCAATTTTCAAACACAAACTTTCCCTAGAAAGTTAGACCAAAGCTCTTTTTTATAACTGGACTCAATTCAGGCAGAAAATGTAACTTTTGAAACACTGATCAGATTTGCAAAAGAAACACATATTCTTGTTCCTCACAGTCTGAAAAGCAAAAAAACACATTCAATTTTCAAGTACAAACTTTCCCTGAGGAGATAAACAAATCGGTATCTCACAATTGGCAATAGGACTCAATTCAGACAGAAAATGTAACTTTTCACACACAGCTCAGATTTGCAAAAGAAACACATATTCTTGTTCCTCACAGTCTAAAAAGCACAAAAACACCTTCAATTTTCAAGGGCGAACTTTCCTTGAGGCGATAAACCAATCTGTATCTCACAATTGGCAATAGGACTCAATTCAGACAGAAAATGTAACTTTTCACACACTGCTCAGATTTGCAAAAGAAACACATATTCTTGTTCCTCACAGTCTAAAAAGCACAAAAACACATTAAATTTTCAAGGACGAACTTTCCTTGAGGCGATAAACCAATCTGTATCTCACAATTGGCAATAGGACTCATTTCAGACAGAAAATGTAACCTTTCACAGACTGCTCAGATTTGCAAAAGAAATACCTATTCTTGTTCCTCATAGTCTGAAAAGCACAAAAACACATTCAATTTTCAGGTACGAACTTCCCTTGTTGAGATAAACTAATCTGTACCTTACATTTGGCAATAGGACTCAATGAAGCTAGAAAACGTAACTTTAGAGACAGTTGTCCGATTTTCAAAAGGAACACATATTCATGTTTCCCATGGTCTGAAAAGACCAAAAGTCATTCAATTTTCAAACACGAACTTTCCCTAGAAACTTAGACCAAAGTTCATTTTTATAACTGGACTCAATTCAGACAGAAAATGTAACTTTTCACACACTGCTCAGATTTGCAAAAGAAACACATATTCTTGTTCCTCACAGTCTGAAAAGTACAAAAACACATTCAATTTTCAACTACGAACTTTCCCTGAGGAGATAAACCAATCTGTATCTCACAATTGCCAATAGGACTCAATTCAGACAGATAATGTATCTTTAGACACAGTGATCTGATTTACAAAAGAAGCACATATTCTTGTTCCTCACAGTCTGAAAAGCACAAAAACACATTCAATTTTCGAGTACAAACTTTCCCTGAGGAGATAAACCAATCTGTATCTCACAATTGGCAATAGGACTCAATTCAGACAGAAAATGTAACCTTTCACACACTGCTCAGATTTGCAAAAGAAACACATATTCCTGTTCCTCATAGTCTGAAAACCACAAAAACACATTCAATTTTCAAGTACGAACTTTCCTTGAGGAGGTAAAACAAATCTGTATCTTTCAATTGGCAATAGGTCTCAATTAAGCTAGTAAACGTAGCTTTAAACCCAGTGATCCGATTTTCAAAAGAAACATATATTCATGTTTCCCACGGTCTGAAAAGACCAAAAGTCATTCAATTTTCAAACACAAACTTTCCCTAGAAAGTTAGACCAAAGCTCTTTTTTATAACTGGACTCAATTCAGGCAGAAAATGTAACTTTTGAAACACTGATCAGATTTGCAAAAGAAACACATATTCTTGTTCCTCACAGTCTGAAAAGCAAAAAAACACATTCAATTTTCAAGTACGAACTTTCCCTGAGGAGATAAACCAATCTGTATCTCACAATTGGCAATAGGACTCAATTCAGACAGAAAATGTAACTTTTCACACACTGCTCAGATTTGCAAAAGAAACACATATTCTTGTTCCTCACAGTCTGAAATGTAAAAAAACACATTCAATTTTCAAGTATGAACTTTCCCGGAGGAGATAAACCAATCTGTATCTCACAATTGGCAATAGGACTCATTTCAGACAGAAAATGTAACCTTTCACAGACTGCTCAGATTTGCAAAAGAAATACCTATTCTTGTTCCTCATAGTCTGAAAAGCACAAAAACACATTCAATTTTCAAGTACGAACTTCCCTTGTTGAGATAAACTAATCTGTACCTTACATTTGGCAATAGGACTCAATGAAGCTAGAAAACGTAACTTTAGAGACAGTGGTCCGATTTTCAAAAGGAACACATATTCATGTTTCCCATGGTCTGAAAAGACCAAAAGTCATTCAATTTTCAAACACGAACTTTCCCTAGAAACTTAGACCAAAGTTCATTTTTATAACTGGACTCAATTCAGACAGAAAATGTAACTTTTCACACACTGCTCAGATTTGCAAAAGAAACACATATTCTTGTTCCTCACAGTCTGAAAAGTACAAAAACACATTCAATTTTCAACTACGAACTTTCCCTAAGGAGATAAACCAATCTGTATCTCACAATTGCCAATAGGACTCAATTCAGACAGATAATGTATCTTTAGACACAGTGATCTGATTTACAAAAGAAGCACATATTCTTGTTCCTCACAGTCTGAAAAGCACAAAAACACATTCAATTTTCGAGTACAAACTTTCCCTGAGGAGATAAACCAATCTGTATCTCACAATTGGCAATAGGACTCAATTCAGACAGAAAATGTAACCTTTCACACACTGCTCAGATTTGCAAAAGAAACACATATTCCTGTTCCTCATAGTCTGAAAACCACAAAAACACATTCAATTTTCAAGTACGAACTTTCCTTGAGGAGGTAAAACAAATCTGTATCTTTCAATTGGCAATAGGTCTCAATTAAGCTAGTAAACGTAGCTTTAAACCCAGTGATCCGATTTTCAAAAGAAACATATATTCATGTTTCCCACGGTCTGAAAAGACCAAAAGTCATTCAATTTTCAAACACAAACTTTCCCTAGAAAGTTAGACCAAAGCTCTTTTTTATAACTGGACTCAATTCAGGCAGAAAATGTAACTTTTGAAACACTGATCAGATTTGCAAAAGAAACACATATTCTTGTTCCTCACAGTCTGAAAAGCAAAAAAACACATTCAATTTTCAAGTACAAACTTTCCCTGAGGAGATAAACCAATCTGTATCTCACAATTGGCAATAGGACTCAATTCAGACAGAAAATGTAACTTTAGACACAGTGATCCCATTTACAAAAGATACACATATTCATGTTTCCCATGGTCTGAAAAAGCCAAAAAACATTCAATTTTCCAACACAAACTTTCCCTAAAAAGTTAGACCAATGCTGTTTTTGATAACTGGACTCAATTCAGACAGAAAATGTAACTTTTCACACACTGCTCAGATTTGCAAAAGAAACACATATTCTTGTTCCTCAGTCTGAAAAGCACAAAAACACATTCAATTTTCAAGTACGAACTTTCCCTGAGGAGATAAACCAATCTGTATCTCACAATTGGCAAAAGGACTCAATTCAGAAAAAAAATGTAACTTTTGAAACACTGCTCAGATTTGGAAAAGAAACCCATATTCTTTTTCCTCATAGTCTGAAAAGTACAAAAACACATTCAATTTTCAAGTACGAAGTTTCCTTGAGGAGATAAACCAATCTGTATCTTACAATTGGCAATAGGACTCAATTAAGCTAGAAAACGTAACTTTAAACCCAGTGATCCGATTTTGAAAACAAACATATATTCATGTTTCCCACGGTCTGAAAACACCCAAAGTTATTTAATTTTCAAACACGAACTTTCCCTAGAAAGTTAGACAAAAGCTCTTTTTTATAACTGGACTCAATTCAGAAAGAAAATGTATCTTTAGACACAGTGATCTGATTTACAAAAGAAGCACATATTCTTGTTCCTCATAGTCTGAAAAGCACAAAAATACATTCAATTTTCAAGTACGAACTTTCCCTGAGGAGATAAACCAATCTGTATCTCACAAATGGCAATAGGACTCAATTCAGAAAGAAAATGTATCTTTAGACACAGTGATCTGATTTACAAAAGAAACACATATTCATGTTTCCCACGGTCTGAGAAAGCCAAAACACATTCAATTTTCAAAAACAAACTTTCCCTAAAAAGTTAGACCAATGCTGTTTTTTATAACTGGACTCAATTCAGGCAGAAAATATAACTTTTGAAACACTGCTCAGATTTGGAAAAGAAACACATATTCTTGTTCCTCACAGTCTGAAAAGCAAAAAAACACATTCAATTTTCAAGTACGAACTTTCCCTGAGGAGATAAACCAATCGGTATCTCACAATTGGCAATAGGACTCAATTCAGACAGAAAATGTAACTTTTCACACACTGCTCAGATTTGCAAAAGAAACACATATTCTTGTTCCTCACAGTCTGAAAAGCAAAAAAAAACCATTCAATTTTCAAGTACGAACCCTCCCTGAGTAGATAAACCAATCTGTATCTCACAAATGGCAATAGGACTCAATTCAGAAAGAAAATGTATCTTTAGAAACAGTGTTCTCATTTACAAAAGAAGCACATATTCTTGTTCCTCATAGTCTGAAAAGCACAAAAACACATTCAATTTTCAAGTACGAACTTTCCCTGAGTAGATAAACCAATCTGTGTCTCAGAAATGGCAATAGGACTCAATTCAGAAAAAAATGTATCTTTAGACACAGTGATCTGATTTACAAAAGAAGCACATATTCTTGTTCCTCACAGTCTGAAAAGCACGAAAACACATTCACTTTTCAAGTACGAACTTTCCTTGAGGAGATAAACCAATCTGTATCTCACAATTGGCAATAGGACTCAATTCAGACAGAAAATGTAACTTTTCACACACTGCTCAGATTTGCAAAAGAAACACATATTCTTGTTCCTCACAGTCTAAAAAGCACAAAAACACATTCAATTTTCAGGGACGAACTTTCCTTGAGGCGATAAACCAATCTGTATCTCACAATTGGCAATAGGACTCATTTCAGACAGAAAATGTAACCTTTCACAGACTGCTCAGATTTGCAAAAGAAATACCTATTCTTGTTCCTCATAGTCTGAAAAGCACAAAAACACATTCAATTTTCAAGTACGAACTTCCCTTGTTGAGATAAACTAATCTGTACCTTACATTTGGCAATAGGACTCAATGAAGCTAGAAAACGTAACTTTAGAGACAGTTGTCTGATTTTCAAAAGGAACACATATTCATGTTTCCCATGGTCTGAAAAGACCAAAAGTCATTCAATTTTCAAACACGAACTTTCCCTAGAAACTTAGACCAAAGTTCATTTTTATAACTGGACTCAATTCAGACAGAAAATGTAACTTTTCACACACTGCTCAGATTTGCAAAAGAAACACATATTCTTGTTCCTCACAGTCTGAAAAGTACAAAAACACATTCAATTTTCAACTACGAACTTTCCCTGAGGAGATAAACCAATCTGTATCTCACAATTGCCAATAGGACTCAATTCAGACAGATAATGTATCTTTAGACACAGTGATCTGATTTACAAAAGAAGCACATATTCTTGTTCCTCATAGTCTGAAAAGCACAAAAATACATTCAATTTTCAAGTACGAACTTTCCCTGAGGAGATAAACCAATCTGTATCTCACAAATGGCAATAGGACTCAATTCAGAAAGAAAATGTATCTTTAGACACAGTGATCTGATTTACAAAAGAAACACATATTCATGTTTCCCACGGTCTGAGAAAGCCAAAACACATTCAATTTTCAAAAACAAACTTTCCCTAAAAAGTTAGACCAATGCTGTTTTTTATAACTGGACTCAATTCAGGCAGAAAATATAACTTTTGAAACACTGCTCAGATTTGGAAAAGAAACACATATTCTTGTTCCTCACAGTCTGAAAAGCAAAAAAACACATTCAATTTTCAAGTACGAACTTTCCCTGAGGAGATAAAACAATCGGTATCTCACAATTGGCAATAGGACTCAATTCAGACAGAAAATGTAACTTTTCACACACTGCTCAGATTTGCAAAAGAAACACATATTCTTGTTCCTCACAGTCTGAAAAGCAAAAAAAAAACATTCAATTTTCAAGTACGAACCCTCCCTGAGTAGATAAACCAATCTGTATCTCACAAATGGCAATAGGACTCAATTCAGAAAAAAATGTATCTTTAGACACAGTGATCTGATTTACAAAAGAAGCACATATTCTTGTTCCTCATAGTCTGAAAAGCACGAAAACACATTCAATTTTCAAGTACAAACTTTCCCTGAGGAGATAAACCAATCTGTATCTCACAATTGGCAATAGGACTCAATTCAGACAGAAAATGTAACTTTAGACACAGTGATCCCATTTACAAAAGATACACATATTCATGTTTCCCATGGTCTGAAAAAGCCAAAAAACATTCAATTTTCCAACACAAACTTTCCCTAAAAAGTTAGACCAATGCTGTTTTTGATAACTGGACTCAATTCAGACAGAAAATGTAACTTTTCACACACTGCTCAGATTTGCAAAAGAAACACATATTCTTGTTCCTCAGTCTGAAAAGCACAAAAACACATTCAATTTTCAAGTACGAACTTTCCCTGAGGAGATAAACCAATCTGTATCTCACAATTGGCAAAAGGACTCAATTCAGAAAAAAAATGTAACTTTTGAAACACTGCTCAGATTTGGAAAAGAAACCCATATTCTTTTTCCTCATAGTCTGAAAAGTACAAAAACACATTCAATTTTCAAGTACGAAGTTTCCTTGAGGAGATAAACCAATCTGTATCTTACAATTGGCAATAGGACTCAATTAAGCTAGAAAACGTAACTTTAAACCCAGTGATCCGATTTTGAAAACAAACATATATTCATGTTTCCCACGGTCTGAAAACACCCAAAGTTATTTAATTTTCAAACACGAACTTTCCCTAGAAAGTTAGACAAAAGCTCTTTTTTATAACTGGACTCAATTCAGAAAGAAAATGTATCTTTAGACACAGTGATCTGATTTACAAAAGAAGCACATATTCTTGTTCCTCATAGTCTGAAAAGCACAAAAATACATTCAATTTTCAAGTACGAACTTTCCCTGAGGAGATAAACCAATCTGTATCTCACAAATGGCAATAGGACTCAATTCAGAAAGAAAATGTATCTTTAGACACAGTGATCTGATTTACAAAAGAAACACATATTCATGTTTCCCACGGTCTGAGAAAGCCAAAACACATTCAATTTTCAAAAACAAACTTTCCCTAAAAAGTTAGACCAATGCTGTTTTTTATAACTGGACTCAATTCAGGCAGAAAATATAACTTTTGAAACACTGCTCAGATTTGGAAAAGAAACACATATTCTTGTTCCTCACAGTCTGAAAAGCAAAAAAACACATTCAATTTTCAAGTACGAACTTTCCCTGAGGAGATAAACCAATCGGTATCTCACAATTGGCAATAGGACTCAATTCAGACAGAAAATGTAACTTTTCACACACTGCTCAGATTTGCAAAAGAAACACATATTCTTGTTCCTCACAGTCTGAAAAGCAAAAAAAAAACCATTCAATTTTCAAGTACGAACCCTCCCTGAGTAGATAAACCAATCTGTATCTCACAAATGGCAATAGGACTCAATTCAGAAAGAAAATGTATCTTTAGAAACAGTGTTCTCATTTACAAAAGAAGCACATATTCTTGTTCCTCATAGTCTGAAAAGCACAAAAACACATTCAATTTTCAAGTACGAACTTTCCCTGAGTAGATAAACCAATCTGTGTCTCAGAAATGGCAATAGGACTCAATTCAGAAAAAAATGTATCTTTAGACACAGTGATCTGATTTACAAAAGAAGCACATATTCTTGTTCCTCACAGTCTGAAAAGCACGAAAACACATTCACTTTTCAAGTACGAACTTTCCTTGAGGAGATAAACCAATCTGTATCTCACAATTGGCAATAGGACTCAATTCAGACAGAAAATGTAACTTTTCACACACTGCTCAGATTTGCAAAAGAAACACATATTCTTGTTCCTCACAGTCTAAAAAGCACAAAAACACATTCAATTTTCAGGGACGAACTTTCCTTGAGGCGATAAACCAATCTGTATCTCACAATTGGCAATAGGACTCATTTCAGACAGAAAATGTAACCTTTCACAGACTGCTCAGATTTGCAAAAGAAATACCTATTCTTGTTCCTCATAGTCTGAAAAGCACAAAAACACATTCAATTTTCAAGTACGAACTTCCCTTGTTGAGATAAACTAATCTGTACCTTACATTTGGCAATAGGACTCAATGAAGCTAGAAAACGTAACTTTAGAGACAGTTGTCTGATTTTCAAAAGGAACACATATTCATGTTTCCCATGGTCTGAAAAGACCAAAAGTCATTCAATTTTCAAACACGAACTTTCCCTAGAAACTTAGACCAAAGTTCATTTTTATAACTGGACTCAATTCAGACAGAAAATGTAACTTTTCACACACTGCTCAGATTTGCAAAAGAAACACATATTCTTGTTCCTCACAGTCTGAAAAGTACAAAAACACATTCAATTTTCAACTACGAACTTTCCCTGAGGAGATAAACCAATCTGTATCTCACAATTGCCAATAGGACTCAATTCAGACAGATAATGTATCTTTAGACACAGTGATCTGATTTACAAAAGAAGCACATATTCTTGTTCCTCATAGTCTGAAAAGCACAAAAATACATTCAATTTTCAAGTACGAACTTTCCCTGAGGAGATAAACCAATCTGTATCTCACAAATGGCAATAGGACTCAATTCAGAAAGAAAATGTATCTTTAGACACAGTGATCTGATTTACAAAAGAAACACATATTCATGTTTCCCACGGTCTGAGAAAGCCAAAACACATTCAATTTTCAAAAACAAACTTTCCCTAAAAAGTTAGACCAATGCTGTTTTTTATAACTGGACTCAATTCAGGCAGAAAATATAACTTTTGAAACACTGCTCAGATTTGGAAAAGAAACACATATTCTTGTTCCTCACAGTCTGAAAAGCAAAAAAACACATTCAATTTTCAAGTACGAACTTTCCCTGAGGAGATAAAACAATCGGTATCTCACAATTGGCAATAGGACTCAATTCAGACAGAAAATGTAACTTTTCACACACTGCTCAGATTTGCAAAAGAAACACATATTCTTGTTCCTCACAGTCTGAAAAGCAAAAAAAAAACATTCAATTTTCAAGTACGAACCCTCCCTGAGTAGATAAACCAATCTGTATCTCACAAATGGCAATAGGACTCAATTCAGAAAAAAATGTATCTTTAGACACAGTGATCTGATTTACAAAAGAAGCACATATTCTTGTTCCTCATAGTCTGAAAAGCACGAAAACACATTCAATTTTCAAGTACAAACTTTCCCTGAGGAGATAAACCAATCTGTATCTCACAATTGGCAATAGGACTCAATTCAGACAGAAAATGTAACTTTAGACACAGTGATCCCATTTACAAAAGATACACATATTCATGTTTCCCATGGTCTGAAAAAGCCAAAAAACATTCAATTTTCCAACACAAACTTTCCCTAAAAAGTTAGACCAATGCTGTTTTTGATAACTGGACTCAATTCAGACAGAAAATGTAACTTTTCACACACTGCTCAGATTTGCAAAAGAAACACATATTCTTGTTCCTCAGTCTGAAAAGCACAAAAACACATTCAATTTTCAAGTACGAACTTTCCCTGAGGAGATAAACCAATCTGTATCTCACAATTGGCAAAAGGACTCAATTCAGAAAAAAAATGTAACTTTTGAAACACTGCTCAGATTTGGAAAAGAAACCCATATTCTTTTTCCTCATAGTCTGAAAAGTACAAAAACACATTCAATTTTCAAGTACGAAGTTTCCTTGAGGAGATAAACCAATCTGTATCTTACAATTGGCAATAGGACTCAATTAAGCTAGAAAACGTAACTTTAAACCCAGTGATCCGATTTTGAAAACAAACATATATTCATGTTTCCCACGGTCTGAAAACACCCAAAGTTATTTAATTTTCAAACACGAACTTTCCCTAGAAAGTTAGACAAAAGCTCTTTTTTATAACTGGACTCAATTCAGAAAGAAAATGTATCTTTAGACACAGTGATCTGATTTACAAAAGAAGCACATATTCTTGTTCCTCATAGTCTGAAAAGCACAAAAATACATTCAATTTTCAAGTACGAACTTTCCCTGAGGAGATAAACCAATCTGTATCTCACAAATGGCAATAGGACTCAATTCAGAAAGAAAATGTATCTTTAGACACAGTGATCTGATTTACAAAAGAAACACATATTCATGTTTCCCACGGTCTGAGAAAGCCAAAACACATTCAATTTTCAAAAACAAACTTTCCCTAAAAAGTTAGACCAATGCTGTTTTTTATAACTGGACTCAATTCAGGCAGAAAATATAACTTTTGAAACACTGCTCAGATTTGGAAAAGAAACACATATTCTTGTTCCTCACAGTCTGAAAAGCAAAAAAACACATTCAATTTTCAAGTACGAACTTTCCCTGAGGAGATAAACCAATCGGTATCTCACAATTGGCAATAGGACTCAATTCAGACAGAAAATGTAACTTTTCACACACTGCTCAGATTTGCAAAAGAAACACATATTCTTGTTCCTCACAGTCTGAAAAGCAAAAAAAAACCATTCAATTTTCAAGTACGAACCCTCCCTGAGTAGATAAACCAATCTGTATCTCACAAATGGCAATAGGACTCAATTCAGAAAGAAAATGTATCTTTAGAAACAGTGTTCTCATTTACAAAAGAAGCACATATTCTTGTTCCTCATAGTCTGAAAAGCACAAAAACACATTCAATTTTCAAGTACGAACTTTCCCTGAGTAGATAAACCAATCTGTGTCTCAGAAATGGCAATAGGACTCAATTCAGAAAAAAATGTATCTTTAGACACAGTGATCTGATTTACAAAAGAAGCACATATTCTTGTTCCTCACAGTCTGAAAAGCACGAAAACACATTCACTTTTCAAGTACGAACTTTCCTTGAGGAGATAAACCAATCTGTATCTCACAATTGGCAATAGGGCTCAATTCAGACAGAAAATGTAACTTTTCACACACTGCTCAGATTTGCAAAAGAAACACATATTCTTGTTCCTCACAGTCTAAAAAGCACAAAAACACATTCAATTTTCAAGGACGAACTTTCCTTGAGGCGATAAACCAATCTGTATCTCACAATTGGCAATAGGACTCATTTCAGACAGAAAATGTAACCTTTCACAGACTGCTCAGATTTGCAAAAGAAATACCTATTCTTGTTCCTCATAGTCTGAAAAGCACAAAAACACATTCAATTTTCAAGTACGAACTTCCCTTGTTGAGATAAACTAATCTGTACCTTACATTTGGCAATAGGACTCAATGAAGCTAGAAAACGTAACTTTAGAGACAGTTGTCTGATTTTCAAAAGGAACACATATTCATGTTTCCCATGGTCTGAAAAGACCAAAAGTCATTCAATTTTCAAACACGAACTTTCCCTAGAAACTTAGACCAAAGTTCATTTTTATAACTGGACTCAATTCAGACAGAAAATGTAACTTTTCACACACTGCTCAGATTTGCAAAAGAAACACATATTCTTGTTCCTCACAGTCTGAAAAGTACAAAAACACATTCAATTTTCAACTACGAACTTTCCCTGAGGAGATAAACCAATCTGTATCTCACAATTGCCAATAGGACTCAATTCAGACAGATAATGTATCTTTAGACACAGTGATCTGATTTACAAAAGAAGCACATATTCTTGTTCCTCATAGTCTGAAAAGCACAAAAATACATTCAATTTTCAAGTACGAACTTTCCCTGAGGAGATAAACCAATCTGTATCTCACAAATGGCAATAGGACTCAATTCAGAAAGAAAATGTATCTTTAGACACAGTGATCTGATTTACAAAAGAAACACATATTCATGTTTCCCACGGTCTGAGAAAGCCAAAACACATTCAATTTTCAAAAACAAACTTTCCCTAAAAAGTTAGACCAATGCTGTTTTTTATAACTGGACTCAATTCAGGCAGAAAATATAACTTTTGAAACACTGCTCAGATTTGGAAAAGAAACACATATTCTTGTTCCTCACAGTCTGAAAAGCAAAAAAACACATTCAATTTTCAAGTACGAACTTTCCCTGAGGAGATAAAACAATCGGTATCTCACAATTGGCAATAGGACTCAATTCAGACAGAAAATGTAACTTTTCACACACTGCTCAGATTTGCAAAAGAAACACATATTCTTGTTCCTCACAGTCTGAAAAGCAAAAAAAAAACATTCAATTTTCAAGTACGAACCCTCCCTGAGTAGATAAACCAATCTGTATCTCACAAATGGCAATAGGACTCAATTCAGAAAGAAAATGTATCTTTAGAAACAGTGTTCTCATTTACAAAAGAAGCACATATTCTTGTTCCTCATAGTCTGAAAAGCACAAAAACACATTCAATTTTCAAGTACGAACTTTCCCTGAGTAGATAAACCAATCTGTGTCTCACAAATGGCAATAGGACTCAATTCAGAAAAAAATGTATCTTTAGACACAGTGATCTGATTTACAAAAGAAGCACATATTCTTGTTCCTCACAGTCTGAAAAGCACGAAAACACATTCACTTTTCAAGTACGAACTTTCCTTGAGGAGATAAACCAATCTGTATCTTACAATTGGCAATAGGACTCAATTAAGTTAGAAAACGTAACTTTAAACCCAGTGATCCGATTTTGAAAACAAACATATATTCATGTTTCCCACGGTCTGAAAACACCCAAAGTTATTCAATTTTCAAACACGAACTTTCCCTAGAAAGTTAATCAAAAGCTCTTTTTTATAACTGGACTCAATTCAGGCAGAAAATGTAATTTTTGAAACAATGCTCAGATTTGGAAAGAAACACATATTCTTGTTCCTCACAGTCTGAAAAGTACAAAAACACATTCAATTTTCAAGTACGAACTTTCCCTGAGGAGATAAACCAATCTGTATCTCAGAATTGGCAATAGGACTCAATTCAGAAAGAAAATGTATCTTTAGACACAGTGATCTGATTTACAAAAGAAGCACATATTCTTGTTCCTCACAGTCTGAAAAGCACAAAAACACATTCAATTTTCAAGTACGAACTTTCCCTGAGGAGATAAACCAATCTGTATCTCACAATTGGCAATATGACTCAATTCAGAAAGAAAATGTATCTTTAGACACAGTGATCTGATTTACAAAAGAAACACATATTCATGTTTCCCACGGTCTGAGAAAGCCAAAACACATTCAATTTTCAAAAACAAACTTTCCCTAAAAAGTTAGACCAATGCTGTTTTTTATAACTGGACTCAATTCAGGCAGAAAATGTAACTTTTGAAACACTGCTCAGATTTGCAAAAGAAACACATATTCTTGTTCCTCACAGTCTGAAAAGCAAAAAAAAAACACATACAATTTTCAAGTACGAACCTTCCCTGAGGAGATAAACCAATCTGTATCTCACAAATGGCAATAGGACTCAATTCAGAAAGAAAATGTATCTTTAGAAACAGTGTTCTCATTTACAAAAGAAGCACATATTCTTGTTCCTCATAGTCTGAAAAGCACAAAAACACATTCAATTTTCAAGTACGAACTTTCCCTGAGTAGATAAACCAATCTGTGTCTCACAAATGGCAATAGAACTCAATTCAGAAAAAAATGTATCTTTAGACACAGTGATCTGATTTACAAAAGAAGCACATATTCTTGTTCCTCATAGTCTGAAAAGCACGAAAACACATTCACTTTTCAAGTACGAACTTTCCTTGAGGAGATAAACCAATCTGTATCTTACAATTGGCAATAGGACTCAATTAAGTTAGAAAACGTAACTTTAAACCCAGTGATCCGATTTTGAAAACAAACATATATTCATGTTTCCCACGGTCTGAAAACACCCAAAGTTATTCAATTTTCAAACACGAACTTTCCCTAGAAAGTTAATCAAAAGCTCTTTTTTATAACTGGACTCAATTCAGGCAGAAAATGTAATTTTTGAAACAATGCTCAGATTTGGAAAGAAACACATATTCTTGTTCCTCACAGTCTGAAAAGTACAAAAACACATTCAATTTTCAAGTACGAACTTTCCCTGAGGAGATAAACCAATCTGTATCTCACAATTGGCAATAGGACTCAATTCAGAAAGAAAATGTATCTTTAGAAACAGTGATCTGATTTACAAAAGAAGCACATATTCTTGTTCCTCACAGTCTGAAAAGCACAAAAACACATTCAATTTTCAAGTACGAACTTTCCCTGAGGAGATAAACCAATCTGTATCTCACAATTGGCAATAGGACTCAATTCAGACAGAAAATGTAACCTTTCACACACTGCTCAGATTTGCAAAAGAAACACATATTCCTGTTCCTCATAGTCTGAAAACCACAAAAACACATTCAATTTTCAAGTACGAACTTTCCTTGAGGAGGTAAAACAAATCTGTATCTGTCAATTGGCAATAGGTCTCAATTAAGCTAGTAAACGTAGCTTTAAACCCAGTGATCCGATTTTCAAAAGAAACATATATTCATGTTTCCCACGGTCTGAAAAGACCAAAAGTCATTCAATTTTCAAACACAAACTTTCCCTAGAAAGTTAGACCAAAGCTCTTTTTTATAACTGGACTCAATTCAGGTAGAAAATGTAACTTTTGAAACACTGATCAGATTTGCAAAAGAAACACATATTCTTGTTCCTCACAGTCTGAAAAGCACAAAAACACATTCAATTTTCAAGTACAAACTTTCCCTGAGGAGATAAACAAATAGGTATCTCACAATTGGCAATAGGACTCAATTCAGACAGAAAATGTAACTTTTCACACACAGCTCAGATTTGCAAAAAAACACATATTCTTGTTCCTCACAGTCTAAAAACCACAAAAACACATTCAATTTTCAAGGACGAACTTTCCTTGAGGCGATAAACCAATCTGTATCTCACAATTGGCAATAGGACTTAATTCAGACAGAAAATGTATCTTTAGACACAGTGAACCCATTTACAAAAGATACACATATTCATGTTTCCCATGTTTTGAAAAAGCAAAAACACATTCAATTTTCAAACACAAACCTTCCCTAAAAAGTTAGACCAATGCTGTTTTTGATAACTGGACTCAATTCAGACAGAAAATGTAACTTTTCACACACTGCTCAGATTTGCAAAAGAAACACATATTCTTGTTCCTCAGTCTGAAAAGCACAAAAACACATTCAATTTTCAAGTACGAACTTTCCCTTAGGAGATAAACCAATCTGTATCTCACAATTGGCAAAAGGACTCAATTCAGAAAAAAAATGTAACTTTTGAAACACTGCTCAGATTTGGAAAAGAAACCCATATTCTTTTTCCTCATAGTCTGAAAAGTACAAAAACACATTCAATTTTAAAGTACGAACTTTCCTTGAGGAGATAAACCAATCTGTATCTTACAATTGGCAATAGGACTCAATTCAGAAAGAAAATGTATCTTTAGACACAGTGATCTGATTTACAAAAGAAGCACATATTCTTGTTCCTCATAGTCTGAAAAGCACAAAAATACATTCAATTTTCAAGTACGAACTTTCCCTGAGAAGATAAACCAATCTGTATCTCACAATTGGCAATAGGACTCAATTCAGAAAGAAAATGTATCTTTAGACACAGTGATCTGATTTACAAAAGAAACACATATTCATGTTTCCCACGGTCTGAGAAAGCCAAAACACATTCAATTTTCAAAAACAAACTTTCCCTAAAAAGTTAGACCAATGCTGTTTTTTATAACTGGACTCAATTCAGGCAGAAAATGTAACTTTTGAAACACTGCTCAGATTTGCAAAAGAAACACATATTCTTGTTCCTCATAGTCTGAAAAGTAAAAAAAACACATTCAATTTTCAAACACAAACTTTCCCTAAAAAGTTAGACCAATGCTGTTTTTGATAACTGGACTCAATTCAGACAGAAAATGTAACTTTTCACACACTGCTCAGATTTGCAAAAGAAACACATATTCTTGTTCCTCAGTCTGAAAAGCACAAAAAGACATTCAATTTTCAAGTACGAACTTTCCTTGAGGAGATAAACCAATCTGTATCTCACAATTGGCAATAGGACTCAATTCAGAAAGAAAATGTATCTTTAGAAACAGTGATCTGATTTACAAAAGAAGCACATATTCTTGTTCCTCACAGTCTGAAAAGCACAAAAACACATTCAATTTTCAAGTACGAACTTTCCCTGAGGAGATAAACCAATCTGTATCTCACAATTGGCAATAGGACTCAATTCAGACAGAAAATGTAACCTTTCACACACTGCTCAGATTTGCAAAAGAAACACATATTCCTGTTCCTCATAGTCTGAAAACCACAAAAACACATTCAATTTTCAAGTACGAACTTTCCTTGAGGAGGTAAAACAAATCTGTATCTTTCAATTGGCAATAGGTCTCAATTAAGCTAGTAAACGTAGCTTTAAACCCAGTGATCCGATTTTCAAAAGAAACATATTCATGTTTCCCACGGTCTGAAAAGACCAAAAGTCATTCAATTTTCAAACACAAACTTTCCCTAGAAAGTTAGACCAAAGCTCTTTTTTATAACTGGACTCAATTCAGGCAGAAAATGTAACTTTTGAAACACTGATCAGATTTGCAAAAGAAACACATATTCTTGTTCCTCACAGTCTGAAAAGCAAAAAAACACATTCAATTTTCAAACACAAACTTTCCCTAAAAAGTTAGACCAATGCTGTTTTTTATAACTGGACTCAATTCAGACAGAAAATGTAACTTTTCACACACTGCTCAGATTTGCAAAAGAAACACATATTCTTGTTCCTCAGTCTGAAAAGCACAAAAACACATTCAATTTTCAAGTACGAACTTTCCCTGAGGAGATAAACCAATCTGTGTCTCACAAATGGCAATAGGACTCAATTGAGAAAAAAATGTATCTTTAGACACAGTGATCTGATTTACAAAAGAAGCACATATTCTTGTTCCTCACAGTCTGAAAAGCACGAAAACACATTCACTTTTCAAGTACGAACTTTCCTTGAGGAGATAAACCAATCTGTATCTTACAATTGGCAATAGGACTCAATTAAGTTAGAAAACGTAACTTTAAACCCAGTGATCCGATTTTGAAAACAAACATATATTCATGTTTCCCACGGTCTGAAAACACCCAAAGTTATTCAATTTTCAAACACGAACTTTCCCTAGAAAGTTAATCAAAAGCTCTTTTTTATAACTGGACTCAATTCAGGCAGAAAATGTAATTTTTGAAACAATGCTCAGATTTGGAAAGAAACACATATTCTTGTTCCTCACAGTCTGAAAAGTACAAAAACACATTCAATTTTCAAGTACGAACTTTCCCTGAGGAGATAAACCAATCTGTATCTCACAATTGGCAATAGGACTCAATTCAGAAAGAAAATGTATCTTTAGAAACAGTGATCTGATTTACAAAAGAAGCACATATTCTTGTTCCTCACAGTCTGAAAAGCACAAAAACACATTCAATTTTCAAGTACGAACTTTCCCTGAGGAGATAAACCAATCTGTATCTCACAATTGGCAATAGGACTCAATTCAGACAGAAAATGTAACCTTTCACACACTGCTCAGATTTGCAAAAGAAACACATATTCCTGTTCCTCATAGTCTGAAAACCACAAAAACACATTCAATTTTCAAGTACGAACTTTCCTTGAGGAGGTAAAACAAATCTGTATCTGTCAATTGGCAATAGGTCTCAATTAAGCTAGTAAACGTAGCTTTAAACCCAGTGATCCGATTTTCAAAAGAAACATATATTCATGTTTCCCACGGTCTGAAAAGACCAAAAGTCATTCAATTTTCAAACACAAACTTTCCCTAGAAAGTTAGACCAAAGCTCTTTTTTATAACTGGACTCAATTCAGGTAGAAAATGTAACTTTTGAAACACTGATCAGATTTGCAAAAGAAACACATATTCTTGTTCCTCACAGTCTGAAAAGCACAAAAACACATTCAATTTTCAAGTACAAACTTTCCCTGAGGAGATAAACAAATAGGTATCTCACAATTGGCAATAGGACTCAATTCAGACAGAAAATGTAACTTTTCACACACAGCTCAGATTTGCAAAAAAACACATATTCTTGTTCCTCACAGTCTAAAAACCACAAAAACACATTCAATTTTCAAGGACGAACTTTCCTTGAGGCGATAAACCAATCTGTATCTCACAATTGGCAATAGGACTTAATTCAGACAGAAAATGTATCTTTAGACACAGTGATCTGATTTACAAAAGAAGCACATATTCTTGTTCCTCACAGTCTGAAAAGTACAAAAACACATTCAATTTTCAAGTATGAACTTTCCCTGAGGAGATAAACCAATCGATATCTCACAATTGGCAATAGGACTCAATTAAGCTAGAAAACGTAACTTTAGACACAGTGATCCCATTTACAAAAGATACACATATTCATCTTTCCCATGTTTTGAAAAAGCAAAAACACATTCAATTTTCAAACACAAACTTTCCCTAAAAAGTTAGACCAATGCTGTTTTTGATAACTGGACTCAATTCAGACAGAAAATGTAACTTTTCACACACTGCTCAGATTTGCAAAAGAAACACATATTCTTGTTCCTCAGTCTGAAAAGCACAAAAACACATTCAATTTTCAAGTACGAACTTTCCCTTAGGAGATAAACCAATCTGTATCTCACAATTGGCAAAAGGACTCAATTCAGAAAAAAAATGTAACTTTTGAAACACTGCTCAGATTTGGAAAAGAAACCCATATTCTTTTTCCTCATAGTCTGAAAAGTACAAAAACACATTCAATTTTAAAGTACGAACTTTCCTTGAGGAGATAAACCAATCTGTATCTTACAATTGGCAATAGGACTCAATTCAGAAAGAAAATGTATCCTTAGACACAGTGATCTGATTTACAAAAGAAGCACATATTCTTGTTCCTCATAGTCTGAAAAGCACAAAAATACATTCAATTTTCAAGTACGAACTTTCCCTGAGAAGATAAACCAATCTGTATCTCACAATTGGCAATAGGACTCAATTCAGAAAGAAAATGTATCTTTAGACACAGTGATCTGATTTACAAAAGAAACACATATTCATGTTTCCCACGGTCTGAGAAAGCCAAAACACATTCAATTTTCAAAAACAAACTTTCCCTAAAAAGTTAGACCAATGCTGTTTTTTATAACTGGACTCAATTCAGGCAGAAAATGTAACTTTTGAAACACTGCTCAGATTTGCAAAAGAAACACATATTCTTGTTCCTCACAGTCTGAAAAGTAAAAAAAAACACATTCAATTTTCAAACACAAACTTTCCCTAAAAAGTTAGACCAATGCTGTTTTTGATAACTGGACTCAATTCAGACAGAAAATGTAACTTTTCACACACTGCTCAGATTTGCAAAAGAAACACATATTCTTGTTCCTCAGTCTGAAAAGCACAAAAACACATTCAATTTTCAAGTACGAACTTTCCTTGAGGAGATAAACCAATCTGTATCTTACAATTGGCAATAGGACTCAGTTCAGAAAGAAAATGTATCTTTAGACACAGTGATCTGATTTACAAAAGAAGCACATATTCTTGTTCCTCACAGTCTGAAAAGCACAAAAACACATTCAATTTTCAAGTACGAACTTTCCCTGAGGAGATAAACCAATCTGTATCTCACAATTGGCAATAGGACTCAATTCAGACAGAAAATGTAACCTTTCACACACTGCTCAGATTTGCAAAAGAAACACATATTCCTGTTCCTCATAGTCTGAAAACCACAAAAACACATTCAATTTTCAAGTACGAACTTTCCTTGAGGAGGTAAAACAAATCTGTATCTTTCAATTGGCAATAGGTCTCAATTAAGCTAGTAAACGTAGCTTTAAACCCAGTGATCCGATTTTCAAAAGAAACATATTCATGTTTCCCACGGTCTGAAAAGACCAAAAGTCATTCAATTTTCAAACACAAACTTTCCCTAGAAAGTTAGACCAAAGCTCTTTTTTATAACTGGACTCAATTCAGGCAGAAAATGTAACTTTTGAAACACTGATCAGATTTGCAAAAGAAACACATATTCTTGTTCCTCACAGTCTGAAAAGCAAAAAAACACATTCAATTTTCAAGTACAAACTTTCCCTGAGGAGATAAACAAATCGGTATCTAACAATTGGCAATAGGACTCAATTCAGACAGAAAATGTAACTTTTCACACACAGCTCAGATTTGCAAAAGAAACACATATTCTTGTTCCTCACAGTCTAAAAAGCACAAAAACACATTCAATTTTCAAGGACGAACTTTCCTTGAGGCGATAAACCAATCTGTATCTCACAATTAGCAATAGGACTTAATTCAGACAGAAAATGTATCTTTAGACACAGTGATCTGATTTACAAAAGAAGCACATATTCTTGTTCCTCACAGTCTGAAAAGTACAAAAACACATTCAATTTTCAAGTATGAACTTTCCCTGAGGAGATAAACCAATCGATATCTCACAATTGGCAATAGGACTCAATTAAGCTAGAAAACGTAACTTTAAACCCAGTGATCCGATTTTCAAAAGAAACATATGTTCATGTTTCCCACGGTCTGAAAAGACCAAAAGTCATTCAATTTTCAAACACGAACTTTCCCTAGAAAGTTAGACCAAAGGTCTTTTTTATAACTGGACTCAATTCAGGCAGAAAATGTAACTTTTGAAACACTGCTCAGATTTGCAAAAGAAACACATATTCTTGTTCCTCACAGTCTGAAAAGTACAAAAACACATTCAATTTTCAACTACGAACTTTCCCTGAGGAGATAAACCAATCTGTATCTCACAATTGCCAATAGGACTCAATTCAGACAGATAATGTATCTTTAGACACAGTGATCTGATTTACAAAAGAAGCACATATTCTTGTTCCTCACAGTCTGAAAAGTACAAAAACACATTCAATTTTCAAGTATGAACTTTCCCTGAGGAGATAAACCAATCGATATCTCACAATTGGCAATAGGACTCAATTAAGCTAGAAAACGTAACTTTAAACCCAGTGATCCGATTTTCAAAAGAAACATATGTTCATGTTTCCCACGGTCTGAAAAGACCAAAAGTCATTCAATTTTCAAACACGAACTTTCCCTAGAAAGTTAGACCAAAGGTCTTTTTTATAACTGGACTCAATTCAGGCAGAAAATGTAACTTTTGAAACACTGCTCAGATTTGCAAAAGAAACACATATTCTTGTTCCTCACAGTCTGAAAAGTACAAAAACACATTCAATTTTCAAGTACGAACCCTCCCTGAGTAGATAAACCAATCTGTATCTCACAATTGGCAATAGGACTTAATTCAGACAGAAAATGTATCTTTAGACACAGTGATCTGATTTACAAAAGAAGCACATATTCTTGTTCCTCACAGTCTGAAAAGTACAAAAACACATTCAATTTTCAAGTATGAACTTTCCCTGAGGAGATAAACCAATCGATATCTCACAATTGGCAATAGGACTCAATTAAGCTAGAAAACGTAACTTTAAACCCAGTGATCCGATTTTCAAAAGAAACATATGTTCATGTTTCCCACGGTCTGAAAAGACCAAAAGTCATTCAATTTTCAAACACGAACTTTCCCTAGAAAGTTAGACCAAAGGTCTTTTTTATAACTGGACTCAATTCAGGCAGAAAATGTAACTTTTGAAACACTGCTCAGATTTGCAAAAGAAACACATATTCTTGTTCCTCACAGTCTGAAAAGTACAAAAACACATTCAATTTTCAAGTACGAACCCTCCCTGAGTAGATAAAGCAATCTGTATCTCACAATTGGCAATAGGACTTAATTCAGACAGAAAATGTATCTTTAGACACAGTGATCTGATTTACAAAAGAAGCACATATTCTTGTTCCTCACAGTCTGAAAAGTACAAAAACACATTCAATTTTCAAGTATGAACTTTCCCTGAGGAGATAAACCAATCGATATCTCACAATTGGCAATAGGACTCAATTAAGCTAGAAAACGTAACTTTAGACACAGTGATCCCATTTACAAAAGATACACATATTCATGTTTCCCATGTTTTGAAAAAGCAAAAACACATTCAATTTTCAAACACAAACTTTCCCTAAAAAGTTAGACCAATGCTGTTTTTGATAACTGGACTCAATTCAGACAGAAAATGTAACTTTTCACACACTGCTCAGATTTGCAAAAGAAACACATATTCTTGTTCCTCAGTCTGAAAAGCACAAAAACACATTCAATTTTCAAGTACGAACTTTCCCTTAGGAGATAAACCAATCTGTATCTCACAATTGGCAAAAGGACTCAATTCAGAAAAAAAATGTAACTTTTGAAACACTGCTCAGATTTGGAAAAGAAACCCATATTCTTTTTCCTCATAGTCTGAAAAGTACAAAAACACATTCAATTTTAAAGTACGAACTTTCCTTGAGGAGATAAACCAATCTGTATCTTACAATTGGCAATAGGACTCAATTCAGAAAGAAAATGTATCTTTAGACACAGTGATCTGATTTACAAAAGAAGCACATATTCTTGTTCCTCATAGTCTGAAAAGCACAAAAATACATTCAATTTTCAAGTACGAACTTTCCCTGAGAAGATAAACCAATCTGTATCTCACAATTGGCAATAGGACTCAATTCAGAAAGAAAATGTATCTTTAGACACAGTGATCTGATTTACAAAAGAAACACATATTCATGTTTCCCACGGTCTGAGAAAGCCAAAACACATTCAATTTTCAAAAACAAACTTTCCCTAAAAAGTTAGACCAATGCTGTTTTTTATAACTGGACTCAATTCAGGCAGAAAATGTAACTTTTGAAACACTGCTCAGATTTGCAAAAGAAACACATATTCTTGTTCCTCACAGTCTGAAAAGTAAAAAAAACACATTCAATTTTCAAACACAAACTTTCCCTAAAAAGTTAGACCAATGCTGTTTTTGATAACTGGACTCAATTCAGACAGAAAATGTAACTTTTCACACACTGCTCAGATTTGCAAAAGAAACACATATTCTTGTTCCTCAGTCTGAAAAGCACAAAAACACATTCAATTTTCAAGTACGAACTTTCCTTGAGGAGATAAACCAATCTGTATCTTACAATTGGCAATAGGACTCAATTCAGAAAGAAAATGTATCTTTAGACACAGTGATCTGATTTACAAAAGAAGCACATATTCTTGTTCCTCACAGTCTGAAAAGCACAAAAACACATTCAATTTTCAAGTACGAACTTTCCCTGAGGAGATAAACCAATCTGTATCTCACAATTGGCAATAGGACTCAATTCAGACAGAAAATGTAACCTTTCACACACTGCTCAGATTTGCAAAAGAAACACATATTCCTGTTCCTCATAGTCTGAAAACCACAAAAACACATTCAATTTTCAAGTACGAACTTTCCTTGAGGAGGTAAAACAAATCTGTATCTTTCAATTGGCAATAGGTCTCAATTAAGCTAGTAAACGTAGCTTTAAACCCAGTGATCCGATTTTCAAAAGAAACATATTCATGTTTCCCACGGTCTGAAAAGACCAAAAGTCATTCAATTTTCAAACACAAACTTTCCCTAGAAAGTTAGACCAAAGCTCTTTTTTATAACTGGACTCAATTCAGGCAGAAAATGTAACTTTTGAAACACTGATCAGATTTGCAAAAGAAACACATATTCTTGTTCCTCACAGTCTGAAAAGCAAAAAAACACATTCAATTTTCAAGTACAAACTTTCCCTGAGGAGATAAACAAATCGGTATCTCACAATTGGCAATAGGACTCAATTCAGACAGAAAATGTAACTTTTCACACACAGCTCAGATTTGCAAAAGAAACACATATTCTTGTTCCTCACAGTCTAAAAAGCACAAAAACACATTCAATTTTCAAGGACGAACTTTCCTTGAGGCGATAAACCAATCTGTATCTCACAATTAGCAATAGGACTTAATTCAGACAGAAAATGTATCTTTAGACACAGTGATCTGATTTACAAAAGAAGCACATATTCTTGTTCCTCACAGTCTGAAAAGTACAAAAACACATTCAATTTTCAAGTATGAACTTTCCCTGAGGAGATAAACCAATCGATATCTCACAATTGGCAATAGGACTCAATTAAGCTAGAAAACGTAACTTTAAACCCAGTGATCCGATTTTCAAAAGAAACATATGTTCATGTTTCCCACGGTCTGAAAAGACCAAAAGTCATTCAATTTTCAAACACGAACTTTCCCTAGAAAGTTAGACCAAAGGTCTTTTTTATAACTGGACTCAATTCAGGCAGAAAATGTAACTTTTGAAACACTGCTCAGATTTGCAAAAGAAACACATATTCTTGTTCCTCACAGTCTGAAAAGTACAAAAACACATTCAATTTTCAACTACGAACTTTCCCTGAGGAGATAAACCAATCTGTATCTCACAATTGCCAATAGGACTCAATTCAGACAGATAATGTATCTTTAGACACAGTGATCTGATTTACAAAAGAAGCACATATTCTTGTTCCTCACAGTCTGAAAAGCACAAAAACACATTCAATTTTCGAGTACAAACTTTCCCTGAGGAGATAAACCAATCTGTATCTCACAATTGGCAATAGGACTCAATTCAGACAGAAAATGTAACCTTTCACACACTGCTCAGATTTGCAAAAGAAACACATATTCCTGTTCCTCATAGTCTGAAAACCACAAAAACACATTCAATTTTCAAGTACGAACTTTCCTTGAGGAGGTAAAACAAATCTGTATCTTTCAATTGGCAATAGGTCTCAATTAAGCTAGTAAACGTAGCTTTAAACCCAGTGATCCGATTTTCAAAAGAAACATATATTCATGTTTCCCTCGGTCTGAAAAGACCAAAAGTCATTCAATTTTCAAACACAAACTTTCCCTAGAAAGTTAGACCAAAGCTCTTTTTTATAACTGGACTCAATTCAGGCAGAAAATGTAACTTTTGAAACACTGATCAGATTTGCAAAAGAAACACATATTCTTGTTCCTCACAGTCTGAAAAGCAAAAAAACACATTCAATTTTCAAGTACAAACTTTCCCTGAGGAGATAAACAAATCGGTATCTCACAATTGGCAATAGGACTCAATTCAGACAGAAAATGTAACTTTAGACACAGTGATCCCATTTACAAAAGATACACATATTCATGTTTCCCATGGTCTGAAAAAGCCAAAACACATTCAATTTTCCAACACAAACTTTCCCTAAAAAGTTAGACCAATGCTGTTTTTGATAACTGGACTCAATTCAGACAGAAAATGTAACTTTTCACACACTGCTCAGATTTGCAAAAGAAACACATATTCTTGTTCCTCAGTCTGAAAAGCACAAAAACACATTCAATTTTCAACTACGAACTTTCCCTGAGGAGATAAACCAATCTGTATCTCACAATTGGCAAAAGGACTCAATTCAGAAAAAAAATGTAACTTTTGAAACACTGCTCAGATTTGGAAAAGAAACCCATATTCTTTTTCCTCATAGTCTGAAAAGTACAAAAACACATTCAATTTTCAAGTACGAAGTTTCCTTGAGGAGATAAACCAATCTGTATCTTACAATTGGCAATAGGACTCAATTAAGCTAGAAAACGTAACTTTAAACCCAGTGATCCGATTTTCAAAAGAAACATATATTCATGTTTCCCACGGTCTGAAAAGACCAAAAGTCATTCAATTTTCAAACAGGAACTTTCCCTAGAAAGTTAGACCAATGCTGTTTTTTATAACTGGACTGAATTCAGGCAGAAAATGTAACTTTTGAAACACTGCTCAGATTTGCAAAAGAAACACATATTCTTGTTCCTCAGTCTGAAAAGCACAAAAACACATTCAATTTTCAAGTACGAACTTTCCTTGAGGAGATAAACCAATCTGTATCTTACAATTGGCAATAGGACTCAATTCAGAAAGAAAATGTATCTTTAGACACAGTGATCTGATTTACAAAAGAAGCACATATTCTTGTTCCTCACAGTCTGAAAAGCACAAAAACACATTCAATTTTCAAGTACGAACTTTCCCTGAGGAGATAAACCAATCTGTATCTCACAATTGGCAATAGGACTCAATTCAGAAAGAAAATGTATCTTTAGAAACAGTGATCTGATTTACAAAAGAAGCACATATTCTTGTTCCTCACAGTCTGAAAAGCACAAAAACACATTCAATTTTCAAGTACGAACTTTCCCTGAGGAGATAAACCAATCTGTATCTCACAATTGGCAATAGGACTCAATTCAGACAGAAAATGTAACCTTTCACACACTGCTCAGATTTGCAAAAGAAACACATATTCCTGTTCCTCATAGTCTGAAAACCACAAAAACACATTCAATTTTCAAGTACGAACTTTCCTTGAGGAGGTAAAACAAATCTGTGTCTGTCAATTGGCAATAGGTCTCAATTAAGCTAGTAAACGTAGCTTTAAACCCAGTGATCCGATTTTCAAAAGAAACATATATTCATGTTTCCCACGGTCTGAAAAGACCAAAAGTCATTCAATTTTCAAACACAAACTTTCCCTAGAAAGTTAGACCAAAGCTCTTTTTTATAACTGGACTCAATTCAGGTAGAAAATGTAACTTTTGAAACACTGATCAGATTTGCAAAAGAAACACATATTCTTGTTCCTCACAGTCTAAAAAGCACAAAAACACATTCAATTTTCAAGGACGAACTTTCCTTGAGGCGATAAACCAATCTGTATCTCACAATTAGCAATAGGACTTAATTCAGACAGAAAATGTATCTTTAGACACAGTGATCTGATTTACAAAAGAAGCACATATTCTTGTTCCTCACAGTCTGAAAAGTACAAAAACACATTCAATTTTCAAGTATGAACTTTCCCTGAGGAGATAAACCAATCGATATCTCACAATTGGCAATAGGACTCAATTAAGCTAGAAAACGTAACTTTAAACCCAGTGATCCGATTTTCAAAAGAAACATATGTTCATGTTTCCCACGGTCTGAAAAGACCAAAAGTCATTCAATTTTCAAACACGAACTTTCCCTAGAAAGTTAGACCAAAGGTCTTCTTTATAACTGGACTCAATTCAGGCAGAAAATGTAACTTTTGAAACACTGCTCAGATTTGCAAAAGAAACACATATTCTTGTTCCTCACAGTCTGAAAAGTACAAAAACACATTCAATTTTCAACTACGAACTTTCCCTGAGGAGATAAACCAATCTGTATCTCACAATTGCCAATAGGACTCAATTCAGACAGATAATGTATCTTTAGACACAGTGATCTGATTTACAAAAGAAGCACATATTCTTGTTCCTCACAGTCTGAAAAGCACAAAAACACATTCAATTTTCGAGTACAAACTTTCCCTGAGGAGATAAACCAATCTGTATCTCACAATTGGCAATAGGACTCAATTCAGACAGAAAATGTAACCTTTCACACACTGCTCAGATTTGCAAAAGAAACACATATTCCTGTTCCTCATAGTCTGAAAACCACAAAAACACATTCAATTTTCAAGTACGAACTTTCCTTGAGGAGGTAAAACAAATCTGTATCTTTCAATTGGCAATAGGTCTCAATTAAGCTAGTAAACGTAGCTTTAAACCCAGTGATCCGATTTTCAAAAGAAACATATATTCATGTTTCCCACGGTCTGAAAAGACCAAAAGTCATTCAATTTTCAAACACAAACTTTCCCTAGAAAGTTAGACCAAAGCTCTTTTTTATAACTGGACTCAATTCAGGCAGAAAATGTAACTTTTGAAACACTGATCAGATTTGCAAAAGAAACACATATTCTTGTTCCTCACAGTCTGAAAAGCAAAAAAACACATTCAATTTTCAAGTACAAACTTTCCCTGAGGAGATAAACAAATCGGTATCTCACAATTGGCAATAGGACTCAATTCAGACAGAAAATGTAACTTTAGACACAGTGATCCCATTTACAAAAGATACACATATTCATGTTTCCCATGGTCTGAAAAAGCCAAAACACATTCAATTTTCCAACACAAACTTTCCCTAAAAAGTTAGACCAATGCTGTTTTTGATAACTGGACTCAATTCAGACAGAAAATGTAACTTTTCACACACTGCTCAGATTTGCAAAAGAAACACATATTCTTGTTCCTCAGTCTGAAAAGCACAAAAACACATTCAATTTTCAACTACGAACTTTCCCTGAGGAGATAAACCAATCTGTATCTCACAATTGGCAAAAGGACTCAATTCAGAAAAAAAATGTAACTTTTGAAACACTGCTCAGATTTGGAAAAGAAACCCATATTCTTTTTCCTCATAGTCTGAAAAGTACAAAAACACATTCAATTTTCAAGTACGAAGTTTCCTTGAGGAGATAAACCAATCTGTATCTTACAATTGGCAATAGGACTCAATTAAGCTAGAAAACGTAACTTTAAACCCAGTGATCCGATTTTCAAAAGAAACATATATTCATGTTTCCCACGGTCTGAAAAGACCAAAAGTCATTCAATTTTCAAACAGGAACTTTCCCTAGAAAGTTAGACCAATGCTGTTTTTTATAACTGGACTGAATTCAGGCAGAAAATGTAACTTTTGAAACACTGCTCAGATTTGCAAAAGAAACACATATTCTTGTTCCTCAGTCTGAAAAGCACAAAAACACATTCAATTTTCAAGTACGAACTTTCCTTGAGGAGATAAACCAATCTGTATCTTACAATTGGCAATAGGACTCAATTCAGAAAGAAAATGTATCTTTAGACACAGTGATCTGATTTACAAAAGAAGCACATATTCTTGTTCCTCACAGTCTGAAAAGCACAAAAACACATTCAATTTTCAAGTACGAACTTTCCCTGAGGAGATAAACCAATCTGTATCTCACAATTGGCAATAGGACTCAATTCAGAAAGAAAATGTATCTTTAGAAACAGTGATCTGATTTACAAAAGAAGCACATATTCTTGTTCCTCACAGTCTGAAAAGCACAAAAACACATTCAATTTTCAAGTACGAACTTTCCCTGAGGAGATAAACCAATCTGTATCTCACAATTGGCAATAGGACTCAATTCAGACAGAAAATGTAACCTTTCACACACTGCTCAGATTTGCAAAAGAAACACATATTCCTGTTCCTCATAGTCTGAAAACCACAAAAACACATTCAATTTTCAAGTACGAACTTTCCTTGAGGAGGTAAAACAAATCTGTGTCTGTCAATTGGCAATAGGTCTCAATTAAGCTAGTAAACGTAGCTTTAAACCCAGTGATCCGATTTTCAAAAGAAACATATATTCATGTTTCCCACGGTCTGAAAAGACCAAAAGTCATTCAATTTTCAAACACAAACTTTCCCTAGAAAGTTAGACCAAAGCTCTTTTTTATAACTGGACTCAATTCAGGTAGAAAATGTAACTTTTGAAACACTGATCAGATTTGCAAAAGAAACACATATTCTTGTTCCTCACAGTCTGAAAAGCACAAAAACACATTCAATTTTCAAGTACAAACTTTCCCTGAGGAGATAAACAAATAGGTATCTCACAATTGGCAATAGGACTCAATTCAGACAGAAAATGTAACTTTTCACACACAGCTCAGATTTGCAAAAAAACACATATTCTTGTTCCTCACAGTCTAAAAACCACAAAAACACATTCAATTTTCAAGGACGAACTTTCCTTGAGGCGATAAACCAATCTGTATCTCACAATTGGCAATAGGACTTAATTCAGACAGAAAATGTATCTTTAGACACAGTGATCTGATTTACAAAAGAAGCACATATTCTTGTTCCTCACAGTCTGAAAAGTACAAAAACACATTCAATTTTCAAGTATGAACTTTCCCTGAGGAGATAAACCAATCTGTATCTTACAATTGGCAATAGGACTCAATTAAGCTAGTAAACGTAGCTTTAAACCCAGTGATCCGATTTTCAAAAGAAACATATGTTCATGTTTCCTACGGTCTGAAAAGACCAAAAGTCATTCAATTTTCAAACACGAACTTTCCCTAGAAAGTTAGACCAAAGGTCTTTTTTATAACTGGACTCAATTCAGGCAGAAAATGTAACTTTTGAAACACTGCTCAGATTTGCAAAAGAAACACATATTCTTGTTCCTCACAGTCTGAAAAGTACAAAAACACATTCAATTTTCAACTACGAACTTTCCCTGAGGAGATAAACCAATCTGTATCTCACAATTGCCAATAGGACTCAATTCAGACAGATAATGTATCTTTAGACACAGTGATCTGATTTACAAAAGAAGCACATATTCTTGTTCCTCACAGTCTGAAAAGTACAAAAACACATTCAATTTTCAAGTATGAACTTTCCCTGAGGAGATAAACCAATCGATATCTCACAATTGGCAATAGGACTCAATTAAGCTAGAAAACGTAACTTTAAACCCAGTGATCCGATTTTCAAAAGAAACATATGTTCATGTTTCCCACGGTCTGAAAAGACCAAAAGTCATTCAATTTTCAAACACGAACTTTCCCTAGAAAGTTAGACCAAAGGTCTTTTTTATAACTGGACTCAATTCAGGCAGAAAATGTAACTTTTGAAACACTGCTCAGATTTGCAAAAGAAACACATATTCTTGTTCCTCACAGTCTGAAAAGTACAAAAACACATTCAATTTTCAAGTACGAACCCTCCCTGAGTAGATAAACCAATCTGTATCTCACAATTGGCAATAGGACTTAATTCAGACAGATAATGTATCTTTAGACACAGTGATCTGATTTACAAAAGAAGCACATATTCTTGTTCCTCACAGTCTGAAAAGTACAAAAACACATTCAATTTTCAAGTATGAACTTTCCCTGAGGAGATAAACCAATCGATATCTCACAATTGGCAATAGGACTCAATTAAGCTAGAAAACGTAACTTTAAACCCAGTGATCCGATTTTCAAAAGAAACATATGTTCATGTTTCCCACGGTCTGAAAAGACCAAAAGTCATTCAATTTTCAAACACGAACTTTCCCTAGAAAGTTAGACCAAAGGTCTTTTTTATAACTGGACTCAATTCAGGCAGAAAATGTAACTTTTGAAACACTGCTCAGATTTGCAAAAGAAACACATATTCTTGTTCCTCACAGTCTGAAAAGTACAAAAACACATTCAATTTTCAAGTACGAACCCTCCCTGAGTAGATAAAGCAATCTGTATCTCACAATTGGCAATAGGACTTAATTCAGACAGAAAATGTATCTTTAGACACAGTGATCTGATTTACAAAAGAAGCACATATTCTTGTTCCTCACAGTCTGAAAAGTACAAAAACACATTCAATTTTCAAGTATGAACTTTCCCTGAGGAGATAAACCAATCGATATCTCACAATTGGCAATAGGACTCAATTAAGCTAGAAAACGTAACTTTAGACACAGTGATCCCATTTACAAAAGATACACATATTCATGTTTCCCATGTTTTGAAAAAGCAAAAACACATTCAATTTTCAAACACAAACTTTCCCTAAAAAGTTAGACCAATGCTGTTTTTGATAACTGGACTCAATTCAGACAGAAAATGTAACTTTTCACACACTGCTCAGATTTGCAAAAGAAACACATATTCTTGTTCCTCAGTCTGAAAAGCACAAAAACACATTCAATTTTCAAGTACGAACTTTCCCTTAGGAGATAAACCAATCTGTATCTCACAATTGGCAAAAGGACTCAATTCAGAAAAAAAATGTAACTTTTGAAACACTGCTCAGATTTGGAAAAGAAACCCATATTCTTTTTCCTCATAGTCTGAAAAGTACAAAAACACATTCAATTTTAAAGTACGAACTTTCCTTGAGGAGATAAACCAATCTGTATCTTACAATTGGCAATAGGACTCAATTCAGAAAGAAAATGTATCTTTAGACACAGTGATCTGATTTACAAAAGAAGCACATATTCTTGTTCCTCATAGTCTGAAAAGCACAAAAATACATTCAATTTTCAAGTACGAACTTTCCCTGAGAAGATAAACCAATCTGTATCTCACAATTGGCAATAGGACTCAATTCAGAAAGAAAATGTATCTTTAGACACAGTGATCTGATTTACAAAAGAAACACATATTCATGTTTCCCACGGTCTGAGAAAGCCAAAACACATTCAATTTTCAAAAACAAACTTTCCCTAAAAAGTTAGACCAATGCTGTTTTTTATAACTGGACTCAATTCAGGCAGAAAATGTAACTTTTGAAACACTGCTCAGATTTGCAAAAGAAACACATATTCTTGTTCCTCACAGTCTGAAAAGTAAAAAAAACACATTCAATTTTCAAACACAAACTTTCCCTAAAAAGTTAGACCAATGCTGTTTTTGATAACTGGACTCAATTCAGACAGAAAATGTAACTTTTCACACACTGCTCAGATTTGCAAAAGAAACACATATTCTTGTTCCTCAGTCTGAAAAGCACAAAAACACATTCAATTTTCAAGTACGAACTTTCCTTGAGGAGATAAACCAATCTGTATCTTACAATTGGCAATAGGACTCAATTCAGAAAGAAAATGTATCTTTAGACACAGTGATCTGATTTACAAAAGAAGCACATATTCTTGTTCCTCACAGTCTGAAAAGCACAAAAACACATTCAATTTTCAAGTACGAACTTTCCCTGAGGAGATAAACCAATCTGTATCTCACAATTGGCAATAGGATTCAATTCAGACAGAAAATGTAACCTTTCACACACTGCTCAGATTTGCAAAAGAAACACATATTCCTGTTCCTCATAGTCTGAAAACCACAAAAACACATTCAATTTTCAAGTACGAACTTTCCTTGAGGAGGTAAAACAAATCTGTATCTTTCAATTGGCAATAGGTCTCAATTAAGCTAGTAAACGTAGCTTTAAACCCAGTGATCCGATTTTCAAAAGAAACATATTCATGTTTCCCACGGTCTGAAAAGACCAAAAGTCATTCAATTTTCAAACACAAACTTTCCCTAGAAAGTTAGACCAAAGCTCTTTTTTATAACTGGACTCAATTCAGGCAGAAAATGTAACTTTTGAAACACTGATCAGATTTGCAAAAGAAACACATATTCTTGTTCCTCACAGTCTGAAAAGCAAAAAAACACATTCAATTTTCAAGTACAAACTTTCCCTGAGGAGATAAACAAATCGGTATCTCACAATTGGCAATAGGACTCAATTCAGACAGAAAATGTAACTTTTCACACACAGCTCAGATTTGCAAAAGAAACACATATTCTTGTTCCTCACAGTCTAAAAAGCACAAAAACACATTCAATTTTCAAGGACGAACTTTCCTTGAGGCGATAAACCAATCTGTATCTCACAATTAGCAATAGGACTTAATTCAGACAGAAAATGTATCTTTAGACACAGTGATCTGATTTACAAAAGAAGCACATATTCTTGTTCCTCACAGTCTGAAAAGTACAAAAACACATTCAATTTTCAAGTATGAACTTTCCCTGAGGAGATAAACCAATCGATATCTCACAATTGGCAATAGGACTCAATTAAGCTAGAAAACGTAACTTTAAACCCAGTGATCCGATTTTCAAAAGAAACATATGTTCATGTTTCCCACGGTCTGAAAAGACCAAAAGTCATTCAATTTTCAAACACGAACTTTCCCTAGAAAGTTAGACCAAAGGTCTTTTTTATAACTGGACTCAATTCAGGCAGAAAATGTAACTTTTGAAACACTGCTCAGATTTGCAAAAGAAACACATATTCTTGTTCCTCACAGTCTGAAAAGTACAAAAACACATTCAATTTTCAACTACGAACTTTCCCTGAGGAGATAAACCAATCTGTATCTCACAATTGCCAATAGGACTCAATTCAGACAGATAATGTATCTTTAGACACAGTGATCTGATTTACAAAAGAAGCACATATTCTTGTTCCTCACAGTCTGAAAAGTACAAAAACACATTCAATTTTCAAGTATGAACTTTCCCTGAGGAGATAAACCAATCGATATCTCACAATTGGCAATAGGACTCAATTAAGCTAGAAAACGTAACTTTAAACCCAGTGATCCGATTTTCAAAAGAAACATATGTTCATGTTTCCCACGGTCTGAAAAGACCAAAAGTCATTCAATTTTCAAACACGAACTTTCCCTAGAAAGTTAGACCAAAGGTCTTTTTTATAACTGGACTCAATTCAGGCAGAAAATGTAACTTTTGAAACACTGCTCAGATTTGCAAAAGAAACACATATTCTTGTTCCTCACAGTCTGAAAAGTACAAAAACACATTCAATTTTCAAGTACGAACCCTCCCTGAGTAGATAAACCAATCTGTATCTCACAATTGGCAATAGGACTTAATTCAGACAGAAAATGTATCTTTAGACACAGTGATCTGATTTACAAAAGAAGCACATATTCTTGTTCCTCACAGTCTGAAAAGTACAAAAACACATTCAATTTTCAAGTATGAACTTTCCCTGAGGAGATAAACCAATCGATATCTCACAATTGGCAATAGGACTCAATTAAGCTAGAAAACGTAACTTTAAACCCAGTGATCCGATTTTCAAAAGAAACATATGTTCATGTTTCCCACGGTCTGAAAAGACCAAAAGTCATTCAATTTTCAAACACGAACTTTCCCTAGAAAGTTAGACCAAAGGTCTTTTTTATAACTGGACTCAATTCAGGCAGAAAATGTAACTTTTGAAACACTGCTCAGATTTGCAAAAGAAACACATATTCTTGTTCCTCACAGTCTGAAAAGTACAAAAACACATTCAATTTTCAACTACGAACTTTCCCTGAGGAGATAAACCAATCTGTATCTCACAATTGCCAATAGGACTCAATTCAGACAGATAATGTATCTTTAGACACAGTGATCTGATTTACAAAAGAAGCACATATTCTTGTTCCTCACAGTCTGAAAAGTACAAAAACACATTCAATTTTCAAGTATGAACTTTCCCTGAGGAGATAAACCAATCGATATCTCACAATTGGCAATAGGACTCAATTAAGCTAGAAAACGTAACTTTAAACCCAGTGATCCGATTTTCAAAAGAAACATATGTTCATGTTTCCCACGGTCTGAAAAGACCAAAAGTCATTCAATTTTCAAACACGAACTTTCCCTAGAAAGTTAGACCAAAGGTCTTTTTTATAACTGGACTCAATTCAGGCAGAAAATGTAACTTTTGAAACACTACTCAGATTTGCAAAAGAAACACATATTCTTGTTCCTCACAGTCTGAAAAGTACAAAAACACATTCAATTTTCAAGTACGAACCCTCCCTGAGTAGATAAACCAATCTGTATCTCACAATTGGCAATAGGACTCAATTAAGCTAGAAAACGTAACTTTAAACCCAGTGATCCGATTTTCAAAAGAAACATATGTTCATGTTTCCCACGGTCTGAAAAGACCAAAAGTCATTCAATTTTCAAACACGAACTTTCCCTAGAAAGTTAGACCAAAGGTCTTTTTTATAACTGGACTCAATTCAGGCAGAAAATGTAACTTTTGAAACACTGCTCAGATTTGCAAAAGAAACACATATTCTTGTTCCTCACAGTCTGAAAAGTACAAAAACACATTCAATTTTCAAGTACGAACCCTCCCTGAGTAGATAAAGCAATCTGTATCTCACAATTGGCAATAGGACTTAATTCAGACAGAAAATGTATCTTTAGACACAGTGATCTGATTTACAAAAGAAGCACATATTCTTGTTCCTCACAGTCTGAAAAGTACAAAAACACATTCAATTTTCAAGTATGAACTTTCCCTGAGGAGATAAACCAATCGATATCTCACAATTGGCAATAGGACTCAATTAAGCTAGAAAACGTAACTTTAGACAGAGTGATCCCATTTACAAAAGATACACATATTCATGTTTCCCATGTTTTGAAAAAGCAAAAACACATTCAATTTTCAAACACAAACTTTCCCTAAAAAGTTAGACCAATGCTGTTTTTGATAACTGGACTCAATTCAGACAGAAAATGTAACTTTTCACACACTGCTCAGATTTGCAAAAGAAACACATATTCTTGTTCCTCAGTCTGAAAAGCACAAAAACACATTCAATTTTCAAGTACGAACTTTCCCTTAGGAGATAAACCAATCTGTATCTCACAATTGGCAAAAGGACTCAATTCAGAAAAAAAATGTAACTTTTGAAACACTGCTCAGATTTGGAAAAGAAACCCATATTCTTTTTCCTCATAGTCTGAAAAGTACAAAAACACATTCAATTTTAAAGTACGAACTTTCCTTGAGGAGATAAACCAATCTGTATCTTACAATTGGCAATAGGACTCAATTCAGAAAGAAAATGTATCTTTAGACACAGTGATCTGATTTACAAAAGAAGCACATATTCTTGTTCCTCATAGTCTGAAAAGCACAAAAATACATTCAATTTTCAAGTACGAACTTTCCCTGAGAAGATAAACCAATCTGTATCTCACAATTGGCAATAGGACTCAATTCAGAAAGAAAATGTATCTTTAGACACAGTGATCTGATTTACAAAAGAAACACATATTCATGTTTCCCACGGTCTGAGAAAGCCAAAACACATTCAATTTTCAAAAACAAACTTTCCCTAAAAAGTTAGACCAATGCTGTTTTTTATAACTGGACTCAATTCAGGCAGAAAATGTAACTTTTGAAACACTGCTCAGATTTGCAAAAGAAACACATATTCTTGTTCCTCACAGTCTGAAAAGTAAAAAAAACACATTCAATTTTCAAACACAAACTTTCCCTAAAAAGTTAGACCAATGCTGTTTTTGATAACTGGACTCAATTCAGACAGAAAATGTAACTTTTCACACACTGCTCAGATTTGCAAAAGAAACACATATTCTTGTTCCTCAGTCTGAAAAGCACAAAAACACATTCAATTTTCAAGTACGAACTTTCCTTGAGGAGATAAACCAATCTGTATCTTACAATTGGCAATAGGACTCAATTCAGAAAGAAAATGTATCTTTAGACACAGTGATCTGATTTACAAAAGAAGCACATATTCTTGTTCCTCACAGTCTGAAAAGCACAAAAACACATTCAATTTTCAAGTACGAACTTTCCCTGAGGAGATAAACCAATCTGTATCTCACAATTGGCAATAGGACTCAATTCAGACAGAAAATGTAACCTTTCACACACTGCTCAGATTTGCAAAAGAAACACATATTCCTGTTCCTCATAGTCTGAAAACCACAAAAACACATTCAATTTTCAAGTACGAAGTTTCCTTGAGGAGGTAAAACAAATCTGTATCTTTCAATTGGCAATAGGTCTCAATTAAGCTAGTAAACGTAGCTTTAAACCCAGTGATCCGATTTTCAAAAGAAACATATTCATGTTTCCCACGGTCTGAAAAGACCAAAAGTCATTCAATTTTCAAACACAAACTTTCCCTAGAAAGTTAGACCAAAGCTCTTTTTTATAACTGGACTCAATTCAGGCAGAAAATGTAACTTTTGAAACACTGATCAGATTTGCAAAAGAAACACATATTCTTGTTCCTCACAGTCTGAAAAGCAAAAAAACACATTCAATTTTCAAGTACAAACTTTCCCTGAGGAGATAAACAAATCGGTATCTCACAATTGGCAATAGGACTCAATTCAGACAGAAAATGTAACTTTTCACACACAGCTCAGATTTGCAAAAGAAACACATATTCTTGTTCCTCACAGTCTAAAAAGCACAAAAACACATTCAATTTTCAAGGACGAACTTTCCTTGAGGCGATAAACCAATCTGTATCTCACAATTAGCAATAGGACTTAATTAAGACAGAAAATGTATCTTTAGACACAGTGATCTGATTTACAAAAGAAGCACATATTCTTGTTCCTCACAGTCTGAAAAGTACAAAAACACATTCAATTTTCAAGTATGAACTTTCCCTGAGGAGATAAACCAATCGATATCTCACAATTGGCAATAGGACTCAATTAAGCTAGAAAACGTAACTTTAAACCCAGTGATCCGATTTTCAAAAGAAACATATGTTCATGTTTCCCATGGTCTGAAAAGACCAAAAGTCATTCAATTTTCAAACACGAACTTTCCCTAGAAAGTTAGACCAAAGGTCTTTTTTATAACTGGACTCAATTCAGGCAGAAAATGTAACTTTTGAAACACTGCTCAGATTTGCAAAAGAAACACATATTCTTGTTCCTCACAGTCTGAAAAGTACAAAAACACATTCAATTTTCAACTACGAACTTTCCCTGAGGAGATAAACCAATCTGTATCTCACAATTGCCAATAGGACTCAATTCAGACAGATAATGTATCTTTAGACACAGTGATCTGATTTACAAAAGAAGCACATATTCTTGTTCCTCACAGTCTGAAAAGCACAAAAACACATTCAATTTTCGAGTACAAACTTTCCCTGAGGAGATAAACCAATCTGTATCTCACAATTGGCAATAGGACTCAATTCAGACAGAAAATGTAACCTTTCACACACTGCTCAGATTTGCAAAAGAAACACATATTCCTGTTCCTCATAGTCTGAAAACCACAAAAACACATTCAATTTTCAAGTACGAACTTTCCTTGAGGAGGTAAAACAAATCTGTATCTTTCAATTGGCAATAGGTCTCAATTAAGCTAGTAAACGTAGCTTTAAACCCAGTGATCCGATTTTCAAAAGAAACATATATTCATGTTTCCCACGGTCTGAAAAGACCAAAAGTCATTCAATTTTCAAACACAAACTTTCCCTAGAAAGTTAGACCAAAGCTCTTTTTTATAACTGGACTCAATTCAGGCAGAAAATGTAACTTTTGAAACACTGATCAGATTTGCAAAAGAAACACATATTCTTGTTCCTCACAGTCTGAAAAGCAAAAAAACACATTCAATTTTCAAGTACAAACTTTCCCTGAGGAGATAAACAAATAGGTATCTCACAATTGGCAATAGGACTCAATTCAGACAGAAAATGTAACTTTAGACACAGTGATCCCATTTACAAAAGATACACATATTCATGTTTCCCATGGTCTGAAAAAGCCAAAACACATTCAATTTTCCAACACAAACTTTCCCTAAAAAGTTAGACCAATGCTGTTTTTGATAACTGGACTCAATTCAGACAGAAAATGTAACTTTTCACACACTGCTCAGATTTGCAAAAGAAACACATATTCTTGTTCCTCAGTCTGAAAAGCACAAAAACACATTCAATTTTCAAGTACGAACTTTCCCTGAGGAGATAAACCAATCTGTATCTCACAATTGGCAAAAGGACTCAATTCAGAAAAAAAATGTAACTTTTGAAACACTGCTCAGATTTGGAAAAGAAACCCATATTCTTTTTCCTCATAGTCTGAAAAGTACAAAAACACATTCAATTTTCAAGTACGAAGTTTCCTTGAGGAGATAAACCAATCTGTATCTTACAATTGGCAATAGGACTCAATTAAGCTAGAAAACGTAACTTTAAACCCAGTGATCCGATTTTCAAAAGAAACATATATTCATGTTTCCCACGGTCTGAAAAGACCAAAAGTCATTCAATTTTCAAACAGGAACTTTCCCTAGAAAGTTAGACCAATGCTGTTTTTTATAACTGGACTGAATTCAGGCAGAAAATGTAACTTTTGAAACACTGCTCAGATTTGCAAAAGAAACACATATTCTTGTTCCTCACAGTCTGAAAAGTACAAAAACACATTCAATTTTCAAGTATGAACTTTCCCTGAGGAGATAAACCAATCTGTATCTCACAATTGGCAATAGGACTCAATTCAGACAGAAAATGTAACTTTTGAAACACTGCTCAGATTTGCAAAAGAAGCACATATTCTTGTTCTTCACAGTCTGAAAAGCACGAAAACACATTCAATTTTCAACTACGAACCCTCCCTGAGTAGATAAACCAATCTGTATCTCACAATTGGCAATAGGACTCAATTCAGAAAGAAAATGTATCTTTAGACACAGTGATCTGATTTACAAAAGAAGCACATATTCTTGTTCCTCATAGTCTGAAAAGCACAAAAATACATTCTATTTTCAAGTACGAACTTTCCCTGAGGAGATAAACCAATCTGTATCTCACAATTGGCAATAGGACTCAATTCAGAAAGAAAATGTATCTTTAGACACAGTGATCTGATTTACAAAAGAAACACATATTCATGTTTCCCACGGTCTGAGAAAGCCAAAACACATTCAATTTTCAAAAACAAACTTTCCCTAAAAAGTTAGACCAATGCTGTTTTTTATAACTGGACTCAATTCAGGCAGAAAATGTAACTTTTCACACACTGCTCAGATTTGCAAAAGAAGCACATATTCTTGTTCCTCACAGTCTGAAAAGCACAAAAACACATTCAATTTTCAAGTACGAACTTTCCTTGAGGAGATAAACCAATCTGTATCTTACAATTGGCAATAGGACTCAATTAAGTTAGAAAACGTAACTTTAAACCCAGTGATCCGATTTTGAAAACAAACATATATTCATGTTTCCCACGGTCTGAAAACACCCAAAGTTATTCAACTTTCAAACACGAACTTTCCCTAGAAAGTTAATCAAAAGCTCTTTTTTATAACTGGACTCAATTCAGGCAGAAAATGTAATTTTTGAAACAATGCTCAGATTTGGAAAGAAACACATATTCTTGTTTCTCACAGTCTAAAAAGCACAAAAACACATTCAATTTTCAAGGACGAACTTTCCTTGAGGCGATAAACCAATCTGTATCTCACAATTAGCAATAGGACTTAATTCAGAAAAAAAATGTAACTTTTGAAACACTGCTCAGATTTGGAAAAGAAACCCATATTCTTTTTCCTCATAGTCTGAAAAGTACAAAAACACATTCAATTTTCAAGTACGAAGTTTCCTTGAGGAGATAAACCAATCTGTATCTTACAATTGGCAATAGGACTCAATTAAGCTAGAAAACGTAACTTTAAACCCAGTGATCCGATTTTCAAAAGAAACATATATTCATGTTTCCCACGGTCTGAAAAGACCAAAAGTCATTCAATTTTCAAACAGGAACTTTCCCTAGAAAGTTAGACCAATGCTGTTTTTTATAACTGGACTCAATTCAGGCAGAAAATGTAACTTTTGAAACACTGATCAGATTTGCAAAAGAAACACATATTCTTGTTCCTCACAGTCTGAAAAGTACAAAAACACATTCAATTTTCAAATACAAACTTTCCCTGAGGAGATAAACCAATCGGTATCTCACAATTGGCAATAGGACTCAATTCAGACAGAAAATGTAACTTTTGAAACACTGCTCAGATTTGCAAAAGAAGCACATATTCTTGTTCTTCACAGTCTGAAAAGCACGAAAACACATTCAATTTTCAAGTACGAACCCTCCCTGAGTAGATAAACCAATCTGTATCTCACAATTGGCAATAGGACACAATTCAGAAAGAAAATGTATCTTTAGACACAGTGATCTGATTTACAAAAGAAGCACATATTCTTGTTCCTCATAGTCTGAAAAGCACAAAAATACGTTCAATTTTCAAGTACGAACTTTCCCTGAGGAGATAAACCAATCTGTATCTCACAATTGGCAATAGGACTCAATTCAGACAGAAAATGTAACTTTTCACACACTGCTCAGATTTGCAAAAGAAACACATATTCTTGTTCCTCACAGTCTGAAAAGCAAAAAAAACACATTCACTTTTCAAGTACGAACCTTCCCTGAGGAGATAAACCAATCTGTATCTCACAAATGGCAATAGGACTCAATTCAGAAAGAAAATGTATCTTTAGAAACAGTGTTCTCATTTACAAAAGAAGCACATATTCTTGTTCCTCATAGTCTGAAAAGCACAAAAACACATTCAATTTTCAAGTACGAACTTTCCCTGAGTAGATAAACCAATCTGTGTCTCACAAATGGCAATAGGACTCAATTCAGAAAAAAATGTATCTTTAGACACAGTGATCTGATTTACAAAAGAAGCACATATTCTTGTTCCTCACAGTCTGAAAAGCACGAAAACACATTCACTTTTCAAGTACGAACTTTCCTTGAGGAGATAAACCAATCTGTATCTTACAATTGGCAATAGGACTCAATTAAGTTAGAAAACGTAACTTTAAACCCAGTGATCCGATTTTGAAAACAAACATATATTCATGTTTCCCACGGTCTGAAAACACCCAAAGTTATTCAATTTTCAAACACGAACTTTCCCTAGAAAGTTAATCAAAAGCTCTTTTTTATAACTGGACTCAATTCAGGCAGAAAATGTAACTTTTGAAACAATGCTCAGATTTGGAAAGAAACACATATTCTTGTTCCTCACAGTCTGAAAAGCACAAAAACACATTCAATTTTCAAGTACGAACTTTCCCTGAGGAGATAAACCAATCTGTATCTCACAATTGGCAATAGGACTCAATTCAGAAAAAAATGTATCTTTAGACACAGTGATCTGATTTACAAAAGAAGCACATATTCTTGTTCCTCATAATCTGAAAAGCAAAAAAATACATTCAATTTTCAAGTACGAACTTTCCCTGAGGAGTTAAACCAATCTGTATCTCACAATTGGCAATAGGACTCAATTCAGAAAGAAAATGTATCTTTAGACACAGTGATCTGATTTACAAAAGAAACACATATTCATGTTTCCCACGGTCTGAGAAAGCCAAAAAACATTCAATTTTCAAAAACAAACTTTCCCTAAAAAGTTAGACCAATGCTGTTTTTTATAACTGGACTCAATACAGGCAGAAAATGTAACTTTTGAAACACTGCTCAGATTTCCAAAAGAAACACGTATTCTTGTTCCTCACAGTCTGAAAAGCAAAAAAACACATTCAATTTTCAAGTACGAACTTTCCCTGAGGAGATAAACCAATCGGTATCTCACAATTGGCAATAGGACTCAATTCAGACAGAAAATGTAACTTTTCACACACTGCTGAGATTTGCAAAAGAAACACATATTTTTGTTCCTCACAGTCTGAAAAGCAAAAAAACACATTGAATTTTCAAGTACGAACCTTCCCTGAGGAGATAAACCAATCTGTATCTCACAAATGGCAATAGGACTCAATTCAGAAAGAAAATGTATCTTTAGAAACAGTGTTCTCATTTACAAAAGAAGAACATATTCTTGTTCCTCATAGTCTGAAAAGCACAAAAACACATTCAATTTTCAAGTACGAACTTTCCCTGAGTAGATAAACCAATCTGTATCTCACAAATGGCAATAGGACTCAATTCAGAAAAAAATGTATCTTTAGACACAGTGATCTGATTTACAAAAGAAGCACATATTCTTGTTCCTCATAGTCTGAAAAGCACAAAAATACATTCAATTTTCAAGTACGAACTTTCCCTGAGGAGATAAACCAATCTGTATCTCAAAATTGGCAATAGGACTCAATTCAGAAAGAAAATGTATCTTTAGACACAGTGATCTGATTTACAAAAGAAACACATATTCATGTTTCCCACGGTCTGAAAAGACCAAAAGTCATTCAATTTTCAAACAGGAACTTTCCCTAGAAAGTTAGACCAATGCTGTTTTTTATAACTGGACTCAATTCAGACAGAAAATGTAACTTTTGAAACACTGCTCAGATTTGGAAAAGAAACACATATTCTTGTTCCTCACAGTCTGAAAAGTACAAAAACACATTCAATTTTCAAGTACGAACTTTCCCTGAGGAGATAAACCAATCTGTATCTCACAATTGGCAATAGGACTCAATTCAGACAGAAAATGTAACTTTAGACACAGTGATCTGATTTACAAAAGAAACACATATTCGTGTTTCCCACGGTCTGAGAAAGCCAAAACACATTCAATTTTCAAAAACAAACTTTCCCTAAAAAGTTATACCAATGCTGTTTTTTATAACTGGACTCAATTCAGGCAGAAAATGTAACTTTTGAAACACTGCTCAGATTTGCAAAAGAAACACGTATTCTTGTTCCTCACAGTCTGAAAAGCACAAAAACACATTCAATTTTCAAGTACGAACTTTCCCTGAGGAGATAAACAAATAGGTATCTCACAATTGGCAATAGGACTCAATTCAGACAGAAAATGTAACTTTTCACACACAGTTCAGATTTGCAAAAAAACACATATTCTTGTTCCTCACAGTCTAAAAAGCATAAAAACACATTCAATTTTCAAGGACGAACTTTCCTTGAGGCGATAAACCAATCTGTATCTCACAATTGGCAATAGGACTTAATTCAGACAGAAAATGTATCTTTAGACACAGTGATCTGATTTACAAAAGAAGCACATATTCTTGTTCCTCACAGTCTGAAAAGTACAAAAACACATTCAATTTTCAAGTATGAACTTTCCCTGAGGAGATAAACCAATCGGTATCTCACAATTGGCAATAGGACTCAATTAAGCTAGAAAATGTAACTTTAGACACAGTGATCTGATTTACAAAAGAAACACATATTCATGTTTCCCACGGTCTGAGAAAGCCAAAACACATTCAATTTTCAAAAACAAACTTTCCCTAAAAAGTTAGACCAATGCTGTTTTTTATAACTGGACTCAATACAGGCAGAAAATGTAACTTTTGAAACACTGCTCAGATTTGCAAAAGAAACACGTATTCTTGTTCCTCACAGTCTGAAAAGCAAAAAAACACATTCAATTTTCAAGTACGAACTTTCCCTGAGGAGATAAACCAATCGGTATCTCACAATTGGCAATAGGACTCAATTCAGACAGAAAATGTAACTTTTCACACACTGCTGAGATTTGCAAAAGAAACACATATTTTTGTTCCTCACAGTCTGAAAAGCAAAAAAACACATTGAATTTTCAAGTACGAACCTTCCCTGAGGAGATAAACCAATCTGTATCTCACAAATGGCAATAGGACTCAATTCAGAAAGAAAATGTATCTTTAGAAACAGTGTTCTCATTTACAAAAGAAGAACATATTCTTGTTCCTCATAGTCTGAAAAGCACAAAAACACATTCAATTTTCAAGTACGAACTTTCCCTGAGTAGATAAACCAATCTGTATCTCACAAATGGCAATAGGACTCAATTCAGAAAAAAATGTATCTTTAGACACAGTGATCTGATTTACAAAAGAAGCACATATTCTTGTTCCTCATAGTCTGAAAAGCACAAAAATACATTCAATTTTCAAGTACGAACTTTCCCTGAGGAGATAAACCAATCTGTATCTCAAAATTGGCAATAGGACTCAATTCAGAAAGAAAATGTATCTTTAGACACAGTGATCTGATTTACAAAAGAAACACATATTCATGTTTCCCACGGTCTGAAAAGACCAAAAGTCATTCAATTTTCAAACAGGAACTTTCCCTAGAAAGTTAGACCAATGCTGTTTTTTATAACTGGACTCAATTCAGACAGAAAATGTAACTTTTGAAACACTGCTCAGATTTGGAAAAGAAACACATATTCTTGTTCCTCACAGTCTGAAAAGTACAAAAACACATTCAATTTTCAAGTACGAACTTTCCCTGAGGAGATAAACCAATCTGTATCTCACAATTGGCAATAGGACTCAATTCAGACAGAAAATGTAACTTTAGACACAGTGATCTGATTTACAAAAGAAACACATATTCGTGTTTCCCACGGTCTGAGAAAGCCAAAACACATTCAATTTTCAAAAACAATCTTTCCCTAAAAAGTTAGACCAATGCTGTTTTTTATAACTGGACTCAATTCAGGCAGAAAATGTAACTTTTGAAACACTGCTCAGATTTGCAAAAGAAACACGTATTCTTGTTCCTCACAGTCTGAAAAGCACAAAAACACATTCAATTTTCAAGTACGAACTTTCCCTGAGGAGATAAACCAATCGGTATCTCACAATTGGCAATAGGACTCAATTCAGACAGAAAATGTAACTTTTCACACACAGCTCAGATTTGCAAAAAAACACATATTCTTGTTCCTCACAGTCTAAAAAGCACAAAAACACATTCAATTTTCAAGGATGAACTTTCCTTGAGGCGATAAACCAATCTGTATCTCACAATTGGCAATAGGACTTAATTCAGAAAGAAAATGTATCTTTAGACACAGTGATCTGATTTACAAAAGAAGCACATATTCTTGTTCCTCATAGTCTGAAAAGCACAAAAATACATTCAATTTTCAAGTATGAACTTTCCCTGAGGAGATAAACCAATCTGTATCTCACAATTGGCAATAGGACTCAATTCAGAAAGAAAATGTATCTTTAGACACAGTGATCTGATTTACAAAAGAAACACATATTCATGTTTCCCACGGTCTGAGAAAGCCAAAACACATTCAATTTTCAAAAACAAACTTTCCCTAAAAAGTTACACCAATGCTGTTTTTTATAACTGGACTCAATTCAGGCAGAAAATGTAACTTTTCACACACTGCTCAGATTTGCAAAAGAAACACATATTCTTGTTCCTCACAGTCTGAAAAGCAAAAAAAACACATTCAATTTTCAAGTACGAACCTTCCCTGAGGAGATAAACCAATCTGTATCTCACAAATGGCAATTGGACTCAATTCAGAAAGAAAATGTATCTTTAGAAACAGTGTTCTCATTTACAAAAGAAGCACATATTCTTGTTCCTCATAGTCTGAAAAGCACAAAAACACATTCAATTTTCAAGTACGAACTTTCCCTGAGTAGATAAACCAATCTGTGTCTCACAAATGGCAATAAGACTCAATTCAGAAAAAAATGTATCTTTAGACACAGTGATCTGATTTACAAAAGAAGCACATATTCTTGTTCCTCACAGTCTGAAAAGCACGAAAACACATTCACTTTTCAAGTACGAACTTTCCTTGAGGAGATAAACCAATCTGTATCTTACAATTGGCAATAGGACTCAATTAAGTTAGAAAACGTAACTTTAAACCCAGTGATCCGATTTTGAAAACAAACATATATTCATGTTTCCCACGGTCTGAAAACACCCAAAGTTATTCAATTTTCAAACACGAACTTTCCCTAGAAAGTTAATCAAAAGCTCTTTTTTATAACTGGACTCAATTCAGGCAGAAAATGTAATTTTTGAAACAATGCTCAGATTTGGAAAGAAACACATATTCTTGTTCCTCACAGTCTAAAAAGCACAAAAACACATTCAATTTTCAAGGACGAACTTTCCTTGAGGCGATAAACCAATCTGTATCTCACAATTAGCAATAGGACTTAATTCAGAAAAAAAATGTAACTTTTGAAACACTGCTCAGATTTGGAAAAGAAACCCATATTCTTTTTCCTCATAGTCTGAAAAGTACAAAAACACATTCAATTTTCAAGTACGAAGTTTCCTTGAGGAGATAAACCAATCTGTATCTTACAATTGGCAATAGGACTCAATTCAGACAGAAAATGTAACTTTAGACACAGTGATCTGATTTACAAAAGAAACACATATTCGTGTTTCCCACGGTCTGAGAAAGCCAAAACACATTCAATTTTCAAAAACAAACTTTCCCTAAAAAGTTACACCAATGCTGTTTTTTATAACTGGACTCAATTCAGGCAGAAAATGTAACTTTTCACACACTGCTCAGATTTGCAAAAGAAACACATATTCTTGTTCCTCACAGTCTGAAAAGTACAAAAACACATTCAATTTTCAAGTACAAACTTTCCCTGAGGAGATAAACCAATCGGTATCTCACAATTGGCAATAGGACTCAATTCAGACAGAAAATGTAACTTTTGAAACACTGCTCAGATTTGCAAAAGAAGCACATATTCTTGTTCTTCACAGTCTGAAAAGCACGAAAACACATTCAATTTTCAAGTACGAACCCTCCCTGAGTAGATAAACCAATCTGTATCTCACAATTGGCAATAGGACTCAATTCAGAAAGAAAATGTATCTTTAGACACAGTGATCTGATTTACAAAAGAAGCACATATTCTTGTTCCTCATAGTCTGAAAAGCACAAAAATACGTTCAATTTTCAAGTACGAACTTTCCCTGAGGAGATAAACCAATCTGTATCTCACAATTGGCAATAGGACTCAATTCAGAAAGAAAATGTATCTTTAGACACAGTGATCTGATTTACAAAAGAAACACATATTCATGTTTCCCACGGTCTGAAAAGACCAAAAGTCATTCAATTTTCAAACAGGAACTTTCCCTAGAAAGTTAGACCAATGCTGTTTTTTATAACTGGACTCAATTCAGACAGAAAATGTAACTTTTGAAACACTGCTCAGATTTGGAAAAGAAACACATATTCTTGTTCCTCACAGTCTGAAAAGTACAAAAACACATTCAATTTTCAAGTACGAACTTTCCCTGAGGAGATAAACCAATCTGTATCTCACAATTGGCAATAGGACTCAATTCAGACAGAAAATGTAACTTTAGACACAGTGATCTGATTTACAAAAGAAACACATATTCATGTTTCCCACGGTCTGAGAAAGCCAAAACACATTCAATTTTCAAAAACAAACTTTCCCTAAAAAGTTACACCAATGCTGTTTTTTATAACTGGACTCAATTCAGGCAGAAAATGTAACTTTTCACACACTGCTCAGATTTGCAAAAGAAACACATATTCTTGTTCCTCACAGTCTGAAAAGCAAAAAAAACACATTCAATTTTCAAGTACGAACCTTCCCTGAGGAGATAAACCAATCTGTATCTCACAAATGGCAATTGGACTCAATTCAGAAAGAAAATGTATCTTTAGAAACAGTGTTCTCATTTACAAAAGAAGCACATATTCTTGTTCCTCATAGTCTGAAAAGCACAAAAACACATTCAATTTTCAAGTACGAACTTTCCCTGAGTAGATAAACCAATCTGTGTCTCACAAATGGCAATAAGACTCAATTCAGAAAAAAATGTATCTTTAGACACAGTGATCTGATTTACAAAAGAAGCACATATTCTTGTTCCTCACAGTCTGAAAAGCACGAAAACACATTCACTTTTCAAGTACAAACTTTCCTTGAGGAGATAAACCAATCTGTATCTTACAATTGGCAATAGGACTCAATTAAGTTAGAAAACGTAACTTTAAACCCAGTGATCCGATTTTGAAAACAAACATATATTCATGTTTCCCACGGTCTGAAAACACCCAAAGTTATTCAATTTTCAAACACGAACTTTCCCTAGAAAGTTAATCAAAAGCTCTTTTTTATAACTGGACTCAATTCAGGCAGAAAATGTAATTTTTGAAACAATGCTCAGATTTGGAAAGAAACACATATTCTTGTTCCTCACAGTCTAAAAAGCACAAAAACACATTCAATTTTCAAGGACGAACTTTCCTTGAGGCGATAAACCAATCTGTATCTCACAATTAGCAATAGGACTTAATTCAGAAAAAAAATGTAACTTTTGAAACACTGCTCAGATTTGGAAAAGAAACCCATATTCTTTTTCCTCATAGTCTGAAAAGTACAAAAACACATTCAATTTTCAAGTACGAAGTTTCCTTGAGGAGATAAACCAATCTGTATCTTACAATTGGCAATAGGACTCAATTCAGACAGAAAATGTAACTTTAGACACAGTGATCTGATTTACAAAAGAAACACATATTCGTGTTTCCCACGGTCTGAGAAAGCCAAAACACATTCAATTTTCAAAAACAATCTTTCCCTAAAAAGTTAGACCAATGCTGTTTTTTATAACTGGACTCAATTCAGGCAGAAAATGTAACTTTTGAAACACTGCTCAGATTTGCAAAAGAAACACGTATTCTTGTTCCTCACAGTCTGAAAAGCACAGAAACACATTCAATTTTCAAGTACGAACTTTCCCTGAGGAGATAAACCAATCGGTATCTCACAATTGGCAATAGGACTCAATTCAGACAGAAAATGTAACTTTTCACACACAGCTCAGATTTGCAAAAAAACACATATTCTTGTTCCTCACAGTCTAAAAAGCACAAAAACACATTCAATTTTCAAGGATGAACTTTCCTTGAGGCGATAAACCAATCTGTATCTCACAATTGGCAATAGGACTTAATTCAGAAAGAAAATGTATCTTTAGACACAGTGATCTGATTTACAAAAGAAGCACATATTCTTGTTCCTCATAGTCTGAAAAGCACAAAAATACATTCAATTTTCAAGTATGAACTTTCCCTGAGGAGATAAACCAATCTGTATCTCACAATTGGCAATAGGACTCAATTCAGAAAGAAAATGTATCTTTAGACACAGTGATCTGATTTACAAAAGAAACACATATTCATGTTTCCCACGGTCTGAGAAAGCCAAAACACATTCAATTTTCAAAAACAAACTTTCCCTAAAAAGTTACACCAATGCTGTTTTTTATAACTGGACTCAATTCAGGCAGAAAATGTAACTTTTCACACACTGCTCAGATTTGCAAAAGAAACACATATTCTTGTTCCTCACAGTCTGAAAAGCAAAAAAAACACATTCAATTTTCAAGTACGAACCTTCCCTGAGGAGATAAACCAATCTGTATCTCACAAATGGCAATTGGACTCAATTCAGAAAGAAAATGTATCTTTAGAAACAGTGTTCTCATTTACAAAAGAAGCACATATTCTTGTTCCTCATAGTCTGAAAAGCACAAAAACACATTCAATTTTCAAGTACGAACTTTCCCTGAGTAGATAAACCAATCTGTGTCTCACAAATGGGAATAAGACTCAATTCAGAAAAAAATGTATCTTTAGACACAGTGATCTGATTTACAAAAGAAGCACATATTCTTGTTCCTCACAGTCTGAAAAGCACGAAAACACATTCACTTTTCAAGTACGAACTTTCCTTGAGGAGATAAACCAATCTGTATCTTACAATTGGCAATAGGACTCAATTAAGTTAGAAAACGTAACTTTAAACCCAGTGATCCGATTTTGAAAACAAACATATATTCATGTTTCCCACGGTCTGAAAACACCCAAAGTTATTCAATTTTCAAACACGAACTTTCCCTAGAAAGTTAATCAAAAGCTCTTTTTTATAACTGGACTCAATTCAGGCAGAAAATGTAATTTTTGAAACAATGCTCAGATTTGGAAAGAAACACATATTCTTGTTCCTCACAGTCTAAAAAGCACAAAAACACATTCAATTTTCAAGGACGAACTTTCCTTGAGGCGATAAACCAATCTGTATCTCACAATTAGCAATAGGACTTAATTCAGAAAAAAAATGTAACTTTTGAAACACTGCTCAGATTTGGAAAAGAAACCCATATTCTTTTTCCTCATAGTCTGAAAAGTACAAAAACACATTCAATTTTCAAGTACGAAGTTTCCTTGAGGAGATAAACCAATCTGTATCTTACAATTGGCAATAGGACTCAATTAAGCTAGAAAACGTAACTTTAAACCCAGTGATCCGATTTTCAAAAGAAACATATATTCATGTTTCCCACGGTCTGAAAAGACCAAAAGTCATTCAATTTTCAAACAGGAACTTTCCCTAGAAAGTTAGACCAATGCTGTTTTTTATAACTGGACTCAATTCAGGCAGAAAATGTAACTTTTGAAACACTGATCAGATTTGCAAAAGAAACACATATTCTTGTTCCTCACAGTCTGAAAAGTACAAAAACACATTCAATTTTCAAGTACAAACTTTCCCTGAGGAGATAAACCAATCGGTATCTCACAATTGGCAATAGGACTCAATTCAGACAGAAAATGTAACTTTTGAAACACTGCTCAGATTTGCAAAAGAAGCACATATTCTTGTTCTTCACAGTCTGAAAAGCACGAAAACACATTCAATTTTCAAGTACGAACCCTCCCTGAGTAGATAAACCAATCTGTATCTCACAATTGGCAATAGGACTCAATTCAGAAAGAAAATGTATCTTTAGACACAGTGATCTGATTTACAAAAGAAGCACATATTCTTGTTCCTCATAGTCTGAAAAGCACAAAAATACGTTCAATTTTCAAGTACGAACTTTCCCTGAGGAGATAAACCAATCTGTATCTCACAATTGGCAATAGGACTCAATTCAGAAAGAAAATGTATCTTTAGACACAGTGATCTGATTTACAAAAGAAACACATATTCATGTTTCCCACGGTCTGAAAAGACCAAAAGTCATTCAATTTTCAAACAGGAACTTTCCCTAGAAAGTTAGACCAATGCTGTTTTTTATAACTGGACTCAATTCAGACAGAAAATGTAACTTTTGAAACACTGCTCAGATTTGGAAAATAAACATATATTCTTGTTCCTCACAGTCTGAAAAGTACAAAAACACATTCAATTTTCAAGTACGAACTTTCCCTGAGGAGATAAACCAATCTGTATCTCACAATTGGCAATAGGACTCAATTCAGACAGAAAATGTAACTTTAGACACAGTGATCTGATTTACAAAAGAAACACATATTCGTGTTTCCCACGGTCTGAGAAAGCCAAAACACATTCAATTTTCAAAAACAATCTTTCCCTAAAAAGTTAGACCAATGCTGTTTTTTATAACTGGACTCAATTCAGGTAGAAAATATAACTTTTGAAACACTGCTCAGATTTGGAAAAGAAACATATATCCTTGTTCCTCACAGTCTGAAAAAGAAAAAAACACATTCAATTTTCAAGTACGAACTTTCCCTAGAAAGTTAATCAAAAGCTCTTTTTTATAACTGGACTCAATTCAGGCAGAAAATGTAACTTTTGAAATAATGCTCAGATTTGGAAAGAAACACATATTCTTGTTCCTCACAGTCTGAAAAGTACAAAAACACATTCAATTTGCACGTACGAACTTTCCCTGAGGAGATAAACCAATCTGTATCTCACAATTGGCAATAGGACTCAATTCAGAAAAAAATGTATCTTTAGACACAGTGATCTGATTTACAAAAGAAGCACATATTCTTGTTCCTCATAGTCTGAAAAGCAAAAAAATACATTCAATTTTCAAGTACGAACTTTCCCTGAGGAGTTAAACCAATCTGTATCTCACAATTGGCAATAGGACTCAATTCAGAAAGAAAATGTATCTTTAGACACAGTGATCTGATTTACAAAAGAAACACATATTCATGTTTCCCACGGTCTGAGAAAGCCAAAAAACATTCAATTTTCAAAAACAAACTTTCCCTAAAAAGTTAGACCAATGCTGTTTTTTATAACTGGACTCAATTCAGGCAGAAAATGTAACTTTTGAAACACTGCTCAGATTTGCAAAAGAAACACGTATTCTTGTTCCTCACAGTCTGAAAAGCAAAAAAACACATTCAATTTTCAAGTACGAACTTTCCCTGAGGAGATAAACCAATCTGTATCTCACAATTGGCAATAGGACTCAATTCAGACAGAAAATGTAACTTTTCACACACTGCTGAGATTTGCAAAAGAAACACATATTTTTGTTCCTCACAGTCTGAAAAGCAAAAAAACACATTCAATTTTCAAGTACGAACCTTCCCTGAGGAGATAAACCAATCTGTATCTCACAAATGGCAATAGGACTCAATTCAGAAAGAAAATGTATCTTTAGAAACAGTGTTCTCATTTACAAAAGAAGAACATATTCTTGTTCCTCATAGTCTGAAAAGCACAAAAACACATTCAATTTTCAAGTACGAACTTTCCCTGAGTAGATAATCCAATCTGTATCTCACAAATGGCAATAGGACTCAATTCAGAAAGAAAATGTATCTTTAGACACAGTGATCTGATTTACAAAAGAAACACATATTCATGTTTCCCACGGTCTGAGAAAGCCAAAACACATTCAATTTTCAAAAACAAACTTTCCCTAAAAAGTTAGACCAATGCTGTTTTTTATAACTGGACTCAATTCAGGCAGAAAATATAACTTTTCAAACACTGCTCAGATTTGGAAAAGAAACACATATTCTTGTTCCTCACAGTCTGAAAAGCAAAAAAACACATTCAATTTTCAAGTACGAACTTTCCCTGAGGAGATAAACCAATCGGTATCTCACAATTGGCAATAGGACTCAATTCAGACAGAAAATGTAACTTTTCACACACTGCTCAGATTTGCAAAAGAAACACATATTCTTGTTCCTCACAGTCTGAAAAGCAAAAAAAACACATTCAATTTTCAAGTACGAACCTTCCCTGAGGAGATAAACCAATCTGTATCTCACAAATGGCAATAGGACTCAATTCAGAAAGAAAATGTATCTTTAGAAACAGTGTTCTCATTTACAAAAGAAGCACATATTCTTGTTCCTCATAGTCTGAAAAGCACAAAAACACATTCAATTTTCAAGTACGAACTTTCCCTGAGTAGATAAACCAATCTGTGTCTCACAAATGGCAATAGGACTCAATTCAGAAAAAAATGTATCTTTAGACACAGTGATCTGATTTACAAAAGAAGCACATATTCTTGTTCCTCACAGTCTGAAAAGCACGAAAACACATTCACTTTTCAAGTACGAACTTTCCTTGAGGAGATAAACCAATCTGTATCTTACAATTGGCAATAGGACTCAATTAAGTTAGAAAACGTAACTTTAAACCCAGTGATCCGATTTTGAAAACAAACATATATTCATGTTTCCCACGGTCTGAAAAGACCAAAAGTCATTCAATTTTCAAACACAAACTTTCCCTAGAAAGTTAGACCAAAGCTCTTTTTTATAACTGGACTCAATTCAGGCAGAAAATGTAACTTTTGAAACACTGATCTGATTTACAAAAGAAGCACATATTCTTGTTCCTCATAGTCTGAAAAGCAAAAAAATACATTCAATTTTCAAGTACGAACTTTCCCTGAGGAGTTAAACCAATCTGTATCTCACAATTGGCAATAGGACTCAATTCAGAAAGAAAATGTATCTTTAGACACAGTGATCTGATTTACAAAAGAAACACATATTCATGTTTCCCACGGTCTGAGAAAGCCAAAAAACATTCAATTTTCAAAAACAAACTTTCCCTAAAAAGTTAGACCAATGCTGTTTTTTATAACTGGACTCAATTCAGGCAGAAAATGTAACTTTTGAAACACTGCTCAGATTTGCAAAAGAAACACGTATTCTTGTTCCTCACAGTCTGAAAAGCAAAAAAACACATTCAATTTTCAAGTACGAACTTTCCCTGAGGAGATAAACCAATCGGTATCTCACAATTGGCAATAGGACTCAATTCAGACAGAAAATGTAACTTTTCACACACTGCTGAGATTTGCAAAAGAAACACATATTTTTGTTCCTCACAGTCTGAAAAGCAAAAAAACACATTCAATTTTCAGGTATGAACCTTCCCTGAGGAGATAAACCAATCTGTATCTCACAAATGGCAATAGGACTCAATTCAGAAAGAAAATGTATCTTTAGAAACAGTGTTCTCATTTACAAAAGAAGAACATATTCTTGTTCCTCATAGTCTGAAAAGCACAAAAACACATTCAATTTTCAAAAACAAACTTTCCCTAAAAAGTTAGACCAATGCTGTTTTTTATAACTGGACTCAATTCAGGCAGAAAATATAACTTTTCAAACACTGCTCAGATTTGGAAAAGAAACACATATTCTTGTTCCTCACAGTCTGAAAAGCAAAAAAACACATTCAATTTTCAAGTACGAACTTTCCCTGAGGAGATAAACCAATCGGTATCTCACAATTGGCAATAGGACTCAATTCAGACAGAAAATGTAACTTTTCACACACAGCTCAGATTTGCAAAAAAACACATATTCTTGTTCCTCACAGTCTAAAAAGCACAAAAACACATTCAATTTTCAAGGATGAACTTTCCTTGAGGCGATAAACCAATCTGTATCTCACAATTGGCAATAGGACGTAATTCAGACAGAAAATGTATCTTTAGACACAGTGATCTGATTTACAAAAGAAGCACATATTCTTGTTCCTCACAGTCTGAAAAGTACAAAAACACATTCAATTTTCAAGTATGAACTTTCCCTGAGGAGATAAACCAATCGGTATCTCACAATTGGCAATAGGACTCAATTAAGCTAGAAAATGTAACTTTAGACACAGTGATCTGATTTACAAAAGAAACACATATTCATGTTTCCCACGGTCTGAGAAAGCCAAAACACATTCAATTTTCAAAAACAAACTTTCCCTAAAAAGTTAGACCAATGCTGTTTTTTATAACTGGACTCAATTCAGGCAGAAAATATAACTTTTGAAACACTGCTCAGATTTGGAAAAGAAACACATATTCTTGTTCCTCACAGTCTGAAAAGTACAAAAACACATTCAATTTTCAAGTACGAACTTTCCCTGAGGAGATAAACCAATCGGTATCTCACAATTGGTAATAGGACTCAATTCAGACAGAAAATGTAACTTTTCACACACTGCTCAGATTTGCAAAAGAAACACATATTCTTGTTCCTCACAGTCTGAAAAGCAAAAAAAAACCATTCAATTTTCAAGTACGAACTTTCCCTGAGGAGATAAACCAATCTGTATCTCACAATTGGCAATAGGACTCAATTCAGACAGAAAATGTAACTTTTCACACACAGCTCAGATTTGCAAAAAAACACATATTCTTGTTCCTCACAGTCTAAAAAGCACAAAAACACATTCAATTTTCAAGGATGAACTTTCCTTGAGGCGATAAACCAATCTGTATCTCACAATTGGCAATAGGACTTAATTCAGACAGAAAATGTATCTTTAGACACAGTGATCTGATTTACAAAAGAAGCACATATTCTTGTTCCTCACAGTCTGAAAAGTACAAAAACACATTCAATTTTCAAGTATGAACTTTCCCTGAGGAGATAAACCAATCGGTATCTCACAATTGGCAATAGGACTCAATTAAGCTAGAAAATGTAACTTTAGACACAGTGATCTGATTTACAAAAGAAACACATATTCATGTTTCCCATGGTCTGAAAAACCCAAAACACATTCAATTTTCAAACACAAACTTTCCCTAAAAAGTTAGACCAATGCTGTTTTTGATAACTGGACTCAATTCAGACAGAAAATGTAACTTTTCACACACTGCTCAGATTTGCAAAAGAAACACATATTCTTGTTCCTCAGTCTGAAAAGCACAAAAACACATTCAATTTTCAAGTACGAACTTTCCCTGAGGAGATAAACCAATCTGTATCTCACAATTGGCAAAAGGACTCAATTCAGAAAAAAAATGTAACTTTTGAAACACTGCTCAGATTTGGAAAAGAAACCCATATTCTTTTTCCTCATAGTCTGAAAAGTACAAAAACACATTCAATTTTCAAGTACGAACTTTCCTTGAGGAGATAAACCAATCTGTATCTTACAATTGGCAATAGGACTCAATTCAGAAAGAAAATGTATCTTTAGACACAGTGATCTGATTTACAAAAGAAGCACATATTGTTGTTCCTCACAGTCTGAAAAGCACAAAAACACATTCAATTTTCAAGTACGAACTTTCCCTGAGGAGATAAACCAATCTGTATCTCACAATTGGCAATAGGACTCAATTCAGACAGAAAATGTAACCTTTCACACACTGCTCAGATTTGCAAAAGAAACACATATTCCTGTTCCTCATAGTCTGAAAACCACAAAAACACATTCAATTTTCAAGTACGAACTTTCCTTGAGGAGATAAACCAATCTGTATCTTACAATTGGCAATAGGACTCAATTAAGTTAGAAAACGTAACTTTAAACCCAGTGATCCGATTTTGAAAACAAACATATATTCATGTTTCCCACGGTCTGAAAACACCCAAAGTTATTCAACTTTCAAACACAAACTTTCCCTAAAAAGTTAATCAAAAGCTCTTTTTTATAACTGGACTCAATTCAGGCAGAAAATGTAATTTTTGAAACAATGCTCAGATTTGGAAAGAAACACATATTCTTGTTTCTCACAGTCTAAAAAGCACAAAAACACATTCAATTTTCAAGGACGAACTTTCCTTGAGGCGATAAACCAATCTGTATCTCACAATTAGCAATAGGACTTAATTCAGAAAAAAAATGTAACTTTTGAAACACTGCTCAGATTTGGAAAAGAAACCCATATTCTTTTTCCTCATAGTCTGAAAAGTACCAAAACACATTCAATTTTCAAGTACGAAGTTTCCTTGAGGAGATAAACCAATCTGTATCTTACAATTGGCAATAGGACTCAATTAAGCTAGAAAACGTAACTTTAAACCCAGTGATCCGATTTTCAAAAGAAACATATATTCATGTTTCCCACGGTCTGAAAAGACCAAAAGTCATTCAATTTTCAAACAGGAACTTTCCCTAGAAAGTTAGACCAATGCTGTTTTTTATAACTGGACTCAATTCAGGCAGAAAATGTAACTTTTGAAACACTGATCAGATTTGCAAAAGAAACACATATTCTTGTTCCTCACAGTCTGAAAAGTACAAAAACACATTCAATTTTCAAGTACAAACTTTCCCTGAGGAGATAAACCAATCGGTATCTCACAATTGGCAATAGGACTCAATTCAGACAGAAAATGTAACTTTTGAAACACTGCTCAGATTTGCAAAAGAAGCACATATTCTTGTTCTTCACAGTCTGAAAAGCACGAAAACACATTCAATTTTCAAGTACGAACCCTCCCTGAGTAGATAAACCAATCTGTATCTCACAATTGGCAATAGGACACAATTCAGAAAGAAAATGTATCTTTAGACACAGTGATCTGATTTACAAAAGAAGCACATATTCTTGTTCCTCATAGTCTGAAAAGCACAAAAATACGTTCAATTTTCAAGTACGAACTTTCCCTGAGGAGATAAACCAATCTGTATCTCACAATTGGCAATAGGACTCAATTCAGACAGAAAATGTAACTTTTCACACACTGCTCAGATTTGCAAAAGAAACACATATTCTTGTTCCTCACAGTCTGAAAAGCAAAAAAAACACATTCAATTTTCAAGTACGAACCTTCCCTGAGGAGATAAACCAATCTGTATCTCACAAATGGCAATAGGACTCAATTCAGAAAGAAAATGTATCTTTAGAAACAGTGTTCTCATTTACAAAAGAAGCACATATTCTTGTTCCTCATAGTCTGAAAAGCACAAAAACACATTCAATTTTCAAGTACGAACTTTCCCTGAGTAGATAAACCAATCTGTGTCTCACAAATGGCAATAGGACTCAATTCAGAAAAAAATGTATCTTTAGACACAGTGATCTGATTTACAAAAGAAGCACATATTCTTGTTCCTCACAGTCTGAAAAGCACGAAAACACATTCACTTTTCAAGTACGAACTTTCCTTGAGGAGATAAACCAATCTGTATCTTACAATTGGCAATAGGACTCAATTAAGTTAGAAAACGTAACTTTAAACCCAGTGATCCGATTTTGAAAACAAACATATATTCATGTTTCCCACGGTCTGAAAACACCCAAAGTTATTCAATTTTCAAACACGAACTTTCCCTAGAAAGTTAATCAAAAGCTCTTTTTTATAACTGGACTCAATTCAGGCAGAAAATGTAACTTTTGAAACAATGCTCAGATTTGGAAAGAAACACATATTCTTGTTCCTCACAGTCTGAAAAGTACAAAAACACATTCAATTTTCAAGTACGAACTTTCCCTGAGGAGATAAACCAATCTGTATCTCACAATTGGCAATAGGACTCAATTCAGAAAAAAATGTATCTTTAGACACAGTGATCTGATTTACAAAAGAAGCACATATTCTTGTTCCTCATAATCTGAAAAGCAAAAAAATACATTCAATTTTCAAGTACGAACTTTCCCTGAGGAGTTAAACCAATCTGTATCTCACAATTGGCAATAGGACTCAATTCAGAAAGAAAATGTATCTTTAGACACAGTGATCTGATTTACAAAAGAAACACATATTCATGTTTCCCACGGTCTGAGAAAGCCAAAAAACATTCAATTTTCAAAAACAAACTTTCCCTAAAAAGTTAGACCAATGCTGTTTTTTATAACTGGACTCAATACAGGCAGAAAATGTAACTTTTGAAACACTGCTCAGATTTGCAAAAGAAACACGTATTCTTGTTCCTCACAGTCTGAAAAGCAAAAAAACACATTCAATTTTCAAGTACGAACTTTCCCTGAGGAGATAAACCAATCGGTATCTCACAATTGGCAATAGGACTCAATTCAGACAGAAAATGTAACTTTTCACACACTGCTGAGATTTGCAAAAGAAACACATATTTTTGTTCCTCACAGTCTGAAAAGCAAAAAAACACATTCAATTTTCAAGTACGAACCTTCCCTGAGGAGATAAACCAATCTGTATCTCACAAATGGCAATAGGACTCAATTCAGAAAGAAAATGTATCTTTAGAAACAGTGTTCTCATTTACAAAAGAAGAACATATTCTTGTTCCTCATAGTCTGAAAAGCACAAAAACACATTCAATTTTCAAGTACGAACTTTCCCTGAGTAGATAAACCAATCTGTATCTCACAAATGGCAATAGGACTCAATTCAGAAAAAAATGTATCTTTAGACACAGTGATCTGATTTACAAAAGAAGCACATATTCTTGTTCCTCATAGTCTGAAAAGCACAAAAATACATTCAATTTTCAAGTACGAACTTTCCCTGAGGAGATAAACCAATCTGTATCTCAAAATTGGCAATAGGACTCAATTCAGAAAGAAAATGTATCTTTAGACACAGTGATCTGATTTACAAAAGAAACACATATTCATGTTTCCCACGGTCTGAAAAGACCAAAAGTCATTCAATTTTCAAACAGGAACTTTCCCTAGAAAGTTAGACCAATGCTGTTTTTTATAACTGGACTCAATTCAGACAGAAAATGTAACTTTTGAAACACTGCTCAGATTTGGAAAAGAAACACATATTCTTGTTCCTCACAGTCTGAAAAGTACAAAAACACATTCAATTTTCAAGTACGAACTTTCCCTGAGGAGATAAACCAATCTGTATCTCACAATTGGCAATAGGACTCAATTCAGACAGAAAATGTAACTTTAGACACAGTGATCTGATTTACAAAAGAAACACATATTCGTGTTTCCCACGGTCTGAGAAAGCCAAAACACATTCAATTTTCAAAAACAAACTTTCCCTAAAAAGTTAGACCAATGCTGTTTTTTATAACTGGACTCAATTCAGGCAGAAAATGTAACTTTTGAAACACTGCTCAGATTTGCAAAAGAAACACGTATTCTTGTTCCTCACAGTCTGAAAAGCACAAAAACACATTCAATTTTCAAGTACGAACTTTCCCTGAGGAGATAAACAAATAGGTATCTCACAATTGGCAATAGGACTCAATTCAGACAGAAAATGTAACTTTTCACACACAGTTCAGATTTGCAAAAAAACACATATTCTTGTTCCTCACAGTCTAAAAAGCACAAAAACACATTCAATTTTCAAGGATGAACTTTCCTTGAGGCGATAAACCAATCTGTATCTCACAATTGGCAATAGGACTTAATTCAGACAGAAAATGTATTTTTAAACACAGTGATCTGATTTACAAAAGAAGCACATATTCTTGTTCCTCACAGTCTGAAAAGTACAAAAACACATTCAATTTTCAAGTATGAACTTTCCCTGAGGAGATAAACCAATCGGTATCTCACAATTGGCAATAGGACTCAATTAAGCTAGAAAATGTAACTTTAGACACAGTGATCTGATTTACAAAAGAAACACATATTCATGTTTCCCACGGTCTGAGAAAGCCAAAACACATTCAATTTTCAAAAACAAACTTTCCCTAAAAAGTTAGACCAATGCTGTTTTTTATAACTGGACTCAATACAGGCAGAAAATGTAACTTTTGAAACACTGCTCAGATTTGCAAAAGAAACACGTATTCTTGTTCCTCACAGTCTGAAAAGCAAAAAAACACATTCAATTTTCAAGTACGAACTTTCCCTGAGGAGATAAACCAATCGGTATCTCACAATTGGCAATAGGACTCAATTCAGACAGAAAATGTAACTTTTCACACACTGCTGAGATTTGCAAAAGAAACACATATTTTTGTTCCTCACAGTCTGAAAAGCAAAAAAACACATTCAATTTTCAAGTACGAACCTTCCCTGAGGAGATAAACCAATCTGTATCTCACAAATGGCAATAGGACTCAATTCAGAAAGAAAATGTATCTTTAGAAACAGTGTTCTTTCTGGTTGTGGGATATTTTCCTTTCCATTCCTTGCTCTTAGATTATAAGTTCCAAAAAAAACTATGATCAGATAATCACAGAACGCTGCTACCCTTGCAGCCCTCTGTTAAACTTGCTCAAGATGTTAAATCCAATTCAGAATAAAAAAAGAAACTCCAAATCAGGATGAAGACTTTATAATCCATAAGTCCAAATCCATATAAACTTTAGGAATTTTATAACCGGTATCCAAGATTGTCCAAACTTTCTGATAACAGCTGCATCTGATGAAGGACTTTACGACACTCATTAGTTACCTCTCGAATTTCCTCGTTAGCATCTGGTTCCTGCTGTTCAGTATCACCATCCTTTTCTTGCGGAGCGTTGGACCTCTGCTGCTGATCATCTTGAATTATAGTATTTTTTAAATCTTGCTCCAGCAGTTCAAGGTCCAGTGCTCCTAGACTAGTTTCACTGGTGTGGTCTATTTTCCCGTGTGAAAAATCCATAGTAAGATCCTCCAAGAAACCAGATTGCACTCCTTGTTCTTTTAACATTCTTTGGTTCATTCTTTGAGTCTCATCCTTCTGTTTACCTTTTACAAGCTCTCTTTCTTGTTTCTTATTCTTAAGGTCTTTCGAGGCTCCCTTAAAAATATTTTTATAAAAATGTTCCGCTTTTTCAATAGTATTCAAGGAATATCTCACTCCATGATATCTAAAAATTATACCGGCTGGTAAGTCCCATCTAAATGGGATATTACTTTTCTTCAATTCTTTAGTTAAGAAAGCAAATTCTTTCCTTTTCTTTAAAACCTTCGATGGTAATTCTTTAAAAATATTAATTTGTTCACCTTCTACTTGCATTCTGGCAGAATAGGACCTTTGTAAGATGTCATCTCTCAACCTTTTATCAGTAAAGTAGACAACAACATCTCTGGATAAGTTCCTTTGTTTGGCTGCTCGTGAGTTGACTCTGTAAATTTTCTCTATACAACCAAGAATTATCTCATCCTCCAACTCTAGTAGTTCAGCAAAAACCTGTGCAATAGTTGCTTTTAAATCTCTCTGGTTTTCTTTAATACCTCTTACTCTAATAGCAGAGGCCATGGTTTTAATTTGAAGCATGATAATATCATTCTGTATAGCCTGATTACAAATCTCAGCTTTCACAAACCTTTCTTGTATTTCTTGAATCTGGGAGCCAATTTCACTGCTAATTTCAGTTACTTTCTCCTCCATTTCAATCACCACATCTGAAAGGTCTGAAATTACTTTAACAATAGTTTGACTTAATTGGTCATGCTTTCCAGCAATCAAATCCATAAGATTCTTCTGTGAGTTTTTAATTTTGTCAACTACACTCGATAAAGGAGTTGTTATAAGTTCTTTTAAGTCCCCTTCTGCCAATCCAGACAATTGCATCATCTCAGCTTTATTCTTTAACTGGCTCAAGGGGGAGCCCCCCCTTCCTTTAGTCATGTTTGTTTTACTTTAAATGGCTTTAGTATACTTTACTTCACTTTGCCATACTTTACTTTAATCCTTGTTTTTTTTTAAAAAAAAAATATCCAAAAAAAAAGGGAAAAAAAAATCCTTCTTACTTTAAGTGACTCTCCCATAGCAAGGCATTCATTTCAAAGCTTCCATTTTCAATTCTTCCAATTAAGACCAGTCGCCATTTTAGAAAAAAAAAGCTTTCTTAGAAACTTTCACTTCTCTTCCTCTCCTTCCCCCCTCCTCTCATTACTCTTCCAAAAAATCAGTAAAAAAATCAGTTAAAGAAAAAAAAATCCATACTTGCTTCATTTTTGCTTCTTTCCTTTGCAGCTTGCTCCATAGACGCTGTGGTGTTGCTTCCAGCGTCTGGCTCCGCTAATTACTTAGCGGAGGACAGTCCCGTCGCGGAGCTTCTCTGGAGGTATAGAGGGGGCCATCCTTCTGAGCCCTCCCCAGGACAAGCGAAACGATCCTGGGGCGACTCAGGGGGCCCTGCCTCACCCCCAGAAGCTCTGCCTGCTCCTCCCGCTGAGGAGCAGGTTGATCGAGCCGCCTGCCAGCTGTGAGGCGGCTCTAACGCGGCGGGATGCCGGCGGGCATGAAGGAGCCCGCCGCCGACGAGGAAGGCGCCACCGGAACTTTTCACACACAGCTCAGATTTGCAAAAAAACACATATTCTTGTTCCTCACAGTCTAAAAAGCACAAAAACACATTCAATTTTCAAGGATGAACTTTCCTTGAGGCGATAAACCAATCTGTATCTCACAATTGGCAATAGGACTTAATTCAGACAGAAAATGTATCTTTAGACACAGTGATCTGATTTACAAAAGAAGCACATATTCTTGTTCCTCACAGTCTGAAAAGTACAAAAACACATTCAATTTTCAAGTATGAACTTTCCCTGAGGAGATAAACCAATCGGTTTCTCACAATTGGCAATAGGACTCAATTAAGCTAGAAAATGTAACTTTAGACACAGTGATCTGATTTACAAAAGAAACACATATTCATGTTTCCCATGGTCTGAAAAACCCAAAACACATTCAATTTTCAAACACAAACTTTCCCTAAAAAGTTAGACCAATGCTGTTTTTGATAACTGGACTCAATTCAGACAGAAAATGTAACTTTTCACACACTGCTCAGATTTGCAAAAGAAACACATATTCTTGTTCCTCAGTCTGAAAAGCACAAAAACACATTCAATTTTCAAGTACGAACTTTCCCTGAGGAGATAAACCAATCTGTATCTCACAATTGGCAAAAGGACTCAATTCAGAAAAAAAATGTAACTTTTGAAACACTGCTCAGATTTGGAAAAGAAACCCATATTCTTTTTCCTCATAGTCTGAAAAGTACAAAAACACATTCAATTTTCAAGTACGAACTTTCCTTGAGGAGATAAACCAATCTGTATCTTACAATTGGCAATAGGACTCAATTCAGAAAGAAAATGTATCTTTAGACACAGTGATCTGATTTACAAAAGAAGCACATATTGTTGTTCCTCACAGTCTGAAAAGCACAAAAACACATTCAATTTTCAAGTACGAACTTTCCCTGAGGAGATAAACCAATCTGTATCTCACAATTGGCAATAGGACTCAATTCAGACAGAAAATGTAACCTTTCACACACTGCTCAGATTTGCAAAAGAAACACATATTCCTGTTCCTCATAGTCTGAAAACCACAAAAACACATTCAATTTTCAAGTACGAACTTTCCCTGAGGAGTTAAACCAATCTGTATCTCACAATTGGCAATAGGACTCAATTCAGAAAGAAAATGTATCTTTAGACACAGTGATCTGATTTACAAAAGAAACACATATTCATGTTTCCCACGGTCTGAAAAGACCAAAAGTCATTCAATTTTCAAACACAAACTTTCCCTAGAAAGTTAGACCAAAGCTCTTTTTTATAACTGGACTCAATTCAGGCAGAAAATGTAACTTTTGAAACACAGGATCAGATTTGCAAAAGAAACACATATTCTTGTTCCTCACAGTCTGAAAAGCAAAAAAACACATTCAATTTTCAAGTACGAACTTTCCCTGAGGAGATAAACCAATCTGTATCTAACAATTGGCAATAGGACTCAATTCAGAAAAAAATGTATCTTTAGACACAGTGATCTGATTTACAAAAGAAGCACATATTCTTGTTCCTCATAGTCTGAAAAGCAAAAAAATACATTCAATTTTCAAGTACGAACTTTCCCTGAGGAGTTAAACCAATCTGTATCTCACAATTGGCAATAGGACTCAATTCAGAAAGAAAATGTATCTTTAGACACAGTGATCTGATTTACAAAAGAAACACATATTCATGTTTCCCACGGTCTGAGAAAGCCAAAAAACATTCAATTTTCAAAAACAAACTTTCCCTAAAAAGTTAGACCAATGCTGTTTTTTATAACTGGACTCAATTCAGGCAGAAAATGTAACTTTTGAAACACTGCTCAGATTTGCAAAAGAAACACGTATTCTTGTTCCTCACAGTCTGAAAAGCAAAAAAACACATTCAATTTTCAAGTACGAACTTTCCCTGAGGAGATAAACCAATCTGTATCTCACAATTGGCAATAGGACTCAATTCAGACAGAAAATGTAACTTTTCACACACTGCTGAGATTTGCAAAAGAAACACATATTTTTGTTCCTCACAGTCTGAAAAGCAAAAAAACACATTCAATTTTCAAGTACGAACCTTCCCTGAGGAGATAAACCAATCTGTATCTCACAAATGGCAATAGGACTCAATTCAGAAAGAAAATGTATCTTTAGAAACAGTGTTCTCATTTACAAAAGAAGAACATATTCTTGTTCCTCATAGTCTGAAAAGCACAAAAACACATTCAATTTTCAAGTACGAACTTTCCCTGAGTAGATAAACCAATCTGTATCTCACAAATGGCAATAGGACTCAATTCAGAAAAAAATGTATCTTTAGACACAGTGATCTGATTTACAAAACAAGCACATATTCTTGTTCCTCATAGTCTGAAAAGCACAAAAATACATTCAATTTTCAAGTACGAACTTTCCCTGAGGAGATAAACCAATCTGTATCTCACAAATGGCAATAGGACTCAATTCAGAAAGAAAATGTATCTTTAGACACAGTGATCTGATTTACAAAAGAAACACATATTCATGTTTCCCACGGTCTGAGAAAGCCAAAACACATTCAATTTTCAAAAACAAACTTTCCCTAAAAAGTTAGACCAATGCTGTTTTTTATAACTGGACTCAATTCAGGCAGAAAATATAACTTTTCAAACACTGCTCAGATTTGGAAAAGAAACACATATTCTTGTTCCTCACAGTCTGAAAAGCAAAAAAACACATTCAATTTTCAAGTACGAACTTTCCCTGAGGAGATAAACCAATCGGTATCTCACAATTGGCAATAGGACTCAATTCAGACAGAAAATGTAACTTTTCACACACAGCTCAGATTTGCAAAAGAAACACATATTCTTGTTCCTCACAGTCTGAAAAGTACAAAAACACATTCAATTTTCAAGTATGAACTTTCCCTGAGGAGATAAACCAATCGGTATCTCACAATTGGCAATAGGACTCAATTAAGCTAGAAAATGTAACTTTAGACACAGTGATCTGATTTACAAAAGAAACACATATTCATGTTTCCCACGGTCTGAGAAAGCCAAAACACATTCAATTTTCAAAAACAAACTTTCCCTAAAAAGTTAGACCAATGCTGTTTTTTATAACTGGACTCAATTCAGGCAGAAAATATAACTTTTGAAACACTGCTCAGATTTGGAAAAGAAACACATATTCTTGTTCCTCACAGTCTGAAAAGTACAAAAACACATTCAATTTTCAAGTACGAACTTTCCCTGAGGAGATAAACCAATCGGTATCTCACAATTGGTAATAGGACTCAATTCAGACAGAAAATGTAACTTTTCACACACTGCTCAGATTTGCAAAAGAAACACATATTCTTGTTCCTCACAGTCTGAAAAGCAAAAAAAAAACATTCAATTTTCAAGTACGAACTTTCCCTGAGGAGATAAACCAATCTGTATCTCACAATTGGCAATAGGACTCAATTCAGACAGAAAATGTAACTTTTCACACACAGCTCAGATTTGCAAAAAAACACATATTCTTGTTCCTCACAGTCTGAAAAGCAAAAAAAAAACATTCAATTTTCAAGTACGAACTTTCCCTGAGGAGATAAACCAATCTGTATCTCACAATTGGCAATAGGACTCAATTCAGACAGAAAATGTAACTTTTCACACACAGCTCAGATTTGCAAAAAAACACATATTCTTGTTCCTCACAGTCTAAAAAGCAAAAAAAAACATTCAATTTTCAAGGATGAACTTTCCTTGAGGCGATAAACCAATCTGTATCTCACAATTGGCAATAGGACTTAATTCAGACAGAAAATGTATCTTTAGACACAGTGATCTGATTTACAAAAGAAGCACATATTCTTGTTCCTCACAGTCTGAAAAGTACAAAAACACATTCAATTTTCAAATATGAACTTTCCCTGAGGAGATAAACCAATCGGTATCTCACAATTGGCAATAGGACTCAATTAAGCTAGAAAATGTAACTTTAGACACAGTGATCCCATTTACAAAAGATACACATATTCATGTTTCCCATGGTCTGAAAAACCCAAAACACATTCAATTTTCAAACACAAACTTTCCCTAAAAAGTTAGACCAATGCTGTTTTTGATAACTGGAGTCAATTCAGACAGAAAATGTAACTTTTCACACACTGCTCAGATTTGCAAAAGAAACACATATTCTTGTTCCTCAGTCTGAAAAGCACAAAAACACATTCAATTTTCAAGTACGAACTTTCCCTGAGGAGATAAACCAATCTGTATCTCACAATTGGCAAAAGGACTCAATTCAGAAAAAAAATGTAACTTTTGAAACACTGCTCAGATTTGGAAAAGAAACCCATATTCTTTTTCCTCATAGTCTGAAAAGTACAAAAACACATTCAATTTTCAAGTACGAACTTTCCTTGAGGAGATAAACCAATCTGTATCTTACAATTGGCAATAGGACTCAATTCAGAAAGAAAATGTATCTTTAGACACAGTGATCTGATTTACAAAAGAAGCACATATTGTTGTTCCTCACAGTCTGAAAAGCACAAAAACACATTCAATTTTCAAGTACGAACTTTCCCTGAGGAGATAAACCAATCTGTATCTCACAATTGGCAATAGGACTCAATTCAGACAGAAAATGTAACCTTTCACACACTGCTCAGATTTGCAAAAGAAACACATATTCCTGTTCCTCATAGTCTGAAAACCACAAAAACACATTCAATTTTCAAGTACGAACTTTCCTTGAGGAGGTAAAACAAATCTGTATCTTTCAATTGGCAATAGGTCTCAATTAAGCTAGTAAACGTAGCTTTAAACCCAGTGATCCGATTTTCAAAAGAAACATATATTCATGTTTCCCACGGTCTGAAAAGACCAAAAGTCATTCAATTTTCAAACACAAACTTTCCCTAGAAAGTTAGACCAAAGCTCTTTTTTATAACTGGACTCAATTCAGGCAGAAAATGTAACTTTTGAAACACTGATCAGATTTGCAAAAGAAACACATACTCTTGTTCCTCACAGTCTGAAAAGCAAAAAAACACATTCAATTTTCAAGTACGAACTTTCCCTGAGGAGATAAACCAATCTGTATCTCACAATTGGCAAAAGGACTCAATTCAGAAAAAAAATGTAACTTTTGAAACACTGCTCAGATTTGGAAAAGAAACCCATATTCTTTTTCCTCATAGTCTGAAAAGTACAAAAACACATTCAATTTTCAAGTACGAAGTTTCCTTGAGGAGATAAACCAATCTGTATCTTACAATTGGCAATAGGACTCAATTAAGCTAGAAAACGTAACTTTAAACCCAGTGATCCGATTTTCAAAAGAAACATATATTCATGTTTCCCACGGTCTGAAAAGACCAAAAGTCATTCAATTTTCAAACAGGAACTTTCCCTAGAAAGTTAGACCAATGCTGTTTTTTATAACTGGACTCAATTCAGGCAGAAAATGTAACTTTTGAAACACTGATCAGATTTGCAAAAGAAACACATATTCTTGTTCTTCACCGTCTGAAAAGCACGAAAACACATTCAATTTTCAAGTACGAACCCTCCCTGAGGAGATAAACCAATCGGTATCTCACAATTGGCAATAGGACTCAATTCAGAAAGAAAATGTATCTTTAGACACAGTGATCTGATTTACAAAAGAAGCACATATTCTTGTTCCTCATACTCTGAAAAGCACAAAAATACATTCAATTTTCAAGTACGAACTTTCCCTGAGGAGATAAACCAATCTGTATCTCACAATTGGCAATAGGACTCAATTCAGAAAGAAAATGTATCTTTAGACACAGTGATCTGATTTACAAAAGAAACACATATTCATGTTTCCCACGGTCTGAGAAAGCCAAAACACATTCAATTTTCAAAAACAAACTTTCCCTAAAAAGTTAGACCAATGCTGTTTTTTATAACTGGACTCAATTCAGGCAGAAAATGTAACTTTTCACACACTGCTCAGATTTGCAAAAGAAACACATATTCTTCTTCCTCACAGTCTGAAAACCACAAAAACACATTCAATTTTCAAGTACGAACTTTCCCTGAGGAGTTAAACCAATCTGTATCTCACAAATGGCAATAGGACTCAATTCAGACAGAAAATGTAACTTTTCACACACAGCTCAGATTTGCAAAAGAAACACATATTCTTGTTCCTCACAGTCTAAAAAGCACAAAAACACATTCAATTTTCAAGGACGAACTTTCCTTGAGGCGATAAACCAATCTGTATCTCACAATTAGCAATAGGACTTAATTCAGAAAAAAAATGTAACTTTTGAAACACTGCTCAGATTTGGAAAAGAAACCCATATTCTTTTTCCTCATAGTCTGAAAAGTACAAAAACACATTCAATTTTCAAGTACGAAGTTTCCTTGAGGAGATAAACCAATCTGTATCTTACAATTGGCAATAGGACTCAATTAAGCTAGAAAACGTAACTTTAAACCCAGTGATCCGATTTTCAAAAGAAACATATATTCATGTTTCCCACGGTCTGAAAAGACCAAAAGTCATTCAATTTTCAAACAGGAACTTTCCCTAGAAAGTTAGACCAATGCTGTTTTTTATAACTGGACTCAATTCAGGCAGAAAATGTAACTTTTGAAACACTGATCAGATTTGCAAAAGAAACACATATTCTTGTTCCTCACAGTCTGAAAAGTACAAAAACACATTCAATTTTCAAGTACAAACTTTCCCTGAGGAGATAAACCAATCGGTATCTCACAATTGGCAATAGGACTCAATTCAGACAGAAAATGTAACTTTTGAAACACTGCTCAGATTTGCAAAAGAAGCACATATTCTTGTTCTTCACAGTCTGAAAAGCACGAAAACACATTCAATTTTCAAGTACGAACCCTCCCTGAGTAGATAAACCAATCTGTATCTTACAATTGGCAATAGGACTCAATTAAGCTAGAAAACGTAACTTTAAACCCAGTGATCCGATTTTCAAAAGAAACATATATTCATGTTTCCCACGGTCTGAAAAGACCAAAAGTCATTCAATTTTCAAACAGGAACTTTCCCTAGAAAGTTAGACCAATGCTGTTTTTTATAACTGGACTCAATTCAGGCAGAAAATGTAACTTTTGAAACACTGATCAGATTTGCAAAAGAAACACATATTCTTGTTCCTCACAGTCTGAAAAGTACAAAAACACATTCAATTTTCAAGTACAAACTTTCCCTGAGGAGATAAACCAATCGGTATCTCACAATTGGCAATAGGACTCAATTCAGACAGAAAATGTAACTTTTGAAACACTGCTCAGATTTGCAAAAGAAGCACATATTCTTGTTCTTCACAGTCTGAAAAGCACGAAAACACATTCGATTTTCAAGTACGAACTTTCCCTGAGGAGATAAACCAATCGGTATCTCACAATTGGCAATTGGACTCAATTCAGAAAGAAAATGTATCTTTAGAAACAGTGTTCTCATTTACAAAAGAAGCACATATTCTTGTTCCTCATAGTCTGAAAAGCAGAAAAACACATTCAATTTTCAAGTACGAAGTTTCCTTGAGGAGATAAACCAATCTGTATCTTACAATTGGCAATAGGACTCAATTAAGCTAGAAAACGTAACTTTAAACCCAGTGATCCAATTTTCAAAAGAAACATATATTCATGTTTCCCACGGTCTGAAAAGACCAAAAGTCATTCAATTTTCAAACAGGAACTTTCCCTAGAAAGTTAGACCAATGCTGTTTTTTATAACTGGACTCAATTCAGGCGGAAAATGTAACTTTTGAAACACTGCTCAGATTTGCAAAAGAAACACGTATTCTTGTTCCTCACAGTCTGAATAGCAAAAAAACACATTCAATTTTCAAGTACGAACTTTCCCTGAGGAGATAAACCAATCGGTATCTCACAATTGGCAATAGGACTCAATTCAGACAGAAAATGTAACTTTTCACACACTGCTCAGATTTGCAAAAGAAACACATATTCTTCTTCCTCACAGTCTGAAAAGCAAAAAAAACACATTCAATTTTCAAGTACGATCCTTCCCTGAGGAGATAAACCAATCTGTATCTCACAAATGGCAATTGGACTCAATTCAGAAAGAAAATGTATCTTTAGAAACAGTGTTCTCATTTACAAAAGAAGCACATATTCTTGTTCCTCATAGTCTGAAAAGCAGAAAAACACATTCAATTTTCAAGTACGAAGTTTCCTTGAGGAGATAAACCAATCTGTATCTTACAATTGGCAATAGGACTCAATTAAGCTAGAAAACGTAACTTTAAACCCAGTGATCCAATTTTCAAAAGAAACATATATTCATGTTTCCCACGGTCTGAAAAGACCAAAAGTCATTCAATTTTCAAACAGGAACTTTCCCTAGAAAGTTAATCAAAAGCTCTTTTTTATAACTGGACTCAATTCAGGCAGAAAATGTAACTTTTGAAACAATGCTCAGATTTGGAAAGAAACACATATTCTTGTTCCTCACAGTCTGAAAAGTACAAAAACACATTCAATTTTCAAGTACAAACTTTCCCTGAGGAGATAAACCAATCGGTATCTCACAATTGGCAATAGGACTCAATTCAGACAGAAAATGTAACTTTTGAAACACTGCTCAGATTTGCAAAAGAAGCACATATTCTTGTTCTTCACAGTCTGAAAAGCACGAAAACACATTCAATTTTCAAGTACGAACCCTCCCTGAGTAGATAAACCAATCTGTATCTCACAATTGGCAATAGGACTCAATTCAGAAAGAAAATGTATCTTTAGAAACAGTGTTCTCATTTACAAAAGAAGCACATATTCTTGTTCCTCATAGTCTGAAAAGCACAAAAATACATTCAATTTTCAAGTACGAACTTTCCCTGAGGAGATAAACCAATCTGTATCTCACAATTGGCAATAGGACTCAATTCAGAAAGAAAATGTATCTTTAGACACAGTGATCTGATTTACAAAAGAAACACATATTCATGTTTCCCACGGTCTGAGAAAGCCAAAACACATTCAATTTTCAAAAACAAACTTTCCCTAAAAAGTTAGACCAATGCTATTTTTTATAACTGGACTCAATTCAGGCAGAAAATGTAACTTTTGAAACACTGCTCAGATTTGCAAAAGAAACACGTATTCTTGTTCCTCACAGTCTGAATAGCAAAAAAACACATTCAATTTTCAAGTACGAACTTTCCCTGAGGAGATAAACCAATCGGTATCTCACAATTGGCAATAGGACTCAATTCAGACAGAAAATGTAACTTTTCACACACTGCTCAGATTTGCAAAAGAAACACATATTCTTCTTCCTCACAGTCTGAAAAGCAAAAAAAACACATTCAATTTTCAAGTACGAACTTTCCCTGAGGAGATAAACCAATCTGTATCTCACAAATGGCAATTGGACTCAATTCAGAAAGAAAATGTATCTTTAGAAACAGTGTTCTCATTTACAAAAGAAGCACATATTCTTGTTCCTCATAGTCTGAAAAGCAGAAAAACACATTCAATTTTCAAGTACGAAGTTTCCTTGAGGAGATAAACCAATCTGTATCTTACAATCGGCAATAGGACTCAATTAAGCTAGAAAACGTAACTTTAAACCCAGTGATCCAATTTTCAAAAGAAACATATATTCATGTTTCCCACGGTCTGAAAAGACCAAAAGTCATTCAATTTTCAAACAGGAACTTTCCCTAGAAAGTTAGACCAATGCTGTTTTTTATAACTGGACTCAATTCAGGCAGAAAATGTAACTTTTGAAACACTGATCAGATTTGCAAAAGAAACACATATTCTTGTTCCTCACAGTCTGAAAAGTACAAAAACACATTCAATTTTCAAGTACAAACTTTCCCTGAGGAGATAAACCAATCTGTGTCTCACAAATGGCAATAGGACTCAATTCAGAAAGAAAATGTATCTTTAGACACAGTGATCTGATTTACAAAAGAAGCACATATTCTTGTTCCTCATAGTCTGAAAAGCACAAAAATACATTCAATTTTCAAGTACGAACTTTCCCTGAGGAGATAAACCAATCTGTATCTCACAATTGGCAAAAGGACTCAATTCAGAAAGAAAATGTATCTTTAGACACAGTGATCTGATTTACAAAAGAAACACATATTCATGTTTCCCACGGTCGGAGAAAGCCAAAACACATTCAATTTTCAAAAACAAACTTTCCCTAAAAAGTTAGACCAATGCTGTTTTTTATAACTGGACTCAATTCAGGCAGAAAATGTAACTTTTCACACACTGCTCAGATTTGCAAAAGAAACACATATTCTTCTTCCTCACAGTCTGAAAAGCAAAAAAAACACATTCAATTTTCAAGTACGAACCTTCCCTGAGGAGATAAACCAATCTGTATCTCACAAACGGCAATAGGACTCAATTCAGAAAGAAAATGTATCTTTAGAAACAGTGTTCTCATTTACAAAAGAAGCACATATTCTTGTTCCTCATAGTCTGAAAAGCACAAAAACACATTCATTTTTCAAGTACGAACTTTCCCTCAGTAGATAAACCAATCTGTGTCTCACAAATGGCAATAGGACTCAATTCAGAAAAAAATGTATCTTTAGACACAGTGATCTGATTTACAAAAGAAGCACATATTCTTGTTCCTCACAGTCTGAAAAGCACGAAAACACATTCACTTTTCAAGTACGAACTTTCCTTGAGGAGATAAACCAATCTGTATCTTACAATTGGCAATAGGACTCAATTAAGTTAGAAAACGTAACTTTAAACCCAGTGATCCGATTTTGAAAACAAACATATATTCATGTTTCCCACGGTCTGAAAACACCCAAAGTTATTCAATTTTCAAACACGAACTTTCCCTAGAAAGTTAATCAAAAGCTCTTTTTTATAACTGGACTCAATTCAGGCAGAAAATGTAACTTTTGAAACAATGCTCAGATTTGGAAAGAAACACATATTCTTGTTCCTCACAGTCTGAAAAGTACAAAAACACATTCAATTTTCAAGTACGAACTTTCCCTGAGGAGATAAACCAATCTGTATCTCACAATTGGCAATAGGACTCAATTCAGAAAAAAATGTATCTTTAGACACAGTGATCTGATTTACAAAAGAAGCACATATTCTTGTTCCTCATAGTCTGAAAAGAACAAAAATACATTCAATTTTCAAGTACGAACTTTCCCTGAGGAGTTAAACCAATCTGTATCTCACAATTGGCAATAGGACTCAATTCAGAAAGAAAATGTATCTATAGACACAGTGATCTGATTTACAAAAGAAACACATATTCATGTTTCCCACGGTCTGAGAAAGCCAAAAAACATTCAATTTTCAAAAACAAACTTTCCCTAAAAAGTTAGACCAATGCTGTTTTTTATAACTGGACTCAATTCAGGCAGAAAATGTAACTTTTGAAACACTGCTCAGATTTGCAAAAGAAACACGTATTCTTGTTCCTCACAGTCTGAAAAGCAAAAAAACACATTCAATTTTCAAGTACGAACTTTCCCTGAGGAGATAAACCAATCTGTATCTCACAATTGGCAACAGGACTCAATTCAGACAGAAAATGTAACTTTTCACACACTGCTGAGATTTGCAAAAGAAACACATATTTTTGTTCCTCAAAGTCTGAAAAGCAAAAAAACACATTCAATTTTCAAGTACGAACCCTCCCTGAGGAGATAAACCAATCTGTATCTCACAAATGGCAATAGGACTCAATTCAGAAAGAAAATGTATCTTTAGAAACAGTGTTCTCATTTACAAAAGAAGAACATATTCTTGTTCCTCATAGTCTGAAAAGCACAAAAACACATTCAATTTTCAAGTACGAACTTTCCCTGAGTAGATAAACCAATCTGTATCTCACAAATGGCAATAGGACTCAATTCAGAAAAAAATGTATCTTTAGACACAGTGATCTGATTTACAAAAGAAGCACATATTCTTGTTCCTCATAGTCTGAAAAGCACAAAAATACATTCAATTTTCAAGTACGAACTTTCCCTGAGGAGATAAACCAATCTGTATCTCACAAATGGCAATAGGACTCAATTCAGAAAGAAAATGTATCTTTAGACACAGTGATCTGATTTACAAAAGAAACACATATTCATGTTTCCCACGGTCTGAGAAAGCCAAAACACATTCAATTTTCAAAAACAAACTTTCCCTAAAAAGTTAGACCAATGCTGTTTTTTATAACTGGACTCAATTCAGGCAGAAAATATAACTTTTGAAACACTGCTCAGATTTGGAAAAGAAACACATATTCTTGTTCCTCACAGTCTGAAATGTACAAAAACACATTCAATTTTCAAGTACGAACTTTCCCTGAGGAGATAAACCAATCGGTATCTCACAATTGGCAATAGGACTCAATTCAGACAGAAAATGTAACTTTTCACACACTGCTCAGATTTGCAAAAGAAACACATATTCTTGTTCCTCACAGTCTGAAAAGCAAAAAAAAAACATTCAATTTTCAAGTACGAACCCTCCCTGAGTAGATAAACCAATCTGTATCTCACAATTGGGAATAGGACTCAATTCAGAAAGAAAATGTATCTTTAGACACAGTGATCTGATTTACAAAAGAAGCACATATTCTTGTTCCTCATAGTCTGAAAAGCACAAAAATACATTCAATTTTCAAGTACGAACTTTCCCTGAGGAGATAAACAAATCGGTATCTCACAATTGGCAATAGGACTCAATTCAGACAGAAAATGTAACTTTAGACACAGTGATCCCATTTACAAAAGATACACATATTCATGTTTCCCATGGTCTGAAAAAGCCAAAACACATTCAATTTTCCAACACAAACTTTCCCTAAAAAGTTAGACCAATGCTGTTTTTGATAACTGGACTCAATTCAGACAGAAAATGAAACTTTTCACACACTGCTCAGATTTGCAAAAGAAACACATATTCTTGTTCCTCAGTCTGAAAAGCACAAAAACACATTCAATTTTCAAGTACGAACTTTCCCTGAGGAGATAAACCAATCTGTATCTCACAATTGGCAAAAGGACTCAATTCAGAAAAAAAATGTAACTTTTGAAACACTGCTCAGATTTGGAAAAGAAACCCATATTCTTTTTCCTCATAGTCTGAAAAGTACAAAAACACATTCAATTTTCAAGTACGAAGTTTCCTTGAGGAGATAAACCAATCTGTATCTTACAATTGGCAATAGGACTCAATTAAGCTAGAAAACGTAACTTTAAACCCAGTGATCCGATTTTCAAAAGAAACATATATTCATGTTTCCCACGGTCTGAAAAGACCAAAAGTCATTCAATTTTCAAACAGGAACTTTCCCTAGAAAGTTAGACCAATGCTGTTTTTTATAACTGGACTCAATTCAGGCAGAAAATGTAACTTTTGAAACACTGATCAGATTTGCAAAAGAAACACATATTCTTGTTCTTCACAGTCTGAAAAGCACGAAAACACATTCAATTTTCAAGTACGAACCCTCCCTGAGGAGATAAACCAAACTGTATCTCACAATTGGCAATAGGACTCAATTCAGAAAGAAAATGTATCTTTAGACACAGTGATCTGATTTACAAAAAAAGCACATATTCTTGTTCCTCATAGTCTGAAAAGCACAAAAATACATTCAATTTTCAAGTACGAACTTTCCCTGAGGAGATAAACCAATCTGTATCTCACAATTGGCAATAGGACTCAATTCAGAAAGAAAATGTATCTTTAGACACAGTGATCTGATTTACAAAAGAAGCACATATTCTTGTTCCTCATAGTCTGAAAAGCACAAAAATACATTCAATTTTCAAGTACGAACTTTCCCTGAGGAGATAAACCAATCTGTATCTCACAATTGGCAATAGGACTCAATTCAGAAAGAAAATGTATCTTTAGACACAGTGATCTGATTTACAAAAGAAACACATATTCATGTTTCCCACGGTCTGAGAAAGCCAAAACACATTCAATTTTCAAAAACAAACTTTCCCTAAAAAGTTAGACCAATGCTGTTTTTTATAACTGGACTCAATTCAGGCAGAAAATGTAACTTTTCACACACTGCTCAGATTTGCAAAAGAAACACATATTCTTCTTCCTCACAGTCTGAAAAGCAAAAAAAACACATTCAATTTTCAAGTACGAACCTTCCCTGAGGAGATAAACCAATCTGTATCTCACAAATGGCAATAGGACTCAATTAAGCTAGAAAACGTAACTTTAAACCCAGTGATCCAATTTTCAAAAGAAACATATATTCATGTTTCCCACGGTCTGAAAAGACCAAAAGTCATTCAATTTTCAAACAGGAACTTTCCCTAGAAAGTTAGACCAATGCTGTTTTTTATAACTGGACTCAATTCAGGCGGAAAATGTAACTTTTGAAACACTGCTCAGATTTGCAAAAGAAACACGTATTCTTGTTCCTCACAGTCTGAATAGCAAAAAAACACATTCAATTTTCAAGTACGAACTTTCCCTGAGGAGATAAACCAATCGGTATCTCACAATTGGCAATAGGACTCAATTCAGACAGAAAATGTAACTTTTCACACACTGCTCAGATTTGCAAAAGAAACACATATTCTTCTTCCTCACAGTCTGAAAAGCAAAAAAAACACATTCAATTTTCAAGTACGATCCTTCCCTGAGGAGATAAACCAATCTGTATCTCACAAATGGCAATTGGACTCAATTCAGAAAGAAAATGTATCTTTAGAAACAGTGTTCTCATTTACAAAAGAAGCACATATTCTTGTTCCTCATAGTCTGAAAAGCAGAAAAACACATTCAATTTTCAAGTACGAAGTTTCCTTGAGGAGATAAACCAATCTGTATCTTACAATTGGCAATAGGACTCAATTAAGCTAGAAAACGTAACTTTAAACCCAGTGATCCAATTTTCAAAAGAAACATATATTCATGTTTCCCACGGTCTGAAAAGACCAAAAGTCATTCAATTTTCAAAGAGGAACTTTCCCTAGAAAGTTAATCAAAAGCTCTTTTTTATAACTGGACTCAATTCAGGCAGAAAATGTAACTTTTGAAACAATGCTCAGATTTGGAAAAGAAACACATATTCTTGTTCCTCACAGTCTGAAAAGTACAAAAACACATTCAATTTTCAAGTACAAACTTTCCCTGAGGAGATAAACCAATCGGTATCTCACAATTGGCAATAGGACTCAATTCAGACAGAAAATGTAACTTTTGAAACACTGCTCAGATTTGCAAAAGAAGCACATATTCTTGTTCTTCACAGTCTGAAAAGCACGAAAACACATTCAATTTTCAAGTACGAACCCTCCCTGAGTAGATAAACCAATCTGTATCTCACAATTGGCAATAGGACTCAATTCAGAAAGAAAATGTATCTTTAGACACAGTGATCTGCTTTACAAAAGAAGCACATATTCTTGTTCCTCATAGTCTGAAAAGCACAAAAATACATTCAATTTTCAAGTACGAACTTTCCCTGAGGAGATAAACCAATCTGTATCTCACAATTGGCAATAGGACTCAATTCAGAAAGAAAATGTATCTTTAGACACAGTGATCTGATTTACAAAAGAAACACATATTCATGTTTCCCACGGTCTGAGAAAGCCAAAACACATTCAATTTTCAAAAACAAACTTTCCCTAAAAAGTTAGACCAATGCTATTTTTTATAACTGGACTCAATTCAGGCAGAAAATGTAACTTTTGAAACACTGCTCAGATTTGCAAAAGAAACACGTATTCTTGTTCCTCACAGTCTGAATAGCAAAAAAACACATTCAATTTTCAAGTACGAACTTTCCCTGAGGAGATAAACCAATCGGTATCTCACAATTGGCAATAGGACTCAATTCAGACAGAAAATGTAACTTTTCACACACTGCTCAGATTTGCAAAAGAAACACATATTCTTCTTCCTCACAGTCTGAAAAGCAAAAAAAACACATTCAATTTTCAAGTACGAACTTTCCCTGAGGAGATAAACCAATCTGTATCTCACAAATGGCAATTGGACTCAATTCAGAAAGAAAATGTATCTTTAGAAACAGTGTTCTCATTTACAAAAGAAGCACATATTCTTGTTCCTCATAGTCTGAAAAGCAGAAAAACACATTCAATTTTCAAGTACGAAGTTTCCTTGAGGAGATAAACCAATCTGTATCTTACAATCGGCAATAGGACTCAATTAAGCTAGAAAACGTAACTTTAAACCCAGTGATCCAATTTTCAAAAGAAACATATATTCATGTTTCCCACGGTCTGAAAAGACCAAAAGTCATTCAATTTTCAAACAGGAACTTTCCCTAGAAAGTTAGACCAATGCTGTTTTTTATAACTGGACTCAATTCAGGCAGAAAATGTAACTTTTGAAACACTGATCAGATTTGCAAAAGAAACACATATTCTTGTTCCTCATAGTCTGAAAAGTACAAAAACACATTCAATTTTCAAGTACAAACTTTCCCTGAGGAGATAAACCAATCTGTGTCTCACAAATGGCAATAGGACTCAATTCAGAAAGAAAATGTATCTTTAGACACAGTGATCTGATTTACAAAAGAAGCACATATTCTTGTTCCTCATAGTCTGAAAAGCACAAAAATACATTCAATTTTCAAGTACGAACTTTCCCTGAGGAGATAAACCAATCTGTATCTCACAATTGGCAAAAGGACTCAATTCAGAAAGAAAATGTATCTTTAGACACAGTGATCTGATTTACAAAAGAAACACATATTCATGTTTCCCACGGTCGGAGAAAGCCAAAACACATTCAATTTTCAAAAACAAACTTTCCCTAAAAAGTTAGACCAATGCTGTTTTTTATAACTGGACTCAATTCAGGCAGAAAATGTAACTTTTCACACACTGCTCAGATTTGCAAAAGAAACACATATTCTTCTTCCTCACAGTCTGAAAAGCAAAAAAAACACATTCAATTTTCAAGTACGAACCTTCCCTGAGGAGATAAACCAATCTGTATCTCACAAATGGCAATAGGACTCAATTCAGAAAGAAAATGTATCTTTAGAAACAGTGTTCTCATTTACAAAAGAAGCACATATTCTTGTTCCTCATAGTCTGAAAAGCACAAAAACACATTCATTTTTCAAGTACGAACTTTCCCTCAGTAGATAAACCAATCTGTGTCTCACAAATGGCAATAGGACTCAATTCAGAAAAAAATGTATCTTTAGACACAGTGATCTGATTTACAAAAGAAGCACATATTCTTGTTCCTCACAGTCTGAAAAGCACGAAAACACATTCACTTTTCAAGTACGAACTTTCCTTGAGGAGATAAACCAATCTGTATCTTACAATTGGCAATAGGACTCAATTAAGTTAGAAAACGTAACTTTAAACCCAGTGATCCGATTTTGAAAACAAACATATATTCATGTTTCCCACGGTCTGAAAACACCCAAAGTTATTCAATTTTCAAACACGAACTTTCCCTAGAAAGTTAATCAAAAGCTCTTTTTTATAACTGGACTCAATTCAGGCAGAAAATGTAACTTTTGAAACAATGCTCAGATTTGGAAAGAAACACATATTCTTGTTCCTCACAGTCTGAAAAGTACAAAAACACATTCAATTTTCAAGTACGAACTTTCCCTGAGGAGATAAACCAATCTGTATCTCACAATTGGCAATAGGACTCAATTCAGAAAAAAATGTATCTTTAGACACAGTGATCTGATTTACAAAAGAAGCACATATTCTTGTTCCTCATAGTCTGAAAAGAACAAAAATACATTCAATTTTCAAGTACGAACTTTCCCTGAGGAGTTAAACCAATCTGTATCTCACAATTGGCAATAGGACTCAATTCAGAAAGAAAATGTATCTTTAGACACAGTGATCTGATTTACAAAAGAAACACATATTCATGTTTCCCACGGTCTGAGAAAGCCAAAAAACATTCAATTTTCAAAAACAAACTTTCCCTAAAAAGTTAGACCAATGCTGTTTTTTATAACTGGACTCAATTCAGGCAGAAAATGTAACTTTTGAAACACTGCTCAGATTTGCAAAAGAAACACGTATTCTTGTTCCTCACAGTCTGAAAAGCAAAAAAACACATTCAATTTTCAAGTACGAACTTTCCCTGAGGAGATAAACCAATCTGTATCTCACAATTGGCAACAGGACTCAATTCAGACAGAAAATGTAACTTTTCACACACTGCTGAGATTTGCAAAAGAAACACATATTTTTGTTCCTCAAAGTCTGAAAAGCAAAAAAACACATTCAATTTTCAAGTACGAACCCTCCCTGAGGAGATAAACCAATCTGTATCTCACAAATGGCAATAGGACTCAATTCAGAAAGAAAATGTATCTTTAGAAACAGTGTTCTCATTTACAAAAGAAGAACATATTCTTGTTCCTCATAGTCTGAAAAGCACAAAAACACATTCAATTTTCAAGTACGAACTTTCCCTGAGTAGATAAACCAATCTGTATCTCACAAATGGCAATAGGACTCAATTCAGAAAAAAATGTATCTTTAGACACAGTGATCTGATTTACAAAAGAAGCACATATTCTTGTTCCTCATAGTCTGAAAAGCACAAAAATACATTCAATTTTCAAGTACGAACTTTCCCTGAGGAGATAAACCAATCTGTATCTCACAAATGGCAATAGGACTCAATTCAGAAAGAAAATGTATCTTTAGACACAGTGATCTGATTTACAAAAGAAACACATATTCATGTTTCCCACGGTCTGAGAAAGCCAAAACACATTCAATTTTCAAAAACAAACTTTCCCTAAAAAGTTAGACCAATGCTGTTTTTTATAACTGGACTCAATTCAGGCAGAAAATATAACTTTTGAAACACTGCTCAGATTTGGAAAAGAAACACATATTCTTGTTCCTCACAGTCTGAAATGTACAAAAACACATTCAATTTTCAAGTACGAACTTTCCCTGAGGAGATAAACCAATCGGTATCTCACAATTGGCAATAGGACTCAATTCAGACAGAAAATGTAACTTTTCACACACTGCTCAGATTTGCAAAAGAAACACATATTCTTGTTCCTCACAGTCTGAAAAGCAAAAAAAAAACATTCAATTTTCAAGTACGAACCCTCCCTGAGTAGATAAACCAATCTGTATCTCACAATTGGGAATAGGACTCAATTCAGAAAGAAAATGTATCTTTAGACACAGTGATCTGATTTACAAAAGAAGCACATATTCTTGTTCCTCATAGTCTGAAAAGCACAAAAATACATTCAATTTTCAAGTACGAACTTTCCCTGAGGAGATAAACAAATCGGTATCTCACAATTGGCAATAGGACTCAATTCAGACAGAAAATGTAACTTTAGACACAGTGATCCCATTTACAAAAGATACACATATTCATGTTTCCCATGGTCTGAAAAAGCCAAAACACATTCAATTTTCCAACACAAACTTTCCCTAAAAAGTTAGACCAATGCTGTTTTTGATAACTGGACTCAATTCAGACAGAAAATGAAACTTTTCACACACTGCTCAGATTTGCAAAAGAAACACATATTCTTGTTCCTCAGTCTGAAAAGCACAAAAACACATTCAATTTTCAAGTAGGAACTTTCCCTGAGGAGATAAACCAATCTGTATCTCACAATTGGCAAAAGGACTCAATTCAGAAAAAAAATGTAACTTTTGAAACACTGCTCAGATTTGGAAAAGAAACCCATATTCTTTTTCCTCATAGTCTGAAAAGTACAAAAACACATTCAATTTTCAAGTACGAAGTTTCCTTGAGGAGATAAACCAATCTGTATCTTACAATTGGCAATAGGACTCAATTAAGCTAGAAAACGTAACTTTAAACCCAGTGATCCGATTTTCAAAAGAAACATATATTCATGTTTCCCACGGTCTGAAAAGACCAAAAGTCATTCAATTTTCAAACAGGAACTTTCCCTAGAAAGTTAGACCAATGCTGTTTTTTATAACTGGACTCAATTCAGGCAGAAAATGTAACTTTTGAAACACTGATCAGATTTGCAAAAGAAACACATATTCTTGTTCTTCACAGTCTGAAAAGCACGAAAACACATTCAATTTTCAAGTACGAACCCTCCCTGAGGAGATAAACCAAACTGTATCTCACAATTGGCAATAGGACTCAATTCAGAAAGAAAATGTATCTTTAGACACAGTGATCTGATTTACAAAAGAAGCACATATTCTTGTTCCTCATAGTCTGAAAAGCACAAAAATACATTCAATTTTCAAGTACGAACTTTCCCTGAGGAGATAAACCAATCTGTATCTCACAATTGGCAATAGGACTCAATTCAGAAAGAAAATGTATCTTTAGACACAGTGATCTGATTTACAAAAGAAGCACATATTCTTGTTCCTCATAGTCTGAAAAGCACAAAAATACATTCAATTTTCAAGTACGAACTTTCCCTGAGGAGATAAACCAATCTGTATCTCACAATTGGCAATAGGACTCAATTCAGAAAGAAAATGTATCTTTAGACACAGTGATCTGATTTACAAAAGAAACACATATTCATGTTTCCCACGGTCTGAGAAAGCCAAAACACATTCAATTTTCAAAAACAAACTTTCCCTAAAAAGTTAGACCAATGCTGTTTTTTATAACTGGACTCAATTCAGGCAGAAAATGTAACTTTTCACACACTGCTCAGATTTGCAAAAGAAACACATATTCTTCTTCCTCACAGTCTGAAAAGCAAAAAAAACACATTCAATTTTCAAGTACGAACCTTCCCTGAGGAGATAAACCAATCTGTATCTCACAAATGGCAATAGGACTCAATTCAGACAGAAAATGTAACTTTTCACACACAGCTCAGATTTGCAAAAGAAACACATATTCTTGTTCCTCACAGTCTAAAAAGCACAAAAACACATTCAATTTTCAAGGACGAACTTTCCTTGAGGCGATAAACCAATCTGTATCTCACAATTAGCAATAGGACTTAATTCAGAAAAAAATGTAACTTTTGAAACACTGCTCAGATTTGGAAAAGAAACCCATATTCTTTTTCCTCATAGTCTGAAAAGTACAAAAACACATTCAATTTTCAAGTACGAAGTTTCCTTGAGGAGATAAACCAATCTGTATCTTACAATTGGCAATAGGACTCAATTAAGCTAGAAAACGTAACTTTAAACCCAGTGATCCGATTTTCAAAAGAAACATATATTCATGTTTCCCACGGTCTGAAAAGACCAAAAGTCATTCAATTTTCAAACAGGAACTTTCCCTAGAAAGTTAGACCAATGCTGTTTTTTATAACTGGACTCAATTCAGGCAGAAAATGTAACTTTTGAAACACTGATCAGATTTGCAAAAGAAACACATATTCTTGTTCCTCACAGTCTGAAAAGTACAAAAACACATTCAATTTTCAAGTACAAACTTTCCCTGAGGAGATAAACCAATCGGTATCTCACAATTGGCAATAGGACTCAATTCAGACAGAAAATGTAACTTTTGAAACACTGCTCAGATTTGCAAAAGAAGCACATATTCTTGTTCTTCACAGTCTGAAAAGCACGAAAACACATTCAATTTTCAAGTACGAACCCTCCCTGAGTAGATAAACCAATCTGTATCTTACAATTGGCAATAGGACTCAATTAAGCTAGAAAACGTAACTTTAAACCCAGTGATCCGATTTTCAAAAGAAACATATATTCATGTTTCCCACGGTCTGAAAAGACCAAAAGTCATTCAATTTTCAAACAGGAACTTTCCCTAGAAAGTTAGACCAATGCTGTTTTTTATAACTGGACTCAATTCAGGCAGAAAATGTAACTTTTGAAACACTGATCAGATTTGCAAAAGAAACACATATTCTTGTTCCTCACAGTCTGAAAAGTACAAAAACACATTCAATTTTCAAGTACAAACTTTCCCTGAGGAGATAAACCAATCGGTATCTCACAATTGGCAATAGGACTCAATTCAGACAGAAAATGTAACTTTTGAAACACTGCTCAGATTTGCAAAAGAAGCACATATTCTTGTTCTTCACAGTCTGAAAAGCACGAAAACACATTCAATTTTCAAGTACGAACTTTCCCTGAGGAGATAAACCAATCTGTATCTCACAATTGGCAATAGGACTATATTCAGAAAGAAAATGTATCTTTAGACACAGTGATCTGATTTACAAAAGAAACACATATTCATGTTTCCCACGGTCTGAGAAAGCCAAAACACATTCAATTTTCAAAAACAAACTTTCCCTAAAAAGTTAGACCAATGCTGTTTTTTATAACTGGACTCAATTCAGGCAGAAAATGTAACTTTTGAAACACTGCTCAGATTTGCAAAAGAAACACGTATTCTTGTTCCTCACAGTCTGAATAGCAAAAAAACACATTCAATTTTCAAGTACGAACTTTCCCTGAGGAGATAAACCAATCGGTATCTCACAATTGGCAATAGGACTCAATTCAGACAGAAAATGTAACTTTTCACACACTGCTCAGATTTGCAAAAGAAACACATATTCTTCTTCCTCACAGTCTGAAAAGCAAAAAAAACACATTCAATTTTCAAGTACGAACCTTCCCTGAGGAGATAAACCAATCTGTATCTCACAAATGGCAATTGGACTCAATTCAGAAAGAAAATGTATCTTTAGAAACAGTGTTCTCATTTACAAAAGAAGCACATATTCTTGTTCCTCATAGTCTGAAAAGCAGAAAAACACATTCAATTTTCAAGTACGAAGTTTCCTTGAGGAGATAAACCAATCTGTATCTTACAATTGGCAATAGGACTCAATTAAGCTAGAAAACGTAACTTTAAACCCAGTGATCCAATTTTCAAAAGAAACATATATTCATGTTTCCCACGGTCTGAAAAGACCAAAAGTCATTCAATTTTCAAACAGGAACTTTCCCTAGAAAGTTAGACCAATGCTGTTTTTTATAACTGGACTCAATTCAGGCAGAAAATGTAACTTTTGAAACACTGATCAGATTTGCAAAAGAAACACATATTCTTGTTCCTCACAGTCTGAAAAGTACAAAAACACATTCAATTTTCAAGTACAAACTTTCCCTGAGGATATAAACCAATCGGTATCTCACAATTGGCAATAGGACTCAATTCAGACAGAAAATGTAACTTTTGAAACACTGCTCAGATTTGCAAAAGAAGCACATATTCTTGTTCTTCACAGTCTGAAAAGCACGAAAACACATTCGATTTTCAAGTACGAACCCTCCCTGAGTAGATAAACCAATCTGTATCTCACAATTGGCAATAGGACTCAATTCAGAAAGAAAATGTATCTTTAGACACAGTGATCTGATTTACAAAAGAAGCACATATTCTTGTTCCTCATAGTCTGAAAAGCACAAAAATACATTCAATTCTCAAGTACGAACTTTCCCTGAGGAGATAAACCAATCTGTATCTCACAATTGGCAATAGGACTCAATTCAGAAAGAAAATGTATCTTTAGACACAGTGATCTGATTTACAAAAGAAACACATATTCATGTTTCCCACGGTCTGAGAAAGCCAAAACACATTCAATTTTCAAAAACAAACTTTCCCTAAAAAGTTAGACCAATGCTGTTTTTTATAACTGGACTCAATTCAGGCAGAAAATGTAACTTTTCACACACTGCTCAGATTTGCAAAAGAAACACATATTCTTCTTCCTCACAGTCTGAAAAGCAAAAAAAACACATTCAATTTTCAAGTACGAACCTTCCCTGAGGAGATAAACCAATCTGTATCTCACAAATGGCAATAGGACTCAATTCAGACAGAAAATGTAACTTTTCACACACTGCTCAGATTTGCAAAAGAAACACATATTCTTGTTCCTCACAGTCTGAAAAGCAAAAAAAACACATTCAATTTTCAAGTACGAACCTTCCCTGAGGAGATAAACCAATCTGTATCTCACAAATGGCAATTGGACTCAATTCAGAAAGAAAATGTATCTTTAGAAACAGTGTTCTCATTTACAAAAGAAGCACATATTCTTGTTCCTCATAGTCTGAAAAGCACAAAAACACATTCAATTTTCAAGTACGAACTTTCCCTGAGTAGATAAACCAATCTGTGTCTCACAAATGGCAATAAGACTCAATTCAGAAAAAAATGTATCTTTAGACACAGTGATCTGATTTACAAAAGAAGCACATATTCTTGTTCCTCACAGTCTGAAAAGCACAAAAACACATTCACTTTTCAAGTACGAACTTTCCCTGAGGAGATAAACCAATCTGTATCTCACAATTGGCAATAGGACTCAATTCAGAAAGAAAATGTATCTTTAGACACAGTGATCTGATTTACAAAAGAAACACATATTCATGTTTCCCACGGTCTGAGAAAGCCAAAACACATTCAATTTTCAAAAACAAACTTTCCCTAAAAAGTTAGACCAATGCTGTTTTTTATAACTGGACTCAATTCAGGCAGAAAATGTAACTTTTCACACACTGCTCAGATTTGCAAAAGAAACACATATTCTTCTTCCTCACAGTCTGAAAAGCAAAAAAAACACATTCAATTTTCAAGTACGAACCTTCCCTGAGGAGATAAACCAATCTGTATCTCACAAATGGCAATAGGACTCAATTCAGACAGAAAATGTAACTTTTCACACACAGCTCAGATTTGCAAAAGAAACACATATTCTTGTTCCTCACAGTCTAAAAAGCACAAAAACACATTCAATTTTCAAGGACGAACTTTCCTTGAGGCGATAAACCAATCTGTATCTCACAATTAGCAATAGGACTTAATTCAGAAAAAAATGTAACTTTTGAAACACTGCTCAGATTTGGAAAAGAAACCCATATTCTTTTTCCTCATAGTCTGAAAAGTACAAAAACACATTCAATTTTCAAGTACGAAGTTTCCTTGAGGAGATAAACCAATCTGTATCTTACAATTGGCAATAGGACTCAATTAAGCTAGAAAACGTAACTTTAAACCCAGTGATCCGATTTTCAAAAGAAACATATATTCATGTTTCCCACGGTCTGAAAAGACCAAAAGTCATTCAATTTTCAAACAGGAACTTTCCCTAGAAAGTTAGACCAATGCTGTTTTTTATAACTGGACTCAATTCAGGCAGAAAATGTAACTTTTGAAACACTGATCAGATTTGCAAAAGAAACACATATTCTTGTTCCTCACAGTCTGAAAAGTACAAAAACACATTCAATTTTCAAGTACAAACTTTCCCTGAGGAGATAAACCAATCGGTATCTCACAATTGGCAATAGGACTCAATTCAGACAGAAAATGTAACTTTTGAAACACTGCTCAGATTTGCAAAAGAAGCACATATTCTTGTTCTTCACAGTCTGAAAAGCACGAAAACACATTCAATTTTCAAGTACGAACCCTCCCTGAGTAGATAAACCAATCTGTATCTTACAATTGGCAATAGGACTCAATTAAGCTAGAAAACGTAACTTTAAACCCAGTGATCCGATTTTCAAAAGAAACATATATTCATGTTTCCCACGGTCTGAAAAGACCAAAAGTCATTCAATTTTCAAACAGGAACTTTCCCTAGAAAGTTAGACCAATGCTGTTTTTTATAACTGGACTCAATTCAGGCAGAAAATGTAACTTTTGAAACACTGATCAGATTTGCAAAAGAAACACATATTCTTGTTCCTCACAGTCTGAAAAGTACAAAAACACATTCAATTTTCAAGTACAAACTTTCCCTGAGGAGATAAACCAATCGGTATCTCACAATTGGCAATAGGACTCAATTCAGACAGAAAATGTAACTTTTGAAACACTGCTCAGATTTGCAAAAGAAGCACATATTCTTGTTCTTCACAGTCTGAAAAGCACGAAAACACATTCAATTTTCAAGTACGAACTTTCCCTGAGGAGATAAACCAATCTGTATCTCACAATTGGCAATAGGACTATATTCAGAAAGAAAATGTATCTTTAGACACAGTGATCTGATTTACAAAAGAAACACATATTCATGTTTCCCACGGTCTGAGAAAGCCAAAACACATTCAATTTTCAAAAACAAACTTTCCCTAAAAAGTTAGACCAATGCTGTTTTTTATAACTGGACTCAATTCAGGCAGAAAATGTAACTTTTGAAACACTGCTCAGATTTGCAAAAGAAACACGTATTCTTGTTCCTCACAGTCTGAATAGCAAAAAAACACATTCAATTTTCAAGTACGAACTTTCCCTGAGGAGATAAACCAATCGGTATCTCACAATTGGCAATAGGACTCAATTCAGACAGAAAATGTAACTTTTCACACACTGCTCAGATTTGCAAAAGAAACACATATTCTTCTTCCTCACAGTCTGAAAAGCAAAAAAAACACATTCAATTTTCAAGTACGAACCTTCCCTGAGGAGATAAACCAATCTGTATCTCACAAATGGCAATTGGACTCAATTCAGAAAGAAAATGTATCTTTAGAAACAGTGTTCTCATTTACAAAAGAAGCACATATTCTTGTTCCTCATAGTCTGAAAAGCAGAAAAACACATTCAATTTTCAAGTACGAAGTTTCCTTGAGGAGATAAACCAATCTGTATCTTACAATTGGCAATAGGACTCAATTAAGCTAGAAAACGTAACTTTAAACCCAGTGATCCAATTTTCAAAAGAAACATATATTCATGTTTCCCACGGTCTGAAAAGACCAAAAGTCATTCAATTTTCAAACAGGAACTTTCCCTAGAAAGTTAGACCAATGCTGTTTTTTATAACTGGACTCAATTCAGGCAGAAAATGTAACTTTTGAAACACTGATCAGATTTGCAAAAGAAACACATATTCTTGTTCCTCACAGTCTGAAAAGTACAAAAACACATTCAATTTTCAAGTACAAACTTTCCCTGAGGATATAAACCAATCGGTATCTCACAATTGGCAATAGGACTCAATTCAGACAGAAAATGTAACTTTTGAAACACTGCTCAGATTTGCAAAAGAAGCACATATTCTTGTTCTTCACAGTCTGAAAAGCACGAAAACACATTCGATTTTCAAGTACGAACCCTCCCTGAGTAGATAAACCAATCTGTATCTCACAATTGGCAATAGGACTCAATTCAGAAAGAAAATGTATCTTTAGACACAGTGATCTGATTTACAAAAGAAGCACATATTCTTGTTCCTCATAGTCTGAAAAGCACAAAAATACATTCAATTCTCAAGTACGAACTTTCCCTGAGGAGATAAACCAATCTGTATCTCACAATTGGCAATAGGACTCAATTCAGAAAGAAAATGTATCTTTAGACACAGTGATCTGATTTACAAAAGAAACACATATTCATGTTTCCCACGGTCTGAGAAAGCCAAAACACATTCAATTTTCAAAAACAAACTTTCCCTAAAAAGTTAGACCAATGCTGTTTTTTATAACTGGACTCAATTCAGGCAGAAAATGTAACTTTTCACACACTGCTCAGATTTGCAAAAGAAACACATATTCTTCTTCCTCACAGTCTGAAAAGCAAAAAAAACACATTCAATTTTCAAGTACGAACCTTCCCTGAGGAGATAAACCAATCTGTATCTCACAAATGGCAATAGGACTCAATTCAGACAGAAAATGTAACTTTTCACACACTGCTCAGATTTGCAAAAGAAACACATATTCTTGTTCCTCACAGTCTGAAAAGCAAAAAAAACACATTCAATTTTCAAGTACGAACCTTCCCTGAGGAGATAAACCAATCTGTATCTCACAAATGGCAATTGGACTCAATTCAGAAAGAAAATGTATCTTTAGAAACAGTGTTCTCATTTACAAAAGAAGCACATATTCTTGTTCCTCATAGTCTGAAAAGCACAAAAACACATTCAATTTTCAAGTACGAACTTTCCCTGAGTAGATAAACCAATCTGTGTCTCACAAATGGCAATAAGACTCAATTCAGAAAAAAATGTATCTTTAGACACAGTGATCTGATTTACAAAAGAAGCACATATTCTTGTTCCTCACAGTCTGAAAGCACAAAAACACATTCACTTTTCAAGTACGAACTTTCCTTGAGGAGATAAACCAATCTGTATCTTACAATTGGCAATAGGACTCAATTAAGTTAGAAAACGTAACTTTAAACCCAGTGATCCGATTTTGAAAACAAACATATATTCATGTTTCCCACGGTCTGAAAACACCCAAAGTTATTCAATTTTCAAACACGAACTTTCCCTAGAAAGTTAATCAAAAGCTCTTTTTTATAACTGGACTCAATTCAGGCAGAAAATGTAACTTTTGAAACAATGCTCAGATTTGGAAAGAAACACATATTCTTGTTCCTCACAGTCTGAAAAGTACAAAAACACATTCAATTTTCAAGTACAAACTTTCCCTGAGGAGATAAACCAATCTGTATCTCACAATTGGCAAGAGGACTCAATTCAGAAAGAAAATGTATCTTTAGACACAGTGATCTGATTTACAAAAGAAACACATATTCATGTTTCCCACGGTCGGAGAAAGCCAAAACACATTCAATTTTCAAAAACAAACTTTCCCTAAAAAGTTAGACCAATGCTGTTTTTTATAACTGGACTCAATTCAGGCAGAAAATGTAACTTTTCACACACTGCTCAGATTTGCAAAAGAAACACATATTCTTCTTCCTCACAGTCTGAAAAGCAAAAAAAACACATTCAATTTTCAAGTACGAACCTTCCCTGAGGAGATAAACCAATCTGTATCTCACAAATGGCAATAGGACTCAATTCAGAAAGAAAATGTATCTTTAGAAACAGTGTTCTCATTTACAAAAGAAGCACATATTCTTGTTCCTCATAGTCTGAAAAGCACAAAAACACATTCAATTTTCAAGTACGAACTTTCCCTCAGTAGATAAACCAATCTGTGTCTCACAAATGGCAATAGGACTCAATTCAGAAAAAAATGTATCTTTAGACACAGTGATCTGATTTACAAAAGAAGCACATATTCTTGTTCCTCACAGTCTGAAAAGCACGAAAACACATTCACTTTTCAAGTACGAACTTTCCTTGAGGAGATAAACCAATCTGTATCTTACAATTGGCAATAGGACTCAATTAAGTTAGAAAACGTAACTTTAAACCCAGTGATCCGATTTTGAAAACAAACATATATTCATGTTTCCCACGGTCTGAAAACACCCAAAGTTATTCAATTTTCAAACACGAACTTTCCCTAGAAAGTTAATCAAAAGCTCTTTTTTATAACTGGACTCAATTCAGGCAGAAAATGTAACTTTTGAAACACTGCTCAGATTTGCAAAAGAAACACGTATTCTTGTTCCTCACAGTCTGAAAAGCAAAAAAACACATTCAATTTTCAAGTACGAACTTTCCCTGAGGAGATAAACCAATCGGTATCTCACAATTGGCAATAGGACTCAATTCAGACAGAAAATGTAACTTTTCACACACTGCTGAGATTTGCAAAAGAAACACATATTTTTGTTCCTCACAGTCTGAAAAGCAAAAAAACACATTCAATTTTCAAGTACGAACCTTCCCTGAGGAGATAAACCAATCTGTATCTCACAAATGGCAATAGGACTCAATTCAGAAAGAAAATGTATCTTTAGAAACAGTGTTCTCATTTACAAAAGAAGAACATATTCTTGTTCCTCATAGTCTGAAAAGCACAAAAACACATTCAATTTTCAAGTACGAACTTTCCCTGAGTAGATAAACCAATCTGTATCTCACAAATGGCAATAGGACTCAATTCAGAAAAAAATGTATCTTTAGACACAGTGATCTGATTTACAAAAGAAGCACATATTCTTGTTCCTCATAGTCTGAAAAGCACAAAAATACATTCAATTTTCAAGTACGAACTTTACCTGAGGAGATAAACCAATCTGTATCTCACAAATGGCAATAGGACTCAATTCAGAAAGAAAATGTATCTTTAGACACAGTGATCTGATTTACAAAAGAAACACATATTCATGTTTCCCACGGTCTGAGAAAGCCAAAACACATTCAATTTTCAAAAACAAACTTTCCCTAAAAAGTTAGACCAATGCTGTTTTTTATAATTGGACCCAATTCAGGCAGAAAATGTAACTTTTGAAACACTGCTCAGATTTGCAAAAGAAACACGTATTCTAGTTCCTCACAGTCTGAAAAGCAAAAAAACACATTCAATTTTCAAGTACGAACTTTCCCTGAGGAGATAAACCAATCGGTATCTCACAAATGGGAATAGGACTCAATTCAGAAAAAAATGTATCTTTAGACACAGTGATCTGATTTACAAAAGAAGCACATATTCTTGTTCCTCACAGTCTGAAAAGCACGAAAACACATTCACTTTTCAAGTACGAACTTTCCTTGAGGAGATAAACCAATCTGTATATTACAATTGGCAATAGGACTCAATTAAGTTAGAAAACGTAACTTTAAACCCAGTGATCCGATTTTGAAAACAAACATATATTCATGTTTCCCACGGTCTGAAAACACCCAAAGTTATTCAATTTTCAAACACGAACTTTCCCTAGAAAGTTAATCAAAAGCTCTTTTTTATAACTGGACTCAATTCAGGCAGAAAATGTAACTTTTGAAACAATGCTCAGATTTGGAAAGAAACACATATTCTTGTTCCTCACAGTCTGAAAAGTACAAAAACACATTCAATTTTCAAGTACGAACTTTCCCTGAGGAGATAAACCAATCTGTATCTCACAATTGGCAATAGGACTCAATTCAGAAAAAAATGTATCTTTAGACACAGTGATCTGATTTACAAAAGAAGCACATATTCTTGTTCCTCATAGTCTGAAAAGCACAAAAATACATTCAATTTTCAAGTACGAACTTTCCCTGAGGAGTTAAACCAATCTGTATCTCACAATTGGCAATAGGACTCAATTCAGAAAGAAAATGTATCTTTAGACACAGTGATCTGATTTACAAAAGAAACACATATTCATGTTTCCCACGGTATGAGAAAGCCAAAAAACATTCAATTTTCAAAAACAAACTTTCCCTAAAAAGTTAGACCAATGCTGTTTTTTATAACTGGACTCAATTCAGGCGGAAAATGTAACTTTTGAAACACTGCTCAGATTTGCAAAAGAAACACGTATTCTTGTTCCTCACAGTCTGAATAGCAAAAAAACACATTCAATTTTCAAGTACGAACTTTCCCTGAGGAGATAAACCAATCGGTATCTCACAATTGGCAATAGGACTCAATTCAGACAGAAAATGTAACTTTTCACACACTGCTCAGATTTGCAAAAGAAACACATATTCTTCTTCCTCACAGTCTGAAAAGCAAAAAAAACACATTCAATTTTCAAGTACGATCCTTCCCTGAGGAGATAAACCAATCTGTATCTCACAAATGGCAATTGGACTCAATTCAGAAAGAAAATGTATCTTTAGAAACAGTGTTCTCATTTACAAAAGAAGCACATATTCTTGTTCCTCATAGTCTGAAAAGCAGAAAAACACATTCAATTTTCAAGTACGAAGTTTCCTTGAGGAGATAAACCAATCTGTATCTTACAATTGGCAATAGGACTCAATTAAGCTAGAAAACGTAACTTTAAACCCAGTGATCCAATTTTCAAAAGAAACATATATTCATGTTTCCCACGGTCTGAAAAGACCAAAAGTCATTCAATTTTCAAACAGGAACTTTCCCTAGAAAGTTAATCAAAAGCTCTTTTTTATAACTGGACTCAATTCAGGCAGAAAATGTAACTTTTGAAACAATGCTCAGATTTGGAAAGAAACACATATTCTTGTTCCTCACAGTCTGAAAAGTACAAAAACACATTCAATTTTCAAGTACAAACTTTCCCTGAGGAGATAAACCAATCGGTATCTCACAATTGGCAATAGGACTCAATTCAGACAGAAAATGTAACTTTTGAAACACTGCTCAGATTTGCAAAAGAAGCACATATTCTTGTTCTTCACAGTCTGAAAAGCACGAAAACACATTCAATTTTCAAGTACGAACCCTCCCTGAGTAGATAAACCAATCTGTATCTCACAATTGGCAATAGGACTCAATTCAGAAAGAAAATGTATCTTTAGACACAGTGATCTGCTTTACAAAAGAAGCACATATTCTTGTTCCTCATAGTCTGAAAAGCACAAAAATACATTCAATTTTCAAGTACGAACTTTCCCTGAGGAGATAAACCAATCTGTATCTCACAATTGGCAATAGGATTCAATTCAGAAAGAAAATGTATCTTTAGACACAGTGATCTGATTTACAAAAGAAACACATATTCATGTTTCCCACGGTCTGAGAAAGCCAAAACACATTCAATTTTCAAAAACAAACTTTCCCTAAAAAGTTAGACCAATGCTATTTTTTATAACTGGACTCAATTCAGGCAGAAAATGTAACTTTTGAAACACTGCTCAGATTTGCAAAAGAAACACGTATTCTTGTTCCTCACAGTCTGAATAGCAAAAAAACACATTCAATTTTCAAGTACGAACTTTCCCTGAGGAGATAAACCAATCGGTATCTCACAATTGGCAATAGGACTCAATTCAGACAGAAAATGTAACTTTTCACACACTGCTCAGATTTGCAAAAGAAACACATATTCTTCTTCCTCACAGTCTGAAAAGCAAAAAAAACACATTCAATTTTCAAGTACGAACTTTCCCTGAGGAGATAAACCAATCTGTATCTCACAAATGGCAATTGGACTCAATTCAGAAAGAAAATGTATCTTTAGAAACAGTGTTCTCATTTACAAAAGAAGCACATATTCTTGTTCCTCATAGTCTGAAAAGCAGAAAAACACATTCAATTTTCAAGTACGAAGTTTCCTTGAGGAGATAAACCAATCTGTATCTTACAATCGGCAATAGGACTCAATTAAGCTAGAAAACGTAACTTTAAACCCAGTGATCCAATTTTCAAAAGAAACATATATTCATGTTTCCCACGGTCTGAAAAGACCAAAAGTCATTCAATTTTCAAACAGGAACTTTCCCTAGAAAGTTAGACCAATGCTGTTTTTTATAACTGGACTCAATTCAGGCAGAAAATGTAACTTTTGAAACACTGATCAGATTTGCAAAAGAAACACATATTCTTGTTCCTCACAGTCTGAAAAGTACAAAAACACATTCAATTTTCAAGTACGAACTTTCCCTGAGGAGATAAACCAATCTGTGTCTCACAAATGGCAATAGGACTCAATTCAGAAAGAAAATGTATCTTTAGACACAGTGATCTGATTTACAAAAGAAGCACATATTCTTGTTCCTCATAGTCTGAAAAGCACAAAAATACATTCAATTTTCAAGTACGAACTTTCCCTGAGGAGATAAACCAATCTGTATCTCACAATTGGCAAAAGGACTCAATTCAGAAAGAAAATGTATCTTTAGACACAGTGATCTGATTTACAAAAGAAACACATATTCATGTTTCCCACGGTCGGAGAAAGCCAAAACACATTCAATTTTCAAAAACAAACTTTCCCTAAAAAGTTAGACCAATGCTGTTTTTTATAACTGGACTCAATTCAGGCAGAAAATGTAACTTTTCACACACTGCTCAGATTTGCAAAAGAAACACATATTCTTCTTCCTCACAGTCTGAAAAGCAAAAAAAACACATTCAATTTTCAAGTACGAACCTTCCCTGAGGAGATAAACCAATCTGTATCTCACAAATGGCAATAGGACTCAATTCAGAAAGAAAATGTATCTTTAGAAACAGTGTTCTCATTTACAAAAGAAGCACATATTCTTGTTCCTCATAGTCTGAAAAGCACAAAAACACATTCATTTTTCAAGTACGAACTTTCCCTCAGTAGATAAACCAATCTGTGTCTCACAAATGGCAATAGGACTCAATTCAGAAAAAAATGTATCTTTAGACACAGTGATCTGATTTACAAAAGAAGCACATATTCTTGTTCCTCACAGTCTGAAAAGCACGAAAACACATTCACTTTTCAAGTACGAACTTTCCTTGAGGAGATAAACCAATCTGTATCTTACAATTGGCAATAGGACTCAATTAAGTTAGAAAACGTAACTTTAAACCCAGTGATCCGATTTTGAAAACAAACATATATTCATGTTTCCCACGGTCTGAAAACACCCAAAGTTATTCAATTTTCAAACACGAACTTTCCCTAGAAAGTTAATCAAAAGCTCTTTTTTATAACTGGACTCAATTCAGGCAGAAAATGTAACTTTTGAAACAATGCTCAGATTTGGAAAGAAACACATATTCTTGTTCCTCACAGTCTGAAAAGTACAAAAACACATTCAATTTTCAAGTACGAACTTTCCCTGAGGAGATAAACCAATCTGTATCTCACAATTGGCAATAGGACTCAATTCAGAAAAAAATGTATCTTTAGACACAGTGATCTGATTTACAAAAGAAGCACATATTCTTGTTCCTCATAGTCTGAAAAGAACAAAAATACATTCAATTTTCAAGTACGAACTTTCCCTGAGGAGTTAAACCAATCTGTATCTCACAATTGGCAATAGGACTCAATTCAGAAAGAAAATGTATCTTTAGACACAGTGATCTGATTTACAAAAGAAACACATATTCATGTTTCCCACGGTCTGAGAAAGCCAAAAAACATTCAATTTTCAAAAACAAACTTTCCCTAAAAAGTTAGACCAATGCTGTTTTTTATAACTGGACTCAATTCAGGCAGAAAATGTAACTTTTGAAACACTGCTCAGATTTGCAAAAGAAACACGTATTCTTGTTCCTCACAGTCTGAAAAGCAAAAAAACACATTCAATTTTCAAGTACGAACTTTCCCTGAGGAGATAAACCAATCTGTATCTCACAATTGGCAACAGGACTCAATTCAGACAGAAAATGTAACTTTTCACACACTGCTGAGATTTGCAAAAGAAACACATATTTTTGTTCCTCAAAGTCTGAAAAGCAAAAAAACACATTCAATTTTCAAGTACGAACCCTCCCTGAGGAGATAAACCAATCTGTATCTCACAAATGGCAATAGGACTCAATTCAGAAAGAAAATGTATCTTTAGAAACAGTGTTCTCATTTACAAAAGAAGAACATATTCTTGTTCCTCATAGTCTGAAAAGCACAAAAACACATTCAATTTTCAAGTACGAACTTTCCCTGAGTAGATAAACCAATCTGTATCTCACAAATGGCAATAGGACTCAATTCAGAAAAAAATGTATCTTTAGACACAGTGATCTGATTTACAAAAGAAGCACATATTCTTGTTCCTCATAGTCTGAAAAGCACAAAAATACATTCAATTTTCAAGTACGAACTTTCCCTGAGGAGATAAACCAATCTGTATCTCACAAATGGCAATAGGACTCAATTCAGAAAGAAAATGTATCTTTAGACACAGTGATCTGATTTACAAAAGAAACACATATTCATGTTTCCCACGGTCTGAGAAAGCCAAAACACATTCAATTTTCAAAAACAAACTTTCCCTAAAAAGTTAGACCAATGCTGTTTTTTATAACTGGACTCAATTCAGGCAGAAAATATAACTTTTGAAACACTGCTCAGATTTGGAAAAGAAACACATATTCTTGTTCCTCACAGTCTGAAATGTACAAAAACACATTCAATTTTCAAGTACGAACTTTCCCTGAGGAGATAAACCAATCGGTATCTCACAATTGGCAATAGGACTCAATTCAGACAGAAAATGTAACTTTTCACACACTGCTCAGATTTGCAAAAGAAACACATATTCTTGTTCCTCACAGTCTGAAAAGCAAAAAAAAAACATTCAATTTTCAAGTACGAACCCTCCCTGAGTAGATAAACCAATCTGTATCTCACAATTGGGAATAGGACTCAATTCAGAAAGAAAATGTATCTTTAGACACAGTGATCTGATTTACAAAAGAAGCACATATTCTTGTTCCTCATAGTCTGAAAAGCACAAAAATACATTCAATTTTCAAGTACGAACTTTCCCTGAGGAGATAAACAAATCGGTATCTCACAATTGGCAATAGGACTCAATTCAGACAGAAAATGTAACTTTAAACCCAGTGATCCGATTTTCAAAAGAAACATATATTCATGTTTCCCACGGTCTGAAAAGACCAAAAGTCATTCAATTTTCAAACAGGAACTTTCCCTAGAAAGTTAGACCAATGCTGTTTTTTATAACTGGACTCAATTCAGGCAGAAAATGTAACTTTTGAAACACTGATCAGATTTGCAAAAGAAACACATATTCTTGTTCTTCACAGTCTGAAAAGCACGAAAACACATTCAATTTTCAAGTACGAACCCTCCCTGAGGAGATAAACCAAACTGTATCTCACAATTGGCAATAGGACTCAATTCAGAAAGAAAATGTATCTTTAGACACAGTGATCTGATTTACAAAAGAAGCACATATTCTTGTTCCTCATAGTCTGAAAAGCACAAAAATACATTCAATTTTCAAGTACGAACTTTCCCTGAGGAGATAAACCAATCTGTATCTCACAATTGGCAATAGGACTCAATTCAGAAAGAAAATGTATCTTTAGACACAGTGATCTGATTTACAAAAGAAGCACATATTCTTGTTCCTCATAGTCTGAAAAGCACAAAAATACATTCAATTTTCAAGTACGAACTTTCCCTGAGGAGATAAACCAATCTGTATCTCACAATTGGCAATAGGACTCAATTCAGAAAGAAAATGTATCTTTAGACACAGTGATCTGATTTACAAAAGAAACACATATTCATGTTTCCCACGGTCTGAGAAAGCCAAAACACATTCAATTTTCAAAAACAAACTTTCCCTAAAAAGTTAGACCAATGCTGTTTTTTATAACTGGACTCAATTCAGGCAGAAAATGTAACTTTTCACACACTGCTCAGATTTGCAAAAGAAACACATATTCTTCTTCCTCACAGTCTGAAAAGCAAAAAAAACACATTCAATTTTCAAGTACGAACCTTCCCTGAGGAGATAAACCAATCTGTATCTCACAAATGGCAATAGGACTCAATTCAGACAGAAAATGTAACTTTTCACACACAGCTCAGATTTGCAAAAGAAACACATATTCTTGTTCCTCACAGTCTAAAAAGCACAAAAACACATTCAATTTTCAAGGACGAACTTTCCTTGAGGCGATAAACCAATCTGTATCTCACAATTAGCAATAGGACTTAATTCAGAAAAAAAATGTAACTTTTGAAACACTGCTCAGATTTGGAAAAGAAACCCATATTCTTTTTCCTCATAGTCTGAAAAGTACAAAAACACATTCAATTTTCAAGTACGAAGTTTCCTTGAGGAGATAAACCAATCTGTATCTTACAATTGGCAATAGGACTCAATTAAGCTAGAAAACGTAACTTTAAACCCAGTGATCCGATTTTCAAAAGAAACATATATTCATGTTTCCCACGGTCTGAAAAGACCAAAAGTCATTCAATTTTCAAACAGGAACTTTCCCTAGAAAGTTAGACCAATGCTGTTTTTTATAACTGGACTCAATTCAGGCAGAAAATGTAACTTTTGAAACACTGATCAGATTTGCAAAAGAAACACATATTCTTGTTCCTCACAGTCTGAAAAGTACAAAAACACATTCAATTTTCAAGTACAAACTTTCCCTGAGGAGATAAACCAATCGGTATCTCACAATTGGCAATAGGACTCAATTCAGACAGAAAATGTAACTTTTGAAACACTGCTCAGATTTGCAAAAGAAGCACATATTCTTGTTCTTCACAGTCTGAAAAGCACGAAAACACATTCAATTTTCAAGTACGAACCCTCCCTGAGTAGATAAACCAATCTGTATCTTACAATTGGCAATAGGACTCAATTAAGCTAGAAAACGTAACTTTAAACCCAGTGATCCGATTTTCAAAAGAAACATATATTCATGTTTCCCACGGTCTGAAAAGACCAAAAGTCATTCAATTTTCAAACAGGAACTTTCCCTAGAAAGTTAGACCAATGCTGTTTTTTATAACTGGACTCAATTCAGGCAGAAAATGTAACTTTTGAAACACTGATCAGATTTGCAAAAGAAACACATATTCTTGTTCCTCACAGTCTGAAAAGTACAAAAACACATTCAATTTTCAAGTACAAACTTTCCCTGAGGAGATAAACCAATCGGTATCTCACAATTGGCAATAGGACTCAATTCAGACAGAAAATGTAACTTTTGAAACACTGCTCAGATTTGCAAAAGAAGCACATATTCTTGTTCTTCACAGTCTGAAAAGCACGAAAACACATTCAATTTTCAAGTACGAACTTTCCCTGAGGAGATAAACCAATCTGTATCTCACAATTGGCAATAGGACTATATTCAGAAAGAAAATGTATCTTTAGACACAGTGATCTGATTTACAAAAGAAACACATATTCATGTTTCCCACGGTCTGAGAAAGCCAAAACACATTCAATTTTCAAAAACAAACTTTCCCTAAAAAGTTAGACCAATGCTGTTTTTTATAACTGGACTCAATTCAGGCAGAAAATGTAACTTTTGAAACACTGCTCAGATTTGCAAAAGAAACACGTATTCTTGTTCCTCACAGTCTGAATAGCAAAAAAACACATTCAATTTTCAAGTACGAACTTTCCCTGAGGAGATAAACCAATCGGTATCTCACAATTGGCAATAGGACTCAATTCAGACAGAAAATGTAACTTTTCACACACTGCTCAGATTTGCAAAAGAAACACATATTCTTCTTCCTCACAGTCTGAAAAGCAAAAAAAACACATTCAATTTTCAAGTACGAACCTTCCCTGAGGAGATAAACCAATCTGTATCTCACAAATGGCAATTGGACTCAATTCAGAAAGAAAATGTATCTTTAGAAACAGTGTTCTCATTTACAAAAGAAGCACATATTCTTGTTCCTCATAGTCTGAAAAGCAGAAAAACACATTCAATTTTCAAGTACGAAGTTTCCTTGAGGAGATAAACCAATCTGTATCTTACAATTGGCAATAGGACTCAATTAAGCTAGAAAACGTAACTTTAAACCCAGTGATCCAATTTTCAAAAGAAACATATATTCATGTTTCCCACGGTCTGAAAAGACCAAAAGTCATTCAATTTTCAAACAGGAACTTTCCCTAGAAAGTTAGACCAATGCTGTTTTTTATAACTGGACTCAATTCAGGCAGAAAATGTAACTTTTGAAACACTGATCAGATTTGCAAAAGAAACACATATTCTTGTTCCTCACAGTCTGAAAAGTACAAAAACACATTCAATTTTCAAGTACAAACTTTCCCTGAGGATATAAACCAATCGGTATCTCACAATTGGCAATAGGACTCAATTCAGACAGAAAATGTAACTTTTGAAACACTGCTCAGATTTGCAAAAGAAGCACATATTCTTGTTCTTCACAGTCTGAAAAGCACGAAAACACATTCGATTTTCAAGTACGAACCCTCCCTGAGTAGATAAACCAATCTGTATCTCACAATTGGCAATAGGACTCAATTCAGAAAGAAAATGTATCTTTAGACACAGTGATCTGATTTACAAAAGAAGCACATATTCTTGTTCCTCATAGTCTGAAAAGCACAAAAATACATTCAATTCTCAAGTACGAACTTTCCCTGAGGAGATAAACCAATCTGTATCTCACAATTGGCAATAGGACTCAATTCAGAAAGAAAATGTATCTTTAGACACAGTGATCTGATTTACAAAAGAAACACATATTCATGTTTCCCACGGTCTGAGAAAGCCAAAACACATTCAATTTTCAAAAACAAACTTTCCCTAAAAAGTTAGACCAATGCTGTTTTTTATAACTGGACTCAATTCAGGCAGAAAATGTAACTTTTCACACACTGCTCAGATTTGCAAAAGAAACACATATTCTTCTTCCTCACAGTCTGAAAAGCAAAAAAAACACATTCAATTTTCAAGTACGAACCTTCACTGAGGAGATAAACCAATCTGTATCTCACAAATGGCAATAGGACTCAATTCAGACAGAAAATGTAACTTTTCACACACTGCTCAGATTTGCAAAAGAAACACATATTCTTGTTCCTCACAGTCTGAAAAGCAAAAAAAACACATTCAATTTTCAAGTACGAACCTTCCCTGAGGAGATAAACCAATCTGTATCTCACAAATGGCAATTGGACTCAATTCAGAAAGAAAATGTATCTTTAGAAACAGTGTTCTCATTTACAAAAGAAGCACATATTCTTGTTCCTCATAGTCTGAAAAGCACAAAAACACATTCAATTTTCAAGTACGAACTTTCCCTGAGTAGATAAACCAATCTGTGTCTCACAAATGGCAATAAGACTCAATTCAGAAAAAAATGTATCTTTAGACACAGTGATCTGATTTACAAAAGAAGCACATATTCTTGTTCCTCACAGTCTGAAAAGCACGAAAACACATTCACTTTTCAAGTACGAACTTTCCTTGAGGAGATAAACCAATCTGTATCTTACAATTGGCAATAGGACTCAATTAAGTTAGAAAACGTAACTTTAAACCCAGTGATCCGATTTTGAAAACAAACATATATTCATGTTTCCCACGGTCTGAAAACACCCAAAGTTATTCAATTTTCAAACACGAACTTTCCCTAGAAAGTTAATCAAAAGCTCTTTTTTATAACTGGACTCAATTCAGGCAGAAAATGTAACTTTTGAAACAATGCTCAGATTTGGAAAGAAACACATATTCTTGTTCCTCACAGTCTGAAAAGTACAAAAACACATTCAATTTTCAAGTACAAACTTTCCCTGAGGAGATAAACCAATCTGTATCTCACAATTGGCAATAGGACTCAATTCAGAAAGAAAATGTATCTTTAGACACAGTGATCTGATTTACAAAAGAAACACATATTCATGTTTCCCACGGTCGGAGAAAGCCAAAACACATTCAATTTTCAAAAACAAACTTTCCCTAAAAAGTTAGACCAATGCTGTTTTTTATAACTGGACTCAATTCAGGCAGAAAATGTAACTTTTCACACACTGCTCAGATTTGCAAAAGAAACACATATTCTTCTTCCTCACAGTCTGAAAAGCAAAAAAAACACATTCAATTTTCAAGTACGAACCTTCCCTGAGGAGATAAACCAATCTGTATCTCACAAATGGCAATAGGACTCAATTCAGAAAGAAAATGTATCTTTAGAAACAGTGTTCTCATTTACAAAAGAAGCACATATTCTTGTTCCTCATAGTCTGAAAAGCACAAAAACACATTCAATTTTCAAGTACGAACTTTCCCTCAGTAGATAAACCAATCTGTGTCTCACAAATGGCAATAGGACTCAATTCAGAAAAAAATGTATCTTTAGACACAGTGATCTGATTTACAAAAGAAGCACATATTCTTGTTCCTCACAGTCTGAAAAGCACGAAAACACATTCACTTTTCAAGTACGAACTTTCCTTGAGGAGATAAACCAATCTGTATCTTACAATTGGCAATAGGACTCAATTAAGTTAGAAAACGTAACTTTAAACCCAGTGATCCGATTTTGAAAACAAACATATATTCATGTTTCCCACGGTCTGAAAACACCCAAAGTTATTCAATTTTCAAACACGAACTTTCCCTAGAAAGTTAATCAAAAGCTCTTTTTTATAACTGGACTCAATTCAGGCAGAAAATGTAACTTTTGAAACACTGCTCAGATTTGCAAAAGAAACACATATTCTTGTTCCTCACAGTCTGAAAAGCAAAAAAACACATTCAATTTTCAAGTACGAACTTTCCCTGAGGAGATAAACCAATCGGTATCTCACAATTGGCAATAGGACTCAATTCAGACAGAAAATGTAACTTTTCACACACTGCTGAGATTTGCAAAAGAAACACATATTTTTGTTCCTCACAGTCTGAAAAGCAAAAAAACACATTCAATTTTCAAGTACGAACCTTCCCTGAGGAGATAAACCAATCTGTATCTCACAAATGGCAATAGGACTCAATTCAGAAAGAAAATGTATCTTTAGAAACAGTGTTCTCATTTACAAAAGAAGAACATATTCTTGTTCCTCATAGTCTGAAAAGCACAAAAACACATTCAATTTTCAAGTACGAACTTTCCCTGAGTAGATAAACCAATCTGTATCTCACAAATGGCAATAGGACTCAATTCAGAAAAAAATGTATCTTTAGACACAGTGATCTGATTTACAAAAGAAGCACATATTCTTGTTCCTCATAGTCTGAAAAGCACAAAAATACATTCAATTTTCAAGTACGAACTTTACCTGAGGAGATAAACCAATCTGTATCTCACAAATGGCAATAGGACTCAATTCAGAAAGAAAATGTATCTTTAGACACAGTGATCTGATTTACAAAAGAAACACATATTCATGTTTCCCACGGTCTGAGAAAGCCAAAACACATTCAATTTTCAAAAACAAACTTTCCCTAAAAAGTTAGACCAATGCTGTTTTTTATAATTGGACCCAATTCAGGCAGAAAATGTAACTTTTGAAACACTGCTCAGATTTGCAAAAGAAACACGTATTCTAGTTCCTCACAGTCTGAAAAGCAAAAAAACACATTCAATTTTCAAGTACGAACTTTCCCTGAGGAGATAAACCAATCGGTATCTCACAAATGGGAATAGGACTCAATTCAGAAAAAAATGTATCTTTAGACACAGTGATCTGATTTACAAAAGAAGCACATATTCTTGTTCCTCACAGTCTGAAAAGCACGAAAACACATTCACTTTTCAAGTACGAACTTTCCTTGAGGAGATAAACCAATCTGTATCTTACAATTGGCAATAGGACTCAATTAAGTTAGAAAACGTAACTTTAAACCCAGTGATCCGATTTTGAAAACAAACATATATTCATGTTTCCCACGGTCTGAAAACACCCAAAGTTATTCAATTTTCAAACACGAACTTTCCCTAGAAAGTTAATCAAAAGCTCTTTTTTATAACTGGACTCAATTCAGGCAGAAAATGTAACTTTTGAAACAATGCTCAGATTTGGAAAGAAACACATATTCTTGTTCCTCACAGTCTGAAAAGTACAAAAACACATTCAATTTTCAAGTACGAACTTTCCCTGAGGAGATAAACCAATCTGTATCTCACAATTGGCAATAGGACTCAATTCAGAAAAAAATGTATCTTTAGACACAGTGATCTGATTTACAAAAGAAGCACATATTCTTGTTCCTCATAGTCTGAAAAGCACAAAAATACATTCAATTTTCAAGTACGAACTTTCCCTGAGGAGTTAAACCAATCTGTATCTCACAATTGGCAATAGGACTCAATTCAGAAAGAAAATGTATCTTTAGACACAGTGATCTGATTTACAAAAGAAACACATATTCATGTTTCCCACGGTCTGAGAAAGCCAAAAAACATTCAATTTTCAAAAACAAACTTTCCCTAAAAAGTTAGACCAATGCTGTTTTTTATAACTGGACTCAATTCAGGCAGAAAATGTAACTTTTGAAACACTGCTCAGATTTGCAAAAGAAACACGTATTCTTGTTCCTCACAGTCTGAAAAGCAAAAAAACACATTCAATTTTCAAGTACGAACTTTCCCTGAGGAGATAAACCAATCTGTATCTCACAATTGGCAACAGGACTCAATTCAGACAGAAAATGTAACTTTTCACACACTGCTGAGATTTGCAAAAGAAACACATATTTTTGTTCCTCACAGTCTGAAAAGCAAAAAAACACATTCAATTTTCAAGTACGAACCCTCCCTGAGGAGATAAACCAATCTGTATCTCACAAATGGCAATAGGACTCAATTCAGAAAGAAAATGTATCTTTAGAAACAGTGTTCTCATTTACAAAAGAAGAACATATTCTTGTTCCTCATAGTCTGAAAAGCACAAAAACACATTCAATTTTCAAGTACGAACTTTCCCTGAGTAGATAAACCAATCTGTATCTCACAAATGGCAATAGGACTCAATTCAGAAAAAAATGTATCTTTAGACACAGTGATCTGATTTACAAAAGAAGCACATATTCTTGTTCCTCATAGTCTGAAAAGCACAAAAATACATTCAATTTTCAAGTACGAACTTTCCCTGAGGAGATAAACCAATCTGTATCTCACAAATGGCAATAGGACTCAATTCAGAAAGAAAATGTATCTTTAGACACAGTGATCTGATTTACAAAAGAAACACATATTCATGTTTCCCACGGTCTGAGAAAGCCAAAACACATTCAATTTTCAAAAACAAACTTTCCCTAAAAAGTTAGACCAATGCTGTTTTTTATAACTGGACTCAATTCAGGCAGAAAATATAACTTTTGAAACACTGCTCAGATTTGGAAAAGAAACACATATTCTTGTTCCTCACAGTCTGAAAAGTACAAAAACACATTCAATTTTCAAGTACGAACTTTCCCTGAGGAGATAAACCAATCGGTATCTCACAATTGGCAATAGGACTCAATTCAGACAGAAAATGTAACTTTTCACACACTGCTCAGATTTGCAAAAGAAACACATATTCTTGTTCCTCACAGTCTGAAAAGCAAAAAAAAAACATTCAATTTTCAAGTACGAACCCTCCCTGAGTAGATAAACCAATCTGTATCTCACAATTGGGAATAGGACTCAATTCAGAAAGAAAATGTATCTTTAGACACAGTGATCTGATTTACAAAAGAAGCACATATTCTTGTTCCTCATAGTCTGAAAAGCACAAAAATACATTCAATTTTCAAGTACGAACTTTCCCTGAGGAGATAAACCAATCTGTATCTCAAAATTGGCAATAGGACTCAATTCAGAAAGAAAATGTATCTTTAGACACAGTGATCTGATTTACAAAAGAAACACATATTCATGTTTCCCACGGTCTGAGAAAGCCAAAACACATTCAATTTTCAAAAACAAACTTTCCCTAGAAAGTTAGACCAATGCTGTTTTTTATAACTGGACTCAATTCAGACAGAAAATGTAACTTTTGAAACACTGCTCAGATTTGGAAAAGAAACACATATTCTTGTTCCTCACAGTCTGAAAAGTACAAAAACACATTCAATTTTCAAGTACGAACTTTCCCTGAGGAGATAAACCAATCTGTATATCACAATTGGCAATAGGACTCAATTCAGACAGAAAATGTAACTTTAGACACAGTGATCTGATTTACAAAAGAAACACATATTCGTGTTTCCCACGGTCTGAGAAAGCCAAAACACATTCAATTTTCAAAAACAAACTTTCCCTAAAAAGTTAGACCAATGCTGTTTTTTATAACTGGACTCAATTCAGGCAGAAAATGTAACTTTTGAAACACTGCTCAGATTTGCAAAAGAAACACGTATTCTTGTTCCTCACAGTCTGAAAAGCACAAAAACACATTCAATTTTCAAGTACGAACTTTCCCTGAGGAGATAAACAAATAGGTATCTCACAATTGGCAATAGGACTCAATTCAGACAGAAAATGTAACTTTTCACACAAAGCTCAGATTTGCAAAAAAACACATATTCTTGTTCCTCACAGTCTAAAAAGCACAAAAACACATTCAATTTTCAAGGATGAACTTTCCTTGAGGCGATAAACCAATCTGTACCTCACAATTGGCAATAGGACTTAATTCAGACAGAAAATGTATCTTTAGACACAGTGATCTTATTTACAAAAGAAGCACATATTCTTGTTCCTCACAGTCTGAAAAGTACAAAAACACATTCAATTTTCAAGTATGAACTTTCCCTGAGGAGATAAACCAATCGGTATCTCACAATTGGCAATAGGACTCAATTAAGCTAGAAAATGTAACTTTAGACACAGTGATCCCATTTACAAAAGATACATATATTCATGTTTCCCATGGTCTGAAAAACCCAAAACACATTCAATTTTCAAACACAAACTTTCCCTAAAAAGTTAGACCAATGCTGTTTTTGATAACTGGACTCAATTCAGACAGAAAATGTAACTTTTCACACACTGCTCAGATTTGCAAAAGAAACACATATTCTTATTCCTCAGTCTGAAAAGCACAAAAACACATTCAATTTTCAAGTACGAACTTTCCCTGAGGAGATAAACCAATCTGTATCTCACAATTGGGAAAAGGACTCAATTCAGGCAGAAAATGTAACTTTTGAAACACTGATCAGATTTGCAAAAGAAACACATATTCTTGTTCCTCACAGTCTGAAAAGTACAAAAACACATTCAATTTTCAAGTACGAACCTTCCCTGAGGAGATAAACCAATCTGTATCTCACAAATGGCAATAGGACTCAATTCAGAAAGAAAATGTATCTTTAGAAACAGTGTTCTCATTTACAAAAGAAGCACATATTCTTGTTCCTCATAGTCTGAAAAGCACAAAAACACATTCAATTTTCAAGTACGAACTTTCCCTGAGTAGATAAACCAATCTGTATCTCACAAATGGCAATAGGACTCAATTCAGAAAAAAATGTATCTTTAGACACAGTGATCTGATTTACAAAAGAAGCACATATTCTTGTTCCTCATACTCTGAAAAGCACAAAAATACATTCAATTTTCAAGTACGAACTTTCCCTGAGGAGATAAACCAATCTGTATCTCACAATTGGCAATAGGACTCAATTCAGAAAGAAAATGTATCTTTAGACACAGTGATCTGATTTACAAAAGAAACACATATTCATGTTTCCCACGGTCTGAGAAAGCCAAAACACATTCAATTTTCAAAAACAAACTTTCCCTAAAAAGTTAGACCAATGCTGTTTTTTATAACTGGACTCAATTGAGACAGAAAATGTAACTTTTTAAACACTGCTCAGATTTGGAAAATAAACACATATTCTTGTTCCTCACAGTCTGAAAAGTACAAAAACACATTCAATTTTCAAGTATGAACTTTCCCTAGAAAGTTAGACAAAAGCTCTTTTTTATAACTGGACTCAATTCAGGCAGAAAATGTAACTTTTGAAACACTGCTCAGATTTGCAAAAGAAACACGTATTCTTGTTCCTCACAGTCTGAAAAGCAAAAAAACACATTCAATTTTCAAGTACGAACTTTCCCTGAGGAGATAAACCAATCAGTATCTCACAATTGGCAATAGGACTCAATTCAGACAGAAAATGTAACTTTTCACACACTGCTCAGATTTGCAAAAGAAACACATATTTTTGTTCCTCACAGTCTGAAAAGCAAAAAAACACATTCAATTTTCAAGTACGAACCTTCCCTGAGGAGATAAACCAATCTGTATCTCACAAATGGCAATAGGACTCAATTCAGAAAGAAAATGTATCTTTAGAAACAGTGTTCTCATTTACAAATGAAGCACATATTCTTGTTCCTCATAGTCTGAAAAGCACAAAAATACATTCAATTTTCAAGTACGAACTTTCCCGGAGGAGATAAACCAATCTGTATCTCACAATTGGCAATAGGACTCAATTCAGAAAGAAAATGTATCTTTAGACACAGTGATCTGATTTACAAAAGAAACACATATTCATGTTTCCCACGGTCTGAGAAAGCCAAAACACATTCAATTTTCAAAAACAAACTTTCCCTAAAAAGTTAGACCAATGCTGTTTTTTATAACTGGACTCAATTCAGACAGAAAATGTAACTTTTGAAACAATGCTCAGATTTGGAAAGAAACACATATTCTTGTTCCTCACAGTCTGAAAAGTACAAAAACACATTCAATTTTCAAGTACGAACCTTCCCTGAGGAGATAAACCAATCTGTATCTCACAAATGGCAATAGGACTCAATTCAGAAAGAAAATGTATCTTTAGAAACAGTGTTCTCATTTACAAAAGAAGCACATATTCTTGTTCCTCATAGTCTGAAAAGCACAAAAACACATTCAATTTTCAAGTACGAACTTTCCCTGAGTAGATAAACCAATCTGTATCTCACAAATGGCAATAGGACTCAATTCAGAAAAAAATGTATCTTTAGACACAGTGATCTGATTTACAAAAGAAGCACATATTCTTGTTCCTCATAGTCTGAAAAGCACAAAAATACATTCAATTTTCAAGTACGAACTTTCCCTGAGGAGATAAACCAATCTGTATCTCACAATTGGCAATAGGACTCAATTCAGAAAGAAAATGTATCTTTAGACACAGTGATCTGATTTACAAAAGAAACACATATTCATGTTTCCCACGGTCTGAGAAAGCCAAAACACATTCAATTTTCAAAAACAAACTTTCCCTAAAAAGTTAGACCAATGCTGTTTTTTATAACTGGACTCAATTCAGACCGAAAATGTAACTTTTTAAACACTGCTCAGATTTGGAAAAGAAACACATATTCTTGTTCCTCACAGTCTGAAAAGTACAAAAACACATTCAATTTTCAAGTATGAACTTTCCATAGAAAGTTAGACAAAAGCTCTTTTTTATAACTGGACTCAATTCAGGCAGAAAATGTAACTTTTGAAACACTGCTCAGATTTGCAAAAGAAACACGTATTCTTGTTCCTCACAGTCTGAAAAGCAAAAAAACACATTCAATTTTCAAGTACGAACTTTCCCTGAGGAGATAAACCAATCGGTATCTCACAATTGGCAATAGGACTCAATTCAGACAGAAAATGTAACTTTTCACACACTGCTCAGATTTGCAAAAGAAACACATATTTTTGTTCCTCACAGTCTGAAAAGCAAAAAAACACATTCAATTTTCAAGTACGAACCTTCCCTGAGGAGATAAACCAATCTGTATCTCACAAATGGCAATGGGACTCAATTCAGAAAGAAAATGTATCTTTAGAAACAGTGTTCTCATTTACAAATGAAGCACATATTCTTGTTCCTCATAGTCTGAAAAGCACAAAAATACATTCAATTTTCAAGTACGAACTTTCCCGGAGGAGATAAACCAATCTGTATCTCACAATTGGCAATAGGACTCAATTCAGAAAGAAAATGTATCTTTAGAAACAGTGTTCTCATTTACAAAAGAAGCACATATTCTTGTTCCTCATAGTCTGAAAAGCACAAAAACACATTCAATTTTCAAGTACGAACTTTCCCTGAGTAGATAAACCAATCTGTATCTCACAAATGGCAATAGGACTCAATTCAGAAAAAAATGTATCTTTAGACACAGTGATCTGATTTACAAAAGAAGCACATATTCTTGTTCCTCATAGTCTGAAAAGCACAAAAATACATTCAATTTTCAAGTACGAACTTTCCCTGAGGAGATAAACCAAACTGTATCTCACAATTGGCAATAGGACTCAATTCAGAAAGAAAATGTATCTTTAGACACAGTGATCTGATTTACAAAAGAAACACATATTCATGTTTCCCACGGTCTGAGAAAGCCAAAACACATTCAATTTTCAAAAACAAACTTTCCCTAAAAAGTTAGACCAATGCTGTTTTTTATAACTGGACTCAATTCAGACAGAAAATGTAACTTTTTAAACACTGCTCAGGTTTGGAAAAGAAACACATATTCTTGTTCCTCACAGTCTGAAAAGTACAAAAACACATTCAATTTTCAAGTATGAACTTTCCCTAGAAAGTTAGACAAAAGCTCTTTTTTATAACTGGACTCAATTCAGGCAGAAAATGTAACTTTTGAAACACTGCTCAGATTTGCAAAAGAAACACGTATTCTTGTTCCTCACAGTCTGAAAAGCAAAAAAACACATTCAATTTTCAAGTACGAACTTTCCCTGAGGAGATAAACCAATCAGTATCTCACAATTGGCAATAGGACTCAATTCAGACAGAAAATGTAACTTTTCACACACTGCTCAGATTTGCAAAAGAAACACATATTTTTGTTCCTCACAGTCAGAAAAGCAAAAAAACACATTCAATTTTCAAGTACGAACCTTCCCTGAGGAGATAAACCAATCTGTATCTCACAAATGGCAATAGGACTCAATTCAGAAAGAAAATGTATCTTTAGAAACAGTGTTCTCATTTACAAATGAAGCACATATTCTTGTTCCTCATAGTCTGAAAAGCACAAAAACACATTCAATTTTCAAGTACGAACTTTCCCTGAGTAGATAAACCAATCTGTATCTCACAAATGGCAATAGGACTCAATTCAGAAAAAAATGTATCTTTAGACACAGTGATCTGATTTACAAAAGAAACACATATTCATGTTTCCCACGGTCTGAGAAAGCCAAAACACATTAAATTTTCAAAAACAAACTTTCCCTAAAAAGTTAGACCAATGCTGTTTTTTATAACTGGACTCAATTCAGGCAGAAAATGTAACTTTTGAAACACTGCTCAGGTTTGGAAAAGAAACACATATTCTTGTTCCTCACAGTCTGAAAAGTACAAAAACACATTCAATTTTCAAGTATGAACTTTCCCTAGAAAGTTAGACAAAAGCTCTTTTTTATAACTGGACTCAATTCAGGCAGAAAATGTAACTTTTGAAACACTGCTCAGATTTGCAAAAGAAACACGTATTCTTGTTCCTCACAGTCTGAAAAGCAAAAAAACACATTCAATTTTCAAGTACGAACTTTCCCTGAGGAGATAAACCAATCAGTATCTCACAATTGGCAATAGGACTCAATTCAGACAGAAAATGTAACTTTTCACACACTGCTCAGATTTGCAAAAGAAACACATATTTTTGTTCCTCACAGTCTGAAAAGCAAAAAAACACATTCAATTTTCAAGTACGAACCTTCCCTGAGGAGATAAACCAATCTGTATCTCACAAATGGCAATAGGACTCAATTCAGAAAGAAAATGTATCTTTAGAAACAGTGTTCTCATTTACAAATGAAGCACATATTCTTGTTCCTCATAGTCTGAAAAGCACAAAAATACATTCAATTTTCAAGTACGAACTTTCCCGGAGGAGATAAACCAATCTGTATCTCACAATTGGCAATAGGACTCAATTCAGAAAGAAAATGTATCTTTAGAAACAGGGTTCTCATTTACAAAAGAAGCACATATTCTTGTTCCTCATAGTCTGAAAAGCACAAAAACACATTCAATTTTCAAGTACGAACTTTCCCTGAGTAGATAAACCAATCTGTATCTCACAAATGGCAATAGGACTCAATTCAGAAAAAAATGTATCTTTAGACACAGTGATCTGATTTACAAAAGAAGCACATATTCTTGTTCCTCATAGTCTGAAAAGCACAAAAATACATTCAATTTTCAAGTACGAACTTTCCCTGAGGAGATAAACCAATCTGTATCTCACAATTGGCAATAGGACTCAATTCAGAAAGAAAATGTATCTTTAGACACAGTGATCTGATTTACAAAAGAAACACATATTCATGTTTCCCACGGTCTGAGAAAGCCAAAACACATTCAATTTTCAAAAACAAACTTTCCCTAAAAAGTTAGACCAATGCTTTTTTTATAACTGGACTCAATTCAGGCAGAAAATATAACTTTTGAAACACTGCTCAGATTTGGAAAAGAAACACATATTCTTGTTCCTCACAGTCTGAAAAGTACAAAAACACATTCAATTTTCAAGTACGAACTTTCCCTGAGGAGATAAACCAATCGGTATCTCACAATTGGCAATAGGACTCAATTCAGACAGAAAATGTAACTTTTCACACACTGCTCAGATTTGCAAAAGAAACACATATTCTTGTTCCTCACAGACTGAAAAGCACAAAAACACATTCAATTTTCAAGTACTAACCTTCCCTGAGGAGATAAACCAATCTGTATCTCACAATCGGCAATAGGACACAATTCAGAAAGAAGATGTATCTTTAGACACAGTGATCTGATTTACAAAAGAAACACATATTCATGTTTCCCACGGTCTGAGAAAGCCAAAACACATTCAATTTTCAAACACAAACTTTCCCTAAAAAGTTAGACCAATGCTGTTTTTTATAACTGGACTCAATTCAGACAGAAAATGTAACTTTTGAAACCCTGCTCAGATTTGGAAAAGAAACACATATTCTTTTTCCTCACAGTCTGAAAAGTACAAAAACACATTCAATTTTCAAGTATGAACTTTCCCTAGAAAGTTAGACAAAAGCTCTTTTTTATAACTGGACTCAATTCAGGCAGAAAATGTAACTTTTGAAACACTGCTCAGATTTGCAAAAGAAACACGTATTCTTGTTCCTCACAGTCTGAAAAGCAAAAAAACACATTCAATTTTCAAGTACGAACTTTCCCTGAGGAGATAAACCAATCAGTATCTCACAATTGGCAATAGGACTCAATTCAGACAGAAAATGTAACTTTTCACACACTGCTCAGATTTGCAAAAGAAACACATATTTTTGTTCCTCACAGTCTGAAAAGCAAAAAAACACATTCAATTTTCAAGTACGAACCTTCCCTGAGGAGATAAACCAATCTGTATCTCACAAATGGCAATAGGACTCAATTCAGAAAGAAAATGTATCTTTAGAAACAGTGTTCTCATTTACAAATGAAGCACATATTCTTGTTCCTCATAGTCTGAAAAGCACAAAAATACATTCAATTTTCAAGTACGAACTTTCCCGGAGGAGATAAACCAATCTGTATCTCACAATTGGCAATAGGACTCAATTCAGAAAGAAAATGTATCTTTAGAAACAGTGTTCTCATTTACAAAAGAAGCACATATTCTTGTTCCTCATAGTCTGAAAAGCACAAAAACACATTCAATTTTCAAGTACGAACTTTCCCTGAGGAGATAAACCAATCTGTATCTCACAATTGGCAATAGGACTCAATTCAGAAAGAAAATGTATCTTTAGACACAGTGATCTGATTTACAAAAGAAACACATATTCATGTTTCCCACGGTCTGAGAAAGCCAAAACACATTCAATTTTCAAAAACAAACTTTCCCTAAAAAGTTAGACCAATGCTTTTTTTATAACTGGACTCAATTCAGGCAGAAAATATAACTTTTGAAACACTGCTCAGATTTGGAAAAGAAACACATATTCTTGTTCCTCACAGTCTGAAAAGTACAAAAACACATTCAATTTTCAAGTACGAACTTTCCCTGAGGAGATAAACCAATCGGTATCTCACAATTGGCAATAGGACTCAATTCAGACAGAAAATGTAACTTTTCACACACTGCTCAGATTTGCAAAAGAAACACATATTCTTGTTCCTCACAGTCTGAAAAGCACAAAAACACATTCAATTTTCAAGTACTAACCTTCCCTGAGGAGATAAACCAATCTGTATCTCACAATCGGCAATAGGACACAATTCAGAAAGAAGATGTATCTTTAGACACAGTGATCTGATTTACAAAAGAAACACATATTCATGTTTCCCACGGTCTGAGAAAGCCAAAACACATTCAATTTTCAAACACAAACTTTCCCTAAAAAGTTAGACCAATGCTGTTTTTTATAACTGGACTCAATTCAGACAGAAAATGTAACTTTTGAAACCCTGGTCAGATTTGGAAAAGAAACACATATTCTTTTTCCTCACAGTCTGAAAAGTACAAAAACACATTCAATTTTCAAGTACGAACTTTCCCTGAGGAGATAAACCAATCTGTATCTGACAATTGCCAATAGGACTCAATTCAGACAGAAAATGTATCTTTAGACACAGTGATCTGATTTACAAAAGAAGCACATATTCTTCTTCCTCACAGTCTGAAAAGCACAAAAACACATTCAATTTTCAAGTACGAACCTTCCCTGAGGAGATAAACCAATCTATATCGTACAATTGGCAATAGGACTCAATTAAGTTAGAAAACGTAACTTTAAACCCAGTGATCCGATTTTGAAAACAAACATATATTCATGTTTCCCACGGTCTGAAAACACCCAAAGTTATTCAATTTTCAAACACGAACTTTCCCTAGAAAGTTAATCAAAAGCTCTTTTTTATAACTGGACTCAATTCAGGCAGAAAATGTAATTTTTGAAACCTATGCTCAGATTTGGAAAGAAACACATATTCTTGTTCCTCATAGTCTGAAAAGCACAAAAACACATTCAATTTTCAAGTACGAACTTTCCCTGAGTAGATAAACCAATCTGTATCTCACAATTGGCAATAGGACTCAATTCAGACAGAAAATGTATCTTTAGAAACAGTGTTCTCATTTACAAAAGAAGCACATATTCTTGTTCCTCATAGTCTGAAAAGCACAAAAACACATTCAATTTTCAAGTACTAACCTTCCCTGAGGAGATAAACCAATCTGTATCTCACAAATGGCAATAGGACTCATTTCAGAAAGAAAATGTATCTTTAGAAACAGTGTTCTGATTTACAAAAGAAGCACATATTCTTGTTCCTCATAGTCTGAAAAGCACAAAAACACATTCAATTTTCAAGTACGAACTTTCCCTGAGTAGATAAACCAATCTGTGTCTCACAAATGGCAATAGGACTCAATTCAGAAAAAAATGTATCTTTAGACACAGTGATCTGATTTACAAAAGAAGCACATATTCTTGTTCCTCACAGTCTGAAAAGCACGAAAACACATTCACTTTTCAAGTACGAACTTTCCTTGAGGAGATAAACCAATCTGTATCTTACAATTGGCAATAGGACTCAATTAAGTTAGAAAACGTAACTTTAAACCCAGTGATCCGATTTTGAAAACAAACATATATTCATGTTTCCCACGGTCTGAAAACACCCAAAGTTATTCAATTTTCAAACACGAACTTTCCCTAGAAAGTTAATCAAAAGCTCTTTTTTATAACTGGACTCAATTCAGGCAGAAAATGTAATTTTTGAAACAATGCTCAGATTTGGAAAGAAACACATATTCTTGTTCCTCACAGTCTGAAAAGTACAAAAACACATTCAATTTTCAAGTACGAACTTTCCCTGAGGAGATAAACCAATCTGTATCTCACAATTGGCAATAGGACTCAATTCAGAAAGAAAATGTATCTTTAGACACAGTGATCTGATTTACAAAAGAAACACGTATTCATGTTTCCCACGGTCTGAGAAAGCCAAAACACATTCAATTTTCAAAAACAAACTTTCCCTAAAAAGTTAGACCAATGCTGTTTTTTATAACTGGACTCAATTCAGACAGAAAATGTAACTTTTTAAACACTGCTCAGGTTTGGAAAAGAAACACATATTCTTGTTCCTCACAGTCTGAAAAGTACAAAAACACATTCAATTTTCAAGTATGAACTTTCCCTAGAAAGTTAGACAAAAGCTCTTTTTTATAACTGGACTCAATTCAGGCAGAAAATGTAACTTTTGAAACACTGCTCAGATTTGCAAAAGAAACACGTATTCTTGTTCCTCACAGTCTGAAAAGCAAAAAAACACATTCAATTTTCAAGTACGAACTTTCCCTGAGGAGATAAACCAATCAGTATCTCACAATTGGCAATAGGACTCAATTCAGACAGAAAATGTAACTTTTCACACACTGCTCAGATTTGCAAAACAAACACATATTTTTGTTCCTCACAGTCAGAAAAGCAAAAAAACACATTCAATTTTCAAGTACGAACCTTCCCTGAGGAGATAAACCAATCTGTATCTCACAAATGGCAATAGGACTCAATTCAGAAAGAAAATGTATCTTTAGAAACAGTGTTCTCATTTACAAATGAAGCACATATTCTTGTTCCTCATAGTCTGAAAAGCACAAAAACACATTCAATTTTCAAGTACGAACTTTCCCTGAGTAGATAAACCAATCTGTATCTCACAAATGGCAATAGGACTCAATTCAGAAAAAAATGTATCTTTAGACACAGTGATCTGATTTACAAAAGAAACACATATTCATGTTTCCCACGGTCTGAGAAAGCCAAAACACATTAAATTTTCAAAAACAAACTTTCCCTAAAAAGTTAGACCAATGCTGTTTTTTATAACTGGACTCAATTCAGGCAGAAAATGTAACTTTTGAAACACTGCTCAGATTTGCAAAAGAAACACGTATTCTTGTTCCTCACAGTCTGAAAAGCAAAAAAACACATTCAATTTTCAAGTACGAACTTTCCCTGAGGAGATAAACCAATCGGTATCTCACAATTGGCAATAGGACTCAATTCAGACAGAAAATGTAACTTTTCACACACTGCTCAGATTTGCAAAAGAAACACATATTTTTGTTCCTCACAGTCTGAAAAGCAAAAAAACACATTCAATTTTCAAGTACGAACCTTCCCTGAGGAGATAAACCAATCTGTATCTCACAAATGGCTATAGGACTCAATTCAGAAAGAAAATGTATCTTTAGAAACAGTGTTCTCATTTACAAAAGAAGCACATATTCTTGTTCCTCATAGTCTGAAAAGCACAAAAACACATTCAATTTTCAAGTACGAACTTTCCCTGAGGAGATAAACCAATCGGTATCTCACAATTGGCAATAGGACTCAATTCAGACAGAAAATGTAACTTTTCATACACTGCTCAGATTTGCAAAAGAAACACATATTCTTGTTCCTCACAGTCTGAAAATCACAAAAACACATTCAATTTTCAAGTGCTAACCTTCCCTGAGGAGATAAACCAATCTGTATCTCACAATCGGAAATAGGACACAATTCAGAAAGAAGATGTATCTTTAGACACAGTGATCTGATTTACAAAAGAAACACATATTCATGTTTCCCACGGTCTGAGAAAGCCAAAACACATTCAATTTTCAAACACAAACTTTCCCTAAAAAGTTAGACCAATGCTGTTTTTTATAACTGGACTCAATTCAGACAGAAAATGTAACTTTTGAAACCCTGCTCAGATTTGGAAAAGAAACACATATTCTTTTTCCTCACAGTCTGAGAAGTAAAAAAACACATTCAATTTTCAAGTACGAACTTTCCCTGAGGAGATAAACCAATCTGTATCTCACAATTGCCAATAGGACTCAATTCAGACAGAAAATGTATCTTTAGACACAGTGATCTGATTTACAAAAGAAGCACATATTCTTGTTCCTCACAGTCTATAAAGCACAAAAACACATTCAATTTTCAAGTACGAACCTTCCCTGAGGAGATAAACCAATCTATATCGTACAATTGGCAATAGGACTCAATTAAGTTAGAAAACGTAACTTTAAACCCAGTGATCCGATTTTGAAAACAAACATATATTCATGTTTCCCACGGTCTGAAAACACCCAAAGTTATTCAATTTTCAAACACGAACCTTCCCTAGAAAGTTAATCAAAAGCTCTTTTTTATAACTGGACTCAATTCAGGCAGAAAATGTAATTTTTGAAACAATGCTCAGATTTGGAAAGAAACACATATTCTTGTTCCTCATAGTCTGAAAAGCACAAAAACACATTCAATTTTCAAGTACGAACTTTCCCTGAGTAGATAAACCAATCTGTATCTCACAATTGGCAATAGGACTCAATTCAGAAAGAAAATGTATCTTTAGACACAGTGATCTGATTTACAAAAGAAACACATATTCATGTTTCCCACGGTCTGAGAAAGCCAAAACACATTCAATTTTCAAAAACAAACTTTCCCTAAAAGGTTAGACCAATGCTGTTTTTTATAACTGGACTCAATTCAGGCAGAAAATATAACTTTTGAAACACTGCTCAGATTTGGAAAAGAAACACATATTCTTGTTCCTCACAGTTTGAAAAGTCCAAAAACACATTCAATTTTCAAGTACGAACTTTCCCTGAGGAGATAAACCAATCGGTATCTCACAATTGGCAATAGGACTCAATTTAGACAGAAAATGTAACTTTTCACACACTGCTCAGATTTCCAAAAGAAACACATATTCTTGTTCCTCACAGTCTGAAAAGCAAAAAAACACATTCAATTTTCAAGTACGAACTTTCCCTGAGGAGATAAACCAATCTGTATCTCACAAATGGCAATAGGACTCAATTCAGAAAAAAATGTATCTTTAGACACAGTGATCTGATTTACAAAAGAAACACATATTCATGTTTCCCACGGTCTGAGAAAGCCAAAACACATTAAATTTTCAAAAACAAACTTTCCCTAAAAAGTTAGACCAATGCTGTTTTTTATAACTGGACTCAATTCAGGCAGAAAATGTAACTTTTGAAACACTGCTCAGATTTGCAAAAGAAACACGTATTCTTGTTCCTCACAGTCTGAAAAGCAAAAAAACACATTCAATTTTCAAGTACGAACTTTCCCTGAGGAGATAAACCAATCGGTATCTCACAATTGGCAATAGGACTCAATTCAGACAGAAAATGTAACTTTTCACACACTGCTCAGATTTGCAAAAGAAACACATATTTTTGTTCCTCACAGTCTGAAAAGCAAAAAAACACATTCAATTTTCAAGTACGAACCTTCCCTGAGGAGATAAACCAATCTGTATCTCACAAATGGCTATAGGACTCAATTCAGAAAGAAAATGTATCTTTAGAAACAGTGTTCTCATTTACAAAAGAAGCACATATTCTTGTTCCTCATAGTCTGAAAAGCACAAAAACACATTCAATTTTCAAGTACGAACTTTCCCTGAGTAGATAAACCAATCTGTATCTCACAATTGGCAATAGGACTCAATTCAGAAAGAAAATGTATCTTTAGACACAGTGATCTGATTTACAAAAGAAACACATATTCATGTTTCCCACGGTCTGAGAAAGCCAAAACACATTCAATTTTCAAAAACAAACTTTCCCTAAAAAGTTAGACCAATGCTGTTTTTTATAACTGGACTCAATTCAGGCAGAAAATATAACTTTTGAAACACTGCTCAGATTTGGAAAAGAAACACATATTCTTGTTCCTCACAGTCTGAAAAGTACAAAAACACATTCAATTTTAAAGTACGAACTTTCCCTGAGGAGATAAACCAATCGGTATCTCACAATTGGCAATAGGACTCAATTCAGACAGAAAATGTAACTTTTCATACACTGCTCAGATTTGCAAAAGAAACACATATTCTTGTTCCTCACAGTCTGAAAATCACAAAAACACATTCAATTTTCAAGTACTAACCTTCCCTGAGGAGATAAACCAATCTGTATCTCACAATCGGCAATAGGACACAATTCAGAAAGAAGATGTATCTTTAGACACAGTGATCTGATTTACAAAAGAAACACATATTCATGTTTCCCACGGTCTGAGAAAGCCAAAACACATTCAATTTTCAAACACAAACTTTCCCTAAAAAGTTAGACCAATGCTGTTTTTTATAACTGGACTCAATTCAGACAGAAAATGTAACTTTTGAAACCCTGCTCAGATTTGGAAAAGAAACACATATTCTTTTTCCTCACAGTCTGAGAAGTAAAAAAACACATTCAATTTTCAAGTACGAACTTTCCCTGAGGAGATAAACCAATCTGTATCTCACAATTGCCAATAGGACTCAATTCAGACAGAAAATGTATCTTTAGACACAGTGATCTGATTTACAAAAGAAGCACATATTCTTGTTCCTCACAGTCTATAAAGCACAAAAACACATTCAATTTTCAAGTACGAACCTTCCCTGAGGAGATAAACCAATCTATATCGTACAATTGGCAATAGGACTCAGTTAAGTTAGAAAACGTAACTTTAAACCCAGTGATCCGATTTTGAAAACAAACATATATTCATGTTTCCCACGGTCTGAAAACACCCAAAGTTATTCAATTTTCAAACACGAACCTTCCCTAGAAAGTTAATCAAAAGCTCTTTTTTATAACTGGACTCAATTCAGGCAGAAAATGTAATTTTTGAAACAATGCTCAGATTTGGAAAGAAACACATATTCTTGTTCCTCATAGTCTGAAAAGCACAAAAACACATTCAATTTTCAAGTACGAACTTTCCCTGAGTAGATAAACCAATCTGTATCTCACAATTGGCAATAGGACTCAATTCAGAAAGAAAATGTATCTTTAGACACAGTGATCTGATTTACAAAAGAAACACATATTCATGTTTCCCACGGTCTGAGAAAGCCAAAACACATTCAATTTTCAAAAACAAACTTTCCCTAAAAGGTTAGACCAATGCTGTTTTTTATAACTGGACTCAATTCAGGCAGAAAATATAACTTTTGAAACACTGCTCAGATTTGGAAAAGAAACACATATTCTTGTTCCTCACAGTTTGAAAAGTCCAAAAACACATTCAATTTTCAAGTACGAACTTTCCCTGAGGAGATAAACCAATCGGTATCTCACAATTGGCAATAGGACTCAATTTAGACAGAAAATGTAACTTTTCACACACTGCTCAGATTTCCAAAAGAAACACATATTCTTGTTCCTCACAGTCTGAAAAGCAAAAAAACACATTCAATTTTCAAGTACGAACTTTCCCTGAGGAGATAAACCAATCGGTATCTCACAATTGGCAAAAGGACTCAATTCAGACAGAAAATGTAACTTTTCACACACTGCTCAGATTTCCAAAAGAAACACATATTCTTGTTCCTCACAGTCTGAAAAGCACAAAAACACATTCAATTTTCAAGTACGAACTTTCCCTGAGGAGATAAACCAATCTGTATTTCACAATTGCCAATAGGACTCAATTCAGACAGAAAATGTATCTTTAGACACAGTGATCTGATTTACAAAAGAAGCACATATTCTTGTTCCTCACATTCAGAAAAGCACAAAAACACATTCAATTTTCAAGTACGAACCTTCCCTGAGGAGATAAACCAATCTGTATCTCACAATTGGCAATAGGACTCAATTCAGAAAGAAAACGTATCTTTAGAAACAGTGATCTGATTTACAAAAGAAGCACATATTCTTGTTCCTCATAGTCTGAAAAGCACAAAAACACATTCAATTTTCAAGTACGAACTTTCCCTGAGGAGATAAACCAATCGGTATCTCACAATTGGCAATAGGACTCAATTCAGAAAGAAAATGTAACTTTTCACACACTGCTCAGATTTGCAAAAGAAACATATATTCTTGTTCCTCACAGTCTGAAAAGCAAAAAAACACATTCAATTTTCAAGTACGAACTTTCCGTGAGGAGATAAACCAATCGGTATCTCACAATTGGCAATAGGACTCAATTCAGAAAGAAAATGTATCTTTAGACACAGTGATCTGATTTACAAAAGAAGCACATATTCTTGTTCCTCATAGTCTGAAAAGCAGAAAAATACATTCAATTTTCAAGTACGAACTTTCCCTGAGGAGATAAACCAATCTGTATCTCACAATTGGCAATAGGACTCAATTCAGAAAGAAAATGTATCTTTAGACACAGTGATCTGATTTACAAAAGAAACACATATTCATGTTTCCCACGGTCTGAAAAAGCCAAAACACATTCAATTTTCAAGTACGAACTTTCCCTAGAAAGTTAGACAAAAGCTCTTTTTTATAACTGGACTCAATTCAGGCAGAAAATGTAACTTTTGAAACACTGCTCAGATTTGGAAAAGAAACACATATTCTTGTTCCTCACAGTCTGAAAAGCAAAAAAACACATTCAATTTTCAAGTACGAACTTTCCCTGAGGAGATAAACCAATCGGTATCTCACAATTGGCAATAGGACTCAATTCAGACAGAAAATGTAACTTTTCATACACTGCTCAGATTTGCAAAAGAAACACATATTCTTGTTCCTCACAGTCTGAAAAGCAAAAAAACACATTCAATTTTCAAACACGAACTTTCCCTAGAAAGTTAGACAAAAGCTCTTTTTTATAACTGGACTCAATTCAGGCAGAAAATGTAACTTTTGAAACACTGCTCAGATTTGGAAAAGAAACACATATTCTTGTTCCTCACAGTCTGAAAAGCACAAAAACACATTCAATTTTCAAGTACGAACCCTCCCTGAGGAGATAAACCAATCTGTATCTCACAATTGGCAATAGGACTCAATTCAGAAAGAAAATGTATCTTTAGACACAGTGATCTGATTTACAAAAGAAACACATATTCATGTTTCCCACGGTCTGAGAAGGCCAAAACACATTCAATTTTCAAACACAAACTTTCCCTAAAAAGTTAGACCAATGCTGTTTTTCATAACTGGACTCAATTCAGGTAGAAAATATAACTTTTGAAACACTGCTCAGATTTGGAAAAGAAACACATATTCTTGTTCCTCACAGTCTGAAAAGCAAAAAAACACATTCAATTTTCAAGTACGAACTTTCCCTGAGGAGATAAACCAATCGGTATCTCACAATTGGCAATAGGACTCAATCAGACAGAAAATGTAACTTTTCACACACTGCTCAGATTTGCAAAAGAAACACATATTCTTGTTCCTCACAGTCTGAAAAGCAAAAAAACACATTCAATTTTCAAGTAGGAACCCTCCCTGAGGAGATAAACCAATCTGTATCTCACAATTGGCAATAGGACTCAATTCAGAAAGAAAATGTAACTTTTCATACACTGCTCAGATTTGCAAAAGAAACACATATTCTTGTTCCTCACAGTCTGAAAAGCAAAAAAACACATTCAATTTTCAAATACGAACTTTCCCTAGAAAGTTAGACAAAAGCTCTTTTTTATAACTGGACTCAATTCAGGCAGAAAATGTAACTTTTGAAACACGGCTCAGATTTGCAAAAGAAACACATATTCTTGTTCCTCACAGTCTGAAAAGCAAAAAAACACACTCAATTTTCAAGTACGAACTTTCCCTGAGGAGATAAACCAATCGGTATCTCACAATTGGCAATAGGACTCAATTCAGAAAGAAAATGTAACTTTTCATACACTGCTCAGATTTGCAAAAGAAACACATATTCTTGTTCCTCACAGTCTGAAAAGCAAAAAAACACATTCAACTTTCAAGTACGAACTTTCCCTGAGGAGATAAACCAATCGGTATCTCACAATTGGCAATAGGACTCAATTCAGAAAGAAAACGTATCTTTAGACACAGTGATCTCATTTACAAAAGAAGCACATATTCTTGTTCCTCATAGTCTGAAAAGCAGAAAAATACATTCAATTTTCAAGTACGAACTTTCCTTGAGGAGATAAACCAATCTGTATCTCACAATTGGCAATAGGACTCAATTCAGAAAGAAAATGTATCTTTAGACACAGTGATCTGATTTACAAAAGAAACACATATTCATGTTTCCCACGGTCTGAGAAAGCCAAAACACATTCAATTTTCAAGCACAAACTTTCCCTAGAAAGTTCGACCAGTGCTGTTTTTTATAACTGGACTCAATTCAGACAGAAAATGTAACTTTTGAAACACTGCTCAGATTTGGAAAAGAAACACATATTCTTGTTCCTCACAGTCTGAAAAGTCCAAAAACACATTCAATTTTCAAGTACGAACTTTCCCTGAGGAGATAAACCAATCGGTATCTCACAATTGGCAATAGGACTCAATTCAGAAAGAAAATGTAACTTTTCACACACTGCTCAGATTTACAAAAGAAACAAATATTCATGTTTCCCACGGTCTGAGAAAGCCAAAACACATTCAATTTTCAAACACAAACTTTCCCTAAAAAGTTAGACCAATGCTGTTTTTTATAACTGGACTCAATTCAGGTAGAAAATGTAACTTTTGAAACACTGCTCAGATTTGGAAAAGAAACACATATTCTTGTTCCTCACAGTCTGAAAAGCAAAAAAACACATTCAATTTTCAAGTACGAACTTTCCCTGAGGAGATAAACCAATCGGTATCTCACAATTGGCAATAGGACTCAATTCAGAAAGAAAATGTATCTTTAGAAACAGTGTTCTGATTTACAAAAGAAGCACATATTCTTGTTCCTCACAGTCTGAAAAGCAAAAAAAACACATTCAATTTTCAAGTACGAACCTTCCCTGAGGAGATAAACCAATCTGTATCTCACAAATGGCAATAGGACTCAATTCAGAAAGAAAATGTATCTTTAGAAATAGTGTTCTCATTTACAAAAGAAGCACATATTCTTGTTCCTCATAGTCTGAAAAGCACAAAAACACATTCAATTTTCAAGTACGAACTTTCCCTGAGTAGATAAACCAATCTGTGTCTCACAAATGGCAATAGGACTCAATTCAGAAAAAAATGTATCTTTAGACATAGTGATCTGATTTACAAAAGAAGCACATATTCTTGTTCCTCACAGTCTGAAAAGCACGAAAACACATTCACTTTTCAAGTACGAACTTTCCTTGAGGAGATAAACCAATCTGTATCTTACAATTGGCAATAGGACTCAATTCAGAAAGAAAATGTAACTTTTGAAACAGAGTTCTCATTTACAAAAGAAGCACATATTCTTGTTCCTCACAGGCTGAAAAGTACAAAAACACATTCAATTTTCAAGTACGAACTTTCCCTGAGGAGATAAACCAATCGGTATCTTACAATTGGCAATAGGACTCAATTCAGACAGAAAATGTAACTTTTCACACACTGCTCAGATTTGCAAAAGAAACACATATTCTTGTTCCTCACAGTCTAAAAAGCACAAAAACACATTCAATTTTCAAGTAGGAACCCTCCCTGAGGAGATAAACCAATCTGTATCTCACAATTGGCAATAGGACTCAATTCAGAAAGAAAATGTATCTTTAGACACAGTGATCTGATTTACAAAAGAAACACATATTCATGTTTCCCACGGTCTGAGAAAGCCAAAACACATTCAATTTTCAAACACAAACTTTCCCTAAAAAGTTAGAACAATGCTGTTTTTTATAACTGGACTCAATTCATGTAGAAAATATAACTTTTGAAACAATGCTCAGATTTGGAAAAGAAACACATATTCTTGTTCCTCACAGTCTGAAAAGTACAAAAACACATTCAATTTTCAAGTACGAACTTTCCCTGAGGAGATAAACAAAACGGTATCTCACAATTGGCAAATAGGACTCAATTCATACAGAAAATGTAACTTTTCACACACTGCTCAGTTTGCAAAAGAAACACATATTCTTGTTCCTCACAGTCTGAAAAGCAAAAAAACACATTCAATTTTCAAGTACGAACTTTCCGTGAGGAGATAAACCAATCGGTATCTCACAATTGGCAATAGGACTCAATTCAGAAAGAAAATGTATCTTTAGACACAGTGATCTGATTTACAAAAGAAGCACATATTCTTGTTCCTCATAGTCTGAAAAGCAGAAAAATACATTCAATTTTCAAGTACGAACTTTCCCTGAGGAGATAAACCAATCTGTATCTCACAATTGGCAATAGGACTCAATTCAGAAAGAAAATGTATCTTTAGACACAGTGATCTGATTTACAAAAGAAACACATATTCATGTTTCCCACGGTCTGAAAAAGCCAAAACACATTCAATTTTCAAGTACGAACTTTCCCTAGAAAGTTAGACAAAAGCTCTTTTTTATAACTGGACTCAATTCAGGCAGAAAATGTAACTTTTGAAACACTGCTCAGATTTGCAAAAGAAACACATATTCTTGTTCCTCACAGTCTGAAAAGCAAAAAAACACATTCAATTTTCAAGTACGAACTTTCCCTGAGGAGATAAACCAATCGGTATCTCACAATTGGCAATAGGACTCAATTCAGACAGAAAATGTAACTTTTCATACACTGCTCAGATTTGCAAAAGAAACACATATTCTTGTTCCTCACAGTCTGAAAAGCAAAAAAACACATTCAATTTTCAAACACGAACTTTCCCTAGAAAGTTAGACAAAAGCTCTTTTTTATAACTGGACTCAATTCAGGCAGAAAATGTAACTTTTGAAACACTGCTCAGATTTGGAAAAGAAACACATATTCTTGTTCCTCACGGTATGAAAAGTCCAAAAACACATTCAATTTTCAAGTTCGAACTTTCCCTGAGGAGATAAACCAATCTGTATCTCACAATTGGCAATAGGACTCAATTCAGACAGAAAATGTAACTTTTCACACACTGCTCAGATTTGCAAAAGAAACACATATTCTTGTTCCTCACAGTCTGAAAAGCAAAAAAACACATTCAATTTTCAAGTACGAACTTTCCCTAGAAAGTTAGACAAAAGCTGTTTTTTATAACTGGACTCAATTCAGGCAGAAAATGTAACTTTTGAAACACTGCTAAGATTTGGAAAAGAAACACATATTCTTGTTCCTCACAGTCTGAAAAGCAAAAAAACACATTCAATTTTCAAATACGAACTTTCCCTAGAAAGTTAGACAAAAGCTCTTTTTTATAACTGGACTCAATTCAGGCAGAAAATGTAACTTTTGAAACACGGCTCAGATTTGCAAAAGAAACACATATTCTTGTTCCTCACAGTCTGAAAAGCAAAAAAACACATTCAATTTTCAAGTACGAACTTTCCCTGAGGAGATAAACCAATCGGTATCTCACAATTGGCAATAGGACTCAATTCAGAAAGAAAATGTAACTTTTTATACACTGCTCAGATTTGCAAAAGAAACACATATTCTTGTTCCTCACAGTCTGAAAAGCAAAAAAACACATTCAACTTTCAAGTACGAACTTTCCCTGAAGAGATAAACCAATCGGTATCTCACAATTGGCAATAGGACTCAATTCAGAAAGAAAACGTATCTTTAGACACAGTGATCTGATTTACAAAAGAAGCACATATTCTTGTTCCTCATAGTCTGAAAAGCAGAAAAATACATTCAATTTTCAAGTACGAACTTTCCTTGAGGAGATAAACCAATCTGTATCTCACAATTGGCAATAGGACTCAATTCAGAAAGAAAATGTATCTTTAGACACAGTGATCTGATTTACAAAAGAAACACATATTCATGTTTCCCACGGTCTGAGAAAGCCAAAACACATTCAATTTTCAAACACAAACTTTCCCTAGAAAGTTCGACCAGTGCTGTTTTTTATAACTGGACTCAATTCAGACAGAAAATGTAACTTTTTAAACACTGTTCAGATTTGGAAAAGAGACACATATTCTTGTTCCTCACAGTCTGAAAAGTACAAAAAGACATTCAATTTTCAAGTACGAACTTTCCCTGAGGAGATAAACCAATCGGTATCTCACAATTGGCAATAGGACTCAATTCAGACAGAAAATGTAACTTTAAACCCAGTGATCCGATTTTCAAAAGAAACATATATTCATGTTTCCCACCGTCTGAAAAGACCAAAAGTCATTCAATTTTCAAACACGAACTTTCCCTAGAAAGTTAGACAAAAGCTCTTTTTTATAACTGGACTCAATTCAGGCAGAAAATGTAACTTTTGAAACACTGCTCAGATTTGCAAAAGAAACACATATTCTTGTTCCTCACAGTCTGAAAAGTCCAAAAACACATTCAATTTTCAAGTACGAACTTTCCCTGAGGAGATAAACCAATCGGTATCTCACAATTGGCAATAGGACTCAATTCAGACAGAAAATGTAACTTTTCACACACTGCTCAGATTTGCAAAAGAAACACATATTCTTGTTCCTCACAGTCTAAAAAGCACAAAAACACATTCAATTTTCAAGTACGAACCCTTCCTGAGGAGATAAACCAATCTGTATCTCACAATTGGCAATAGGACTCAATTCAGAAAGAAAATGTATCTTTAGACACAGTGATCTGATTTACAAAAGAAACACATATTCATGTTTCCCACGGTCTGAGAAAGCCAAAACACATTCAATTTTCAAACAGAAACTTTCCCTAAAAAGTTAGACCAATGCTGTTTTTTATAACTGGACTCAATTCAGACAGAAAATATAACTTTTGAAACACTGCTCAGATTTGGAAAAGAAAGACGTATTCTTGTTCCTCACAGTCTGAAAAGCAAAAAAACACATTCAATTTTCAAGTACGAACTTTCCCTGAGGAGATAAACCAATCGGTATCTCACAATTGGCAATAGGACTCAATACAGAAAGAAAATGTATCTTTAGAAACAGTGTTCTGATTTACAAAAGAAGCACATATTCTTGTTCCTCACAGTCTGAAAAGCAAAAAAACCACATTCAATTTTCAAGTACGAACCTTCCCTGAGGAGATAAACCAATCTGTATCTCACAAATGGCAATAGGACTCAATTCAGAAAGAAAATGTATCTTTAGAAATAGTGTTCTCATTTACAAAAGAAGCACATATTCTTGTTCCTCATAGTCTGAAAAGCACAAAAACACATTCAATTTTCAAGTACGAACTTTCCCTGAGTAGATAAACCAATCTGTGTCTCACAAATGGCAATAGGACTCAATTCAGAAAAAAATGTATCTTTAGACATAGTGATCTGATTTACAAAAGAAGCACATATTCTTGTTCCTCACAGTCTGAAAAGCACGAAAACACATTCACTTTTCAAGTACGAACTTTCCTTGAGGAGATAAACCAATCTGTATCTTACAATTGGCAATAGGACTCAATTAAGTTAGAAAATGTAACTTTAAACCCAGTGATCCGATTTTGAAAACAAACATATATTCATGTTTCCCACGGTCTGAAAACACCCAAAGTTATTCAATTTTCAAACACGAACTTTCCCTAGAAAGTTAATCAAAAGCTCTTTTTTATAACTGGACTCAATTCAGACAGAAAATGTAACTTTTGAAACACTGCTCAGATTTGGAAAAGAAACACATATTCTTGTTCCTCACAGTCTGAAAAGTCCAAAAACACATTCAATTTTCAAGTACGAACTTTCCCTGAGGAGATAAACCAATCGGTATCTCACAATTGGCAATAGGACTCAATTCAGACAGAAAATGTAACTTTTCACACACTGCTCAGATTTGCAAAAGAAACACATATTCTTGTTCCTCACAGTCTAAAAAGCAAAAAAAAAAAATTCAATTTTCAAGTACGAACCCTTCCTGAGGAGATAAACCAATCTGTATCTCACAATTGGCAATAGGACTCAATTCAGAAAGAAAATGTATCTTTAGACACAGTGATCTGATTTACAAAAGAAACACATATTCATGTTTCCCACGGTCTGAGAAAGCCAAAACACATTCAATTTTCAAACACAAACTTTCCCTAAAAAGTTAGACCAATGCTGTTTTTTATAACTGGACTCAATTCAGGTAGAAAATATAACTTTTGAAACACTGCTCAGATTTGGAAAAGAAAGACGTATTCTTGTTCCTCACAGTCTGAAAAGCAAAAAAACACATTCAATTTTCAAGTACGAACTTTCCCTGAGGAGATAAACCAATCGGTATCTCACAATTGGCAATAGGACTCAATTCAGACAGAAAATGTAACTTTTGAAACAGAGTTCTCATTTACAAAAGAAGCACATATTCTTGTTCCTCACAGTCTGAAAAGCAAAAAAACCACATTCAATTTTCAAGTACGAACCTTCCCTGAGGAGATAAACCAATCTGTATCTCACAAATGGCAATAGGACTCAATTCAGAAAGAAAATGTATCTTTAGACACAGTGATCTGATTTACAAAAGAAGCACATATTCTTGTTCCTCATAGTCTGAAAAGCACGAAAACACATTCACTTTTCAAGTACGAACTTTCCCTGAGGAGATAAACCAATCTGTATCTCACAATTGGCAATAGGACTCAATTCAGAAAGAAAATGTATCTTTAGACACAGTGATCTGACTTACAAAAGAAACACATATTAATGTTTCCCACGGTCTGAAAAGACCAAAAGTCATTCAATTTTCAAACAGGAACTTTCCCTAGAAAGTTAGACCAATGCTGTTTTTTATAACTGGACTCAATTCAGACAGAAAATATAACTTTTGAAACACTGCTCAGATTTGGAAAAGAAAGACGTATTCTTGTTCCTCACAGTCTGAAAAGCAAAAAAACACATTCAATTTTCAAGTACGAACTTTCCCTGAGGAGATAAACCAATCGGTATCTCACAATTGGCAATAGGACTCAATTCAGAGAGAAAATGTAACTTTTCACACACTGCTCAGATTTGCAAAAGAAACACATATTCTTGTTCCTCACAGTCTGAAAAGCAAAAAAAACACATTCAATTTTCAAGTACGAACCTTCCCTGAGGAGATAAACCAATCGGTATCTCACAAATGGCAATAGGACTCAATTCAGAAAGAAAATGTATCTTTAGAAACAGTGTTCTCATTTACAAAAGAAGCACATATTCTTGTTCCTCACAGTCTGAAAAGCACGACAACACATTCACTTTTCAAGTACGAACTTTCCTTGAGGAGATAAACCAATCTGTATCTTACAATTGGAAATAGGACTCAATTAAGTTAGAAAACGTAACTTTAAACCCAGTGATCCGATTTTGAAAACAAACATATATTCATGTTTCCCACGGTCTGAAAACACCCAAAGTTATTCAATTTTCAAACACGAAGTTTCCCTAGAAAGTTAATCAAAAGCTCTTTTTTATAACTGGACTCAATTCAGGCAGAAAATATAATTTTTGAAACAATGCTCAGATTTGGAAAGAAACACATATTCTTGTTCCTCACAGTCTGAAAAGTACAAAAACACATTCATTTTTCAAGTACGAACTTTCCCTGAGGAGATAAACCAATCTGTATCTCACAATTGGCAATAGGACTCAATTCAGAAAGAAAATGTATCTTTAGACACAGTGATCTGATTTACAAAAGAAACACATATTCATGTTTCCCACGGTCTGAGAAAGCCAAAACACATTCAATTTTCAAAAACAAACTTTCCCTAAAAAGTTAGACCAATGCTGTTTTTTATAAGTGGACTCAATTCAGGCAGAAAATGTAACTTTTGAAACACTGCTCAGATTTGCAAAAGAAACACGTATTCTTGTTCCTCACAGTCTGAAAAGCAAAAAAACACATTCAATTTTCAAGTACGAACTTTCCCTGAGGAGATAAACCAATCGGTATCTCACAATTGGCAATAGGACTCAATTCAGACAGAAAATGTAACTTTTCACACACTGCTCAGATTTGCAAAAGAAACACATATTTTTGTTCCTCACAGTCTGAAAAGCAAAAAAACACATTCAATTTTCAAGTACGAACCTTCCCTGAGGAGATAAACCAATCTGTATCTCACAAATGGCAATAGGACTCAATTCAGAAAGAAAATGTATCTTTAGAAACAGTGTTCTCATTTACAAAAGAAGCACATATTCTTGTTCCTCATAGACTGAAAAGCACAAAAACACATTCAATTTTCAAGTACGAACTTTCCCTGAGTAGATAAACCAATCTGTATCTCACAAATGGCAATAGGACTCAATTCAGAAAGAAAATGTATCTTTAGAAACAGTGTTCTCATTTACAAAAGAAGCACATATTCTTGTTCCTCATAGTCTGAAAAGCACAAAAACACATTCAATTTTCAAGTACGAACTTTCCCTGAGTAGATAAACCAATCTGTATCTCACAAATGGCAATAGGACTCAATTCAGAAAAAAATGTATCTTTAGACACAGTGATCTGATTTACAAAAGAAGCACATATTCTTGTTCCTCATAGTCTGAAAAGCACAAAAATACATTCAATTTTCAAGGACGAACTTTCCCTGAGGAGATAAACCAATCGGTATCTCACAATTGGCAATAGGACTCAATTCAGACAGAAAATGTAACTTTTCACACACTGCTCAGATTTGCAAAAGAAACACATATTCTTGTTCCTCACAGTCTGAAAAGCAAAAAAACACATTCAATTTTCAAGTACGAACTTTCCCTAAGGAGATAAACCAATCGGTATCTCACAATTGGCAATAGGACTCAATTCAGACAGAAAATGTAACTTTTCATACACTGCTCAGATTTGCAAAAGAAACACATATTCTTGTTCCTCACAGTCTGAAAAGCACAAAAATACATTCAATTTTCAAGTACGAACTTTCCCTGAGGAGATAAACCAATCTGTATCTTACAATTGGCAATAGGACTCAATTAAGTTAGAAAACGTAACTTTAAACCCAGTGATCCGATTTTGAAAACAAACATATATTCATGTTTCCCACCGTCTGAAAACACCCAAAGTCATTCAATTTTCAAACACGAACTTTCCCTAGAAAGTTAATCAAAAGCTCTTTTTTATAACTGGACTCAATTCAGGCAGAAAATGTAATTTTTGAAACAATGCACAGATTTGGAAAGAAACACATATTCTTGTTCCTCACAGTCTGAAAAGTACAAAAACACATTCAATTTTCAAGTACGAACTTTCCCTGAGGAGATAAACCAATCTGTATTTCACAATTGCCAATAGGACTCAATTCAGAAAGAAAATGTATCTTTAGAAACAGTGATCTGATTTACAAAAGAAGCACATATTCTTGTTCCTCATAGTCTGAAAAGCAGAAAAATACATTCAATTTTCAAGTACGAACTTTCCCTGAGGTGATAAACCAATCTGTATCTCACAATTGGCAATAGGACTCAATTCAGAAAGAAAATGTATCTTTAGACACAGTGATCTGATTTACAAAAGAAACACATATTCATGTTTCCCACGGTCTGAGAAAGCCAAAACACATTCAATTTTCAAACACAAACTTTCCCTAGAAAGTTCGACCAGTGCTGTTTTTTATAACTGGACTCAATTCAGACAGAAAATGTAACTTTTTAAACACTGCTCAGCTTTGGAAAAGAAACACATATTCTTGTTCCTCACAGTCTGAAAAGTACAAAAACACATTCAATTTTCAACTACGAACTTTCCCTGAGGAGATAAACCAAACGGTATCTCACAATTGGCAATAGGACTCAATTCATACAGAAAATGAAACTTTTCACACACTGCTCAGTTTGCAAAAGAAACACATATTCTTGTTCCTCACAGTCTGAAAAGCAAAAAAACACATTCAATTTTCAAGTACGAACTTTCCGTGAGGAGATAAACCAATCGGTATCTCACAATTGGCAATAGGACTCAATTCAGAAAGAAAATGTATCTTTAGACACAGTGATCTGATTTACAAAAGAAGCACATATTCTTGTTCCTCATAGTCTGAAAAGCAGAAAAATACATTCAATTTTCAAGTACGAACTTTCCCTGAGGTGATAAACCAATCTGTATCTCACAATTGGCAATAGGACTAAAATTCAGAAAGAAAATGTATCTTTAGACACAGTGATCTGATTTACAAAAGAAACACATATTCATTTTTCCCACGGTCTGAGAAAGCGAAAACACATTCAATTTTCAAACACAAACTTTCCCTAGAAAGTTCAACCAGTGCTGTTTTTTATAACTGGACTCAATTCAGACAGAAAATGTAACTTTTTAAACACTGCTCAGATTTGGAAAAGAAACACATATTCTTGTTCCTCACAGTCTGAAAAGTACAAAAAGACATTCAATTTCCAAGTACGAACTTTCCCTGAGGAGATAAACCAATCGGTATCTCACAATTGGCAATAGGACTCAATTCAGACAGAAAATGTAACTTTTCATACACTGCTCAGATTTGCAAAAGAAACACATATTCTTGTTCCTCACAGTCAGAAAAGCACAAAAACACATTCAATTTTCAAGTACGAACTGTCCTTGAGGAGATAAACCAATCTGTATCTTACAATTGGCAATAGGTCTCAATTAAGCTAGAAAACGTAACTTTAAACCCAGTGATCCGATTTTCAAAAGAAACATATATTCATGTTTCCCACCGTCTGAAAAGACCAAAAGTCATTCAATTTTCAAACACGAACTTTCCCTAGAAAGTTAGACAAAAGCTCTTTTTTATAACTGGACTCAATTCAGGCAGAAAATGTAACTTTTGAAACACTGCTCAGATTTGGAAAAGAAACACATATTCTTGTTCCTCACAGTCTGAAAAGTCCAAAAACACATTCAATTTTCAAATACGAACTTTCCTTGAGGAGATAAACCAATCTGTATCTTACAATTGGCAATAGGACTCAATTAAGTTAGAAAACGTAACTTTAAACCCAGTGATCCGATTTTGAAAACAAACATATATTCATGGTTCCCACGGTCTGAAAACACCCAAAGTTATTCAATTTTCAAACACGAACTTTCCCTAGAAAGTTAATCAAAAGCTCTTTTTTATAACTGGACTCAATTCAGGCAGAAAATGTAATTTTTGAAACAATGCTCAGATTTGGAAAGAAACACATATTCTTGTTCCTCACAGTCTGAAAAGTACAAAAACACATTCAATTGTCAAGTACGAACTTTCCCTGAGGAGATAAACCAATCTGTATCTCACAATTGGCAATAGGACTCAATTCAGAAAGAAAATGTATCTTTAGACACAGTGATCTGATTTACAAAAGAAACACATATTCATGTTTCCCACGGTCTGAGAAAGCCAAAACACATTCAATTTTCAAAAACAAACTTTCCCTAAAAAGTTAGACCAATGCTGTTTTTTATAACTGGACTCAATTCAGACAGAAAATGTAACTTTTTAAACACTGCTCAGATTTGGAAAAGAAACACATATTCTTGTTCCTCACAGTCTGAAAAGTACAAAAACACATTCAATTTTCAAGTATGAACTTTCCCTAGAAAGTTAGACAAAAGCTCTTTTTTATAACACGACTCAATTCAGGCAGAAAATGTAACTTTTGAAACACTGCTCAGATTTGCAAAAGAAACACGTATTCTTGTTCCTCATAGTCTGAAAAGCACAAAAACACATTCAATTTTCAAGTACGAACTTTCCCTGAGTAGATAAACCAATCTGTATCTCACAATTGGCAATAGGACACAATTCAGAAAGAAAATGTATCTTTAGACACAGTGATCTGATTTACAAAAGAAACACATATTCATGTTTCCCACGGTCTGAGAAAGCCAAAACACATTCAATTTTCAAACACAAACTTTCCCTAAAAGGTTAGACCAATGCTGTTTTTTATAACTGGACTCAATTCAGGCAGAAAATATAACTTTTGAAACACTGCTCAGATTTGGAAAAGAAACACATATTCTTGTTCCTCACAGTTTGAAAAGTCCAAAAACACATTCAATTTTCAAGTACGAACTTTCCCTGAGGAGATAAACCAATCGGTATCTCACAATTGGCAATAGGACTCAATTCAGACAGAAAATGTAACTTTTCACACACTGCTCAGATTTGCAAAAGAAACACATATTCTTGTTCCTCACAGTCTGAAAAGCAAAAAAACACATTCAATTTTCAAGTACGAACTTTCCCTGAGGAGATAAACCAATCGGTATCTCACAATTGGCAATAGGACTCAATTCAGACAGAAAATGTAACTTTTCATACACTGCTCAGATTTGCAAAAGAAACACATATTCTTGTTCCTCACAGTCTGAAAAGCACAAAAACACATTCAATTTTCAAGTACGAACTTTCCCTGAGGAGATAAACCAATCGGTATCTCACAATTGGCAATAGGACTCAATTCAGACAGAAAATGTAACTTTTCACACACTGCTCAGATTTCCAAAAGAAACACATATTCTTGTTCCTCACAGTCTGAAAAGCAAAAAAACACATTCAATTTTCAAGTACGAACTTTCCCTGAGGAGATAAACCAATCGGTATCTCACAATTGGCAAAAGGACTCAATTCAGACAGAAAATGTAACTTTTCACACACTGCTCAGATTTCCAAAAGAAACACATATTCTTGTTCCTCACAGTCTGAAAAGCACAAAAACACATTCAATTTTCAAGTACGAACTTTCCCTGAGGAGATAAACCAATCTGTATTTCACAATTGCCAATAGGACTCAATTCAGACAGAAAATGTATCTTTAGACACAGTGATCTGATTTACAAAAGAAGCACATATTCTTGTTCCTCACATTCAGAAAAGCACAAAAACACATTCAATTTTCAAGTACGAACCTTCCCTGAGGAGATAAACCAATCTGTATCTCACAATTGGCAATAGGACTCAATTCAGAAAGAAAACATATCTTTAGAAACAGTGATCTGATTTACAAAAGAAGCACATATTCTTGTTCCTCATAGTCTGAAAAGCACAAAAACACATTCAATTTTCAAGTACGAACTTTCCCTGAGGAGATAAACCAATCTGTATCTCACAATTGGCAATAGGACTCAATTCAGAAAGAAAATGTATCTTTAGACACAGTGATCTGATTTACAAAAGAAACACATATTCATGTTTCCCACCGTCTGAGAAAGCCAAAACACATTCAATTTTCAAACACAAACTTTCCCTAGAAAGTTCGACCAGTGCTGTTTTTTATAACTGGACTCAATTCAGACAGAAAATGTAACTTTTTAAACACTGCTCAGATTTGGAAAAGAAACACATATTCTTGTTCCTCACAGTCTGAAAAGTACAAAAACACATTCAATTTTCAAGTACGAACTTTCCCTGAGTAGATAAACCAATCTGTATCTCACAAATGGCAATAGGACTCAATTCAGAAAAAAATGTATCTTTAGACACAGTGATCTGATTTACAAAAGAAGCACATATTCTTGTTCCTCACAGTCTGAAAAGTACAAAAACACATTCATTTTTCAAGTACGAACTTTCCCTGAGGAGATAAACCAATCTGTATCTCAGAATTGGCAATAGGACTCAATTCAGAAAGAAAATGTATCTTTAGACACAGTGATCTGATTTACAAAAGAAACACATATTCATGTTTCCCACGGTTGAGAAAGCCAAAACACATTCAATTTTCAAACACGAACTTTCCCTAGAAAGTTAATCAAAAGCTCTTTTTTATAACTGGACTCAATTCAGGCAGAAAATGTAATTTTTGAAACAATGCTCAGATTTGCAAAAGAAACTCGTATTCTTGTTCCTCACAGTCTGAAAAGCAAAAAAACACATTCAATTTTCAAGTACGAACTTTCCCTGAGGAGATAAACCAATCGGTATCTCACAATTGGCAATAGGACTCAATTCAGACAGAAAATGTAACTTTTCACACACTGCTCAGATTTGCAAAAGAAACACATATTTTTGTTCCTCACAGTCTGAAAAGCAAAAAAACACATTCAATTTTCAAGTAGGAACCTTCCCTGAGGAGATAAACCAATCTGTATCTCACAAATGGCAATAGGACTCAATTCAGAAAGAAAATGTATCTTTAGAAACAGTGTTCTCATTTACAAAAGAAGCACATATTCTTGTTCCTCATAGTCTGAAAAGCACAAAAACACATTCAATTTTCAAGTACGAACTTTCCCTGAGTAGATAAACCAATCTGTATCTCACAAATGGCAATAGGACTCAATTCAGAAAGAAAATGTATCTTTAGAAACAGTGTTCTCATTTACAAAAGAAGCACATATTCTTGTTCCTCATAGTCTGAAAAGCACAAAAACACATTCAATTTTCAAGTACGAACTTTCCCTGAGTAGATAAACCAATCTGTATCTCACAAATGGCAATAGGACTCAATTCAGAAAAAAATGTATCTTTAGACACAGTGATCTGATTTATAAAAGAAGCACATATTCTTGTTCCTCATAGTCTGAAAAGCACAAAAATACATTCAATTTTCAAGTACGAACTTTCCCTGAGGAGATAAACCAATCGGTATCTCACAATTGGCAATAGGACTCAATTCAGACAGAAAATGTAACTTTTCACACACTGCTCAGATTTGCAAAAGAAACACATATTCTTGTTCCTCACAGTCTGAAAAGCAAAAAAACACATTCAATTTTCAAGTACGAACTTTCCCTAAGGAGATAAACCAATCGGTATCTCACAATTGGCAATAGGACTCAATTCAGACTGAAAATGTAACTTTTCACACACTGCTCAGATTTGCAAAAGAAACACATATTCTTGTTCCTCACAGTCTGAAAAGCACAAAAACACATTCAATTTTCAAGTACGAACTTTCCCTGAGGAGATAAACCAATCGGTATCTCACAATCGGCAATAGGACTCAATTCAGACAGAAAATGTAACTTTTCACACACTTCTCAGATTTGGAAAGAAACACATATTCTTGTTCCTCACAGTCTGAAAAGCACAAAAACACATTCAATTTTCAAGTACGAACTTTCCCTGAGGAGATAAACCAATGTGTATCTCACAATTGGCAATAGGACTCAATTCAGAAAGAAAATGTATCTTTAGACACAGTGATCTGATTTACAAAAGAAGCAAATATTCTTGTTCCTCATAGTCTGAAAAGCAGAAAAATACATTCAATTTTCAAGTACGAACTTTCCCTGAGGTGATAAACCAATCTGTATCTCACAATTGGCAATAGGACTCAATTCAGAAAGAAAATGTATCTTTAGACACAGTGATCTGATTTACAAAAGAAACACATATTCATGTTTCCCACGGTCTGAGAAAGCCAAAACACATTCAATTTTCAAACACAAACTTTCCCTAGAAAGTTCGACCAGTGCTGTTTTTTATAACTGGACTCAATTCAGACAGAAAATGTAACTTTTTAAACACTGCTCAGATTTGGAAAAGAAACACATATTCTTGTTTCTCACAGTCTGAAAAGTACAAAAAGACATTCAATTTCCAAGTACGAACTTTCCCTGAGGAGATAAACCAATCGGTATCTCACAATTGGCAATAGGACTCAATTCAGACAGAAAATGTAACTTTTCATACACTGCTCAGATTTGCAAAAGAAACACATATTCTTGTTCCTCACAGTCAGAAAAGCACAAAAACACATTCAATTTTCAAGTACGAACTTTCCTTGAGGAGATAAACCAATCTGTATCTTACAATTGGCAATAGGTCTCAATTAAGTTAGAAAACGTAACTTTAAACCCAGTGATCCGATTTTCAAAAGAAACATATATTCATGTTTCCCACCGTCTGAAAAGACCAAAAGTAATTCAATTTTCAAACACGAACTTTCCGTAGAAAGTTAGACAAAAGCTCTTTTTTATAACTGGACTCAATTCAGGCAGAAAATGTAACTTTTGAAACACTGCTCAGATTTGGAAAAGAAACACATATTCTTGTTCCTCACAGTCTGAAAAGTCCAAAAACACATTCAATTTTCAAGTACGAACTTTCCCTGAGGAGATAAACCAATCGGTATCTCACAATTGGCAATAGGACTCAATTCAGAGAGAAAATGTAACTTTTCACACACTGCTCAGTTTGCAAAAGAAACACATATTCTTGTTCCTCACAGTCTGAAAAGCAAAAAAACACATTCAATTTTCAAGTACGAACTTTCCGTGAGGAGATAAACCAATCGGTATCACACAATTGGCAATAGGACTCATTTCAGAAAGAAAATGTATCTTTAGACACAGTGATCTGATTTACAAAAGAAGCACATATTCTTGTTCCTCATAGTCTGAAAAGCAGAAAAATACATTCAATTTTCAAGTACGAACTTTCCCTGAGGAGATAAACCAATCTGTATCTCACAATTGGCAATAGGACTCAATTCAGAAAGAAAATGTATCTTTAGACACAGTGATCTGATTTACAAAAGAAACACATATTCATGTTTCCCACGGTCTGAAAAAGCCAAAACACATTCAATTTTCAAACACAAACTTTCCCTAGAAAGTTCGACCAGTGCTGTTTTTTATAACTGGACTCAATTCAGACAGAAAATGTAACTTTTTAAACACTGCTCAGATTTGGAAAAGAAACACATATTCTTGTTCCTCACAGTCTGAAAAGTACAAAAACACATTCAATTTTCAAGTACGAACTTTCCCTAGAAAGTTAGACAAAAGCTCTTTTTTATAACACGACTCAATTCAGGCAGAAAATGTAACTTTTGAAACACTGCTCAGATTTGCAAAAGAAACACATATTCTTGTTCCTCACAGTCTGAAAAGCAAAAAAAAACACATTCAATTTTCAAGTACGAACTTTCCCTGAGGAGATAAACCAATCGGTATCTCACAATTGGCAATAGGACTCAATTCAGACAGAAAATGTAACATTTCATACACTGCTCAGATTTGCAAAAGAAACACATATTCTTGTTCCTCACAGTCTGAAAAGCAAAAAAACACATTCAATTTTCAAACACGAACTTTCCCTAGAAAGTTAGACAAAAGCTCTTTTTTATAACTGGACTCAATTCAGGCACAAAATGTAACTTTTGAAACACTGCTCAGATTTGGAAAAGAAACGCATATTCTTGTTCCTCACAGTCTGAAAAGTCCAAAAACACATTCAATTGTCAAGTACGAACTTTCCCTGAGGAGATAAACCAATCTGTATCTTACAATTGGCAATAGGTCTCAAATAAGCTAGAAAACGTAACTTTAAACCCAGTGATCCGATTTTCAAAAGAAACATATATTCATGTTTCCCACCGTCTGAAAAGACCAAAAGTCATTCAATTTTCAAACACGAACTTTCCCTAGAAAGTTAGACAAAAGCTCTTTTTTATAACTGGACTCAATTCAGGCAGAAAATGTAACTTTTGAAACACTGCTCAGATTTGGAAAAGAAACACATATTCTTGTTCCTCACAGTCTGAAAAGTCCAAAAACACATTCAATTTTCAAGTACGAACTTTCCCTGAGGAGATAAACCAATCGGTATCTCACAATTGGCAATAGGACTCAATTCAGAGAGAAAATGTAACTTTTCACACACTGCTGAGATTTGCAAAAGAAACACATATTCTTGTTCCTCACAGGCTGAAAAGTACAAAAACACATTCAATTTTCAAGTACGAACTTTCCCTGAGGAGATAAACCAATCGGTATCTCACAATTGGCAATAGGACTCAATTCAGACAGAAAATGTAACTTTTCACTCACTGCTCAGATTTGCAAAAGAAACACATATTCTTGTTCCTCACAGTCTAAAAAGCACAAAAACACATTCAATTTTCAAGTAGGAACCCTCCCTGAGGAGATAAACCAATCTGTATCTCACAATTGGCAATAGGACTCAATTCAGAAAGAAAATGTATCTTTAGACACAGTGATCTGATTTACAAAAGAAACACATATTCATGTTTCCCACGGTCTGAAAAAGCCAAAACACATTCAATTTTCAAACACAAACTTTCCCTAGAAAGTTCGACCAGTGCTGTTTTTTATAACTGGACTCAATTCAGACAGAAAATGTAACTTTTTAAACACTGCTCAGATTTGGAAAAGAAACACATATTCTTGTTCCTCACAGTCTGAAAAGTACAAAAACACATTCAATTTTCAAGTACGAACTTTCCCTAGAAAGTTAGACAAAAGCTCTTTTTTATAACTGGACTCAATTCAGGCAGAAAATGTAACTTTTCATACACTGCTCAGATTTGCAAAAGAAACACATATTTTTGTTCCTCACAGTCTGAAAAGTCCAAAAACACATTCAATTTTCAAGTACGAACTTTCCCTGAGGAGATAAACCAATCTGTATCTCACAATTGGCAATAGGACTCAATTCAGACAGAAAATGTAACTTTTCACACACTGCTCAGATTTGCAAAAGAAACACATATTCTTGTTCCTCACAGTCCGAAAAGCACAAAAACACATTCAATTTTCAAGTACGAACCCTCCCTGAGGAGATAAACCAATCTGTATCTCACAATTGGCAATAGGACTCAATTCAGAAAGAAAATGTATCTTTAGACACAGTGATCTGATTTACAAAAGAAACACATATTTATGTTTCCCACGGTCTGAGAAGGCCAAAACACATTCAATTTTCAAACACAAACTTTCCCTAGAAAGTTCGACCAGTGCTGTTTTTTATAACTGGACTCAATTCAGACAGAAAATGTAACTTTTTAAACACTGCTCAGATTTGGAAAAGAAACACATATTCTTGTTCCTCACAGTCTGAAAAGTACAAAAACACATTCAATTTTCAAGTACGAACTTTCCCTAGAAAGTTAGACAAAAGCTCTTTTTTATAACTCGACTCAATTCAGGCAGAAAATGGAACTTTTCATACACTGCTCAGATTTGCAAAAGAAACACATATTCTTGTTCCTCACAGTCAGAAAAGCACAAAAACACATTCAATTTTCAAGTACGAACTTTCCGTGAGGAGATAAACCAATCGGTATCTCACAATTGGCAATAGGACTCATTTCAGAAAGAAAATGTATCTTTAGACACAGTGATCTGATTTACAAAAGAAGCACATATTCTTGTTCCTCATAGTCTGAAAAGCAGAAAAATACATTCAATTTTCAAGTACGAACTTTCCCTGAGGAGATAAACCAATCTGTATCTCACAATTGGCAATAGGACTCAATTCAGAAAGAAAATGTATCTTTAGACACAGTGATCTGATTTACAAAAGAAACACATATTCATGTTTCCCACGGTCTGAAAAAGCCAAAACACATTCAATTTTCAAACACAAACTTTCCCTAGAAAGTTCGACCAGTGCTGTTTTTTATAACTGGACTCAATTCAGACAGAAAATGTAACTTTTTAAACACTGCTCAGATTTGGAAAAGAAACACATATTCTTGTTCCTCACAGTCTGAAAAGTACAAAAACACATTCAATTTTCAAGTACGAACTTTCCCTAGAAAGTTAGACACAAGCTCTTTTTTATAACTCGACTCAATTCAGGCAGAAAATATAACTTTTGAAACACTGCTCAGATTTGCAAAAGAAACACATATTCTTGTTCCTCACAGTCTGAAAAGTACAAAAACACATTCAATTTTCAAGTACGAACTTTCCCTGAGGAGATAAACCAATCGGTATCTCACAATTGGCAATAGGACTCAATTCAGACAGAAAATGTAACTTTTCACACACTGCTCAGATTTGCCAAAGAAACACATATTCTTGTTCCTCACAGTCTAAAAAGCACAAAAACACATTCAATTTTCAAGTAGGAACCCTCCCTGAGGAGATAAACCAATCTGTATCTCACAATTGGCAATAGGACTCAATTCAGAAAGAAAATGTATCTTTAGACACAGTGATCTGATTTACAAAAGAAACACATATTCATGTTTCCCACGGTCTGAGAAAGCCAAAACACATTCAATTTTCAAACACAAACTTTCCCTAAAAAGTTAGACCAATGCTGTTTTTTATAACTGGACTCAATTCAGGTAGAAAATATAACTTTTGAAACACTGCTCAGATTTGGAAAAGAAACATATATCCTTGTTCCTCACAGTCTGAAAAACAAAAAAACACATTCAATTTTCAAGTACGAACTTTCCCGGAGGAGATAAACCAATCGGTATCTCACAATTGGCAATAGGACTCAATCAGACAGAAAATGTAACTTTTCACACACTGCTCAGATTTGCAAAAGAAACACATATTCTTGTTCCTCACAGTCTGAAAAGCAAAAAAACACATTCAATTTTCAAATACGAACTTTCCCTAGAAAGTTAGACAAAAGCTCTTTTTTATAACTGGACTCAATTCAGGCAGAAAATGTAACTTTTGAAACACTGCTCAGATTTGCAAAAGAAACACATATTCTTGTTCCTCACAGTCTGAAAAGCAAAAAAACACATTCAATTTTCAAGTACGAACTTTCCCTGAGGAGATAAACCAATCGGTATCTCACAATTGGCAATAGGACTCAATTCAGGCAGAAAATGTAACTTTTCATACACTGCTCAGATTTGCAAAAGAAACACATATTCTTGTTCCTCACAGTCTGAAAAGCAAAAAAAAACACATTCAACTTTCAAGTACGAACTTTCCCTGAGGAGATAAACCAATCGGTATCTCACAATTGGCAATAGGACTCATTTCAGAAAGAAAATGTATCTTTAGACGCAGTGATCTGATTTACAAAAGAAGAACATATTCTTGTTCCTCATAGTCTGAAAAGCAGAAAAATACATTCAATTTTCAAGTACGAACTTTCCCTGAGGAGATAAACCAATCTGTATCTCACATTTGGCAATAGGACTCAATTCAGAAAGAAAATGTATCTTTAGACACAGTGATCTGATTTACAAAAGAAACACATATTCATGTTTCCCACGGTCTAAAAAAGCCAAAACACATTTATTTTCAAACACAAACTTTCCCTAGAAAGTTCGACCAGTGCTGTTTTTTATAACTGGACTCAATTCAGACAGAAAATGTAACTTTGTAAACACTGCTCAGATTTGGAAAAGAAACACATATTCTTGTTCCTCACAGTCTGAAAAGTACAAAAACACATTCAATTTTCAAGTACGAACTTTCCCTAGAAAGTTAGACAAAAGCTCTTTTTTATAACTCGACTCAATTCAGGCAGAAAATGTAACTTTTGAAACACTGCTCAGATTTGCAAAAGAAACACATATTCTTGTTCCTCACAGTCTGAAAAGCAAAAAAACCACATTTAATTTTCAAGTACGAACTTTCCCTGAGGAGATAAACCGATCGGTATCTCACAATTGGCAATAGGACTCAATTCAGACAGAAAATGTAACTTTGTAAACACTGCTCAGATTTGGAAAAGAAACACATATTCTTGTTCCTCACAGTCTGAAAAGCAAAAAAACACATTCAATTTTCAAACACGAACTTTCCCTAGAAAGTTAGACACAAGCTCTTTTTTATAACTCGACTCAATTCAGGCAGAAAATATAACTTTTGAAACACTGCTCAGATTTGCAAAAGAAACACATATTCTTGTTCCTCACAGTCTGAAAAGTACAAAAACACATTCAATTTTCAAGTACGAACTTTCCCTGAGGAGATAAACCAATCGGTATCTCACAATTGGCAATAGGACTCAATCAGACAGAAAATGTAACTTTTCACACACTGCTCAGATTTGCAAAAGAAACACATATTCTTGTTCCTCACAGTCTGAAAAGCAAAAAAACACATTCAATTTTCAAATACGAACTTTCCCTAGAAAGTTAGACAAAAGCTCTTTTTTATAACTGGACTCAATTCAGGCAGAAAATGTAACTTTTGAAACACTGCTCAGATTTGCAAAAGAAACACATATTCTTGTTCCTCACAGTCTGAAAAGCAAAAAAACACATTCAATTTTCAAGTACAAACTTTCCCTGAGGAGATAAACCAATCGGTATCTCACAATTGGCAATAGGACTCAATTCAGGCAGAAAATGTAACTTTTCATACACTGCTCAGATTTGCAAAAGAAACACATATTCTTGTTCCTCACAGTCTGAAAAGCAAAAAAACCACATTCAACTTTCAAGTACGAACTTTCCCTGAGGAGATAAACCAATCGGTATCTCACAATTGGCAATAGGACTCAATTCAGACAGAAAATGTAACTTTTCATACACTGCTCAGATTTGCAAAAGAAACACATATTCTTGTTCCTCACAGCCAGAAAAGCACAAAAACACATTCAATTTTCAAGTACGAACTTTCCGTGAGGAGATAAACCAATCGGTATCTCACAATTGGCAATAGGACTCATTTCAGAAAGAAAATGTATCTTTAGACACAGTGATCTGATTTACAAAAGAAGAACATATTCTTGTTCCTCATAGTCTGAAAAGCAGAAAAATACATTCAATTTTCAAGTACGAACTTTCCCTGAGGAGATAAACCAATCTGTATCTCACATTTGGCAATAGGACTCAATTCAGAAAGAAAATGTATCTTTAGACACAGTGATCTGATTTACAAAAGAAACACATATTCATGTTTCCCACGGTCTGAAAAAGCCAAAACACATTCAATTTTCAAACACAAACTTTCCCTAGAAAGTTCGACCAGTGCTGTTTTTTATAACTGGACTCAATTCAGACAGAAAATGTAACTTTGTAAACACTGCTCAGATTTGGAAAAGAAACACATATTCTTGTTCCTCACAGTCTGAAAAGTACAAAAACACATTCAATTTTCAAGTACGAACTTTCCCTAGAAAGTTAGACAAAAGCTCTTTTTTATAACTCGACTCAATTCAGGCAGAAAATGTAACTTTTGAAACACTGCTCAGATTTGCAAAAGAAACACATATTCTTGTTCCTCACAGTCTGAAAAGCAAAAAAACCACATTTAATTTTCAAGTACGAACTTTCCCTGAGGAGATAAACCGATCGGTATCTCACAATTGGCAATAGGACTCAATTCAGACAGAAAATGTAACTTTGTAAACACTGGTCAGATTTGGAAAAGAAACACATATTCTTGTTCCTCACAGTCTGAAAAGCAAAAAAACACATTCAATTTTCAAACACGAACTTTCCCTAGAAAGTTAGACAAAAGCTCTTTTTTATAACTGGACTCAATTCAGGCAGAAAATGTAACTTTTGAAACACTGCTCAGATTTGGAAAAGAAACACATATTCTTGTTCCTCACAGTCTGAAAAGTCCAAAAACACATTCAATTTTCAAGTACGAACTTTCCCTGAGGAGATAAACCAATCTGTATCTCACAATTGGCAATAGGACTCAATTCAGACAGAAAATGTAACTTTTCACACACTGCTCAGATTTGCAAAAGAAACACATATTCTTGTTCCTCACAGTCTGAAAAGCACAAAAACACATTCAATTTTCAAGTACGAACCCTCCCTGAGGAGATAAACCAATCTGTATCTCACAATTGGCAATAGGACTCAATTCAGAAAGAAAATGTATCTTTAGACACAGTGATCTGATTTACAAAAGAAACACATATTCATGATTCCCACGGTCTGAGAAGGCCAAAACACATTCAATTTTCAAACACAAACTTTCCCTAAAAAGTTAGACCAATGCTGTTTTTTATAACTGGACTCAATTCAGGTAGAAAATATAACTTTTGAAACACTGCTCAGATTTGGAAAAGAAACACATATTCTTGTTCCTCACAGTCTGAAAAGCAAAAAAACACATTCAATTTTCAAGTACGAACTTTCCCTGAGGAGATAAACCAATCTGTATCTCACAATTGGCAATAGGACTCAATTCAGACAGAAAATGTAACTTTTCACACACTGCTCAGATTTGCAAAAGAAACACATATTCTTGTTCCTCACAGTCTGAAAAGCAAAAAAACACATTCAATTTTCAAATACGAACTTTCCCTAGAAAGTTAGACAAAAGCTCTTTTTTATAACTGGACTCAATTCAGGCAGAAAATGTAACTTTTGAAACACTGCTCAGATTTGGAAAAGAAACACATATTCTTGTTCCTCACAGTCTGAAAAGCAAAAAAACACATTCAATTTTCAAGTACGAACTTTCCCTGAGGAGGTAAACCAATCGGTATCTCACAATTGGCAATAGGACTCAATTCAGAAAGAAAATGTAACTTTTCATACACTGCTCAGATTTGCAAAAGAAACACATATTCTTGTTCCTCACAGTCTGAAAAGCAAAAAAACACATTCAACTTTCAAGTACGAACTTTCCCTGAGGAGATAAACCAATCGGTATCTCACAATTGGCAATAGGACTCAATTCAGAAAGAAAACGTATCTTTAGACACAGTGATCTGATTTACAAAAGAAGCACATATTCTTGTTCCTCATAGTCTGAAAAGCAGAAAAATACATTCAATTTTCAAGTACGAACTTTCCCTGAGGAGATAAACCAATCTGTATCTCACAATTGGCAATAGGACTCAATTCAGAAAGAAAATGTATCTTTAGACACAGTGATCTGATTTACAAAAGAAACACATATTCATGTTTCCCACGGTCTGAGAAAGCCAAAACACATTCAATTTTCAAACACAAACTTTCCCTAGAAAGTTCGACCAGTGTTGTTTTTTATAACTGGGCTAAATTCAGACAGAAAATGTAACTTTTTAAACACTGCTCAGATTTGGAAAAGAAACACATATTCTTGTTCCTCACAGTCTGAAAAGTACAAAAACACATTCAATTTTCAAGTACGAACTTTCCCTGAGGAGATAAACCAAACGGTATCTCACAATTGGCAATAGGACTCAATTCAGGCAGAAAATGTAACTTTTCACACACTGCTCAGTTTGCAAAAGAAACACATATTCTTGTTCCTCACAGTCTGAAAAGCAAAAAAACACATTCAATATTCAAGTACGAACTTTCCGTGAGGAGATAAACCAATCGGTATCTCACAATTGGCAATAGGACTCAATTCAGAAAGAAAATGTATCTTTAGACACAGTGATCTGATTTACAAAAGAAGCACATATTCTTGTTCCTCATAGTCTGAAAAGCAGAAAAATACATTCAATTTTCAAGTACGAACTTTCCCTAGAAAGTTCGACCAGTGCTGTTTTTTATAACTGGACTCAATTCAGACAGAAAATTTAACTTTTTAAACACTGCTCAGATTTGGAAAAGAAACACAGATTCTTGTTCCTCACAGTCTGAAAAGTACAAAAAGACATTCAATTTTCAAGTACGAACTTTCCCTGAGGAGATAAACCAATCGGTATCTCACAATTGGCAATAGGACTCAATTCAGAAAGAAAATGTATCTTTAGACACAGTGATCTGATTTACAAAAGAAGCAAATATTCTTGTTCCTCATAGTCTGAAAAGCAGAAAAATACATTCAATTTTCAAGTACGAACTTTCCCTGAGGAGATAAACCAATCTGTATCTCACAATTGGCAATAGGACTCAATTCAGAAAGAAAATGTATCTTTAGACACAGTGATCTGATTTACAAAAGAAACACATATTCATGTTTCCAACGGTCTGAGAAAGCCAAAACACGTTCAATTTTCAAACACAAACTTTCCCTAGAAAGTTCGACCAGTGCTGTTTTTTATAACTGGACTCAATTCAGACAGAAAATGTAACTTTTTAAACACTGCTCAGATTTGGAAAAGAAACACATATTCTTGTTCCTCACAGTCTGAAAAGTACAAAAAGACATTCAATTTTCAAGTACGAACTTTCCCTGAGGAGATAAACCAATCGGTATCTCACAATTGGCAATAGGACTCAATTCAGACAGAAAATGTAACTTTCCATACACTGCTCAGATTAGCAAAAGAAACACATATTCTTGTTCCTCACAGTCAGAAAAGCACAAAAACACATTCAATTTTCAAGTACGAACTTTCCTTGAGGAGATAAACCAATCTGTATCTTACAATTGGCAATAGGTCTCAATTAAGCTAGAAAACGTAACTTTAAACCCAGTGATCCGATTTTCAAAAGAAACATATATTCATGTTTCCCACCGTCTGAAAAGACCAAAAGTCATTCAATTTTCAAACACGAACTTTCCCTAGAAAGTTAGACAAAAGCTCTTTTTTATAACTGGACTCAATTCAGGCAGAAAATGTAACTTTTGAAACACTGCTCAGATTTGGAAAAGAAACACATATTCTTGTTCCTCACAGTCTGAAAAGTCCAAAAACACATTCAATTTTCAAGTACGAACTTTCCCTGAGGAGATAAACCAATCGGTATCTCACAATTGGCAATAGGACTCAATTCAGAGAGAAAATGTAACTTTTCACACACTGCTCAGATTTGCAAAAGAAAGACATATTCTTGTTCCTCACAGTCTGAAAAGTACAAAAACACATTCAATTTTCAAGTACGAACTTTCCCTGAGGAGATAAACCAATCGGTATCTCACAATTGGCAATAGGACTCAATCAGACAGAAAATGTAACTTTTCACACACTGCTCAGATTTGCAAAAGAAACACATATTCTTGTTCCTCACAGTCTGAAAAGCAAAAAAACACATTCAATTTTCAAGTACGAACTTTCCCTAGAAAGTTCGACCAGTGCTGTTTTTTATAACTGGACTCAATTCAGACAGAAAATGTAACTTTTTAAACTCTGCTCAGATTTGGAAAAGAAACACATATTCTTGTTCCTCACCGTCTGAAAAGTACAAAAACACATTCAATTTTCAAGTACGAACTTTCCCTGAGGAGATAAACCAATCGGTATCTCACAATTGGCAATAGGACTCAATCAGACAGAAAATGTAACTTTTCACACACTGCTCAGATTTGCAAAAGAAACACATAATCTTGTTCCTCACAGGCTGAAAAGCAAAAAAACACATTCAATTTTCAAGTACGAACTTTCCCTGAGGAGATAAACCAAACGGTATCTCACAATTGGCAATAGGACTCAATTCAGACAGAAAATGTAACTTTTCACACACTGCTCAGATTTGCCAAAGAAACACATATTCTTGTTCCTCACAGTCTAAAAAGCACAAAAACACATTCAATTTTCAAGTAGGAACCCTCCCTGAGGAGATAAACCAATCTGTATCTCACAATTGGCAATAGGACTCAATTCAGAAAGAAAATGTATCTTTAGACACAGTGATCTGATTTACAAAAGAAACACATATTCATGTTTCCCACGGTCTGAGAAAGCCAAAAGACATTCAATTTTCAAACACAAACTTTCCCTAAAAAGTTAGACCAATGCTGTTTTTTATAACTGGACTCAATTCAGGTAGAAAATATAACTTTTGAAATACTGCTCAGATTTGGAAAAGAAACATATATCCTTGTTCCTCACAGTCTGAAAAAGAAAAAAACACATTCAATTTTCAAGTACGAACTTTCCCTAGAAAGTTAGACAAAAGCTCTTTTTTATAACTGGACTCAATTCAGGCAGAAAATGTAACTTTTGAAACACTGCTCAGATTTGCAAAAGAAACACATATTCTTGTTCCTCACAGTCTGAAAAGCAAAAAAACACATTCAATTTTCAAGTACGAACTTTCCCTGAGGAGATAAACCAATCGGTATCTCACAATTGGCAATAGGACTCAATTCAGGCAGAAAATGTAACTTTTCATACACTGCTCAGATTTGCAAAAGAAACACATATTCTTGTTCCTCACAGTCTGAAAAGCAAAAAAACACATTCAACTTTCAAGTACGTACTTTCCCTGAGGAGATAAACCAATCGGTATCTCACAATTGGCAATAGGACTCAATTCAGACAGAAAATTTAACTTTTTAAACACTGCTCAGATTTGGAAAAGAAACACAGATTCTTGTTCCTCACAGTCTGAAAAGTACAAAAACACATTCAATTTTCAAGTACGAACTTTCCCTGAGGAGATAAACCAAACGGTATCTCACAATTGGCAATAGGACTCAATTCAGAAAGAAAATGTATCTTTAGACACAGTGATCTGATTTACAAAAGAAGCACATATTCTTGTTCCTCATAGTCTGAAAAGCAGAAAAATACATTCAATTTTCAAGTACGAACTTTCCCTAGAAAGTTCGACCAGTGCTGTTTTTTATAACTGGACTCAATTCAGACAGAAAATTTAACTTTTTAAACACTGCTCAGATTTGGAAAAGAAACACAGATTCTTGTTCCTCACAGTCTGAAAAGTACAAAAAGACATTCAATTTTCAAGTACGAACTTTCCCTGAGGAGATAAACCAATCGGTATCTCACAATTGGCAATAGGACTCAATTCAGAAAGAAAATGTATCTTTAGACACAGTGATCTGATTTACAAAAGAAGCACATATTCTTGTTCCTCATAGTCTGAAAAGCAGAAAAATACATTCAATTTTCAAGTACGAACTTTCCCTAGAAAGTTCGACCAGTGCTGTTTTTTATAACTGGACTCAATTCAGACAGAAAATTTAACTTTTTAAACACTGCTCAGATTTGGAAAAGAAACACAGATTCTTGTTCCTCACAGTCTGAAAAGTACAAAAAGACATTCAATTTTCAAGTACGAACTTTCCCTGAGGAGATAAACCAATCGGTATCTCACAATTGGCAATAGGACTCAATTCAGAAAGAAAATGTATCTTTAGACACAGTGATCTGATTTACAAAAGAAGCACATATTCTTGTTCCTCATAGTCTGAAAAGCAGAAAAATACATTCAATTTTCAAGTACGAACTTTCCCTAGAAAGTTCGACCAGTGCTGTTTTTTATAACTGGACTCAATTCAGACAGAAAATTTAACTTTTTAAACACTGCTCAGATTTGGAAAAGAAACACAGATTCTTGTTCCTCACAGTCTGAAAAGTACAAAAAGACATTCAATTTTCAAGTACGAACTTTCCCTGAGGAGATAAACCAATCGGTATCTCACAATTGGCAATAGGACTCAATTCAGAAAGAAAATGTATCTTTAGACACAGTGATCTGATTTACAAAAGAAGCACATATTCTTGTTCCTCATAGTCTGAAAAGCAGAAAAATACATTCAATTTTCAAGTACGAACTTTCCCTAGAAAGTTCGACCAGTGCTGTTTTTTATAACTGGACTCAATTCAGACAGAAAATTTAACTTTTTAAACACTGCTCAGATTTGGAAAAGAAACACAGATTCTTGTTCCTCACAGTCTGAAAAGTACAAAAAGACATTCAATTTTCAAGTACGAACTTTCCCTGAGGAGATAAACCAATCTGTATCTCACAATTGGCAATAGGACTCAATTCAGAAAGAAAATGTATCTTTAGACACAGTGATCTGATTTACAAAAGAAACACATATTCATGTTTCCCACGGTCTGAGAAAGCCAAAACACATTCAATTTTCAAACACAAACTTTCCCTAGAAAGTTCGACCAGTGCTGTTTTTTATAACTGGACTCAATTCAGACAGAAAATGTAACTTTTTAAACACTGCTCAGATTTGGAAAAGAAACACATATTCTTGTTCCTCACAGTCTGAAAAGTACAAAAAGACATTCAATTTTCAAGTACGAACTTTCCCTGAGGAGATAAACCAATCGGTATCTCACAATTGGCAATAGGACTCAATTCAGACAGAAAATGTAACTTTCCATACACTGCTCAGATTAGCAAAAGAAACACATATTCTTGTTCCTCACAGTCAGAAAAGCACAAAAACACATTCAATTTTCAAGTACGAACTTTCCTTGAGGAGATAAACCAATCTGTATCTTACAATTGGCAATAGGTCTCAATTAAGCTAGAAAACGTAACTTTAAACCCAGTGATCCGATTTTCAAAAGAAACATATATTCATGTTTCCCACCGTCTGAAAAGACCAAAAGTCATTCAATTTTCAAACACGAACTTTCCCTAGAAAGTTAGACAAAAGCTCTTTTTTATAACTGGACTCAATTCAGGCAGAAAATGTAACTTTTGAAACACTGCTCAGATTTGGAAAAGAAACACATATTCTTGTTCCTCACAGTCTGAAAAGTCCAAAAACACATTCAATTTTCAAGTACGAACTTTCCCTGAGGAGATAAACCAATCGGTATCTCACAATTGGCAATAGGACTCAATTCAGACAGAAAATGTAACTTTTCACACACTGCTCAGATTTGCAAAAGAAAGACATATTCTTGTTCCTCACAGTCTGAAAAGTACAAAAACACATTCAATTTTCAAGTACGAACTTTCCCTGAGGAGATAAACCAATCGGTATCTCACAATTGGCAATAGGACTCAATCAGACAGAAAATGTAACTTTTCACACACTGCTCAGATTTGCAAAAGAAACACATAATCTTGTTCCTCACAGGCTGAAAAGCAAAAAAACACATTCAATTTTCAAGTACGAACTTTCCCTGAGGAGATAAACTAAACGGTATCTCACAATTGGCAATAGGACTCAATTCAGACAGAAAATGTAACTTTTCACACACTGCTCAGATTTGCCAAAGAAACACATATTCTTGTTCCTCACAGTCTAAAAAGCACAAAAACACATTCAATTTTCAAGTAGGAACCCTCCCTGAGGAGATAAACCAATCTGTATCTCACAATTGGCAATAGGACTCAATTCAGAAAGAAAATGTATCTTTAGACACAGTGATCTGATTTACAAAAGAAACACATATTCATGTTTCCCACGGTCTGAGAAAGCCAAAAGACATTCAATTTTCAAACACAAACTTTCCCTAAAAAGTTAGACCAATGCTGTTTTTTATAACTGGACTCAATTCAGGTAGAAAATATAACTTTTGAAATACTGCTCAGATTTGGAAAAGAAACATATATCCTTGTTCCTCACAGTCTGAAAAAGAAAAAAACACATTCAATTTTCAAGTACGAACTTTCCCTAGAAAGTTAGACAAAAGCTCTTTTTTATAACTGGACTCAATTCAGGCAGAAAATGTAACTTTTGAAACACTGCTCAGATTTGCAAAAGAAACACATATTCTTGTTCCTCACAGTCTGAAAAGCAAAAAAACACATTCAACTTTCAAGTACGAACTTTCCCTGAGGAGATAAACCAATCGGTATCTCACAATTGGCAATAGGACTCAATTCAGACAGAAAATGTAACTTTTTAAACACTGCTCAGATTTGGAAAAGAAACACATATTCTTGTTCCTCACAGTCTGAAAAGCACAAAAACACATTCAATTTTCAAGTACGAACTTTCCCTGAGGAGATAAACCAAACGGTATCTCACAATTGGCAATAGGACTCAATTCAGGCAGAAAATGTAACTTTTCACACACTGCTCAGTTTGCAAAAGAAACACATATTCTTGTTCCTCACAGTCTGAAAAGTACAAAAACACATTCAATTTTCAAGTACGAACTTTCCGTGAGGAGATAAACCAATCGGTATCTCACAATTGGCAATAGGACTCAATTCAGAAAGAAAATGTATCTTTAGACACAGTGATCTGATTTACAAAAGAAGCACATATTCTTGTTCCTCATAGTCTGAAAAGCAGAAAAATACATTCAATTTTCAAGTACGAACTTTCCCTAGAAAGTTCGACCAGTGCTGTTTTTTATAACTGGACTCAATTCAGACAGAAAATTTAACTTTTTAAACACTGCTCAGATTTGGAAAAGAAACACAGATTCTTGTTCCTCACAGTCTGAAAAGTACAAAAAGACATTCAATTTTCAAGTACGAACTTTCCCTGAGGAGATAAACCAATCGGTATCTCACAATTGGCAATAGGACTCAATTCAGAAAGAAAATGTATCTTTAGACACCGTGATCTGATTTACAAAAGAAGCAAATATTCTTGTTCCTCATAGTCTGAAAAGCAGAAAAATACATTCAATTTTCAAGTACGAACTTTCCCTGAGGAGATAAACCAATCTGTATCTCACAATTGGCAATAGGACTCAATTCAGAAAGAAAATGTATCTTTAGACACAGTGATCTGATTTACAAAAGAAACACATATTCATGTTTCCCACGGTCTGAGAAAGCCAAAACACATTCAATTTTCAAACACAAACTTTCCCTAGAAAGTTCGACCAGTGCTGTTTTTTATAACTGGACTCAATTCAGACAGAAAATGTAACTTTTTAAACACTGCTCAGATTTGGAAAAGAAACACATATTCTTGTTCCTCACAGTCTGAAAAGTACAAAAAGACATTCAATTTTCAAGTACAAACTTTCCCTGAGGAGATAAACCAATCTGTATCTCACAATTGGCAATAGGACTCAATTCAGACAGAAAATGTAACTTTCCATACACTGCTCAGATTAGCAAAAGAAACACATATTCTTGTTCCTCACAGTCAGAAAAGCACAAAAACACATTCAATTTTCAAGTACGAACTTTCCTTGAGGAGATAAACCAATCTGTATCTTACAATTGGCAATAGGTCTCAATTAAGCTAGAAAACGTAACTTTAAACCCAGTGATCCGATTTTCAAAAGAAACATATATTCATGTTTCCCACCGTCTGAAAAGACCAAAAGTCATTCAATTTTCAAACACGAACTTTCCCTAGAAAGTTAGACAAAAGCTCTTTTTTATAACTGGACTCAATTCAGGCAGAAAATGTAACTTTTGAAACACTGCTCAGATTTGGAAAAGAAACACATATTCTTGTTCCTCACAGTCTGAAAAGTCCAAAAACACATTCAATTTTCAAGTACGAACTTTCCCTGAGGAGATAAACCAATCGGTATCTCACAATTGGCAATAGGACTCAATTCAGACAGAAAATGTAACTTTTCACACACTGCTCAGATTTGCAAAAGAAAGACATATTCTTGTTCCTCACAGTCTGAAAAGTACAAAAACACATTCAATTTTCAAGTACGAACTTTCCCTGAGGAGATAAACCAATCGGTATCTCACAATTGGCAATAGGACTCAATCAGACAGAAAATGTAACTTTTCACACACTGCTCAGATTTGCAAAAGAAACACATATTCTTGTTCCTCACAGTCTGAAAAGCAAAAAAACACATTCAATTTTCAAGTACGAACTTTCCCTAGAAAGTTCGACCAGTGCTGTTTTTTATAACTGGACTCAATTCAGACAGAAAATGTAACTTTTTAAACTCTGCTCAGATTTGGAAAAGAAACACATATTCTTGTTCCTCACCGTCTGAAAAGTACAAAAACACATTCAATTTTCAAGTACGAACTTTCCCTGAGGAGATAAACCAATCGGTATCTCACAATTGGCAATAGGACTCAATCAGACAGAAAATGTAACTTTTCACACACTGCTCAGATTTGCAAAAGAAACACATAATCTTGTTCCTCACAGGCTGAAAAGCAAAAAAACACATTCAATTTTCAAGTACGAACTTTCCCTGAGGAGATAAACCAAACGGTATCTCACAATTGGCAATAGGACTCAATTCAGACAGAAAATGTAACTTTTCACACACTGCTCAGATTTGCCAAAGAAACACATATTCTTGTTCCTCACAGTCTAAAAAGCAAAAAAAAAAAATTCAATTTTCAAGTACGAACCCTTCCTGAGGAGATAAACCAATCTGTATCTCACAATTGGCAATAGGACTCAATTCAGAAAGAAAATGTATCTTTAGACACAGTGATCTGATTTACAAAAGAAACACATATTCATGTTTCCCACGGTCTGAGAAAGCCAAAAGACATTCAATTTTCAAACACAAACTTTCCCTAAAAAGTTAGACCAATGCTGTTTTTTATAACTGGACTCAATTCAGGTAGAAAATATAACTTTTGAAACACTGCTCAGATTTGGAAAAGAAACATATATCCTTGTTCCTCACAGTCTGAAAAAGAAAAAAACACATTCAATTTTCAAGTACGAACTTTCCCTAGAAAGTTAGACAAAAGCTCTTTTTTATAACTGGACTCAATTCAGGCAGAAAATGTAACTTTTGAAACACTGCTCAGATTTGCAAAAGAAACACATATTCTTGTTCCTCACAGTCTGAAAAGCAAAAAAACACATTCAACTTTCAAGTACGAACTTTCCCTGAGGAGATAAACCAATCGGTATCTCACAATTGGCAATAGGACTCAATTCAGGCAGAAAATGTAACTTTTCATACACTGCTCAGATTTGCAAAAGAAACACATATTCTTGTTCCTCACAGTCTGAAAAGCAAAAAAACACATTCAACTTTCAAGTACGAACTTTCCCTGAGGAGATAAACCAATCGGTATCTCACAATTGGCAATAGGACTCAATTCAGACAGAAAATTTAACTTTTCATACACTGCTCGGATTTGCAAAAGAAACACATATTCTTGTTCCTCACAGTCAGAAAAGCACAAAAACACATTCAATTTTCAAGTACGAACTTTCCGTGAGGAGATAAACCAATCGGTATCTCACAATTGGCAATAGGACTCATTTCAGAAAGAAAATGTATCTTTAGACACAGTGATCTGATTTACAAAAGAAGAACATATTCTTGTTCCTCATAGTCTGAAAAGCAGAAAAATACATTCAATTTTCAAGTACGAACTTTCCCTGAGGAGATAAACCAATCTGTATCTCACATTTGGCAATAGGACTCAATTCAGGAAGAAAATGTATCTTTAGACACAGTGATCTGATTTACAAAAGAAACACATATTCATGTTTCCCACGGTCTGAAAAAGCCAAAACACATTCAATTTTCAAACACAAACTTTCCCTAGAAAGTTCGACCATTGCTGTTTTTTATAACTGGACTCAATTCAGACAGAAAATGTAACTTTGTAAACACTGCTCAGATTTGGAAAAGAAACACATATTCTTGTTCCTCACAGTCTGAAAAGTACAAAAACACATTCAATTTTCAAATACGAACTTTCCCTAGAAAGTTAGACAAAAGCTCTTTTTTATAACTGGACTCAATTCAGGCAGAAAATGTAACTTTTGAAACACTGCTCAGATTTGGAAAAGAAACACATATTCTTGTTCCTCACAGTCTGAAAAGCAAAAAAACACATTCAATTTTCAAGTACGAACTTTCCCTGAGGAGGTAAACCAATCGGTATCTCACAATTGGCAATAGGACTCAATTCAGAAAGAAAATGTAACTTTTCACACACTGCTCAGATTTGCAAAAGAAACACATATTCTTGTTCCTCACAGTCTGAAAAGCAAAAAAACACATTCAATTTTCAAATACGAACTTTCCCTAGAAAGTTAGACAAAAGCTCTTTTTTATAACTGGACTCAATTCAGGCAGAAAATGTAACTTTTGAAACACCGCTCAGATTTGGAAAAGAAACACATATTCTTGTTCCTCACAGTCTGAAAAGCAAAAAAACACAATCAATTTTCAAGTACGAACTTTCCCTGAGGAGGTAAACCAATCGGTATCTCACAATTGGCAATAGGACTCAATTCAGAAAGAAAATGTAACTTTTCATACACTGCTCAGATTTGCAAAAGAAACACATATTCTTGTTCCTCACAGTCTGAAAAGCAAAAAAACACATTCAACTTTCAAGTACGAACTTTCCCTGAGGAGATAAACCAATCGGTATCTCACAATTGGCAATAGGACTCAATTCAGAAAGAAAACGTATCTTTAGACACAGTGATCTGATTTACAAAAGAAGCACATATTCTTGTTCCTCATAGTCTGAAAAGCAGAAAAATACATTCAATTTTCAAGTACGAACTTTCCCTGAGGAGATAAACCAATCTGTATCTCACAATTGGCAATAGGACTCAATTCAGAAAGAAAATGTATCTTTAGACACAGTGATCTGATTTACAAAAGAAGCACATATTCTTGTTCCTCACAGTCTGAAAAGCAAAAAAACACATTCAATATTCAAGTACGAACTTTCCGTGAGGAGATAAACCAATCGGTATCTCACAATTGGCAATAGGACTCAATTCAGAAAGAAAATGTATCTTTAGACACAGTGATCTGATTTACAAAAGAAGCACATATTCTTGTTCCTCATAGTCTGAAAAGCAGAAAAATACATTCAATTTTCAAGTACGAACTTTCCCTAGAAAGTTCGACCAGTGCTGTTTTTTATAACTGGACTCAATTCAGACAGAAAATTTAACTTTTTAAACACTGCTCAGATTTGGAAAAGAAACACAGATTCTTGTTCCTCACAGTCTGAAAAGTACAAAAAGACATTCAATTTTCAAGTACGAACTTTCCCTGAGGAGATAAACCAATCGGTATCTCACAATTGGCAATAGGACTCAATTCAGAAAGAAAATGTATCTTTAGACACAGTGATCTGATTTACAAAAGAAGCAAATATTCTTGTTCCTCATAGTCTGAAAAGCAGAAAAATACATTCAATTTTCAAGTACGAACTTTCCCTGAGGAGATAAACCAATCTGTATCTCACAATTGGCAATAGGACTCAATTCAGAAAGAAAATGTATCTTTAGACACAGTGATCTGATTTACAAAAGAAACACATATTCATGTTTCCCACGGTCTGAGAAAGCCAAAACACATTCAATTTTCAAACACAAACTTTCCCTAGAAAGTTCGACCAGTGCTGTTTTTTATAACTGGACTCAATTCAGACAGAAAATGTAACTTTTTAAACACTGCTCAGATTTGGAAAAGAAACACATATTCTTGTTCCTCACAGTCTGAAAAGTACAAAAAGACATTCAATTTTCAAGTACGAACTTTCCCTGAGGAGATAAACCAATCGGTATCTCACAATTGGCAATAGGACTCAATTCAGACAGAAAATGTAACTTTCCATACACTGCTCAGATTAGCAAAAGAAACACATATTCTTGTTCCTCACAGTCAGAAAAGCACAAAAACACATTCAATTTTCAAGTACGAACTTTCCTTGAGGAGATAAACCAATCTGTATCTTACAATTGGCAATAGGTCTCAATTAAGCTAGAAAACGTAACTTTAAACCCAGTGATCCGATTTTCAAAAGAAACATATATTCATGTTTCCCACCGTCTGAAAAGACCAAAAGTCATTCAATTTTCAAACACGAACTTTCCCTAGAAAGTTAGACAAAAGCTCTTTTTTATAACTGGACTCAATTCAGGCAGAAAATGTAACTTTTGAAACACTGCTCAGATTTGGAAAAGAAACACATATTCTTGTTCCTCACAGTCTGAAAAGTCCAAAAACACATTCAATTTTCAAGTACGAACTTTCCCTGAGGAGATAAACCAATCGGTATCTCACAATTGGCAATAGGACTCAATTCAGACAGAAAATGTAACTTTTCACACACTGCTCAGATTTGCAAAAGAAAGACATATTCTTGTTCCTCACAGTCTGAAAAGTACAAAAACACATTCAATTTTCAAGTACGAACTTTCCCTGAGGAGATAAACCAATCGGTATCTCACAATTGGCAATAGGACTCAATCAGACAGAAAATGTAACTTTTCACACACTGCTCAGATTTGCAAAAGAAACACATATTCTTGTTCCTCACAGTCTGAAAAGCAAAAAAACACATTCAATTTTCAAGTACGAACTTTCCCTAGAAAGTTCGACCAGTGCTGTTTTTTATAACTGGACTCAATTCAGACAGAAAATGTAACTTTTTAAACTCTGCTCAGATTTGGAAAAGAAACACATATTCTTGTTCCTCACCGTCTGAAAAGTACAAAAACACATTCAATTTTCAAGTACGAACTTTCCCTGAGGAGATAAACCAATCGGTATCTCACAATTGGCAATAGCACTCAATCAGACAGAAAATGTAACTTTTCACACACTGCTCAGATTTGCAAAAGAAACACATAATCTTGTTCCTCACAGGCTGAAAAGCAAAAAAACACATTCAATTTTCAAGTACGAACTTTCCCTGAGGAGATAAACCAATCGGTATCTCACAATTGGCAATAGGACTCAATTCAGACAGAAAATGTAACTTTTCACACACTGCTCAGATTTGCAAAAGAAAGACATATTCTTGTTCCTCACAGTCTGAAAAGTACAAAAACACATTCAATTTTCAAGTACGAACTTTCCCTGAGGAGATAAACCAATCGGTATCTCACAATTGGCAATAGGACTCAATCAGACAGAAAATGTAACTTTTCACACACTGCTCAGATTTGCAAAAGAAACACATATTCTTGTTCCTCACAGTCTGAAAAGCAAAAAAACACATTCAATTTTCAAGTACGAACTTTCCCTAGAAAGTTCGACCAGTGCTGTTTTTTATAACTGGACTCAATTCAGACAGAAAATGTAACTTTTTAAACTCTGCTCAGATTTGGAAAAGAAACACATATTCTTGTTCCTCACCGTCTGAAAAGTACAAAAACACATTCAATTTTCAAGTACGAACTTTCCCTGAGGAGATAAACCAATCGGTATCTCACAATTGGCAATAGGACTCAATCAGACAGAAAATGTAACTTTTCACACACTGCTCAGATTTGCAAAAGAAACACATAATCTTGTTCCTCACAGGCTGAAAAGCAAAAAAACACATTCAATTTTCAAGTACGAACTTTCCCTGAGGAGATAAACCAAACGGTATCTCACAATTGGCAATAGGACTCAATTCAGACAGAAAATGTAACTTTTCACACACTGCTCAGATTTGCCAAAGAAACACATATTCTTGTTCCTCACAGTCTAAAAAGCACAAAAACACATTCAATTTTCAAGTAGGAACCCTCCCTGAGGAGATAAACCAATCTGTATCTCACAATTGGCAATAGGACTCAATTCAGAAAGAAAATGTATCTTTAGACACAGTGATCTGATTTACAAAAGAAACACATATTCATGTTTCCCACGGTCTGAGAAAGCCAAAAGACATTCAATTTTCAAACACAAACTTTCCCTAAAAAGTTAGACCAATGCTGTTTTTTATAACTGGACTCAATTCAGGTAGAAAATATAACTTTTGAAACACTGCTCAGATTTGGAAAAGAAACATATATCCTTGTTCCTCACAGTCTGAAAAAGAAAAAAACACATTCAATTTTCAAGTACGAACTTTCCCTAGAAAGTTAGACAAAAGCTCTTTTTTATAACTGGACTCAATTCAGGCAGAAAATGTAACTTTTTAAACACTGCTCAGATTTGGAAAAGAAACACAGATTCTTGTTCCTCACAGTCTGAAAAGTACAAAAAGACATTCAATTTTCAAGTACGAACTTTCCCTGAGGAGATAAACCAATCGGTATCTCACAATTGGCAATAGGACTCAATTCAGACAGAAAATGTAACTTTCCATACACTGCTCAGATTAGCAAAAGAAACACATATTCTTGTTCCTCACAGTCAGAAAAGCACAAAAACACATTCAATTTTCAAGTACGAACTTTCCTTGAGGAGATAAACCAATCTGTATCTTACAATTGGCAATAGGTCTCAATTAAGCTAGAAAACGTAACTTTAAACCCAGTGATCCGATTTTCAAAAGAAACATATATTCATGTTTCCCACCGTCTGAAAAGACCAAAAGTCATTCAATTTTCAAACACGAACTTTCCCTAGAAAGTTAGACAAAAGCTCTTTTTTATAACTGGACTCAATTCAGGCAGAAAATGTAACTTTTGAAACACTGCTCAGATTTGGAAAAGAAACACATATTCTTGTTCCTCACAGTCTGAAAAGTCCAAAAACACATTCAATTTTCAAGTACGAACTTTCCCTGAGGAGATAAACCAATCGGTATCTCACAATTGGCAATAGGACTCAATTCAGAGAGAAAATGTAACTTTTCACACACTGCTCAGATTTGCAAAAGAAAGACATATTCTTGTTCCTCACAGTCTGAAAAGTACAAAAACACATTCAATTTTCAAGTACGAACTTTCCCTGAGGAGATAAACCAATCGGTATCTCACAATTGGCAATAGGACTCAATCAGACAGAAAATGTAACTTTTCACACACTGCTCAGATTTGCAAAAGAAACACATATTCTTGTTCCTCACAGTCTGAAAAGCAAAAAAACACATTCAATTTTCAAGTACGAACTTTCCCTAGAAAGTTCGACCAGTGCTGTTTTTTATAACTGGACTCAATTCAGACAGAAAATGTAACTTTTTAAACTCTGCTCAGATTTGGAAAAGAAACACATATTCTTGTTCCTCACCGTCTGAAAAGTACAAAAACACATTCAATTTTCAAGTACGAACTTTCCCTGAGGAGATAAACCAATCGGTATCTCACAATTGGCAATAGGACTCAATCAGACAGAAAATGTAACTTTTCACACACTGCTCAGATTTGCAAAAGAAACACATAATCTTGTTCCTCACAGGCTGAAAAGCAAAAAAACACATTCAATTTTCAAGTACGAACTTTCCCTGAGGAGATAAACCAAACGGTATCTCACAATTGGCAATAGGACTCAATTCAGACAGAAAATGTAACTTTTCACACACTGCTCAGATTTGCCAAAGAAACACATATTCTTGTTCCTCACAGTCTAAAAAGCACAAAAACACATTCAATTTTCAAGTAGGAACCCTCCCTGAGGAGATAAACCAATCTGTATCTCACAATTGGCAATAGGACTCAATTCAGAAAGAAAATGTATCTTTAGACACAGTGATCTGATTTACAAAAGAAACACATATTCATGTTTCCCACGGTCTGAGAAAGCCAAAAGACATTCAATTTTCAAACACAAACTTTCCCTAAAAAGTTAGACCAATGCTGTTTTTTATAACTGGACTCAATTCAGGTAGAAAATATAACTTTTGAAATACTAATCAGATTTGGAAAAGAAACATATATCCTTGTTCCTCACAGTCTGAAAAAGAAAAAAACACATTCAATTTTCAAGTACGAACTTTCCCTAGAAAGTTAGACAAAAGCTCTTTTTTATAACTGGACTCAATTCAGGCAGAAAATGTAACTTTTGAAACACTGCTCAGATTTGCAAAAGAAACACATATTCTTGTTCCTCACAGTCTGAAAAGCAAAAAAACACATTCAATTTTCAAGTACGAACTTTCCCTGAGGAGATAAACCAATCGGTATCTCACAATTGGCAATAGGACTCAATTCAGGCAGAAAATGTAACTTTTCATACACTGCTCAGATTTGCAAAAGAAACACATATTCTTGTTCCTCACAGTCTGAAAAGCAAAAAAACACATTCAACTTTCAAGTACGAACTTTCCCTGAGGAGATAAACCAATCGGTATCTCACAATTGGCAATAGGACTCAATTCAGACAGAAAATGTAACTTTTTAAACACTGCTCAGATTTGGAAAAGAAACACATATTCTTGTTCCTCACAGTCTGAAAAGTACAAAAACACATTCAATTTTCAAGTACGAACTTTCCCTGAGGAGATAAACCAAACGGTATCTCACAATTGGCAATAGGACTCAATTCAGGCAGAAAATGTAACTTTTCACACACTGCTCAGTTTGCAAAAGAAACACATATTCTTGTTCCTCACAGTCTGAAAAGCAAAAAAACACATTCAATATTCAAGTACGAACTTTCCGTGAGGAGATAAACCAATCGGTATCTCACAATTGGCAATAGGACTCAATTCAGAAAGAAAATGTATCTTTAGACACAGTGATCTGATTTACAAAAGAAGCACATATTCTTGTTCCTCATAGTCTGAAAAGCAGAAAAATACATTCAATTTTCAAGTACGAACTTTCCCTAGAAAGTTCGACCAGTGCTGTTTTTTATAACTGGACTCAATTCAGACAGAAAATGTAACTTTTTAAACACTGCTCAGATTTGGAAAAGAAACACATATTCTTGTTCCTCACAGTCTGAAAAGTACAAAAAGACATTCAATTTTCAAGTACGAACTTTCCCTGAGGAGATAAACCAATCGGTATCTCACAATTGGCAATAGGACTTAATTCAGACAGAAAATGTAACTTTCCATACACTGCTCAGATTAGCAAAAGAAACACATATTCTTGTTCCTCACAGTCAGAAAAGCACAAAAACACATTCAATTTTCAAGTACGAACTTTCCTTGAGGAGATAAACCAATCTGTATCTTACAATTGGCAATAGGTCTCAATTAAGCTAGAAAACGTAACTTTAAACCCAGTGATCCGATTTTCAAAAGAAACATATATTCATGTTTCCCACCGTCTGAAAAGACCAAAAGTCATTCAATTTTCAAACACGAACTTTCCCTAGAAAGTTAGACAAAAGCTCTTTTTTATAACTGGACTCAATTCAGGCAGAAAATGTAACTTTTGAAACACTGCTCAGATTTGGAAAAGAAACACATATTCTTGTTCCTCACAGTCTAAAAAGCACAAAAACACATTCAATTTTCAAGTAGGAACCCTCCCTGAGGAGATAAACCAATCTGTATCTCACAATTGGCAATAGGACTCAATTCAGAAAGAAAATGTATCTTTAGACACAGTGATCTGATTTACAAAAGAAACACATATTCATGTTTCCCACGGTCTGAGAAAGCCAAAAGACATTCAATTTTCAAACACAAACTTTCCCTAAAAAGTTAGACCAATGCTGTTTTTTATAACTGGACTCAATTCAGGTAGAAAATATAACTTTTGAAACACTGCTCAGATTTGGAAAAGAAACATATATCCTTGTTCCTCACAGTCTGAAAAAGAAAAAAACACATTCAATTTTCAAGTACGAACTTTCCCTAGAAAGTTAGACAAAAGCTCTTTTTTATAACTGGACTCAATTCAGGCAGAAAATGTAACTTTTGAAACACTGCTCAGATTTGCAAAAGAAACACATATTCTTGTTCCTCACAGTCTGAAAAGCAAAAAAACACATTCAATTTTCAAGTACGAACTTTCCCTGAGGAGATAAACCAATCGGTATCTCACAATTGGCAATAGGACTCAATTCAGGCAGAAAATGTAACTTTTCATACACTGCTCGGATTTGCAAAAGAAACACATATTCTTGTTCCTCACAGTCTGAAAAGCAAAAAAACACATTCAACTTTCAAGTACGAACTTTCCCTGAGGAGATAAACCAATCGGTATCTCACAATTGGCAATAGGACTCAATTCAGACAGAAAATGTATCTTTAGACACAGTGATCTGATTTACAAAAGAAGAACATATTCTTGTTCCTCATAGTCTGAAAAGCAGAAAAATACATTCAATTTTCAAGTACGAACTTTCCCTGAGGAGATAAACCAATCTGTATCTCACATTTGGCAATAGGACTCAATTCAGGAAGAAAATGTATCTTTAGACACAGTGATCTGATTTACAAAAGAAACACATATTCATGTTTCCCACGGTCTGAAAAAGCCAAAACACATTCAATTTTCAAACACAAACTTTCCCTAGAAAGTTCGACCAGTGCTGTTTTTTATAACTGGACTCAATTCAGACAGAAAATGTAACTTTTTAAACACTGCTCAGATTTGGAAAAGAAACACAGATTCTTGTTCCTCACAGTCTGAAAAGTACAAAAAGACATTCAATTTTCAAGTACGAACTTTCCCTGAGGAGATAAACCAATCGGTATCTCACAATTGGCAATAGGACTCAATTCAGAAAGAAAATGTATCTTTAGACACAGTGATCTGATTTACAAAAGAAGCACATATTCTTCTTCCTCATAGTCTGAAAAGCAGAAAAATACATTCAATTTTCAAGTACGAACTTTCCCTGAGGAGATAAACCAATCTGTATATCACAATTGGCAATAGGACTCAATTCAGAAAGAAAATGTATCGTTAGACACAGTGATCTGATTTTCAAAAGAAACACATATTCATGTTTCCCACGGTCTGAGAAAGCCAAAACACATTCAATTTTCAAACACAAACTTTCCCTAGAAAGTTCGACCAGTGCTGTTTTTTATAACTGGACTCAATTCAGACAGAAAATGTAACTTTTTAAACACTGCTCAGATTTGGAAAAGAAACACATATTCTTGTTCCTCACAGTCTGAAAAGTACAAAAACACATTCAATTTTCCAGTACGAACTTTCCCTAGAAAGTTAGACAAAAGCTCTTTTTTATAACTGGACTCAATTCAGACAGAAAATGTAACATTGAAACACTGCTCAGATTTGGAAAAGAAACACATATTCTTGTTCCTCACAGTCTGAAAAGTACAAAAAGACATTCAATTTTCAAGTACGAACTTTCCCTGAGGAGATAAACCAATCGGTATCTCACAATTGGCAATAGGACTCAATTCAGACAGAAAATGTAACTTTCCATACACTGCTCAGATTAGCAAAAGAAACACATATTCTTGTTCCTCACAGTCAGAAAAGCACAAAAACACATTCAATTTTCAAGTACGAACTTTCCTTGAGGAGATAAACCAATCTGTATCTTACAATTGGCAATAGGTCTCAATTAAGCTAGAAAACGTAACTTTAAACCCAGTGATCCGATTTTCAAAAGAAACATATATTCATGTTTCCCACCGTCTGAAAAGACCAAAAGTCATTCAATTTTCAAACACGAACTTTCCCTAGAAAGTTAGACAAAAGCTCTTTTTTATAACTGGACTCAATTCAGGCAGAAAATGTAACTTTTGAAACACTGCTCAGATTTGGAAAAGAAACACATATTCTTGTTCCTCACAGTCTGAAAAGTCCAAAAACACATTCAATTTTCAAGTACGAACTTTCCCTGAGGAGATAAACCAATCGGTATCTCACAATTGGCAATAGGACTCAATCAGACAGAAAATGTAACTTTTCACACACTGCTCAGATTTGCAAAAGAAACACATATTCTTGTTCCTCACAGTCTGAAAAGCAAAAAAACACATTCAATTTTCAAGTACGAACTTTCCCTAGAAAGTTCGACCAGTGCTGTTTTTTATAACTGGACTCAATTCAGACAGAAAATGTAACTTTTTAAACTCTGCTCAGATTTGGAAAAGAAACACATATTCTTGTTCCTCACCGTCTGAAAAGTACAAAAACACATTCAATTTTCAAGTACGAACTTTCCCTGAGGAGATAAACCAATCGGTATCTCACAATTGGCAATAGGACTCAATCAGACAGAAAATGTAACTTTTCACACACTGCTCAGATTTGCAAAAGAAACACATAATCTTGTTCCTCACAGGCTGAAAAGCAAAAAAACACATTCAATTTTCAAGTACGAACTTTCCCTGAGGAGATAAACCAAACGGTATCTCACAATTGGCAATAGGACTCAATCAGACAGAAAATGTAACTTTTCACACACTGCTCAGATTTGGAAAAGAAACACATATTCTTGTTCCTCACAGTCTAAAAAGCACAAAAACACATTCAATTTTCAAGTAGGAACCCTCCCTGAGGAGATAAACCAATCTGTATCTCACAATTGGCAATAGGACTCAATTCAGAAAGAAAATGTATCTTTAGACACAGTGATCTGATTTACAAAAGAAACACATATTCATGTTTCCCACGGTCTGAGAAAGCCAAAAGACATTCAATTTTCAAACACAAACTTTCCCTAAAAAGTTAGACCAATGCTGTTTTTTATAACTGGACTCAATTCAGGTAGAAAATATAACTTTTGAAACACTGCTCAGATTTGGAAAAGAAACATATATCCTTGTTCCTCACAGTCTGAAAAAGAAAAAAACACATTCAATTTTCAAGTACGAACTTTCCCTAGAAAGTTAGACAAAAGCTCTTTTTTATAACTGGACTCAATTCAGGCAGAAAATGTAACTTTTGAAACACTGCTCAGATTTGCAAAAGAAACACATATTCTTGTTCCTCACAGTCTGAAAAGCAAAAAAACACATTCAATTTTCAAGTACGAACTTTCCCTGAGGAGATAAACCAATCGGTATCTCACAATTGGCAATAGGACTCAATTCAGACAGAAAATGTAACTTTTCACACACTGCTCAGATTTGCAAAAGAAACACATATTCTTGTTCCTCACAGTCTGAAAAGCAAAAAAACACATTCAATTTTCAAGTACGAACTTTCCCTGAGGAGATAAACCAATCTGTATCTCACAATTGGCAATAGGACTCAATTCAGAAAGAAAATGTATCTTTAGACACAGTGATCTGATTTACAAAAGAAACACATATTCATGTTTCCCACGGTCTGAGAAAGCCAAAACACATTCAATTTTCAAACACAAACTTTCCCTAGAAAGTTCGACCAGTGTTGTTTTTTATAACTGGGCTAAATTCAGACAGAAAATGTAACTTTTTAAACACTGCTCAGATTTGGAAAAGAAACACATATTCTTGTTCCTCACAGTCTGAAAAGTACAAAAACACATTCAATTTTCAAGTACGAACTTTCCCTGAGGAGATAAACCAAACGGTATCTCACAATTGGCAATAGGACTCAATTCAGGCAGAAAATGTAACTTTTCACACACTGCTCAGTTTGCAAAAGAAACACATATTCTTGTTCCTCACAGTCTGAAAAGCAAAAAAACACATTCAATATTCAAGTACGAACTTTCCGTGAGGAGATAAACCAATCGGTATCTCACAATTGGCAATAGGACTCAATTCAGAAAGAAAATGTATCTTTAGACACAGTGATCTGATTTACAAAAGAAGCACATATTCTTGTTCCTCATAGTCTGAAAAGCAGAAAAATACATTCAATTTTCAAGTACGAACTTTCCCTAGAAAGTTCGACCAGTGCTGTTTTTTATAACTGGACTCAATTCAGACAGAAAATTTAACTTTTTAAACACTGCTCAGATTTGGAAAAGAAACACAGATTCTTGTTCCTCACAGTCTGAAAAGTACAAAAAGACATTCAATTTTCAAGTACGAACTTTCCCTGAGGAGATAAACCAATCGGTATCTCACAATTGGCAATAGGACTCAATTCAGAAAGAAAATGTATCTTTAGACACAGTGATCTGATTTACAAAAGAAGCAAATATTCTTGTTCCTCATAGTCTGAAAAGCAGAAAAATACATTCAATTTTCAAGTACGAACTTTCCCTGAGGAGATAAACCAATCTGTATCTCACAATTGGCAATAGGACTCAATTCAGAAAGAAAATGTATCTTTAGACACAGTGATCTGATTTACAAAAGAAACACATATTCATCTTTCCCACGGTCTGAGAAAGCCAAAACACATTCAATTTTCAAACACAAACTTTCCCTAGAAAGTTCGACCAGTGCTGTTTTTTATAACTGGACTCAATTCAGACAGAAAATGTAACTTTTTAAACACTGCTCAGATTTGGAAAAGAAACACATATTCTTGTTCCTCACAGTCTGAAAAGCAAAAAAACACATTCAATTTTCAAGTACGAACTTTCCCTGAGGAGATAAACCAATCGGTATCTCACAATTGGCAATAGGACTCAATTCAGACAGAAAATGTAACTTTCCATACACTGCTCAGATTAGCAAAAGAAACACATATTCTTGTTCCTCACAGTCAGAAAAGCACAAAAACACATTCAATTTTCAAGTACGAACTTTCCTTGAGGAGATAAACCAATCTGTATCTTACAATTGGCAATAGGTCTCAATTAAGCTAGAAAACGTAACTTTAAACCCAGTGATCCGATTTTCAAAAGAAACATATATTCATGTTTCCCACCGTCTGAAAAGACCAAAAGTCATTCAATTTTCAAACACGAACTTTCCCTAGAAAGTTAGACAAAAGCTCTTTTTTATAACTGGACTCAATTCAGGCAGAAAATGTAACTTTTGAAACACTGCTCAGATTTGGAAAAGAAACACATATTCTTGTTCCTCACAGTCTGAAAAGTCCAAAAACACATTCAATTTTCAAGTACGAACTTTCCCTGAGGAGATAAACCAATCGGTATCTCACAATTGGCAATAGGACTCAATCAGACAGAAAATGTATCTTTAGACACAGTGATCTGATTTACAAAAGAAGCACATATTCTTGTTCCTCATAGTCTGAAAAGCAGAAAAATACATTCAATTTTCAAGTACGAACTTTCCCTAGAAAGTTCGACCAGTGCTGTTTTTTATAACTGGACTCAATTCAGACAGAAAATTTAACTTTTTAAACACTGCTCAGATTTGGAAAAGAAACACAGATTCTTGTTCCTCACAGTCTGAAAAGTACAAAAAGACATTCAATTTTCAAGTACGAACTTTCCCTGAGGAGATAAACCAATCGGTATCTCACAATTGGCAATAGGACTCAATTCAGAAAGAAAATGTATCTTTAGACACAGTGATCTGATTTACAAAAGAAGCAAATATTCTTGTTCCTCATAGTCTGAAAAGCAGAAAAATACATTCAATTTTCAAGTACGAACTTTCCCTGAGGAGATAAACCAATCTGTATCTCACAATTGGCAATAGGACTCAATTCAGAAAGAAAATGTATCTTTAGACACAGTGATCTGATTTACAAAAGAAACACATATTCATGTTTCCCACGGTCTGAGAAAGTCAAAACACATTCAATTTTCAAACACAAACTTTCCCTAGAAAGTTCGACCAGTGCTGTTTTTTATAACTGGACTCAATTCAGACAGAAAATGTAACTTTTTAAACACTGCTCAGATTTGGAAAAGAAACACATATTCTTGTTCCTCACAGTCTGAAAAGTACAAAAAGACATTCAATTTTCAAGTACGAACTTTCCCTGAGGAGATAAACCAATCGGTATCTCACAATTGGCAATAGGACTCAATTCAGACAGAAAATGTAACTTTCCATACACTGCTCAGATTAGCAAAAGAAACACATATTCTTGTTCCTCACAGTCAGAAAAGCACAAAAACACATTCAATTTTCAAGTACGAACTTTCCTTGAGGATATAAACCAATCTGTATCTTACAATTGGCAATAGGTCTCAATTAAGCTAGAAAACGTAACTTTAAACCCAGTGATCCGATTTTCAAAAGAAACATATATTCATGTTTCCCACCGTCTGAAAAGACCAAAAGTCATTCAATTTTCAAACACGAACTTTCCCTAGAAAGTTAGACAAAAGCTCTTTTTTATAACTGGACTCAATTCAGGCAGAAAATGTAACTTTTGAAACACTGCTCAGATTTGGAAAAGAAACACATATTCTTGTTCCTCACAGTCTGAAAAGTCCAAAAACACATTCAATTTTCAAGTACGAACTTTCCCTGAGGAGATAAACCAATCGGTATCTCACAATTGGCAATAGGACTCAATTCAGACAGAAAATGTAACTTTTCACACACTGCTCAGATTTGCAAAAGAAAGACATATTCTTGTTCCTCACAGTCTGAAAAGTACAAAAACACATTCAATTTTCAAGTACGAACTTTCCCTGAGGAGATAAACCAATCGGTATCTCACAATTGGCAATAGGACTCAATCAGACAGAAAATGTAACTTTTCACACACTGCTCAGATTTGCAAAAGAAACACATATTCTTGTTCCTCACAGTCTGAAAAGCAAAAAAACACATTCAATTTTCAAGTACGAACTTTCCCTAGAAAGTTCGACCAGTGCTGTTTTTTATAACTGGACTCAATTCAGACAGAAAATGTAACTTTTTAAACTCTGCTCAGATTTGGAAAAGAAACACATATTCTTGTTCCTCACCGTCTGAAAAGTACAAAAACACATTCAATTTTCAAGTACGAACTTTCCCTGAGGAGATAAACCAATCGGTATCTCACAATTGGCAATAGGACTCAATCAGACAGAAAATGTAACTTTTCACACACTGCTCAGATTTGCAAAAGAAACACATAATCTTGTTCCTCACAGGCTGAAAAGCAAAAAAACACATTCAATTTTCAAGTACGAACTTTCCCTGAGGAGATAAACCAAACGGTATCTCACAATTGGCAATAGGACTCAATTCAGACAGAAAATGTAACTTTTCACACACTGCTCAGATTTGCCAAAGAAACACATATTCTTGTTCCTCACAGTCTAAAAAGCACAAAAACACATTCAATTTTCAAGTAGGAACCCTCCCTGAGGAGATAAACCAATCTGTATCTCACAATTGGCAATAGGACTCAATTCAGAAAGAAAATGTATCTTTAGACACAGTGATCTGATTTACAAAAGAAACACATATTCATGTTTCCCACGGTCTGAGAAAGCCAAAACACATTCAATTTTCAAACACAAACTTTCCCTAGAAAGTTCGACCAGTGCTGTTTTTTATAACTGGACTCAATTCAGACAGAAAATGTAACTTTTTAAACACTGCTCAGATTTGGAAAAGAAACACATATTCTTGTTCCTCACAGTCTGAAAAGTACAAAAAGACATTCAATTTTCAAGTACGAACTTTCCCTGAGGAGATAAACCAATCGGTATCTCACAATTGGCAATAGGACTCAATTCAGACAGAAAATGTAACTTTCCATACACTGCTCAGATTAGCAAAAGAAACACATATTCTTGTTCCTCACAGTCAGAAAAGCACAAAAACACATTCAATTTTCAAGTACGAACTTTCCTTGAGGAGATAAACCAATCTGTATCTTACAATTGGCAATAGGTCTCAATTAAGCTAGAAAACGTAACTTTAAACCCAGTGATCCGATTTTCAAAAGAAACATATATTCATGTTTCCCACCGTCTGAAAAGACCAAAAGTCATTCAATTTTCAAACACGAACTTTCCCTAGAAAGTTAGACAAAAGCTCTTTTTTATAACTGGACTCAATTCAGGCAGAAAATGTAACTTTTGAAACACTGCTCAGATTTGGAAAAGAAACACATATTCTTGTTCCTCACAGTCTGAAAAGTCCAAAAACACATTCAATTTTCAAGTACGAACTTTCCCTGAGGAGATAAACCAATCGGTATCTCACAATTGGCAATAGGACTCAATTCAGACAGAAAATGTAACTTTTCACACACTGCTCAGATTTGCAAAAGAAAGACATATTCTTGTTCCTCACAGTCTGAAAAGTACAAAAACACATTCAATTTTCAAGTACGAACTTTCCCTGAGGAGATAAACCAATCTGTATCTTACAATTGGCAATAGGTCTCAATTAAGCTAGAAAACGTAACTTTAAACCCAGTGATCCGATTTTCAAAAGAAACATATATTCATGTTTCCCACCGTCTGAAAAGACCAAAAGTCATTCAATTTTCAAACACGAACTTTCCCTAGAAAGTTAGACAAAAGCTCTTTTTTATAACTGGACTCAATTCAGGCAGAAAATGTAACTTTTGAAACACTGCTCAGATTTGGAAAAGAAACACATATTCTTGTTCCTCACAGTCTGAAAAGTCCAAAAACACATTCAATTTTCAAGTACGAACTTTCCCTGAGGAGATAAACCAATCGGTATCTCACAATTGGCAATAGGACTCAATTCAGAAAGAAAATGTAACTTTTCACACACTGCTCAGATTTGCAAAAGAAAGACATATTCTTGTTCCTCACAGTCTGAAAAGTACAAAAACACATTCAATTTTCAAGTACGAACTTTCCCTGAGGAGATAAACCAATCGGTATCTCACAATTGGCAATAGGACTCAATCAGACAGAAAATGTAACTTTTCACACACTGCTCAGATTTGCAAAAGAAACACATATTCTTGTTCCTCACAGTCTGAAAAGCAAAAAAACACATTCAATTTTCAAGTACGAACTTTCCCTAGAAAGTTCGACCAGTGCTGTTTTTTATAACTGGACTCAATTCAGACAGAAAATGTAACTTTTTAAACTCTGCTCAGATTTGGAAAAGAAACACATATTCTTGTTCCTCACCGTCTGAAAAGTACAAAAACACATTCAATTTTCAAGTACGAACTTTCCCTGAGGAGATAAACCAATCGGTATCTCACAATTGGCAATAGGACTCAATCAGACAGAAAATGTAACTTTTCACACACTGCTCAGATTTGCAAAAGAAACACATAATCTTGTTCCTCACAGGCTGAAAAGCAAAAAAACACATTCAATTTTCAAGTACGAACTTTCCCTGAGGAGATAAACCAAACGGTATCTCACAATTGGCAATAGGACTCAATTCAGACAGAAAATGTAACTTTTCACACACTGCTCAGATTTGCCAAAGAAACACATATTCTTGTTCCTCACAGTCTAAAAAGCACAAAAACACATTCAATTTTCAAGTAGGAACCCTCCCTGAGGAGATAAACCAATCTGTATCTCACAATTGGCAATAGGACTCAATTCAGAAAGAAAATGTATCTTTAGACACAGTGATCTGATTTACAAAAGAAACACATATTCATGTTTCCCACGGTCTGAGAAAGCCAAAAGACATTCAATTTTCAAACACAAACTTTCCCTAAAAAGTTAGACCAATGCTGTTTTTTATAACTGGACTCAATTCAGGTAGAAAATATAACTTTTGAAACACTGCTCAGATTTGGAAAAGAAACATATATCCTTGTTCCTCACAGTCTGAAAAAGAAAAAAACACATTCAATTTTCAAGTACGAACTTTCCCTAGAAAGTTAGACAAAAGCTCTTTTTTATAACTGGACTCAATTCAGGCAGAAAATGTAACTTTTGAAACACTGCTCAGATTTGCAAAAGAAACACATATTCTTGTTCCTCACAGTCTGAAAAGCAAAAAAACACATTCAATTTTCAAGTACGAACTTTCCCTGAGGAGATAAACCAATCGGTATCTCACAATTGGCAATAGGACTCAATTCAAGCAGAAAATGTAACTTTTCATACACTGCTCAGATTTGCAAAAGAAACACATATTCTTGTTCCTCACAGTCAGAAAAGCACAAAAACACATTCAATTTTCAAGTACGAACTTTCCTTGAGGAGATAAACCAATCTGTATCTTACAATTGGCAATAGGTCTCAATTAAGCTAGAAAACGTAACTTTAAACCCAGTGATCCGATTTTCAAAAGAAACATATATTCATGTTTCCCACCGTCTGAAAAGACCAAAAGTCATTCAATTTTCAAACACGAACTTTCCCTAGAAAGTTAGACAAAAGCTCTTTTTTATAACTGGACTCAATTCAGGCAGAAAATGTAACTTTTGAAACACTGCTCAGATTTGGAAAAGAAACACATATTCTTGTTCCTCACAGTCTGAAAAGTCCAAAAACACATTCAATTTTCAAGTACGAACTTTCCCTGAGGAGATAAACCAATCGGTATCTCACAATTGGCAATAGGACTCAATTCAGAGAGAAAATGTAACTTTTCACACACTGCTCAGATTTGCAAAAGAAAGACATATTCTTGTTCCTCACAGTCTGAAAAGTACAAAAACACATTCAATTTTCAAGTACGAACTTTCCCTGAGGAGATAAACCAATCTGTATCTTACAATTGGCAATAGGTCTCAATTAAGCTAGAAAACGTAACTTTAAACCCAGTGATCCGATTTTCAAAAGAAACATATATTCATGTTTCCCACCGTCTGAAAAGACCAAAAGTCATTCAATTTTCAAACACGAACTTTCCCTAGAAAGTTAGACAAAAGCTCTTTTTTATAACTGGACTCAATTCAGGCAGAAAATGTAACTTTTGAAACACTGCTCAGATTTGGAAAAGAAACACATATTCTTGTTCCTCACAGTCTGAAAAGTCCAAAAACACATTCAATTTTCAAGTACGAACTTTCCCTGAGGAGATAAACCAATCGGTATCTCACAATTGGCAATAGGACTCAATTCAGACAGAAAATGTAACTTTTCACACACTGCTCAGATTTGCAAAAGAAAGACATATTCTTGTTCCTCACAGTCTGAAAAGTACAAAAACACATTCAATTTTCAAGTACGAACTTTCCCTGAGGAGATAAACCAATCGGTATCTCACAATTGGCAATAGGACTCAATCAGACAGAAAATGTAACTTTTCACACACTGCTCAGATTTGCAAAAGAAACACATATTCTTGTTCCTCACAGTCTGAAAAGCAAAAAAACACATTCAATTTTCAAGTACGAACTTTCCCTAGAAAGTTCGACCAGTGCTGTTTTTTATAACTGGACTCAATTCAGACAGAAAATGTAACTTTTTAAACTCTGCTCAGATTTGGAAAAGAAACACATATTCTTGTTCCTCACCGTCTGAAAAGTACAAAAACACATTCAATTTTCAAGTACGAACTTTCCCTGAGGAGATAAACCAATCGGTATCTCACAATTGGCAATAGGACTCAATCAGACAGAAAATGTAACTTTTCACACACTGCTCAGATTTGCCAAAGAAACACATATTCTTGTTCCTCACAGTCTAAAAAGCACAAAAACACATTCAATTTTCAAGTAGGAACCCACCCTGAGGAGATAAACCAATCTGTATCTCACAATTGGCAATAGGACTCAATTCAGAAATAAAATGTATCTTTAGACACAGTGATCTGATTTACAAAAGAAACACATATTCATGTTTCCCACGGTCTGAGAAAGCCAAAAGACATTCAATTTTCAAACACAAACTTTCCCTAAAAAGTTAGACCAATGCTGTTTTTTATAACTGGACTCAATTCAGGTAGAAAATATAACTTTTGAAACACTGCTCAGATTTGGAAAAGAAACATATATCCTTGTTCCTCACAGTCTGAAAAAGAAAAAAACACATTCAATTTTCAAGTACGAACTTTCCCTAGAAAGTTAGACAAAAGCTCTTTTTTATAACTGGACTCAATTCAGGCAGAAAATGTAACTTTTGAAACACTGCTCAGATTTGCAAAAGAAACACATATTCTTGTTCCTCACAGTCTGAAAAGCAAAAAAACACATTCAATTTTCAAGTACGAACTTTCCCTGAGGAGATAAACCAATCGGTATCTCACAATTGGCAATAGGACTCAATTCAGGCAGAAAATGTAACTTTTCATACACTGCTCAGATTTGCAAAAGAAACACATATTCTTGTTCCTCACAGTCTGAAAAGCAAAAAAACACATTCAACTTTCAAGTACGAACTTTCCCTGAGGAGATAAACCAATCGGTATCTCACAATTGGCAATAGGACTCAATTCAGACAGAAAATGTAACTTGTCATACACTGCTCGGATTTGCAAAAGAAACACATATTCTTGTTCCTCACAGTCAGAAAAGCACAAAAACACATTCAATTTTCAAGTACGAACTTTCCGTGAGGAGATAAACCAATCGGTATCTCACAATTGGCAATAGGACTCATTTCAGAAAGAAAATGTATCTTTAGACACAGTGATCTGATTTACAAAAGAAGAACATATTCTTGTTCCTCATAGTCTGAAAAGCAGAAAAATACATTCAATTTTCAAGTACGAACTTTCCCTGAGGAGATAAACCAATCTGTATCTCACATTTGGCAATAGGACTCAATTCAGAAAGAAAATGTATCTTTAGACACAGTGATCTGATTTACAAAAGAAACACATATTCATGTTTCCCACGGTCTGAAAAAGCCAAAACACATTCAATTTTCAAACACAAACTTTCCCTAGAAAGTTCGACCAGTGCTGTTTTTTATAACTGGACTCAATTCAGACAGAAAATGTAACTTTGTAAACACTGCTCAGATTTGGAAAAGAAACACATATTCTTGTTCCTCACAGTCTGAAAAGTACAAAAACACATTCAATTTTCAAATACGAACTTTCCCTAGAAAGTTAGACAAAAGCTCTTTTTTATAACTGGACTCAATTCAGGCAGAAAATGTAACTTTTGAAACACTGCTCAGATTTGGAAAAGAAACACATATTCTTGTTCCTCACAGTCTGAAAAGCAAAAAAACACATTCAATTTTCAAGTACGAACTTTCCCTGAGGAGGTAAACCAATCGGTATCTCACAATTGGCAATAGGACTCAATTCAGAAAGAAAATGTAACTTTTCACACACTGCTCAGATTTGCAAAAGAAACACATATTCTTGTTCCTCACAGTCTGAAAAGCAAAAAAACACATTCAATTTTCAAAAACGAACTTTCCCTAGAAAGTTAGACAAAAGCTCTTTTTTATAACTGGACTCAATTCAGGCAGAAAATGTAACTTTTGAAACACTGCTCAGATTTGGAAAAGAAACACATATTCTTGTTCCTCACAGTCTGAAAAGCAAAAAAACACATTCAATTTTCAAGTACGAACTTTCCCTGAGGAGGTAAACCAATCGGTATCTCACAATTGGCAATAGGACTCAATTCAGAAAGAAAATGTAACTTTTCATACACTGCTCAGATTTGCAAAAGAAACACATATTCTTGTTCCTCACAGTCTGAAAAGCAAAAAAACACATTCAACTTTCAAGTACGAACTTTCCCTGAGGAGATAAACCAATCGGTATCTCACAATTGGCAATAGGACTCAATTCAGAAAGAAAAAGTATCTTTAGACACAGTGATCTGATTTACAAAAGAAGCACATATTCTTGTTCCTCATAGTCTGAAAAGCAGAAAAATACATTCAATTTTCAAGTACGAACTTTCCCTGAGGAGATAAACCAATCTGTATCTCACAATTGGCAATAGGACTCAATTCAGAAAGAAAATGTATCTTTAGACACAGTGATCTGATTTACAAAAGAAACACATATTCATGTTTCCCACGGTCTGAGAAAGCCAAAACACATTCAATTTTCAAACACAAACTTTCCCTAGAAAGTTCGACCAGTGTTGTTTTTTATAACTGGGCTAAATTCAGACAGAAAATGTAACTTTTTAAACACTGCTCAGATTTGGAAAAGAAACACATATTCTTGTTCCTCACAGTCTGAAAAGTACAAAAACACATTCAATTTTCAAGTACGAACTTTCCCTGAGGAGATAAACCAAACGGTATCTCACAATTGGCAATAGGACTCAATTCAGGCAGAAAATGTAACTTTTCACACACTGCTCAGTTTGCAAAAGAAACACATATTCTTGTTCCTCACAGTCTGAAAAGCAAAAAAACACATTCAATATTCAAGTACGAACTTTCCGTGAGGAGATAAACCAATCGGTATCTCACAATTGGCAATAGGACTCAATTCAGAAAGAAAATGTATCTTTAGACACAGTGATCTGATTTACAAAAGAAGCACATATTCTTGTTCCTCATAGTCTGAAAAGCAGAAAAATACATTCAATTTTCAAGTACGAACTTTCCCTAGAAAGTTCGACCAGTGCTGTTTTTTATAACTGGACTCAATTCAGACAGAAAATTTAACTTTTTAAACACTGCTCAGATTTGGAAAAGAAACACATATTCTTGTTCCTCACAGTCTGAAAAGTACAAAAAGACATTCAATTTTCAAGTACGAACTTTCCCTGAGGAGATAAACCAATCGGTATCTCACAATTGGCAATAGGACTCAATTCAGACAGAAAATGTAACTTTCCATACACTGCTCAGATTAGCAAAAGAAACACATATTCTTGTTCCTCACAGTCAGAAAAGCACAAAAACACATTCAATTTTCAAGTACGAACTTTCCTTGAGGAGATAAACCAATCTGTATCTTACAATTGGCAATAGGTCTCAATTAAGCTAGAAAACGTAACTTTAAACCCAGTGATCCGATTTTCAAAAGAAACATATATTCATGTTTCCCACCGTCTGAAAAGACCAAAAGTCATTCAATTTTCAAACACGAACTTTCCCTAGAAAGTTAGACAAAAGCTCTTTTTTATAACTGGACTCAATTCAGGCAGAAAATGTAACTTTTGAAACACTGCTCAGATTTGGAAAAGAAACACATATTCTTGTTCCTCACAGTCTGAAAAGTCCAAAAACACATTCAATTTTCAAGTACGAACTTTCCCTGAGGAGATAAACCAATCGGTATCTCACAATTGGCAATAGGACTCAATTCAGACAGAAAATGTAACTTTTCACACACTGCTCAGATTTGCAAAAGAAAGACATATTCTTGTTCCTCACAGTCTGAAAAGTACAAAAACACATTCAATTTTCAAGTACGAACTTTCCCTGAGGAGATAAACCAATCGGTATCTCACAATTGGCAATAGGACTCAATCAGACAGAAAATGTAACTTTTCACACACTGCTCAGATTTGCAAAAGAAACACATATTCTTGTTCCTCACAGTCTGAAAAGCAAAAAAACACATTCAATTTTCAAGTACGAACTTTCCCTAGAAAGTTCGACCAGTGCTGTTTTTTATAACTGGACTCAATTCAGACAGAAAATGTAACTTTTTAAACTCTGCTCAGATTTGGAAAAGAAACACATATTCTTGTTCCTCACCGTCTGAAAAGTACAAAAACACATTCAATTTTCAAGTACGAACTTTCCCTGAGGAGATAAACCAATCGGTATCTCACAATTGGCAATAGGACTCAATCAGACAGAAAATGTAACTTTTCACACACTGCTCAGATTTGCAAAAGAAACACATAATCTTGTTCCTCACAGGCTGAAAAGCAAAAAAACACATTCAATTTTCAAGTACGAACTTTCCCTGAGGAGATAAACCAAACGGTATCTCACAATTGGCAATAGGACTCAATTCAGACAGAAAATGTAACTTTTCACACACTGCTCAGATTTGCCAAAGAAACACATATTCTTGTTCCTCACAGTCTAAAAAGCACAAAAACACATTCAATTTTCAAGTAGGAACCCTCCCTGAGGAGATAAACCAATCTGTATCTCACAATTGGCAATAGGACTCAATTCAGAAAGAAAATGTATCTTTAGACACAGTGATCTGATTTACAAAAGAAACACATATTCATGTTTCCCACGGTCTGAGAAAGCCAAAAGACATTCAATTTTCAAACACAAACTTTCCCTAAAAAGTTAGACCAATGCTGTTTTTTATAACTGGACTCAATTCAGGTAGAAAATATAACTTTTGAAACACTGCTCAGATTTGCAAAAGAAACACATATTCTTGTTCCTCACAGTCAGAAAAGCACAAAAACACATTCAATTTTCAAGTACGAACTTTCCGTGAGGAGATAAACCAATCGGTATCTCACAATTGGCAATAGGACTCATTTCAGAAAGAAAATGTATCTTTAGACACAGTGATCTGATTTACAAAAGAAGAACATATTCTTGTTCCTCATAGTCTGAAAAGCAGAAAAATACATTCAATTTTTAAGTACGAACTTTCCCTGAGGAGATAAACCAATCTGTATCTCACATTTGGCAATAGGACTCAATTCAGAAAGAAAATGTATCTTTAGACACAGTGATCTGATTTACAAAAGAAACACATATTCATGTTTCCCACGGTCTGAAAAAGCCAAAACACATTCAATTTTCAAACACAAACTTTCCCTAGAAAGTTCGACCAGTGCTGTTTTTTATAACTGGACTCAATTCAGACAGAAAATGTAACTTTGTAAACACTGCTCAGATTTGGAAAAGAAACACATATTCTTGTTCCTCACAGTCTGAAAAGTACAAAAACACATTCAATTTTCAAGTACGAACTTTCCCTAGAAAGTTAGACAAAAGCTCTTTTTTTAACTCGACTCAATTCAGGCAGAAAATGTAACTTTTGAAACACTGCTCAGATTTGCAAAAGAAACACATATTCTTGTTCCTCACAGTCTGAAAAGCAAAAAAACACATTCAATTTTCAAACACGAACTTTCCCTAGAAAGTTAGACAAAAGCTCTTTTTTATAACTGGACTCAATTCAGGCAGAAAATGTAACTTTTGAAACACTGCTCAGATTTTGAAAAGAAACACATATTCTTGTTCCTCACAGTCTGAAAAGTCCAAAAACACATTCAATTTTCAAGTACGAACTTTCCCTGAGGAGATAAACCAATCTGTATCTCACAATTGGCAATAGGACTCAATTCAGACAGAAAATGTAACTTTTCACACACTGCTCAGATTTGCAAAAGAAACACATATTCTTGTTCCTCACAGTCTGAAAAGCACAAAAACACATTCAATTTTCAAGTACGAACCCTCCCTGAGGAGATAAACCAATCTGTATCTCACAATTGGCAATAGGACTCAATTCAGAAAGAAAATGTATCTTTAGACACAGTGATCTGATTTACAAAAGAAACACATATTCATGATTCCCACGGTCTGAGAAGGCCAAAACACATTCAATTTTCAAACACAAACTTTCCCTAAAAAGTTAGACAAAAGCTCTTTTTTATAACTGGACTCAATTCAGACAGAAAATGTAACTTTTGAAACACTGCTCAGATTTGGAAAAGAAACACATATTCTTGTTCCTCACAGTCTGAAAAGTCCAAAAACACATTCAATTTTCAAGTACGAACTTTCCCTGAGGAGATAAACCAATCTGTATCTCACAATTGGCAATAGGACTCAATTCAGACAGAAAATGTAACTTTTCACACACTGCTCAGATTTGCAAAAGAAACACATATTCTTGTTCCTCACAGTCTGAAAAGCACAAAAACACATTCAATTTTCAAGTACGAACCCTCCCTGAGGAGATAAACCAATCTGTATCTCACAATTGGCAATAGGACTCAATTCAGAAAGAAAATGTATCTTTAGACACAGTGATCTGATTTACAAAAGAAACACATATTCATGATTCCCACGGTCTGAGAAGGCCAAAACACATTCAATTTTCAAACACAAACTTTCCCTAAAAAGTTAGACCAATGCTGTTTTTTATAACTGGACTCAATTCAGGTAGAAAATATAACTTTTGAAACACTGCTCAGATTTGGAAAAGAAACACATATTCTTGTTCCTCACAGTCTGAAAAGCAAAAAAACACATTCAATTTTCAAGTACGAACTTTCCCGGAGGAGATAAACCAATCGGTATCTCACAATTGGCAATAGGACTCAATCAGACAGAAAATGTAACTTTTCACACACTGCTCAGATTTGGAAAAGAAACACATATTCTTGTTCCTCACAGTCTGAAAAGCAAAAAAAAAAATTCAATTTTCAAATACGAACTTTCCCTAGAAAGTTAGACAAAAGCTCTTTTTTATAACTGGACTCAATTCAGGCAGAAAATGTAACTTTTGAAACACTGCTCAAATTTGGAAAAGAAACACATATTCTTGTTCCTCACAGTCTGAAAAGCAAAAAAACACATTCAATTTTCAAGTACGAACTTTCCCTGAGGAGGTAAACCAATCGGTATCTCACAATTGGCAATAGGACTCAATTCAGAAAGAAAATGTAACTTTTCATACACTGCTCAGATTTGCAAAAGAAACACATATTCTTGTTCCTCGCAGTCTGAAAAGCAAAAAAACACATTCAACTTTCAAGTACGAACTTTCCCTGAGGAGATAAACCAATCGGTATCTCACAATTGGCAATAGGACTCAATTCAGAAAGAAAACGTATCTTTAGACACAGTGATCTGATTTACAAAAGAAGCACATATTCTTGTTCCTCATAGTCTGAAAAGCAGAAAAATACATTCAATTTTCAAGTACGAACTTTCCCTGAGGAGATAAACCAATCTGTATCTCACAATTGGCAATAGGACTCAATTCAGAAAGAAAATGTATCTTTAGACACAGTGATCTGATTTACAAAAGAAACACATATTCATGTTTCCCACGGTCTGAGAAAGCCAAAACACATTCAATTTTCAAACACAAACTTTCCCTAGAAAGTTCGACCAGTGCTGTTTTTTATAACTGGGCTAAATTCAGACAGAAAATGTAACTTTTTAAACACTGCTCAGATTTGGAAAAGAAACACATATTCTTGTTCCTCACAGTCTGAAAAGTACAAAAACACATTCAATTTTCAAGTACGAACTTTCCCTGAGGAGATAAACCAAACGGTATCTCACAATTGGCAATAGGACTCAATTCAGGCAGAAAATGTAACTTTTCACACACTGCTCAGTTTGCAAAAGAAACACATATTCTTGTTCCTCACAGTCTGAAAAGCAAAAAAACACATTCCATATTCAAGTACGAACTTTCCGTGAGGAGATAAACCAATCGGTATCTCACAATTGGCAATAGGACTCAATTCAGAAAGAAAATGTATCTTTAGACACAGTGATCTGATTTACAAAAGAAGCACATATTCTTGTTCCTCATAGTCTGAAAAGCAGAAAAATACATTCAATTTTCAAGTACGAACTTTCCCTAGAAAGTTCGACCAGTGCTGTTTTTTATAACTGGACTCAATTCAGACAGAAAATTTAACTTTTTAAACACTGCTCAGATTTGGAAAAGAAACACAGATTCTTGTTCCTCACAGTCTGAAAAGTACAAAAAGACATTCAATTTTCAAGTACGAACTTTCCCTGAGGAGATAAACCAATCGGTATCTCACAATTGGCAATAGGACTCAATCAGACAGAAAATGTAACTTTTCACACACTGCTCAGATTTGCAAAAGAAACACATAATCTTGTTCCTCACAGGCTGAAAAGCAAAAAAACACATTCAATTTTCAAGTACGAACTTTCCCTGAGGAGATAAACCAAACGGTATCTCACAATTGGCAATAGGACTCAATTCAGACAGAAAATGTAACTTTTCACACACTGCTCAGATTTGCCAAAGAAACACATATTCTTGTTCCTCACAGTCTAAAAAGCACAAAAACACATTCAATTTTCAAGTAGGAACCCTCCCTGAGGAGATAAACCAATCTGTATCTCACAATTGGCAATAGGACTCAATTCAGAAAGAAAATGTATCTTTAGACACAGTGATCTGATTTACAAAAGAAACACATATTCATGTTTCCCACGGTCTGAGAAAGCCAAAAGACATTCAATTTTCAAACACAAACTTTCCCTAAAAAGTTAGACCAATGCTGTTTTTTATAACTGGACTCAATTCAGGTAGAAAATATAACTTTTGAAACACTGCTCAGATTTGCAAAAGAAACACATATTCTTGTTCCTCACAGTCAGAAAAGCACAAAAACACATTCAATTTTCAAGTACGAACTTTCCGTGAGGAGATAAACCAATCGGTATCTCACAATTGGCAATAGGACTCATTTCAGAAAGAAAATGTATCTTTAGACACAGTGATCTGATTTACAAAAGAAGAACATATTCTTGTTCCTCATAGTCTGAAAAGCAGAAAAATACATTCAATTTTTAACTACGAACTTCCCCTGAGGAGATAAACCAATCTGTATCTCACATTTGGCAATAGGACTCAATTCAGAAAGAAAATGTATCTTTAGACACAGTGATCTGATTTACAAAAGAAACACATATTCATGTTTCCCACGGTCTGAAAAAGCCAAAACACATTCAATTTTCAAACACAAACTTTCCCTAGAAAGTTCGACCAGTGCTGTTTTTTATAACTGGACTCAATTCAGACAGAAAATGTAACTTTGTAAACACTGCTCAGATTTGGAAAAGAAACACATATTCTTGTTCCTCACAGTCTGAAAAGTACAAAAACACATTCAATTTTCAAGTACGAACTTTCCCTAGAAAGTTAGACAAAAGCTCTTTTTTTAACTCGACTCAATTCAGGCAGAAAATGTAACTTTTGAAACACTGCTCAGATTTGCAAAAGAAACACATATTCTTGTTCCTCACAGTCTGAAAAGCAAAAAAACACATTCAATTTTCAAACACGAACTTTCCCTAGAAAGTTAGACAAAAGCTCTTTTTTATAACTGGACTCAATTCAGGCAGAAAATGTAACTTTTGAAACACTGCTCAGATTTTGAAAAGAAACACATATTCTTGTTCCTCACAGTCTGAAAAGTCCAAAAACACATTCAATTTTCAAGTACGAACTTTCCCTGAGGAGATAAACCAATCTGTATCTCACAATTGGCAATAGGACTCAATTCAGACAGAAAATGTAACTTTTCACACACTGCTCAGATTTGCAAAAGAAACACATATTCTTGTTCCTCACAGTCTGAAAAGCACAAAAACACATTCAATTTTCAAGTACGAACCCTCCCTGAGGAGATAAACCAATCTGTATCTCACAATTGGCAATAGGACTCAATTCAGAAAGAAAATGTATCTTTAGACACAGTGATCTGATTTACAAAAGAAACACATATTCATGATTCCCACGGTCTGAGAAGGCCAAAACACATTCAATTTTCAAACACAAACTTTCCCTAAAAAGTTAGACAAAAGCTCTTTTTTATAACTGGACTCAATTCAGACAGAAAATGTAACTTTTGAAACACTGCTCAGATTTGGAAAAGAAACACATATTCTTGTTCCTCACAGTCTGAAAAGTCCAAAAACACATTCAATTTTCAAGTACGAACTTTCCCTGAGGAGATAAACCAATCTGTATCTCACAATTGGCAATAGGACTCAATTCAGACAGAAAATGTAACTTTTCACACACTGCTCAGATTTGCAAAAGAAACACATATTCTTGTTCCTCACAGTCTGAAAAGCACAAAAACACATTCAATTTTCAAGTACGAACCCTCCCTGAGGAGATAAACCAATCTGTATCTCACAATTGGCAATAGGACTCAATTCAGAAAGAAAATGTATCTTTAGACACAGTGATCTGATTTACAAAAGAAACACATATTCATGATTCCCACGGTCTGAGAAGGCCAAAACACATTCAATTTTCAAACACAAACTTTCCCTAAAAAGTTAGACCAATGCTGTTTTTTATAACTGGACTCAATTCAGGTAGAAAATATAACTTTTGAAACACTGCTCAGATTTGGAAAAGAAACACATATTCTTGTTCCTCACAGTCTGAAAAGCAAAAAAACACATTCAATTTTCAAGTACGAACTTTCCCGGAGGAGATAAACCAATCGGTATCTCACAATTGGCAATAGGACTCAATCAGACAGAAAATGTAACTTTTCACACACTGCTCAGATTTGGAAAAGAAACACATATTCTTGTTCCTCACAGTCTGAAAAGCAAAAAAAAAAAATTCAATTTTCAAATACGAACTTTCCCTAGAAAGTTAGACAAAAGCTCTTTTTTATAACTGGACTCAATTCAGGCAGAAAATGTAACTTTTGAAACACTGCTCAAATTTGGAAAAGAAACACATATTCTTGTTCCTCACAGTCTGAAAAGCAAAAAAACACATTCAATTTTCAAGTACGAACTTTCCCTGAGGAGGTAAACCAATCGGTATCTCACAATTGGCAATAGGACTCAATTCAGAAAGAAAATGTAACTTTTCATACACTGCTCAGATTTGCAAAAGAAACACATATTCTTGTTCCTCGCAGTCTGAAAAGCAAAAAAACACATTCAACTTTCAAGTACGAACTTTCCCTGAGGAGATAAACCAATCGGTATCTCACAATTGGCAATAGGACTCAATTCAGAAAGAAAACGTATCTTTAGACACAGTGATCTGATTTACAAAAGAAGCACATATTCTTGTTCCTCATAGTCTGAAAAGCAGAAAAATACATTCAATTTTCAAGTACGAACTTTCCCTGAGGAGATAAACCAATCTGTATCTCACAATTGGCAATAGGACTCAATTCAGAAAGAAAATGTATCTTTAGACACAGTGATCTGATTTACAAAAGAAACACATATTCATGTTTCCCACGGTCTGAGAAAGCCAAAACACATTCAATTTTCAAACACAAACTTTCCCTAGAAAGTTCGACCAGTGCTGTTTTTTATAACTGGGCTAAATTCAGACAGAAAATGTAACTTTTTAAACACTGCTCAGATTTGGAAAAGAAACACATATTCTTGTTCCTCACAGTCTGAAAAGTACAAAAACACATTCAATTTTCAAGTACGAACTTTCCCTGAGGAGATAAACCAAACGGTATCTCACAATTGGCAATAGGACTCAATTCAGGCAGAAAATGTAACTTTTCACACACTGCTCAGTTTGCAAAAGAAACACATATTCTTGTTCCTCACAGTCTGAAAAGCAAAAAAACACATTCCATATTCAAGTACGAACTTTCCGTGAGGAGATAAACCAATCGGTATCTCACAATTGGCAATAGGACTCAATTCAGAAAGAAAATGTATCTTTAGACACAGTGATCTGATTTACAAAAGAAGCACATATTCTTGTTCCTCATAGTCTGAAAAGCAGAAAAATACATTCAATTTTCAAGTACGAACTTTCCCTAGAAAGTTCGACCAGTGCTGTTTTTTATAACTGGACTCAATTCAGACAGAAAATTTAACTTTTTAAACACTGCTCAGATTTGGAAAAGAAACACAGATTCTTGTTCCTCACAGTCTGAAAAGTACAAAAAGACATTCAATTTTCAAGTACGAACTTTCCCTGAGGAGATAAACCAATCGGTATCTCACAATTGGCAATAGGACTCAATTCAGAAAGAAAATGTATCTTTAGACACAGTGATCTGATTTACAAAAGAAGCAAATATTCTTGTTCCTCATAGTCTGAAAAGCAGAAAAATACATTCAATTTTCAAGTACGAACTTTCCCTGAGGAGATAAACCAATCTGTATCTCACAATTGGCAATAGGACTCAATTCAGAAAGAAAATGTATCTTTAGACACAGTGATCTTATTTACAAAAGAAACACATATTCATGTTTCCCACGGTCTGAGAAAGCCAAAACACATTCAATTTTCAAACACAAACTTTCCCTAGAAAGTTCGACCAGTGCTCTTTTTTATAACTGGACTCAATTCAGACAGAAAATGTAACTTTTTAAACACTGCTCAGATTTGGAAAAGAAACACATATTCTTGTTCCTCACAGTCTGAAAAGTACAAAAAGACATTCAATTTTCAAGTACGAACTTTCCCTGAGGAGATAAACCAATCGGTATCTCACAATTGGCAATAGGACTCAATTCAGACAGAAAATGTAACTTTCCATACACTGCTCAGATTTGCAAAAGAAACACATATTCTTGTTCCTCACAGTCAGAAAAGCACAAAAACACATTCAATTTTCAAGTACGAACTTTCCTTGAGGAGATAAACCAATCTGTATCTTACAATTGGCAATAGGTCTCAATTAAGCTAGAAAACGTAACTTTAAACCCAGTGATCCGATTTTCAAAAGAAACATATATTCATGTTTCCCACCGTCTGAAAAGACCAAAAGTCATTCAATTTTCAAACACGAACTTTCCCTAGAAAGTTAGACAAAAGCTCTTTTTTATAACTGGACTCAATTCAGGCAGAAAATGTAACTTTTGAAACACTGCTCAGATTTGGAAAAGAAACACATATTCTTGTTCCTCACAGTCTGAAAAGTCCAAAAACACATTCAATTTTCAAGTACGAACTTTCCCTGAGGAGATAAACCAATCGGTATCTCACAATTGGCAATAGGACTCAATTCAGACAGAAAATGTAACTTTTCACACACTGCTCAGATTTGCAAAAGAAAGACATATTCTTGTTCCTCACAGTCTGAAAAGTACAAAAACACATTCAATTTTCAAGTACGAACTTTCCCTGAGGAGATAAACCAATCGGTATCTCACAATTGGCAATAGGACTCAATCAGACAGAAAATGTAACTTTTCACACACTGCTCAGATTTGCAAAAGAAACACATATTCTTGTTCCTCACAGTCTGAAAAGCAAAAAAACACATTCAATTTTCAAGTACGAACTTTCCCTAGAAAGTTCGACCAGTGCTGTTTTTTATAACTGGACTCAATTCAGACAGAAAATGTAACTTTTTAAACTCTGCTCAGATTTGGAAAAGAAACACATATTCTTGTTCCTCACCGTCTGAAAAGTACAAAAACACATTCAATTTTCAAGTACGAACTTTCCCTGAGGAGATAAACCAATCGGTATCTCACAATTGGCAATAGGACTCAATCAGACAGAAAATGTAACTTTTCACACACTGCTCAGATTTGCAAAAGAAACACATAATCTTGTTCCTCACAGGCTGAAAAGCAAAAAAACACATTCAATTTTCAAGTACGAACTTTCCCTGAGGAGATAAACCAAACGGTATCTCACAATTGGCAATAGGACTCAATTCAGACAGAAAATGTAACTTTTCACACACTGCTCAGATTTGCCAAAGAAACACATATTCTTGTTCCTCACAGTCTAAAAAGCACAAAAACACATTCAATTTTCAAGTAGGAACCCTCCCTGAGGAGATAAACCAATCTGTATCTCACAATTGGCAATAGGACTCAATTCAGAAAGAAAATGTATCTTTAGACACAGTGATCTGATTTACAAAAGAAACACATATTCATGTTTCCCACGGTCTGAGAAAGCCAAAAGACATTCAATTTTCAAACACAAACTTTCCCTAAAAAGTTAGACCAATGCTGTTTTTTATAACTGGACTCAATTCAGGTAGAAAATATAACTTTTGAAACACTGCTCAGATTTGGAAAAGAAACATATATCCTTGTTCCTCACAGTCTGAAAAAGAAAAAAACACATTCAATTTTCAAGTACGAACTTTCCCTAGAAAGTTAGACAAAAGCTCTTTTTTATAACTGGACTCAATTCAGGCAGAAAATGTAACTTTTGAAACACTGCTCAGATTTGCAAAAGAAACACATATTCTTGTTCCTCACAGTCTGAAAAGCAAAAAAACACATTCAATTTTCAAGTACGAACTTTCCCTGAGGAGATAAACCAATCGGTATCTCACAATTGGCAATAGGACTCAATTCAGGCAGAAAATGTAACTTTTCATACACTGCTCAGATTTGCAAAAGAAACACATATTCTTGTTCCTCACAGTCTGAAAAGCACAAAAACACATTCAATTTTCAAGTACGAACCCTCCCTGAGGAGATAAACCAATCTGTATCTCACAATTGGCAATAGGACTCAATTCAGAAAGAAAATGTATCTTTAGACACAGTGATCTGATTTACAAAAGAAACACATATTCATGATTCCCACGGTCTGAGAAGGCCAAAACACATTCAATTTTCAAACACAAACTTTCCCTAAAAAGTTAGACAAAAGCTCTTTTTTATAACTGGACTCAATTCAGACAGAAAATGTAACTTTTGAAACACTGCTCAGATTTGGAAAAGAAACACATATTCTTGTTCCTCACAGTCTGAAAAGTCCAAAAACACATTCAATTTTCAAGTACGAACTTTCCCTGAGGAGATAAACCAATCTGTATCTCACAATTGGCAATAGGACTCAATTCAGACAGAAAATGTAACTTTTCACACACTGCTCAGATTTGCAAAAGAAACACATATTCTTGTTCCTCACAGTCTGAAAAGCACAAAAACACATTCAATTTTCAAGTACGAACCCTCCCTGAGGAGATAAACCAATCTGTATCTCACAATTGGCAATAGGACTCAATTCAGAAAGAAAATGTATCTTTAGACACAGTGATCTGATTTACAAAAGAAACACATATTCATGATTCCCACGGTCTGAGAAGGCCAAAACAGATTCAATTTTCAAACACAAACTTTCCCTAAAAAGTTAGACCAATGCTGTTTTTTATAACTGGACTCAATTGAGGTAGAAAATATAACTTTTGAAACACTGCTCAGATTTGGAAAAGAAACACATATTCTTGTTCCTCACAGTCTGAAAAGCAAAAAAACACATTCAATTTTCAAGTACGAACTTTCCCGGAGGAGATAAACCAATCGGTATCTCACAATTGGCAATAGGACTCAATCAGACAGAAAATGTAACTTTTCACACACTGCTCAGATTTGGAAAAGAAACACATATTCTTGTTCCTCACAGTCTGAAAAGCAAAAAAAAAAATTCAATTTTCAAATACGAACTTTCCCTAGAAAGTTAGACAAAAGCTCTTTTTTATAACTGGACTCAATTCAGGCAGAAAATGTAACTTTTGAAACACTGCTCAAATTTGGAAAAGAAACACATATTCTTGTTCCTCACAGTCTGAAAAGCAAAAAAACACATTCAATTTTCAAGTACGAACTTTCCCTGAGGAGGTAAACCAATCGGTATCTCACAATTGGCAATAGGACTCAATTCAGAAAGAAAATGTAACTTTTCATACACTGCTCAGATTTGCAAAAGAAACACATATTCTTGTTCCTCGCAGTCTGAAAAGCAAAAAAACACATTCAACTTTCAAGTACGAACTTTCCCTGAGGAGATAAACCAATCGGTATCTCACAATTGGCAATAGGACTCAATTCAGAAAGAAAACGTATCTTTAGACACAGTGATCTGATTTACAAAAGAAGCACATATTCTTGTTCCTCATAGTCTGAATAGCAGAAAAATACATTCAATTTTCAAGTACGAACTTTCCCTGAGGAGATAAACCAATCTGTATCTCACAATTGGCAATAGGACTCAATTCAGAAAGAAAATGTATCTTTAGACACAGTGATCTGATTTACAAAAGAAACACATATTCATGTTTCCCACGGTCTGAGAAAGCCAAAACACATTCAATTTTCAAACACAAACTTTCCCTAGAAAGTTCGACCAGTGCTGTTTTTTATAACTGGGCTAAATTCAGACAGAAAATGTAACTTTTTAAACACTGCTCAGATTTGGAAAAGAAACACATATTCTTGTTCCTCACAGTCTGAAAAGTACAAAAACACATTCAATTTTCAAGTACGAACTTTCCCTGAGGAGATAAACCAAACGGTATCTCACAATTGGCAATAGGACTCAATTCAGGCAGAAAATGTAACTTTTCACACACTGCTCAGTTTGCAAAAGAAACACATATTCTTGTTCCTCACAGTCTGAAAAGCAAAAAAACACATTCCATATTCAAGTACGAACTTTCCGTGAGGAGATAAACCAATCGGTATCTCACAATTGGCAATAGGACTCAATTCAGAAAGAAAATGTATCTTTAGACACAGTGATCTGATTTACAAAAGAAGCACATATTCTTGTTCCTCATAGTCTGAAAAGCAGAAAAATACATTCAATTTTCAAGTACGAACTTTCCCTAGAAAGTTCGACCAGTGCTGTTTTTTATAACTGGACTCAATTCAGACAGAAAATTTAACTTTTTAAACACTGCTCAGATTTGGAAAAGAAACACAGATTCTTGTTCCTCACAGTCTGAAAAGTACAAAAAGACATTCAATTTTCAAGTACGAACTTTCCCTGAGGAGATAAACCAATCGGTATCTCACAATTGGCAATAGGACTCAATTCAGAAAGAAAATGTATCTTTAGACACAGTGATCTTATTTACAAAAGAAACACATATTCATGTTTCCCACGGTCTGAGAAAGCCAAAACACATTCAATTTTCAAACACAAACTTTCCCTAGAAAGTTCGACCAGTGCTGTTTTTTATAACTGGACTCAATTCAGACAGAAAATGTAACTTTTTAAACACTGCTCAGATTTGGAAAAGAAACACATATTCTTGTTCCTCACAGTCTGAAAAGCACAAAAAGACATTCAATTTTCAAGTACGAACTTTCCCTGAGGAGATAAACCAATCGGTATCTCACAATTGGCAATAGGACTCAATTCAGAAAGAAAATGTATCTTTAGACACAGTGATCTGATTTACAAAAGAAACACATATTCATGTTTCCCACGGTCTGAGAAAGCCAAAAGACATTCAATTTTCAAACACAAACTTTCCCTAAAAAGTTAGACCAATGCTGTTTTTTATAACTGGACTCAATTCAGGTAGAAAATATAACTTTTGAAACACTGCTCAGATTTGGAAAAGAAACATATATCCTTGTTCCTCACAGTCTGAAAAAGAAAAAAACACATTCAATTTTCAAGTACGAACTTTCCCTAGAAAGTTAGACAAAAGCTCTTTTTTATAACTGGACTCAATTCAGGCAGAAAATGTAACTTTTGAAACACTGCTCAGATTTGCAAAAGAAACACATATTCTTGTTCCTCACAGTCTGAAAAGCAAAAAAACACATTCAATTTTCAAGTACGAACTTTCCCTGAGGAGATAAACCAATCGGTATCTCACAATTGGCAATAGGACTCAATTCAGGCAGAAAATGTAACTTTTCATACACTGCTCAGATTTGCAAAAGAAACACATATTCTTGTTCCTCACAGTCTGAAAAGCAAAAAAACACATTCAACTTTCAAGTACGAACTTTCCCTGAGGAGATAAACCAATCGGTATCTCACAATTGGCAATAGGACTCAATTCAGACAGAAAATGTAACTTTTCATACACTGCTCGGATTTGCAAAAGAAACACATATTCTTGTTCCTCACAGTCAGAAAAGCACAAAAACACATTCAATTTTCAAGTACGAACTTTCCGTGAGGAGATAAACCAATCGGTATCTCACAATTGGCAATAGGACTCATTTCAGAAAGAAAATGTATCTTTAGACACAGTGATCTGATTTACAAAAGAAGAACATATTCTTGTTCCTCATAGTCTGAAAAGCAGAAAAATACATTCAATTTTCAAGTACGAACTTTCCCTGAGGAGATAAACCAATCTGTATCTCACATTTGGCAATAGGACTCAATTCAGAAAGAAAATGTATCTTTAGACACAGTGATCTGATTTACAAAAGAAAAACATATTCATGTTTCCCACGGTCTGAAAAAGCCAAAACACATTCAATTTTCAAACACAAACTTTCCCTAGAAAGTTCGACCAGTGCTGTTTTTTATAACTGGACTCAATTCAGACAGAAAATGTAACTTTGTAAACACTGCTCAGATTTGGAAAAGAAACACATATTCTTGTTCCTCACAGTCTGAAAAGTACAAAAACACATTCAATTTTCAAATACGAACTTTCCCTAGAAAGTTAGACAAAAGCTCTTTTTTATAACTGGACTCAATTCAGGCAGAAAATGTAACTTTTGAAACACTGCTCAGATTTGGAAAAGAAACACATATTCTTGTTCCTCACAGTCTGAAAAGCAAAAAAACACATTCAATTTTCAAGTACGAACTTTCCCTGAGGAGGTAAACCAATCGGTATCTCACAATTGGCAATAGGACTCAATTCAGAAAGAAAATGTAACTTTTCACACACTGCTCAGATTTGCAAAAGAAACACATATTCTTGTTCCTCACAGTCTGAAAAGCAAAAAAACACATTCAATTTTCAAATACGAACTTTCCCTAGAAAGTTAGACAAAAGCTCTTTTTTATAACTGGACTCAATTCAGGCAGAAAATGTAACTTTTGAAACACTGCTCAGATTTGGAAAAGAAACACATATTCCTGTTCCTCACAGTCTGAAAAGCAAAAAAACACATTCAATTTTCAAGTACGAACTTTCCCTGAGGAGGTAAACCAATCGGTATCTCACAATTGGCAATAGGACTCAATTCGACAGAAAATGTAACTTTCCATACACTGCTCAGATTTGCAAAAGAAACACATATTCTTGTTCCTCACAGTCAGAAAAGCACAAAAACACATTCAATTTTCAAGTACGAACTTTCCTTGAGGAGATAAACCAATCTGTATCTTACAATTGGCAATAGGTCTCAATTAAGCTAGAAAACGTAACTTTAAACCCAGTGATCCGATTTTCAAAAGAAACATATATTCATGTTTCCCACCGTCTGAAAAGACCAAAAGTCATTCAATTTTCAAACACGAACTTTCCCTAGAAAGTTAGACAAAAGCTCTTTTTTATAACTGGACTCAATTCAGGCAGAAAATGTAACTTTTGAAACACTGCTCAGATTTGGAAAAGAAACACATATTCTTGTTCCTCACAGTCTGAAAAGTCCAAAAACACATTCAATTTTCAAGTACGAACTTTCCCTGAGGAGATAAACCAATCGGTATCTCACAATTGGCAATAGGACTCAATTCAGACAGAAAATGTAACTTTTCACACACTGCTCAGATTTGCAAAAGAAAGACATATTCTTGTTCCTCACAGTCTGAAAAGTACAAAAACACATTCAATTTTCAAGTACGAACTTTCCCTGAGGAGATAAACCAATCGGTATCTCACAATTGGCAATAGGACTCAATCAGACAGAAAATGTAACTTTTCACACACTGCTCAGATTTGCAAAAGAAACACATATTCTTGTTCCTCACAGTCTGAAAAGCAAAAAAACACATTCAATTTTCAAGTACGAACTTTCCCTAGAAAGTTCGACCAGTGCTGTTTTTTATAACTGGACTCAATTCAGACAGAAAATGTAACTTTTTAAACTCTGCTCAGATTTGCAAAAGAAACACATAATCTTGTTCCTCACAGGCTGAAAAGCAAAAAAACACATTCAATTTTCAAGTACGAACTTTCCCTGAGGAGATAAACCAAACGGTATCTCACAATTGGCAATAGGACTCAATTCAGACAGAAAATGTAACTTTTCACACACTGCTCAGATTTGCCAAAGAAACACATATTCTTGTTCCTCACAGTCTAAAAAGCACAAAAACACATTCAATTTTCAAGTAGGAACCCTCCCTGAGGAGATAAACCAATCTGTATCTCACAATTGGCAATAGGACTCAATTCAGAAAGAAAATGTATCTTTAGACACAGTGATCTGATTTACAAAAGAAACACATATTCATGTTTCCCACGGTCTGAGAAAGCCAAAAGACATTCAATTTTCAAACACAAACTTTCCCTAAAAAGTTAGACCAATGCTGTTTTTTATAACTGGACTCAATTCAGGTAGAAAATATAACTTTTGAAACACTGCTCAGATTTGGAAAAGAAACATATATCCTTGTTCCTCACAGTCTGAAAAAGAAAAAAACACATTCAATTTTCAAGTACGAACTTTCCCTAGAAAGTTAGACAAAAGCTCTTTTTTATAACTGGACTCAATTCAGGCAGAAAATGTAACTTTTGAAACACTGCTCAGATTTGCAAAAGAAACACATATTCTTGTTCCTCACAGTCTGAAAAGCAAAAAAACACATTCAATTTTCAAGTACGAACTTTCCCTGAGGAGATAAACCAATCGGTATCTCACAATTGGCAATAGGACTCAATTCAGGCAGAAAATGTAACTTTTCATACACTGCTCAGATTTGCAAAAGAAACACATATTCTTGTTCCTCACAGTCTGAAAAGCAAAAAAACACATTCAACTTTCAAGTACGAACTTTCCCTGAGGAGATAAACCAATCGGTATCTCACAATTGGCAATAGGACTCAATTCAGACAGAAAATGTAACTTTTCATACACTGCTCGGATTTGCAAAAGAAACACATATTCTTGTTCCTCACAGTCAGAAAAGCACAAAAACACATTCAATTTTCAAGTACGAACTTTCCGTGAGGAGATAAACCAATCGGTATCTCACAATTGGCAATAGGACTCATTTCAGAAAGAAAATGTATCTTTAGACACAGTGATCTGATTTACAAAAGAAGAACATATTCTTGTTCCTCATAGTCTGAAAAGCAGAAAAATACATTCAATTTTCAAGTACGAACTTTCCCTGAGGAGATAAACCAATCTGTATCTCACATTTGGCAATAGGACTCAATTCAGAAAGAAAATGTATCTTTAGACACAGTGATCTGATTTACAAAAGAAAAACATATTCATGTTTCCCACGGTCTGAAAAAGCCAAAACACATTCAATTTTCAAACACAAACTTTCCCTAGAAAGTTCGACCAGTGCTGTTTTTTATAACTGGACTCAATTCAGACAGAAAATGTAACTTTGTAAACACTGCTCAGATTTGGAAAAGAAACACATATTCTTGTTCCTCACAGTCTGAAAAGTACAAAAACACATTCAATTTTCAAATACGAACTTTCCCTAGAAAGTTAGACAAAAGCTCTTTTTTATAACTGGACTCAATTCAGGCAGAAAATGTAACTTTTGAAACACTGCTCAGATTTGGAAAAGAAACACATATTCTTGTTCCTCACAGTCTGAAAAGCAAAAAAACACATTCAATTTTCAAGTACGAACTTTCCCTGAGGAGGTAAACCAATCGGTATCTCACAATTGGCAATAGGACTCAATTCAGAAAGAAAATGTAACTTTTCACACACTGCTCAGATTTGCAAAAGAAACACATATTCTTGTTCCTCACAGTCTGAAAAGCAAAAAAACACATTCAATTTTCAAATACGAACTTTCCCTAGAAAGTTAGACAAAAGCTCTTTTTTATAACTGGACTCAATTCAGGCAGAAAATGTAACTTTTGAAACACTGCTCAGATTTGGAAAAGAAACACATATTCCTGTTCCTCACAGTCTGAAAAGCAAAAAAACACATTCAATTTTCAAGTACGAACTTTCCCTGAGGAGGTAAACCAATCGGTATCTCACAATTGGCAATAGGACTCAATTCAGAAAGAAAATGTAACTTTTCATACACTGCTCAGATTTGCAAAAGAAACACATATTCTTGTTCCTCACAGTCTGAAAAGCAAAAAAACACATTCAACTTTCAAGTACGAACTTTCCCTGAGGAGATAAACCAATCGGTATCTCACAATTGGCAATAGGACTCAATTCAGAAAGAAAACGTATCTTTAGACACAGTGATCTGATTTACAAAAGAAGCACATATTCTTGTTCCTCATAGTCTGAAAAGCAGAAAAATACATTCAATTTTCAAGTACGAACTTTCCCTGAGGAGATAAACCAATCTGTATCTCACAATTGGCAATAGGACTCAATTCAGAAAGAAAATGTATCTTTAGACACAGTGATCTGATTTACAAAAGAAACACATATTCATGTTTCCCACGGTCTGAGAAAGCCAAAACACATTCAATTTTCAAACACAAACTTTCCCTAGAAAGTTCGACCAGTGTTGTTTTTTATAACTGGGCTAAATTCAGACAGAAAATGTAACTTTTTAAACACTGCTCAGATTTGGAAAAGAAACACATATTCTTGTTCCTCACAGTCTGAAAAGTACAAAAACACATTCAATTTTCAAGTACGAACTTTCCCTGAGGAGATAAACCAAACGGTATCTCACAATTGGCAATAGGACTCAATTCAGGCAGAAAATGTAACTTTTCACACACTGCTCAGTTTGCAAAAGAAACACATATTCTTGTTCCTCACAGTCTGAAAAGCAAAAAAACACATTCAATATTCAAGTACGAACTTTCCGTGAGGAGATAAACCAATCGGTATCTCACAATTGGCAATAGGACTCAATTCAGAAAGAAAATGTATCTTTAGACACAGTGATCTGATTTACAAAAGAAGCACATATTCTTGTTCCTCATAGTCTGAAAAGCAGAAAAATACATTCAATTTTCAAGTACGAACTTTCCCTAGAAAGTTCGACCAGTGCTGTTTTTTATAACTGGACTCAATTCAGACAGAAAATTTAACTTTTTAAACACTGCTCAGATTTGGAAAAGAAACACAGATTCTTGTTCCTCACAGTCTGAAAAGTACAAAAAGACATTCAATTTTCAAGTACGAACTTTCCCTGAGGAGATAAACCAATCGGTATCTCACAATTGGCAATAGGACTCAATTCAGAAAGAAAATGTATCTTTAGACACAGTGATCTGATTTACAAAAGAAGCAAATATTCTTGTTCCTCATAGTCTGAAAAGCAGAAAAATACATTCAATTTTCAAGTACGAACTTTCCCTGAGGAGATAAACCAATCTGTATCTCACAATTGGCAATAGGACTCAATTCAGAAAGAAAATGTATCTTTAGACACAGTGATCTGATTTACAAAAGAAACACATATTCATGTTTCCCACGGTCTGAGAAAGCCAAAACACATTCAATTTTCAAACACAAACTTTCCCTAGAAAGTTCGACCAGTGCTGTTTTTTATAACTGGACTCAATTCAGACAGAAAATGTAACTTTTTAAACACTGCTCAGATTTGGAAAAGAAACACATATTCTTGTTCCTCACAGTCTGAAAAGTACAAAAAGACATTCAATTTTCAAGTACGAACTTTCCCTGAGGAGATAAACCAATCGGTATCTCACAATTGGCAATAGGACTCAATTCAGACAGAAAATGTAACTTTCCATACACTGCTCAGATTAGCAAAAGAAACACATATTCTTGTTCCTCACAGTCAGAAAAGCACAAAAACACATTCAATTTTCAAGTACGAACTTTCCTTGAGGAGATAAACCAATCTGTATCTTACAATTGGCAATAGGTCTCAATTAAGCTAGAAAACGTAACTTTAAACCCAGTGATCCGATTTTCAAAAGAAACATATATTCATGTTTCCCACCGTCTGAAAAGACCAAAAGTCATTCAATTTTCAAACACGAACTTTCCCTAGAAAGTTAGACAAAAGCTCTTTTTTATAACTGGACTCAATTCAGGCAGAAAATGTAACTTTTGAAACACTGCTCAGATTTGGAAAAGAAACACATATTCTTGTTCCTCACAGTCTGAAAAGTCCAAAAACACATTCAATTTTCAAGTACGAACTTTCCCTGAGGAGATAAACCAATCGGTATCTCACAATTGGCAATAGGACTCAATTCAGACAGAAAATGTAACTTTTCACACACTGCTCAGATTTGCAAAAGAAAGACATATTCTTGTTCCTCACAGTCTGAAAAGTACAAAAACACATTCAATTTTCAAGTACGAACTTTCCCTGAGGAGATAAACCAATCGGTATCTCACAATTGGCAATAGGACTCAATCAGACAGAAAATGTAACTTTTCACACACTGCTCAGATTTGCAAAAGAAACACATATTCTTGTTCCTCACAGTCTGAAAAGCAAAAAAACACATTCAATTTTCAAGTACGAACTTTCCCTAGAAAGTTCGACCAGTGCTGTTTTTTATAACTGGACTCAATTCAGACAGAAAATGTAACTTTTTAAACTCTGCTCAGATTTGGAAAAGAAACACATATTCTTGTTCCTCACCGTCTGAAAAGTACAAAAACACATTCAATTTTCAAGTACGAACTTTCCCTGAGGAGATAAACCAATCGGTATCTCACAATTGGCAATAGGACTCAATCAGACAGAAAATGTAACTTTTCACACACTGCTCAGATTTGCAAAAGAAACACATAATCTTGTTCCTCACAGGCTGAAAAGCAAAAAAACACATTCAATTTTCAAGTACGAACTTTCCCTGAGGAGATAAACCAATCTGTATCTCACATTTGGCAATAGGACTCAATTCAGAAAGAAAATGTATCTTTAGACACAGTGATCTGATTTACAAAAGAAACACATATTCATGTTTCCCACGGTCTGAAAAAGCCAAAACACATTCAATTTTCAAACACAAACTTTCCCTAGAAAGTTCGACCAGTGCTGTTTTTTATAACTGGACTCAATTCAGACAGAAAATGTAACTTTGTAAACACTGCTCAGATTTGGAAAAGAAACACATATTCTTGTTCCTCACAGTCTGAAAAGTACAAAAACACATTCAATTTTCAAGTACGAACTTTCCCTAGAAAGTTAGACAAAAGCTCTTTTTTTAACTCGACTCAATTCAGGCAGAAAATGTAACTTTTGAAACACTGCTCAGATTTGCAAAAGAAACACATATTCTTGTTCCTCACAGTCTGAAAAGCAAAAAAAACACATTTAATTTTCAAGTACGAACTTTCCCTGAGGAGATAAACCGATCGGTATCTCACAATTGGCAATAGGACTCAATTCAGACAGAAAATGTAACTTTGTAAACACTGCTCAGATTTGGAAAAGAAACACATATTCTTGTTCCTCACAGTCTGAAAAGCAAAAAAACACATTCAATTTTCAAACACGAACTTTCCCTAGAAAGTTAGACAAAAGCTCTTTTTTATAACTGGACTCAATTCAGGCAGAAAATGTAACTTTTCACACACTGCTCAGATTTGCAAAAGAAACACATATTCTTGTTCCTCACAGTCTGAAAAGCACAAAAACACATTCAATTTTCAAGTACGAACCCTCCCTGAGGAGATAAACCAATCTGTATCTCACAATTGGCAATAGGACTCAATTCAGAAAGAAAATGTATCTTTAGACACAGTGATCTGATTTACAAAAGAAACACATATTCATGATTCCCACGGTCTGAGAAGGCCAAAACACATTCAATTTTCAAACACAAACTTTCCCTAAAAAGTTAGACAAAAGCTCTTTTTTATAACTGGACTCAATTCAGACAGAAAATGTAACTTTTGAAACACTGCTCAGATTTGGAAAAGAAACACATATTCTTGTTCCTCACAGTCTGAAAAGTCCAAAAACACATTCAATTTTCAAGTACGAACTTTCCCTGAGGAGATAAACCAATCTGTATCTCACAATTGGCAATAGGACTCAATCAGACAGAAAATGTAACTTTTCACACACTGCTCAGATTTGGAAAAGAAACACATATTCTTGTTCCTCACAGTCTGAAAAGCAAAAAAAAAAATTCAATTTTCAAATACGAACTTTCCCTAGAAAGTTAGACAAAAGCTCTTTTTTATAACTGGACTCAATTCAGGCAGAAAATGTAACTTTTGAAACACTGCTCAAATTTGGAAAAGAAACACATATTCTTGTTCCACACAGTCTGAAAAGCAAAAAAACACATTCAATTTTCAAGTACGAACTTTCCCTGAGGAGGTAAACCAATCGGTATCTCACAATTGGCAATAGGACTCAATTCAGAAAGAAAATGTAACTTTTCATACACTGCTCAGATTTGCAAAAGAAACACATATTCTTGTTCCTCGCAGTCTGAAAAGCAAAAAAACACATTCAACTTTCAAGTACGAACTTTCCCTGAGGAGATAAACCAATCGGTATCTCACAATTGGCAATAGGACTCAATTCAGAAAGAAAACGTATCTTTAGACACAGTGATCTGATTTACAAAAGAAGCACATATTCTTGTTCCTCATAGTCTGAAAAGCAGAAAAATACATTCAATTTTCAAGTACGAACTTTCCCTGAGGAGATAAACCAATCTGTATCTCACAATTGGCAATAGGACTCAATTCAGAAAGAAAATGTATCTTTAGACACAGTGATCTGATTTACAAAAGAAACACATATTCTTGTTCCTCACAGTCAGAAAAGCACAAAAACACATTCAATTTTCAAGTACGAACTTTCCTTGAGGAGATAAACCAATCTGTATCTTACAATTGGCAATAGGTCTCAATTAAGCTAGAAAACGTAACTTTAAACCCAGTGATCCGATTTTCAAAAGAAACATATATTCATGTTTCCCACCGTCTGAAAAGACCAAAAGTCATTCAATTTTCAAACACGAACTTTCCCTAGAAAGTTAGACAAAAGCTCTTTTTTATAACTGGACTCAATTCAGGCAGAAAATGTAACTTTTGAAACACTGCTCAGATTTGGAAAAGAAACACATATTCTTGTTCCTCACAGTCTGAAAAGCAAAAAAACACATTCAATTTTCAAACACGAACTTTCCCTAGAAAGTTAGACAAAAGCTCTTTTTTATAACTGGACTCAATTCAGGCAGAAAATGTAACTTTTGAAACACTGCTCAGATTTGGAAAAGAAACACATATTCTTGTTCCTCACAGTCTGAAAAGTCCAAAAACACATTCAATTTTCAAGTACGAACTTTCCCTGAGGAGATAAACCAATCGGTATCTCACAATTGGCAATAGGACTCAATTCAGACAGAAAATGTAACTTTCCATACACTGCTCAGATTTGCAAAAGAAACACATATTCTTGTTCCTCACAGTCAGAAAAGCACAAAAACACATTCAATTTTCAAGTACGAACTTTCCTTGAGGAGATAAACCAATCTGTATCTTACAATTGGCAATAGGTCTCAATTAAGCTAGAAAACGTAACTTTAAACCCAGTGATCCGATTTTCAAAAGAAACATATATTCATGTTTCCCACCGTCTGAAAAGACCAAAAGTCATTCAATTTTCAAACACGAACTTTCCCTAGAAAGTTAGACAAAAGCTCTTTTTTATAACTGGACTCAATTCAGGCAGAAAATGTAACTTTTGAAACACTGCTCAGATTTGGAAAAGAAACACATATTCTTGTTCCTCACAGTCTGAAAAGCAAAAAAACACATTCAATTTTCAAACACGAACTTTCCCTAGAAAGTTAGACAAAAGCTCTTTTTTATAACTGGACTCAATTCAGGCAGAAAATGTAACTTTTGAAACACTGCTCAGATTTGGAAAAGAAACACATATTCTTGTTCCTCACAGTCTGAAAAGTCCAAAAACACATTCAATTTTCAAGTACGAACTTTCCCTGAGGAGATAAACCAATCTGTATCTCACAATTGGCAATAGGACTCAATTCAGACAGAAAATGTAACTTTTCACACACTGCTCAGATTTGCAAAAGAAACACATATTCTTGTTCCTCACAGTCTGAAAAGCACAAAAACACATTCAATTTTCAAGTACGAACCCTCCCTGAGGAGATAAACCAATCTGTATCTCACAATTGGCAATAGGACTCAATTCAGAAAGAAAATGTATCTTTAGACACAGTGATCTGATTTACAAAAGAAACACATATTCATGATTCCCACGGTCTGAGAAGGCCAAAACACATTCAATTTTCAAACACAAACTTTCCCTAAAAAGTTAGACCAATGCTGTTTTTTATAACTGGACTCAATTCAGTTAGAAAATATAACTTTTGAAACACTGCTCAGATTTGGAAAAGAAACACATATTCTTGTTCCTCACAGTCTGAAAAGCAAAAAAACACATTCAATTTTCAAGTACGAACTTTCCCGGAGGAGATAAACCAATTGGTATCTCACAATTGGCAATAGGACTCAATTCAGAAAGAAAATGTATCTTTAGACACAGTGATCTGATTTGCAAAAGAAGCACATATTCTTATTCCTCATAGTCTGAAAAGCAGAAAAATACATTCAATTTTCAAGTACGAACTTTCCCTAGAAAGTTCGACCAGTGCTGTTTTTTATAACTGGACTCAATTCAGACAGAAAATGTAACTTTTTAAACACTGCTCAGATTTGGAAAAGAAACACAGATTCTTGTTCCTCACAGTCTGAAAACTACAAAAAGACATTCAATTTTCAAGTACGAACTTTCCGTGAGGAGATAAACCAATCGGTATCTCACAATTGGCAATAGGACTCAATTCAGACAGAAAATGTAACTTTTCATACACTGCTCAGATTTGCAAAAGAAACACATATTCTTGTTCCTCACAGTCAGAAAAGCACAAAAACACACTCAATTTTCAAGTACGATCTTTCCTTGAGGAGATAAACCAATCTGTATCTTACAATTGGCAATAGGTCTCAATTAAGCTAGAAAACGTAACTTTAAACCCAGTGATCCGATTTTCAAAAGAAACATATATTCATGTTTCCCACCGTCTGAAAAGACCAAAAGTCATTCAATATTAAAACACGAACTTTCCCTAGAAAGTTAGACAAAAGCTCTTTTTTATAACTGGACTCAATTCAGACAGAAAATGTAACTTTTGAAACACTGCTCAGATTTGAAAAAGAAAGACATATTCTTGTTCCTCACAGTCTGAAAAGTACAAAAAGACATTCAATTTTCAAGTACGAACTTTCCCTGAGGAGATAAACCAAACGGTATCTCACAATTGGCAATAGGACTCAATTCAGACAGAAAATGTAACTTTTCACACACTGCTCAGTTTGCAAAAGAAACACATATTCTTGTTCCTCACAGTCTGAAAAGCAAAAAAACACATTCAATTTTCAATTACGAACTTTCCGTGAGGAGATAAACCAATCGGTATCTCACAATTGGCAATAGGACTCAATTCAGAAAGAAAATGTATCTTTAGACACAGTGATCTGATTTACAAAAGAAGCACATATTCTTGTTCCTCATAGTCTGAAAAGCAGAAAAATACATTCAATTTTCAAGTACGAACTTTCCCTGAGGAGATAAACCAATCGGTATCTCACAATTGGCAATAGGACTCAATTCAGAAAGAAAATGTATCTTTAGACACAGTGATCTGATTTTCAAAAGAAACACATATTCATGTTTCCCACAGTCTGAGAAAGCCAAAACACATTCAATTTTCAAACACAAACTTTCCCTAGAAAGTTCGACCAGTGCTGTTTTTTATAACTGGACTCAATTCAGGCAGAAAATGTAACTTTTGAAACACTGCTCAGATTTGGAAAAGAAACACATATTCTTGTTCCTCACAGTCTGAAAAGTACAAAAACACATTCAATTTTCCAGTACGAACTTTCCCTAGAAAGTTAGACAAAAGCTCTTTTTTATAACTGGACTCAATTCAGGCAGAAAATGTAACTTTTGAAACACTGCTCAGATTTGCAAAAGAAACACATATTCTTGTTCCTCACAGTCTGAAAAGCAAAAAAACACATTCAATTTTCAAGTACGAACTTTCCCTGAGGAGATAAACCAATCGGTATCTCACAATTGGCAATAGGACTCAATTCAGACAGAAAATGTAACTTTTCACACACTGCTCAGATTTACAAAAGAAGCACATATTCTTGTTCCTCATAGTCTGAAAAGCACAAAAACACATTCAATTTTAAAGTACGAACTTTCCCTGAGGAGATAAACCAATCTGTATCTCACAATTGGCAATAGGACTCAATTCAGAAAGAAAATGTATCTTTAGACACAGTGATCTGATTTACAAAAGAAACACATATTCATGTTTCCCACGGTCTGAGAAAGCCAAAACACATTCAATTTTCAAACACAAACTTTCCCTAGAAAGTTCGACCAGTGCTGTTTTTTATAACTGGACTCAATTCAGGCAGAAAATGTAACTTTTTAAACACTGCTCAGATTTGGAAAAGAAACACATATTCTTTTTCCTCACAGTCTGAAAAGTACAAAAACACATTCAATTTTCAAGTACGAACTTTCCCTGAGGAGATAAACCAATTGGTATCTCACAATTGGCAATAGGACTCAATTCAGAAAGAAAATGTATCTTTAGACACAGTGATCTGATTTACAAAAGAAGCACATATTCTTGTTCCTCATAGTCTGAAAAGCAGAAAAATACATTCAATTTTCAAGTACGAACTTTCCCTAGAAAGTTCGACCAGTGCTGTTTTTTATAACTGGACTCAATTCAGACAGAAAATGTAACTTTTGAAACACTGCTCAGATTTGAAAAAGAAACACATATTCTTGTTCCTCACAGTCTGAAAAGTACAAAAACACATTCAATTTTCAAGTACGAACTTTCCCTGAGGAGATAAACCAATCTGTATCTCACAATTGGCAACAGGACTCAATTCAGAAAGATAATGTATCTTTAGACACAGTGATCTGATTTACAAAAGAAACACATATTCATGTTTCCCACGGTCTGAGAAAGCCAAAACACATTCAATTTTCAAACACAAACTTTCCCTAAAAAGTTAGACCAATGCTGTTTTTTATAACTGGACTCAATTCAGGTAGAAAATGTAACTTTTGAAACACTGCTCAGATTTGGAAAAGAAACACATATTCTTGTTCCTCACAGTCTGAAAAGTCCAAAAACACATTCAATTTTCAAGCACGAACTTTCCCTGAGGAGATAAACCAATCGGTATCTCACAATTGGCAATAGGACTCAATTCAGACAGAAAATGTAACTTTTCACACACTGCTCAGATTTGCAAAAGAAACACATATTCTTTTTCCTCACCGGCTGAAAAGTACAAAAACACATTCAATTTTCAAGTACGAACTTTCCCTGAGGAGATAAACCAATCGGTATCTCACAATTGGCAATAGGACTCAATTCAGACAGAAAATGTAACTTTTCACACACTGCTCAGATTTGCAAAAGAAACACATATTCTTGTTCCTCACAGTCTAAAAAGCACAAAAACACATTCAATTTTCAAGTACGAACCCTCCCTGTGGAGATAAACCAATCTGTATCTCACAATTGGCAATAGGACTCAATTCAGAAAGAAAATGTATCTTTAGACACAGTGATCTGATTTACAAAAGAAACACATATTCATGTTTCCCACGGTCTGAGAAAGCCAAAACACATTCAATTTTCAAACACAAACTTTCCCTAAAAAGTTAGACCAATGCTGTTTTTTATAACTGGACTCAATTCAGGTAGAAAATATAACTTTTGAAACACTGCTCAGATTTGGAAAAGAAACACATATTCTTGTTCCTCACCGTCTGAAAAGTACAAAAACACATTCAATTTTCAAGTACGAACTTTCCCTGAGGAGATAAACCAATCGGTATCTCACAATTGGCAATAGGACTCAATCAGACAGAAAATGTAACTTTTCATACACTGCTCAGATTTGCAAAAGAAACACATATTCTTGTTCCTCACAGTCTGAGAAGCACAAAAACACATTCAATTTTCAAGTACGAACTTCCCTGAGGAGATAAACCAATCGGTATCTCACAATTGGCAATAGGACTCAATTCAGACAGAAAATGTAACTTTTCATACACTGCTCAGATTTGCAAAAGAAACACATATTCTTGTTCCTCATAGTCTGAAAAGCAAAAAAACACATTCAATTTTCAAATACGAACTTTCCCTAGAAAGTTAGACAAAAGCTCTTTTTTATAACTGGACTCAATTCAGGCAGAAAATGTAACTTTTGAAACACTGCTCAGATTTGCAAAAGAAACACATATTCTTGTTCCTCACAGTCTGAAAAGCAAAAAAACACATTCAATTTTCAAGTACGAACTTTCCCTGAGGAGATAAACCAATCGGTATCTCACAATTGGCAATAGGACTCAATTCAGAAAGAAAATGTATCTTTAGACACAGTGATCTGATTTACAAAAGAAACACATATTCATGTTTCCCACGGTCTGAGAAAGCCAAAACACATTCAATTTTCAAACACAAACTTTCCCTAGAAAGTTCGACCAGTCCTGTTTTTTATAACTGGACTCAATTCAGGCAGAAAATGTAACTTTTTAAACACTGCTCAGATTTGGAAAAGAAACACATATTCTTGTTCCTCACAGTCTGAAAAGTTCAAAAACACATTCAATTTTCAAGTACGAACTTTCCCTGAGGAGATAAACCAAACGGTATCTCACAATTGGCAATAGGACTCAATTCAGACAGAAAATGGAACTTTTCACACACTGCTCAGTTTGCAAAAGAAACACATATTCTTGTTCCTCACAGTCTGAAAAGCAAAAAAACACATTCAATTTTCAAGTACGAACTTTCCGTGAGGAGATAAACCAATCGGTATCTCACAATTGGCAATAGGACTCAATTCAGAAAGAAAATGTATCTTTAGACACAGTGATCTGATTTACAAAAGAAGCACATATTCTTGTTCCTCATAGTCTGAAAAGCAGAAAAATACATTCAATTTTCAAGTACGAACTTTCCCTGAGGAAGTAAACCAATCTGTATCTCACAATTGGCAATAGGACTCAATTCAGAAAGATAATGTATCTTTAGACACAGTGATCTGATTTACAAAAGAAACACATATTCATGTTTCCCACAGTCTGAGAAAGCCAAAACGCATTCAATTTTCAAACACAAACTTTCCCTAGAAAGTTCGACCAGTGCTGTTTTTTATAACTGGACTCAATTCAGGTAGAAAATATAACTTTTTAAACACTGCTCAGATTTGGAAAAGAAACACATATTCTTGTTCCTCACAGTCTGAAAAGTACAAAAACACATTCAATTTTCAAGTACAAACTTTCCTTGAGGAGATAAACCAATCTGTATCTTACAATTGGCAATAGGACTCAATTAAGTTAGAAAACGTAACTTTAAACCCAGTGATCCGATTTTGAAAACAAACATATATTCATGTTTCCCACGGTCTGAAAACACCCAAAGTCATTCAATTTTCAATTTTCAATTCAGACAAGTACGAACTTTCCCTGAGGAGATAAACCAATCGGTATCTCACAATTGGCAATAGGACTCAATTCAGAAAGAAAATGTAACTTTTCATACACTGCTCAGATTGCAAAAGAAACACATATTCTTGTTCCTCACAGTCTGAAAAGCAAAAAAACACATTCAACTTTCAAGTACGAACTTTCCCTGAGGAGATAAACCAATCGGTATCTCACAATTGGCAATAGGACTCAATTCAGAAAGAAAATGTATCTTTAGAAACAGTGTTCTGATTTACAAAAGAAGCACATATTCTTGTTCCTCATAGTCTGAAAAGCAGAAAAATACATTCAATTTTCAAGTACGAACTTTCCCTGAGGAGATAAACCAATCTGTATCTCACAATTGGCAACAGGACTCAATTCAGAAAGATAATTTATCTTTAGACACAGTGATCTGATTTACATAAGAAACACATATTCATGTTTCCCACGGTCTGAGAAAGCCAAAACACATTCAATTTTCAAACACAAACTTTCCCTAAAAAGTTAGACCAATGCTGTTTTTTATAACTGGACTCAATTCAGGTAGAAAATATAACTTTTGAAACACTGCTCAGATTTGGAAAAGAAACACATATTCTTGTTCCTCACCATCTGAAAAGTACAAAAACACATTCAATTTTCAAGTACGAACTTTCCCTGAGGAGATAAACCAATCGGTATCTCACAATTGGCAATAGGACTCAATCAGACAGAAAATGTAACTTTTCATACACTGCTCAGATTTGCAAAAGAAACACATATTCTTGTTCCTCACAGTCTGAGAAGCACAAAAACACATTCAATTTTCAAGTACGAACCTTCCCTGAGGAGATAAACCAATCGGTATCTCACAATTGGCAATAGGACTCAATTCAGACAGAAAGTGTAACTTTTCATACACTGCTCAGATTTGCAAAAGAAACACATATTCTTGTTCCTCATAGTCTGAAAAGCAAAAAAACACATTCAATTTTCAAATACGAACTTTCCCTAGAAAGTTAGACAAAAGCTCTTTTTTATAACTGGACTCAATTCAGGCAGAAAATGTAACTTTTGAAACACTGCTCAGATTTGCAAAAGAAACACATATTCTTGTTCCTCACAGTCTGAAAAGCAAAAAAACACATTCAATTTTCAAGTACGAACTTTCCCTGAGGAGATAAACCAATCGGTATCTCACAATTGGCAATAGGACTCAATTCAGAAAGAAAATGTATCTTTAGACACAGTGATCTGATTTACAAAAGAAACACATATTCATGTTTCCCACGGTCTGAGAAAGCCAAAACACATTCAATTTTCAAACACAAACTTTCCCTAGAAAGTTCGACCAGTCCTGTTTTTTATAACTGGACTCAATTCAGGCAGAAAATGTAACTTTTTAAACACTGCTCAGATTTGGAAAAGAAACACATATTCTTGTTCCTCACAGTCTGAAAAGTACAAAAACACATTCAATTTTCAAGTACGAACTTTCCCTGAGGAGATAAACCAAACGGTATCTCACAATTGGCAATAGGACTCAATTCAGACAGAAAATGGAACTTTTCACACACTGCTCAGTTTGCAAAAGAAACACATATTCTTGTTCCTCACAGTCTGAAAAGCAAAAAAACACATTCAATTTTCAAGTACGAACTTTCCCTGAGGAGATAAACCAAACGGTATCTCACAATTGGCAATAGGACTCAATTCAGACAGAAAATGGAACTTTTCACACACTGCTCAGTTTGCAAAAGAAACACATATTCTTGTTCCTCACAGTCTGAAAAGCAAAAAAACACATTCAATTTTCAAGTACGAACTTTCCGTGAGGAGATAAACCAATCGGTATCTCACAATTGGCAATAGGACTCAATTCAGAAAGAAAATGTATCTTTAGACACAGTGATCTGATTTACAAAAGAAGCACATATTCTTGTTCCTCATAGTCTGAAAAGCAGAAAAATACATTCAATTTTCAAGTACGAACTTTCCCTGAGGAAGTAAACCAATCTGTATCTCACAATTGGCAATAGGACTCAATTCAGAAAGATAATGTATCTTTAGACACAGTGATCTGATTTACAAAAGAAACACATATTCATGTTTCCCACAGTCTGAGAAAGCCAAAACACATTCAATTTTCAAACACAAACTTTCCCTAGAAAGTTCGACCAGTGCTGTTTTTTATAACTGGACTCAATTCAGGTAGAAAATATAACTTTTTAAACACTGCTCAGATTTGGAAAAGAAACACATATTCTTGTTCCTCACAGTCTGAAAAGTACAAAAACACATTCAATTTTCAAGTACAAACTTTCCTTGAGGAGATAAACCAATCTGTATCTTACAATTGGCAATAGGACTCAATTAAGTTAGAAAACGTAACTTTAAACCCAGTGATCCGATTTTGAAAACAAACATATATTCATGTTTCCCACGGTCTGAAAACACCCAAAGTCATTCAATTTTCAATTTTCAATTCAGACAAGTACGAACTTTCCCTGAGGAGATAAACCAATCGGTATCTCACAATTGGCAATAGGACTCAATTCAGAAAGAAAATGTAACTTTTCATACACTGCTCAGATTGCAAAAGAAACACATATTCTTGTTCCTCACAGTCTGAAAAGCAAAAAAACACATTCAACTTTCAAGTACGAACTTTCCCTGAGGAGATAAACCAATCGGTATCTCACAATTGGCAATAGGACTCAATTCAGAAAGAAAATGTATCTTTAGAAACAGTGTTCTGATTTACAAAAGAAGCACATATTCTTGTTCCTCATAGTCTGAAAAGCAGAAAAATACATTCAATTTTCAAGTACGAACTTTCCCTGAGGAGATAAACCAATCTGTATCTCACAATTGGCAACAGGACTCAATTCAGAAAGATAATTTATCTTTAGACACAGTGATCTGATTTACATAAGAAACACATATTCATGTTTCCCACGGTCTGAGAAAGCCAAAACACATTCAATTTTCAAACACAAACTTTCCCTAAAAAGTTAGACCAATGCTGTTTTTTATAACTGGACTCAATTCAGGTAGAAAATATAACTTTTGAAACACTGCTCAGATTTGGAAAAGAAACACATATTCTTGTTCCTCACCATCTGAAAAGTACAAAAACACATTCAATTTTCAAGTACGAACTTTCCCTGAGGAGATAAACCAATCGGTATCTCACAATTGGCAATAGGACTCAATCAGACAGAAAATGTAACTTTTCATACACTGCTCAGATTTGCAAAAGAAACACATATTCTTGTTCCTCACAGTCTGAGAAGCACAAAAACACATTCAATTTTCAAGTACGAACCTTCCCTGAGGAGATAAACCAATCGGTATCTCACAATTGGCAATAGGACTCAATTCAGACAGAAAATGTAACTTTTCATACACTGCTCAGATTTGCAAAAGAAACACATATTCTTGTTCCTCATAGTCTGAAAAGCAAAAAAACACATTCAATTTTCAAATACGAACTTTCCCTAGAAAGTTAGACAAAAGCTCTTTTTTATAACTGGACTCAATTCAGGCAGAAAATGTAACTTTTGAAACACTGCTCAGATTTGCAAAAGAAACACATATTCTTGTTCCTCACAGTCTGAAAAGCAAAAAAACACATTCAATTTTCAAGTACGAACTTTCCCTGAGGAGATAAACCAATCGGTATCTCACAATTGGCAATAGGACTCAATTCAGAAAGAAAATGTATCTTTAGACACAGTGATCTGATTTACAAAAGAAACACATATTCATGTTTCCCACGGTCTGAGAAAGCCAAAACACATTCAATTTTCAAACACAAACTTTCCCTAGAAAGTTCGACCAGTCCTGTTTTTTATAACTGGACTCAATTCAGGCAGAAAATGTAACTTTTTAAACACTGCTCAGATTTGGAAAAGAAACACATATTCTTGTTCCTCACAGTCTGAAAAGTACAAAAACACATTCAATTTTCAAGTACGAACTTTCCCTGAGGAGATAAACCAAACGGTATCTCACAATTGGCAATAGGACTCAATTCAGACAGAAAATGGAACTTTTCACACACTGCTCAGTTTGCAAAAGAAACACATATTCTTGTTCCTCACAGTCTGAAAAGCAAAAAAACACATTCAATTTTCAAGTACGAACTTTCCGTGAGGAGATAAACCAATCGGTATCTCACAATTGGCAATAGGACTCAATTCAGAAAGAAAATGTATCTTTAGACACAGTGATCTGATTTACAAAAGAAGCACATATTCTTGTTCCTCATAGTCTGAAACGCAGAAAAATACATTCAATTTTCAAGTACGAACTTTCCCTGAGGAGATAAACCAATCTGTATCTCACAATTGGCAATAGGACTCAATTCACAAAGATAATGTATCTTTAGACACAGTGATCTGATTTACAAAAGAAACACATATTCATGTTTCCCACGGTCTGAGAAAGCCAAAACACATTCAATTTTCAAACACAAACTTTCCCTAGAAAGTTCGACCAGTGCTGTTTTTTATAACTGGACTCAATTCAGGTAGAAAATATAACTTTTTAAACACTGCTCAGATTTGGAAAAGAAACACATATTCTTGTTCCTCACAGTCTGAAAAGCAAAAAAACACATTCAATTTTCAAGTACGAACTTTCCTTGAGGAGATAAACCAATCGGTATCTTACAATTGGCAATAGGACTCAATTAAGTTAGAAAACGTAACTTTAAACCCAGTGATCCGATTTTGAAAACAAACATATATTCATGTTTCCCACGGTCTGAAAACACCCAAAGTCATTCAATTTTCAATTTTCAATTCAGACAAGTACGAACTTTCCCTGAGGAGATAAACCAATCGGTATCTCACAATTGGCAATAGGACTCAATTCAGAAAGAAAATGTAACTTTTCATACACTGCTCAGATTGCAAAAGAAACACATATTCTTGTTCCTCACAGTCTGAAAAGCAAAAAAACACATTCAACTTTCAAGTACGAACTTTCCCTGAGGAGATAAACCAATCGGTATCTCACAATTGGCAATAGGACTCAATTCAGAAAGAAAATGTATCTTTAGACACAGTGATCTGATTTACAAAAGAAGCACATATTCTTGTTCCTCATAGTCTGAAAAGCAGAAAAATACATTCAATTTTCAAGTACGAACTTTCCCTGAGGAGATAAACCAATCTGTATCTCACAATTGGCAATAGGACTCAATTCAGAAAGAAAATGTATCTTTAGACACAGTGATCTGATTTGCAAAAGAAACACATATTCTTGTTCCTCACAGTCTGAGAAGCACAAAAACACATTCAATTTTCAAGTACGAACCTTCCCTCAGGAGATAAACCAATCGGTATCTCACAATTGGCAATAGGACTCAATTCAGACAGAAAATGTAACTTTTCATACACTGCTCAGATTTGCAAAAGAAACACATATTCTTGTTCCTCATAGTCTGAAAAGCAAAAAAACACATTCAATTTTCAAATACGAACTTTCCCTAGAAAGTTAGACAAAAGCTCTTTTTTATAACTGGACTCAATTCAGGCAGAAAATGTAACTTTTGAAACACTGCTCAGATTTGCAAAAGAAACACATATTCTTGTTCCTCACAGTCTGAAAAGCAAAAAAACACATTCAATTTTCAAGTACGAACTTTCCCTGAGGAGATAAACCAATCGGTATCTCACAATTGGCAATAGGACTCAATTCAGAAAGAAAATGTATCTTTAGACACAGTGATCTGATTTACAAAAGAAACACATATTCATGTTTCCCACGGTCTGAGAAAGCCAAAACACATTCAATTTTCAAACACAAACTTTCCCTAGAAAGTTCGACCACTCCTGTTTTTTATAACTGGACTCAATTCAGGCAGAAAATGTAACTTTTTAAACACTGCTCAGATTTGGAAAAGAAACACATATTCTTGTTCCTCACAGTCTGAAAAGCAAAAAAACACATTCAATTTTCAAGTACGAACTTTCCCTGAGGAGATAAACCAATCGGTATCTCACAATTGGCAATAGGACTCAATTCAGAAAGAAAATGTATCTTTAGACACAGTGATCTGATTTACAAAAGAAACACATATTCATGTTTCCCACGGTCTGAGAAAGCCAAAACACATTCAATTTTCAAACACAAACTTTCCCTAGAAAGTTCGACCAGTCCTGTTTTTTATAACTGGACTCAATTCAGGCAGAAAATGTAACTTTTTAAACACTGCTCAGATTTGGAAAAGAAACACATATTCTTGTTCCTCACAGTCTGAAAAGTACAAAAACACATTCAATTTTCAAGTACGAACTTTCCCTGAGGAGATAAACCAAACGGTATCTCACAATTGGCAATAGGACTCAATTCAGACAGAAAATGGAACTTTTCACACACTGCTCAGTTTGCAAAAGAAACACATATTCTTGTTCCTCACAGTCTGAAAAGCAAAAAAACACATTCAATTTTCAAGTACGAACTTTCCCTGAGGAGATAAACCAAACGGTATCTCACAATTGGCAATAGGACTCAATTCAGACAGAAAATGGAACTTTTCACACACTGCTCAGTTTGCAAAAGAAACACATATTCTTGTTCCTCACAGTCTGAAAAGCAAAAAAACACATTCAATTTTCAAGTACGAACTTTCCGTGAGGAGATAAACCAATCGGTATCTCACAATTGGCAATAGGACTCAATTCAGAAAGAAAATGTATCTTTAGACACAGTGATCTGATTTACAAAAGAAGCACATATTCTTGTTCCTCATAGTCTGAAAAGCAGAAAAATACATTCAATTTTCAAGTACGAACTTTCCCTGAGGAAGTAAACCAATCTGTATCTCACAATTGGCAATAGGACTCAATTCAGAAAGATAATGTATCTTTAGACACAGTGATCTGATTTACAAAAGAAACACATATTCATGTTTCCCACAGTCTGAGAAAGCCAAAACACATTCAATTTTCAAACACAAACTTTCCCTAGAAAGTTCGACCAGTGCTGTTTTTTATAACTGGACTCAATTCAGGTAGAAAATATAACTTTTTAAACACTGCTCAGATTTGGAAAAGAAACACATATTCTTGTTCCTCACAGTCTGAAAAGTACAAAAACACATTCAATTTTCAAGTACAAACTTTCCTTGAGGAGATAAACCAATCTGTATCTTACAATTGGCAATAGGACTCAATTAAGTTAGAAAACGTAACTTTAAACCCAGTGATCCGATTTTGAAAACAAACATATATTCATGTTTCCCACGGTCTGAAAACACCCAAAGTCATTCAATTTTCAATTTTCAATTCAGACAAGTACGAACTTTCCCTGAGGAGATAAACCAATCGGTATCTCACAATTGGCAATAGGACTCAATTCAGAAAGAAAATGTAACTTTTCATACACTGCTCAGATTGCAAAAGAAACACATATTCTTGTTCCTCACAGTCTGAAAAGCAAAAAAACACATTCAACTTTCAAGTACGAACTTTCCCTGAGGAGATAAACCAATCGGTATCTCACAATTGGCAATAGGACTCAATTCAGAAAGAAAATGTATCTTTAGAAACAGTGTTCTGATTTACAAAAGAAGCACATATTCTTGTTCCTCATAGTCTGAAAAGCAGAAAAATACATTCAATTTTCAAGTACGAACTTTCCCTGAGGAGATAAACCAATCTGTATCTCACAATTGGCAACAGGACTCAATTCAGAAAGATAATTTATCTTTAGACACAGTGATCTGATTTACATAAGAAACACATATTCATGTTTCCCACGGTCTGAGAAAGCCAAAACACATTCAATTTTCAAACACAAACTTTCCCTAAAAAGTTAGACCAATGCTGTTTTTTATAACTGGACTCAATTCAGGTAGAAAATATAACTTTTGAAACACTGCTCAGATTTGGAAAAGAAACACATATTCTTGTTCCTCACCATCTGAAAAGTACAAAAACACATTCAATTTTCAAGTACGAACTTTCCCTGAGGAGATAAACCAATCGGTATCTCACAATTGGCAATAGGACTCAATCAGACAGAAAATGTAACTTTTCATACACTGCTCAGATTTGCAAAAGAAACACATATTCTTGTTCCTCACAGTCTGAGAAGCACAAAAACACATTCAATTTTCAAGTACGAACCTTCCCTGAGGAGATAAACCAATCGGTATCTCACAATTGGCAATAGGACTCAATTCAGACAGAAAATGTAACTTTTCATACACTGCTCAGATTTGCAAAAGAAACACATATTCTTGTTCCTCATAGTCTGAAAAGCAAAAAAACACATTCAATTTTCAAATACGAACTTTCCCTAGAAAGTTAGACAAAAGCTCTTTTTTATAACTGGACTCAATTCAGGCAGAAAATGTAACTTTTGAAACACTGCTCAGATTTGCAAAAGAAACACATATTCTTGTTCCTCACAGTCTGAAAAGCAAAAAAACACATTCAATTTTCAAGTACGAACTTTCCCTGAGGAGATAAACCAATCGGTATCTCACAATTGGCAATAGGACTCAATTCAGAAAGAAAATGTATCTTTAGACACAGTGATCTGATTTACAAAAGAAACACATATTCATGTTTCCCACGGTCTGAGAAAGCCAAAACACATTCAATTTTCAAACACAAACTTTCCCTAGAAAGTTCGACCAGTCCTGTTTTTTATAACTGGACTCAATTCAGGCAGAAAATGTAACTTTTTAAACACTGCTCAGATTTGGAAAAGAAACACATATTCTTGTTCCTCACAGTCTGAAAAGTACAAAAACACATTCAATTTTCAAGTACGAACTTTCCCTGAGGAGATAAACCAAACGGTATCTCACAATTGGCAATAGGACTCAATTCAGACAGAAAATGGAACTTTTCACACACTGCTCAGTTTGCAAAAGAAACACATATTCTTGTTCCTCACAGTCTGAAAAGCAAAAAAACACATTCAATTTTCAAGTACGAACTTTCCGTGAGGAGATAAACCAATCGGTATCTCACAATTGGCAATAGGACTCAATTCAGAAAGAAAATGTATCTTTAGACACAGTGATCTGATTTACAAAAGAAGCACATATTCTTGTTCCTCATAGTCTGAAACGCAGAAAAATACATTCAATTTTCAAGTACGAACTTTCCCTGAGGAGATAAACCAATCTGTATCTCACAATTGGCAATAGGACTCAATTCACAAAGATAATGTATCTTTAGACACAGTGATCTGATTTACAAAAGAAACACATATTCATGTTTCCCACGGTCTGAGAAAGCCAAAACACATTCAATTTTCAAACACAAACTTTCCCTAGAAAGTTCGACCAGTGCTGTTTTTTATAACTGGACTCAATTCAGGTAGAAAATATAACTTTTTAAACACTGCTCAGATTTGGAAAAGAAACACATATTCTTGTTCCTCACAGTCTGAAAAGCAAAAAAACACATTCAATTTTCAAGTACGAACTTTCCTTGAGGAGATAAACCAATCGGTATCTTACAATTGGCAATAGGACTCAATTAAGTTAGAAAACGTAACTTTAAACCCAGTGATCCGATTTTGAAAACAAACATATATTCATGTTTCCCACGGTCTGAAAACACCCAAAGTCATTCAATTTTCAATTTTCAATTCAGACAAGTACGAACTTTCCCTGAGGAGATAAACCAATCGGTATCTCACAATTGGCAATAGGACTCAATTCAGAAAGAAAATGTAACTTTTCATACACTGCTCAGATTGCAAAAGAAACACATATTCTTGTTCCTCACAGTCTGAAAAGCAAAAAAACACATTCAACTTTCAAGTACGAACTTTCCCTGAGGAGATAAACCAATCGGTATCTCACAATTGGCAATAGGACTCAATTCAGAAAGAAAATGTATCTTTAGACACAGTGATCTGATTTACAAAAGAAGCACATATTCTTGTTCCTCATAGTCTGAAAAGCAGAAAAATACATTCAATTTTCAAGTACGAACTTTCCCTGAGGAGATAAACCAATCTGTATCTCACAATTGGCAATAGGACTCAATTCAGAAAGAAAATGTATCTTTAGACACAGTGATCTGATTTGCAAAAGAAACACATATTCTTGTTCCTCACAGTCTGAGAAGCACAAAAACACATTCAATTTTCAAGTACGAACCTTCCCTCAGGAGATAAACCAATCGGTATCTCACAATTGGCAATAGGACTCAATTCAGACAGAAAATGTAACTTTTCATACACTGCTCAGATTTGCAAAAGAAACACATATTCTTGTTCCTCATAGTCTGAAAAGCAAAAAAACACATTCAATTTTCAAATACGAACTTTCCCTAGAAAGTTAGACAAAAGCTCTTTTTTATAACTGGACTCAATTCAGGCAGAAAATGTAACTTTTGAAACACTGCTCAGATTTGCAAAAGAAACACATATTCTTGTTCCTCACAGTCTGAAAAGCAAAAAAACACATTCAATTTTCAAGTACGAACTTTCCCTGAGGAGATAAACCAATCGGTATCTCACAATTGGCAATAGGACTCAATTCAGAAAGAAAATGTATCTTTAGACACAGTGATCTGATTTACAAAAGAAACACATATTCATGTTTCCCACGGTCTGAGAAAGCCAAAACACATTCAATTTTCAAACACAAACTTTCCCTAGAAAGTTCGACCACTCCTGTTTTTTATAACTGGACTCAATTCAGGCAGAAAATGTAACTTTTTAAACACTGCTCAGATTTGGAAAAGAAACACATATTCTTGTTCCTCACAGTCTGAAAAGTACAAAAACACATTCAATTTTCAAGTACGAACTTTCCCTGAGGAGATAAACCAAACGGTATCTCAGAATTGGCAATAGGACTCAATTCAGACAGAAAATGGAACTTTTCACACACTGCTCAGTTTGCAAAAGAAACACATATTCTTGTTCCTCACAGTCTGAAAAGCAAAAAAACACATTCAATTTTCAAGTACGAACTTTCCGTGAGGAGATAAACCAATCGGTATCTCACAATTGGCAATAGGACTCAATTCAGAAAGAAAATGTATCTTTAGACACAGTGATCTGATTTACAAAAGAAGCACATATTCTTGTTCCTCATAGTCTGAAAAGCAGAAAAATACATTCAATTTTCAAGTACGAACTTTCCCTGAGGAGATAAACCAATCTGTATCTCACAATTGGCAATAGGACTCAATTCACAAAGATAATGTATCTTTAGACACAGTGATCTGATTTACAAAAGAAACACATATTCATGTTTCCCACGGTCTGAGAAAGCCAAAACACATTCAATTTTCAAACACAAACTTTCCCTAGAAAGTTCGACCAGTGCTGTTTTTTATAACTGGACTCAATTCAGGTAGAAAATATAACTTTTTAAACACTGCTCAGATTTGGAAAAGAAACACATATTCTTGTTCCTCACAGTCTGAAAAGCAAAAAAACACATTCAATTTTCAAGTACGAACTTTCCTTGAGGAGATAAACCAATCGGTATCTTACAATTGGCAATAGGACTCAATTAAGTTAGAAAACGTAACTTTAAACCCAGTGATCCGATTTTGAAAACAAACATATATTCATGTTTCCCACGGTCTGAAAACACCCAAAGTCATTCAATTTTCAATTTTCAATTCAGACAAGTACGAACTTTCCCTGAGGAGATAAACCAATCGGTATCTCACAATTGGCAATAGGACTCAATTCAGAAAGAAAATGTACCTTTGAACACAGTGATCTGATTTACAAAAGAAGCACATATTCTTGTTCCTCATAGTCTGAAAAGCAGAAAAATACATTCAATTTTCAAGTACGAACTTTCCCTGAGGAGATAAACCAATCTGTATCTCACAATTGGCAATAGGACTCAATTCAGAAAGAAAATGTATCTTTAGACACAGTGATCTGATTTACAAAAGAAACACATATTCATGTTTCCCATGGTCTGAGAAAGCCAAAACACATTCAATTTTCACACACAAACTTTCCCTAAAAAGTTAGACCAATGCTGTTTTTTATAACTGGACTCAATTCAGGTAGAAAATATAACTTTTGAAACACTGCTCAGATTTGGAAAAGAAACACATATTCTTGTTCCTCACCGTCTGAAAAGTAGAAAAACACATTCAATTTTCAAGTACGAACTTTCCCTGAGGAGATAAACCAATCGGTATCTCACAATTGGCAATAGGACTCAATTCAGACAGAAAATGTAACTTTTCATACACTGCTCAGACTTGCAAAAGAAACACATATTCTTGTTCCTCACAGTCTGAAAAGCAAAAAAACACATTCAATTTTCAAATACGAACTTTCCCTAGAAAGTTAGACAAAAGCTCTTTTTTATACCTGGACTCAATTCAGGCAGAAAATGTAACTTTTGAAACACTGCTCAGATTTGCAAAAGAAACACATATTCTTGTTCCTCACAGTCTGAAAAGCAAAAAAACACATTCAATTTTCAAGTACGAACTTTCCCTGAGGAGATAAACCAATCGGTATCTCACAATTGGCAATAGGACTCAATTCAGAAAGAAAATGTATCTTTAGAAACAGTGTTCTGATTTACAAAAGAAGCACATATTCTTGTTCCTCATAGTCTGAAAAGCAGAAAAATACATTCAATTTTCAAGTACGAACTTTCCCTGAGGAGATAAACCAATCTGTATCTCACAATTGGCAACAGGACTCAATTCAGAAAGATAATTTATCTTTAGACACAGTGATCTGATTTACATAAGAAACACATATTCATGTTTCCCACGGTCTGAGAAAGCCAAAACACATTCAATTTTCAAACACAAACTTTCCCTAAAAAGTTAGACCAATGCTGTTTTTTATAACTGGACTCAATTCAGGTAGAAAATATAACTTTTGAAACACTGCTCAGATTTGGAAAAGAAACACATATTCTTGTTCCTCACCGTCTGAAAAGTAGAAAAACACATTCAATTTTCAAGTACGAACTTTCCCTGAGGAGATAAACCAATCGGTATCTCAAAATTGGCAATAGGACTCAATTCAGACAGAAAATGTAACTTTTCATACACTGCTCAGATTTGCAAAAGAAACACATATTCTTGTTCCTCACAGTCTGAAAAGCAAAAAAACACATTCAATTTTCAAATACGAACTTTCCCTAGAAAGTTAGACAAAAGCTCTTTTTTATACCTGGACTCAATTCAGGCAGAAAATGTAACTTTTGAAACACTGCTCAGATTTGCAAAAGAAACACATATTCTTGTTCCTCACAGTCTGAAAAGCAAAAAAACACATTCAATTTTCAAGTACGAACTTTCCCTGAGGAGATAAACCAATCGGTATCTCACAATTGGCAATAGGACTCAATTCAGAAAGAAAATGTATCTTTAGAAACAGTGTTCTGATTTACAAAAGAAGCACATATTCTTGTTCCTCATAGTCTGAAAAGCAGAAAAATACATTCAATTTTCAAGTACGAACTTTCCCTGAGGAGATAAACCAATCTGTATCTCACAATTGGCAACAGGACTCAATTCAGAAAGATAATTTATCTTTAGACACAGTGATCTGATTTACATAAGAAACACATATTCATGTTTCCCACGGTCTGAGAAAGCCAAAACACATTCAATTTTCAAACACAAACTTTCCCTAAAAAGTTAGACCAATGCTGTTTTTTATAACTGGACTCAATTCAGGTAGAAAATATAACTTTTGAAACACTGCTCAGATTTGGAAAAGAAACACATATTCTTGTTCCTCACCATCTGAAAAGTACAAAAACACATTCAATTTTCAAGTACGAACTTTCCCTGAGGAGATAAACCAATCGGTATCTCACAATTGGCAATAGGACTCAATCAGACAGAAAATGTAACTTTTCATACACTGCTCAGATTTGCAAAAGAAACACATATTCTTGTTCCTCACAGTCTGAGAAGCACAAAAACACATTCAATTTTCAAGTACGAACCTTCCCTGAGGAGATAAACCAATCGGTATCTCACAATTGGCAATAGGACTCAATTCAGACAGAAAATGTAACTTTTCATACACTGCTCAGATTTGCGAAAGAAACACATATTCTTGTTCCTCATAGTCTGAAAAGCAAAAAAACACATTCAATTTTCAAATACGAACTTTCCCTAGAAAGTTAGACAAAAGCTCTTTTTTATAACTGGACTCAATTCAGGCAGAAAATGTAACTTTTGAAACACTGCTCAGATTTGCAAAAGAAACACATATTCTTGTTCCTCACAGTCTGAAAAGCAAAAAAACACATTCAATTTTCAAGTACGAACTTTCCCTGAGGAGATAAACCAATCTGTATCTCACAATTGGCAACAGGACTCAATTCAGAAAGATAATTTATCTTTAGACACAGTGATCTGATTTACATAAGAAACACATATTCATGTTTCCCACGGTCTGAGAAAGCCAAAACACATTCAATTTTCAAACACAAACTTTCCCTAAAAAGTTAGACCAATGCTGTTTTTTATAACTGGACTCAATTCAGGTAGAAAATATAACTTTTGAAACACTGCTCAGATTTGGAAAAGAAACACATATTCTTGTTCCTCACCATCTGAAAAGTACAAAAACACATTCAATTTTCAAGTACGAACTTTCCCTGAGGAGATAAACCAATCGGTATCTCACAATTGGCAATAGGACTCAATCAGACAGAAAATGTAACTTTTCATACACTGCTCAGATTTGCAAAAGAAACACATATTCTTGTTCCTCACAGTCTGAGAAGCACAAAAACACATTCAATTTTCAAGTACGAACCTTCCCTGAGGAGATAAACCAATCGGTATCTCACAATTGGCAATAGGACTCAATTCAGACAGAAAATGTAACTTTTCATACACTGCTCAGATTTGCGAAAGAAACACATATTCTTGTTCCTCATAGTCTGAAAAGCAAAAAAACACATTCAATTTTCAAATACGAACTTTCCCTAGAAAGTTAGACAAAAGCTCTTTTTTATAACTGGACTCAATTCAGGCAGAAAATGTAACTTTTGAAACACTGCTCAGATTTGCAAAAGAAACACATATTCTTGTTCCTCACAGTCTGAAAAGCAAAAAAACACATTCAATTTTCAAGTACGAACTTTCCCTGAGGAGATAAACCAATCGGTATCTCACAATTGGCAATAGGACTCAATTCAGAAAGAAAATGTATCTTTAGACACAGTGATCTGATTTACAAAAGAAACACATATTCATGTTTCCCACGGTCTGAGAAAGCCAAAACACATTCAATTTTCAAACACAAACTTTCCCTAGAAAGTTCGACCAGTCCTGTTTTTTATAACTGGACTCAATTCAGGCAGAAAATGTAACTTTTTAAACACTGCTCAGATTTGGAAAAGAAACACATATTCTTGTTCCTCACAGTCTGAAAAGTACAAAAACACATTCAATTTTCAAGTACGAACTTTCCCTGAGGAGATAAACCAAACGGTATCTCAGAATTGGCAATAGGACTCAATTCAGACAGAAAATGGAACTTTTCACACACTGCTCAGTTTGCAAAAGAAACACATATTCTTGTTCCTCACAGTCTGAAAAGCAAAAAAACACATTCAATTTTCAAGTACGAACTTTCCGTGAGGAGATAAACCAATCGGTATCTCACAATTGGCAATAGGACTCAATTCAGAAAGAAAATGTATCTTTAGACACAGTGATCTGATTTACAAAAGAAGCACATATTCTTGTTCCTCATAGTCTGAAAAGCAGAAAAATACATTCAATTTTCAAGTACGAACTTTCCCTGAGGAAGTAAACCAATCTGTATCTCACAATTGGCAATAGGACTCAATTCAGAAAGATAATGTATCTTTAGACACAGTGATCTGATTTACAAAAGAAACACATATTCATGTTTCCCACAGTCTGAGAAAGCCAAAACACATTCAATTTTCAAACACAAACTTTCCCTAGAAAGTTCGACCAGTGCTGTTTTTTATAACTGGACTCAATTCAGGTAGAAAATATAACTTTTTAAACACTGCTCAGATTTGGAAAAGAAACACATATTCTTGTTCCTCACAGTCTGAAAAGTACAAAAACACATTCAATTTTCAAGTACGAACTTTCCTTGAGGAGATAAACCAATCTGTATCTTACAATTGGCAATAGGACTCAATTAAGTTAGAAAACGTAACTTTAAACCCAGTGATCCGATTTTGAAAACAAACATATATTCATGTTTCCCACGGTCTGAAAACACCCAAAGTCATTCAATTTTCAATTTTCAATTCAGACAAGTACGAACTTTCCCTGAGCAGATAAACCAATCGGTATCTCACAATTGGCAATAGGACTCAATTCAGAAAGAAAATGTAACTTTTCATACACTGCTCAGATTGCAAAAGAAACACATATTCTTGTTCCTCACAGTCTGAAAAGCAAAAAAACACATTCAACTTTCAAGTACGAACTTTCCCTGAGGAGATAAACCAATCGGTATCTCACAATTGGCAATAGGACTCAATTCAGAAAGAAAATGTATCTTTAGAAACAGTGTTCTGATTTACAAAAGAAGCACATATTCTTGTTCCTCATAGTCTGAAAAGCAGAAAAATACATTCAATTTTCAAGTACGAACTTTCCCTGAGGAGATAAACCAATCTGTATCTCACAATTGGCAACAGGACTCAATTCAGAAAGATAATTTATCTTTAGACACAGTGATCTGATTTACATAAGAAACACATATTCATGTTTCCCACGGTCTGAGAAAGCCAAAACACATTCAATTTTCAAACACAAACTTTCCCTAAAAATTTAGACCAATGCTGTTTTTTATAACTGGACTCAATTCAGGTAGAAAATATAACTTTTGAAACACTGCTCAGATTTGGAAAAGAAACACATATTCTTGTTCCTCACCATCTGAAAAGTACAAAAACACATTCAATTTTCAAGTACGAACTTTCCCTGAGGAGATAAACCAATCGGTATCTCACAATTGGCAATAGGACTCAATTCAGGCAGAAAATGTAACTTTTGAAACACTGCTCAGATTTGCAAAAGAAACACATATTCTTGTTCCTCACAGTCTGAAAAGCAAAAAAACACATTCAATTTTCAAGTACGAACTTTCCCTGAGGAGATAAACCAATCGGTATCTCACAATTGGCAATAGGACTCAATTCAGAAAGAAAATGTATCTTTAGACACAGTGATCTGATTTACAAAAGAAACACATATTCATGTTTCCCACGGTCTGAGAAAGCCAAAACACATTCAATTTTCAAACACAAACTTTCCCTAGAAAGTTCGACCAGTCCTGTTTTTTATAACTGGACTCAATTCAGGCAGAAAATGTAACTTTTTAAACACTGCTCAGATTTGGAAAAGAAACACATATTCTTGTTCCTCACAGTCTGAAAAGTACAAAAACACATTCAATTTTCAAGTACGAACTTTCCCTGAGGAGATAAACCAAACGGTATCTCACAATTGGCAATAGGACTCAATTCAGACAGAAAATGGAACTTTTCACACACTGCTCAGTTTGCAAAAGAAACACATATTCTTGTTCCTCACAGTCTGAAAAGCAAAAAAACACATTCAATTTTCAAGTACGAACTTTCCGTGAGGAGATAAACCAATCGGTATCTCACAATTGGCAATAGGACTCAATTCAGAAAGAAAATGTATCTTTAGACACAGTGATCTGATTTACAAAAGAAGCACATATTCTTGTTCCTCATAGTCTGAAAAGCAGAAAAATACATTCAATTTTCAAGTACGAACTTTCCCTGAGGAGATAAACCAATCTGTATCTCACAATTGGCAATAGGACTCAATTCACAAAGATAATGTATCTTTAGACACAGTGATCTGATTTACAAAAGAAACACATATTCATGTTTCCCACAGTCTGAGAAAGCCAAAACACATTCAATTTTCAAACACAAACTTTCCCTAGAAAGTTCGACCAGTGCTGTTTTTTATAACTGGACTCAATTCAGGTAGAAAATATAACTTTTTAAACACTGCTCAGATTTGGAAAAGAAACACATATTCTTGTTCCTCACAGTCTGAAAAGCAAAAAAACACATTCAATTTTCAAGTACGAACTTTCCTTGAGGAGATAAACCAATCGGTATCTTACAATTGGCAATAGGACTCAATTAAGTTAGAAAACGTAACTTTAAACCCAGTGATCCGATTTTGAAAACAAACATATATTCATGTTTCCCACGGTCTGAAAACACCCAAAGTCATTCAATTTTCAATTTTCAATTCAGACAAGTACGAACTTTCCCTGAGGAGATAAACCAATCGGTATCTCACAATTGGCAATAGGACTCAATTCAGAAAGAAAATGTAACTTTTCATACACTGCTCAGATTGCAAAAGAAACACATATTCTTGTTCCTCACAGTCTGAAAAGCAAAAAAACACATTCAACTTTCAAGTACGAACTTTCCCTGAGGAGATAAACCAATCGGTATCTCACAATTGGCAATAGGACTCAATTCAGAAAGAAAATGTATCTTTAGACACAGTGATCTGATTTACAAAAGAAGCACATATTCTTGTTCCTCATAGTCTGAAAAGCAGAAAAATACATTCAATTTTCAAGTACGAACTTTCCCTGAGGAGATAAACCAATCTGTATCTCACAATTGGCAATAGGACTCAATTCAGAAAGAAAATGTATCTTTAGACACAGTGATCTGATTTACAAAAGAAACACATATTCATGTTTCCCACGGTCTGAGAAAGCCAAAACACATTCAATTTTCAAACACAAACTTTCCCTAAAAAGTTAGACCAATGTTGTTTTTTATAACTGGACACAATTCAGGTAGAAAATATAACTTTTGAAACACTGCTCAGATTTGGAAAAGAAACACATATTCTTGTTCCTCACCGTCTGAAAAGTACAAAAACACATTCAATTTTCAAGTACGAACTTTCCCTGAGGAGATAAACCAATCGGTATCTCACAATTGGCAATAGGACTCAATTCAGACAGAAAATGTAACTTTTCATACACTGCTCAGATTTGCAAAAGAAACACATATTCTTGTTCCTCACAGTCTGAAAAGCAAAAAAACACATTCAATTTTCAAATACGAACTTTCCCTAGAAAGTTAGACAAAAGCTCTTTTTTATAACTGGACTCAATCAGACAGAAAATGTAACTTTTCATACACTGCTCAGATTTGCAAAAGAAACACATATTCTTGTTCCTCACAGTCTGAGAAGCACAAAAACACATTGAATTTTCAAGTACGAACTTCCCTGAGGAGATAAACCAATAGGTATCTCACAATTGGCAATAGGACTCAATTCAGACAGAAAATGTAACTTTTCATACACTGCTCAGATTTGCAAAAGAAACACATATTCTTGTTCCTCATAGTCTGAAAAGCAAAAAAACACATTCAATTTTCAAATACGAACTTTCCCTAGAAAGTTAGACAAAAGCTCTTTTTTATAACTGGACTCAATTCAGGCAGAAAATGTAACTTTTGAAACACTGCTCAGATTTGCAAAAGAAACACATATTCTTGTTCCTCACAGTCTGAAAAGCAAAAAAACACATTCAATTTTCAAGTACGAACTTTCCCTGAGGAGATAAACCAATCGGTATCTCACAATTGGCAATAGGACTCAATTCAGAAAGAAAATGTATCTTTAGACACAGTGATCTGATTTACAAAAGAAACACATATTCATGTTTCCCACGGTCTGAGAAAGCCAAAACACATTCAATTTTCAAACACAAACTTTCCCTAGAAAGTTCGACCAGTCCTGTTTTTTATAACTGGACTCAATTCAGGCAGAAAATGTAACTTTTTAAACACTGCTCGGATTTGGAAAAGAAACACATATTCTTGTTCCTCACCATCTGAAAAGTACAAAAACACATTCAATTTTCAAGTACGAACTTTCCCTGAGGAGATAAACCAATCGGTATCTCACAATTGGCAATAGGACTCAATCAGACAGAAAATGTAACTTTTCATACACTGCTCAGATTTGCAAAAGAAACACATATTCTTGTTCCTCACAGTCTGAGAAGCACAAAAACACATTCAATTTTCAAGTACGAACCTTCCCTGAGGAGATAAACCAATCGGTATCTCACAATTGGCAATAGGACTCAATTCAGACAGAAAATGTAACTTTTCATACACTGCTCAGATTTGCAAAAGAAACACATATTCTTGTTCCTCATAGTCTGAAAAGCAAAAAAACACATTCAATTTTCAAATACGAACTTTCCCTAGAAAGTTAGACAAAAGCTCTTTTTTATAACTGGACTCAATTCAGGCAGAAAATGTAACTTTTGAAACACTGCTCAGATTTGCAAAAGAAACACATATTCTTGTTCCTCACAGTCTGAAAAGCAAAAAAACACATTCAATTTTCAAGTACGAACTTTCCCTGAGGAGATAAACCAATCGGTATCTCACAATTGGCAATAGGACTCAATTCAGAAAGAAAATGTATCTTTAGACACAGTGATCTGATTTACAAAAGAAACACATATTCATGTTTCCCACGGTCTGAGAAAGCCAAAACATATTCAATTTTCAAACACAAACTTTCCCTAGAAAGTTCGACCAGTCCTGTTTTTTATAACTGGACTCAATTCAGGCAGAAAATGTAACTTTTTAAACACTGCTCAGATTTGGAAAAGAAACACATATTCTTGTTCCTCACAGTCTGAAAAGTACAAAAACACATTCAATTTTCAAGTACGAACTTTCCCTGAGGAGATAAACCAAACGGTATCTCACAATTGGCAATAGGACTCAATTCAGACAGAAAATGGAACTTTTCACACACTGCTCAGTTTGCAAAAGAAACACATATTCTTGTTCCTCACAGTCTGAAAAGCAAAAAAACACATTCAATTTTCAAGTACGAACTTTCCGTGAGGAGATAAACCAATCGGTATCTCACAATTGGCAATAGGACTCAATTCAGAAAGAAAATGTATCTTTAGACACAGTGATCTGATTTACAAAAGAAGCACATATTCTTGTTCCTCATAGTCTGAAAAGCAGAAAAATACATTCAATTTTCAAGTACGAACTTTCCCTGAGGAAGTAAACCAATCTGTATCTCACAATTGGCAATAGGACTCAATTCAGAAAGATAATGTATCTTTAGACACAGTGATCTGATTTACAAAAGAAACACATATTCATGTTTCCCACGGTCTGAGAAAGCCAAAACACATTCAATTTTCAAACACAAACTTTCCCTAGAAAGTTCGACCAGTGCTGTTTTTTATAACTGGACTCAATTCAGGTAGAAAATATAACTTTTTAAACACTGCTCAGATTTGGAAAAGAAACACATATTCTTGTTCCTCACAGTCTGAAAAGTACAAAAACACATTCAATTTTCAAGTACAAACTTTCCTTGAGGAGATAAACCAATCTGTATCTTACAATTGGCAATAGGACTCAATTAAGTTAGAAAACGTAACTTTAAACCCAGTGATCCGATTTTGAAAACAAACATATATTCATGTTTCCCACGGTCTGAAAACACCCAAAGTCATTCAATTTTCAATTTTCAATTCAGACAAGTACGAACTTTCCCTGAGGAGATAAACCAATCGGTATCTCACAATTGGCAATAGGACTCAATTCAGAAAGAAAATGTAACTTTTCATACACTGCTCAGATTGCAAAAGAAACACATATTCTTGTTCCTCACAGTCTGAAAAGCAAAAAAACACATTCAACTTTCAAGTACGAACTTTCCCTGAGGAGATAAACCAATCGGTATCTCACAATTGGCAATAGGACTCAATTCAGAAAGAAAATGTATCTTTAGAAACAGTGTTCTGATTTACAAAAGAAGCACATATTCTTGTTCCTCATAGTCTGAAAAGCAGAAAAATACATTCAATTTTCAAGTACGAACTTTCCCTGAGGAGATAAACCAATCTGTATCTCACAATTGGCAACAGGACTCAATTCAGAAAGATAATTTATCTTTAGACACAGTGATCTGATTTACATAAGAAACACATATTCATGTTTCCCACGGTCTGAGAAAGCCAAAACACATTCAATTTTCAAACACAAACTTTCCCTAAAAAGTTAGACCAATGCTGTTTTTTATAACTGGACTCAATTCAGGTAGAAAATATAACTTTTGAAACACTGCTCAGATTTGGAAAAGAAACACATATTCTTGTTCCTCACCATCTGAAAAGTACAAAAACACATTCAATTTTCAAGTACGAACTTTCCCTGAGGAGATAAACCAATCGGTATCTCACAATTGGCAATAGGACTCAATCAGACAGAAAATGTAACTTTTCATACACTGCTCAGATTTGCAAAAGAAACACATATTCTTGTTCCTCACAGTCTGAGAAGCACAAAAACACATTCAATTTTCAAGTACGAACCTTCCCTGAGGAGATAAACCAATCGGTATCTCACAATTGGCAATAGGACTCAATTCAGACAGAAAATGTAACTTTTCATACACTGCTCAGATTTGCAAAAGAAACACATATTCTTGTTCCTCATAGTCTGAAAAGCAAAAAAACACATTCAATTTTCAAATACGACCTTTCCCTAGAAAGTTAGACAAAAGCTCTTTTTTATAACTGGACTCAATTCAGGCAGAAAATGTAACTTTTGAAACACTGCTCAGATTTGCAAAAGAAACACATATTCTTCTTCCTCACAGTCTGAAAAGCAAAAAAACACATTCAATTTTCAAGTACGAACTTTCCCTGAGGAGATAAACCAATCGGTATCTCACAATTGGCAATAGGAGTCAATTCAGAAAGAAAATGTATCTTTAGACACAGTGATCTGATTTACAAAAGAAACACATATTCATGTTTCCCACGGTCTGAGAAAGCCAAAACACATTCAATTTTCAAACACAAACTTTCCCTAGAAAGTTCGACCAGTCCTGTTTTTTATAACTGGACTCAATTCAGGCAGAAAATGTAACTTTTTAAACACTGCTCAGATTTGGAAAAGAAACACATATTCATGTTCCTCACAGTCTGAAAAGTACAAAAACACATTCAATTTTCAAGTACGAACTTTCCCTGAGGAGATAAACCAAACGGTATCTCACAATTGGCAATAGGACTCAATTCAGACAGAAAATGGAACTTTTCACACACTGCTCAGTTTGCAAAAGAAACACATATTCTTGTTCCTCACAGTCTGAAAAGCAAAAAAACACATTCAATTTTCAAGTACGAACTTTCCGTGAGGAGATAAACCAATCGGTATCTCACAATTGGCAATAGGACTCAATTCAGAAAGAAAATGTATCTTTAGACACAGTGATCTGATTTACAAAAGAAGCACATATTCTTGTTCCTCATAGTCTGAAACGCAGAAAAATACATTCAATTTTCAAGTACGAACTTTCCCTGAGGAGATAAACCAATCTGTATCTCACAATTGGCAATAGGACTCAATTCACAAAGATAATGTATCTTTAGACACAGTGATCTGATTTACAAAAGAAACACATATTCATGTTTCCCACGGTCTGAGAAAGCCAAAACACATTCAATTTTCAAACACAAACTTTCCCTAGAAAGTTCGACCAGTGCTGTTTTTTATAACTGGACTCAATTCAGGTAGAAAATATAACTTTTTAAACACTGCTCAGATTTGGAAAAGAAACACATATTCTTGTTCCTCACAGTCTGAAAAGCAAAAAAACACATTCAATTTTCAAGTACGAACTTTCCTTGAGGAGATAAACCAATCGGTATCTTACAATTGGCAATAGGACTCAATTAAGTTAGAAAACGTAACTTTAAACCCAGTGATCCGATTTTGAAAACAAACATATATTCATGTTTCCCACGGTCTGAAAACACCCAAAGTCATTCAATTTTCAATTTTCAATTCAGACAAGTACGAACTTTCCCTGAGGAGATAAACCAATCAGTATCTCACAATTGGCAATAGGACTCAATTCAGAAAGAAAATGTAACTTTTCATACACTGCTCAGATTGCAAAAGAAACACATATTCTTGTTCCTCACAGTCTGAAAAGCAAAAAAACACATTCAACTTTCAAGTACGAACTTTCCCTGAGGAGATAAACCAATCGGTATCTCACAATTGGCAATAGGACTCAATTCAGAAAGAAAATGTATCTTTAGACACAGTGATCTGATTTACAAAAGAAGCACATATTCTTGTTCCTCATAGTCTGAAAAGGAGAAAAATACATTCAATTTTCAAGTACGAACTTTCCCTGAGGAGATAAACCAATCTGTATCTCAAAATTGGCAATAGGACTCAATTCAGAAAGAAAATGTATCTTTAGACACAGTGATCTGATTTGCAAAAGAAACACATATTCTTGTTCCTCACAGTCTGAGAAGCACAAAAACACATTCAATTTTCAAGTACGAACCTTCCCTAGAAAGTTAGACAAAAGCTCTTTTTTATAACTGGACTCAATTCAGGCAGAAAATGTAACTTTTGAAACACTGCTCAGATTTGGAAAAGAAACACATATTCTTGTTCCTCACAGTCTGAAAAGTACAAAAACACATTCAATTTTCAAATACGAACTTTCCCTGAGGAGATAAACCAATCGGTATCTCACAATTGGCAATAGGACTCAATTCAGACAGAAAATGTAACTTTTCACACACGCCTCAGATTTGCAAAAGAAACACATATTCTTGTTCCTCACAGTCTGAAAAGTACAAAAACACATTCAATTTTCAAGTACGAACTTTCCCTGAGGAGATAAACCAATCGGTATCTCACAATTGGCAATAGGACTCAATTCAGACAGAAAATGTAACTTTTCACACACTGCTCAGATTGGCAAAAGAAACACATATTCTTGTTCCTCACAGTCTGAAAAGCAAAAAAACACATTCAATTTTCAAGTACGAACTTTCCCTGAGGAGATAAACCAATCGGTATCTCACAATTGGCAATAGGACTCAATTCAGACAGAAAATGTAACTTTTCATACACTGCTCAGATTTGCAAAAGAAACACATATTCTTGTTCCTCACAGTCTGAAAAGCACAAAAACACATTCAATTTTCAAGTACGAACCTTCCCTGAGGAGATAAACCAATCTGTATCTCACAATCGGCAATAGGACACAATTCAGAAAGAAAATGTATCTTTAGACACAGTGATCTGATTTACAAAAGAAACACATATTCATGTTTCCCACGGTCTGAGAAAGCCAAAACACATTCAATTTTCAAACACAAACTTTCCCTAAAAAGTTAGACCAATGCTGTTTTTTATAACTGGACTCAATTCAGACAGAAAATGTAACTTTTGAAACCCTGCTCAGATTTGGAAAAGAAACACATATTCTTTTTTCTCACAGTCTGAAAAGCACGAAAACACATTCACTTTTCAAGTACGAACTTTCCTTGAGGAGATAAACCAATCTGTATCTTACAATTGGCAATAGGACTCAATTAAGTTAGAAAACGTAACTTTAAACCCAGTGATCTGATTTTGAAAACAAACATATATTCATGTTTCCCACGGTCTGAAAACACCCAAAGTTATTCAATTTTCAAACACGAACTTTCCCTAGAAAGTTAATCAAAAGCTCTTTTTTATAACTGGACTCAATTCAGGCAGAAAATCTAATTTTTGAAACAATGCTCAGATTTGGAAAGAATCACATATTCTTGTTCCCCACAGTCTGAAAAGCAAAAAAACACATTCAATTTTCAAGTACGAACTTTCCCTGAGGAGATAAACCAATCTGTATATCACAATTGCCAATAGGACTCAATTCAGACAGAAAATGTATCTTTAGACACAGTGATCTGATTTACAAAAGAAGCACATATTCTTGTTCCTCATAGTCTGAAAAGCAGAAAAATACATTGAATTTTCAAGTACGAACTTTCCCTGAGGAGATAAACCAATCTGTATCTCACAATTGGCAATAGTACTCAATTCAGAAAGAAAATGTTTCTTTAGACACAGTGATCTGATTTACAAAAGAAACACATATTCATGTTTCCCACGGTCTGAGAAAGCCAAAACACATTCAATTTTCAAACACAAACTTTCCCTAGAAAGTTCGACCAGTGCTGTTTTTTATAACTGGACTCAATTCAGACAGAAAATGTAACTTTTTAAACACTGCTCAGATTTGGAAAAGAAACACATATTCTTGTTCCTCACAGTCTGAAAAGTACAAAAAGACATTCAATTTTCAAGTACGAACTTTCCCTGAGGAGATAAACCAATCGGTATCTCACAATTGGCAATAGGACTCAATTCAGACAGAAAATGTAACTTTTCATACACTGCTCAGATTTGCAAAAGAAACACATATTCTTGTTCCTCACAGTCAGAAAAGCACAAAAACACATTCAATTTTCAAGTACGAACTTTCCTTGAGGAGATAAACCAATCTGTATCTTACAATTGGCAATAGGTCTCAATTAAGCTAGAAAACGTAACTTTAAACCCAGTGATCCGATTTTCAAAAGAAACATATATTCATGTTTCCAACGGTCTGAAAAGACCAAAAGTCATTCAATTTTCAAACACGAACTTTCCCTAGAAAGTTAGACAAAAGCTCTTTTTTATAACTGGACTCAATTCAGACAGAAAATGTAACTTTTGAAACATTGCTCAGATTTGGAAAAGAAACACATATTCTTGTTCCTCACAGTCTGAAAAGCAAAAAAACACATTCAATTTTCAAGTACGAACTTTCCCTGAGGAGATAAACCAATCGGTATCTCACAATTGGCAATAGGACTCAATTCAGGAAGAAAATGTATCTTTAGACACAGTGATCTGATTTACAAAAGAAGCACATATTCTTGTTCCTCATAGTCTGAAAAGCAGAAAAATACATTCAATTTTCAAGTACGAACCTTCCCTGAGGAGATAAACCAATCTGTATCTCACAATCGGCAATAGGACACAATTCAGAAAGAAAATGTAACTTTTGAAACCCTGCTCAGATTTGGAAAAGAAACACATATTCTTTTTCCTCATAGTCTGAAAAGCACGAAAACACATTCACTTTTCAAGTACGAACTTTCCTTGAAGAGATAAACCAATCTGTATCTTACAATTGGCAATAGGACTCAATTAAGTTAGAAAACGTAACTTTAAACCCAGTGATCCGATTTTGAAAACAAACATATATTCATGTTTCCCACGGTCTGAAAACACCCAAAGTCATTCAATTTTCAAACAAAAACTTTCCCTAGAAAGTTAATCAAAAGCTCTTTTTTATAACTGGACTCAATTCAGGTAGAAAATATAACTTTTGAAACACTGCTCAGATTTGGAAAAGAAACACATATTCTTGTTCCTCACAGTCTGAAAAGCAAAAAAACACATTCAATTTTCAAGTACGAACTTTCCCTGAGGAGATAAACCAATCTGTGTCTCACAATTGGCAATAGGACTCAATTCAGAAAGAAAATGTGTCTTTAGAAACAGTGTTCTGATTTACAAAAGAAGCACATATTCCTGTTCCTCATAGTCTGAAAAGCACAAAAACACATTCAATTTTCAAGTACGAACTTTCCCTGAGGAGATAAACCAATCTGTATCTCACAATTGGCAATAGGACTCAATTCAGAAAGAAAATGTATCTTTAGACACAGTGATCTGATTTACAAAAGAAACACATATTCATGTTTCCCACGGTCTGAGAAAGCCAAAACACAATCAATTTTCAAAAACAAACTTTCCCTAAAAAGTTAGACCAATGCTGTTTTTTATAAATGGACTCAATTCAGGCAGAAAATATAACTTTTGAAACACTGCTCAGATTTGGAAAAGAAACACATATTCTTGTTCCTCATAGTCTGAAAAGTACAAAAACACATTCAATTTTCAAATACGAACTTTCCCTGAGGAGATAAACCAATCGGTATCTCACAATTGGCAATAGGACTCAATTCAGACAGAAAATGTAACTTTTCACAGACTGCTCAGATTTGCAAAAGAAACACATATTCTTGTTCCTCCCAGTCTGAAAAGCAAAAAAACACATTCAATTTTCAAGTACGAACTTTCCCTGAGGAGATAAACCAATCGGTATCTCACAATTGGCAATAGGACTCAATTCAGACAGAAAATGTAACTTTTCATACACTGCTCAGATTTGCAAAAGAAACACATATTCTTGTTCCTCACAGTCTGAAAAGCACAAAAACACGTTCAATATTCAAGTACGAACCCTCCCTGAGGAGATAAACCAATCTGTATCTCACAATTGGCAATAGGACTCAATTCTGAAAGAAAATGTATCTTTAGACACAGTGATCTGATTTACAAAAGAAACACATATTCATGTTTCCCACGGTCTGAGAAAGCCAAAACACATTCAATTTTCAAACACAAACTTTCCCTAAAAAGTTAGACCAATGCTTTTTTTTATAACTGGACTCAATTCAGGTAAAAAATATAACTTTTGAAACACTGCTCAGATTTGGAAAAGAAACACATATTCTTGTTCCTCACAGTCTGAAAAGTACAAAAACACATTCAATTTTCAAGTACGAACCCTCCCTGAGGAGATAAACCAATCTATATCTTACAATTGGCAATAGGACTCAATTAAGTTAGAAAACGTAACTTTAAACCCAGTGATCCGATTTTGAAAACAAACATATATTCATGTTTCCCACGGTCTGAAAACTCCCAAAGTTATTCAATTTTCAAACACGAACTTTCCCTAGAAAGTTAATCAAAAGCTCTTTTTTATAACTGGACTCAATTCAGGCAGAAAATGTAACTTTTGAAACCCTGCTCAGATTTGGAAAAGAAACACATATTCTTTTTCCTCACAGTCTGAAAAGCACGAAAACACATTCACTTTTCAAGTACGAACTTTCCTTGAGGAGATAAACCAATCTGTATCTTGCAATTGGCAATAGAACTCAATTAAGTTAGAAAACGTAACTTTAAACCCAGTGATCCGATTTTGAAAACAAACATATATTCATGTTTCCCACGGTCTGAAAACACCCAAAGTCATTCAATTTTCAAACACGAACTTTCCCTAGAAAGTTAATCAAAAGCTCTTTTTTATAACTGGACTCAATTCAGGCAGAAAATGTAATTTTTGAAACAATGCTCAGATTTGGAAAGAAACACATATTCTTGGTCCTCACAGTCTGAAAAGTACAAAAACACATTCAATTTTCAAGTACGAACTTTCCCTGAGGAGATAAACCAATCTGTATCTCACAATTGCCAATAGGACTCAATTCAGACAGAAAATGTATCTTTAGACACAGTGATCTGATTTACAAAAGAAGCACATATTCTTGTTCCTCACAGTCTGAAAAGCACAAAAACACATTCAATTTTGAAGTACGAACCTTCCCTGAGGAGATAAACCAATCTGTATCTCACAATTGGCAATAGGACTCAATTCAGAAAGAAAATGTATCTTTAGAAACAGTGTTCTGATTTACAAAAGAAGCACATATTCTTGTTCCTCATAGTCTGAAAAGCACAAAAACACATTCAATTTTCAAGTACGAACTTTCCCTGAGTAGATAAACCAATCTGTATCTCACAATTGGCAATAGGACTCAATTCAGAAAGAAAATGTATCTTTAGACACAGTGATCTGATTTACAAAAGAAACACATATTCATGTTTCCCACGGTCTGAGAAAGCCAAAACACATTCAATTTTCAAACACAAACTTTCCCTAGAAAGTTCGACCAGTGCTGTTTTTTATAACTGGACTCAATTCAGACAGAATATGTAACTTTTGAAACACTGCTCAGATTTGGAAAAGAAACACATATTCTTGTTCCTCACAGTCTGAATAGTCCAAAAACACATTCAATTTTCAAGTACGAACTTTCCCTGAGGAGATAAACCAATCGGTATCTCACAATTGGCAATAGGACTCAATTCAGACAGAAAATGTAACTTTTCACACACTACTCAGATTTGCAAAAGAAACACATATTCTTGTTCCTCACAGTCTGAAAAGCACAAAAACACATTCAATTTTCAAGTACGAACCTTCCCTGAGGAGATAAACCAATCTGTATCTCACAATCGGAAATAGGACACAATTCAGAAAGAAAATGTATCTTTAGACACAGTGATCTGATTTACAAAAGAAACACATATTCATGTTTCCCACGGTCTGAGAAAGCCAAAACACATTCAATTTTCAAACACAAACTTTCCCTAAAAAGTTAGACCAATGCTGTTTTTTATAACTGGACTCAATTCAGACAGAAAATGTAACTTTTGAAACCCTGCTCAGATTTGGAAAAGAAACACATATTCTTTTTCCTCACAGTCTGAAAAGCACGAAAACACATTCACTTTTCAAGTACGAACTTTCCTTGAGGAGATAAACCAATCTGTATCTTGCAATTGGCAATAGGACTCAATTAAGTTAGAAAACGTAACTTTAAACCCAGTGATCCGATTTTGAAAACAAACATATATTCATGTTTCCCACGGTCTGAAAACACCCAAAGTCATTCAATTTTCAAACACGAACTTTCCCTAGAAAGTTAATCAAAAGCTCTTTTTTATAACTGGACTCAATTCAGGCAGAAAATGCAATTTTTGAAACAATGCTCAGATTTGGAAAGAAACACATATTCTTGGTCCTCACAGTCTGAAAAGTACAAAAACACATTCAATTTTCAAGTACGAACTTTCCCTGAGGAGATAAACCAATCTGTATCTCACAATTGCCAATAGGACTCAATTCAGACAGAAAATGTATCTTTAGACACAGTGATCTGATTTACTAAAGAAGCACATATTCTTGTTCCTCATATTCTGAAAAGCACAAAAACACATTCAATTTTCAAGTACGAACTTTCCCTGAGTAGATAAACCAATCTGTATCTCACAATTGGCAATAGGACTCAATTCAGAAAGAAAATGTATCTTTAGACACAGTGATCTGATTTACAAAAGAAACACATATTCATGTTTCCCACGGTCTGAGAAAGCCAAAACACATTCAATTTTCAAAAACAAACTTTCCCTAAAAAGTTAGACCAATGCTGTTTTTTATAAATGGACTCAATTCAGGCAGAAAATATAACTTTTGAAACACTGCTCAGATTTGGAAAAGAAACACATATTCTTGTTCCTCACAGTCTGAAAAGTACAAAAACACATTCAATTTTCAAATACGAACTTTCCCTGAGGAGATAAACCAATCGGTATCTCACAATTGGCAATAGGACTCAATTCAGACAGAAAATGTAACTTTTCACACACGCCTCAGATTTGCAAAAGAAACACATATTCTTGTTCCTCACAGTCTGAAAAGTACAAAAACACATTCAATTTTCAAATACGAACTTTCCCTGAGGAGATAAACCAATCGGTATCTCACAATTGGCAATAGGACTCAATTCAGACAGAAAATGTAACTTTTCACACACTGCTCAGATTGGCAAAAGAAACACATATTCTTGTTCCTCACAGTCTGAAAAGCAAAAAAACACATTCAATTTTCAAGTACGAACTTTCCCTGAGGAGATAAACCAATCGGTATCTCACAATTGGCAATAGGACTCAATTCAGACAGAAAATGTAACTTTTCACACACTACTCAGATTTGCAAAAGAAACACATATTCTTGTTCCTCACAGTCTGAAAAGCACAAAAACACATTCAATTTTCAAGTACGAACCTTCCCTGAGGAGATAAACCAATCTGTATCTCACAATCGGAAATAGGACACAATTCAGAAAGAAAATGTATCTTTAGACACAGTGATCTGATTTACAAAAGAAACACATATTCATGTTTCCCACGGTCTGAGAAAGCCAAAACACATTCAATTTTCAAACACAAACTTTCCCTAAAAAGTTAGACCAATGCTGTTTTTTATAACTGGACTCAATTCAGACAGAAAATGTAACTTTTGAAACCCTGCTCAGATTTGGAAAAGAAACACATATTCTTTTTCCTCACAGTCTGAAAAGCACGAAAACACATTCACTTTTCAAGTACGAACTTTCCTTGAGGAGATAAACCAATCTGTATCTTGCAATTGGCAATAGGACTCAATTAAGTTAGAAAACGTAACTTTAAACCCAGTGATCCGATTTTGAAAACAAACATATATTCATGTTTCCCACGGTCTGAAAACACCCAAAGTCATTCAATTTTCAAACACGAACTTTCCCTAGAAAGTTAATCAAAAGCTCTTTTTTATAACTGGACTCAATTCAGGCAGAAAATGCAATTTTTGAAACAATGCTCAGATTTGGAAAGAAACACATATTCTTGGTCCTCACAGTCTGAAAAGTACAAAAACACATTCAATTTTCAAGTACGAACTTTCCCTGAGGAGATAAACCAATCTGTATCTCACAATTGCCAATAGGACTCATTTCAGACAGAAAATGTATCTTTAGACACAGTGATCTGATTTACTAAAGAAGCACATATTCTTGTTCCTCATAGTCTGAAAAGCACAAAAACACATTCAATTTTCAAGTACGAACTTTCCCTGAGTAGATAAACCAATCTGTATCTCACAATTGGCAATAGGACTCAATTCAGAAAGAAAATGTATCTTTAGACACAGTGATCTGATTTACAAAAGAAACACATATTCATGTTTCCCACGGTCTGAGAAAGCCAAAACACATTCAATTTTCAAAAACAAACTTTCCCTAAAAAGTTAGACCAATGCTGTTTTTTATAAATGGACTCAATTCAGGCAGAAAATATAACTTTTGAAACACTGCTCAGATTTGGAAAAGAAACACATATTCTTGTTCCTCACAGTCTGAAAAGTACAAAAACACATTCAATTTTCAAATACGAACTTTCCCTGAGGAGATAAACCAATCGGTATCTCACAATTGGCAATAGGACTCAATTCAGACAGAAAATGTAACTTTTCACACACGCCTCAGATTTGCAAAAGAAACACATATTCTTGTTCCTCACAGTCTGAAAAGTACAAAAACACATTCAATTTTCAAGTACGAACTTTCCCTGAGGAGATAAACCAATCGGTATCTCACAATTGGCAATAGGACTCAATTCAGACAGAAAATGTAACTTTTCACACACTGCTCAGATTGGCAAAAGAAACACATATTCTTGTTCCTCACAGTCTGAAAAGCAAAAAAACACATTCAATTTTCAAGTACGAACTTTCCCTGAGGAGATAAACCAATCGGTATCTCACAATTGGCAATAGGACTCAATTCAGACAGAAAATGTAACTTTTCATACACTGCTCAGATTTGCAAAAGAAACACATATTCTTGTTCCTCACAGTCTGAAAAGCACAAAAACACATTCAATTTTCAAGTACGAACCTTCCCTGAGGAGATAAACCAATCTGTATCTCACAATCGGCAATAGGACACAATTCAGAAAGAAAATGTATCTTTAGACACAGTGATCTGATTTACAAAAGAAACACATATTCATGTTTCCCACGGTCTGAGAAAGCCAAAACACATTCAATTTTCAAACACAAACTTTCCCTAAAAAGTTAGACCAATGCTGTTTTTTATAACTGGACTCAATTCAGACAGAAAATGTAACTTTTGAAACCCTGCTCAGATTTGGAAAAGAAACACATATTCTTTTTTCTCACAGTCTGAAAAGCACGAAAACACATTCACTTTTCAAGTACGAACTTTCCTTGAGGAGATAAACCAATCTGTATCTTACAATTGGCAATAGGACTCAATTAAGTTAGAAAACGTAACTTTAAACCCAGTGATCTGATTTTGAAAACAAACATATATTCATGTTTCCCACGGTCTGAAAACACCCAAAGTTATTCAATTTTCAAACACGAACTTTCCCTAGAAAGTTAATCAAAAGCTCTTTTTTATAACTGGACTCAATTCAGGCAGAAAATCTAATTTTTGAAACAATGCTCAGATTTGGAAAGAATCACATATTCTTGTTCCTCACAGTCTGAAAAGCAAAAAAACACATTCAATTTTCAAGTACGAACTTTCCCTGAGGAGATAAACCAATCTGTATATCACAATTGCCAATAGGACTCAATTCAGACAGAAAATGTATCTTTAGACACAGTGATCTGATTTACAAAAGAAGCACATATTCTTGTTCCTCATAGTCTGAAAAGCAGAAAAATACATTGAATTTTCAAGTACGAACTTTCCCTGAGGAGATAAACCAATCTGTATCTCACAATTGGCAATAGTACTCAATTCAGAAAGAAAATGTTTCTTTAGACACAGTGATCTGATTTACAAAAGAAACACATATTCATGTTTCCCACGGTCTGAGAAAGCCAAAACACATTCAATTTTCAAACACAAACTTTCCCTAGAAAGTTCGACCAGTGCTGTTTTTTATAACTGGACTCAATTCAGACAGAAAATGTAACTTTTTAAACACTGCTCAGATTTGGAAAAGAAACACATATTCTTGTTCCTCACAGTCTGAAAAGTACAAAAAGACATTCAATTTTCAAGTACGAACTTTCCCTGAGGAGATAAACCAATCGGTATCTCACAATTGGCAATAGGACTCAATTCAGACAGAAAATGTAACTTTTCATACACTGCTCAGATTTGCAAAAGAAACACATATTCTTGTTCCTCACAGTCAGAAAAGCACAAAAACACATTCAATTTTCAAGTACGAACTTTCCTTGAGGAGATAAACCAATCTGTATCTTACAATTGGCAATAGGTCTCAATTAAGCTAGAAAACGTAACTTTAAACCCAGTGATCCGATTTTCAAAAGAAACATATATTCATGTTTCCAACGGTCTGAAAAGACCAAAAGTCATTCAATTTTCAAACACGAACTTTCCCTAGAAAGTTAGACAAAAGCTCTTTTTTATAACTGGACTCAATTCAGACAGAAAATGTAACTTTTGAAACATTGCTCAGATTTGGAAAAGAAACACATATTCTTGTTCCTCACAGCCTGAAAAGCAAAAAAACACATTCAATTTTCAAGTACGAACTTTCCCTGAGGAGATAAACCAATCGGTATCTCACAATTGGCAATAGGACTCAATTCAGGAAGAAAATGTATCTTTAGACACAGTGATCTGATTTACAAAAGAAGCACATATTCTTGTTCCTCATAGTCTGAAAAGCAGAAAAATACATTCAATTTTCAAGTACGAACCTTCCCTGAGGAGATAAACCAATCTGTATCTCACAATCGGCAATAGGACACAATTCAGAAAGAAAATGTAACTTTTGAAACCCTGCTCAGATTTGGAAAAGAAACACATATTCTTTTTCCTCATAGTCTGAAAAGCACGAAAACACATTCACTTTTCAAGTACGAACTTTCCTTGAGGAGATAAACCAATCTGTATCTTACAATTGGCAATAGGACTCAATTAAGTTAGAAAACGTAACTTTAAACCCAGTGATCCGATTTTGAAAACAAACATATATTCATGTTTCCCACGGTCTGAAAACACCCAAAGTCATTCAATTTTCAAACAAAAACTTTCCCTAGAAAGTTAATCAAAAGCTCTTTTTTATAACTGGACTCAATTCAGGTAGAAAATATAACTTTTGAAACACTGCTCAGATTTGGAAAAGAAACACATATTCTTGTTCCTCACAGTCTGAAAAGCAAAAAAACACATTCAATTTTCAAGTACGAACTTTCCCTGAGGAGATAAACCAATCTGTGTCTCACAATTGGCAATAGGACTCAATTCAGAAAGAAAATGTATCTTTAGAAACAGTGTTCTGATTTACAAAAGAAGCACATATTCCTGTTCCTCACAGTCTGAAAAGCACGAAAACACATTCACTTTTCAAGTACGAACTTTCCCTGAGGAGATAAACCAATCGGTATCTCACAATTGGCAATAGGACTCAATTCAGACAGAAAATGTAACTTTTCATACACTGCTCAGATTTGCAAAAGAAACACATATTCTTGTTCCTCACAGTCTGAAAAGCACAAAAACACATTCAATTTTCAAGTACGAACCTTCCCTGAGGAGATAAACCAATCTGTATCTCACAATCGGAAATAGGACACAATTCAGAAAGAAAATGTATCTTTAGACACAGTGATCTGATTTACAAAAGAAACACATATTCATGTTTCCCACGGTCTGAGAAAGCCAAAACACATTCAATTTTCAAACACAAACTTTCCCTAAAAAGTTGGACCAATGCTGTTTTTTATAACTGGACTCAATTCAGACAGAAAATGTAACTTTTGAAACCCTGCTCAGATTTGGAAAAGAAACACATATTCTTTTTCCTCACAGTCTGAAAAGTACAAAAACACATTCAATTTTCAAGTACGAACTTTCCCTGAGGAGATAAACCAATCTGTATCTCACAATTGGCAATAGGACTCAATTCAGACAGAAAATGTATCTTTAGACACAGTGATCTGATTTACAAAAGAAGCACATATTCTTGTTCCTCACAGTCTGAAAAGTACAAAAACAAATTCAATTTTCAAGTACGAACTTTCCCTGAGGAGATAAACCAATCTGTATCTCACAATTGCCAATAGGACTCAATTCAGACAGAAAATGTATCTTTAGACACAGTGATCTGATTTACAAAAGAAGCACATATTCTTGTTCCTCACAGTCTGAAAAGCACAAAAACACATTCAATTTTCAAGTACGAACCTTCCCTGAGGAGATAAACCAATCTATATCTTACAATTGGCAATAGGACTCAATTAAGTTAGAAAACGTAACTTTAAACCCAGTGATCCGATTTTGAAAACAAACATATATTCATGTTTCCCACGGTCTGAAAACACCCAAAGTTATTCAATTTTCAAACACGAACTTTCCCTAGAAAGTTAATCAAAAGCTCTTTTTTATAACTGGACTCAATTCAGGCAGAAAATGTAATTTTTGAAACAATGCTCAGATTTGGAAAGAAACACATATTCTTGTTCCTCATAGTCTGAAAAGCACAAAAACACATTCAATTTTCAAGTACGAACTTTCCCTGAGGAGATAAACCAATCTGTATCTCACAATTGGCAATAGGACTCAATTCAGAAAGAAAATGTAACTTTTCACACACTCCTCAGATTTGCAAAAGAAACACATATTCTTGTTCCTCACAGTCTGAAAAACAAAAGAACACATTCAATTTTCAAGTATGAACTTTCCCTGAGGAGATAAACCAATGTGTATCTCACAATCGGCAATAGGACTCAATTCAGAAAGAAAATGTATCTTTAGACACAGTGATCTGATTTACAAAAGAAACACATATTCATGTTTCCCACGGTCTGAGAAAGCCAAAACACATTCAATTTTCAAAAACAAACTTTCCCTAAAAAGTTAGACCAATGCTGTTTTTTATAAATGGACTCAATTCAGGCAGAAAATATAACTTTTGAAACACTGCTCAGATTTGGAAAAGAAACACATATTCTTGTTCCTCATAGTCTGAAAAGTACAAAAACACATTCAATTTTTAAATACGAACTTTCCCTGAGGAGATAAACCAATCGGTATCTCACAATTGGCAATAGGACTCAATTCAGACAGAAAATGTAACTTTTCACACACTGCTCAGATTTGCAAAAGAAACACATATTCTTGTTCCTCCCAGTCTGAAAAGCAAAAAAACACATTCAATTTTCAAGTACGAACTTTCCCTGAGGAGATAAACCAATCGGTATCTCACAATTGGCAATAGGACTCAATTCAGACAGAAAATGTAACTTTTCATACACTGCTCAGATTTGCAAAAGAAACACATATTCTTGTTCCTCACAGTCTGAAAAGCACAAAAACACATTCAATTTTCAAGTACGAACCTTCCCTGAGGAGATAAACCAATCTGTATCTCACAATCGGAAATAGGACACAATTCAGAAAGAAAATGTATCTTTAGACACAGTGATCTGATTTACAAAAGAAACACATATTCATGTTTCCCACGGTCTGAGAAAGCCAAAACACATTCAATTTTCAAACACAAACTTTCCCTAAAAAGTTGGACCAATGCTGTTTTTTATAACTGGACTCAATTCAGACAGAAAATGTAACTTTTGAAACCCTGCTCAGATTTGGAAAAGAAACACATATTCTTTTTCCTCACAGTCTGAAAAGTACAAAAACACATTCAATTTTCAAGTACGAACTTTCCCTGAGGAGATAAACCAATCTGTATCTCACAATTGGCAATAGGACTCAATTCAGACAGAAAATGTATCTTTAGACACAGTGATCTGATTTACAAAAGAAGCACATATTCTTGTTCCTCACAGTCTGAAAAGCACGAAAACACATTCACTTTTCAAGTACGAACTTTCCTTGAGGAGATAAACCAATCTATATCTTACAATTGGCAATAGGACTCAATTAAGTTAGAAAACGTAACTTTAAACCCAGTGATCCGATTTTGAAAACAAACATATATTCATGTTTCCCACGGTCTGAAAACACCCAAAGTTATTCAATTTTCAAACACGAACTTTCCCTAGAAAGTTAATCAAAAGCTCTTTTTTATAACTGGACTCAATTCAGGCAGAAAATGTAATTTTTATAACAATGCTCAGATTTGGAAAGAAACACATATTCTTGTTCCTCACAGTCTGAAAAGTACAAAAACAAATTCAATTTTCAAGTACGAACTTTCCCTGAGGAGATAAACCAATCTGTATCTCACAATTGCCAATAGGACTCAATTCAGACAGAAAATGTATCTTTAGACACAGTGATCTGATTTACAAAAGAAGCACATATTCTTGTTCCTCACAGTCTGAAAAGCACAAAAACACATTCAATTTTCAAGTACGAACCTTCCCTGAGGAGATAAACCAATCTATATCTTACAATTGGCAATAGGACTCAATTAAGTTAGAAAACGTAACTTTAAACCCAGTGATCCGATTTTGAAAACAAACATATATTCATGTTTCCCACGGTCTGAAAACACCCAAAGTTATTCAATTTTCAAACACGAACTTTCCCTAGAAAGTTAATCAAAAGCTCTTTTTTATAACTGGAATCAATTCAGGCAGAAAATGTAATTTTTGAAACAATGCTCAGATTTGGAAAGAAACACATATTCTTGTTCCTCATAGTCTGAAAAGCACAAAAACACATTCAATTTTCAAGTACGAACTTTCCCTGAGGAGATAAACCAATCTGTATCTCACAATTGCCAATAGGACTCAATTCAGAAAGAAAATGTATCTTTAGAAACAGTGTTCTGATTTACAAAAGAAGCACATATTCTTGTTCCTCATAGTCTGAAAAGCACAAAAACACATTCAATTTTCAAGTACGAACTTTCCCTGAGGAGATAAACCAATCTGTATCTCACAATTGGCAATAGGACTCAATTCAGAAAGAAAATGTATCTTTAGACACAGTGATCTGATTTACAAAAGAAACACATATTCATGTTTCCCACGGTCTGAGAAAGCCAAAACACATTCAATTTTCAAAAACAAACTTTCCCTAAAAAGTTAGACCAATGCTGTTTTTTATAAATGGACTCAATTCAGGCAGAAAATATAACTTTTGAAACACTGCTCAGATTTGGAAAAGAAACACATATTCTTGTTCCTCACAGTCTGAAAAGTACAAAAACACATTCAATTTTCAAATACGAACTTTCCCTGAGGAGATAAACCAATCGGTATCTCACAATTGGCAATAGGAGTCAATTCAGACAGAAAATGTAACTTTTCACACACTGCTCAGATTTGCAAAAGAAACACATATTCTTGTTCCTCCCAGTCTGAAAAGCAAAAAAACACATTCAATTTTCAAGTACGAACTTTCCCTGAGGAGATAAACCAATCGGTATCTCACAATTGGCAATAGAACTCAATTCAGACAGAAAATGTAACTTTTCATACACTGCTCAGATTTGCAAAAGAAACACATATTCTTGTTCCTCACAGTCTGAAAAGCACAAAAACACATTCAATTTTCAAGTACGAACCTTCCCTGAGGAGATAAACCAATCTGTATCTCACAATCGGAAATAGGACACAATTCAGAAAGAAAATGTATCTTTAGACACAGTGATCTGATTTACAAAAGAAACACATATTCATGTTTCCCACGGTCTGAGAAAGCCAAAACACATTCAATTTTCAAACACAAACTTTCCCTAAAAAGTTGGACCAATGCTGTTTTTTATAACTGGACTCAATTCAGACAGAAAATGTAACTTTTGAAACCCTGCTCAGATTTGGAAAAGAAACACATATTCTTTTTCCTCACAGTCTGAAAAGTACAAAAACACATTCAATTTTCAAGTACGAACTTTCCCTGAGGAGATAAACCAATCTGTATCTCACAATTGGCAATAGGACTCAATTCAGACAGAAAATGTATCTTTAGACACAGTGATCTGATTTACAAAAGAAGCACATATTCTTGTTCCTCACAGTCTGAAAAGCACGAAAACACATTCACTTTTCAAGTACGAACTTTCCTTGAGGAGATAAACCAATCTATATCTTACAATTGGCAATAGGACTCAATTAAGTTAGAAAACGTAACTTTAAACCCAGTGATCCGATTTTGAAAACAAACATATATTCATGTTTCCCACGGTCTGAAAACACCCAAAGTTATTCAATTTTCAAACACGAACTTTCCCTAGAAAGTTAATCAAAAGCTCTTTTTTATAACTGGACTCAATTCAGGCAGAAAATGTAATTTTTATAACAATGCTCAGATTTGGAAAGAAACACATATTCTTGTTCCTCACAGTCTGAAAAGTACAAAAACAAATTCAATTTTCAAGTACGAACTTTCCCTGAGGAGATAAACCAATCTGTATCTCACAATTGCCAATAGGACTCAATTCAGACAGAAAATGTATCTTTAGACACAGTGATCTGATTTACAAAAGAAGCACATATTCTTGTTCCTCACAGTCTGAAAAGCACAAAAACACATTCAATTTTCAAGTACGAACCTTCCCTGAGGAGATAAACCAATCTATATCTTACAATTGGCAATAGGACTCAATTAAGTTAGAAAACGTAACTTTAAACCCAGTGATCCGATTTTGAAAACAAACATATATTCATGTTTCCCACGGTCTGAAAACACCCAAAGTTATTCAATTTTCAAACACGAACTTTCCCTAGAAAGTTAATCAAAAGCTCTTTTTTATAACTGGAATCAATTCAGGCAGAAAATGTAATTTTTGAAACAATGCTCAGATTTGGAAAGAAACACATATTCTTGTTCCTCATAGTCTGAAAAGCACAAAAACACATTCAATTTTCAAGTACGAACTTTCCCTGAGGAGATAAACCAATCTGTATCTCACAATTGGCAATAGGACTCAATTCAGAAAGAAAATGTAACTTTTCACACACTCCTCAGATTTGCAAAAGAAACACATATTCTTGTTCCTCACTGTCTGAAAAACAAAAGAACACATTCAATTTTCAAGTACGAACTTTCCCTGAGGAGATAAACCAATGTGTATCTCACAATCGGCAATAGGACTCAATTCAGAAAGAAAATGTATCTTTAGACACAGTGATCTGATTTACAAAAGAAACACATATTCATGTTTCCCACGGTCTGAGAAAGCCAAAACACATTCAATTTTCAAACACAAACTTTCCCTAAAAAGTTAGACCAATGCTGTTTTTGATAACTGGACTCAATTCAGAGAGAAAATGTAACTTTTGAAACCCTGCTCAGATTTGGAAAAGAAACACATATTCCTTTTCCTCACAGTCTGAAAAGCACGAAAACACATTCACTTTTCAAGTACGAACTTTCCTTGAGGAGATAAACCAATCTGTATCTCACAATTGGCAATAGGACTCAATTCAGACAGAAAATGTAACTTTTCACACACTGCTCAGATTTGCAAAAGAAACACATATTCTTGTTCCTCACAGTCTGAAAAGCAAAAAAACACATTCAATTTTCAAGTACGAACTTTCCCTGAGGAGATAAACCAATCGGTATCTCACAATTGCCAATAGGACTCAATTCAGACAGAAAATGTATCTTTAGACACAGTGATCTGATTTACAAAAGAAGCACATATTCTTGTTCCTCACAGTCTGAAAAGCACAAAAACACATTCAATTTTCAAGTACGAACCTTCCCTGAGGAGATAAACCAATCTATATCTTACAATTGGCAATAGGACTCAATTAAGTTAGAAAACGTAACTTTAAACCCAGTGATCCGATTTTGAAAACAAACATATATTCATGTTTCCCACGGTCTGAAAACACCCAAAGTTATTCAATTTTCAAACACGAACTTTCCCTAGAAAGTTAATCAAAAGCTCTTTTTTATAACTGGAATCAATTCAGGCAGAAAATGTAATTTTTGAAACAATGCTCAGATTTGGAAAGAAACACATATTCTTGTTCCTCATAGTCTGAAAAGCACAAAAACACATTCAATTTTCAAGTACGAACTTTCCCTGAGGAGATAAACCAATCTGTATCTCACAATTGGCAATAGGACTCAATTCAGAAAGAAAATGTAACTTTTCACACACTCCTCAGATTTGCAAAAGAAACACATATTCTTGTTCCTCACTGTCTGAAAAACAAAAGAACACATTCAATTTTCAAGTACGAACTTTCCCTGAGGAGATAAACCAATGTGTATCTCACAATCGGCAATAGGACTCAATTCAGAAAGAAAATGTATCTTTAGACACAGTGATCTGATTTACAAAAGAAACACATATTCATGTTTCCCACGGTCTGAGAAAGCCAAAACACATTCAATTTTCAAACACAAACTTTCCCTAAAAAGTTAGACCAATGCTGTTTTTGATAACTGGACTCAATTCAGAGAGAAAATGTAACTTTTGAAACCCTGCTCAGATTTGGAAAAGAAACACATATTCCTTTTCCTCACAGTCTGAAAAGCACGAAAACACATTCACTTTTCAAGTACGAACTTTCCTTGAGGAGATAAACCAATCTGTATCTCACAATTGGCAATAGGACTCAATTCAGACAGAAAATGTAACTTTTCACACACTGCTCAGATTTGCAAAAGAAACACATATTCTTGTTCCTCACAGTCTGAAAAGCAAAAAAACACATTCAATTTTCAAGTACGAACTTTCCCTGAGGAGATAAACCAATCGGTATCTCACAATTGGCAATAGGACTCAATTCAGACAGAAAATGTAACTTTTCATACACTGCTCAGATTTGCAAAAGAAACACATATTCTTGTTCCTCACAGTCTGAAAAGCAAAAAAACACATTCAATTTTCAAGTACGAACTTTCCCTGAGGAGATAAACCAATCGGTATCTCACAATTGGCAATAGGACTCAATTCAGACAGAAAACGTAACTTTTCATACACTGCTCAGATTTGCAAAAGAAACACATATTCTTGTTCCTCACAGTCTGAAAAGCACAAAAACACATTCAATTTTCAAGTACGAACCTTCCCTGAGGAGATAAACCAATCTGTATCTCACAATCGGAAATAGGACACAATTCAGAAAGAAAATGTATCTTTAGACACAGTGATCTGATTTACAAAAGAAACACATATTCATGTTTCCCACGGTCTGAGAAAGCCAAAACACATTCAATTTTCAAACACAAACTTTCCCTAAAAAGTTGGACCAATGCTGTTTTTTATAACTGGACTCAATTCAGACAGAAAATGTAACTTTTGAAACCCTGCTCAGATTTGGAAAAGAAACACATATTCTTGTTCCTCACAGTCTGAAAAGTACAAAAACACATTCAATTTTCAAGTACGAACTTTCCCTGAGGAGATAAACCAATCTGTATCTCACAATTGGCAATAGGACTCAATTCAGACAGAAAATTTATCTTTAGACCCAGTGATCTGATTTACAAAAGAAGCACATATTCTTGTTCCTCACAGTCTGAAAAGCACGAAAACACATTCACTTTTCAAGTACGAACTTTCCTTGAGGAGATAAACCAATCTATATCTTACAATTGGCAATAGGACTCAATTAAGTTAGAAAACGTAACTTTAAACCCAGTGATCCGATTTTGAAAACAAACATATATTCATGTTTCCCACGGTCTGAAAACACCCAAAGTTATTCAATTTTCAAACACGAACTTTCCCTAGAAAGTTAATCAAAAGCTCTTTTTTATAACTGGACTCAATTCAGGCAGAAAATGTAATTTTTGAAACAATGCTCAGATTTGGAAAGAAACACATATTCTTGTTCCTCATAGTCTGAAAAGCACAAAAACACATTCAATTTTCAAGTACGAACTTTCCCTGAGGAGATAAACCAATCTGTATCTCACAATTGGCAATAGGACTCAATTCAGAAAGAAAATGTAACTTTTCACACACTCCTCAGATTTGCAAAAGAAACACATATTCTTCTTCCTCACTGTCTGAAAAGCACAAAAACACATTCAATTTTCAAGTACGAACTTTCCCTGAGGAGATAAACCAATCTGTATCTCACAATTGGCAATAGGACTCAATTCAGAAAGAAAATGTATCTTTAGACACAGTGATCTGATTTACAAAAGAAACACATATTCATGTTTCCCACGGTCTGAGAAAGCCAAAACACATTCAATTTTCAAAAACAAACTTTCCCTAAAAAGTTAGACCAATGCTGTTTTTTATAAATGGACTCAATTCAGGCAGAAAATATAACTTTTGAAACACTGCTCAGATTTGGAAAAGAAACACATATTCTTGTTCCTCACAGTCTGAAAAGTACAAAAACACATTCAATTTTCAAATAAGAACTTTCCCTGAGGAGATAAACCAATCGGTATCTCACAATTGGCAATAGGACTCAATTCAGACAGAAAATGTAACTTTTCACACACTGCTCAGATTTGCAAAAGAAACACATATTCTTGTTCCTCACAGTCTGAAAAGCAAAAAAACACATTCAATTTTCAAGTACGAACTTTCCCTGAGGAGATAAACCAATCGGTATCTCACAATTGGCAATAGGACTCAATTCAGAAAGAAAATGTAACTTTAAACCCAGTGATCCGATTTTGAAAACAAACATATATTCATGTTTCCCACGGTCTGAAAACACCCAAAGTTATTCAATTTTCAAACACGAACTTTCCCTAGAAAGTTAATCAAAAGCTCTTTTTTATAACTGGACTCAATTCAGGCAGAAAATGTAATTTTTATAACAATGCTCAGATTTGGAAAGAAACACATATTCTTGTTCCTCACAGTCTGAAAAGTACAAAAACAAATTCAATTTTCAAGTACGAACTTTCCCTGAGGAGATAAACCAATCTGTATCTCACAATTGCCAATAGGACTCAATTCAGACAGAAAATGTATCTTTAGACACAGTGATCTGATTTACAAAAGAAGCACATATTCTTGTTCCTCACAGTCTGAAAAGCACAAAAACACATTCAATTTTCAAGTACGAACCTTCCCTGAGGAGATAAACCAATCTATATCTTACAATTGGCAATAGGACTCAATTAAGTTAGAAAACGTAACTTTAAACCCAGTGATCCGATTTTGAAAACAAACATATATTCATGTTTCCCACGGTCTGAAAACACCCAAAGTTATTCAATTTTCAAACACGAACTTTCCCTAGAAAGTTAATCAAAAGCTCTTTTTTATAACTGGAATCAATTCAGGCAGAAAATGTAATTTTTGAAACAATGCTCAGATTTGGAAAGAAACACATATTCTTGTTCCTCATAGTCTGAAAAGCACAAAAACACATTCAATTTTCAAGTACGAACTTTCCCTGAGGAGATAAACCAATCTGTATCTCACAATTGGCAATAGGACTCAATTCAGAAAGAAAATGTAACTTTTCACACACTCCTCAGATTTGCAAAAGAAACACATATTCTTGTTCCTCACTGTCTGAAAAACAAAAGAACACATTCAATTTTCAAGTACGAACTTTCCCTGAGGAGATAAACCAATGTGTATCTCACAATCGGCAATAGGACTCAATTCAGAAAGAAAATGTATCTTTAGACACAGTGATCTGATTTACAAAAGAAACACATATTCATGTTTCCCACGGTCTGAGAAAGCCAAAACACATTCAATTTTCAAACACAAACTTTCCCTAAAAAGTTAGACCAATGCTGTTTTTTATAACTGGACTCAATTCAGACAGAAAATATAACTTTTGAAACACTGCTCAGATTGGGAAAAGAAACACATATTCTTGTTCCTCACAGTCTGAAAAGTAGAAAAACACATTCAATTTTCAAATACGAACTTTCCCTGAGGAGATAAACCAATCGGTATCTCACAATTGGCAATAGGACTCAATTCAGACAGAAAATGTAACTTTTCACACACTGCTCAGATTTGCAAAAGAAACACATATTCTTGTTCCTCACAGTCTGAAAAGCAAAAAAACACATTCAATTTTCAAGTACGAACTTTCCCTGAGGAGATAAACCAATCGGTATCTCACAATTGGCAATAGGACTCAATTCAGACAGAAAATGTAACTTTTCATACACTGCTCAGATTTGCAAAAGAAACACATATTCTTGTTCCTCACAGTCTGAAAAGCACAAAAACACATTCAATTTTCAAGTACGAACCTTCCCTGAGGAGATAAACCAATCTGTATCTCACAATCGGAAATAGGACACAATTCAGAAAGAAAATGTATCTTTAGACACAGTGATCTGATTTACAAAAGAAACACATATTCATGTTTCCCACGGTCTGAGAAAGCCAAAACACATTCAATTTTCAAACACAAACTTTCCCTAAAAAGTTGGACCAATGCTGTTTTTTATAACTGGACTCAATTCAGACAGAAAATGTAACTTTTGAAACCCTGCTCAGATTTGGAAAAGAAACACATATTCTTGTTCCTCACAGTCTGAAAAGTACAAAAACACATTCAATTTTCAAGTACGAACTTTCCCTGAGGAGATAAACCAATCTGTATCTCACAATTGGCAATAGGACTCAATTCAGACAGAAAATGTATCTTTAGACACAGTGATCTGATTTACAAAAGAAGCACATATTCTTGTTCCTCACAGTCTGAAAAGCACGAAAACACATTCACTTTTCAAGTACGAACTTTCCTTGAGGAGATAAACCAATCTATATCTTACAATTGGCAATAGGACTCAATTAAGTTAGAAAACGTAACTTTAAACCCAGTGATCCGATTTTGAAAACAAACATATATTCATGTTTCCCACGGTCTGAAAACACCCAAAGTTATTCAATTTTCAAACACGAACTTTCCCTAGAAAGTTAATCATAAGCTCTTTTTTATAACTGGACTCAATTCAGGCAGAAAATGTAATTTTTGAAACAATGCTCAGATTTGGAAAGAAACACATATTCTTGTTCCTCATAGTCTGAAAAGCACAAAAACACATTCAATTTTCAAGTACGAACTTTCCCTGAGGAGATAAACCAATCGGTATCTCACAATTGGCAATAGGACTCAATTCAGACAGAAAATGTAACTTTTCACACACTCCTCAGATTTGCAAAAGAAACACATATTCTTGTTCCTCACAGTCTGAAAAGTACAAAAACACATTCAATTTTGAAGTACGAACTTTCCCTGAGGAGATAAACCAATCGGTATCTCACAATTGGCAATAGGACTCAATTCAGACAGAAAATGTAACTTTTCACACACTGCTCAGATTGGCAAAAGAAACACATATTCTTGTTCCTCACAGTCTGAAAAGCAAAAAAACACATTCAATTTTCAAGTACGAACTTTCCCTGAGGAGATAAACCAATCGGTATCTCACAATTGGCAATAGGACTCAATTCAGACAGAAAATGTAACTTTTCATACACTGCTCAGATTTGCAAAAGAAACACATATTCTTGTTCCTCACAGTCTGAAAAGCACAAAAACACATTCAATTTTCAAGTACGAACCTTCCCTGAGGAGATAAACCAATCTGTATCTCACAATCGGCAATAGGACACAATTCAGAAAGAAAATGTATCTTTAGACACAGTGATCTGATTTACAAAAGAAACACATATTCATGTTTCCCACGGTCTGAGAAAGCCAAAACACATTCAATTTTCAAACACAAACTTTCCCTAAAAAGTTAGACCAATGCTGTTTTTTATAACTGGACTCAATTCAGACAGAAAATGTAACTTTTGAAACCCTGCTCAGATTTGGAAAAGAAACACATATTCTTTTTCCTCACAGTCTGAAAAGCACGAAAACACATTCACTTTTCAAGTACGAACTTTCCTTGAGGAGATAAACCAATCTGTATCTTACAATTGGCAATAGGACTCAATTAAGTTAGAAAACGTAACTTTAAACCCAGTGATCTGATTTTGAAAACAAACATATATTCATGTTTCCCACGGTCTGAAAACACCCAAAGTTATTCAATTTTCAAACACGAACTTTCCCTAGAAAGTTAATCAAAAGCTCTTTTTTATAACTGGACTCAATTCAGGCAGAAAATGTAACTTTTCATACACTGCTCAGATTTGCAAAAGAAACACATATTCTTGTTCCTCACAGTCTGAAAAGCACAAAAACACATTCAATTTTCAAGTACGAACCTTCCCTGAGGAGATAAACCAATCTGTATCTCAAAATTGGAAATAGGACACAATTCAGAAAGAAAATGTATCTTTAGACACAGTGATCTGATTTACAAAAGAAACACATATTCATGTTTCCCACGGTCTGAGAAAGCCAAAACACATTCAATTTTCAAACACAAACTTTCCCTAAAAAGTTAGACCAATGCTGTTTTTTATAACTGGACTCAATTCAGACAGAAAATATAACTTTTGAAACACTGCTCAGATTGGGAAAAGAAACACATATTCTTGTTCCTCACAGTCTGAAAAGTAGAAAAACACATTCAATTTTCAAATACGAACTTTCCCTGAGGAGATAAACCAATCGGTATCTCACAATTGGCAATAGGACTCAATTCAGACAGAAAATGTAACTTTTCACACACTGCTCAGATTTGCAAAAGAAACACATATTCTTGTTCCTCACAGTCTGAAAAGCAAAAAAACACATTCAATTTTCAAGTACGAACTTTCCCTGAGGAGATAAACCAATCGGTATCTCACAATTGGCAATAGGACTCAATTCAGACAGAAAATGTAACTTTTCATACACTGCTCAGATTTGCAAAAGAAACACATATTCTTGTTCCTCACAGTCTGAAAAGCACAAAAACACATTCAATTTTCAAGTACGAACCTTCCCTGAGGAGATAAACCAATCTGTATCTCACAATCGGAAATAGGACACAATTCAGAAAGAAAATGTATCTTTAGACACAGTGATCTGATTTACAAAAGAAACACATATTCATGTTTCCCACGGTCTGAGAAAGCCAAAACACATTCAATTTTCAAACACAAACTTTCCCTAAAAAGTTGGACCAATGCTGTTTTTTATAACTGGACTCAATTCAGACAGAAAATGTAACTTTTGAAACCCTGCTCAGATTTGGAAAAGAAACACATATTCTTGTTCCTCACAGTCTGAAAAGTACAAAAACACATTCAATTTTCAAGTACGAACTTTCCCTGAGGAGATAAACCAATCTGTATCTCACAATTGGCAATAGGACTCAATTCAGACAGAAAATGTATCTTTAGACACAGTGATCTGATTTACAAAAGAAGCACATATTCTTGTTCCTCACAGTCTGAAAAGCACGAAAACACATTCACTTTTCAAGTACGAACTTTCCTTGAGGAGATAAACCAATCTATATCTTACAATTGGCAATAGGACTCAATTAAGTTAGAAAACGTAACTTTAAACCCAGTGATCCGATTTTGAAAACAAACATATATTCATGTTTCCCACGGTCTGAAAACACCCAAAGTTATTCAATTTTCAAACACGAACTTTCCCTAGAAAGTTAATCAAAAGCTCTTTTTTATAACTGGACTCAATTCAGGCAGAAAATGTAATTTTTGAAACAATGCTCAGATTTGGAAAGAAACACATATTCTTGTTCCTCATAGTCTGAAAAGCACAAAAACACATTCAATTTTCAAGTACGAACTTTCCCTGAGGATATAAACCAATCGGAATCTCACAATTGGCAATAGGACTCAATTCAGACAGAAAATGTAACTTTTCACACACTCCTCAGATTTGCAAAAGAAACACATATTCTTGTTCCTCACAGTCTGAAAAGTACAAAAACACATTCAATTTTGAAGTACGAACTTTCCCTGAGGAGATAAACCAATCGGTATCTCACAATTGGCAATAGGACTCAATTCAGACAGAAAATGTAACTTTTCACACACTGCTCAGATTGGCAAAAGAAACACATATTCTTGTTCCTCACAGTCTGAAAAGCAAAAAAACACATTCAATTTTCAAGTACGAACTTTCCCTGAGGAGATAAACCAATCGGTATCTCACAATTGGCAATAGGACTCAATTCAGACAGAAAATGTAACTTTTCATACACTGCTCAGATTTGCAAAAGAAACACATATTCTTGTTCCTCACAGTCTGAAAAGCACAAAAACACATTCAATTTTCAAGTACGAACCTTCCCTGAGGAGATAAACCAATCTGTATCTCACAATTGGCAATAGGACTCAATTCAGACAGAAAATGTAACTTTTCACACACTCCTCAGATTTGCAAAAGAAACACATATTCTTGTTCCTCACAGTCTGAAAAGTACAAAAACACATTCAATTTTGAAGTACGAACTTTCCCTGAGGAGATAAACCAATCGGTATCTCACAATTGGCAATAGGACTCAATTCAGACAGAAAATGTAACTTTTCATACACTGCTCAGATTTGCAAAAGAAACACATATTCTTGTTCCTCACAGTCTGAAAAGCACAAAAACACATTCAATTTTCAAGTACGAACCTTCCCTGAGGAGATAAACCAATCTGTATCTCACAATTGGCAATAGGACTCAATTCAGACAGAAAATGTAACTTTTCACACACTCCTCAGATTTGCAAAAGAAACACATATTCTTGTTCCTCACAGTCTGAAAAGTACAAAAACACATTCAATTTTGAAGTACGAACTTTCCCTGAGGAGATAAACCAATCGGTATCTCACAATTGGCAATAGGACTCAATTCAGACAGAAAATGTAACTTTTCATACACTGCTCAGATTTGCAAAAGAAACACATATTCTTGTTCCTCACAGTCTGAAAAGCACAAAAACACATTCAATTTTCAAGTACGAACCTTCCCTGAGGAGATAAACCAATCTGTATCTCACAATCGGAAATAGGACACAATTCAGAAAGAAAATGTATCTTTAGACACAGTGATCTGATTTACAAAAGAAACACATATTCATGTTTCCCACGGTCTGAGAAAGCCAAAACACATTCAATTTTCAAACACAAACTTTCCCTAAAAAGTTGGACCAATGCTGTTTTTTATAACTGGACTCAATTCAGACAGAAAATGTAACTTTTGAAACCCTGCTCAGATTTGGAAAAGAAACACATATTCTTGTTCCTCACAGTCTGAAAAGTACAAAAACACATTCAATTTTCAAGTACGAACTTTCCCTGAGGAGATAAACCAATCTGTATCTCACAATTGGCAATAGGACTCAATTCAGACAGAAAATTTATCTTTAGACCCAGTGATCTGATTTACAAAAGAAGCACATATTCTTGTTCCTCACAGTCTGAAAAGCACGAAAACACATTCACTTTTCAAGTACGAACTTTCCTTGAGGAGATAAACCAATCTATATCTTACAATTGGCAATAGGACTCAATTAAGTTAGAAAACGTAACTTTAAACCCAGTGATCCGATTTTGAAAACAAACATATATTCATGTTTCCCACGGTCTGAAAACACCCAAAGTTATTCAATTTTCAAACACGAACTTTCCCTAGAAAGTTAATCAAAAGCTCTTTTTTATAACTGGACTCAATTCAGGCAGAAAATGTAATTTTTGAAACAATGCTCAGATTTGGAAAGAAACACATATTCTTGTTCCTCATAGTCTGAAAAGCACAAAAACACATTCAATTTTCAAGTACGAACTTTCCCTGAGGAGATAAACCAATCTGTATCTCACAATTGGCAATAGGACTCAATTCAGAAAGAAAATGTAACTTTTCACACACTCCTCAGATTTGCAAAAGAAACACATATTCTTCTTCCTCACTGTCTGAAAAGCACAAAAACACATTCAATTTTCAAGTACGAACTTTCCCTGAGGAGATAAACCAATCTGTATCTCACAATTGGCAATAGGACTCAATTCAGAAAGAAAATGTATCTTTAGACACAGTGATCTGATTTACAAAAGAAACACATATTCATGTTTCCCACGGTCTGAGAAAGCCAAAACACATTCAATTTTCAAAAACAAACTTTCCCTAAAAAGTTAGACCAATGCTGTTTTTTATAAATGGACTCAATTCAGGCAGAAAATATAACTTTTGAAACACTGCTCAGATTTGGAAAAGAAACACATATTCTTGTTCCTCACAGTCTGAAAAGTACAAAAACACATTCAATTTTCAAATACGAACTTTCCCTGAGGAGATAAACCAATCGGTATCTCACAATTGGCAATAGGACTCAATTCAGACAGAAAATGTAACTTTTCACACACTGCTCAGATTTGCAAAAGAAACACATATTCTTGTTCCTCACAGTCTGAAAAGCAAAAAAACACATTCAATTTTCAAGTACGAACTTTCCCTGAGGAGATAAACCAATCGGTATCTCACAATTGGCAATAGGACTCAATTCAGAAAGAAAATGTAACTTTAAACCCAGTGATCCGATTTTGAAAACAAACATATATTCATGTTTCCCACGGTCTGAAAACACCCAAAGTTATTCAATTTTCAAACACGAACTTTCCCTAGAAAGTTAATCAAAAGCTCTTTTTTATAACTGGACTCAATTCAGGCAGAAAATGTAATTTTTATAACAATGCTCAGATTTGGAAAGAAACACATATTCTTGTTCCTCACAGTCTGAAAAGTACAAAAACAAATTCAATTTTCAAGTACGAACTTTCCCTGAGGAGATAAACCAATCTGTATCTCACAATTGCCAATAGGACTCAATTCAGACAGAAAATGTATCTTTAGACACAGTGATCTGATTTACAAAAGAAGCACATATTCTTGTTCCTCACAGTCTGAAAAGCACAAAAACACATTCAATTTTCAAGTACGAACCTTCCCTGAGGAGATAAACCAATCTATATCTTACAATTGGCAATAGGACTCAATTAAGTTAGAAAACGTAACTTTAAACCCAGTGATCCGATTTTGAAAACAAACATATATTCATGTTTCCCACGGTCTGAAAACACCCAAAGTTATTCAATTTTCAAACACGAACTTTCCCTAGAAAGTTAATCAAAAGCTCTTTTTTATAACTGGACTCAATTCAGGCAGAAAATGTAATTTTTGAAACAATGCTCAGATTTGGAAAGAAACACATATTCTTGTTCCTCATAGTCTGAAAAGCACAAAAACACATTCAATTTTCAAGTACGAACTTTCCCTGAGGAGATAAACCAATCTGTATCTCACAATTGGCAATAGGACTCAATTCAGAAAGAAAATGTAACTTTTCACACACTCCTCAGATTTGCAAAAGAAACACATATTCTTGTTCCTCACTGTCTGAAAAACAAAAGAACACATTCAATTTTCAAGTACGAACTTTCCCTGAGGAGATAAACCAATGTGTATCTCACAATCGGCAATAGGACTCAATTCAGAAAGAAAATGTATCTTTAGACACAGTGATCTGATTTACAAAAGAAACACATATTCATGTTTCCCACGGTCTGAGAAAGCCAAAACACATTCAATTTTCAAACACAAACTTTCCCTAAAAAGTTAGACCAATGCTGTTTTTGATAACTGGACTCAATTCAGAGAGAAAATGTAACTTTTCACACACTGCTCAGATTTGCAAAAGAAACACATATTCTTGTTCCTCACAGTCTGAAAAGCAAAAAAACACATTCAATTTTCAAGTACGAACTTTCCCTGAGGAGATAAACCAATCGGTATCTCACAATTGGCAATAGGACTCAATTCAGACAGAAAATGTAACTTTTCATACACTGCTCAGATTTGCAAAAGAAACACATATTCTTGTTCCTCACAGTCTGAAAAGCACAAAAACACATTCAATTTTCAAGTACGAACCTTCCCTGAGGAGATAAACCAATCTGTATCTCAAAATTGGAAATAGGACACAATTCAGAAAGAAAATGTATCTTTAGACACAGTGATCTGATTTACAAAAGAAACACATATTCATGTTTCCCACGGTCTGAGAAAGCCAAAACACATTCAATTTTCAAACACAAACTTTCCCTAAAAAGTTAGACCAATGCTGTTTTTTATAACTGGACTCAATTCAGACAGAAAATATAACTTTTGAAACACTGCTCAGATTGGGAAAAGAAACACATATTCTTGTTCCTCACAGTCTGAAAAGTAGAAAAACACATTCAATTTTCAAATACGAACTTTCCCTGAGGAGATAAACCAATCGGTATCTCACAATTGGCAATAGGACTCAATTCAGACAGAAAATGTAACTTTTCACACACTGCTCAGATTTGCAAAAGAAACACATATTCTTGTTCCTCACAGTCTGAAAAGCAAAAAAACACATTCAATTTTCAAGTACGAACTTTCCCTGAGGAGATAAACCAATCGGTATCTCACAATTGGCAATAGGACTCAATTCAGACAGAAAATGTAACTTTTCATACACTGCTCAGATTTGCAAAAGAAACACATATTCTTGTTCCTCACAGTCTGAAAAGCACAAAAACACATTCAATTTTCAAGTACGAACCTTCCCTGAGGAGATAAACCAATCTGTATCTCACAATCGGAAATAGGACACAATTCAGAAAGAAAATGTATCTTTAGACACAGTGATCTGATTTACAAAAGAAACACATATTCATGTTTCCCACGGTCTGAGAAAGCCAAAACACATTCAATTTTCAAACACAAACTTTCCCTAAAAAGTTGGACCAATGCTGTTTTTTATAACTGGACTCAATTCAGACAGAAAATGTAACTTTTGAAACCCTGCTCAGATTTGGAAAAGAAACACATATTCTTGTTCCTCACAGTCTGAAAAGTACAAAAACACATTCAATTTTCAAGTACGAACTTTCCCTGAGGAGATAAACCAATCGGTATCTCACAATTGGCAATAGGACTCAATTCAGACAGAAAATGTATCTTTAGACACAGTGATCTGATTTACAAAAGAAGCACATATTCTTGTTCCTCACAGTCTGAAAAGCACGAAAACACATTCACTTTTCAAGTACGAACTTTCCTTGAGGAGATAAACCAATCTATATCTTACAATTGGCAATAGGACTCAATTAAGTTAGAAAACGTAACTTTAAACCCAGTGATCCGATTTTGAAAACAAACATATATTCATGTTTCCCACGGTCTGAAAACACCCAAAGTTATTCAATTTTCAAACACGAACTTTCCCTAGAAAGTTAATCATAAGCTCTTTTTTATAACTGGACTCAATTCAGGCAGAAAATGTAATTTTTGAAACAATGCTCAGATTTGGAAAGAAACACATATTCTTGTTCCTCATAGTCTGAAAAGCACAAAAACACATTCAATTTTCAAGTACGAACTTTCCCTGAGGAGATAAACCAATCGGTATCTCACAATTGGCAATAGGACTCAATTCAGACAGAAAATGTAACTTTTCACACACTCCTCAGATTTGCAAAAGAAACACATATTCTTGTTCCTCACAGTCTGAAAAGTACAAAAACACATTCAATTTTGAAGTACGAACTTTCCCTGAGGAGATAAACCAATCGGTATCTCACAATTGGCAATAGGACTCAATTCAGACAGAAAATGTAACTTTTCACACACTGCTCAGATTGGCAAAAGAAACACATATTCTTGTTCCTCACAGTCTGAAAAGCAAAAAAACACATTCAATTTTCAAGTACGAACTTTCCCTGAGGAGATAAACCAATCGGTATCTCACAATTGGCAATAGGACTCAATTCAGACAGAAAATGTAACTTTTCATACACTGCTCAGATTTGCAAAAGAAACACATATTCTTGTTCCTCACAGTCTGAAAAGCACAAAAACACATTCAATTTTCAAGTACGAACCTTCCCTGAGGAGATAAACCAATCTGTATCTCACAATCGGCAATAGGACACAATTCAGAAAGAAAATGTATCTTTAGACACAGTGATCTGATTTACAAAAGAAACACATATTCATGTTTCCCACGGTCTGAGAAAGCCAAAACACATTCAATTTTCAAACACAAACTTTCCCTAAAAAGTTAGACCAATGCTGTTTTTTATAACTGGACTCAATTCAGACAGAAAATATAACTTTTGAAACACTGCTCAGATTGGGAAAAGAAACACATATTCTTGTTCCTCACAGTCTGAAAAGTAGAAAAACACATTCAATTTTCAAATACGAACTTTCCCTGAGGAGATAAACCAATCGGTATCTCACAATTGGCAATAGGACTCAATTCAGACAGAAAATGTAACTTTTCACACACTGCTCAGATTTGCAAAAGAAACACATATTCTTGTTCCTCACAGTCTGAAAAGCAAAAAAACACATTCAATTTTCAAGTACGAACTTTCCCTGAGGAGATAAACCAATCGGTATCTCACAATTGGCAATAGGACTCAATTCAGACAGAAAATGTAACTTTTCATACACTGCTCAGATTTGCAAAAGAAACACATATTCTTGTTCCTCACAGTCTGAAAAGCACAAAAACACATTCAATTTTCAAGTACGAACCTTCCCTGAGGAGATAAACCAATCTGTATCTCACAATCGGAAATAGGACACAATTCAGAAAGAAAATGTATCTTTAGACACAGTGATCTGATTTACAAAAGAAACACATATTCATGTTTCCCACGGTCTGAGAAAGCCAAAACACATTCAATTTTCAAACACAAACTTTCCCTAAAAAGTTGGACCAATGCTGTTTTTTATAACTGGACTCAATTCAGACAGAAAATGTAACTTTTGAAACCCTGCTCAGATTTGGAAAAGAAACACATATTCTTGTTCCTCACAGTCTGAAAAGTACAAAAACACATTCAATTTTCAAGTACGAACTTTCCCTGAGGAGATAAACCAATCTGTATCTCACAATTGGCAATAGGACTCAATTCAGACAGAAAATGTATCTTTAGACACAGTGATCTGATTTACAAAAGAAGCACATATTCTTGTTCCTCACAGTCTGAAAAGCACGAAAACACATTCACTTTTCAAGTACGAACTTTCCTTGAGGAGATAAACCAATCTATATCTTACAATTGGCAATAGGACTCAATTAAGTTAGAAAACGTAACTTTAAACCCAGTGATCCGATTTTGAAAACAAACATATATTCATGTTTCCCACGGTCTGAAAACACCCAAAGTTATTCAATTTTCAAACACGAACTTTCCCTAGAAAGTTAATCATAAGCTCTTTTTTATAACTGGACTCAATTCAGGCAGAAAATGTAATTTTTGAAACAATGCTCAGATTTGGAAAGAAACACATATTCTTGTTCCTCATAGTCTGAAAAGTACAAAAACAAATTCAATTTTCAAGTACGAACTTTCCCTGAGGAGATAAACCAATCTGTATCTCACAATTGCCAATAGGACTCAATTCAGACAGAAAATGTATCTTTAGACACAGTGATCTGATTTACAAAAGAAGCACATATTCTTGTTCCTCACAGTCTGAAAAGCACAAAAACACATTCAATTTTCAAGTACGAACCTTCCCTGAGGAGATAAACCAATCTATATCTTACAATTGGCAATAGGACTCAATTCAGACAGAAAATGTATCTTTAGACACAGTGATCTGATTTACAAAAGAAACACATATTCATGTTTCCCACGGTCTGAGAAAGCCAAAACACATTCAATTTTCAAACACAAACTTTCCCTAAAAAGTTAGACCAATGCTGTTTTTTATAACTGGACTCAATTCAGACAGAAAATATAACTTTTGAAACACTGCTCAGATTGGGAAAAGAAACACATATTCTTGTTCCTCACAGTCTGAAAAGTAGAAAAACACATTCAATTTTCAAATACGAACTTTCCCTGAGGAGATAAACCAATCGGTATCTCACAATTGGCAATAGGACTCAATTCAGACAGAAAATGTAACTTTTCACACACTGCTCAGATTTGCAAAAGAAACACATATTCTTGTTCCTCACAGTCTGAAAAGCAAAAAAACACATTCAATTTTCAAGTACGAACTTTCCCTGAGGAGATAAACCAATCGGTATCTCACAATTGGCAATAGGACTCAATTCAGACAGAAAATGTAACTTTTCATACACTGCTCAGATTTGCAAAAGAAACACATATTCTTGTTCCTCACAGTCTGAAAAGCACAAAAACACATTCAATTTTCAAGTACGAACCTTCCCTGAGGAGATAAACCAATCTGTATCTCACAATCGGAAATAGGACACAATTCAGAAAGAAAATGTATCTTTAGACACAGTGATCTGATTTACAAAAGAAACACATATTCATGTTTCCCACGGTCTGAGAAAGCCAAAACACATTCAATTTTCAAACACAAACTTTCCCTAAAAAGTTGGACCAATGCTGTTTTTTATAACTGGACTCAATTCAGACAGAAAATGTAACTTTTGAAACCCTGCTCAGATTTGGAAAAGAAACACATATTCTTGTTCCTCACAGTCTGAAAAGTACAAAAACACATTCAATTTTCAAGTACGAACTTTCCCTGAGGAGATAAACCAATCTGTATCTCACAATTGGCAATAGGACTCAATTCAGACAGAAAATGTATCTTTAGACACAGTGATCTGATTTACAAAAGAAGCACATATTCTTGTTCCTCACAGTCTGAAAAGCACGAAAACACATTCACTTTTCAAGTACGAACTTTCCTTGAGGAGATAAACCAATCTATATCTTACAATTGGCAATAGGACTCAATTAAGTTAGAAAACGTAACTTTAAACCCAGTGATCCGATTTTGAAAACAAACATATATTCATGTTTCCCACGGTCTGAAAACACCCAAAGTTATTCAATTTTCAAACACGAACTTTCCCTAGAAAGTTAATCATAAGCTCTTTTTTATAACTGGACTCAATTCAGGCAGAAAATGTAATTTTTGAAACAATGCTCAGATTTGGAAAGAAACACATATTCTTGTTCCTCATAGTCTGAAAAGCACAAAAACACATTCAATTTTCAAGTACGAACTTTCCCTGAGGAGATAAACCAATCGGTATCTCACAATTGGCAATAGGACTCAATTCAGACAGAAAATGTAACTTTTCACACACTCCTCAGATTTGCAAAAGAAACACATATTCTTGTTCCTCACAGTCTGAAAAGTACAAAAACACATTCAATTTTGAAGTACGAACTTTCCCTGAGGAGATAAACCAATCGGTATCTCACAATTGGCAATAGGACTCAATTCAGACAGAAAATGTAACTTTTCACACACTGCTCAGATTGGCAAAAGAAACACATATTCTTGTTCCTCACAGTCTGAAAAGCAAAAAAACACATTCAATTTTCAAGTACGAACTTTCCCTGAGGAGATAAACCAATCGGTATCTCACAATTGGCAATAGGACTCAATTCAGACAGAAAATGTAACTTTTCATACACTGCTCAGATTTGCAAAAGAAACACATATTCTTGTTCCTCACAGTCTGAAAAGCACAAAAACACATTCAATTTTCAAGTACGAACCTTCCCTGAGGAGATAAACCAATCTGTATCTCACAATCGGCAATAGGACACAATTCAGAAAGAAAATGTATCTTTAGACACAGTGATCTGATTTACAAAAGAAACACATATTCATGTTTCCCACGGTCTGAGAAAGCCAAAACACATTCAATTTTCAAACACAAACTTTCCCTAAAAAGTTAGACCAATGCTGTTTTTTATAACTGGACTCAATTCAGACAGAAAATGTAACTTTTGAAACCCTGCTCAGATTTGGAAAAGAAACACATATTCTTTTTCCTCACAGTCTGAAAAGCACGAAAACACATTCACTTTTCAAGTACGAACTTTCCTTGAGGAGATAAACCAATCTGTATCTTACAATTGGCAATAGGACTCAATTAAGTTAGAAAACGTAACTTTAAACCCAGTGATCTGATTTTGAAAACAAACATATATTCATGTTTCCCACGGTCTGAAAACACCCAAAGTTATTCAATTTTCAAACACGAACTTTCCCTAGAAAGTTAATCAAAAGCTCTTTTTTATAACTGGACTCAATTCAGGCAGAAAATGTAACTTTTCATACACTGCTCAGATTTGCAAAAGAAACACATATTCTTGTTCCTCACAGTCTGAAAAGCACAAAAACACATTCAATTTTCAAGTACGAACCTTCCCTGAGGAGATAAACCAATCTGTATCTCAAAATTGGAAATAGGACACAATTCAGAAAGAAAATGTATCTTTAGACACAGTGATCTGATTTACAAAAGAAACACATATTCATGTTTCCCACGGTCTGAGAAAGCCAAAACACATTCAATTTTCAAACACAAACTTTCCCTAAAAAGTTAGACCAATGCTGTTTTTTATAACTGGACTCAATTCAGACAGAAAATATAACTTTTGAAACACTGCTCAGATTGGGAAAAGAAACACATATTCTTGTTCCTCACAGTCTGAAAAGTAGAAAAACACATTCAATTTTCAAATACGAACTTTCCCTGAGGAGATAAACCAATCGGTATCTCACAATTGGCAATAGGACTCAATTCAGACAGAAAATGTAACTTTTCACACACTGCTCAGATTTGCAAAAGAAACACATATTCTTGTTCCTCACAGTCTGAAAAGCAAAAAAACACATTCAATTTTCAAGTACGAACTTTCCCTGAGGAGATAAACCAATCGGTATCTCACAATTGGCAATAGGACTCAATTCAGACAGAAAATGTAACTTTTCATACACTGCTCAGATTTGCAAAAGAAACACATATTCTTGTTCCTCACAGTCTGAAAAGCACAAAAACACATTCAATTTTCAAGTACGAACCTTCCCTGAGGAGATAAACCAATCTGTATCTCACAATCGGAAATAGGACACAATTCAGAAAGAAAATGTATCTTTAGACACAGTGATCTGATTTACAAAAGAAACACATATTCATGTTTCCCACGGTCTGAGAAAGCCAAAACACATTCAATTTTCAAACACAAACTTTCCCTAAAAAGTTGGACCAATGCTGTTTTTTATAACTGGACTCAATTCAGACAGAAAATGTAACTTTTGAAACCCTGCTCAGATTTGGAAAAGAAACACATATTCTTGTTCCTCACAGTCTGAAAAGTACAAAAACACATTCAATTTTCAAGTACGAACCTTCCCTGAGGAGATAAACCAATCTGTATCTCAAAATTGGAAATAGGACACAATTCAGAAAGAAAATGTATCTTTAGACACAGTGATCTGATTTACAAAAGAAACACATATTCATGTTTCCCACGGTCTGAGAAAGCCAAAACACATTCAATTTTCAAACACAAACTTTCCCTAAAAAGTTAGACCAATGCTGTTTTTTATAACTGGACTCAATTCAGACAGAAAATATAACTTTTGAAACACTGCTCAGATTGGGAAAAGAAACACATATTCTTGTTCCTCACAGTCTGAAAAGTAGAAAAACACATTCAATTTTCAAATACGAACTTTCCCTGAGGAGATAAACCAATCGGTATCTCACAATTGGCAATAGGACTCAATTCAGACAGAAAATGTAACTTTTCACACACTGCTCAGATTTGCAAAAGAAACACATATTCTTGTTCCTCACAGTCTGAAAAGCAAAAAAACACATTCAATTTTCAAGTACGAACTTTCCCTGAGGAGATAAACCAATCGGTATCTCACAATTGGCAATAGGACTCAATTCAGACAGAAAATGTAACTTTTCATACACTGCTCAGATTTGCAAAAGAAACACATATTCTTGTTCCTCACAGTCTGAAAAGCACAAAAACACATTCAATTTTCAAGTACGAACCTTCCCTGAGGAGATAAACCAATCTGTATCTCACAATCGGAAATAGGACACAATTCAGAAAGAAAATGTATCTTTAGACACAGTGATCTGATTTACAAAAGAAACACATATTCATGTTTCCCACGGTCTGAGAAAGCCAAAACACATTCAATTTTCAAACACAAACTTTCCCTAAAAAGTTGGACCAATGCTGTTTTTTATAACTGGACTCAATTCAGACAGAAAATGTAACTTTTGAAACCCTGCTCAGATTTGGAAAAGAAACACATATTCTTGTTCCTCACAGTCTGAAAAGTACAAAAACACATTCAATTTTCAAGTACGAACTTTCCCTGAGGAGATAAACCAATCTGTATCTCACAATTGGCAATAGGACTCAATTCAGACAGAAAATGTATCTTTAGACACAGTGATCTGATTTACAAAAGAAGCACATATTCTTGTTCCTCACAGTCTGAAAAGCACGAAAACACATTCACTTTTCAAGTACGAACTTTCCTTGAGGAGATAAACCAATCTATATCTTACAATTGGCAATAGGACTCAATTAAGTTAGAAAACGTAACTTTAAACCCAGTGATCCGATTTTGAAAACAAACATATATTCATGTTTCCCACGGTCTGAAAACACCCAAAGTTATTCAATTTTCAAACACGAACTTTCCCTAGAAAGTTAATCAAAAGCTCTTTTTTATAACTGGACTCAATTCAGGCAGAAAATGTAATTTTTGAAACAATGCTCAGATTTGGAAAGAAACACATATTCTTGTTCCTCATAGTCTGAAAAGCACAAAAACACATTCAATTTTCAAGTACGAACTTTCCCTGAGGATATAAACCAATCGGAATCTCACAATTGGCAATAGGACTCAATTCAGACAGAAAATGTAACTTTTCACACACTCCTCAGATTTGCAAAAGAAACACATATTCTTGTTCCTCACAGTCTGAAAAGTACAAAAACACATTCAATTTTGAAGTACGAACTTTCCCTGAGGAGATAAACCAATCGGTATCTCACAATTGGCAATAGGACTCAATTCAGACAGAAAATGTAACTTTTCACACACTGCTCAGATTGGCAAAAGAAACACATATTCTTGTTCCTCACAGTCTGAAAAGCAAAAAAACACATTCAATTTTCAAGTACGAACTTTCCCTGAGGAGATAAACCAATCGGTATCTCACAATTGGCAATAGGACTCAATTCAGACAGAAAATGTAACTTTTCATACACTGCTCAGATTTGCAAAAGAAACACATATTCTTGTTCCTCACAGTCTGAAAAGCACAAAAACACATTCAATTTTCAAGTACGAACCTTCCCTGAGGAGATAAACCAATCTGTATCTCACAATTGGCAATAGGACTCAATTCAGACAGAAAATGTAACTTTTCACACACTCCTCAGATTTGCAAAAGAAACACATATTCTTGTTCCTCACAGTCTGAAAAGTACAAAAACACATTCAATTTTGAAGTACGAACTTTCCCTGAGGAGATAAACCAATCGGTATCTCACAATTGGCAATAGGACTCAATTCAGACAGAAAATGTAACTTTTCACACACTGCTCAGATTGGCAAAAGAAACACATATTCTTGTTCCTCACAGTCTGAAAAGCAAAAAAACACATTCAATTTTCAAGTACGAACTTTCCCTGAGGAGATAAACCAATCGGTATCTCACAATTGGCAATAGGACTCAATTCAGACAGAAAATGTAACTTTTCATACACTGCTCAGATTTGCAAAAGAAACACATATTCTTGTTCCTCACAGTCTGAAAAGCACAAAAACACATTCAATTTTCAAGTACGAACCTTCCCTGAGGAGATAAACCAATCTGTATCTCACAATCGGCAATAGGACACAATTCAGAAAGAAAATGTATCTTTAGACACAGTGATCTGATTTACAAAAGAAACACATATTCATGTTTCCCACGGTCTGAGAAAGCCAAAACACATTCAATTTTCAAACACAAACTTTCCCTAAAAAGTTAGACCAATGCTGTTTTTTATAACTGGACTCAATTCAGACAGAAAATGTAACTTTTGAAACCCTGCTCAGATTTGGAAAAGAAACACATATTCTTTTTCCTCACAGTCTGAAAAGCACGAAAACACATTCACTTTTCAAGTACGAACTTTCCTTGAGGAGATAAACCAATCTGTATCTTACAATTGGCAATAGGACTCAATTAAGTTAGAAAACGTAACTTTAAACCCAGTGATCTGATTTTGAAAACAAACATATATTCATGTTTCCCACGGTCTGAAAACACCCAAAGTTATTCAATTTTCAAACACGAACTTTCCCTAGAAAGTTAATCAAAAGCTCTTTTTTATAACTGGACTCAATTCAGGCAGAAAATGTAATTTTTGAAACAATGCTCAGATTTGGAAAGAATCACATATTCTTGTTCCTCACAGTCTGAAAATCAAAAAAACACATTCAATTTTCAAGTACGAACTTTCCCTGAGGAGATAAACCAATCTGTATCTCACAATTGCCAATAGGACTCAATTCAGACAGAAAATGTATCTTTAGACACAGTGATCTGATTTACAAAAGAAGCACATATTCTTGTTCCTCATAGTCTGAAAAGCAGAAAAATACATTGAATTTTCAAGTACGAACTTTCCCTGAGGAGATAAACCAATCTGTATCTCACAATTGGCAATAGGACTCAATTCAGAAAGAAAATGTCTCTTTAGACACAGTGATCTGATTTACAAAAGAAACACATAGTCATGTTTCCCACGGTCTGAGAAAGCCAAAACACATTCAATTTTCAAACACAAACTTTCCCTAGAAAGTTCGACCAGTGCTGTTTTTTATAACTGGACTCAATTCAGACAGAAAATGTAACTTTTTAAACACTGCTCAGATTTGGAAAAGAAACACATATTCTTGTTCCTCGCAGTCTGAAAAGTACAAAAAGACATTCAATTTTCAAGTACGAACTTTCCCTGAGGAGATAAACCAATCGGTATCTCACAATTGGCAATAGGACTCAATTCAGACAGAAAATGTAACTTTTCATACACTGCTCAGATTTGCAAAAGAAACACATATTCTTGTTCCTCACAGTCAGAAAAGCACAAAAACACATTCAATTTTCAAGTACGAACTTTCCTTGAGGAGATAAACCAATCTGTATCTCACAATTGGCAATAGGACTCAATTCAGACAGAAAATGTATCTTTAGACACAGTGATCTGATTTACAAAAGAAGCACATATTCTTGTTCCTCACAGTCTGAAAAGCACGAAAACACATTCACTTTTCAAGTACGAACTTTCCTTGAGGAGATAAACCAATCGGTATCTCACAATTGGCAATAGGACTCAATTCAGACAGAAAATGTAACTTTTCATACACTGCTCAGATTTGCAAAAGAAACACATATTCTTGTTCCTCACAGTCTGAAAAGCACAAAAACACATTCAATTTTCAAGTACGAACCTTCCCTGAGGAGATAAACCAATCTGTATCTCACAATCGGAAATAGGACACAATTCAGAAAGAAAATGTATCTTTAGACACAGTGATCTGATTTACAAAAGAAACACATATTCATGTTTCCCACGGTCTGAGAAAGCCAAAACACATTCAATTTTCAAACACAAACTTTCCCTAAAAAGTTGGACCAATGCTGTTTTTTATAACTGGACTCAATTCAGACAGAAAATGTAACTTTTGAAACCCTCCTCAGATTTGGAAAAGAAACACATATTCTTTTTCCTCACAGTCTGAAAAGTACAAAAACACATTCAATTTTCAAGTACGAACTTTCCCTGAGGAGATAAACCAATCTGTATCTCACAATTGGCAATAGGACTCAATTCAGACAGAAAATGTATCTTTAGACCCAGTGATCTGATTTACAAAAGAAGCACATATTCTTGTTCCTCACAGTCTGAAAAGCACGAAAACACATTCACTTTTCAAGTACGAACTTTCCTTGAGGAGATAAACCAATCTATATCTTACAATTGGCAATAGGACACAATTCAGAAAAAAAATGTATCTTTAGACACAGTGATCTGATTTACAAAAGAAACACATATTCATGTTTCCCACAGTCTGAGAAAGCCAAAACACATTCAATTTTCAAACACAAACTTTCCCTAAAAAGTTAGACCAATGCTGTTTTTTATAACTGGACTCAATTCAGGTAAAAAATATAACTTTTGAAACACTGCTCAGATTTGGAAAAGAAACACATATTCTTGTTCCTCACAGTCTGAAAAGTACAAAAAAACATTCAATTTTCAAATCCGAACTTTCCCTGAGGAGATAAACCAATCGGTATCTCACAATTGGCAATAGGACTCAATTCAGACAGAAAATGTAACTTTTCACACACTGCTCAGATTGGCAAAAGAAACACATATTCTTGTTCCTCACAGTCTGAAAAGCAAAAAAACACATTCAATTTTCAAGTACGAACTTTCCCTGAGGAGATAAACCAATCGGTATCTCACAATTGGCAATAGGACTCAATTCAGACAGAAAATGTAACTTTTCATACACTGCTCAGATTTGCAAAAGAAACACATATTCTTGTTCCTCACAGTCTGAAAAGCACAAAAACACATTCAATTTTCAAGTACGAACCTTCCCTGAGGAGATAAACCAATCTGTATCTCACAATCGGAAATAGGACACAATTCAGAAAGAAAATGTATCTTTAGACACAGTGATCTGATTTACAAAAGAAACACATATTCATGTTTCCCACGGTCTGAGAAAGCCAAAACACATTCAATTTTCAAACACAAACTTTCCCTAAAAAGTTGGACCAATGCTGTTTTTTATAACTGGACTCAATTCAGACAGAAAATGTAACTTTTGAAACCCTGCTCAGATTTGGAAAAGAAACACATATTCTTTTTCCTCACAGTCTGAAAAGTACAAAAACACATTCAATTTTCAAGTACGAACTTTCCCTGAGGAGATAAACCAATCTGTATCTCACAATTGGCAATAGGACTCAATTCAGACAGAAAATGTATCTTTAGACACAGTGATCTGATTTACAAAAGAAGCACATATTCTTGTTCCTCACAGTCTGAAAAGTACAAAAACAAATTCAATTTTCAAGTACGAACTTTCCCTGAGGAGATAAACCAATCTGTATCTCACAATTGCCAATAGGACTCAATTCAGACAGAAAATGTATCTTTAGACACAGTGATCTGATTTACAAAAGAAGCACATATTCTTGTTCCTCACAGTCTGAAAAGCACAAAAACACATTCAATTTTCAAGTACGAACCTTCCCTGAGGAGATAAACCAATCTATATCTTACAATTGGCAATAGGACTCAATTCAGACAGAAAATGTATCTTTAGACACAGTGATCTGATTTACAAAAGAAACACATATTCATGTTTCCCACGGTCTGAGAAAGCCAAAACACATTCAATTTTCAAACACAAACTTTCCCTAAAAAGTTAGACCAATGCTGTTTTTTATAACTGGACTCAATTCAGACAGAAAATATAACTTTTGAAACACTGCTCAGATTGGGAAAAGAAACACATATTCTTGTTCCTCACAGTCTGAAAAGTAGAAAAACACATTCAATTTTCAAATACGAACTTTCCCTGAGGAGATAAACCAATCGGTATCTCACAATTGGCAATAGGACTCAATTCAGACAGAAAATGTAACTTTTCACACACTGCTCAGATTTGCAAAAGAAACACATATTCTTGTTCCTCACAGTCTGAAAAGCAAAAAAACACATTCAATTTTCAAGTACGAACTTTCCCTGAGGAGATAAACCAATCGGTATCTCACAATTGGCAATAGGACTCAATTCAGACAGAAAATGTAACTTTTCATACACTGCTCAGATTTGCAAAAGAAACACATATTCTTGTTCCTCACAGTCTGAAAAGCACAAAAACACATTCAATTTTCAAGTACGAACCTTCCCTGAGGAGATAAACCAATCTGTATCTCACAATCGGAAATAGGACACAATTCAGAAAGAAAATGTATCTTTAGACACAGTGATCTGATTTACAAAAGAAACACATATTCATGTTTCCCACGGTCTGAGAAAGCCAAAACACATTCAATTTTCAAACACAAACTTTCCCTAAAAAGTTGGACCAATGCTGTTTTTTATAACTGGACTCAATTCAGACAGAAAATGTAACTTTTGAAACCCTGCTCAGATTTGGAAAAGAAACACATATTCTTGTTCCTCACAGTCTGAAAAGTACAAAAACACATTCAATTTTCAAGTACGAACTTTCCCTGAGGAGATAAACCAATCTGTATCTCACAATTGGCAATAGGACTCAATTCAGACAGAAAATGTATCTTTAGACACAGTGATCTGATTTACAAAAGAAGCACATATTCTTGTTCCTCACAGTCTGAAAAGCACGAAAACACATTCACTTTTCAAGTACGAACTTTCCTTGAGGAGATAAACCAATCTATATCTTACAATTGGCAATAGGACTCAATTAAGTTAGAAAACGTAACTTTAAACCCAGTGATCCGATTTTGAAAACAAACATATATTCATGTTTCCCACGGTCTGAAAACACCCAAAGTTATTCAATTTTCAAACACGAACTTTCCCTAGAAAGTTAATCATAAGCTCTTTTTTATAACTGGACTCAATTCAGGCAGAAAATGTAATTTTTGAAACAATGCTCAGATTTGGAAAGAAACACATATTCTTGTTCCTCATAGTCTGAAAAGCACAAAAACACATTCAATTTTCAAGTACGAACTTTCCCTGAGGAGATAAACCAATCGGTATCTCACAATTGGCAATAGGACTCAATTCAGACAGAAAATGTAACTTTTCACACACTCCTCAGATTTGCAAAAGAAACACATATTCTTGTTCCTCACAGTCTGAAAAGTACAAAAACACATTCAATTTTGAAGTACGAACTTTCCCTGAGGAGATAAACCAATCGGTATCTCACAATTGGCAATAGGACTCAATTCAGACAGAAAATGTAACTTTTCACACACTGCTCAGATTGGCAAAAGAAACACATATTCTTGTTCCTCACAGTCTGAAAAGCAAAAAAACACATTCAATTTTCAAGTACGAACTTTCCCTGAGGAGATAAACCAATCGGTATCTCACAATTGGCAATAGGACTCAATTCAGACAGAAAATGTAACTTTTCATACACTGCTCAGATTTGCAAAAGAAACACATATTCTTGTTCCTCACAGTCTGAAAAGCACAAAAACACATTCAATTTTCAAGTACGAACCTTCCCTGAGGAGATAAACCAATCTGTATCTCACAATCGGCAATAGGACACAATTCAGAAAGAAAATGTATCTTTAGACACAGTGATCTGATTTACAAAAGAAACACATATTCATGTTTCCCACGGTCTGAGAAAGCCAAAACACATTCAATTTTCAAACACAAACTTTCCCTAAAAAGTTAGACCAATGCTGTTTTTTATAACTGGACTCAATTCAGACAGAAAATGTAACTTTTGAAACCCTGCTCAGATTTGGAAAAGAAACACATATTCTTTTTCCTCACAGTCTGAAAAGCACGAAAACACATTCACTTTTCAAGTACGAACTTTCCTTGAGGAGATAAACCAATCTGTATCTTACAATTGGCAATAGGACTCAATTAAGTTAGAAAACGTAACTTTAAACCCAGTGATCTGATTTTGAAAACAAACATATATTCATGTTTCCCACGGTCTGAAAACACCCAAAGTTATTCAATTTTCAAACACGAACTTTCCCTAGAAAGTTAATCAAAAGCTCTTTTTTATAACTGGACTCAATTCAGGCAGAAAATGTAACTTTTCATACACTGCTCAGATTTGCAAAAGAAACACATATTCTTGTTCCTCACAGTCTGAAAAGCACAAAAACACATTCAATTTTCAAGTACGAACCTTCCCTGAGGAGATAAACCAATCTGTATCTCAAAATTGGAAATAGGACACAATTCAGAAAGAAAATGTATCTTTAGACACAGTGATCTGATTTACAAAAGAAACACATATTCATGTTTCCCACGGTCTGAGAAAGCCAAAACACATTCAATTTTCAAACACAAACTTTCCCTAAAAAGTTAGACCAATGCTGTTTTTTATAACTGGACTCAATTCAGACAGAAAATATAACTTTTGAAACACTGCTCAGATTGGGAAAAGAAACACATATTCTTGTTCCTCACAGTCTGAAAAGTAGAAAAACACATTCAATTTTCAAATACGAACTTTCCCTGAGGAGATAAACCAATCGGTATCTCACAATTGGCAATAGGACTCAATTCAGACAGAAAATGTAACTTTTCACACACTGCTCAGATTTGCAAAAGAAACACATATTCTTGTTCCTCACAGTCTGAAAAGCAAAAAAACACATTCAATTTTCAAGTACGAACTTTCCCTGAGGAGATAAACCAATCGGTATCTCACAATTGGCAATAGGACTCAATTCAGACAGAAAATGTAACTTTTCATACACTGCTCAGATTTGCAAAAGAAACACATATTCTTGTTCCTCACAGTCTGAAAAGCACAAAAACACATTCAATTTTCAAGTACGAACCTTCCCTGAGGAGATAAACCAATCTGTATCTCACAATCGGAAATAGGACACAATTCAGAAAGAAAATGTATCTTTAGACACAGTGATCTGATTTACAAAAGAAACACATATTCATGTTTCCCACGGTCTGAGAAAGCCAAAACACATTCAATTTTCAAACACAAACTTTCCCTAAAAAGTTGGACCAATGCTGTTTTTTATAACTGGACTCAATTCAGACAGAAAATGTAACTTTTGAAACCCTGCTCAGATTTGGAAAAGAAACACATATTCTTGTTCCTCACAGTCTGAAAAGTACAAAAACACATTCAATTTTCAAGTACGAACTTTCCCTGAGGAGATAAACCAATCTGTATCTCACAATTGGCAATAGGACTCAATTCAGACAGAAAATGTATCTTTAGACACAGTGATCTGATTTACAAAAGAAGCACATATTCTTGTTCCTCACAGTCTGAAAAGCACGAAAACACATTCACTTTTCAAGTACGAACTTTCCTTGAGGAGATAAACCAATCTATATCTTACAATTGGCAATAGGACTCAATTAAGTTAGAAAACGTAACTTTAAACCCAGTGATCCGATTTTGAAAACAAACATATATTCATGTTTCCCACGGTCTGAAAACACCCAAAGTTATTCAATTTTCAAACACGAACTTTCCCTAGAAAGTTAATCAAAAGCTCTTTTTTATAACTGGACTCAATTCAGGCAGAAAATGTAATTTTTGAAACAATGCTCAGATTTGGAAAGAAACACATATTCTTGTTCCTCATAGTCTGAAAAGCACAAAAACACATTCAATTTTCAAGTACGAACTTTCCCTGAGGATATAAACCAATCGGAATCTCACAATTGGCAATAGGACTCAATTCAGACAGAAAATGTAACTTTTCACACACTCCTCAGATTTGCAAAAGAAACACATATTCTTGTTCCTCACAGTCTGAAAAGTACAAAAACACATTCAATTTTGAAGTACGAACTTTCCCTGAGGAGATAAACCAATCGGTATCTCACAATTGGCAATAGGACTCAATTCAGACAGAAAATGTAACTTTTCACACACTGCTCAGATTGGCAAAAGAAACACATATTCTTGTTCCTCACAGTCTGAAAAGCAAAAAAACACATTCAATTTTCAAGTACGAACTTTCCCTGAGGAGATAAACCAATCGGTATCTCACAATTGGCAATAGGACTCAATTCAGACAGAAAATGTAACTTTTCATACACTGCTCAGATTTGCAAAAGAAACACATATTCTTGTTCCTCACAGTCTGAAAAGCACAAAAACACATTCAATTTTCAAGTACGAACCTTCCCTGAGGAGATAAACCAATCTGTATCTCACAATTGGCAATAGGACTCAATTCAGACAGAAAATGTAACTTTTCACACACTCCTCAGATTTGCAAAAGAAACACATATTCTTGTTCCTCACAGTCTGAAAAGTACAAAAACACATTCAATTTTGAAGTACGAACTTTCCCTGAGGAGATAAACCAATCGGTATCTCACAATTGGCAATAGGACTCAATTCAGACAGAAAATGTAACTTTTCACACACTGCTCAGATTGGCAAAAGAAACACATATTCTTGTTCCTCACAGTCTGAAAAGCAAAAAAACACATTCAATTTTCAAGTACGAACTTTCCCTGAGGAGATAAACCAATCGGTATCTCACAATTGGCAATAGGACTCAATTCAGACAGAAAATGTAACTTTTCATACACTGCTCAGATTTGCAAAAGAAACACATATTCTTGTTCCTCACAGTCTGAAAAGCACAAAAACACATTCAATTTTCAAGTACGAACCTTCCCTGAGGAGATAAACCAATCTGTATCTCACAATCGGCAATAGGACACAATTCAGAAAGAAAATGTATCTTTAGACACAGTGATCTGATTTACAAAAGAAACACATATTCATGTTTCCCACGGTCTGAGAAAGCCAAAACACATTCAATTTTCAAACACAAACTTTCCCTAAAAAGTTAGACCAATGCTGTTTTTTATAACTGGACTCAATTCAGACAGAAAATGTAACTTTTGAAACCCTGCTCAGATTTGGAAAAGAAACACATATTCTTTTTCCTCACAGTCTGAAAAGCACGAAACCACATTCACTTTTCAAGTACGAACTTTCCTTGAGGAGATAAACCAATCTGTATCTTACAATTGGCAATAGGACTCAATTAAGTTAGAAAACGTAACTTTAAACCCAGTGATCTGATTTTGAAAACAAACATATATTCATGTTTCCCACGGTCTGAAAACACCCAAAGTTATTCAATTTTCAAACACGAACTTTCCCTAGAAAGTTAATCAAAAGCTCTTTTTTATAACTGGACTCAATTCAGGCAGAAAATGTAATTTTTGAAACAATGCTCAGATTTGGAAAGAATCACATATTCTTGTTCCTCACAGTCTGAAAATCAAAAAAACACATTCAATTTTCAAGTACGAACTTTCCCTGAGGAGATAAACCAATCTGTATCTCACAATTGCCAATAGGACTCAATTCAGACAGAAAATGTATCTTTAGACACAGTGATCTGATTTACAAAAGAAGCACATATTCTTGTTCCTCATAGTCTGAAAAGCAGAAAAATACATTGAATTTTCAAGTACGAACTTTCCCTGAGGAGGTAAACCAATCTGTATCTCACAATTGGCAATAGGACTCAATTCAGAAAGAAAATGTCTCTTTAGACACAGTGATCTGATTTACAAAAGAAACACATAGTCATGTTTCCCACGGTCTGAGAAAGCCAAAACACATTCAATTTTCAAACACAAACTTTCCCTAGAAAGTTCGACCAGTGCTGTTTTTTATAACTGGACTCAATTCAGACAGAAAATGTAACTTTTTAAACACTGCTCAGATTTGGAAAAGAAACACATATTCTTGTTCCTCGCAGTCTGAAAAGTACAAAAAGACATTCAATTTTCAAGTACGAACTTTCCCTGAGGAGATAAACCAATCGGTATCTCACAATTGGCAATAGGACTCAATTCAGACAGAAAATGTAACTTTTCATACACTGCTCAGATTTGCAAAAGAAACACATATTCTTGTTCCTCACAGTCAGAAAAGCACAAAAACACATTCAATTTTCAAGTACGAACTTTCCTTGAGGAGATAAACCAATCTGTATCTCACAATTGGCAATAGGACTCAATTCAGACAGAAAATGTATCTTTAGACACAGTGATCTGATTTACAAAAGAAGCACATATTCTTGTTCCTCACAGTCTGAAAAGCACGAAAACACATTCACTTTTCAAGTACGAACTTTCCTTGAGGAGATAAACCAATCTATATCTTACAATTGGCAATAGGACACAATTCAGAAAAAAAATGTATCTTTAGACACAGTGATCTGATTTACAAAAGAAACACATATTCATGTTTCCCACAGTCTGAGAAAGCCAAAACACATTCAATTTTCAAACACAAACTTTCCCTAAAAAGTTAGACCAATGCTGTTTTTTATAACTGGACTCAATTCAGGTAAAAAATATAACTTTTGAAACACTGCTCAGATTTGGAAAAGAAACACATATTCTTGTTCCTCACAGTCTGAAAAGTACAAAAACACATTCAATTTTCAAATACGAACTTTCCCTGAGGAGATAAACCAATCGGTATCTCACAATTGGCAATAGGACTCAATTCAGACAGAAAATGTAACTTTTCACACACTGCTCAGATTGGCAAAAGAAACACATATTCTTGTTCCTCACAGTCTGAAAAGCAAAAAAACACATTCAATTTTCAAGTACGAACTTTCCCTGAGGAGATAAACCAATCGGTATCTCACAATTGGCAATAGGACTCAATTCAGACAGAAAATGTAACTTTTCATACACTGCTCAGATTTGCAAAAGAAACACATATTCTTGTTCCTCACAGTCTGAAAAGCACAAAAACACATTCAATTTTCAAGTACGAACCTTCCCTGAGGAGATAAACCAATCTGTATCTCACAATCGGAAATAGGACACAATTCAGAAAGAAAATGTATCTTTAGACACAGTGATCTGATTTACAAAAGAAACACATATTCATGTTTCCCACGGTCTGAGAAAGCCAAAACACATTCAATTTTCAAACACAAACTTTCCCTAAAAAGTTGGACCAATGCTGTTTTTTATAACTGGACTCAATTCAGACAGAAAATGTAACTTTTGAAACCCTGCTCAGATTTGGAAAAGAAACACATATTCTTTTTCCTCACAGTCTGAAAAGTACAAAAACACATTCAATTTTCAAGTACGAACTTTCCCTGAGGAGATAAACCAATCTGTATCTCACAATTGGCAATAGGACTCAATTCAGACAGAAAATGTATCTTTAGACCCAGTGATCTGATTTACAAAAGAAGCACATATTCTTGTTCCTCACAGTCTGAAAAGCACGAAAACACATTCACTTTTCAAGTACGAACTTTCCTTGAGGAGATAAACCAATCTATATCTTACAATTGGCAATAGGACACAATTCAGAAAAAAAATGTATCTTTAGACACAGTGATCTGATTTACAAAAGAAACACATATTCATGTTTCCCACAGTCTGAGAAAGCCAAAACACATTCAATTTTCAAACACAAACTTTCCCTAAAAAGTTAGACCAATGCTGTTTTTTATAACTGGACTCAATTCAGGTAAAAAATATAACTTTTGAAACACTGCTCAGATTTGGAAAAGAAACACATATTCTTGTTCCTCACAGTCTGAAAAGTACAAAAAAACATTCAATTTTCAAATCCGAACTTTCCCTGAGGAGATAAACCAATCGGTATCTCACAATTGGCAATAGGACTCAATTCAGACAGAAAATGTAACTTTTCACACACTGCTCAGATTGGCAAAAGAAACACATATTCTTGTTCCTCACAGTCTGAAAAGCAAAAAAACACATTCAATTTTCAAGTACGAACTTTCCCTGAGGAGATAAACCAATCGGTATCTCACAATTGGCAATAGGACTCAATTCAGACAGAAAATGTAACTTTTCATACACTGCTCAGATTTGCAAAAGAAACACATATTCTTGTTCCTCACAGTCTGAAAAGCACAAAAACACATTCAATTTTCAAGTACGAACCTTCCCTGAGGAGATAAACCAATCTGTATCTCACAATCGGAAATAGGACACAATTCAGAAAGAAAATGTATCTTTAGACACAGTGATCTGATTTACAAAAGAAACACATATTCATGTTTCCCACGGTCTGAGAAAGCCAAAACACATTCAATTTTCAAACACAAACTTTCCCTAAAAAGTTGGACCAATGCTGTTTTTTATAACTGGACTCAATTCAGACAGAAAATGTAACTTTTGAAACCCTGCTCAGATTTGGAAAAGAAACACATATTCTTTTTCCTCACAGTCTGAAAAGTACAAAAACACATTCAATTTTCAAGTACGAACTTTCCCTGAGGAGATAAACCAATCTGTATCTCACAATTGGCAATAGGACTCAATTCAGACAGAAAATGTATCTTTAGACACAGTGATCTGATTTACAAAAGAAGCACATATTCTTGTTCCTCACAGTCTGAAAAGTACAAAAACAAATTCAATTTTCAAGTACGAACTTTCCCTGAGGAGATAAACCAATCTGTATCTCACAATTGCCAATAGGACTCAATTCAGACAGAAAATGTATCTTTAGACACAGTGATCTGATTTACAAAAGAAGCACATATTCTTGTTCCTCACAGTCTGAAAAGCACAAAAACACATTCAATTTTCAAGTACGAACCTTCCCTGAGGAGATAAACCAATCTATATCTTACAATTGGCAATAGGACTCAATTAAGTTAGAAAACGTAACTTTAAACCCAGTGATCCGATTTTGAAAACAAACATATATTCATGTTTCCCACGGTCTGAAAACACCCAAAGTTATTCAATTTTCAAACACGAACTTTCCCTAGAAAGTTAATCAAAAGCTCTTTTTTATAACTGGACTCAATTCAGGCAGAAAATGTAATTTTTGAAACAATGCTCAGATTTGGAAAGAAACACATATTCTTGTTCCTCATAGTCTGAAAAGCACAAAAACACATTCAATTTTCAAGTACGAACTTTCCCTGAGGAGATAAACCAATCTGTATCTCACAATTGGCAATAGGACTCAATTCAGAAAGAAAATGTAACTTTTCACACACTCCTCAGATTTGCAAAAGAAACACATATTCTTGTTCCTCACAGTCTGAAAAACAAAAGAACACATTCAATTTTCAAGTATGAACTTTCCCTGAGGAGATAAACCAATGTGTATCTCACAATCGGCAATAGGACTCAATTCAGAAAGAAAATGTATCTTTAGACACAGTGATCTGATTTACAAAAGAAACACATATTCATGTTTCCCACGGTCTGAGAAAGCCAAAACACATTCAATTTTCAAACACAAACTTTCCCTAAAAAGTTAGACCAATGCTGTTTTTTATAACTGGACTCAATTCAGACAGAAAATGTAACTTTTGAAACCCTGCTCAGATTTGGAAAAGAAACACATATTCCTTTTCCTCACAGTCTGAAAAGCACGAAAACACATTCACTTTTCAAGTACGAACTTTCCTTGAGGAGATAAACCAATCTGTATCTCACAATTGGTAATAGGACTCAATTCAGACAGAAAATGTAACTTTTCACACACTGCTCAGATTTGCAAAAGAAACACATATTCTTGTTCCTCACAGTCTGAAAAGCAAAAAAACACATTCAATTTTCAAGTACGAACTTTCCCTGAGGAGATAAACCAATCGGTATCTCACAATTGGCAATAGGACTCAATTCAGACAGAAAATGTAACTTTTCATACACTGCTCAGATTTGCAAAAGAAACACATATTCTTGTTCCTCACAGTCTGAAAAGCACAAAAACACATTCAATTTTCAAGTACGAACCTTCCCTGAGGAGATAAACCAATCTGTATCTCAAAATTGGAAATAGGACACAATTCAGAAAGAAAATGTATCTTTAGACACAGTGATCTGATTTACAAAAGAAACACATATTCATGTTTCCCACGGTCTGAGAAAGCCAAAACACATTCAATTTTCAAACACAAACTTTCCCTAAAAAGTTAGACCAATGCTGTTTTTTATAACTGGACTCAATTCAGACAGAAAATATAACTTTTGAAACACTGCTCAGATTTGGAAAAGAAACACATATTCTTGTTCCTCACAGTCTGAAAAGTAGAAAAACACATTCAATTTTCAAATACGAACTTTCCCTGAGGAGATAAACCAATCGGTATCTCACAATTGGCATTAGGACTCAATTCAGACAGAAAATGTAACTTTTCACACACTGCTCAGATTTGCAAAAGAAACACATATTCTTGTTCCTCACAGTCTGAAAAGCAAAAAAACACATTCAATTTTCAAGTACGAACTTTCCCTGAGGAGATAAACCAATCGGTATCTCACAATTGGCAATAGGACTCAATTCAGACAGAAAATTTAACTTTTCATACACTGCTCAGATTTGCAAAAGAAACACATATTCTTGTTCCTCACAGTCTGAAAAGCACAAAAACACATTCAATTTTCAAGTACGAACCTTCCCTGAGGAGATAAACCAATCTTTATCTCACAATCGGAAATAGGACACAATTCAGAAAGAAAATGTATCTTTAGACACAGTGATCTGATTTACAAAAGAAACACATATTCATGTTTCCCACGGTCTGAGAAAGCCAAAACACATTCAATTTTCAAACACAAACTTTCCCTAAAAAGTTGGACCAATGCTGTTTTTTATAACTGGACTCAATTCAGACAGAAAATGTAACTTTTGAAACCCTGCTCAGATTTGGAAAAGAAACACATATTCTTTTTCCTCACAGTCTGAAAAGTACAAAAACACATTCAACTTTCAAGTACGAACTTTCCCTGAGGAGATAAACCAATCTGTATCTCACAATTGGCAATAGGACTCAATTCAGACAGAAAATGTATCTTTAGACACAGTGATCTGATTTACAAAAGAAGCACATATCCTTGTTCCTCACAGTCTGAAAAGCACGAAAACACATTCACTTTTCAAGTACGAACTTTCCTTGAGGAGATAAACCAATCTATATCTTACAATTGGCAATAGGACTCAATTAAGTTAGAAAACGTAACTTTAAACCCAGTGATCCGATTTTGAAAACAAACATATATTCATGTTTCCCACGGTCTGAAAACACCCAAAGTTATTCAATTTTCAAACACGAACTTTCCCTAGAAAGTTAACCAAAAGCTCTTTTTTATAACTGGACTCAATTCAGGCAGAAAATGTAATTTTTATAACAATGCTCAGATTTGGAAAGAAACACATATTCTTGTTCCTCACAGTCTGAAAAGTACAAAAACAAATTCAATTTTCAAGTACGAACTTTCCCTGAGGAGATAAACCAAACGGTATCTCACAATTGCCAATAGGACTCAATTCAGACAGAAAATGTATCTTTAGACACAGTGATCTGATTTACAAAAGAAGCACATATTCTTGTTCCTCACAGTCTGAAAAGCACAAAAACACATTCAATTTTCAAGTACGAACCTTCCCTGAGGAGATGAACCAATCTATATCTTACAATTGGCAATAGGACTCAATTAAGTTAGAAAACGTAACTTTAAACCCAGTGATCCGATTTTGAAAACAAACATATATTCATGTTTCCCACGGTCTGAAAACACCCAAAGTTATTCAATTTTCAAACACGAACTTTCCCTAGAAAGTAAATCAAAAGCTCTTTTTTATAACTGGACTCAATTCAGGCAGAAAATGTAATTTTTGAAACAATGCTCAGATTTGGAAAGAAGCACATATTCTTGTTCCTCATAGTCTGAAAAGCACAAAAACACATTCAATTTTCAAGTACGAACTTTCCCTGAGGATATAAACCAATCGGAATCTCACAATTGGCAATAGGACTCAATTCAGAAAGAAAATGTAACTTTTCACACACTTCTCAGATTTGCAAAAGAAACACATATTCTTGTTCCTCACAGTCTGAAAAACAAAAGAACACATTCAATTTACAAGTACGAACCTTCCCTGAGGAGATAAACCAATGTGTATCTCACAATCGGCAATAGGACACAATTCAGAAAGAAAATGTATCTTTAGACACAGTGATCTGATTTACAAAAGAAACACATATTCATGTTTCCCACGGTCTGAGAAAGCCAAAACACATTCAATTTTCAAAAACAAACTTTCCCTAAAAAGTTAGACCAATGCTGTTTTTTATAACTGGACTCAATTCAGGCAGAAAATATAACTTTTGAAACACTGCTCAGATTTGCAAAAGAAACACATATTCTTGTTCCTCACAGTCTGAAAAGCAAAAAAACACATTCAATTTTCAAGTATGAACTTTCCCTGAGGAGATAAACCAATCGGTATCTCACAATTGGCAATAGGACTCAATCAGACAGAAAATGTAACTTTTCACACACTGCTCAGATTTGCAAAAGAAACACATATTCTTGTTCCTCACAGTCTGAAAACCAAAAAAACACATTCAATTTTCAAGTATGAACTTTCCTTGAGGATATAAACCAATCGGTATCTCACAATTGGCAATAGGACTCAATCAGACAGAAAATGTAACTTTTCACACACTGCTCAGATTTGCAAAAGAAACACATATTCTTGTTCCTCACAGTCTGAAAAGTACAAAAACAAATTCAATTTTCAAGTACGAACTTTCCCTGAGGAGATAAACCAAACGGTATCTCACAATTGCCAATAGGACTCAATTCAGACAGAAAATGTATCTTTAGACACAGTGATCTGATTTACAAAAGAAGCACATATTCTTGTTCCTCACAGTCTGAAAAGCACAAAAACACATTCAATTTTCAAGTACGAACCTTCCCTGAGGAGATGAACCAATCTATATCTTACAATTGGCAATAGGACTCAATTAAGTTAGAAAACGTAACTTTAAACCCAGTGATCCGATTTTGAAAACAAACATATATTCATGTTTCCCACGGTCTGAAAACACCCAAAGTTATTCAATTTTCAAACACGAACTTTCCCTAGAAAGTAAATCAAAAGCTCTTTTTTATAACTGGACTCAATTCAGGCAGAAAATGTAATTTTTGAAACAATGCTCAGATTTGGAAAGAAGCACATATTCTTGTTCCTCATAGTCTGAAAAGCACAAAAACACATTCAATTTTCAAGTACGAACTTTCCCTGAGGAGATAAACCAATGTGTATCTCACAATTGGCAATAGGACTCAATTCAGAAAGAAAATGTAACTTTTCACACACTTCTCAGATTTGCAAAAGAAACACATATTCTTGTTCCTCACAGTCTGAAAAACAAAAGAACACATTCAATTTACAAGTACGAACCTTCCCTGAGGAGATAAACCAATGTGTATCTCACAATCGGCAATAGGACACAATTCAGAAAGAAAATGTATCTTTAGACACAGTGATCTGATTTACAAAAGAAACACATATTCATGTTTCCCACGGTCTGAGAAAGCCAAAACACATTCAATTTTCAAAAACAAACTTTCCCTAAAAAGTTAGACCAATGCTGTTTTTTATAACTGGACTCAATTCAGGCAGAAAATATAACTTTTGAAACACTGCTCAGATTTGCAAAAGAAACACATATTCTTGTTCCTCACAGTCTGAAAAGCAAAAAAACACATTCAATTTTCAAGTATGAACTTTCCCTGAGGAGATAAACCAATCGGTATCTCACAATTGGCAATAGGACTCAATCAGACAGAAAATGTAACTTTTCACACACTGCTCAGATTTGCAAAAGAAACACATATTCTTGTTCCTCACAGTCTGAAAACCAAAAAAACACATTCAATTTTCAAGTATGAACTTTCCTTGAGGATATAAACCAATCGGTATCTCACAATTGGCAATAGGACTCAATCAGACAGAAAATGTAACTTTTCACACACTGCTCAGATTTGCAAAAGAAACACATATTCTTGTTCCTCACAGTCTGAAAAGCAAAAAAACACATTCAATTTTCAAGTATGAACTACCCTGAGGAGATAAACCAATCGGTATCTCACAATTGGCAATAGGACTCAATCAGACAGAAAATGTAACTTTTCACACACTGCTCAGATTTGCAAAAGAAACACATATTCTTGTTCCTCACAGTCTGAAAAGCAAAAAAACACATTCAATTTTCAAGTATGAACTTTCCCTGAGGATATAAACCAATCGGTATCTCACAATTGGCAATAGGACTCAATCAGACAGAAAATGTAACTTTTCACACACTGCTCAGATTTGCAAAAGAAACACATATTCTTGTTCCTCACAGTCTGAAAAGCAAAAAAACACATTCAATTTTCAAGTATGAACTTTCCCTGAGGATATAAACCAATCGGTATCTCACAATTGGCAATAGGACTCAATTCAGACAGAAAATGTAACTTTTCATACACTGCTCAGATTTGCAAAAGAAACACATATTCTTGTTCCTCACAGTCTGAAAAGCAAAAAAACACATTCAATTTTCAAGTACGAACTTTCCCTGAGGAGATAAACCAATCGGTATCTCACAATTGGCAATAGGACTCAATTCAGACAGAAAATGTATCTTTAGACACAGTGATCTGATTTACAAAAGAAGCACATATTCTTGTTCCTCACAGTCTGAAAAGCACAAAAACACATTCAATTTTGAAGTACGAACCTTCCCTGAGGAGATAAACCAATCTGTATCTCACAATTGGCAATAGGACTCAATTCAGAAAGAAAATGTATCTTTAGAAACAGTGTTCTGATTTACAAAAGAAGCACATATTTTTGTTCCTCATAGTCTGAAAAGCACAAAAACACATTCAATTTTCAAGTACGAACTTTCCCTGAGGAGATAAACCAATCTGTATCTCACAATTGGCAATAGGACTCAATTCAGAATGAAAATGTATCTTTAGACACAGTGATCTGATTTACAAAAGAAACACATATTCATGTTTCCCACGGTCTGAGAAAGCCAAAACACATTCAATTTTCAAACACAAACTTTCCCTAGAAAGTTCGACCAGTGCTGTTTTTTATAACTGGACTCAATTCAGACAGAAAATGTAACTTTTTAAACACTGCTCAGATTTCGAAAAGAAACACATATTCTTGTTCCTCACAGTCTGAAAAGTACAAAAACACATTCAATTTTCAAGTACGAACTTTCCCTGAGGAGATAAACCAATCGGTATCTCACAATTGGCAATAGGACTCAATCAGACAGAAAATGTAACTTTTCACACACTGCTCAGATTTGCAAAAGAAACACATATTCTTGTTCCTCATAGTCTGAAAAGCAGAAAAATACATTCAATTTTCAAGTACGAACTTTCCCTGAGGAGATAAACCAATCTGTATCTCACAATTGGCAATAGGACTCAATTCAGAAAGAAAATGTATCTTTAGACACAGTGATCTGATTTACAAAAGAAACACATATTCATGTTTCCCACGGTCTGAGAAAGCCAAAACACATTCAATTTTCAAACACAAACTTTCCCTAGAAAGTTCGACCAGTGCTGTTTTTTATAACTGGACTCAATTCAGACAGAAAATGTAACTTTTTAAACACTGCTCAGATTTGGAAAAGAAACACATATTCTTGTTCCTCACAGTCTGAAAAGTACAAAAACACATTCAATTTTCAAGTACGAACTTTCCCTGAGGAGATAAACCAATCGGTATCTCACAATTGGCAATAGGACTCAATCAGACAGAAAATGTAACTTTTCACACACTGCTCAGATTTGCAAAAGAAACACATATTCTTGTTCCTCAAAGTCTGAAAAGCAAAAAAACACATTCAATTTTCAAGTACGAACTTTCCCTGAGGAGATAAACCAATCGGTATCTCACAATTGGCAATAGGACTCAATCAGACAGAAAATGTAACTTTTCACACACTGCTCAGATTTGCAAAAGAAACACATATTCTTGTTCCTCACAGTCTGAAAACCAAAAAAACACATTCAATTTTCAAGTATGAACTTTCCCTGAGGATATAAACCAATCGGTATCTCACAATTGGCAATAGGACTCAATCAGACAGAAAATGTAACTTTTCACACACTGCTCAGATTTGCAAAAGAAACACATATTCTTGTTCCTCACAGTCTGAAAAGCAAAAAAACACATTCAATTTTCAAGTATGAACTTTCCCTGAGGAGATAAACCAATCGGTATCTCACAATTGGCAATAGGACTCAATCAGACAGAAAATGTAACTTTTCACACACTGCTCAGATTTGCAAAAGAAACACATATTCTTGTTCCTCACAGTCTGAAAAGCAAAAAAACACATCCAATTTTCAAATACGAACTTTCCCTAGAAAGTTAGACAAAAGCTCTTTTTTATAACTGGACTCAATTCAGGCAGAAAATGTATCTTTAGACACAGTGATCTGATTTACAAAAGAAGCACATATTCTTGTTCCTCACAGTCTGAAAAGCACAAAAACACATTCAATTTTGAAGTACGAACCTTCCCTGAGGAGATAAACCAATCTGTATCTCACAATTGGCAATAGGACTCAATTCAGAAAGAAAATGTATCTTTAGAAACAGTGTTCTGATTTACAAAAGAAGCACATATTTTTGTTCCTCATAGTCTGAAAAGCACAAAAACACATTCAATTTTCAAGTACGAACTTTCCCTGAGGAGATAAACCAATCTGTATCTCACAATTGGCAATAGGACTCAATTCAGAATGAAAATGTATCTTTAGACACAGTGATCTGATTTACAAAAGAAACACATATTCATGTTTCCCACGGTCTGAGAAAGTCAAAACACATTCAATTTTCAAACACAAACTTTCCCTAGAAAGTTCGACCAGTGCTGTTTTTTATAACTGGACTCAATTCAGACAGAAAATGTAACTTTTTAAACACTGCTCAGATTTGGAAAAGAAACACATATTCTTGTTCCTCACAGTCTGAAAAGTACAAAAACACATTCAATTTTCAAGTACGAACTTTCCCTGAGGAGATAAACCAATCGGTATCTCACAATTGGCAATAGGACTCAATCAGACAGAAAATGTAACTTTTCACACACTGCTCAGATTTGCAAAAGAAACACATATTCTTGTTCCTCAAAGTCTGAAAAGCAAAAAAACACATTCAATTTTCAAGTATGAACTTTCCCTGAGGAGATAAACCAATCGGTATCTCACAATTGGCAATAGGACTCAATCAGACAGAAAATGTAACTTTTCACACACTGCTCAGATTTGCAAAAGAAACACATATTCTTGTTCCTCACAGTCTGAAAACCAAAAAAACACATTCAATTTTCAAGTATGAACTTTCCCTGAGGATATAAACCAATCGGTATCTCACAATTGGCAATAGGACTCAATCAGACAGAAAATGTAACTTTTCACACACTGCTCAGATTTGCAAAAGAAACACATATTCTTGTTCCTCACAGTCTGAAAAGCAAAAAAACACATTCAATTTTCAAGTATGAACTTTCCCTGAGGAGATAAACCAATCGGTATCTCACAATTGGCAATAGGACTCAATTCAGACAGAAAATGTAACTTTTCATACACTGCTCAGATTTGCAAAAGAAACACATATTCTTGTTCCTCACAGTCTGAAAAGCAAAAAAACACATTCAATTTTCAAGTATGAACTTTCCCTGAGGAGATAAACCAATCGGTATCTCACAATTGGCAATAGGACTCAATCAGACAGAAAATGTAACTTTTCACACACTGCTCAGATTTGCAAAAGAAACACATATTCTTGTTCCTCACAGTCTGAAAAGCAAAAAAACACATTCAATTTTCAAATACGAACTTTCCCTAGAAAGTTAGACAAAAGCTCTTTTTTATAACTGGACTCAATTCAGGCAGAAAATGTATCTTTAGACACAGTGATCTGATTTACAAAAGAAGCACATATTCTTGTTCCTCACAGTCTGAAAAGCACAAAAACACATTCAATTTTGAAGTACGAACCTTCCCTGAGGAGATAAACCAATCTGTATCTCACAATTGGCAATAGGACTCAATTCAGAAAGAAAATGTATCTTTAGAAACAGTGTTCTGATTTACAAAAGAAGCACATATTTTTGTTCCTCATAGTCTGAAAAGCACAAAAACACATTCAATTTTCAAGTACGAACTTTCCCTGAGGAGATAAACCAATCTGTATCTCACAATTGGCAATAGGACTCAATTCAGAATGAAAATGTATCTTTAGACACAGTGATCTGATTTACAAAAGAAACACATATTCATGTTTCCCACGGTCTGAGAAAGCCAAAACAGATTCAATTTTCAAACACAAACTTTCCCTAAAAAGTTAGACCAATGCTGTTTTTTATAACTGGACTCAATTCAGGTAGAAAATATAACTTTTGAAACACTGCTGAGATTTGGAAAAGAAACACATATTCTTGTTCCTCACCGTCTCAAAAGTACAAAAACACATTCAATTTTCAAGTACGAACTTTCCCTGAGGAGATAAATCAATCGGTATTTCACAATTGGCAATAGGACTCAATTCAGACAGAAAATGTAACTTTTCACACACTGCTCAGATTTGCAAAAGAAACACATATTCTTGTTCCTCACAGTCTGAAAAGCAAAAAAACACATTCAATTTTCAAGTATGAACTTTCCCTGAGGAGATAAACCAATCGGTATCTCACAATTGGCAATAGGACTCAATCAGACAGAAAATGTAACTTTTCACACACTGCTCAGATTTGCAAAAGAAACACATATTCTTGTTCCTCACAGTCTGAAAAGCAAAAAAACACATTCAATTTTCAAGTATGAACTTTCCCTGAGGAGATAAACCAATCGGTATCTCACAATTGGCAATAGGACTCAATCAGACAGAAAATGTAACTTTTCACACACTGCTCAGATTTGCAAAAGAAAGACATATTCTTGTTCCTCACAGTCTGAAAAGCAAAAAAACACATTCAATTTTCAAGTATGAACTTTCCCTGAGGATATAAACCAATCGGTATCTCACAATTGGCAATAGGACTCAATCAGACAGAAAATGTAACTTTTCACACACTGCTCAGATTTGCAAAAGAAACACATATACTTGTTCCTCACAGTCTGAAAAGCAAAAAAACACATTCAATTTTCAAGTATGAACTTTCCCTGAGGAGATAAACCAAACGGTATCTCACAATTGGCAATAGGACTCAATCAGACAGAAAATGTAACTTTTCACACACTGCTCAGATTTGCAAAAGAAACACATATTCTTGTTCCTCAAAGTCTGAAAAGCAAAAAAACACATTCAATTTTCAAGTATGAACTTTCCCTGAGGATATAAACCAATCGGTATCTCACAATTGGCAATAGGACTCAATCAGACAGAAAATGTAACTTTTCACACACTGCTCAGATTTGCAAAAGAAACACATATACTTGTTCCTCACAGTCTGAAAAGCAAAAAAACACATTCAATTTTCAAGTATGAACTTTCCCTGAGGAGATAAACCAATCGGTATCTCACAATTGGCAATAGGACTCAATCAGACAGAAAATGTAACTTTTCACACACTGCTCAGATTTGCAAAAGAAACACATATTCTTGTTCCTCACAGTCTGAAAAGCAAAAAAACACATTCAATTTTCAAATACGAACTTTCCCTAGAAAGTTAGACAAAAGCTCTTTTTTATAACTGGACTCAATTCAGGCAGAAAATGTATCTTTAGACACAGTGATCTGATTTACAAAAGAAGCACATATTCTTGTTCCTCACAGTCTGAAAAGCACAAAAACACATTCAATTTTGAAGTACGAACCTTCCCTGAGGAGATAAACCAATCTGTATCTCACAATTGGCAATAGGACTCAATTCAGAAAGAAAATGTATCTTTAGAAACAGTGTTCTGATTTACAAAAGAAGCACATATTTTTGTTCCTCATAGTCTGAAAAGCACAAAAACACATTCAATTTTCAAGTACGAACTTTCCCTGAGGAGATAAACCAATCTGTATCTCACAATTGGCAATAGGACTCAATTCAGAATGAAAATGTATCTTTAGACACAGTGATCTGATTTACAAAAGAAACACATATTCATGTTTCCCACGGTCTGAGAAAGCCAAAACAGATTCAATTTTCAAACACAAACTTTCCCTAAAAAGTTAGACCAATGCTGTTTTTTATAACTGGACTCAATTCAGGTAGAAAATATAACTTTTGAAACACTGCTGAGATTTGGAAAAGAAACACATATTCTTGTTCCTCACCGTCTCAAAAGTACAAAAACACATTCAATTTTCAAGTACGAACTTTCCCTGAGGAGATAAATCAATCGGTATTTCACAATTGGCAATAGGACTCAATTCAGACAGAAAATGTAACTTTTCACACACTGCTCAGATTTGCAAAAGAAACACATATTCTTGTTCCTCACAGTCTGAAAAGCAAAAAAACACATTCAATTTTCAAGTATGAACTTTCCCTGAGGAGATAAACCAATCGGTATCTCACAATTGGCAATAGGACTCAATCAGACAGAAAATGTAACTTTTCACACACTGCTCAGATTTGCAAAAGAAACACATATTCTTGTTCCTCACAGTCTGAAAAGCAAAAAAACACATTCAATTTTCAAGTATGAACTTTCCCTGAGGAGATAAACCAATCGGTATCTCACAATTGGCAATAGGACTCAATCAGACAGAAAATGTAACTTTTCACACACTGCTCAGATTTGCAAAAGAAAGACATATTCTTGTTCCTCACAGTCTGAAAAGCAAAAAAACACATTCAATTTTCAAGTATGAACTTTCCCTGAGGATATAAACCAATCGGTATCTCACAATTGGCAATAGGACTCAATCAGACAGAAAATGTAACTTTTCACACACTGCTCAGATTTGCAAAAGAAACACATATACTTGTTCCTCACAGTCTGAAAAGCAAAAAAACACATTCAATTTTCAAGTATGAACTTTCCCTGAGGAGATAAACCAAACGGTATCTCACAATTGGCAATAGGACTCAATCAGACAGAAAATGTAACTTTTCACACACTGCTCAGATTTGCAAAAGAAACACATATTCTTGTTCCTCAAAGTCTGAAAAGCAAAAAAACACATTCAATTTTCAAGTATGAACTTTCCCTGAGGATATAAACCAATCGGTATCTCACAATTGGCAATAGGACTCAATTTAGACAGAAAATGTAACTTTTCATACACTGCTCAGATTTGCAAAAGAAACACATATTCTTGTTCCTCACAGTCTGAAAAGCAAAAAAACACATTCAACTTTCAAATACGAACTTTCCCTAGAAAGTTAGACAAAAGCTCTTTTTTATAACTGGACTCAATTCAGGCAGAAAATGTAACTTTTGAAACACTGCTCAGATTTGCAAAAGAAACAAATATTTTTGTTCCTCACAGTCTGAAAAGCAAAAAAACACATTCAATTTTCAAGTATGAACTTTCCCTGAGGAGATAAACCAATCGGTATCTCACAATTGGCAATAGGACTCAATTCAGACAGAAAATGTAACTTTTCACACACTGCTCAGATTTGCAAAAGAAACACATATTCTTGTTCCTCACAGTCTGAAAAGCAAAAAAACACATTCAATTTTCAAATACGAACTTTCCCTAGAAAGTTAGACAAAAGCTCTTTTTTATAACTGGACTCAATTCAGGCAGAAAATGTAACTTTTGAAACACTGCTCAGATTTGCAAAAGAAACAAATATTCTTGTTCCTCACAGTCTGAAAAGCAAAAGAACACATTCAATTTTCAAGTACGAACTTTCCCTGAGGAGATAAAACAATCGGTATCTCACAATTGGCAATAGGACTCAATTCAGACAGAAAATGTAACTTTTCACACACTGCTCAGATTTGCAAAAGAAACACATATTCTTGTTCCTCACAGTCTGAAAAGCAAAAAAACACATTCAATTTTCAAGTATGAACTTTCCCTGAGGAGATAAACCAATCGGTATCTCACAATTGGCAATAGGACTCAATCAGACAGAAAATGTAACTTTTCACACACTGCTCAGATTTGCAAAAGAAACACATATTCTTGTTCCTCACAGTCTGAAAAGCAAAAAAACACATTCAATTTTCAAGTATGAACTTTCCCTGAGGATATAAACCAATCGGTATCTCACAATTGGCAATAGGACTCAATCAGACAGAAAATGTAACTTTTCACACACTGCTCAGATTTGCAAAAGAAACACATATTCTTGTTCCTCACAGTCTGAAAAGCAAAAAAACACATTCAATTTTCAAGTATGAACTTTCCCTGAGGATATAAACCAATCGGTATCTCACAATTGGCAATAGGACTCAATTCAGAAAGAAAATGTATCTTTAGAAACAGTGTTCTGATTTACAAAAGAAGCACATATTTTTGTTCCTCATAGTCTGAAAAGCACAAAAACACATTCAATTTTCAAGTACGAACTTTCCCTGAGGAGATAAACCAATCTGTATCTCACAATTGGCAATAGGACTCAATTCAGAATGAAAATGTATCTTTAGACACAGTGATCTGATTTACAAAAGAAACACATATTCATGTTTCCCACGGTCTGAGAAAGCCAAAACACATTCAATTTTCAAACACAAACTTTCCCTAGAAAGTTCGACCAGTGCTGTTTTTTATAACTGGACTCAATTCAGACAGAAAATGTAACTTTTTAAACACTGCTCAGATTTCGAAAAGAAACACATATTCTTGTTCCTCACAGTCTGAAAAGTACAAAAACACATTCAATTTTCAAGTACGAACTTTCCCTGAGGAGATAAACCAATCGGTATCTCACAATTGGCAATAGGACTCAATCAGACAGAAAATGTAACTTTTCACACACTGCTCAGATTTGCAAAAGAAAGACATATTCTTGTTCCTCACAGTCTGAAAAGCAAAAAAACACATTCAATTTTCAAGTATGAACTTTCCCTGAGGATATAAACCAATCGGTATCTCACAATTGGCAATAGGACTCAATCAGACAGAAAATGTAACTTTTCACACACTGCTCAGATTTGCAAAAGAAACACATATACTTGTTCCTCACAGTCTGAAAAGCAAAAAAACACATTCAATTTTCAAGTATGAACTTTCCCTGAGGAGATAAACCAATCGGTATCTCACAATTGGCAATAGGACTCAATCAGACAGAAAATGTAACTTTTCACACACTGCTCAGATTTGCAAAAGAAACACATATTCTTGTTCCTCAAAGTCTGAAAAGCAAAAAAACACATTCAATTTTCAAGTATGAACTTTCCCTGAGGATATAAACCAATCGGTATCTCACAATTGGCAATAGGACTCAATTTAGACAGAAAATGTAACTTTTCATACACTGCTCAGATTTGCAAAAGAAACACATATTCTTGTTCCTCACAGTCTGAAAAGCAAAAAAACACATTCAATTTTCAAATACGAACTTTCCCTAGAAAGTTAGACAAAAGCTCTTTTTTATAACTGGACTCAATTCAGGCAGAAAATGTAACTTTTGAAACACTGCTCAGATTTGCAAAAGAAACAAATATTTTTGTTCCTCACAGTCTGAAAAGCAAAAAAACACATTCAATTTTCAAGTACGAACTTTCCCTGAGGAGATAAACCAATCGGTATCTCACAATTGGCAATAGGACTCAATTCAGACAGAAAATGTAACTTTTCATACACTGCTCAGATTTGCAAAAGAAACACATATTCTTGTTCCTCACAGTCTGAAAAGCAAAAAAACACATTCAACTTTCAAGTACGAACTTTCCCTGAGGAGATAAACCAATCGGTATCTCACAATTGGCAATAGGACTCAATTCAGAAAGAAAATGTATCTTTAGACACAGTGATCTGATTTACAAAAGAAGCACATATTCTTGTTCCTCACAGTCTGAAAAGCAAAAAAACACATTCAACTTTCAAGTACGAACTTTCCCTGAGGAGATAAACCAATCGGTATCTCACAATTGGCAATAGGACTCAATTCAGACAGAAAATGTAACTTTTCACACACTGCTCAGATTTGCAATAGAAACACATATTCTTGTTCCTCACAGTCTGAAAAGCAAAAAAACACATTCAATTTTCAAGTATGAACTTTCCCTGAGGAGATAAACCAATCGGTATCTCACAATTGGCAATAGGACTCAATCAGACAGAAAATGTAACTTTTCACACACTTCTCAGATTTGCAAAAGAAACACATATTCTTGTTCCTCACAGTCTGAAAAGCAAAAAAACACATTCAATTTTCAAGTATGAACTTTCCCTGAGGATATAAACCAATCGGTATCTCACAATTGGCAATAGGACTCAATCAGACAGAAAATGTAACTTTTCACACACTGCTCAGATTTGCAAAAGAAACACATATTCTTGTTCCTCACAGTCTGAAAAGCAAAAAAACACATTCAATTTTCAAGTACGAACTTTCCCGGAGGAGATAAACCAATCTGTATCTCACAATTGGCAATAGGACACAAATCAGACAGAAAATGTAACTTTTGAAACACTGCTCAGATTTGCAAAAGAAACACATATTCTTGTTCCTCACAGTCTGAAAAGCAAAAAAACACATTCAATTTTCAAGTACGAACTTTCCCTGAGGAGATAAACCAATCTGCATCTCACAATTGGCAATAGGACTCAATCAGACAGAAAATGTAACTTTTCACACACTGCTCAGATTTGCAAAAGAAACACATATTCTTGTTCCTCACAGTCTGAAAAGCAAAAAAACACATTCAATTTTCAAGTATGAACTTTCCCTGAGGAGATAAACCAATCGGTATCTCACAATTGGCAATAGGACTCAATCAGACAGAAAATGTAACTTTTCACACACTGCTCAGATTTGCAAAAGAAAGACATATTCTTGTTCCTCACAGTCTGAAAAGCAAAAAAACACATTCAATTTTCAAGTACGAACTTTCTCTGAGGATATAAACCAATCGGTATCTCACAATTGGCAATAGGACTCAATCAGACAGAAAATGTAACTTTTCACACACTGCTCAGATTTGCAAAAGAAACACATATTCTTGTTCCTCACAGTCTGAAAAGCAAAAAAACACATTCAATTTTCAAGTATGAACTTTCCCTGAGGATATAAACCAATCGGTATCTCACAATTGGCAATAGGACTCAATCAGACAGAAAATGTAACTTTTCACACACTGCTCAGATTTGCAAAAGAAACACATATTCTTGTTCCTCACAGTCTGAAAAGCAAAAAAACACATTCAATTTTCAAGTACGAACTTTCCCGGAGGAGATAAACCAATCTGTATCTCACAATTGGCAATAGGACACAAATCAGACAGAAAATGTAACTTTTGAAACACTGCTCAGATTTGCAAAAGAAACACATATTCTTGTTCCTCACAGTCTGAAAAGCAAAAAAACACATTCAATTTTCAAGTACGAACTTTCCCTGAGGAGATAAACCAATCTGCATCTCACAATTGGCAATAGGACTCAATCAGACAGAAAATGTAACTTTTCACACACTGCTCAGATTTGCAAAAGAAACACATATTCTTGTTCCTCACAGTCTGAAAAGCAAAAAAACACATTCAATTTTCAAGTATGAACTTTCCCTGAGGAGATAAACCAATCGGTATCTCACAATTGGCAATAGGACTCAATCAGACAGAAAATGTAACTTTTCACACACTGCTCAGATTTGCAAAAGAAAGACATATTCTTGTTCCTCACAGTCTGAAAAGCAAAAAAACACATTCAATTTTCAAGTACGAACTTTCTCTGAGGATATAAACCAATCGGTATCTCACAATTGGCAATAGGACTCAATCAGACAGAAAATGTAACTTTTCACACACTGCTCAGATTTGCAAAAGAAACACATATACTTGTTCCTCACAGTCTGAAAAGCAAAAAAACACATTCAATTTTCAAGTATGAACTTTCCCTGAGGAGATAAACCAATCGGTATCTCACAATTGGCAATAGGACTCAATCAGACAGAAAATGTAACTTTTCACACACTGCTCAGATTTGCAAAAGAAACACATATTCTTGTTCCTCACAGTCTGAAAAGCAAAAAAACACATTCAATTTTCAAGTATGAACTTTCCCTGAGGATATAAACCAATCGGTATCTCACAATTGGCAATAGGACTCAATTCAGACAGAAAATGTAACTTTTCATACACTGCTCAGATTTGCAAAAGAAACACATATTCTTGTTCCTCACAGTCTGAAAAGCAAAAAAAACACATTCAATTTTCAAATACGAACTTTCCCTAGAAAGTTAGACAAAAGCTCTTTTTTATAACTGGACTCAATTCAGGCAGAAAATGTAACTTTTGAAACACTGCTCAGATTTGCAAAAGAAACAAATATTTTTGTTCCTCACAGTCTGAAAAGCAAAAAAACACATTCAATTTTCAAGTACGAACTTTCCCTGAGGAGATAAACCAATCGGTATCTCACAATTGGCAATAGGACTCAATTCAGACAGAAAATGTAACTTTTCATACACTGCTCAGATTTGCAAAAGAAACACATATTCTTGTTCCTCACAGTCTGAAAAGCAAAAAAACACATTCAACTTTCAAGTACGAACTTTCCCTGAGGAGATAAACCAATCGGTATCTCACAATTGGCAATAGGACTCAATTCAGAAAGAAAATGTATCTTTAGACACAGTGATCTGATTTACAAAAGAAGCACATATTCTTGTTCCTCACAGTCTGAAAAGCAAAAAAACACATTCAACTTTCAAGTACGAACTTTCCCTGAGGAGATAAACCAATCGGTATCTCACAATTGGCAATAGGACTCAATCAGACAGAAAATGTAACTTTTCACACACTGCTCAGATTTGCAAAAGAAACACATATTCTTGTTCCTCACAGTCTGAAAAGCAAAAAAACACATTCAATTTTCAAATACGAACTTTCCCTAGAAAGTTAGACAAAAGCTCTTTTTTATAACTGGACTCAATTCAGGCAGAAAATGTAACTTTTGAAACACTGCTCAGATTTGCAAAAGAAACAAATATTCTTGTTCCTCACAGTCTGAAAAGCAAAAAAACACATTCAATTTTCAAGTACGAACTTTCCCTGAGGAGATAAACCAATCGGTATCTCACAATTGGCAATAGGACTCAATTCAGACGGAAAATGTAACTTTTCATACACTGCTCAGATTTGCAAAAGAAACACATATTCTTGTTCCTCACAGTCTGAAAAGCAAAAAAACACATTCAACTTTCAAGTACGAACTTTCCCTGAGGAGATAAACCAATCGGTATCTCACAATTGGCAATAGGACTCAATTCAGAAAGAAAATGTATCTTTAGACACAGTGATCTGATTTACAAAAGAAGCACATATTCTTGTTCCTCATAGTCTGAAAAGCAGAAAAATACATTCAATTTTCAAGTACGAACTTTCCCTGAGGAGATAAACCAATCTGTATCTCACAATTGGCAATAGGACTCAATTCAGATAGAAAATGTATCTTTAGACAAAGTGATCTGATTTACAAAAGAAACACATATTCATGTTTCCCACGGTCTGAGAAAGCCAAAACACATTCAATTTTCAAACACAAACTTTCCCTAGAAAGTTCGACCAGTGCTGTTTTTTTTAACTGGACTCAATTCAGACAGAAAATGTAACTTTTTAAACACTGCTCAGATTTGGAAAAGAAACACATATTCTTGTTCCTCACAGTCTGAAAAGTACAAAAAGACATTCAATTTTCAAGTACGAACTTTCCCTGAGGAGATAAACCAATCTGTATCTCACAATTGGCAATAGGACTCAATTCAGAATGAAAATGTATCTTTAGACACAGTGATCTGATTTACAAAAGAAACACATATTCATGTTTCCCACGGTCTGAGAAAGCCAAAACAGATTCAATTTTCCAACACAAACTTTCCCTAAAAAGTTAGACCAATGCTGTTTTTTATAACTGGACTCAATTCAGGTAGAAAATATAACTTTTGAAACACTGCTCAGATTTGGAAAAGAAACACATATTCTTGTTCCTCACCGTCTCAAAAGTACAAAAACACATTCAATTTTCAAGTACGAACTTTCCCTGAGGAGATAAGCCAATCGGTATCTCACAATTGGCAATAGGACTCAATCAGACAGAAAATGTAACTTTTCACACACTGCTCAGATTTGCAAAAGAAACACATATTCTTGTTCCTCACAGTCTGAAAAGCAAAAAAACACATTCAATTTTCAAGTATGAACTTTCCCTGAGGAGATAAACCAATCGGTATCTCACAATTGGCAATAGGACTCAATCAGACAGAAAATGTAACTTTTCACACACTGCTCAGATTTGCAAAAGAAAGACATATTCTTGTTCCCCACAGTCTGAAAAGCAAAAAAACACATTCAATTTTCAAGTACGAACTTTCCCTGAGGAGATAAACCAATCGGTATCTCACAATTGGCAATAGGACTCAATTCAGAAAGAAAATGTATTTTTAGACACAGTGATCTGATTTACAAAAGAAGCACATATTCTTGTTCCTCATAGTCTGAAAAGCAGAAAAATACATTCAATTTTCAAGTACGAATTTTCCCTGAGGAGATAAACCAATCTGTATCTCACAATTGGCAATAGGACTCAATTCAGAAAGAAAATGTATCTTTAGACACAGTGATCTGATTTACAAAAGAAACACATATTCATGTTTCCCACGGTCTGAGAAAGCCAAAACACATTCAATTTTCAAACACAAACTTTCCCTAGAAAGTTCGACCAGTGCTGTTTTTTATAACTGGACTCAATTCAGACAGAAAATGTAACTTTTTAAACACTGCTCAGATTTGGAAAAGAAACACATATTCTTGTTCCTCACAGTCTGAAAAGCAAAAAAACACATTCAATTTTCAAGTACGAACTTTCCCTGAGGAGATAAACCAATCGGTATCTCACAATTGGCAATAGGACTCAATCAGACAGAAAATGTAACTTTTCACACACTGCTCAGATTTGCAAAAGAAACACATATTCTTGTTCCTCACAGTCTGAAAAGCAAAAAAACACATTCAATTTTCAAGTATGAACTTTCCCTGAGGAGATAAACCAATCGGTATCTCACAGTTGGCAATAGGACTCAATCAGACAGAAAATGTAACTTTTCACACACTGCTCAGATTTGCAAAAGAAACACATATTCTTGTTCCTCACAGTCTGAAAAGCAAAAAAACACATTCAATTTTCAAGTATGAACTTTCCCTGAGGATATAAACCAATCGGTATCTCACAATTGGCAATAGGACTCAATCAGACAGAAAATGTAACTTTTCACACACTGCTCAGATTTGCAAAAGAAACACATATTCTTGTTCCTCACAGTCTGAAAAGCAAAAAAACACATTCAATTTTCAAGTATGAACTTTCCCTGAGGAGATAAACCAATCGGTATCTCACAATTGGCAATAGGACTCAATCAGACAGAAAATGTAACTTTTCACACACTGCTCAGATTTGCAAAAGAAACACATATTCTTGTTCCTCACAGTCTGAAAAGCAAAAAAACACATTCAATTTTCAAGTATGAACTTTCCCTGAGGATATAAACCAATCGGTATCTCACAATTGGCAATTGGACTCAATTCAGACAGAAAATGTAACTTTTCATACACTGCTCAGATTTGCAAAAGAAACACATATTCTTGTTCCTCACAGTCTGAAAAGCAAAAAAACACATTCAATTTTCAAGTACGAACTTTCCCTGAGTAGATAAACCAATCTGTATCTCACAATTGGCAATAGGACTCAATTCAGAATGAAAATGTATCTTTAGACACAGTGATCTGATTTACAAAAGAAACACATATTCATGTTTCCCACGGTCTGAGAAAGCCAAAACAGATTCAATTTTCAAACACAAACTTTCCCTAAAAAGTTAGACCAATGCTGTTTTTTATAACTGGACTCAATACAGGTAGAAAATATAACTTTTGAAACACTGCTCAGATTTGGAAAAGAAACACATATTCTTGTTCCTCACCGTCTCAAAAGTACAAAAACACATTCAATTTTCAAGTACGAACTTTCCCTGAGGAGATAAACCAATCGGTATCTCACAATTGGCAATAGGACTCAATTCAGAAAGAAAATGTATCTTTAGACACAGTGATCTGATTTACAAAAGAAGCACATATTCTTGTTCCTCATAGTCTGAAAAGCAGAAAAATACATTCAATTTTCAAGTACGAACTTTCCCTGAGGAGATAAACCAATCTGTATCTCACAATTGGCAATAGGACTCAATTCAGAAAGAAAATGTATCTTTAGACACAGTGATCTGATTTACAAAAGAAACACATATTCATGTTTCCCACGGTCTGAGAAAGCCAAAACACATTCAATTTTCAAACACAAACTTTCCCTAGAAAGTTCGACCAGTGCTGTTTTTTATAACTGGACTCAATTCAGACAGAAAATGTAACTTTTTAAACACTGCTCAGATTTGGAAAAGAAACACATATTCTTGTTCCTCAGTCTGAAAAGTACAAAAACACATTCAATTTTCAAGTACGAACTTTCCCTGAGGAGATAAACCAATCGGTATCTCACAATTGGCAATAGGACTCAATCAGACAGAAAATTTAACTTTTCACACACTGCTCAGATTTGCAAAAGAAACACATATTCTTGTTCCTCACAGTCTGAAAAGTACAAAAACACATTCAATTTTCAAGTACGAACTTTCCGTGAGGAGATAAACCAATCGGTATCTCACAATTGGCAATAGGACTCAATTCAGACAGAAAATGTAACTTTTCATACACTGCTCAGATTTGCAAAAGAAACACATATACTTGTTCCTCACAGTCTGAAAAGCAAAAAAACACATTCAATTTTCAAGTACGAACTTTCCGTGAGGAGATAAACCAATCGGTATCTCACAATTGGCAATAGGACTCAATTCAGACAGAAAATGTAACTTTTCATACACTGCTCAGATTTGCAAAAGAAACACATATACTTGTTCCTCACAGTCTGAAAAGCAAAAAAACACATTCAATTTTCAAGTATGAACTTTCCCTGAGGAGATAAACCAATCGGTATCTCACAATTGGCAATAGGACTCAATCAGACAGAAAATGTAACTTTTCACACACTGCTCAGATTTGCAAAAGAAACACATATTCTTGTTCCTCAAAGTCTGAAAAGCAAAAAAACACATTCAATTTTCAAGTATGAACTTTCCCTGAGGATATAAACCAATCGGTATCTCACAATTGGCAATAGGACTCAATTTAGACAGAAAATGTAACTTTTCATACACTGCTCAGATTTGCAAAAGAAACACATATTCTTGTTCCTCACAGTCTGAAAAGCAAAAAAACACATTCAATTTTCAAATACGAACTTTCCCTAGAAAGTTAGACAAAAGCTCTTTTTTATAACTGGACTCAATTCAGGCAGAAAATGTAACTTTTGAAACACTGCTCAGATTTGCGAAAGAAACAAATATTTTTGTTCCTCACAGTCTGAAAAGCAAAAAAACACATTCAATTTTCAAGTACGAACTTTCCCTGAGGAGATAAACCAATCGGTATCTCACAATTGGCAATAGGACTCAATTCAGACAGAAAATGTAACTTTTCATACACTGCTCAGATTTGCAAAAGAAACACATATTCTTGTTCCTCACAGTCTGAAAAGCAAAAAAACACATTCAACTTTCAAGTACGAACTTTCCCTGAGGAGATAAACCAATCGGTATCTCACAATTGGCAATAGGACTCAATTCAGAAAGAAAATGTATCTTTAGACACAGTGATCTGATTTACAAAAGAAGCACATATTCTTGTTCCTCACAGTCTGAAAAGCAAAAAAACACATTCAACTTTCAAGTACGAACTTTCCCTGAGGAGATAAACCAATCGGTATCTCACAATTGGCAATAGGACTCAATCAGACAGAAAATGTAACTTTTCACACACTGCTCAGATTTGCAAAAGAAACACATATTCTTGTTCCTCACAGTCTGAAAAGCAAAAAAACACATTCAATTTTCAAATACGAACTTTCCCTAGAAAGTTAGACAAAAGCTCTTTTTTATAACTGGACTCAATTCAGGCAGAAAATGTAACTTTTGAAACACTGCTCAGATTTGCAAAAGAAACAAATATTCTTGTTCCTCACAGTCTGAAAAGCAAAAGAACACATTCAATTTTCAAGTACGAACTTTCCCTGAGGAGATAAACCAATCGGTATCTCACAATTGGCAATAGGACTCAATTCAGACAGAAAATGTAACTTTTCACACACTGCTCAGATTTGCAATAGAAACACATATTCTTGTTCCTCACAGTCTGAAAAGCAAAAAAACACATTCAATTTTCAAGTATGAACTTTCCCTGAGGAGATAAACCAATCGGTATCTCAAAATTGGCAATAGGACTCAATCAGACAGAAAATGTAACTTTTCACACACTGCTCAGATTTGCAAAAGAAACACATATTCTTGTTCCTCACAGTCTGAAAAGCAAAAAAACACATTCAATTTTCAAGTATGAACTTTCCCTGAGGATATAAACCAATCGGTATCTCACAATTGGCAATAGGACTCAATCAGACAGAAAATGTAACTTTTCACACACTGCTCAGATTTGCAAAAGAAACACATATTCTTGTTCCTCACAGTCTGAAAAGCAAAAAAACACATTCAATTTTCAAGTATGAACTTTCCCTGAGGAGATAAACCAATCGGTATCTCACAATTGGCAATAGGACTCAATCAGACAGAAAATGTAACTTTTCATACACTGCTCAGATTTGCAAAAGAAACACATATTCTTGTTCCTCACAGTCTGAAAAGCAAAAAAACACATTCAATTTTCAAGTACGAACTTTCCCTGAGTAGATAAACCAATCTGTATCTCACAATTGGCAATAGGACTCAATTCAGAATGAAAATGTATCTTTAGACACAGTGATCTGATTTACAAAAGAAACACATATTCATGTTTCCCACGGTCTGAGAAAGCCAAAACAGATTCAATTTTCAAACACAAACGTTCCCTAAAAAGTTAGACCAATGCTGTTTTTTATAACTGGACTCAATTCAGGTAGAAAATATAACTTTTGAAACACTGCTCAGATTTGGAAAAGAAACACATATTCTTGTTCCTCACCGTCTCAAAAGTACAAAAACACATTCAATTTTCAAGTACGAACTTTCCCTGAGGAGATAAACCAATCGGTATCTCACAATTGGCAATAGGACTCAATCAGACAGAAAATGTAACTTTTCACACACTGCTCAGATTTGCAAAAGAAACACATATTCTTGTTCCTCACAGTCTGAAAAGCAAAAAAACACATTCAATTTTCAAGTATGAACTTTCCCTGAGGAGATAAACCAATCGGTATCTCACAATTGGCAATAGGACTCAATCAGACAGAAAATGTAACTTTTCACACACTGCTCAGATTTGCAAAAGAAAGACATATTCTTGTTCCTCACAGTCTGAAAAGCAAAAAAACACATTCAATTTTCAAGTATGAACTTTCTCTGAGGATATAAACCAATCGGTATCTCACAATTGGCAGTAGGACTCAATCAGACAGAAAATGTAACTTTTCACACACTGCTCAGATTTGCAAAAGAAACACATATACTTGTTCCTCACAGTCTGAAAAGCAAAAAAACACATTCAATTTTCAAGTATGAACTTTCCCTGAGGAGATAAACCAATCGGTATCTCACAATTGGCAATAGGACTCAATCAGACAGAAAATGTAACTTTTCACACACTGCTCAGATTTGCAAAAGAAACACATATTCTTGTTCCTCACAGTCTGAAAAGCAAAAAAACACATTCAATTTTCAAGTATGAACTTTCCCTGAGGATATAAACCAATCGGTATCTCACAATTGGCAATAGGACTGAATTCAGACAGAAAATGTAACTTTTCAGACACTGCTCAGATTTGCAAAAGAAACACATATTCTTGTTCCTCACAGTCTGAAAAGGAAAAAAAACACATTCAATTTTCAAATACGAACTTTCCCTAGAAAGTTAGACAAAAGCTCTTTTTTATAACTGGACTCAATTCAGGCAGAAAATGTAACTTTTGAAACACTGCTCAGATTTGCAAAAGAAACAAATATTTTTGTTCCTCACAGTCTGAAAAGCAAAAAAACACATTCAATTTTCAAGTACGAACTTTCCCTGAGGAGATAAACCAATCGGTATCTCACAATTGGCAATAGGACTCAATTCAGACAGAAAATGTAACTTTTCATACACTGCTCAGATTTGCAAAAGAAACACATATTCTTGTTCCTCACAGTCTGAAAAGCAAAAAAACACATTCAATTTTCAAGTACGAACTTTCCCTAAGGAGATAAACCAATCGGTATCTCACAATTGGCAATAGGACTCAATTCAGACAGAAAATGTAACTTTTCATACACTGCTCAGATTTGCAAAAGAAACACATATTCTTGTTCCTCACAGTCTGAAAAGCAAAAAAACACATTCAATTTTCAATTACGAACTTTCCCTAGAAAGTTAGACAAAAGCTCTTTTTTATAACTGGACTCAATTCAGGCAGAATATGTAACTTTTGAAACACTGCTCAGATTTGCAAAAGAAACACATATTCTTGTTCCTCACAGTCTGAAAAGCAAAAAAACACATTCAATTTTCAAGTACGAACTTTCCCTGAGGAGATAAACCAATCGGTATCTCACAATTGGCAATAGGACTCAATTCAGAAAGAAAATGTATCTTTAGACACAGTGATCTGATTTACAAAAGAAGCACATATTCTTGTTCCTCACAGTCTGAAAAGCAAAAAAACACATTCAACTTTCAAGTACGAACTTTCCCTGAGGAGATAAACCAATCGGTATCTCACAATTGGCAATAGGACTCAATCAGACAGAAAATGTAACTTTTCACACACTGCTCAGATTTGCAAAAGAAACACATATTCTTGTTCCTCACAGTCTGAAAAGCAAAAAAAACACATTCAATTTTCAAATACGAACTTTCCCTAGAAAGTTAGACAAAAGCTCTTTTTTATAACTGGACTCAATTCAGGCAGAAAATGTAACTTTTGAAACACTGCTCAGATTTGCAAAAGAAACAAATATTTTTGTTCCTCACAGTCTGAAAAGCAAAAAAACACATTCAATTTTCAAGTACGAACTTTCCCTGAGGAGATAAACCAATCGGTATCTCACAATTGGCAATAGGACTCAATTCAGACAGAAAATGTAACTTTTCATACACTGCTCAGATTTGCAAAAGAAACACATATTCTTGTTCCTCACAGTCTGAAAAGCAAAAAAACACATTCAACTTTCAAGTACGAACTTTCCCTGAGGAGATAAACCAATCGGTATCTCACAATTGGCAATAGGACTCAATTCAGAAAGAAAATGTATCTTTAGACACAGTGATCTGATTTACAAAAGAAGCACATATTCTTGTTCCTCACAGTCTGAAAAGCAAAAAAACACATTCAACTTTCAAGTACGAACTTTCCCTGAGGAGATAAACCAATCGGTATCTCACAATTGGCAATAGGACTCAATCAGACAGAAAATGTAACTTTTCACACACTGCTCAGATTTGCAAAAGAAACACATATTCTTGTTCCTCACAGTCTGAAAAGCAAAAAAACACATTCAATTTTCAAATACGAACTTTCCCTAGAAAGTTAGACAAAAGCTCTTTTTTATAACTGGACTCAATTCAGGCAGAAAATGTAACTTTTGAAACACTGCTCAGATTTGCAAAAGAAACAAATATTCTTGTTCCTCACAGTCTGAAAAGCAAAAAAACACATTCAATTTTCAAGTACGAACTTTCCCTGAGGAGATAAACCAATCGGTATCTCACAATTGGCAATAGGACTCAATTCAGACGGAAAATGTAACTTTTCATACACTGCTCAGATTTGCAAAAGAAACACATATTCTTGTTCCTCACAGTCTGAAAAGCAAAAAAACACATTCAACTTTCAAGTACGAACTTTCCCTGAGGAGATAAACCAATCGGTATCTCACAATTGGCAATAGGACTCAATTCAGAAAGAAAATGTATCTTTAGACACAGTGATCTGATTTACAAAAGAAGCACATATTCTTGTTCCTCATAGTCTGAAAAGCAGAAAAATACATTCAACTTTCAAGTACGAACTTTCCCTGAGGAGATAAACCAATCTGTATCTCACAATTGGCAATAGGACTCAATTCAGAAAGAAAATGTATCTTTGACACAGTGATCTGATTTACAAAAGAAGCACATATTCTTGTTCCTCATAGTCTGAAAAGCAGAAAAATACATTCAATTTTCAAGTACGAACTTTCCCTGAGGAGATAAACCAATCTGTATCTCACAATTGGCAATAGGACTCAATTCAGAAAGAAAATGTATCTTTAGACACAGTGATCTGATTTACAAAAGAAACACATATTCATGTTTCCCACGGTCTGAGAAAGCCAAAACACATTCAATTTTCAAACACAAACTTTCCCTAGAAAGTTCGACCAGTGCTGTTTTTTTTAACTGGACTCAATTCAGACAGAAAATGTAACTTTTTAAACACTGCTCAGATTTGGAAAAGAAACACATATTCTTGTTCCTCACAGTCTGAAAAGTACAAAAAGACATTCAATTTTCAAGTACGAACTTTCCCTGAGGAGATAAACCAATCTGTATCTCACAATTGGCAATAGGACTCAATTCAGAATGAAAATGTATCTTTAGACACAGTGAGCTGATTTACAAAAGAAACACATATTCATGTTTCCCACGGTCTGAGAAAGCCAAAACAGATTCAATTTTCAAACACAAACTTTCCCTAAAAAGTTAGACCAATGCTGTTTTTTATAACTGGACTCAATTCAGGTAGAAAATATAACTTTTGAAACACTGCTCAGATTTGGAAAAGAAACACATATTCTTGTTCCTCACCGTCTCAAAAGTACAAAAACACATTCAATTTTCAAGTACGAACTTTCCCTGAGGAGATAAGCCAATCGGTATCTCACAATTGGCAATAGGACTCAATCAGACAGAAAATGTAACTTTTCACACACTGCTCAGATTTGCAAAAGAAACACATATTCTTGTTCCTCACAGTCTGAAAAGCAAAAAAACACATTCAATTTTCAAGTATGAACTTTCCCTGAGGAGATAAACCAATCGGTATCTCACAATTGGCAATAGGACTCAATCAGACAGAAAATGTAACTTTTCACACACTGCTCAGATTTGCAAAAGAAAGACATATTCTTGTTCCTCACAGTCTGAAAAGCAAAAAAACACATTCAATTTTCAAGTATGAACTTTCCCTGAGGATATAAACCAATCGGTATCTCACAATTGGCAATAGGACTCAATCAGACAGAAAATGTAACTTTTCACACACTGCTCAGATTTGCAAAAGAAACACATATACTTGTTCCTCACAGTCTGAAAAGCAAAAAAACACATTCAATTTTCAAGTATGAACTTTCCCTGAGGAGATAAACCAATCGGTATCTCACAATTGTCAATAGGACTCAATCAGACAGAAAATGTAACTTTTCACACACTGCTCAGATTTGCAAAAGAAACACATATTCTTGTTCCTCACAGTCTGAAAAGCAAAAAAACACATTCAATTTTCAAGTATGAACTTTCCCTGAGGATATAAACCAATCGGTATCTCACAATTGGCAATAGGACTCAATTCAGACAGAAAATGTAACTTTTCATACACTGCTCAGATTTGCAAAAGAAACACATATTCTTGTTCCTCACAGTCTGAAAAGCAAAAAAACACATTCAATTTTCAAATACGAACTTTCCCTAGAAAGTTAGACAAAAGCTCTTTTTTTAACTTGACTCAATTCAGGCAGAAAATGTAACTTTTGAAACACTGCTCAGATTTGCAAAAGAAACAAATATTCTTGTTCCTCACAGTCTGAAAAGCAAAAAAACACATTCAATTTTCAAGTACGAACTTTCCCTGAGGAGATAAACCAATCGGTATCTCACAATTGGCAATAGGACTCAATTCAGACAGAAAATGTAACTTTTCATACACTGCTCAGATTTGCAAAAGAAACACATATTCTTGTTCCTCACAGTCTGAAAAGCAAAAAAACACATTCAACTTTCAAGTACGAACTTTCCCTGAGGAGATAAACCAATCGGTATCTCACAATTGGCAATAGGACTCAATTCAGAAAGAAAATGTATCTTTAGACACAGTGATCTGATTTACAAAAGAAGCACATATTCTTGTTCCTCATAGTCTGAAAAGCAGAAAAATACATTCAATTTTCAAGTACGAATTTTCCCTGAGGAGATAAACCAATCTGTATCTCACAATTGGCAATAGGACTCAATTCAGAAAGAAAATGTATCTTTAGACACAGTGATCTGATTTACAAAAGAAACACATATTCATGTTTCCCACGGTCTGAGAAAGCCAAAACACATTCAATTTTCAAACACAAACTTTCCCTAGAAAGTTAGACCAGTGCTGTTTTTTATAACTGGACTCAATTCAGACAGAAAATGTAACTTTTTAAACACTGCTCAGATTTGGAAAAGAAACACATATTCTTGTTCCTCACAGTCTGAAAAATACAAAAACACATTCAATTTTCAAGTACGAACTTTCCCTGAGGAGATAAACCAATCGGTATCTCACAATTGGCAATAGGACTCAATCAGACAGAAAATGTAACTTTTCACACACTGCTCAGATTTGCAAAAGAAACACATATTCTTGTTCCTCACAGTCTGAAAAGCAAAAAAACACATTCAATTTTCAAGTATGAACTTTCCCTGAGGAGATAAACCAATCGGTATCTCACAATTGGCAATAGGACTCAATCAGACAGAAAATGTAACTTTTCACACACTGCTCAGATTTGCAAAAGAAACACATATTCTTGTTCCTCACAGTCTGAAAAGCAAAAAAACACATTCAATTTTCAAGTATGAACTTTCCCTGAGGATATAAACCAATCGGAATCTCACAATTGGCAATAGGACTCAATCAGACAGAAAATGTAACTTTTCACACACTGCTCAGATTTGCAAAAGAAACACATATTCTTGTTCCTCACAGTCTGAAAAGCAAAATAACACATTCAATTTTCAAGTATGAACTTTCCCTGAGGAGATAAACCAATCGGTATCTCACAATTGCCAATAGGACTCAATCAGACAGAAAATGTAACTTTTCACACACTGCTCAGATTTGCAAAAGAAACACATATTCTTGTTCCTCACAGTCTGAAAAGCAAAAAAACACATTCAATTTTCAAGTATGAACTTTCCCTGAGGAGATAAACCAATCGGTATCTCACAATTGGCAATAGGACTCAATCAGACAGAAAATGTAACTTTTCACACACTGCTCAGATTTGCAAAAGAAAGACATATTCTTGTTCCTCACAGTCTGAAAAGCAAAAAAACACATTCAATTTTCAAGTATGAACTTTCCCTGAGGATATAAACCAATCGGTATCTCACAATTGGCAATAGGACTCAATCAGACAGAAAATGTAACTTTTCACACACTGCTCAGATTTGCAAAAGAAACACATATACTTGTTCCTCACAGTCTGAAAAGCAAAAAAACACATTCAATTTTCAAGTATGAACTTTCCCTGAGGAGATAAACCAATCGGTATCTCACAATTGTCAATAGGACTCAATCAGACAGAAAATGTAACTTTTCACACACTGCTCAGATTTGCAAAAGAAACACATATTCTTGTTCCTCACAGTCTGAAAAGCAAAAAAACACATTCAATTTTCAAGTATGAACTTTCCCTGAGGATATAAACCAATCGGTATCTCACAATTGGCAATAGGACTCAATTCAGACAGAAAATGTAACTTTTCATACACTGCTCAGATTTGCAAAAGAAACACATATTCTTGTTCCTCACAGTCTGAAAAGCAAAAAAACACATTCAATTTTCAAATACGAACTTTCCCTAGAAAGTTAGACAAAAGCTCTTTTTTTAACTTGACTCAATTCAGGCAGAAAATGTAACTTTTGAAACACTGCTCAGATTTGCAAAAGAAACAAATATTCTTGTTCCTCACAGTCTGAAAAGCAAAAAAACACATTCAATTTTCAAGTACGAACTTTCCCTGAGGAGATAAACCAATCGGTATCTCACAATTGGCAATAGGACTCAATTCAGACAGAAAATGTAACTTTTCATACACTGCTCAGATTTGCAAAAGAAACACATATTCTTGTTCCTCACAGTCTGAAAAGCAAAAAAACACATTCAACTTTCAAGTACGAACTTTCCCTGAGGAGATAAACCAATCGGTATCTCACAATTGGCAATAGGACTCAATTCAGAAAGAAAATGTATCTTTAGACACAGTGATCTGATTTACAAAAGAAGCACATATTCTTGTTCCTCATAGTCTGAAAAGCAGAAAAATACATTCAATTTTCAAGTACGAATTTTCCCTGAGGAGATAAACCAATCTGTATCTCACAATTGGCAATAGGACTCAATTCAGAAAGAAAATGTATCTTTAGACACAGTGATCTGATTTACAAAAGAAACACATATTCATGTTTCCCACGGTCTGAGAAAGCCAAAACACATTCAATTTTCAAACACAAACTTTCCCTAGAAAGTTCGACTAGTGCTGTTTTTTATAACTGGACTCAATTCAGACAGAAAATGTAACTTTTTAAACACTGCTCAGATTTGGAAAAGAAACACATATTCTTGTTCCTCACAGTCTGAAAAATACAAAAACACATTCAATTTTCAAGTACGAACTTTCCCTGAGGAGATAAACCAATCGGTATCTCACAATTGGCAATAGGACTCAATCAGACAGAAAATGTAACTTTTCACACACTGCTCAGATTTGCAAAAGAAACACATATTCTTGTTCCTCACAGTCTGAAAAGCAAAAAAACACATTCAATTTTCAAGTATGAACTTTCCCTGAGGAGATAAACCAATCGGTATCTCACAATTGGCAATAGGACTCAATCAGACAGAAAATGTAACTTTTCACACACTGCTCAGATTTGCAAAAGAAACACATATTCTTGTTCCTCACAGTCTGAAAAGCAAAAAAACACATTCAATTTTCAAGTATGAACTTTCCCTGAGGATATAAACCAATCGGAATCTCACAATTGGCAATAGGACTCAATCAGACAGAAAATGTAACTTTTCACACACTGCTCAGATTTGCAAAAGAAACACATATTCTTGTTCCTCACAGTCTGAAAAGCAAAAAAACACATTCAATTTTCAAGTATGAACTTTCCCTGAGGAGATAAACCAATCGGTATCTCACAATTGCCAATAGGACTCAATCAGACAGAAAATGTAACTTTTCACACACTGCTCAGATTTGCAAAAGAAACACATATTCTTGTTCCTCACAGTCTGAAAAGCAAAAAAACACATTCAATTTTCAAGTATGAACTTTCCCTGAGGATATAAACCAATCGGTATCTCACAATTGGCAATAGGACTCAATTCAGACAGAAAATGTAACTTTTCATACACTGCTCAGATTTGCAAAAGAAACACATATTCTTGTTCCTCACAGTCTGAAAAGCAAAAAAACACATTCAATTTTCAAGTACGAACTTTCCCTGAGTAGATAAACCAATCTGTATCTCACAATTGGCAATAGGACTCAATTCAGAATGAAAATGTATCTTTAGACACAGTGATCTGATTTACAAAAGAAACACATATTCATGTCTCCCACGGTCTGAGAAAGCCAAAACAGATTCAATTTTCAAACACAAACTTTCCCTAAAAAGTTAGACCAATGCTGTTTTTTATAACTGGACTCAATACAGGTAGAAAATATAACTTTTGAAACACTGCTCAGATTTGGAAAAGAAACACATATTCTTGTTCCTCACCGTCTCAAAAGTACAAAAAGACATTCAATTTTCAAGTACGAACTTTCCCTGAGGAGATAAACCAATCGGTATCTCACAATTGGCAATAGGACTCAATTCAGAAAGAAAATGTATCTTTAGACACAGTGATCTGATTTACAAAAGAAGCACATATTCTTGTTCCTCATAGTCTGAAAAGCAGAAAAATACATTCAATTTTCAAGTACGAACTTTCCCTGAGGAGATAAACCAATCTGTATCTCACAATTGGCAATAGGACTAAATTCAGAAAGAAAATGTATCTTTAGACACAGTGATCTGATTTACAAAAGAAACACATATTCATGTTTCCCACGGTCTGAGAAAGCCAAAACACATTCAATTTTCAAACACAAACTTTCCCTAGAAAGTTCGACCAGTGCTGTTTTTTATAACTGGACTCAATTCAGACAGAAAATGTAACTTTTTAAACACTGCTCAGATTTGGAAAAGAAACACATATTCTTGTTCCTCACAGTCTGAAAAGTACAAAAACACATTCAATTTTCAAGTACGAACTTTCCCTGAGGAGATAAACCAATCGGTATCTCACAATTGGCAATAGGACTCAATCAGACAGAAAATTTAACTTTTCACACACTGCTCAGATTTGCAAAAGAAACACATATTCTTGTTCCTCACAGTCTGAAAAGTACAAAAACACATTCAATTTTCAAGTACGAACTTTCCGTGAGGAGATAAACCAATCGGTATCTCACAATTGGCAATAGGACTCAATTCAGAAAGAAAATGTATCTTTAGACACAGTGATCTGATTTACAAAAGAAGCACATATTCTTGTTCCTCATAGTCTGAAAAGCAGAAAAATACATTCAATTTTCAAGTACGAACTTTCCCTGAGGAGATAAACCAATCTGTATCTCACAATTGGCAATAGGACTCAATTCAGAAAGAAAATGTATCTTTAGACACAGTGATCTGATTTACAAAAGAAACACATATTCATGTTTCCCACGGTCTGAGAAAGCCAAAACACATTCAATTTTCAAACACAAACTTTCCCTAAAAAGTTAGACCAATGCTGTTTTTTATAACTGGACTCAATTCAGGTAGAAAATATAACTTTTCACACACTGCTCAGATTCGGAAAAGAAACACATATTCTTGTTCCTCACCGTATGAAAAGTACAAAAACACATTCAATTTTCAAGTACGAACTTTCCCTGAGGAGATAAACCAATCGGTATCTCACAATTGGCAATAGGACTCAATCAGACAGAAAATGTAACTTTTCACACACTGCTCAGATTTGCAAAAGAAACACATATTCTTGTTCCTCACAATCTGAAAAGCAAAAAAACACATTCAATTTTCAAGTACGAACTTTCCCTGAGGAGATAAACAAATCGGTATCTCACAATTGGCAATAGGACTCAATTCAGACAGAAAATGTAACTTTTCATACATTGCTCAGATTTGCAAAAGAAACACATATTCTTGTTCCTCACAGTCTGAAAAGCATAAAAACACATTCAACTTTCAAGTACGAACTTTCCCTGAGGAGATAAACCAATCGGTATCTCACAATTGGCAATAGGACTCAATTCAGAAAGAAAATGTATCTTTAGACACAGTGATCTGATTTACAAAAGAAGCACATATTCTTGTTCCTCACAGTCTGAAAAGCAAAAAAACACATTCAACTTTCAAGTACGAACTTTCCCTGAGGAGATAAACCAATCGGTATCTCACAATTGGCAATAGGACTCAATCAGACAGAAAATGTAACTTTTCACACACTGCTCAGATTTGCAAAAGAAACACATATTCTTGTTCCTCACAGTCTGAAAAGCAAAAAAACACATTCAATTTTCAAATACGAACTTTCCCTAGAAAGTTAGACAAAAGCTCTTTTTTATAACTGGACTCAATTCAGGCAGAAAATGTAACTTTTGAAACACTGCTCAGATTTGCAAAAGAAACAAATATTCTTGTTCCTCACAGTCTGAAAAGCAAAAAAACACATTCAATTTTCAAGTACGAACTTTCCCTGAGGAGATAAACCAATCGGTATCTCACAATTGGCAATAGGACTCAATTCAGACGGAAAATGTAACTTTTCATACACTGCTCAGATTTGCAAAAGAAACACATATTCTTGTTCCTCACAGTCTGAAAAGCAAAAAAACACATTCAACTTTCAAGTACGAACTTTCCCTGAGGAGATAAACCAATCGGTATCTCACAATTGGCAATAGGACTCAATTCAGAAAGAAAATGTATCTTTAGACACAGTGATCTGATTTACAAAAGAAGCACATATTCTTGTTCCTCATAGTCTGAAAAGCAGAAAAATACATTCAACTTTCAAGTACGAACTTTCCCTGAGGAGATAAACCAATCTGTATCTCACAATTGGCAATAGGACTCAATTCAGAAAGAAAATGTATCTTTGACACAGTGATCTGATTTACAAAAGAAGCACATATTCTTGTTCCTCATAGTCTGAAAAGCAGAAAAATACATTCAATTTTCAAGTACGAACTTTCCCTGAGGAGATAAACCAATCTGTATCTCACAATTGGCAATAGGACTCAATTCAGAAAGAAAATGTATCTTTAGACACAGTGATCTGATTTACAAAAGAAACACATATTCATGTTTCCCACGGTCTGAGAAAGCCAAAACACATTCAATTTTCAAACACAAACTTTCCCTAGAAAGTTCGACCAGTGCTGTTTTTTTTAACTGGACTCAATTCAGACAGAAAATGTAACTTTTTAAACACTGCTCAGATTTGGAAAAGAAACACATATTCTTGTTCCTCACAGTCTGAAAAGTACAAAAAGACATTCAATTTTCAAGTACGAACTTTCCCTGAGGAGATAAACCAATCTGTATCTCACAATTGGCAATAGGACTCAATTCAGAATGAAAATGTATCTTTAGACACAGTGAGCTGATTTACAAAAGAAACACATATTCATGTTTCCCACGGTCTGAGAAAGCCAAAACAGATTCAATTTTCAAACACAAACTTTCCCTAAAAAGTTAGACCAATGCTGTTTTTTATAACTGGACTCAATTCAGGTAGAAAATATAACTTTTGAAACACTGCTCAGATTTGGAAAAGAAACACATATTCTTGTTCCTCACCGTCTCAAAAGTACAAAAACACATTCAATTTTCAAGTACGAACTTTCCCTGAGGAGATAAGCCAATCGGTATCTCACAATTGGCAATAGGACTCAATCAGACAGAAAATGTAACTTTTCACACACTGCTCAGATTTGCAAAAGAAACACATATTCTTGTTCCTCACAGTCTGAAAAGCAAAAAAACACATTCAATTTTCAAATACGAACTTTCCCTAGAAAGTTAGACAAAAGCTCTTTTTTATAACTGGACTCAATTCAGGCAGAAAATGTAACTTTTGAAACACTGCTCAGATTTGCAAAAGAAACAAATATTCTTGTTCCTCACAGTCTGAAAAGCAAAAAAACACATTCAATTTTCAAGTACGAACTTTCCCTGAGGAGATAAACCAATCGGTATCTCACAATTGGCAATAGGACTCAATTCAGACGGAAAATGTAACTTTTCATACACTGCTCAGATTTGCAAAAGAAACACATATTCTTGTTCCTCACAGTCTGAAAAGCAAAAAAACACATTCAACTTTCAAGTACGAACTTTCCCTGAGGAGATAAACCAATCGGTATCTCACAATTGGCAATAGGACTCAATTCAGAAAGAAAATGTATCTTTAGACACAGTGATCTGATTTACAAAAGAAGCACATATTCTTGTTCCTCATAGTCTGAAAAGCAGAAAAATACATTCAACTTTCAAGTACGAACTTTCCCTGAGGAGATAAACCAATCTGTATCTCACAATTGGCAATAGGACTCAATTCAGAAAGAAAATGTATCTTTGACACAGTGATCTGATTTACAAAAGAAGCACATATTCTTGTTCCTCATAGTCTGAAAAGCAGAAAAATACATTCAATTTTCAAGTACGAACTTTCCCTGAGGAGATAAACCAATCTGTATCTCACAATTGGCAATAGGACTCAATTCAGAAAGAAAATGTATCTTTAGACACAGTGATCTGATTTACAAAAGAAACACATATTCATGTTTCCCACGGTCTGAGAAAGCCAAAACACATTCAATTTTCAAACACAAACTTTCCCTAGAAAGTTCGACCAGTGCTGTTTTTTTTAACTGGACTCAATTCAGACAGAAAATGTAACTTTTTAAACACTGCTCAGATTTGGAAAAGAAACACATATTCTTGTTCCTCACAGTCTGAAAAGTACAAAAAGACATTCAATTTTCAAGTACGAACTTTCCCTGAGGAGATAAACCAATCTGTATCTCACAATTGGCAATAGGACTCAATTCAGAATGAAAATGTATCTTTAGACACAGTGAGCTGATTTACAAAAGAAACACATATTCATGTTTCCCACGGTCTGAGAAAGCCAAAACAGATTCAATTTTCAAACACAAACTTTCCCTAAAAAGTTAGACCAATGCTGTTTTTTATAACTGGACTCAATTCAGGTAGAAAATATAACTTTTGAAACACTGCTCAGATTTGGAAAAGAAACACATATTCTTGTTCCTCACCGTCTCAAAAGTACAAAAACACATTCAATTTTCAAGTACGAACTTTCCCTGAGGAGATAAGCCAATCGGTATCTCACAATTGGCAATAGGACTCAATCAGACAGAAAATGTAACTTTTCACACACTGCTCAGATTTGCAAAAGAAACACATATTCTTGTTCCTCACAGTCTGAAAAGCAAAAAAACACATTCAATTTTCAAGTATGAACTTTCCCTGAGGAGATAAACCAATCGGTATCTCACAATTGGCAATAGGACTCAATCAGACAGAAAATGTAACTTTTCACACACTGCTCAGATTTGCAAAAGAAAGACATATTCTTGTTCCTCACAGTCTGAAAAGCAAAAAAACACATTCAATTTTCAAGTATGAACTTTCCCTGAGGATATAAACCAATCGGTATCTCACAATTGGCAATAGGACTCAATCAGACAGAAAATGTAACTTTTCACACACTGCTCAGATTTGCAAAAGAAACACATATACTTGTTCCTCACAGTCTGAAAAGCAAAAAAACACATTCAATTTTCAAGTATGAACTTTCCCTGAGGAGATAAACCAATCGGTATCTCACAATTGGCAATAGGACTCAATCAGACAGAAAATGTAACTTTTCACACACTGCTCAGATTTGCAAAAGAAACACATATTCTTGTTCCTCACAGTCTGAAAAGCAAAAAAACACATTCAATTTTCAAGTATGAACTTTCCCTGAGGATATAAACCAATCGGTATCTCACAATTGGCAATAGGACTCAATTCAGACAGAAAATGTAACTTTTCATACACTGCTCAGATTTGCAAAAGAAACACATATTCTTGTTCCTCACAGTCTGAAAAGCAAAAAAACACATTCAATTTTCAAATACGAACTTTCCCTAGAAAGTTAGACAAAAGCTCTTTTTTATAACTGGACTCAATTCAGGCAGAAAATGTAACTTTTGAAACACTGCTCAGATTTGCAAAAGAAACAAATATTCTTGTTCCTCACAGTCTGAAAAGCAAAAAAACACATTCAATTTTCAAGTACGAACTTTCCCTGAGGAGATAAACCAATCGGTATCTCACAATTGGCAATAGGACTCAATTCAGACAGAAAATGTAACTTTTCATACACTGCTCAGATTTGCAAAAGAAACACATATTCTTGTTCCTCACAGTCTGAAAAGCAAAAAAACACATTCAACTTTCAAGTACGAACTTTCCCTGAGGAGATAAACCAATCGGTATCTCACAATTGGCAATAGGACTCAATTCAGAAAGAAAATGTATCTTTAGACACAGTGATCTGATTTACAAAAGAAGCACATATTCTTGTTCCTCATAGTCTGAAAAGCAGAAAAATACATTCAATTTTCAAGTACGAATTTTCCCTGAGGAGATAAACCAATCTGTATCTCACAATTGGCAATAGGACTCAATTCAGAAAGAAAATGTATCTTTAGACACAGTGATCTGATTTACAAAAGAAACACATATTCATGTTTCCCACGGTCTGAGAAAGCCAAAACACATTCAATTTTCAAACACAAACTTTCCCTAGAAAGTTCGACCAGTGCTGTTTTTTATAACTGGACTCAATTCAGACAGAAAATGTAACTTTTTAAACACTGCTCAGATTTGGAAAAGAAACACATATTCTTGTTCCTCACAGTCTGAAAAATACAAAAACACATTCAATTTTCAAGTACGAACTTTCCCTGAGGAGATAAACCAATCGGTATCTCACAATTGGCAATAGGACTCAATCAGACAGAAAATGTAACTTTTCACACACTGCTCAGATTTGCAAAAGAAACACATATTCTTGTTCCTCACAGTCTGAAAAGCAAAAAAACACATTCAATTTTCAAGTATGAACTTTCCCTGAGGAGATAAACCAATCGGAATCTCACAATTGGCAATAGGACTCAATCAGACAGAAAATGTAACTTTTCACACACTGCTCAGATTTGCAAAAGAAACACATATTCTTGTTCCTCACAGTCTGAAAAGCAAAAAAACACATTCAATTTTCAAGTATGAACTTTCCCTGAGGAGATAAACCAATCGGTATCTCACAATTGCCAATAGGACTCAATCAGACAGAAAATGTAACTTTTCACACACTGCTCAGATTTGCAAAAGAAACACATATTCTTGTTCCTCACAGTCTGAAAAGCAAAAAAACACATTCAATTTTCAAGTATGAACTTTCCCTGAGGATATAAACCAATCGGTATCTCACAATTGGCAATAGGACTCAATTCAGACAGAAAATGTAACTTTTCATACACTGCTCAGATTTGCAAAAGAAACACATATTCTTGTTCCTCACAGTCTGAAAAGCAAAAAAACACATTCAATTTTCAAGTACGAACTTTCCCTGAGTAGATAAACCAATCTGTATCTCACAATTGGCAATAGGACTCAATTCAGAATGAAAATGTATCTTTAGACACAGTGATCTGATTTACAAAAGAAACACATATTCATGTCTCCCACGGTCTGAGAAAGCCAAAACAGATTCAATTTTCAAACACAAACTTTCCCTAAAAAGTTAGACCAATGCTGTTTTTTATAACTGGACTCAATACAGGTAGAAAATATAACTTTTGAAACACTGCTCAGATTTGGAAAAGAAACACATATTCTTGTTCCTCACAGTCTGAAAAATACAAAAACACATTCAATTTTCAAGTACGAACTTTCCCTGAGGAGATAAACCAATCGGTATCTCACAATTGGCAATAGGACTCAATCAGACAGAAAATGTAACTTTTCACACACTGCTCAGATTTGGAAAAGAAACACATATTCTTGTTCCTCACAGTCTGAAAAGCAAAAAAACACATTCAATTTTCAAGTATGAACTTTCCCTGAGGAGATAAACCAATCGGTATCTCACAATTGGCAATAGGACTCAATCAGACAGAAAATGTAACTTTTCACACACTGCTCAGATTTGCAAAAGAAACACATATTCTTGTTCCTCACAGTCTGAAAAGCAAAAAAACACATTCAATTTTCAAGTATGAACTTTCCCTGAGGATATAAACCAATCGGAATCTCACAATTGGCAATAGGACTCAATCAGACAGAAAATGTAACTTTTCACACACTGCTCAGATTTGCAAAAGAAACACATATTCTTGTTCCTCACAGTCTGAAAAGCAAAAAAACACATTGAATTTTCAAGTATGAACTTTCCCTGAGGAGATAAACCAATCGGTATCTCACAATTGCCAATAGGACTCAATCAGACAGAAAATGTAACTTTTCACACACTGCTCAGATTTGCAAAAGAAACACATATTCTTGTTCCTCACAGTCTGAAAAGCAAAAAAACACATTCAATTTTCAAGTATGAACTTTCCCTGAGGATATAAACCAATCGGTATCTCACAATTGGCAATAGGACTCAATTCAGACAGAAAATGTAACTTTTCATACACTGCTCAGATTTGCAAAAGAAACACATATTCTTGTTCCTCACAGTCTGAAAAGCAAAAAAACACATTCAATTTTCAAGTACGAACTTTCCCTGAGTAGATAAACCAATCTGTATCTCACAATTGGCAATAGGACTCAATTCAGAATGAAAATGTATCTTTAGACACAGTGATCTGATTTACAAAAGAAACACATATTCATGTCTCCCACGGTCTGAGAAAGCCAAAACAGATTCAATTTTCAAACACAAACTTTCCCTAAAAAGTTAGACCAATGCTGTTTTTTATAACTGGACTCAATACAGGTAGAAAATATAACTTTTGAAACACTGCTCAGATTTGGAAAAGAAACACATATTCTTGTTCCTCACCGTCTCAAAAGTACAAAAACACATTCAATTTTCAAGTACGAACTTTCCCTGAGGAGATAAACCAATCGGTATCTCACAATTGGCAATAGGACTCAATTCAGAAAGAAAATGTATCTTTAGACACAGTGATCTGATTTACAAAAGAAGCACATATTCTTGTTCCTCATAGTCTGAAAAGCAGAAAAATACATTCAATTTTCAAGTACGAACTTTCCCTGAGGAGATAAACCAATCTGTATCTCACAATTGGCAATAGGACTAAATTCAGAAAGAAAATGTATCTTTAGACACAGTGATCTGATTTACAAAAGAAACACATATTCATGTTTCCCACGGTCTGAGAAAGCCAAAACACATTCAATTTTCAAACACAAACTTTCCCTAGAAAGTTCGACCAGTGCTGTTTTTTATAACTGGACTCAATTCAGACAGAAAATGTAACTTTTTAAACACTGCTCAGATTTGGAAAAGAAACACATATTCTTGTTCCTCACAGTCTGAAAAGTACAAAAACACATTCAATTTTCAAGTACGAACTTTCCCTGAGGAGATAAACCAATCGGTATCTCACAATTGGCAATAGGACTCAATCAGACAGAAAATTTAACTTTTCACACACTGCTCAGATTTGCAAAAGAAACACATATTCTTGTTCCTCACAGTCTGAAAAGTACAAAAACACATTCAATTTTCAAGTACGAACTTTCCGTGAGGAGATAAACCAATCGGTATCTCACAATTGGCAATAGGACTCAATTCAGAAAGAAAATGTATCTTTAGACACAGTGATCTGATTTACAAAAGAAGCACATATTCTTGTTCCTCATAGTCTGAAAAGCAGAAAAATACATTCAATTTTCAAGTACGAACTTTCCCTGAGGAGATAAACCAATCTGTATCTCACAATTGGCAATAGGACTCAATTCAGAAAGAAAATGTATCTTTAGACACAGTGATCTGATTTACAAAAGAAACACATATTCATGTTTCCCACGGTCTGAGAAAGCCAAAACACATTCAATTTTCAAACACAAACTTTCCCTAAAAAGTTAGACCAATGCTGTTTTTTATAACTGGACTCAATTCAGGTAGAAAATATAACTTTTCACACACTGCTCAGATTCGGAAAAGAAACACATATTCTTGTTCCTCACCGTATGAAAAGTACAAAAACACATTCAATTTTCAAGTACGAACTTTCCCTGAGGAGATAAACCAATCGGTATCTCACAATTGGCAATAGGACTCAATCAGACAGAAAATGTAACTTTTCACACACTGCTCAGATTTGCAAAAGAAACACATATTCTTGTTCCTCACAATCTGAAAAGCAAAAAAACACATTCAATTTTCAAGTACGAACTTTCCCTGAGGAGATAAACAAATCGGTATCTCACAATTGGCAATAGGACTCAATTCAGACAGAAAATGTAACTTTTCATACATTGCTCAGATTTGCAAAAGAAACACATATTCTTGTTCCTCACAGTCTGAAAAGCATAAAAACACATTCAACTTTCAAGTACGAACTTTCCCTGAGGAGATAAACCAATCGGTATCTCACAATTGGCAATAGGACTCAATTCAGAAAGAAAATGTATCTTTAGACACAGTGATCTGATTTACAAAAGAAGCACATATTCTTGTTCCTCACAGTCTGAAAAGCAAAAAAACACATTCAACTTTCAAGTACGAACTTTCCCTGAGGAGATAAACCAATCGGTGTCTCACAATTGGCAATAGGACTCAATCAGACAGAAAATGTAACTTTTCACACACTGCTCAGATTTGCAAAAGAAACACATATTCTTGTTCCTCACAGTCTGAAAAGCAAAAAAACACATTCAATTTTCAAATACGAACTTTCCCTAGAAAGTTAGACAAAAGCTCTTTTTTATAACTGGACTCAATTCAGGCAGAAAATGTAACTTTTGAAACACTGCTCAGATTTGCAAAAGAAACAAATATTCTTGTTCCTCACAGTCTGAAAAGCAAAAAAACACATTCAATTTTCAAGTACGAACTTTCCCTGAGGAGATAAACCAATCGGTATCTCACAATTGGCAATAGGACTCAATTCAGACGGAAAATGTAACTTTTCATACACTGCTCAGATTTGCAAAAGAAACACATATTCTTGTTCCTCACAGTCTGAAAAGCAAAAAAACACATTCAACTTTCAAGTACGAACTTTCCCTGAGGAGATAAACCAATCGGTATCTCACAATTGGCAATAGGACTCAATTCAGAAAGAAAATGTATCTTTAGACACAGTGATCTGATTTACAAAAGAAGCACATATTCTTGTTCCTCATAGTCTGAAAAGCAGAAAAATACATTCAACTTTCAAGTACGAACTTTCCCTGAGGAGATAAACCAATCTGTATCTCACAATTGGCAATAGGACTCAATTCAGAAAGAAAATGTATCTTTGACACAGTGATCTGATTTACAAAAGAAGCACATATTCTTGTTCCTCATAGTCTGAAAAGCAGAAAAATACATTCAATTTTCAAGTACGAACTTTCCCTGAGGAGATAAACCAATCTGTATCTCACAATTGGCAATAGGACTCAATTCAGAAAGAAAATGTATCTTTAGACACAGTGATCTGATTTACAAAAGAAACACATATTCATGTTTCCCACGGTCTGAGAAAGCCAAAACACATTCAATTTTCAAACACAAACTTTCCCTAGAAAGTTCGACCAGTGCTGTTTTTTTTAACTGGACTCAATTCAGACAGAAAATGTAACTTTTTAAACACTGCTCAGATTTGGAAAAGAAACACATATTCTTGTTCCTCACAGTCTGAAAAGTACAAAAAGACATTCAATTTTCAAGTACGAACTTTCCCTGAGGAGATAAACCAATCTGTATCTCACAATTGGCAATAGGACTCAATTCAGAATGAAAATGTATCTTTAGACACAGTGAGCTGATTTACAAAAGAAACACATATTCATGTTTCCCACGGTCTGAGAAAGCCAAAACAGATTCAATTTTCAAACACAAACTTTCCCTAAAAAGTTAGACCAATGCTGTTTTTTATAACTGGACTCAATTCAGGTAGAAAATATAACTTTTGAAACACTGCTCAGATTTGGAAAAGAAACACATATTCTTGTTCCTCACCGTCTCAAAAGTACAAAAACACATTCAATTTTCAAGTACGAACTTTCCCTGAGGAGATAAGCCAATCGGTATCTCACAATTGGCAATAGGACTCAATCAGACAGAAAATGTAACTTTTCACACACTGCTCAGATTTGCAAAAGAAACACATATTCTTGTTCCTCACAGTCTGAAAAGCAAAAAAACACATTCAATTTTCAAATACGAACTTTCCCTAGAAAGTTAGACAAAAGCTCTTTTTTATAACTGGACTCAATTCAGGCAGAAAATGTAACTTTTGAAACACTGCTCAGATTTGCAAAAGAAACAAATATTCTTGTTCCTCACAGTCTGAAAAGCAAAAAAACACATTCAATTTTCAAGTACGAACTTTCCCTGAGGAGATAAACCAATCGGTATCTCACAATTGGCAATAGGACTCAATTCAGAAAGAAAATGTATCTTTAGACACAGTGATCTGATTTACAAAAGAAGCACATATTCTTGTTCCTCATAGTCTGAAAAGCAGAAAAACACATTCAACTTTCAAGTACGAACTTTCCCTGAGGAGATAAACCAATCGGTATCTCACAATTGGCAATAGGACTCAATTCAGAAAGAAAATGTATCTTTAGACACAGTGATCTGATTTACAAAAGAAGCACATATTCTTGTTCCTCATAGTCTGAAAAGCAGAAAAATACATTCAATTTTCAAGTACGAACTTTCCCTGAGGAGATAAACCAATCTGTATCTCACAATTGGCAATAGGACTCAATTCAGAAAGAAAATGTATCTTTAGACACAGTGATCTGATTTACAAAAGAAACACATATTCATGTTTCCCACGGTCTGAGAAAGCCAAAACACATTCAATTTTCAAACACAAACTTTCCCTAGAAAGTTCGACCAGTGCTGTTTTTTATAACTGGACTCAATTCAGACAGAAAATGTAACTTTTTAAACACTGCTCAGATTTGGAAAAGAAACACATATTCTTGTTCCTCACAGTCTGAAAAGTACAAAAACACATTCAATTTTCAAGTACGAACTTTCCCTGAGGAGATAAACCAATCGGTATCTCACAATTGGCAATAGGACTCAATCAGACAGAAAATTTAACTTTTCACACACTGCTCAGATTTGCAAAAGAAACACATATTCTTGTTCCTCACAGTCTGAAAAGTACAAAAACACATTCAATTTTCAAGTACGAACTTTCCGTGAGGAGATAAACCAATCGGTATCTCACAATTGGCAATAGGACTCAATTCAGAAAGAAAATGTATCTTTAGACACAGTGATCTGATTTACAAAAGAAGCACATATTCTTGTTCCTCATAGTCTGAAAAGCAGAAAAATACATTCAATTTTCAAGTACGAACTTTCCCTGAGGAGATAAACCAATCTGTATCTCACAATTGGCAATAGGACTCAATTCAGAAAGAAAATGTATCTTTAGACACAGTGATCTGATTTACAAAAGAAACACATATTCATGTTTCCCACGGTCTGAGAAAGCCAAAACACATTCAATTTTCAAACACAAACTTTCCCTAAAAAGTTAGACCAATGCTGTTTTTTATAACTGGACTCAATTCAGGTAGAAAATATAACTTTTCACACACTGCTCAGATTCGGAAAAGAAACACATATTCTTGTTCCTCACCGTATGAAAAGTACAAAAACACATTCAATTTTCAAGTACGAACTTTCCCTGAGGAGATAAACCAATCGGTATCTCACAATTGGCAATAGGACTCAATCAGACAGAAAATGTAACTTTTCACACACTGCTCAGATTTGCAAAAGAAACACATATTCTTGTTCCTCACAATCTGAAAAGCAAAAAAACACATTCAATTTTCAAGTACGAACTTTCCCTGAGGAGATAAACAAATCGGTATCTCACAATTGGCAATAGGACTCAATTCAGACAGAAAATGTAACTTTTCATACATTGCTCAGATTTGCAAAAGAAACACATATTCTTGTTCCTCACAGTCTGAAAAGCATAAAAACACATTCAACTTTCAAGTACGAACTTTCCCTGAGGAGATAAACCAATCGGTATCTCACAATTGGCAATAGGACTCAATTCAGAAAGAAAATGTATCTTTAGACACAGTGATCTGATTTACAAAAGAAGCACATATTCTTGTTCCTCATAGTCGGAAAAGCACAAAAACACATTCAATTTTCAAGTACGATCTTTCCCTGAGGAGATAAACCAATCTGTATCTCACAATTGCCAATAGGACTCAATTCAGAAAGAAAATGTATCTTTAGACACAGTGATCTGATTTACAAAAGAAACACATATTCATGTTTCCCACGGTCTGAGAAAGCCAAAACACATTCAATTTTCAAACACAAACTTTCCCTAGAAAGTTCGACCAGTGCTGTTTTTTATAACTGGACTCAATTCAGACAGAAAATGTAACTTTTTAAACACTGCTCAGATTTGGAAAAGAAACACATATTCTTGTTCCTCACAGTCTGAAAAGTACAAAAACACATTCAATTTTCAAGTACGAACTTTCCCTGAGGAGATAAACCAATCGGTATCTCACAATTGGCAATAGGACTCAATCAGACAGAAAATTTAACTTTTCACACACTGCTCAGATTTGCAAAAGAAACACATATTCTTGTTCCTCACAGTCTGAAAAGTACAAAAACACATTCAATTTTCAAGTACGAACTTTCCGTGAGGAGATAAACCAATCGGTATCTCACAATTGGCAATAGGACTCAATTCAGAAAGAAAATGTATCTTTAGACACAGTGATCTGATTTACAAAAGAAGCACATATTCTTGTTCCTCATAGTCTGAAAAGCAGAAAAATACATTCAATTTTCAAGTACGAACTTTCCCTGAGGAGATAAACCAATCTGTATCTCACAATTGGCAATAGGACTCAATTCAGAAAGAAAATGTATCTTTAGACACAGTGATCTGATTTACAAAAGAAACACATATTCATGTTTCCCACGGTCTGAGAAAGCCAAAACACATTCAATTTTCAAACACAAACTTTCCCTAAAAAGTTAGACCAATGCTGTTTTTTATAACTGGACTCAATTCAGGTAGAAAATATAACTTTTCACACACTGCTCAGATTCGGAAAAGAAACACATATTCTTGTTCCTCACCGTATGAAAAGTACAAAAACACATTCAATTTTCAAGTACGAACTTTCCCTGAGGAGATAAACAAATCGGTATCTCACAATTGGCAATAGGACTCAATTCAGACAGAAAATGTAACTTTTCATACATTGCTCAGATTTGCAAAAGAAACACATATTCTTGTTCCTCACAGTCTGAAAAGCATAAAAACACATTCAACTTTCAAGTACGAACTTTCCCTGAGGAGATAAACCAATCGGTATCTCACAATTGGCAATAGGACTCAATCAGACAGAAAATGTAACTTTTCACACACTGCTCAGATTTGCAAAAGAAACACATATTCTTGTTCCTCACAATCTGAAAAGCAAAAAAACACATTCAATTTTCAAGTACGAACTTTCCCTGAGGAGATAAACAAATCGGTATCTCACAATTGGCAATAGGACTCAATTCAGACAGAAAATGTAACTTTTCATACATTGCTCAGATTTGCAAAAGAAACACATATTCTTGTTCCTCACAGTCTGAAAAGCATAAAAACACATTCAACTTTCAAGTACGAACTTTCCCTGAGGAGATAAACCAATCGGTATCTCACAATTGGCAATAGGACTCAATTCAGAAAGAAAATGTATCTTTAGACACAGTGATCTGATTTACAAAAGAAGCACATATTCTTGTTCCTCATAGTCGGAAAAGCACAAAAACACATTCAATTTTCAAGTACGATCTTTCCCTGAGGAGATAAACCAATCTGTATCTCACAATTGGCAATAGGACTCAATTCAGAAAGAAAATGTATCTTTAGACACAGTGATCTGATTTACAAAAGAAACACATATTCATGTTTCCCACGGTCTGAGAAAGCCAAAACACATTCAATTTTCAAACACAAACTTTCCCTAGAAAGTTCGACCAGTGCTGTTATTTATAACTGGACTCAATTCAGACAGAAAATGTAACTTTTTAAACACTGCTCAGATTTGGAAAAGAAACACATATTCTTGTTCCTCACAGTCTGAAAAGCAAAAAAACACATTCAATTTTCAAATACGAACTTTCCCTAGAAAGTTAGACAAAAGCTCTTTTTTATAACTGGACTCAATTCAGGCAGAAAATGTAACTTTTGAAACACTGCTCAGATTTGCAAAAGAAAAAAATATTCTTGTTCCTCACAGTCTGAAAAGCAAAAAAACACATTCAATTTTCAAGTACGAACTTTCCCTGAGGAGATAAACCAATCGGTATCTCACAATTGGCATTAGGACTCAATTCAGACAGAAAATGTAACTTTTCATACACTGCTCAGATTTGCAAAAGAAACACATATTCTTGTTCCTCACAGTCTGAAAAGCAAAAAAACACATTCAACTTTCAAGTACGAACTTTCCCTGAGGAGATAAACCAATCGGTATCTCACAATTGGCAATAGGACTCAATTCAGAAAGAAAATGTATCTTTAGACACAGTGATCTGATTTACAAAAGAAACACATATTCTTGTTCCTCACAGTCTGAAAAGCAAAAAAACACATTCAATTTTCAAGTACGAACTTTCCCTGAGGAGATAAACCAATCGGTATCTCACAATTGGCAATAGGACTCAATTCAGACAGAAAATGTAACTTTTCATACATTGCTCAGATTTGCAAAAGAAACACATATTCTTGTTCCTCACAGTCTGAAAAGCAAAAAAACACATTCAATTTTCAAGTACGAACTTTCCCTGAGTAGATAAACCAATCTGTATCTCACAATTCGCAATAGGACTCAATTCAGAATGAAAATGTATCTTTAGACACAGTGATCTGATTTACAAAAGAAACACATATTCTTGTTCCTCACAGTCTGAAAAGCAAAAAAACACATTCAATTTTCAAGTACGAACTTTCCCTGAGGAGATAAACCAATCGGTATCTCACAATTGGCAATAGGACTCAATTCAGAAAGAAAATGTATCTTTAGACACAGTGATCTGATTTACAAAAGAAGCACATATTCTTGTTCCTCATAGTCGGAAAAGCACAAAAACACAATCAATTTTCAAGTACGAACTTTCCCTGAGGAGATAAACCAATCTGTATCTCACAATTGGCAATAGGACTCAATTCAGAATGAAAATGTATCTTTAGACACAGTGATCTGATTTACAAAACAAACACATATTCATGTTTCCCACGGTCTGAGAAAGCCAAAACACATTCAATTTTCAAACACAAACTTTCCCTAGAAAGTTCGACCAGTGCTGTTTTTTATAACTGGACTCAATTCAGACAGAAAATGTAACTTTTTAAACACTGCTCAGATTTGGAAAAGAAACACATATTCTTGTTCCTCACAGTCTGAAAAGTACAAAAACACATTCAATTTTCAAGTACGAACTTTCCGTGAGGAGATAAACCAATCGGTATCTCACAATTGGCAATAGGACTCAATTCAGAAAGAAAATGTATCTTTAGACACAGTGATCTGATTTACAAAAGAAGCACATATTCTTGTTCCTCACAGTCTGAAAAGCAAAAAAACACATTCAACTTTCAAGTACGAACTTTCCCTGAGGAGATAAACCAATCGGTATCTCACAATTGGCAATAGGACTCAATCAGACAGAAAATGTAACTTTTCACACACTGCTCAGATTTGCAAAAGAAACACATATTCTTGTTCCTCACAGTCTGAAAAGCAAAAAAACACATTCAATTTTCAAATACGAACTTTCCCTAGAAAGTTAGACAAAAGCTCTTTTTTATAACTGGACTCAATTCAGGCAGAAAATGTAACTTTTGAAACACTGCTCAGATTTGCAAAAGAAACAAATATTCTTGTTCCTCACAGTCTGAAAAGCAAAAGAACACATTCAATTTTCAAGTACGAACTTTCCCTGAGGAGATAAACCAATCGGTATCTCACAATTGGCAATAGGACTCAATTCAGACAGAAAATGTAACTTTTCACACACTGCTCAGATTTGCAATAGAAACACATATTCTTGTTCCTCACAGTCTGAAAAGCAAAAAAACACATTCAATTTTCAAGTATGAACTTTCCCTGAGGAGATAAACCAATCGGTATCTCAAAATTGGCAATAGGACTCAATCAGACAGAAAATGTAACTTTTCACACACTGCTCAGATTTGCAAAAGAAACACATATTCTTGTTCCTCACAGTCTGAAAAGCAAAAAAACACATTCAATTTTCAAGTATGAACTTTCCCTGAGGATATAAACCAATCGGTATCTCACAATTGGCAATAGGACTCAATCAGACAGAAAATGTAACTTTTCACACACTGCTCAGATTTGCAAAAGAAACACATATTCTTGTTCCTCACAGTCTGAAAAGCAAAAAAACACATTCAATTTTCAAGTATGAACTTTCCCTGAGGAGATAAACCAATCGGTATCTCACAATTGGCAATAGGACTCAATCAGACAGAAAATGTAACTTTTCATACACTGCTCAGATTTGCAAAAGAAACACATATTCTTGTTCCTCACAGTCTGAAAAGCAAAAAAACACATTCAATTTTCAAGTACGAACTTTCCCTGAGTAGATAAACCAATCTGTATCTCACAATTGGCAATAGGACTCAATTCAGAATGAAAATGTATCTTTAGACACAGTGATCTGATTTACAAAAGAAACACATATTCATGTTTCCCACGGTCTGAGAAAGCCAAAACAGATTCAATTTTCAAACACAAACGTTCCCTAAAAAGTTAGACCAATGCTGTTTTTTATAACTGGACTCAATTCAGGTAGAAAATATAACTTTTGAAACACTGCTCAGATTTGGAAAAGAAACACATATTCTTGTTCCTCACCGTCTCAAAAGTACAAAAACACATTCAATTTTCAAGTACGAACTTTCCCTGAGGAGATAAACCAATCGGTATCTCACAATTGGCAATAGGACTCAATCAGACAGAAAATGTAACTTTTCACACACTGCTCAGATTTGCAAAAGAAACACATATTCTTGTTCCTCACAGTCTGAAAAGCAAAAAAACACATTCAATTTTCAAGTATGAACTTTCCCTGAGGAGATAAACCAATCGGTATCTCACAATTGGCAATAGGACTCAATCAGACAGAAAATGTAACTTTTCACACACTGCTCAGATTTGCAAAAGAAAGACATATTCTTGTTCCTCACAGTCTGAAAAGCAAAAAAACACATTCAATTTTCAAGTATGAACTTTCTCTGAGGATATAAACCAATCGGTATCTCACAATTGGCAGTAGGACTCAATCAGACAGAAAATGTAACTTTTCACACACTGCTCAGATTTGCAAAAGAAACACATATACTTGTTCCTCACAGTCTGAAAAGCAAAAAAACACATTCAATTTTCAAGTATGAACTTTCCCTGAGGAGATAAACCAATCGGTATCTCACAATTGGCAATAGGACTCAATTCAGACAGAAAATGTAACTTTTCACACACTGCTCAGATTTGCAAAAGAAACACATATTCTTGTTCCTCACAGTCTGAAAAGCAAAAAAACACATTCAATTTTCAAGTATGAACTTTCCCTGAGGATATAAACCAATCGGTATCTCACAATTGGCAATAGGACTCAATTCAGACAGAAAATGTAACTTTTCAGACACTGCTCAGATTTGCAAAAGAAACACATATTCTTGTTCCTCACAGTCTGAAAAGCAAAAAAAACACATTCAATTTTCAAATACGAACTTTCCCTAGAAAGTTAGACAAAAGCTCTTTTTTATAACTGGACTCAATTCAGGCAGAAAATGTAACTTTTGAAACACTGCTCAGATTTGCAAAAGAAACAAATATTTTTGTTCCTCACAGTCTGAAAAGCAAAAAAACACATTCAATTTTCAAGTACGAACTTTCCCTGAGGAGATAAACCAATCGGTATCTCACAATTGGCAATAGGACTCAATTCAGACAGAAAATGTAACTTTTCATACACTGCTCAGATTTGCAAAAGAAACACATATTCTTGTTCCTCACAGTCTGAAAAGCAAAAAAACACATTCAACTTTCAAGTACGAACTTTCCCTGAGGAGATAAACCAATCGGTATCTCACAATTGGCAATAGGACTCAATTCAGAAAGAAAATGTATCTTTAGACACAGTGATCTGATTTACAAAAGAAGCACATATTCTTGTTCCTCACAGTCTGAAAAGCAAAAAAACACATTCAACTTTCAAGTACGAACTTTCCCTGAGGAGATAAACCAATCGGTATCTCACAATTGGCAATAGGACTCAATCAGACAGAAAATGTAACTTTTCACACACTGCTCAGATTTGCAAAAGAAACACATATTCTTGTTCCTCACAGTCTGAAAAGCAAAAAAAACACATTCAATTTTCAAATACGAACTTTCCCTAGAAAGTTAGACAAAAGCTCTTTTTTATAACTGGACTCAATTCAGGCAGAAAATGTAACTTTTGAAACACTGCTCAGATTTGCAAAAGAAACAAATATTTTTGTTCCTCACAGTCTGAAAAGCAAAAAAACACATTCAATTTTCAAGTACGAACTTTCCCTGAGGAGATAAACCAATCGGTATCTCACAATTGGCAATAGGACTCAATTCAGACAGAAAATGTAACTTTTCATACACTGCTCAGATTTGCAAAAGAAACACATATTCTTGTTCCTCACAGTCTGAAAAGCAAAAAAACACATTCAACTTTCAAGTACGAACTTTCCCTGAGGAGATAAACCAATCGGTATCTCACAATTGGCAATAGGACTCAATTCAGAAAGAAAATGTATCTTTAGACACAGTGATCTGATTTACAAAAGAAGCACATATTCTTGTTCCTCACAGTCTGAAAAGCAAAAAAACACATTCAACTTTCAAGTACGAACTTTCCCTGAGGAGATAAACCAATCGGTATCTCACAATTGGCAATAGGACTCAATCAGACAGAAAATGTAACTTTTCACACACTGCTCAGATTTGCAAAAGAAACACATATTCTTGTTCCTCACAGTCTGAAAAGCAAAAAAACACATTCAATTTTCAAATACGAACTTTCCCTAGAAAGTTAGACAAAAGCTCTTTTTTATAACTGGACTCAATTCAGGCAGAAAATGTAACTTTTGAAACACTGCTCAGATTTGCAAAAGAAACAAATATTCTTGTTCCTCACAGTCTGAAAAGCAAAAAAACACATTCAATTTTCAAGTACGAACTTTCCCTGAGGAGATAAACCAATCGGTATCTCACAATTGGCAATAGGACTCAATTCAGACGGAAAATGTAACTTTTCATACACTGCTCAGATTTGCAAAAGAAACACATATTCTTGTTCCTCACAGTCTGAAAAGCAAAAAAACACATTCAACTTTCAAGTACGAACTTTCCCTGAGGAGATAAACCAATCGGTATCTCACAATTGGCAATAGGACTCAATTCAGAAAGAAAATGTATCTTTAGACACAGTGATCTGATTTACAAAAGAAGCACATATTCTTGTTCCTCATAGTCTGAAAAGCAGAAAAATACATTCAACTTTCAAGTACGAACTTTCCCTGAGGAGATAAACCAATCTGTATCTCACAATTGGCAATAGGACTCAATTCAGAAAGAAAATGTATCTTTGACACAGTGATCTGATTTACAGAAGAAGCACATATTCTTGTTCCTCATAGTCTGAAAAGCAGAAAAATACATTCAATTTTCAAGTACGAACTTTCCCTGAGGAGATAAACCAATCTGTATCTCACAATTGGCAATAGGACTCAATTCAGAAAGAAAATGTATCTTTAGACACAGTGATCTGATTTACAAAAGAAACACATATTCATGTTTCCCACGGTCTGAGAAAGCCAAAACACATTCAATTTTCAAACACAAACTTTCCCTAGAAAGTTCGACCAGTGCTGTTTTTTTTAACTGGACTCAATTCAGACAGAAAATGTAACTTTTTAAACACTGCTCAGATTTGGAAAAGAAACACATATTCTTGTTCCTCACAGTCTGAAAAGTACAAAAAGACATTCAATTTTCAAGTACGAACTTTCCCTGAGGAGATAAACCAATCTGTATCTCACAATTGGCAATAGGACTCAATTCAGAATGAAAATGTATCTTTAGACACAGTGAGCTGATTTACAAAAGAAACACATATTCATGTTTCCCACGGTCTGAGAAAGCCAAAACAGATTCAATTTTCAAACACAAACTTTCCCTAAAAAGTTAGACCAATGCTGTTTTTTATAACTGGACTCAATTCAGGTAGAAAATATAACTTTTGAAACACTGCTCAGATTTGGAAAAGAAACACATATTCTTGTTCCTCACCGTCTCAAAAGTACAAAAACACATTCAATTTTCAAGTACGAACTTTCCCTGAGGAGATAAGCCAATCGGTATCTCACAATTGGCAATAGGACTCAATCAGACAGAAAATGTAACTTTTCACACACTGCTCAGATTTGCAAAAGAAACACATATTCTTGTTCCTCACAGTCTGAAAAGCAAAAAAACACATTCAATTTTCAAGTATGAACTTTCCCTGAGGAGATAAACCAATCGGTATCTCACAATTGGCAATAGGACTCAATCAGACAGAAAATGTAACTTTTCACACACTGCTCAGATTTGCAAAAGAAAGACATATTCTTGTTCCTCACAGTCTGAAAAGCAAAAAAACACATTCAATTTTCAAGTATGAACTTTCCCTGAGGATATAAACCAATCGGTATCTCACAATTGGCAATAGGACTCAATCAGACAGAAAATGTAACTTTTCACACACTGCTCAGATTTGCAAAAGAAACACATATACTTGTTCCTCACAGTCTGAAAAGCAAAAAAACACATTCAATTTTCAAGTATGAACTTTCCCTGAGGAGATAAACCAATCGGTATCTCACAATTGGCAATAGGACTCAATCAGACAGAAAATGTAACTTTTCACACACTGCTCAGATTTGCAAAAGAAACACATATTCTTGTTCCTCACAGTCTGAAAAGCAAAAAAACACATTCAATTTTCAAGTATGAACTTTCCCTGAGGATATAAACCAATCGGTATCTCACAATTGGCAATAGGACTCAATTCAGACAGAAAATGTAACTTTTCATACACTGCTCAGATTTGCAAAAGAAACACATATTCTTGTTCCTCACAGTCTGAAAAGCAAAAAAACACATTCAATTTTCAAATACGAACTTTCCCTAGAAAGTTAGACAAAAGCTCTTTTTTATAACTGGACTCAATTCAGGCAGAAAATGTAACTTTTGAAACACTGCTCAGATTTGCAAAAGAAACAAATATTCTTGTTCCTCACAGTCTGAAAAGCAAAAAAACACATTCAATTTTCAAGTACGAACTTTCCCTGAGGAGATAAACCAATCGGTATCTCACAATTGGCAATAGGACTCAATTCAGACAGAAAATGTAACTTTTCATACACTGCTCAGATTTGCAAAAGAAACACATATTCTTGTTCCTCACAGTCTGAAAAGCAAAAAAACACATTCAACTTTCAAGTACGAACTTTCCCTGAGGAGATAAACCAATCGGTATCTCACAATTGGCAATAGGACTCAATTCAGAAAGAAAATGTATCTTTAGACACAGTGATCTGATTTACAAAAGAAGCACATATTCTTGTTCCTCATAGTCTGAAAAGCAGAAAAATACATTCAATTTTCAAGTACGAATTTTCCCTGAGGAGATAAACCAATCTGTATCTCACAATTGGCAATAGGACTCAATTCAGAAAGAAAATGTATCTTTAGACACAGTGATCTGATTTACAAAAGAAACACATATTCATGTTTCCCACGGTCTGAGAAAGCCAAAACACATTCAATTTTCAAACACAAACTTTCCCTAGAAAGTTCGACCAGTGCTGTTTTTTATAACTGGACTCAATTCAGACAGAAAATGTAACTTTTTAAACACTGCTCAGATTTGGAAAAGAAACACATATTCTTGTTCCTCACAGTCTGAAAAATACAAAAACACATTCAATTTTCAAGTACGAACTTTCCCTGAGGAGATAAACCAATCGGTATCTCACAATTGGCAATAGGACTCAATCAGACAGAAAATGTAACTTTTCACACACTGCTCAGATTTGCAAAAGAAACACATATTCTTGTTCCTCACAGTCTGAAAAGCAAAAAAACACATTCAATTTTCAAGTATGAACTTTCCCTGAGGAGATAAACCAATCGGTATCTCACAATTGGCAATAGGACTCAATCAGACAGAAAATGTAACTTTTCACACACTGCTCAGATTTGCAAAAGAAACACATATTCTTGTTCCTCACAGTCTGAAAAGCAAAAAAACACATTCAATTTTCAAGTATGAACTTTCCCTGAGGATATAAACCAATCGGAATCTCACAATTGGCAATAGGACTCAATCAGACAGAAAATGTAACTTTTCACACACTGCTCAGATTTGCAAAAGAAACACATATTCTTGTTCCTCACAGTCTGAAAAGCAAAAAAACACATTCAATTTTCAAGTATGAACTTTCCCTGAGGAGATAAACCAATCGGTATCTCACAATTGCCAATAGGACTCAATCAGACAGAAAATGTAACTTTTCACACACTGCTCAGATTTGCAAAAGAAACACATATTCTTGTTCCTCACAGTCTGAAAAGCAAAAAAACACATTCAATTTTCAAGTATGAACTTTCCCTGAGGATATAAACCAATCGGTATCTCACAATTGGCAATAGGACTCAATTCAGACAGAAAATGTAACTTTTCATACACTGCTCAGATTTGCAAAAGAAACACATATTCTTGTTCCTCACAGTCTGAAAAGCAAAAAAACACATTCAATTTTCAAGTACGAACTTTCCCTGAGTAGATAAACCAATCTGTATCTCACAATTGGCAATAGGACTCAATTCAGAATGAAAATGTATCTTTAGACACAGTGATCTGATTTACAAAAGAAACACATATTCATGTCTCCCACGGTCTGAGAAAGCCAAAACAGATTCAATTTTCAAACACAAACTTTCCCTAAAAAGTTAGACCAATGCTGTTTTTTATAACTGGACTCAATACAGGTAGAAAATATAACTTTTGAAACACTGCTCAGATTTGGAAAAGAAACACATATTCTTGTTCCTCACCGTCTCAAAAGTACAAAAACACATTCAATTTTCAAGTACGAACTTTCCCTGAGGAGATAAACCAATCGGTATCTCACAATTGGCAATAGGACTCAATTCAGAAAGAAAATGTATCTTTAGACACAGTGATCTGATTTACAAAAGAAGCACATATTCTTGTTCCTCATAGTCTGAAAAGCAGAAAAATACATTCAATTTTCAAGTACGAACTTTCCCTGAGGAGATAAACCAATCTGTATCTCACAATTGGCAATAGGACTAAATTCAGAAAGAAAATGTATCTTTAGACACAGTGATCTGATTTACAAAAGAAACACATATTCATGTTTCCCACGGTCTGAGAAAGCCAAAACACATTCAATTTTCAAACACAAACTTTCCCTAGAAAGTTCGACCAGTGCTGTTTTTTATAACTGGACTCAATTCAGACAGAAAATGTAACTTTTTAAACACTGCTCAGATTTGGAAAAGAAACACATATTCTTGTTCCTCACAGTCTGAAAAGTACAAAAACACATTCAATTTTCAAGTACGAACTTTCCCTGAGGAGATAAACCAATCGGTATCTCACAATTGGCAATAGGACTCAATCAGACAGAAAATTTAACTTTTCACACACTGCTCAGATTTGCAAAAGAAACACATATTCTTGTTCCTCACAGTCTGAAAAGTACAAAAACACATTCAATTTTCAAGTACGAACTTTCCGTGAGGAGATAAACCAATCGGTATCTCACAATTGGCAATAGGACTCAATTCAGAAAGAAAATGTATCTTTAGACACAGTGATCTGATTTACAAAAGAAGCACATATTCTTGTTCCTCATAGTCTGAAAAGCAGAAAAATACATTCAATTTTCAAGTACGAACTTTCCCTGAGGAGATAAACCAATCTGTATCTCACAATTGGCAATAGGACTCAATTCAGAAAGAAAATGTATCTTTAGACACAGTGATCTGATTTACAAAAGAAACACATATTCATGTTTCCCACGGTCTGAGAAAGCCAAAACACATTCAATTTTCAAACACAAACTTTCCCTAAAAAGTTAGACCAATGCTGTTTTTTATAACTGGACTCAATTCAGGTAGAAAATATAACTTTTCACACACTGCTCAGATTCGGAAAAGAAACACATATTCTTGTTCCTCACCGTATGAAAAGTACAAAAACACATTCAATTTTCAAGTACGAACTTTCCCTGAGGAGATAAACCAATCGGTATCTCACAATTGGCAATAGGACTCAATCAGACAGAAAATGTAACTTTTCACACACTGCTCAGATTTGCAAAAGAAACACATATTCTTGTTCCTCACAATCTGAAAAGCAAAAAAACACATTCAATTTTCAAGTACGAACTTTCCCTGAGGAGATAAACAAATCGGTATCTCACAATTGGCAATAGGACTCAATTCAGACAGAAAATGTAACTTTTCATACATTGCTCAGATTTGCAAAAGAAACACATATTCTTGTTCCTCACAGTCTGAAAAGCATAAAAACACATTCAACTTTCAAGTACGAACTTTCCCTGAGGAGATAAACCAATCGGTATCTCACAATTGGCAATAGGACTCAATTCAGAAAGAAAATGTATCTTTAGACACAGTGATCTGATTTACAAAAGAAGCACATATTCTTGTTCCTCACAGTCTGAAAAGCAAAAAAACACATTCAACTTTCAAGTACGAACTTTCCCTGAGGAGATAAACCAATCGGTATCTCACAATTGGCAATAGGACTCAATCAGACAGAAAATGTAACTTTTCACACACTGCTCAGATTTGCAAAAGAAACACATATTCTTGTTCCTCACAGTCTGAAAAGCAAAAAAACACATTCAATTTTCAAATACGAACTTTCCCTAGAAAGTTAGACAAAAGCTCTTTTTTATAACTGGACTCAATTCAGGCAGAAAATGTAACTTTTGAAACACTGCTCAGATTTGCAAAAGAAACAAATATTCTTGTTCCTCACAGTCTGAAAAGCAAAAAAACACATTCAATTTTCAAGTACGAACTTTCCCTGAGGAGATAAACCAATCGGTATCTCACAATTGGCAATAGGACTCAATTCAGACGGAAAATGTAACTTTTCATACACTGCTCAGATTTGCAAAAGAAACACATATTCTTGTTCCTCACAGTCTGAAAAGCAAAAAAACACATTCAACTTTCAAGTACGAACTTTCCCTGAGGAGATAAACCAATCGGTATCTCACAATTGGCAATAGGACTCAATTCAGAAAGAAAATGTATCTTTAGACACAGTGATCTGATTTACAAAAGAAGCACATATTCTTGTTCCTCATAGTCTGAAAAGCAGAAAAATACATTCAACTTTCAAGTACGAACTTTCCCTGAGGAGATAAACCAATCTGTATCTCACAATTGGCAATAGGACTCAATTCAGAAAGAAAATGTATCTTTGACACAGTGATCTGATTTACAAAAGAAGCACATATTCTTGTTCCTCATAGTCTGAAAAGCAGAAAAATACATTCAATTTTCAAGTACGAACTTTCCCTGAGGAGATAAACCAATCTGTATCTCACAATTGGCAATAGGACTCAATTCAGAAAGAAAATGTATCTTTAGACACAGTGATCTGATTTACAAAAGAAACACATATTCATGTTTCCCACGGTCTGAGAAAGCCAAAACTGATTCAATTTTCAAACACAAACTTTCCCTAGAAAGTTCGACCAGTGCTGTTTTTTTTAACTGGACTCAATTCAGACAGAAAATGTAACTTTTTAAACACTGCTCAGATTTGGAAAAGAAACACATATTCTTGTTCCTCACAGTCTGAAAAGTACAAAAAGACATTCAATTTTCAAGTACGAACTTTCCCTGAGGAGATAAACCAATCTGTATCTCACAATTGGCAATAGGACTAAATTCAGAAAGAAAATGTATCTTTAGACACAGTGACCTGATTTACAAAAGAAGCACATATTCTTGTTCCTCATAGTCTGAAAAGCAGAAAAATACATTCAATTTTCAAGTACGAACTTTCCCTGAGGAGATAAACCAATCTGTATCTCACAATTGGCAATAGGACTCAATTCAGAAAGAAAATGTATCTTTAGACACAGTGATCTGATTTACAAAAGAAACACATATTCATGTTTCCCACGGTCTGAGAAAGCCAAAACACATTCAATTTTCAAACACAAACTTTCCCTAGAAAGTTCGACCAGTGCTGTTTTTTATAACTGGACTCAATTCAGACAGAAAATGTAACTTTTTAAACACTGCTCAGATTTGGAAAAGAAACACATATTCTTGTTCCTCACAGTCTGAAAAATACAAAAACACATTCAATTTTCAAGTACGAACTTTCCCTGAGGAGATAAACCAATCGGTATCTCACAATTGGCAATAGGACTCAATCAGACAGAAAATGTAACTTTTCACACACTGCTCAGATTTGCAAAAGAAACACATATTCTTGTTCCTCACAGTCTGAAAAGCAAAAAAACACATTCAATTTTCAAGTATGAACTTTCCCTGAGGAGATAAACCAATCGGTATCTCACAATTGGCAATAGGACTCAATCAGACAGAAAATGTAACTTTTCACACACTGCTCAGATTTGCAAAAGAAACACATATTCTTGTTCCTCACAGTCTGAAAAGCAAAAAAACACATTCAATTTTCAAGTATGAACTTTCCCTGAGGATATAAACCAATCGGAATCTCACAATTGGCAATAGGACTCAATCAGACAGAAAATGTAACTTTTCACACACTGCTCAGATTTGCAAAAGAAACACATATTCTTGTTCCTCACAGTCTGAAAAGCAAAAAAACACATTCAATTTTCAAGTATGAACTTTCCCTGAGGAGATAAACCAATCGGTATCTCACAATTGCCAATAGGACTCAATCAGACAGAAAATGTAACTTTTCACACACTGCTCAGATTTGCAAAAGAAACACATATTCTTGTTCCTCACAGTCTGAAAAGCAAAAAAACACATTCAATTTTCAAGTATGAACTTTCCCTGAGGATATAAACCAATCGGTATCTCACAATTGGCAATAGGACTCAATTCAGACAGAAAATGTAACTTTTCATACACTGCTCAGATTTGCAAAAGAAACACATATTCTTGTTCCTCACAGTCTGAAAAGCAAAAAAACACATTCAATTTTCAAGTACGAACTTTCCCTGAGTAGATAAACCAATCTGTATCTCACAATTGGCAATAGGACTCAATTCAGAATGAAAATGTATCTTTAGACACAGTGATCTGATTTACAAAAGAAACACATATTCATGTCTCCCACGGTCTGAGAAAGCCAAAACAGATTCAATTTTCAAACACAAACTTTCCCTAAAAAGTTAGACCAATGCTGTTTTTTATAACTGGACTCAATACAGGTAGAAAATATAACTTTTGAAACACTGCTCAGATTTGGAAAAGAAACACATATTCTTGTTCCTCACCGTCTCAAAAGTACAAAAACACATTCAATTTTCAAGTACGAACTTTCCCTGAGGAGATAAACCAATCGGTATCTCACAATTGGCAATAGGACTCAATTCAGAAAGAAAATGTATCTTTAGACACAGTGATCTGATTTACAAAAGAAGCACATATTCTTGTTCCTCATAGTCTGAAAAGCAGAAAAATACATTCAATTTTCAAGTACGAACTTTCCCTGAGGAGATAAACCAATCTGTATCTCACAATTGGCAATAGGACTAAATTCAGAAAGAAAATGTATCTTTAGACACAGTGATCTGATTTACAAAAGAAACACATATTCATGTTTCCCACGGTCTGAGAAAGCCAAAACACATTCAATTTTCAAACACAAACTTTCCCTAGAAAGTTCGACCAGTGCTGTTTTTTATAACTGGACTCAATTCAGACAGAAAATGTAACTTTTTAAACACTGCTCAGATTTGGAAAAGAAACACATATTCTTGTTCCTCACAGTCTGAAAAGTACAAAAACACATTCAATTTTCAAGTACGAACTTTCCCTGAGGAGATAAACCAATCGGTATCTCACAATTGGCAATAGGACTCAATCAGACAGAAAATTTAACTTTTCACACACTGCTCAGATTTGCAAAAGAAACACATATTCTTGTTCCTCACAGTCTGAAAAGTACAAAAACACATTCAATTTTCAAGTACGAACTTTCCGTGAGGAGATAAACCAATCGGTATCTCACAATTGGCAATAGGACTCAATTCAGAAAGAAAATGTATCTTTAGACACAGTGATCTGATTTACAAAAGAAGCACATATTCTTGTTCCTCATAGTCTGAAAAGCAGAAAAATACATTCAATTTTCAAGTACGAACTTTCCCTGAGGAGATAAACCAATCTGTATCTCACAATTGGCAATAGGACTCAATTCAGAAAGAAAATGTATCTTTAGACACAGTGATCTGATTTACAAAAGAAACACATATTCATGTTTCCCACGGTCTGAGAAAGCCAAAACACATTCAATTTTCAAACACAAACTTTCCCTAAAAAGTTAGACCAATGCTGTTTTTTATAACTGGACTCAATTCAGGTAGAAAATATAACTTTTCACACACTGCTCAGATTCGGAAAAGAAACACATATTCTTGTTCCTCACCGTATGAAAAGTACAAAAACACATTCAATTTTCAAGTACGAACTTTCCCTGAGGAGATAAACCAATCGGTATCTCACAATTGGCAATAGGACTCAATCAGACAGAAAATGTAACTTTTCACACACTGCTCAGATTTGCAAAAGAAACACATATTCTTGTTCCTCACAATCTGAAAAGCAAAAAAACACATTCAATTTTCAAGTACGAACTTTCCCTGAGGAGATAAACAAATCGGTATCTCACAATTGGCAATAGGACTCAATTCAGACAGAAAATGTAACTTTTCATACATTGCTCAGATTTGCAAAAGAAACACATATTCTTGTTCCTCACAGTCTGAAAAGCATAAAAACACATTCAACTTTCAAGTACGAACTTTCCCTGAGGAGATAAACCAATCGGTATCTCACAATTGGCAATAGGACTCAATTCAGAAAGAAAATGTATCTTTAGACACAGTGATCTGATTTACAAAAGAAGCACATATTCTTGTTCCTCATAGTCGGAAAAGCACAAAAACACATTCAATTTTCAAGTACGATCTTTCCCTGAGGAGATAAACCAATCTGTATCTCACAATTGGCAATAGGACTCAATTCAGAAAGAAAATGTATCTTTAGACACAGTGATCTGATTTACAAAAGAAACACATATTCATGTTTCCCACGGTCTGAGAAAGCCAAAACACATTCAATTTTCAAACACAAACTTTCCCTAGAAAGTTCGACCAGTGCTGTTTTTTATAACTGGACTCAATTCAGACAGAAAATGTAACTTTTTAAACACTGCTCAGATTTGGAAAAGAAACACATATTCTTGTTCCTCACAGTCTGAAAAGTACAAAAACACATTCAATTTTCAAGTACGAACTTTCCCTGAGGAGATAAACCAATCGGTATCTCACAATTGGCAATAGGACTCAATCAGACAGAAAATTTAACTTTTCACACACTGCTCAGATTTGCAAAAGAAACACATATTCTTGTTCCTCACAGTCTGAAAAGTACAAAAACACATTCAATTTTCAAGTACGAACTTTCCGTGAGGAGATAAACCAATCGGTATCTCACAATTGGCAATAGGACTCAATTCAGAAAGAAAATGTATCTTTAGACACAGTGATCTGATTTACAAAAGAAGCACATATTCTTGTTCCTCATAGTCTGAAAAGCAGAAAAATACATTCAATTTTCAAGTACGAACTTTCCCTGAGGAGATAAACCAATCTGTATCTCACAATTGGCAATAGGACTCAATTCAGAAAGAAAATGTATCTTTAGACACAGTGATCTGATTTACAAAAGAAACACATATTCATGTTTCCCACGGTCTGAGAAAGCCAAAACACATTCAATTTTCAAACACAAACTTTCCCTAAAAAGTTAGACCAATGCTGTTTTTTATAACTGGACTCAATTCAGGTAGAAAATATAACTTTTCACACACTGCTCAGATTCGGAAAAGAAACACATATTCTTGTTCCTCACCGTATGAAAAGTACAAAAACACATTCAATTTTCAAGTACGAACTTTCCCTGAGGAGATAAACCAATCGGTATCTCACAATTGGCAATAGGACTCAATCAGACAGAAAATGTAACTTTTCACACACTGCTCAGATTTGCAAAAGAAACACATATTCTTGTTCCTCACAATCTGAAAAGCAAAAAAACACATTCAATTTTCAAGTACGAACTTTCCCTGAGGAGATAAACAAATCGGTATCTCACAATTGGCAATAGGACTCAATTCAGACAGAAAATGTAACTTTTCATACATTGCTCAGATTTGCAAAAGAAACACATATTCTTGTTCCTCACAGTCTGAAAAGCATAAAAACACATTCAACTTTCAAGTACGAACTTTCCCTGAGGAGATAAACCAATCGGTATCTCACAATTGGCAATAGGACTCAATTCAGAAAGAAAATGTATCTTTAGACACAGTGATCTGATTTACAAAAGAAGCACATATTCTTGTTCCTCATAGTCGGAAAAGCACAAAAACACATTCAATTTTCAAGTACGATCTTTCCCTGAGGAGATAAACCAATCTGTATCTCACAATTGGCAATAGGACTCAATTCAGAAAGAAAATGTATCTTTAGACACAGTGATCTGATTTACAAAAGAAACACATATTCATGTTTCCCACGGTCTGAGAAAGCCAAAACACATTCAATTTTCAAACACAAACTTTCCCTAGAAAGTTCGACCAGTGCTGTTATTTATAACTGGACTCAATTCAGACAGAAAATGTAACTTTTTAAACACTGCTCAGATTTGGAAAAGAAACACATATTCTTGTTCCTCACAGTCTGAAAAGCAAAAAAACACATTCAATTTTCAAGTACGAACTTTCCCTGAGGAGATAAACCAATCGGTATCTCACAATTGGCAATAGGACTCAATCAGACAGAAAATTTAACTTTTCACACACTGCTCAGATTTGCAAAAGAAACACATATTCTTGTTCCTCACAGTCTGAAAAGCAAAAAAACACATTCAATTTTCAAATACGAACTTTCCCTAGAAAGTTAGACAAAAGCTCTTTTTTATAACTGGACTCAATTCAGGCAGAAAATGTAACTTTTGAAACACTGCTCAGATTTGCAAAAGAAAAAAATATTCTTGTTCCTCACAGTCTGAAAAGCAAAAAAACACATTCAATTTTCAAGTACGAACTTTCCCTGAGGAGATAAACCAATCGGTATCTCACAATTGGCATTAGGACTCAATTCAGACAGAAAATGTAACTTTTCATACACTGCTCAGATTTGCAAAAGAAACACATATTCTTGTTCCTCACAGTCTGAAAAGCAAAAAAACACATTCAACTTTCAAGTACGAACTTTCCCTGAGGAGATAAACCAATCGGTATCTCACAATTGGCAATAGGACTCAATTCAGAAAGAAAATGTATCTTTAGACACAGTGATCTGATTTACAAAAGAAACACATATTCTTGTTCCTCACAGTCTGAAAAGCAAAAAAACACATTCAATTTTCAAGTACGAACTTTCCCTGAGGAGATAAACCAATCGGTATCTCACAATTGGCAATAGGACTCAATTCAGACAGAAAATGTAACTTTTCATACATTGCTCAGATTTGCAAAAGAAACACATATTCTTGTTCCTCACAGTCTGAAAAGCAAAAAAACACATTCAATTTTCAAGTACGAACTTTCCCTGAGTAGATAAACCAATCTGTATCTCACAATTCGCAATAGGACTCAATTCAGAATGAAAATGTATCTTTAGACACAGTGATCTGATTTACAAAAGAAACACATATTCTTGTTCCTCACAGTCTGAAAAGCAAAAAAACACATTCAATTTTCAAGTACGAACTTTCCCTGAGGAGATAAACCAATCGGTATCTCACAATTGGCAATAGGACTCAATTCAGAAAGAAAATGTATCTTTAGACACAGTGATCTGATTTACAAAAGAAGCACATATTCTTGTTCCTCATAGTCGGAAAAGCACAAAAACACAATCAATTTTCAAGTACGAACTTTCCCTGAGGAGATAAACCAATCTGTATCTCACAATTGGCAATAGGACTCAATTCAGAATGAAAATGTATCTTTAGACACAGTGATCTGATTTACAAAACAAACACATATTCATGTTTCCCACGGTCTGAGAAAGCCAAAACACATTCAATTTTCAAACACAAACTTTCCCTAGAAAGTTCGACCAGTGCTGTTTTTTATAACTGGACTCAATTCAGACAGAAAATGTAACTTTTTAAACACTGCTCAGATTTGGAAAAGAAACACATATTCTTGTTCCTCACAGTCTGAAAAGTACAAAAACACATTCAATTTTCAAGTACGAACTTTCCCTGAGGAGATAAACCAATCGGTATCTCACAATTGGCAATAGGACTCAATCAGACAGAAAATTTTGACTTTTCACACACTGCTCAGATTTGCAAAAGAAACACATATTCTTGTTCCTCACAGTTTGAAAAGCAAAAAAACACATTCAATTTTCAAGTATCAACTTTCCCTGAGGAGATAAACCAATCGGTATCTCACAATTGGCAATAGGACTCAATCAGACAGAAAATGTAACTTTTCACACACTGCTCAGATTTGCAAAAGAAACACATATTCTTGTTCCTCACAGTCTGAAAAGCAAAAAAACACATTCAATTTTCAAGTATGAACTTTCCCTGAGGATATAAACCAATCGGTATCTCACAATTGGCAATAGGACTCAATCAGACAGAAAATGTAACTTTTCACACACTGCTCAGATTTGCAAAAGAAACACATATTCTTGTTCCTCACAGTCTGAAAAGCAAAAAAACACATTCAATTTTCAAATACGAACTTTCCCTAGAAAGTTAGACAAAAGCTCTTTTTTATAACTGGACTCAATTCAGGCAGAAAATGTAACTTTTGAAACACTGCTCAGATTTGCAAAAGAAACAAATATTCTTGTTCCTCACAGTCTGAAAAGCAAAAAAACACATTCAATTTTCAAGTACGAACTTTCCCTGAGGAGATAAACCAATCGGTATCTCACAATTGGCAATAGGACTCAATTCAGACAGAAAATGTAACTTTTCATACACTGCTCAGATTTGCAAAAGAAACACATATTCTTGTTCCTCACAGTCTGAAAAGCAAAAAAACACATTCAACTTTCAAGTACGAACTTTCCCTGAGGAGATAAACCAATCGGTATCTCACAATTGGCAATAGGACTCAATTCAGAAAGAAAATGTATCTTTAGACACAGTGATCTGATTTACAAAAGAAGCACATATTCTTGTTCCTCATAGTCTGAAAAGCAGAAAAATACATTCAATTTTCAAGTACGAACTTTCCCTGAGGAGATAAACCAATCGGTATCTCACAATTGGCAATAGGACTCAATTCAGAAAGAAAATGTATCTTTAGACACAGTGATCTGATTTACAAAAGAAGCACATATTCTTGTTCCTCATAGTCTGAAAAGCAGAAAAATACATTCAATTTTCAAGTACGAACTTTCCCTGAGGAGATAAACCAATCTGTATCTCACAATTGGCAATAGGACTCAATCAGACAGAAAATGTAACTTTTCACACACTGCTCAGATTTGCAAAAGAAACACATATTCTTGTTCCTCACAGTCTGAAAAGCAAAAAAAACACATTCAATTTTCAAATACGAACTTTCCCTAGAAAGTTAGACAAAAGCTCTTTTTTATAACTGGACTCAATTCAGGCAGAAAATGTAACTTTTGAAACACTGCTCAGATTTGCAAAAGAAACAAATATTCTTGTTCCTCACAGTCTGAAAAGCAAAAAAACACATTCAATTTTCAAGTACGAACTTTCCCTGAGGAGATAAACCAATCGGTATCTCACAATTGGCAATAGGACTCAATTCAGACAGAAAATGTAACTTTTCATACACTGCTCAGATTTGCAAAAGAAACACATATTCTTGTTCCTCACAGTCTGAAAAGCAAAAAAACACATTCAACTTTCAAGTACGAACTTTCCCTGAGGAGATAAACCAATCGGTATCTCACAATTGGCAATAGGACTCAATTCAGAAAGAAAATGTATCTTTAGACACAGTGATCTGATTTACAAAAGAAGCACATATTCTTGTTCCTCATAGTCTGAAAAGCAGAAAAATACATTCAATTTTCAAGTACGAACTTTCCCTGAGGAGATAAACCAATCTGTATCTCACAATTGGCAATAGGACTCAATTCAGAAAGAAAATGTATCTTTAGACACAGTGATCTGATTTATAAAAGAAGCACATATTCTTGTTCCTCATAGTCTGAAAAGCAGAAAAATACATTCAATTTTCAAGTACGAACTTTCCCTGAGGAGATAAACCAATCTGTATCTCACAATTGGCAATAGGACTCAATTCAGAAAGAAAATGTATCTTTAGACACAGTGATCTGATTTACAAAAGAAACACATATTCATGTTTCCCACGGTCTGAGAAAGCCAAAACACATTCAATTTTCAAACACAAACTTTCCCTAGAAAGTTCGACCAGTGCTGTTTTTTATAACTGGACTCAATTCAGACAGAAAATGTAACTTTTTAAACACTGCTCAGATTTGGAAAAGAAACACATATTCTTGTTCCTCACCGTCTGAAAAGTACAAAAACACATTCAATTTTCAACTACGAACTTTCCCTGAGGAGATAAACCAATCGGTATCTCACAATTGGCAATAGGACTCAATTCAGAAAGAAAATGTATCTTTAGACACAGTGATCTGATTTACAAAAGAAGCACATATTCTTGTTCCTCATAGTCTGAAAAGCAGAAAAATACATTCAATTTTCAAGTACGAACTTTCCCTGAGGAGATAAACCAATCGGTATCTCACAATTGGCAATAGGACTCAATTCAGAAAGAAAATGTATCTTTAGACACAGTGATCTGATTTACAAAAGAAGCACATATTCTTGTTCCTCATAGTCTGAAAAGCAGAAAAATACATTCAATTTTCAAGTACGAACTTTCCCTGAGGAGATAAACCAATCTGTATCTCACAATTGGCAATAGGACTCAATCAGACAGAAAATGTAACTTTTCACACACTGCTCAGATTTGCAAAAGAAACACATATTCTTGTTCCTCACAGTCTGAAAAGCAAAAAAAACACATTCAATTTTCAAATACGAACTTTCCCTAGAAAGTTAGACAAAAGCTCTTTTTTATAACTGGACTCAATTCAGGCAGAAAATGTAACTTTTGAAACACTGCTCAGATTTGCAAAAGAAACAAATATTCTTGTTCCTCACAGTCTGAAAAGCAAAAAAACACATTCAATTTTCAAGTACGAACTTTCCCTGAGGAGATAAACCAATCGGTATCTCACAATTGGCAATAGGACTCAATTCAGACAGAAAATGTAACTTTTCATACACTGCTCAGATTTGCAAAAGAAACACATATTCTTGTTCCTCACAGTCTGAAAAGCAAAAAAACACATTCAACTTTCAAGTACGAACTTTCCCTGAGGAGATAAACCAATCGGTATCTCACAATTGGCAATAGGACTCAATTCAGAAAGAAAATGTATCTTTAGACACAGTGATCTGATTTACAAAAGAAGGACATATTCTTGTTCCTCATAGTCTGAAAAGCAGAAAAATACATTCAATTTTCAAGTACGAACTTTCCCTGAGGAGATAAACCAATCTGTATCTCACAATTGGCAATAGGACTCAATTCAGAAAGAAAATGTATCTTTAGACACAGTGATCTGATTTATAAAAGAAGCACATATTCTTGTTCCTCATAGTCTGAAAAGCAGAAAAATACATTCAATTTTCAAGTACGAACTTTCCCTGAGGAGATAAACCAATCTGTATCTCACAATTGGCAATAGGACTCAATTCAGAAAGAAAATGTATCTTTAGACACAGTGATCTGATTTACAAAAGAAACACATATTCATGTTTCCCACGGTCTGAGAAAGCCAAAACACATTCAATTTTCAAACACAAACTTTCCCTAGAAAGTTCGACCAGTGCTGTTTTTTATAACTGGACTCAATTCAGACAGAAAATGTAACTTTTTAAACACTGCTCAGATTCGGAAAAGAAACACATATTCTTGTTCCTCACCGTCTGAAAAGTACAAAAACACATTCAATTTTCAAGTACGAACTTTCCCTGAGGAGATAAAACAATCGGTATCTCACAATTGGCAATAGGACTCAAATCAGAAAGAAAATGTAACTTTTCATACATTGCTCAGATTTGCAAAAGAAACACATATTCTTGTTCCTCACAGTCTGAAAAGCAAAAAAACACATTCAACTTTCAAGTACGAACTTTCCCTGAGGAGATAAACCAATCTGTATCTCACAATTGGCAATAGGACTCAATCAGACAGAAAATGTAACTTTTCACACACTGCTCAGATTTGCAAAAGAAACACATATTCTTGTTCCTCACAGTCTGAAAAGCAGAAAAATACATTCAATTTTCAAGTACGAACTTTCCCTGAGGAGATAAACCAATCTGTATCTCACAATTGGCAATAGGACTCAATCAGACAGAAAATGTAACTTTTCACACACTGCTCAGATTTGCAAAAGAAACACATATTCTTGTTCCTCACAGTCTGAAAAGCAAAAAAAACACATTCAATTTTCAAATACGAACTTTCCCTAGAAAGTTAGACAAAAGCTCTTTTTTATAACTGGACTCAATTCAGGCAGAAAATGTAACTTTTGAAACACTGCTCAGATTTGCAAAAGAAACAAATATTCTTGTTCCTCACAGTCTGAAAAGCAAAAAAACACATTCAATTTTCAAGTACGAACTTTCCCTGAGGAGATAAACCAATCGGTATCTCACAATTGGCAATAGGACTCAATTCAGACAGAAAATGTAACTTTTCATACACTGCTCAGATTTGCAAAAGAAACACATATTCTTGTTCCTCACAGTCTGAAAAGCAAAAAAACACATTCAACTTTCAAGTACGAACTTTCCCTGAGGAGATAAACCAATCGGTATCTCACAATTGGCAATAGGACTCAATTCAGAAAGAAAATGTATCTTTAGACACAGTGATCTGATTTACAAAAGAAGCACATATTCTTGTTCCTCATAGTCTGAAAAGCAGAAAAATACATTCAATTTTCAAGTACGAACTTTCCCTGAGGAGATAAACCAATCTGTATCTCACAATTGGCAATAGGACTCAATTCAGAAAGAAAATGTATCTTTAGACACAGTGATCTGATTTATAAAAGAAGCACATATTCTTGTTCCTCATAGTCTGAAAAGCAGAAAAATACATTCAATTTTCAAGTACGAACTTTCCCTGAGGAGATAAACCAATCTGTATCTCACAATTGGCAATAGGACTCAATTCAGAAAGAAAATGTATCTTTAGACACAGTGATCTGATTTACAAAAGAAACACATATTCATGTTTCCCACGGTCTGAGAAAGCCAAAACACATTCAATTTTCAAACACAAACTTTCCCTAGAAAGTTCGACCAGTGCTGTTTTTTATAACTGGACTCAATTCAGACAGAAAATGTAACTTTTTAAACACTGCTCAGATTTGGAAAAGAAACACATATTCTTGTTCCTCACCGTCTGAAAAGTACAAAAACACATTCAATTTTCAACTACGAACTTTCCCTGAGGAGATAAACCAATCGGTATCTCACAATTGGCAATAGGACTCAATTCAGAAAGAAAATGTATCTTTAGACACAGTGATCTGATTTACAAAAGAAGCACATATTCTTGTTCCTCATAGTCTGAAAAGCAGAAAAATACATTCAATTTTCAAGTACGAACTTTCCCTGAGGAGATAAACCAATCGGTATCTCACAATTGGCAATAGGACTCAATTCAGAAAGAAAATGTATCTTTAGACACAGTGATCTGATTTACAAAAGAAGCACATATTCTTGTTCCTCATAGTCTGAAAAGCAGAAAAATACATTCAATTTTCAAGTACGAACTTTCCCTGAGGAGATAAACCAATCTGTATCTCACAATTGGCAATAGGACTCAATCAGACAGAAAATGTAACTTTTCACACACTGCTCAGATTTGCAAAAGAAACACATATTCTTGTTCCTCACAGTCTGAAAAGCAAAAAAAACACATTCAATTTTCAAATACGAACTTTCCCTAGAAAGTTAGACAAAAGCTCTTTTTTATAACTGGACTCAATTCAGGCAGAAAATGTAACTTTTGAAACACTGCTCAGATTTGCAAAAGAAACAAATATTCTTGTTCCTCACAGTCTGAAAAGCAAAAAAACACATTCAATTTTCAAGTACGAACTTTCCCTGAGGAGATAAACCAATCGGTATCTCACAATTGGCAATAGGACTCAATTCAGACAGAAAATGTAACTTTTCATACACTGCTCAGATTTGCAAAAGAAACACATATTCTTGTTCCTCACAGTCTGAAAAGCAAAAAAACACATTCAACTTTCAAGTACGAACTTTCCCTGAGGAGATAAACCAATCGGTATCTCACAATTGGCAATAGGACTCAATTCAGAAAGAAAATGTATCTTTAGACACAGTGATCTGATTTACAAAAGAAGGACATATTCTTGTTCCTCATAGTCTGAAAAGCAGAAAAATACATTCAATTTTCAAGTACGAACTTTCCCTGAGGAGATAAACCAATCTGTATCTCACAATTGGCAATAGGACTCAATTCAGAAAGAAAATGTATCTTTAGACACAGTGATCTGATTTATAAAAGAAGCACATATTCTTGTTCCTCATAGTCTGAAAAGCAGAAAAATACATTCAATTTTCAAGTACGAACTTTCCCTGAGGAGATAAACCAATCTGTATCTCACAATTGGCAATAGGACTCAATTCAGAAAGAAAATGTATCTTTAGACACAGTGATCTGATTTACAAAAGAAACACATATTCATGTTTCCCACGGTCTGAGAAAGCCAAAACACATTCAATTTTCAAACACAAACTTTCCCTAGAAAGTTCGACCAGTGCTGTTTTTTATAACTGGACTCAATTCAGACAGAAAATGTAACTTTTTAAACACTGCTCAGATTCGGAAAAGAAACACATATTCTTGTTCCTCACCGTCTGAAAAGTACAAAAACACATTCAATTTTCAAGTACGAACTTTCCCTGAGGAGATAAAACAATCGGTATCTCACAATTGGCAATAGGACTCAATTCAGAAAGAAAATGTAACTTTTCATACATTGCTCAGATTTGCAAAAGAAACACATATTCTTGTTCCTCACAGTCTGAAAAGCAAAAAAACACATTCAACTTTCAAGTACGAACTTTCCCTGAGGAGATAAACCAATCTGTATCTCACAATTGGCAATAGGACTCAATCAGACAGAAAATGTAACTTTTCACACACTGCTCAGATTTGCAAAAGAAACACATATTCTTGTTCCTCACAGTCTGAAAAGTACAAAAACACATTCAATTTTCAAGTACGAACTTTCCGTGAGGAGATAAACCAATCGGTATCTCACAATTGGCAATAGGACTCAATTCAGAAAGAAAATGTATCTTTAGACACAGTGATCTGATTTACAAAAGAAGCACATATTCTTGTTCCTCATAGTCTGAAAAGCAGAAAAATACATTCAATTTTCAAGTACGAACTTTCCCTGAGGAGATAAACCAATCTGTATCTCACAATTGGCAATAGGACTCAATTCAGAAAGAAAATGTATCTTTAGACACAGTGATCTGATTTACAAAAGAAACACATATTCATGTTTCCCACGGTCTGAGAAAGCCAAAACACATTCAATTTTCAAACACAAACTTTCCCTAAAAAGTTAGACCAATGCTGTTTTTTATAACTGGACTCAATTCAGGTAGAAAATATAACTTTTGAAACACTGCTCAGATTTGGAAAAGAAACACATATTCTTGTTCCTCACCGTCTGAAAAGTACAAAAACACATTCAATTTTCAAGTACGAACTTTCCCTGAGGAGATAAACCAATCGGTATCTCACAATTGGCAATAGGACTCAATCAGACAGAAAATGTAACTTTTCACACACTGCTCAGATTTGCAAAAGAAACACATATTCTTGTTCCTCACAGTCTGAAAAGCAAAAAAACACATTCAATTTTCAAGTACGAACTTTCCCTGAGGAGATAAACCAATCGGTATCTCACAATTGGCAATAGGACTCAATTCAGACAGAAAATGTAACTTTTCATACATTGCTCAGATTTGCAAAAGAAACACATATTCTTGTTCCTCACAGTCTGAAAAGCAAAAAAACACATTCAACTTTCAAGTACGAACTTTCCCTGAGGAGATAAACCAATCGGTATCTCACAATTGGCAATAGGACTCAATTCAGAAAGAAAATGTATCTTTAGACACAGTGATCTGATTTACAAAAGAAGCACATATTCTTGTTCCTCATAGTCGGAAAAGCACAAAAACACATTCAATTTTCAAGTACGAACTTTCCCTGAGGAGATAAACCAATCTGTATCTCACAATTGGCAATAGGACTCAATTCAGAATGAAAATGTATCTTTAGACACAGTGATCTGATTTACAAAAGAAACACATATTCATGTTTCCCACGGTCTGAGAAAGCCAAAACACATTCAATTTTCAAACACAAACTTTCCCTAGAAAGTTCGACCAGTGCTGTTTTTTATAACTGGACTCAATTCAGACAGAAAATGTAACCTTTTAAACACTGCTCAGATTTGGAAAAGAAACACATATTCTTGTTCCTCACAGTCTGAAAAGTACAAAAACACATTCAATTTTCAAGTATGAACTTGCCCTGAGGAGATAAACCAATCGGTATCTCACAATTGGCAATAGGACTCAATCAGACAGAAAATGTAACTTTTCACACACTGCTCAGATTTGCAAAAGAAACACATATTCTTGTTCCCCACAGTCTGAAAAGCAAAAAAACACATTCAATTTTCAAGTATGAACTTTCCCTGAGGATATAAACCAATCGGTATCTCACAATTGGCAATAGGACTCAATCAGACAGAAAATGTAACTTTTCACACACTGCTCAGATTTGCAAAAGAAACACATATTCTTGTTCCTCACAGTCTGAAAAGCAAAAAAACACATTCAATTTTCAAATACGAACTTTCCCTAGAAAGTTAGACAAAAGCTCTTTTTTATAACTGGACTCAATTCAGGCAGAAAATGTAACTTTTGAAACACTGCTCAGATTTGCAAAAGAAACAAATATTCTTGTTCCTCACAGTCTGAAAAGCAAAAAAACACATTCAATTTTCAAGTACGAACTTTCCCTGAGGAGATAAACCAATCGGTATCTCACAATTGGCATTAGGACTCAATTCAGACAGAAAATGTAACTTTTCATACACTGCTCAGATTTGCAAAAGAAACACATATTCTTGTTCCTCACAGTCTGAAAAGCAAAAAAACACATTCAACTTTCAAGTACGAACTTTCCCTGAGGAGATAAACCAATCGGTATCTCACAATTGGCAATAGGACTCAATTCAGAAAGAAAATGTATCTTTAGACACAGTGATCTGATTTACAAAAGAAGCACATATTCTTGTTCCTCATAGTCTGAAAAGCAGAAAAATACATTCAATTTTCAAGTACGAACTTTCCCTGAGGAGATAAACCAATCTGTATCTCACAATTGGCAATAGGACTCAATTCAGAAAGAAAATGTATCTTTAGACACAGTGATCTGATTTACAAAAGAAGCATATATTCTTGTTCCTCATAGTCTGAAAAGCAGAAAAATACATTCAATTTTCAAGTACGAACTTTCCCTGAGGAGATAAACCAATCTGTATCTCACAATTGGCAATAGGACTCAATTCAGAAAGAAAATGTATCTTTAGACACAGTGATCTGATTTACAAAAGAAGCACATATTCTTGTTCCTCATAGTCTGAAAAGCAAAAAAACACATTCAATTTTCAAGTACGAACTTTCCGTGAGGAGATAAACCAATCGGTATCTCACAATTGGCAATAGGACTCAATTCAGAAAGAAAATGTATCTTTAGACACAGTGATCTGATTTACAAAAGAAGCACATATTCTTGTTCCTCGTAGTCTGAAAAGCAGAAAAACACATTCAATTTTCAAGTACGAACTTTCCCTGAGGAGATAAACCAATCTGTATCTCACAATTGGCAATAGGACTCAATTCAGAAAGAAAATGTATCTTTAGACACAGTGATCTGATTTACAAAAGAAACACATATTCATGTTTCCCACGGTCTGAGAAAGCCAAAACACATTCAATTTTCAAACACAAACTTTCCCTAAAAAGTTAGACCAATGCTGTTTTTTATAACTGGACTCAATTCAGGTAGAAAATATAACTTTTGAAACACTGCTCAGATTTGGAAAAGAAACACATATTCTTGTTCCTCACCGTCTGAAAAGTACAAAAACACATTCAATTTTGAAGTACGAACTTTCCCTGAGGAGATAAACCAATCGGTATCTCACAATTGGCAATAGGACTCAATCAGACAGAAAATGTAACTTTTCACACACTGCTCAGATTTGCAAAAGAAACACATATTCTTGTTCCTCACAGTCTGAAAAGCAAAAAAAACACATTCAATTTTCAAGTACGAACTTTCCCTGAGGAGATAAACCAATCGGTATCTCACAATTGACAATAGGACTCAATTCAGAAAGAAAATGTAACTTTTCATACATTGCTCAGATTTGCAAAAGAAACACATATTCTTGTTCCTCACAGTCTGAAAAGCAAAAAAACACATTCAACTTTCAAGTACGAACTTTCCCTGAGGAGATAAACCAATCGGTATCTCACAATTGGCAATAGGACTCAATCAGACAGAAAATGTAACTTTTCACACACTGCTCAGATTTGCAAAAGAAACACATATTCTTGTTCCTCACAGTCTGAAAAGCAAAAAAACACATTCAATTTTCAAGTACGAACTTTCCCTGAGGAGATAAACCAATCGGTATCTCACAATTGGCAATAGGACTCAATTCAGACAGAAAATGTAACTTTTCACACACTGCTCAGATTTGCAAAAGAAACACATATTCTTGTTCCTCACAGTCTGAAAAGCAAAAAAACACATTCAACTTTCAAGTACGAACTTTCCCTGAGGAGATAAACCAATCGGTATCTCACAATTGGCAATAGGACTCAATTCAGAAAGAAAATGTATCTTTAGACACAGTGATCTGATTTACAAAAGAAGCACATATTCTTGTTCCTCATAGTCGGAAAAGCACAAAAACACATTCAATTTTCAAGTACGAACTTTCCCTGAGGAGAAAAACCAATCTGTATCTCACAATTGGCAATAGGACTCAATTCAGAATGAAAATGTATCTTTAGACACAGTGATCTGATTTACAAAAGAAACACATATTCCTGTTTCCCACGGTCTGAGAAAGGCAAAACACATTCAATTTTCAAACACAAACTTTCCCTAGAAAGTTCGACCAGTGCTGTTTTTTATAACTGGACTCAATTCAGACAGAAAATGTAACTTTTTAAACACTGCTCAGATTTGGAAAAGAAACACATATTCTTGTTCCTCACAGTCTGAAAAGTACAAAAACACATTCAATTTTCAAGTACGAACTTTCCCTGAGGAGATAAACCAATCGGTATCTCACAATTGGCAATAGGACTCAATCAGACAGAAAATTTTGACTTTTCACACACTGCTCAGATTTGCAAAAGAAACACGTATTCTTGTTCCTCACAGTCTGAAAAGCAAAAAAACACATTCAATTTTCAAGTATGAACTTTCCCTGAGGAGATAAACCAATCGGTATCTCACAATTGGCAATAGGACTCAATCAGACAGAAAATGTAACTTTTCACACACTGCTCAGATTTGCAAAAGAAACACATATTCTTGTTCCTCACAGTGTGAAAAGCAAAAAAACACATTCAATTTTCAAGTACGAACTTTCCCTGAGGATATAAACCAATCGGTATCTCACAATTGGCAATAGGACTCAATCAGACAGAAAATGTAACTTTTCACACACTGCTCAGATTTGCAAAAGAAACACATATTGTTGTTCCTCACAGTCTGAAAAGCAAAAAAACACATTCAATTTTCAAATACGAACTTTCCCTAGAAAGTTAGACAAAAGCTCTTTTTTATAACTGGACTCAATTCAGGCAGAAAATGTAACTTTTGAAACACTGCTCAGATTTGCAAAAGAAACAAATATTCTTGTTCCTCACAGTCTGAAAAGCAAAAAAACACATTCAATTTTCAAGTACGAAATTTCCCTGAGGAGATAAACCAATCGGTATATCACAATTGGCAATAGGACTCAATTCAGACAGAAAATGTAACTTTTCATACACTGCTCAGATTTGCAAAAGAAACACATATTCTTGTTCCTCACAGTCTGAAAAGCAAAAAAACACATTCAACTTTCAAGTACGAACTTTCCCTGAGGAGATAAACCAATCGGTATCTCACAATTGGCAATAGGACTCAATTCAGAAAGAAAATGTATCTTTAGACACAGTGATCTGATTTACAAAAGAAGCACATATTCTTGTTCCTCATAGTCTGAAAAGCAGAAAAATACATTCAATTTTCAAGTACGAACTTTCCCTGAGGAGATAAACCAATCTGTATCTCACAATTGGCAATAGGACTCAATTCAGAAAGAAAATGTATCTTTAGACACAGTGATCTGATTTACAAAAGAAGCACATATTCTTGTTCCTCATAGTCTGAAAAGCAGAAAAATACATTCAATTTTCAAGTACGAACTTTCCCTGAGGAGATAAACCAATCTGTATCTCACAATTGGCAATAGGACTCAATTCAGAAAGAAAATGTATCTTTAGACACAGTGATCTGATTTACAAAAGAAGCATATATTCTTGTTCCTCATAGTCTGAAAAGCAGAAAAATACATTCAATTTTCAAGTACGAACTTTCCCTGAGGAGATAAACCAATCTGTATCTCACAATTGGCAATAGGACTCAATTCAGAAAGAAAATGTATCTTTAGACACAGTGATCTGATTTACAAAAGAAGCACATATTCTTGTTCCTCATAGTCTGAAAAGCAAAAAAACACATTCAATTTTCAAGTACGAACTTTCCGTGAGGAGATAAACCAATCGGTATCTCACAATTGGCAATAGGACTCAATTCAGAAAGAAAATGTATCTTTAGACACAGTGATCTGATTTACAAAAGAAACACATATTCATGTTTCCCACGGTCTGAGAAAGCCAAAACACATTCAATTTTCAAACACAAACTTTCCCTAAAAAGTTAGACCAATGCTGTTTTTTATAACTGGACTCAATTCAGGTAGAAAATATAACTTTTGAAACACTGCTCAGATTTGGAAAAGAAACACATATTCTTGTTCCTCACCGTCTGAAAAGTACAAAAACACATTCAATTTTCAAGTACGAACTTTCCCTGAGGAGATAAACCAATCGGTATCTCACAATTGGCAATAGGACTCAATCAGACAGAAAATGTAACTTTTCACACACTGCTCAGATTTGCAAAAGAAACACATATTCTTGTTCCTCACCGTGTGAAAAGTACAAAAACACATTCAATTTTCAAGTACGAACTTTCCCTGAGGAGATAAACCAATCGGTATCTCACAATTGGCAATAGGACTCAATTCAGAAAGAAAATGTATCTTTAGACACAGTGATCTGATTTACAAAAGAAGCACATATTCTTGTTCCTCATAGTCGGAAAAGCACAAAAACACATTCAATTTTCAAGTACGAACTTTCCCTGAGTAGATAAACCAATCTGTATCTCACAATTGGCAATAGGATTCAATTCAAAATGAAAATGTATCTTTAGACACAGTGATCTGATTTACAAAAGAAACACATATTCATGTTTCCCACGGTCTGAGAAAGCCAAAACACATTCAATTTTCAAACACAAACTTTCCCTAGAAAGTTCGACCAGTGCTGTTTTTTATAACTGGACTCAATTCAGACAGAAAATGTAACTTTTTAAACACTGCTCAGATTTGGAAAAGAAACACATATTCTTGTTCCTCACAGTCTGAAAAGTACAAAAACACATTCAATTTTCAAGTACGAACTTTCCCTGAGGAGATAAACCAAACGGTATCTCACAATTGGCAATAGGACTCAATTCAGACAGAAAATGTAACTTTTCACACACTGCTCAGTTTGCAAAAGAAACACATATTCTTGTTCCTCACAGTCTGAAAAGCAAAAAAACACATTCAATTTTCAAGTACGAACTTTCCGTGAGGAGATAAACCAATCTGTATCTCACAATTGGCAATAGGACTCAATTCAGAAAGAAAATGTATCTTTAGACACAGTGATCTGATTTACAAAAGAAACACATATTCATGTTTCCCACGGTCTGAGAAAGCCAAAACACATTCAATTTTCAAACACAAACTTTCCCTAGAAAGTTCGACCAGTGCTGTTTTTTATAACTGGACTCAATTCAGACAGAAAATGTAACTTTTTAAACACTGCTCAGATTTGGAAAAGAAACACATATTCTTGTTCCTCACAGTCTGAAAAGTACAAAAACACATTCAATTTTCAAGTACGAACTTTCCCTGAGGAGATAAACCAAACGGTATCTCACAATTGGCAATAGGACTCAATTCAGACAGAAAATGTAACTTTTCACACACTGCTCAGTTTGCAAAAGAAACACATATTCTTGTTCCTCACAGTCTGAAAAGCAAAAAAACACATTCAATTTTCAAGTACGAACTTTCCGTGAGGAGATAAACCAATCTGTATCTCACAATTGGCAATAGGACTCAATTCAGAAAGAAAATGTATCTTTAGACACAGTGATCTGATTTACAAAAGAAACACATATTCATGTTTCCCACGGTCTGAGAAAGCCAAAACACATTCAATTTTCAAACACAAACTTTCCCTAAAAAGTTAGACCAATGCTGTTTTTTATAACTGGACTCAATTCAGGTAGAAAATATAACTTTTGAAACACTGCTCAGATTTGGAAAAGAAACACATATTCTTGTTCCTCACCGTCTGAAAAGTACAAAAACACATTCAATTTTCAAGTACGAACTTTCCCTGAGGAGATAAACCAATCGGTATCTCACAATTGGCAATAGGACTCAATCAGACAGAAAATGTAACTTTTCACACACTGCTCAGATTTGCAAAAGAAACACATATTCTTGTTCCTCACCGTCTGAAAAGTACAAAAACACATTCAATTTTCAAGTACGAACTTTCCCTGAGGAGATAAACCAATCGGTATCTCACAATTGGCAATAGGACTCAATTCAGACAGAAAATGTAACTTTTCATACATTGCTCAGATTTGCAAAAGAAACACATATTCTTGTTCCTCACAGTCTGAAAAGCAAAAAAACACATTCAACTTTCAAGTACGAACTTTCCCTGAGGAGATAAACCAATCGGTATCTCACAATTGGCAATAGGACTCAATTCAGAATGAAAATGTATCTTTAGACACAGTGATCTGATTTACAAAAGAAACACATATTCATGTTTCCCACGGTCTGAGAAAGCCAAAACACATTCAATTTTCAAACACAAACTTTCCCTAGAAAGTTCGACCAGTGCTGTTTTTTATAACTGGACTCAATTCAGACAGAAAATGTAACTTTTTAAACACTGCTCAGATTTGGAAAAGAAACACATATTCTTGTTCCTCACAGTCTGAAAAGTACAAAAACACATTCAATTTTCAAGTACGAACTTTCCCTGAGGAGATAAACCAATCGGTATCTCACAATTGGCAATAGGACTCAATTCAGAAAGAAAATGTATCTTTAGCACAGTGATCTGATTTACAAAAGAAGCACATATTCTTGTTCCTCATAGTCGGAAAAGCACAAAAACACATTCAATTTTCAAGTACGAACTTTCCCTGAGGAGATAAACCAATCTGTATCTCACAATTGGCAATAGGACTCAATTCAGAATGAAAATGTATCTTTAGACACAGTGATCTGATTTACAAAAGAAACACATATTCATGTTTCCCACGGTCTGAGAAAGCCAAACACATTCAATTTTCAAACACAAACTTTCCCTAGAAAGTTCGACCAGTGCTGTTTTTTATAACTGGACTCAATTCAGACAGAAAATGTAACTTTTTAAACACTGCTCAGATTTGGAAAAGAAACACATATTCTTGTTCCTCACAGTCTGAAAAGTACAAAAACACATTCAATTTTCAAGTACGAACTTTCCCTGAGGAGATAAACCAAACGGTATCTCACAATTGGCAATAGGACTCAATTCATACAGAAAATGTAACTTTTCACACACTGCTCAGTTTGCAAAAGAAACACATATTCTTGTTCCTCACAGTCTGAAAAGCAAAAAAACACATTCAATTTTCAAGTACGAACTTTCCGTGAGGAGATAAACCAATCGGTATCTCACAATTGGCAATAGGACTCAATTCAGAAAGAAAATGTAACTTTTCACACACTGCTCAGATTTGCAAAAGAAACACATATTCTTGTTCCTCACAGTCTGAAAAGTCCAAAAACACATTCAATTTTCAAGTACGAACTTTCCCTGAGGAGATAAACCAATCGGTATCTCACAATTGGCAATAGGACTCAATTCAGAAAGAAAATGTATCTTTAGACACAGTGATCTGATTTACAAAAGAAACACATATTCATGTTTCCCACGGTCTGAGAAAGCCAAAACACATTCAATTTTCAAACACAAACTTTCCCTAAAAAGTTAGACCAATGCTGTTTTTTATAACTGGACTCAATTCAGGTAGAAAATATAACTTTTGAAACACTGCTCAGATTTGGAAAAGAAACACATATTCTTGTTCCTCACCGTCTGAAAAGTACAAAAACACATTCAATTTTCAAGTACGAACTTTCCCTGAGGAGATAAACCAATCGGTATCTCACAATTGGCAATAGGACTCAATTCAGACAGAAAATGTAACTTTTCATACACTGCTCAGATTTGCAAAAGAAACACATATTCTTGTTCCTCATAGTCGGAAAAGCACAAAAACACATTCAATTTTCAAGTACGAACTTTCCTTGAGGAGATAAACCAATCTGTATCTTACAATTGGCAATAGGTCTCAATTAAGCTAGAAAACGTAACTTTAAACCCAGTGATCCGATTTTCAAAAGAAACATATATTCATGTTTCCCACCGTCTGAAAAGACCAAAAGTCATTCAATTTTCAAACACGAACTTTCCCTAGAAAGTTAGACAAAAGCTCTTATTTATAACTGGACTCAATTCAGGTAGAAAATGTAACTTTTGAAACACTGCTCAGATTTGGAAAAGAAACACATATTCTTGTTCCTCACAGTCTGAAAAGTCCAAAAACACATTCAATTTTCAAGTACGAACTTTCCCTGAGGAGATAAACCAATCGGTATCTCACAATTGGCAATAGGACTCAATTCAGAAAGAAAATGTAACTTTTCACACACTGCTCAGATTTGCAAAAGAAACACATATTCTTGTTCCTCACATTCTGAAAAGTCGAAAAACACATTCAATTTTCAAGTACGAACTTTCCCTGAGGAGATAAACCAATCGGTATCTCACAATTGGCAATAGGACTCAATTCAGAAAGAAAATGTATCTTTAGACACAGTGATCTGATTTACAAAAGAAACACATATTCATGTTTCCCACGGTCTGAGAAAGCCAAAACACATTCAATTTTCAAACACAAACTTTCCCTAAAAAGTTAGACCAATGCTGTTTTTTATAACTGGACTCAATTCAGGTAGAAAATATAACTTTTGAAACACTGCTCAGATTTGGAAAAGAAACACATATTCTTGTTCCTCACCGTCTGAAAAGTACAAAAACACATTCAATTTTCAAGTACGAACTTTCCCTGAGGAGATAAACCAATCGGTATCTCACAATTGGCAATAGGACTCAATCAGACAGAAAATGTAACTTTTCACACACTGCTCAGATTTGCAAAAGAAACACATATTCTTGTTCCTCACAGTCTGAAAAGCAAAAAAACACATTCAACTTTCAAGTACGAACTTTCCCTGAGGAGATAAACCAATCGGTATCTCACAATTGGCAATAGGACTCAATTCAGAAAGAAAATGTATCTTTAGACACAGTGATCTGATTTACAAAAGAAGCACATATTCTTGTTCCTCATAGTCGGAAAAGCACAAAAACACATTCAATTTTCAAGTACGAACTTTCCTTGAGGAGATAAACCAATCTGTATCTTACAATTGGCAATAGGTCTCAATTAAGCTAGAAAACGTAACTTTAAACCCAGTGATCCGATTTTCAAAAGAAACATATATTCATGTTTCCCACCGTCTGAAAAGACCAAAAGTCATTCAATTTTCAAACACGAACTTTCCCTAGAAAGTTAGACAAAAGCTCTTATTTATAACTGGACTCAATTCAGGTAGAAAATGTAACTTTTGAAACACTGCTCAGATTTGGAAAAGAAACACATATTCTTGTTCCTCACAGTCTGAAAAGTCCAAAAACACATTCAATTTTCAAGTACGAACTTTCCCTGAGGAGATAAACCAATCGGTATCTCACAATTGGCAATAGGACTCAATTCAGACAGAAAATGTAACTTTTCACACACTGCTCAGATTTGCAAAAGAAACACATATTCTTGTTCCTCACAGTCTGAAAAGTACAAAAACACATTCAATTTTCAAACACAAACTTTCCCTAAAAAGTTAGACCAATGCTGTTTTTTATAACTGGACTCAATTCAGGTAGAAAATATAACTTTTGAAACACTGCTCAGATTTGGAAAAGAAACACATATTCTTGTTCCTCACCGTCTGAAAAGTACAAAAACACATTCAATTTTCAAGTACGAACTTTCCCTGAGGAGATAAACCAATCGGTATCTCACAATTGGCAATAGGACTCAATCAGACAGAAAATGTAACTTTTCACACACTGCTCAGATTTGCAAAAGAAACACATATTCTTGTTCCTCACAGTCTGAAAAGCAAAAAAACACATTCAATTTTCAAGTACGAACTTTCCCTGAGGAGATAAACCAATCGGTATCTCACAATTGGCAATAGGACTCAATTCAGACAGAAAATGTAACTTTTCATACATTGCTCAGATTTGCAAAAGAAACACATATTCTTGTTCCTCACAGTCTGAAAAGCAAAAAAACACATTCAACTTTCAAGTACGAACTTTCCCTGAGGAGATAAACCAATCGGTATCTCACAATTGGCAATAGGACTCAATTCAGACAGAAAATGTATCTTTAGACACAGTGATCTGATTTACAAAAGAAGCACATATTCTTGTTCCTCATAGTCGGAAAAGCACAAAAACACATTCAATTTTCAAGTACGAACTTTCCCTGAGTAGATAAACCAATCTGTATCTCACAATTGGCAATAGGACTCAATTCAGAAAGAAAATGTATCTTTAGACACAGTGATCTGATTTACAAAAGAAACACATATTCATGTTTCCCACGGTCTGAGAAAGCCAAAACACATTCAATTTTCAAACACAAACTTTCCCTAAAAAGTTAGACCAATGCTGTTTTTTATAACTGGACTCAATTCAGGTAGAAAATATAACTTTTGAAACACTGCTCAGATTTGGAAAAGAAACACATATTCTTGTTCCTCACCGTCTGAAAAGTACAAAAACACATTCAATTTTCAAGTACGAACTTTCCCTGAGGAGATAAACCAATCGGTATCTCACAATTGGCAATAGGACTCAATCAGACAGAAAATGTAACTTTTCACACACTGCTCAGATTTGCAAAAGAAACACATATTCTTGTTCCTCACAGTCTGAAAAGCAAAAAAACACATTCAATTTTCAAGTACGAACTTTCCCTGAGGAGATAAACCAATCGGTATCTCACAATTGGCAATAGGACTCAATTCAGACAGAAAATGTAACTTTTCATACATTGCTCAGATTTGCAAAAGAAACACATATTCTTGTTCCTCACAGTCTGAAAAGCAAAAAAACACATTCAACTTTCAAGTACGAACTTTCCCTGAGGAGATAAACCAATCGGTATCTCACAATTGGCAATAGGACTCAATTCAGACAGAAAATGTATCTTTAGACACAGTGATCTGATTTACAAAAGAAGCACATATTCTTGTTCCTCACAGTCTGAAAAGCACAAAAACACATTCAATTTTCAAGTACGAACTTTCCGTGAGGAGATAAACCAATCTGTATCTCACAATTGGCAATAGGGCTCAATTCAGAAAGAAAATGTATCTTTAGACACAGTGATCTGATTTACAAAAGAAACACATATTCATGTTTCCCACGGTCTGAGAAAGCCAAAACACATTCAATTTTCAAACACAAACTTTCCCTAAAAAGTTAGACCACTGCTGTTTTTTATAACTGGACTCAATTCAGGTAGAAAATATAACTTTTGAAACACTGCTCAGATTTGGAAAAGAAACACATATTCTTGTTCCTCACCGTCTGAAAAGTACAAAAACACATTCAATTTTCAAGTACGAACTTTCCCTGAGGAGATAAACCAATCGGTATCGCACAATTGGCAATAGGACTCAATCAGACAGAAAATGTAACTTTTCACACACTGCTCAGATTTGCAAAAGAAACACATATTCTTGTTCCTCACAGTCTGAAAAGCAAAAAAACACATTCAATTTTCAAGTACGAACTTTCCCTGAGGAGATAAACCAATCGGTATCTCACAATTGGCAATAGGACTCAATTCAGACAGAAAATGTAACTTTTCATACATTGCTCAGATTTGCAAAAGAAACACATATTCTTGTTCCTCACAGTCTGAAAAGCAAAAAAACACATTCAACTTTCAAGTACGAACTTTCCCTGAGGAGATAAACCAATCGGTATCTCACAATTGGCAATAGGACTCAATTCAGAAAGAAAATGTATCTTTAGACACAGTGATCTGATTTACAAAAGAAGCACATATTCTTGTTCCTCATAGTCGGAAAAGCACAAAAACACATTCAATTTTCAAGTACGAACTTTCCCTGAGTAGATAAACCAATCTGTATCTCACAATTGGCAATAGGACTCAATTCAGAAAGAAAATGTATCTTTAGACACAGTGATCTGATTTACAAAAGAAACACATATTCATGTTTCCCACGGTCTGAGAAAGCCAAAACACATTCAATTTTCAAACACAAACTTTCCCTAAAAAGTTAGACCAATGCTGTTTTTTATAACTGGACTCAATTCAGGTAGAAAATATAACTTTTGAAACACTGCTCAGATTTGGAAAAGAAACACATATTCTTGTTCCTCACCGTCTGAAAAGTACAAAAACACATTCAATTTTCAAGTACGAACTTTCCCTGAGGAGATAAACCAATCGGTATCTCACAATTGGCAATAGGACTCAATCAGACAGAAAATGTAACTTTTCACACACTGCTCAGATTTGCAAAAGAAACACATATTCTTGTTCCTCACAGTCTGAAAAGCAAAAAAACACATTCAATTTTCAAGTACGAACTTTCCCTGAGGAGATAAACCAATCGGTATCTCACAATTGGCAATAGGACTCAATTCAGACAGAAAATGTAACTTTTCATACATTGCTCAGATTTGCAAAAGAAACACATATTCTTGTTCCTCACAGTCTGAAAAGCAAAAAAACACATTCAACTTTCAAGTACGAACTTTCCCTGAGGAGATAAACCAATCGGTATCTCACAATTGGCAATAGGACTCAATTCAGACAGAAAATGTATCTTTAGACACAGTGATCTGATTTACAAAAGAAGCACATATTCTTGTTCCTCACAGTCTGAAAAGCACAAAAACACATTCAATTTTCAAGTACGAACTTTCCGTGAGGAGATAAACCAATCTGTATCTCACAATTGGCAATAGGGCTCAATTCAGAAAGAAAATGTATCTTTAGACACAGTGATCTGATTTACAAAAGAAACACATATTCATGTTTCCCACGGTCTGAGAAAGCCAAAACACATTCAATTTTCAAACACAAACTTTCCCTAAAAAGTTAGACCACTGCTGTTTTTTATAACTGGACTCAATTCAGGTAGAAAATATAACTTTTGAAACACTGCTCAGATTTGGAAAAGAAACACATATTCTTGTTCCTCACCGTCTGAAAAGTACAAAAACACATTCAATTTTCAAGTACGAACTTTCCCTGAGGAGATAAACCAATCGGTATCTCACAATTGGCAATAGGACTCAATCAGACAGAAAATGTAACTTTTCACACACTGCTCAGATTTGCAAAAGAAACACATATTCTTGTTCCTCACAGTCTGAAAAGCAAAAAAACACATTCAATTTTCAAGTACGAACTTTCCGTGAGGAGATAAACCAATCGGTATCTCACAATTGGCAATAGGACTCAATTCAGACAGAAAATGTAACTTTTCATACATTGCTCAGATTTGCAAAAGAAACACATATTCTTGTTCCTCACAGTCTGAAAAGCAAAAAAACACATTCAACTTTCAAGTACGAACTTTCCGTGAGGAGATAAACCAATCGGTATCTCACAATTGGCAATAGGACTCAATTCAGAAAGAAAATGTATCTTTAGACACAGTGATCTGATTTACAAAAGAAACACATATTCATGTTTCCCACGGTCTGAGAAAGCCAAAACACATTCAATTTTCAAACACAAACTTTCCCTAAAAAGTTAGACCAATGCTGTTTTTTATAACTGGACTCAATTCAGGTAGAAAATATAACTTTTGAAACACTGCTCAGATTTGGAAAAGAAACACATATTCTTGTTCCTCACCGTCTGAAAAGTACAAAAACACATTCAATTTTCAAGTACGAACTTTCCCTGAGGAGATAAACCAATCGGTATCTCACAATTGGCAATAGGACTCAATCAGACAGAAAATGTAACTTTTCACACACTGCTCAGATTTGCAAAAGAAACACATATTCTTGTTCCTCACAGTCTGAAAAGCAAAAAAACACATTCAATTTTCAAGTACGAACTTTCCCTGAGGAGATAAACCAATCGGTATCTCACAATTGGCAATAGGACTCAATTCAGACAGAAAATGTAACTTTTCATACATTGCTCAGATTTGCAAAAGAAACACATATTCTTGTTCCTCACAGTCTGAAAAGCAAAAAAACACATTCAACTTTCAAGTACGAACTTTCCCTGAGGAGATAAACCAATCGGTATCTCACAATTGGCAATAGGACTCAATTCAGAAAGAAAATGTATCTTTAGACACAGTGATCTGATTTACAAAAGAAGCACATATTCTTGTTCCTCATAGTCGGAAAAGCACAAAAACACATTCAATTTTCAAGTACGAACTTTCCCTGAGGAGATAAACCAATCTGTATCTCACAATTGGCAATAGGACTCAATTCAGAATGAAAATGTATCTTTAGACACAGTGATCTGATTTACAAAAGAAGCACATATTCTTGTTCCTCATAGTTGGAAAAGCACAAAAACACATTCAATTTTCAAGTACGAACTTTCCTTGAGGAGATAAACCAATCTGTATCTTACAATTGGCAATAGGTCTCAATTAAGCTAGAAAACGTAACTTTAAACCCAGTGATCCGATTTTCAAAAGAAACATATATTCATGTTTCCCACCGTCTGAAAAGACCAAAAGTCATTCAATTTTCAAACACGAACTTTCCCTAGAAAGTTAGACAAAAGCTCTTATTTATAACTGGACTCAATTCAGGTAGAAAATGTAACTTTTGAAACACTGCTCAGATTTGGAAAAGAAACACATATTCTTGTTCCTCACAGTCTGAAAAGTCCAAAAACACATTCAATTTTCAAGTACGAACTTTCCCTGAGGAGATAAACCAATCGGTATCTCACAATTGGCAATAGGACTCAATTCAGACAGAAAATGTAACTTTTCACACACTGCTCAGATTTGCAAAAGAAACACATATTCTTGTTCCTCACAGTCTGAAAAGTACAAAAACACATTCAATTTTCAAACACAAACTTTCCCTAAAAAGTTAGACCAATGCTGTTTTTTATAACTGGACTCAATTCAGGTAGAAAATATAACTTTTGAAACACTGCTCAGATTTGGAAAAGAAACACATATTCTTGTTCCTCACCGTCTGAAAAGTACAAAAACACATTCAATTTTCAAGTACGAACTTTCCCTGAGGAGATAAACCAATCGGTATCTCACAATTGGCAATAGGACTCAATCAGACAGAAAATGTAACTTTTCACACACTGCTCAGATTTGCAAAAGAAACACATATTCTTGTTCCTCACAGTCTGAAAAGCAAAAAAACACATTCAATTTTCAAGTACGAACTTTCCCTGAGGAGATAAACCAATCGGTATCTCACAATTGGCAATAGGACTCAATTCAGACAGAAAATGTAACTTTTCATACATTGCTCAGATTTGCAAAAGAAACACATATTCTTGTTCCTCACAGTCTGAAAAGCAAAAAAACACATTCAACTTTCAAGTACGAACTTTCCGTGAGGAGATAAACCAATCGGTATCTCACAATTGGCAATAGGACTCAATTCAGAAAGAAAATGTATCTTTAGACACAGTGATCTGATTTACAAAAGAAACACATATTCATGTTTCCCACGGTCTGAGAAAGCCAAAACACATTCAATTTTCAAACACAAACTTTCCCTAAAAAGTTAGACCAATGCTGTTTTTTATAACTGGACTCAATTCAGGTAGAAAATATAACTTTTGAAACACTGCTCAGATTTGGAAAAGAAACACATATTCTTGTTCCTCACCGTCTGAAAAGTACAAAAACACATTCAATTTTCAAGTACGAACTTTCCCTGAGGAGATAAACCAATCGGTATCTCACAATTGGCAATAGGACTCAATCAGACAGAAAATGTAACTTTTCACACACTGCTCAGATTTGCAAAAGAAACACATATTCTTGTTCCTCACAGTCTGAAAAGCAAAAAAACACATTCAATTTTCAAGTACGAACTTTCCCTGAGGAGATAAACCAATCGGTATCTCACAATTGGCAATAGGACTCAATTCAGACAGAAAATGTAACTTTTCATACATTGCTCAGATTTGCAAAAGAAACACATATTCTTGTTCCTCACAGTCTGAAAAGCAAAAAAACACATTCAACTTTCAAGTACGAACTTTCCCTGAGGAGATAAACCAATCGGTATCTCACAATTGGCAATAGGACTCAATTCAGAAAGAAAATGTATCTTTAGACACAGTGATCTGATTTACAAAAGAAGCACATATTCTTGTTCCTCATAGTCGGAAAAGCACAAAAACACATTCAATTTTCAAGTACGAACTTTCCCTGAGGAGATAAACCAATCTGTATCTCACAATTGGCAATAGGACTCAATTCAGAATGAAAATGTATCTTTAGACACAGTGATCTGATTTACAAAAGAAGCACATATTCTTGTTCCTCATAGTTGGAAAAGCACAAAAACACATTCAATTTTCAAGTACGAACTTTCCTTGAGGAGATAAACCAATCTGTATCTTACAATTGGCAATAGGTCTCAATTAAGCTAGAAAACGTAACTTTAAACCCAGTGATCCGATTTTCAAAAGAAACATATATTCATGTTTCCCACCGTCTGAAAAGACCAAAAGTCATTCAATTTTCAAACACGAACTTTCCCTAGAAAGTTAGACAAAAGCTCTTATTTATAACTGGACTCAATTCAGGTAGAAAATGTAACTTTTGAAACACTGCTCAGATTTGGAAAAGAAACACATATTCTTGTTCCTCACAGTCTGAAAAGTCCAAAAACACATTCAATTTTCAAGTACGAACTTTCCCTGAGGAGATAAACCAATCGGTATCTCACAATTGGCAATAGGACTCAATTCAGACAGAAAATGTAACTTTTCACACACTGCTCAGATTTGCAAAAGAAACACATATTCTTGTTCCTCACAGTCTGAAAAGTACAAAAACACATTCAATTTTCAAACACAAACTTTCCCTAAAAAGTTAGACCAATGCTGTTTTTTATAACTGGACTCAATTCAGGTAGAAAATATAACTTTTGAAACACTGCTCAGATTTGGAAAAGAAACACATATTCTTGTTCCTCACCGTCTGAAAAGTACAAAAACACATTCAATTTTCAAGTACGAACTTTCCCTGAGGAGATAAACCAATCGGTATCTCACAATTGGCAATAGGACTCAATCAGACAGAAAATGTAACTTTTCACACACTGCTCAGATTTGCAAAAGAAACACATATTCTTGTTCCTCACAGTCTGAAAAGCAAAAAAACACATTCAATTTTCAAGTACGAACTTTCCCTGAGGAGATAAACCAATCGGTATCTCACAATTGGCAATAGGACTCAATTCAGACAGAAAATGTAACTTTTCATACATTGCTCAGATTTGCAAAAGAAACACATATTCTTGTTCCTCACAGTCTGAAAAGCAAAAAAACACATTCAACTTTCAAGTACGAACTTTCCCTGAGGAGATAAACCAATCGGTATCTCACAATTGGCAATAGGACTCAATTCAGAAAGAAAATGTATCTTTAGACACAGTGATCTGATTTACAAAAGAAGCACATATTCTTGTTCCTCATAGTCGGAAAAGCACAAAAACACATTCAATTTTCAAGTACGAACTTTCCCTGAGTAGATAAACCAATCTGTATCTCACAATTGGCAATAGGACTCAATTCAGAAAGAAAATGTATCTTTAGACACAGTGATCTGATTTACAAAAGAAACACATATTCATGTTTCCCACGGTCTGAGAAAGCCAAAACACATTCAATTTTCAAACACAAACTTTCCCTAAAAAGTTAGACCACTGCTGTTTTTTATAACTGGACTCAATTCAGGTAGAAAATATAACTTTTGAAACACTGCTCAGATTTGGAAAAGAAACACATATTCTTGTTCCTCACCGTCTGAAAAGTACAAAAACACATTCAATTTTCAAGTACGAACTTTCCCTGAGGAGATAAACCAATCGGTATCTCACAATTGGCAATAGGACTCAATCAGACAGAAAATGTAACTTTTCACACACTGCTCAGTTTTGCAAAAGAAACACATATTCTTGTTCCTCACAGTCTGAAAAGCAAAAAAACACATTCAATTTTCAAGTACGAACTTTCCGTGAGGAGATAAACCAATCGGTATCTCACAATTGGCAATAGGACTCAATTCAGACAGAAAATGTAACTTTTCATACATTGCTCAGATTTGCAAAAGAAACACATATTCTTGTTCCTCACAGTCTGAAAAGCAAAAAAACACATTCAACTTTCAAGTACGAACTTTCCGTGAGGAGATAAACCAATCGGTATCTCACAATTGGCAATAGGACTCAATTCAGAAAGAAAATGTATCTTTAGACACAGTGATCTGATTTACAAAAGAAACACATATTCATGTTTCCCACGGTCTGAGAAAGCCAAAACACATTCAATTTTCAAACACAAACTTTCCCTAAAAAGTTAGACCAATGCTGTTTTTTATAACTGGACTCAATTCAGGTAGAAAATATAACTTTTGAAACACTGCTCAGATTTGGAAAAGAAACACATATTCTTGTTCCTCACCGTCTGAAAAGTACAAAAACACATTCAATTTTCAAGTACGAACTTTCCCTGAGGAGATAAACCAATCGGTATCTCACAATTGGCAATAGGACTCAATCAGACAGAAAATGTAACTTTTCACACACTGCTCAGATTTGCAAAAGAAACACATATTCTTGTTCCTCACAGTCTGAAAAGCAAAAAAACACATTCAATTTTCAAGTACGAACTTTCCCTGAGGAGATAAACCAATCGGTATCTCACAATTGGCAATAGGACTCAATTCAGACAGAAAATGTAACTTTTCATACATTGCTCAGATTTGCAAAAGAAACACATATTCTTGTTCCTCACAGTCTGAAAAGCAAAAAAACACATTCAACTTTCAAGTACGAACTTTCCCTGAGGAGATAAACCAATCGGTATCTCACAATTGGCAATAGGACTCAATTCAGAAAGAAAATGTATCTTTAGACACAGTGATCTGATTTACAAAAGAAGCACATATTCTTGTTCCTCATAGTCGGAAAAGCACAAAAACACATTCAATTTTCAAGTACGAACTTTCCCTGAGGAGATAAACCAATCTGTATCTCACAATTGGCAATAGGACTCAATTCAGAATGAAAATGTATCTTTAGACACAGTGATCTGCTTTACAAAAGAAACACATATTCATGTTTCCCACGGTCTGAGAAAGCCAAAACACATTCAATTTTCAAACACAAACTTTCCCTAGAAAGTTCGACCAGTGCTGTTTTTTATAACTGGACTCAATTCAGACAGAAAATGTAACTTTTTAAACACTGCTCAGATTTGGAAAAGAAACACATATTCTTGTTCCTCACAGTCTGAAAAGTACAAAAACACATTCAATTTTCAAGTACGAACTTTCCCTGAGGAGATAAACCAAACGGTATCTCACAATTGGCAATAGGACTCAATTCATACTGAAAATGTAACTTTTCACACACTGCTCAGATTTGCAAAAGAAACACATATTCTTGTTCCTCACAGTCTGAAAAGCAAAAAAACACATTCAATTTTCAAGTACGAACTTTCCGTGAGGAGATAAACCAATCGGTATCTCACAATTGGCAATAGGACTCAATTCAGACAGAAAATGTAACTTTTCATACATTGCTCAGATTTGCAAAAGAAACACATATTCTTGTTCCTCACAGTCTGAAAAGCAAAAAAACACATTCAACTTTCAAGTACGAACTTTCCCTGAGGAGATAAACCAATCGGTATCTCACAATTGGCAATAGGACTCAATTCAGAAAGAAAATGTATCTTTAGACACAGTGATCTGATTTACAAAAGAAGCACATATTCTTGTTCCTCATAGTCGGAAAAGCACAAAAACACATTCAATTTTCAAGTACGAACTTTCCCTGAGGAGATAAACCAATCTGTATCTCACAATTGGCAATAGGACTCAATTCAGAATGAAAATGTATCTTTAGACACAGTGATCTGATTTACAAAAGAAACACATATTCATGTTTCCCACGGTCTGAGAAAGCCAAAACACATTCAATTTTCAAACACAAACTTTCCCTAGAAAGTTCGACCAGTGCTGTTTTTTATAACTGGACTCAATTCAGACAGAAAATGTAACCTTTTAAACACTGCTCAGATTTGGAAAAGAAACACATATTCTTGTTCCTCACAGTCTGAAAAGTACAAAAACACATTCAATTTTCAAGTACGAACTTTCCCTGAGGAGATAAACCAATCGGTATCTCACAATTGGCAATAGGACTCAATCAGACAGAAAATTTAACTTTTCACACACTGCTCAGATTTGCAAAAGAAACACATATTCTTGTTCCTCACAGTCTGAAAAGCAAAAAAACACATTCAATTTTCAAGTATGAACTTTCCCTGAGGAGATAAACCAATCGGTATCTCACAATTGGCAATAGGACTGAATCAGACAGAAAATGTAACTTTTCACACACTGCTCAGATTTGCAAAAGAAACACATATTCTTGTTCCTCACAGTCTGAAAAGCAAAAAAACACATTCAATTTTCAAGTACGAACTTTCCCTGAGGAGATAAACCAATCGGTATCTCACAATTGGCAATAGGACTCAATTCAGACAGAAAATGTAACTTTTCATACATTGCTCAGATTTGCAAAAGAAACACATATTCTTGTTCCTCACAGTCTGAAAAGCAAAAAAACACATTCAACTTTCAAGTACGAACTTTCCCTGAGGAGATAAACCAATCGGTATCTCACAATTGGCAATAGGACTCAATTCAGACAGAAAATGTATCTTTAGACACAGTGATCTGATTTACAAAAGAAGCACATATTCTTGTTCCTCACAGTCTGAAAAGCACAAAAACACATTCAATTTTCAAGTACGAACTTTCCGTGAGGAGATAAACCAATCTGTATCTCACAATTGGCAATAGGGCTCAATTCAGAAAGAAAATGTATCTTTAGACACAGTGATCTGATTTACAAAAGAAACACATATTCATGTTTCCCACGGTCTGAGAAAGCCAAAACACATTCAATTTTCAAACACAAACTTTCCCTAAAAAGTTAGACCAATGCTGTTTTTTATAACTGGACTCAATTCAGGTAGAAAATATAACTTTTGAAACACTGCTCAGATTTGGAAAAGAAACACATATTCTTGTTCCTCACCGTCTGAAAAGTACAAAAACACATTCAATTTTCAAGTACGAACTTTCCCTGAGGAGATAAACCAATCGGTATCTCACAATTGGCAATAGGACTCAATCAGACAGAAAATGTAACTTTTCACACACTGCTCAGATTTGCAAAAGAAACACATATTCTTGTTCCTCACAGTCTGAAAAGCAAAAAAAAACATTCAATTTTCAAGTACGAACTTTCCATGAGGAGATAAACCAATCGGTATCTCACAATTGGCAATAGGACTCAATTCAGACAGAAAATGTAACTTTTCATACATTGCTCAGATTTGCAAAAGAAACACATATTCTTGTTCCTCACAGTCTGAAAAGCAAAAAAACACATTCAACTTTCAAGTACGAACTTTCCGTGAGGAGATAAACCAATCGGTATCTCACAATTGGCAATAGGACTCAATTCAGAAAGAAAATGTATCTTTAGACACAGTGATCTGATTTACAAAAGAAACACATATTCATGTTTCCCACGGTCTGAGAAAGCCAAAACACATTCAATTTTCAAACACAAACTTTCCCTAAAAAGTTAGACCAATGCTGTTTTTTATAACTGGACTCAATTCAGGTAGAAAATATAACTTTTGAAACACTGCTCAGATTTGGAAAAGAAACACATATTCTTGTTCCTCACAGTCTGAAAAGCAAAAAAACACATTCAATTTTCAAGTACGAACTTTCCCTGAGGAGATAAACCAATCGGTATCTCACAATTGGCAATAGGACTCAATTCAGACAGAAAATGTAACTTTTCATACATTGCTCAGATTTGCAAAAGAAACACATATTCTTGTTCCTCACAGTCTGAAAAGCAAAAAAACACATTCAACTTTCAAGTACGAACTTTCCCTGAGGAGATAAACCAATCGGTATCTCACAATTGGCAATAGGACTCAATTCAGAAAGAAAATGTATCTTTAGACACAGTGATCTGATTTACAAAAGAAGCACATATTCTTGTTCCTCATAGTCGGAAAAGCACAAAAACACATTCAATTTTCAAGTACGAACTTTCCCTGAGGAGATAAACCAATCGGTATCTCACAATTGGCAATAGGACTCAATCAGACAGAAAATGTAACTTTTCACACACTGCTCAGTTTTGCAAAAGAAACACATATTCTTGTTCCTCACAGTCTGAAAAGCAAAAAAACACATTCAATTTTCAAGTACGAACTTTCCGTGAGGAGATAAACCAATCGGTATCTCACAATTGGCAATAGGACTCAATCAGACAGAAAATTTAACTTTTCACACACTGCTCAGATTTGCAAAAGAAATACATATTCTTGTTCCTCACAGTCTGAAAAGCAAAAAAACACATTCAATTTTCAAGTACGAACTTTCCCTGAGGAGATAAACCAATCGGTATCTCACAATTGGCAATAGGACTCAATCAGACAGAAAATGTAACTTTTCACACACTGCTCAGATTTGCAAAAGAAACACATATTCTTGTTCCTCACAGTCTGAAAAGCAAAAAAACACATTCAATTTTCAAGTACGAACTTTCCCTGAGGAGATAAACCAAACGGTATCTCACAATTGGCAATAGGACTCAATTCATACTGAAAATGTAACTTTTCACACACTGCTCAGATTTGCAAAAGAAACACATATTCTTGTTCCTCACAGTCTGAAAAGCAAAAAAACACATTCAATTTTCAAGTACGAACTTTCCGTGAGGAGATAAACCAATCGGTATCTCACAATTGGCAATAGGACTCAATTCAGACAGAAAATGTAACTTTTCATACATTGCTCAGATTTGCAAAAGAAACACATATTCTTGTTCCTCACAGTCTGAAAAGCAAAAAAACACATTCAACTTTCAAGTACGAACTTTCCCTGAGGAGATAAACCAATCGGTATCTCACAATTGGCAATAGGACTCAATTCAGAAAGAAAATGTATCTTTAGACACAGTGATCTGATTTACAAAAGAAGCACATATTCTTGTTCCTCATAGTCGGAAAAGCACAAAAACACATTCAATTTTCAAGTACGAACTTTCCCTGAGGAGATAAACCAATCTGTATCTCACAATTGGCAATAGGACTCAATTCAGAATGAAAATGTATCTTTAGACACAGTGATCTGATTTACAAAAGAAACACATATTTATGTTTCCCACGGTCTGAGAAAGCCAAAACACATTCAATTTTCAAACACAAACTTTCCCTAGAAAGTTCGACCAGTGCTGTTTTTTATAACTGGACTCAATTAAGACAGAAAATGTAACCTTTTAAACACTGCTCAGATTTGGAAAAGAAACACATATTCTTGTTCCTCACAGTCTGAAAAGTACAAAAACACATTCAATTTTCAAGTACGAACTTTCCCTGAGGAGATAAACCAATCGGTATCTCACAATTGGCAATAGGACTCAATCAGACAGAAAATTTAACTTTTCACACACTGCTCAGATTTGCAAAAGAAACACATATTCTTGTTCCTCACAGTCTGAAAAGCAAAAAAACACATTCAATTTTCAAGTATGAACTTTCCCTGAGGAGATAAACCAATCGGTATCTCACAATTGGCAATAGGACTCAATCAGACAGAAAATGTAACTTTTCACACACTGCTCAGATTTGCAAAAGAAACACATATTCTTGTTCCTCACAGTCTGAAAAGCAAAAAAACACATTCAATTTTCAAGTATGAACTTTCCCTGAGGATATAAACCAATCGGTATCTCACAATTGGCAATAGGACTCAATCAGACAGAAAATGTAACTTTTCACACACTGCTCAGATTTGCAAAAGAAACACATATTCTTGTTCCTCACAGTCTGAAAAGCAAAAAAACACATTCAATTTTCAAATACGAACTTTCCCTAGAAAGTTAGACAAAAGCTCTTTTTTATAACTGGACTCAATTCAGGCAGAAAATGTAACTTTTGAAACACTGCTCAGATTTGCAAAAGAAACAAATATTCTTGTTCCTCACAGTCTGAAAAGCAAAAAAACACATTCAATTTTCAAGTACGAACTTTCCCTGAGGAGATAAACCAATCGGTATCTCACAATTGGCAATAGGACTCAATTCAGACAGAAAATGTAACTTTTCATACACTGCTCAGATTTGCAAAAGAAACACATATTCTTGTTCCTCACAGTCTGAAAAGCAAAAAAACACATTCAACTTTCAAGTACGAACTTTCCCTGAGGAGATAAACCAATCGGTATCTCACAATTGGCAATAGGACTCAATTCAGAAAGAAAATGTATCTTTAGACACAGTGATCTGATTTACAAAAGAAGCACATATTCTTGTTCCTCATAGTCTGAAAAGCAGAAAAATACATTCAATTTTCAAGTACGAACTTTCCCTGAGGAGATAAACCAATCTGTATCTCACAATTGGCAATAGGACTCAATTCAGAAAGAAAATGTATCTTTAGACACAGTGATCTGATTTACAAAAGAAGCATATATTCTTGTTCCTCATAGTCTGAAAAGCAGAAAAATACATTCAATTTTCAAGTACGAACTTTCCGTGAGGAGATAAACCAATCGGTATCTCACAATTGGCAATAGGACTCAATTCAGAAAGAAAATGTATCTTTAGACACAGTGATCTGATTTACAAAAGAAACACATATTCATGTTTCCCACGGTCTGAGAAAGCCAAAACACATTCAATTTTCAAACACAAACTTTCCCTAAAAAGTTAGACCAATGCTGTTTTTTATAACTGGACTCAATTCAGGTAGAAAATATAACTTTTGAAACACTGCTCAGATTTGGAAAAGAAACACATATTCTTGTTCCTCACCGTCTGAAAAGTACAAAAACACATTCAATTTTCAAGTACGAACTTTCCCTGAGGAGATAAACCAATCGGTATCTCACAATTGGCAGTAGGACTCAATCAGACAGAAAATGTAACTTTTCACACACTGCTCAGATTTGCAAAAGAAACACATATTCTTGTTCCTCACAGTCTGAAAAGCAAAAAAACACATTCAATTTTCAAGTACGAACTTTCCCTGAGGAGATAAACCAATCGGTATCTCACAATTGGCAATAGGACTCAATTCAGACAGAAAATGTAACTTTTCATACATTGCTCAGATTTGCAAAAGAAACACATATTCTTGTTCCTCACAGTCTGAAAAGCAAAAAAACACATTCAACTTTCAAGTACGAACTTTCCCTGAGGAGATAAACCAATCGGTATCTCACAATTGGCAATAGGACTCAATTCAGACAGAAAATGTATCTTTAGACACAGTGATCTGATTTACAAAAGAAGCACATATTCTTGTTCCTCACAGTCTGAAAAGCACAAAAACACATTCAATTTTCAAGTACGAACTTTCCGTGAGGAGATAAACCAATCTGTATCTCACAATTGGCAATAGGGCTCAATTCAGAAAGAAAATGTATCTTTAGACACAGTGATCTGATTTACAAAAGAAACACATATTCATGTTTCCCACGGTCTGAGAAAGCCAAAACACATTCAATTTTCAAACACAAACTTTCCCTAAAAAGTTAGACCACTGCTGTTTTTTATAACTGGACTCAATTCAGGTAGAAAATATAACTTTTGAAACACTGCTCAGATTTGGAAAAGAAACACATATTCTTGTTCCTCACCGTCTGAAAAGTACAAAAACACATTCAATTTTCAAGTACGAACTTTCCCTGAGGAGATAAACCAATCGGTATCTCACAATTGGCAATAGGACTCAATCAGACAGAAAATGTAACTTTTCACACACTGCTCAGATTTGCAAAAGAAACACATATTCTTGTTCCTCACAGTCTGAAAAGCAAAAAAACACATTCAATTTTCAAATACGAACTTTCCCTAGAAAGTTAGACAAAAGCTCTTTTTTATAACTGGACTCAATTCAGGCAGAAAATGTAACTTTTGAAACACTGCTCAGATTTGCAAAAGAAACAAATATTCTTGTTCCTCACAGTCTGAAAAGCAAAAAAACACATTCAATTTTCAAGTACGAACTTTCCCTGAGGAGATAAACCAATCGGTATCTCACAATTGGCAATAGGACTCAATTCAGACAGAAAATGTAACTTTTCATACACTGCTCAGATTTGCAAAAGAAACACATATTCTTGTTCCTCACAGTCTGAAAAGCAAAAAAACACATTCAACTTTCAAGTACGAACTTTCCCTGAGGAGATAAACCAATCGGTATCTCACAATTGGCAATAGGACTCAATTCAGAAAGAAAATGTATCTTTAGACACAGTGATCTGATTTACAAAAGAAGCACATATTCTTGTTCCTCATAGTCTGAAAAGCAGAAAAATACATTCAATTTTCAAGTACGAACTTTCCGTGAGGAGATAAACCAATCGGTATCTCACAATTGGCAATAGGACTCAATTCAGAAAGAAAATGTATCTTTAGACACAGTGATCTGATTTACAAAAGAAGCACATATTCTTGTTCCTCATAGTCTGAAAAGCAGAAAAACACATTCAATTTTCAAGTACGAACTTTCCCTGAGGAGATAAACCAATCGGTATCTCACAATTGGCAATAGGACTCAATCAGACAGAAAATGTAACTTTTCACACACTGCTCAGTTTTGCAAAAGAAACACATATTCTTGTTCCTCACAGTCTGAAAAGCAAAAAAACACATTCAATTTTCAAGTACGAACTTTCCGTGAGGAGATAAACCAATCGGTATCTCACAATTGGCAATAGGACTCAATTCAGACAGAAAATGTAACTTTTCATACATTGCTCAGATTTGCAAAAGAAACACATATTCTTGTTCCTCACAGTCTGAAAAGCAAAAAAACACCTTCAACTTTCAAGTACGAACTTTCCGTGAGGAGATAAACCAATCGGTATCTCACAATTGGCAATAGGACTCAATTCAGAAAGAAAATGTATCTTTAGACACAGTGATCTGATTTACAAAAGAAACACATATTCATGTTTCCCACGGTCTGAGAAAGCCAAAACACATTCAATTTTCAAACACAAACTTTCCCTAAAAAGTTAGACCAATGCTGTTTTTTATAACTGGACTCAATTCAGGTAGAAAATATAACTTTTGAAACACTGCTCAGATTTGGAAAAGAAACACATATTCTTGTTCCTCACCGTCTGAAAAGTACAAAAACACATTCAATTTTCAAGTACGAACTTTCCCTGAGGAGATAAACCAATCGGTATCTCACAATGGGCAATAGGACTCAATTCAGACAGAAAATGTAACTTTTCATACATTGCTCAGATTTGCAAAAGAAACACATATTCTTGTTCCTCACAGTCTGAAAAGCAAAAAAACACATTCAATTTTCAAGTACGAACTTTCCCTGAGGAGATAAACCAATCGGTATCTCACAATTGGCAATAGGACTCAATTCAGAAAGAAAATGTATCTTTAGACACAGTGATCTGATTTACAAAAGAAGCACATATTCTTGTTCCTCATAGTCGGAAAAGCACAAAAACACATTCAATTTTCAAGTACGAACTTTCCCTGAGGAGATAAACCAATCTGTATCTCACAATTGGCAATAGGACTCAATTCAGAATGAAAATGTATCTTTAGACACAGTGATCTGCTTTACAAAAGAAACAGATATTCATGTTTCCCACGGTCTGAGAAAGCCAAAACACATTCAATTTTCAAACACAAACTTTCCCTAAGAAGTTCGACCAGTGCTGTTTTTTATAACTGGACTCAATTCAGACAGAAAATGTAACTTTTTAAACACTGCTCAGATTTGGAAAAGAAACACATATTCTTGTTCCTCACAGTCTGAAAAGTACAAAAACACATTCAATTTTCAAGTACGAACTTTCCCTGAGGAGATAAACCAATCGGTATCTCACAATTGGCAGTAGGACTCAATCAGACAGAAAATGTAACTTTTCACACACTGCTCAGATTTGCAAAAGAAACACATATTCTTGTTCCTCACAGTCTGAAAAGCAAAAAAACACATTCAATTTTCAAGTACGAACTTTCCCTGAGGAGATAAACCAATCGGTATCTCACAATTGGCAATAGGACTCAATTCAGACAGAAAATGTAACTTTTCATACATTGCTCAGATTTGCAAAAGAAACACATATTCTTGTTCCTCACAGTCTGAAAAGCAAAAAAACACATTCAACTTTCAAGTACGAACTTTCCCTGAGGAGATAAACCAATCGGTATCTCACAATTGGCAATAGGACTCAATTCAGACAGAAAATGTATCTTTAGACACAGTGATCTGATTTACAAAAGAAGCACATATTCTTGTTCCTCACAGTCTGAAAAGCACAAAAACACATTCAATTTTCAAGTACGAACTTTCCATGAGGAGATAAACCAATCTGTATCTCACAATTGGCAATAGGGCTCAATTCAGAAAGAAAATGTATCTTTAGACACAGTGATCTGATTTACAAAAGAAACACATATTCATGTTTCCCACGGTCTGAGAAAGCCAAAACACATTCAATTTTCAAACACAAACTTTCCCTAAAAAGTTAGACCAATGCTGTTTTTTATAACTGGACTCAATTCAGGTAGAAAATATAACTTTTGAAACACTGCTCAGATTTGGAAAAGAAACACATATTCTTGTTCCTCACCGTCTGAAAAGTACAAAAACACATTCAATTTTCAAGTACGAACTTTCCCTGAGGAGATAAACCAATCGGTATCTCACAATTGGCAATAGGACTCAATCAGACAGAAAATGTAACTTTTCACACACTGCTCAGTTTTGCAAAAGAAACACATATTCTTGTTCCTCACAGTCTGAAAAGCAAAAAAAAACATTCAATTTTCAAGTACGAACTTTCCATGAGGAGATAAACCAATCGGTATCTCACAATTGGCAATAGGACTCAATTCAGACAGAAAATGTAACTTTTCATACATTGCTCAGATTTGCAAAAGAAACACATATTCTTGTTCCTCACAGTCTGAAAAGCAAAAAAACACATTCAACTTTCAAGTACGAACTTTCCGTGAGGAGATAAACCAATCGGTATCTCACAATTGGCAATAGGACTCAATTCAGAAAGAAAATGTATCTTTAGACACAGTGATCTGATTTACAAAAGAAACACATATTCATGTTTCCCACGGTCTGAGAAAGCCAAAACACATTCAATTTTCAAACACAAACTTTCCCTAAAAAGTTAGACCAATGCTGTTTTTTATAACTGGACTCAATTCAGGTAGAAAATATAACTTTTGAAACACTGCTCAGATTTGGAAAAGAAACACATATTCTTGTTCCTCACCGTCTGAAAAGTACAAAAACACATTCAATTTTCAAGTACGAACTTTCCCTGAGGAGATAAACCAATCGGTATCTCACAATTGGCAATAGGACTCAATCAGACAGAAAATGTAACTTTTCACACACTGCTCAGATTTGCAAAAGAAACACATATTCTTGTTCCTCACAGTCTGAAAAGCAAAAAAACACATTCAATTTTCAAGTACGAACTTTCCCTGAGGAGATAAACCAATCGGTATCTCACAATTGGCAATAGGACTCAATTCAGACAGAAAATGTAACTTTTCATACATTGCTCAGATTTGCAAAAGAAACACATATTCTTGTTCCTCACAGTCTGAAAAGCAAAAAAACACATTCAACTTTCAAGTACGAACTTTCCCTGAGGAGATAAACCAATCGGTATCTCACAATTGGCAATAGGACTCAATTCAGAAAGAAAATGTATCTTTAGACACAGTGATCTGATTTACAAAAGAAGCACATATTCTTGTTCCTCATAGTCGGAAAAGCACAAAAACACATTCAATTTTCAAGTACGAACTTTCCCTGAGGAGATAAACCAATCTGTATCTCACAATTGGCAATAGGACTCAATTCAGAATGAAAATGTATCTTTAGACACAGTGATCTGCTTTACAAAAGAAACACATATTCATGTTTCCCACGGTCTGAGAAAGCCAAAACACATTCAATTTTCAAACACAAACTTTCCCTAGAAAGTTCGACCAGTGCTGTTTTTTATAACTGGACTCAATTCAGACAGAAAATGTAACTTTTTAAACACTGCTCAGATTTGGAAAAGAAACACATATTCTTGTTCCTCACAGTCTGAAAAGTACAAAAACACATTCAATTTTCAAGTACGAACTTTCCCTGAGGAGATAAACCAAACGGTATCTCACAATTGGCAATAGGACTCAATTCATACTGAAAATGTAACTTTTCACACACTGCTCAGATTTGCAAAAGAAACACATATTCTTGTTCCTCACAGTCTGAAAAGCAAAAAAACACATTCAACTTTCAAGTACGAACTTTCCGTGAGGAGATAAACCAATCGGTATCTCACAATTGGCAATAGGACTCAATTCAGAAAGAAAATGTATCTTTAGACACAGTGATCTGATTTACAAAAGAAACACATATTCATGTTTCCCACGGTCTGAGAAAGCCAAAACACATTCAATTTTCAAACACAAACTTTCCCTAAAAAGTTAGACCAATGCTGTTTTTTATAACTGGACTCAATTCAGGTAGAAAATATAACTTTTGAAACACTGCTCAGATTTGGAAAAGAAACACATATTCTTGTTCCTCACCGTCTGAAAAGTACAAAAACACATTCAATTTTCAAGTACGAACTTTCCCTGAGGAGATAAACCAATCGGTATCTCACAATTGGCAATAGGACTCAATCAGACAGAAAATGTAACTTTTCACACACTGCTCAGATTTGCAAAAGAAACACATATTCTTGTTCCTCACAGTCTGAAAAGCAAAAAAACACATTCAATTTTCAAGTACGAACTTTCCCTGAGGAGATAAACCAATCGGTATCTCACAATTGGCAATAGGACTCAATTCAGACAGAAAATGTAACTTTTCATACATTGCTCAGATTTGCAAAAGAAACACATATTCTTGTTCCTCACAGTCTGAAAAGCAAAAAAACACATTCAACTTTCAAGTACGAACTTTCCCTGAGGAGATAAACCAATCGGTATCTCACAATTGGCAATAGGACTCAATTCAGAAAGAAAATGTATCTTTAGACACAGTGATCTGATTTACAAAAGAAGCACATATTCTTGTTCCTCATAGTCGGAAAAGCACAAAAACACATTCAATTTTCAAGTACGAACTTTCCCTGAGGAGATAAACCAATCTGTATCTCACAATTGGCAATAGGACTCAATTCAGAATGAAAATGTATCTTTAGACACAGTGATCTGCTTTACAAAAGAAACACATATTCATGTTTCCCACGGTCTGAGAAAGCCAAAACACATTCAATTTTCAAACACAAACTTTCCCTAGAAAGTTCGACCAGTGCTGTTTTTTATAACTGGACTCAATTCAGACAGAAAATGTAACTTTTTAAACACTGCTCAGATTTGGAAAAGAAACACATATTCTTGTTCCTCACAGTCTGAAAAGTACAAAAACACATTCAATTTTCAAGTACGAACTTTCCCTGAGGAGATAAACCAAACGGTATCTCACAATTGGCAATAGGACTCAATTCATACTGAAAATGTAACTTTTCACACACTGCTCAGATTTGCAAAAGAAACACATATTCTTGTTCCTCACAGTCTGAAAAGCAAAAAAACACATTCAATTTTCAAGTACGAACTTTCCGTGAGGAGATAAACCAATCGGTATCTCACAATTGGCAATAGGACTCAATTCAGACAGAAAATGTAACTTTTCATACATTGCTCAGATTTGCAAAAGAAACACATATTCTTGTTCCTCACAGTCTGAAAAGCAAAAAAACACATTCAACTTTCAAGTACGAACTTTCCCTGAGGAGATAAACCAATCGGTATCTCACAATTGGCAATAGGACTCAATTCAGAAAGAAAATGTATCTTTAGACACAGTGATCTGATTTACAAAAGAAGCACATATTCTTGTTCCTCATAGTCGGAAAAGCACAAAAACACATTCAATTTTCAAGTACGAACTTTCCCTGAGGAGATAAACCAATCTGTATCTCACAATTGGCAATAGGACTCAATTCAGAATGAAAATTTATCTTTAGACACAGTGATCTGATTTACAAAAGAAACACATATTCATGTTTCCCACGGTCTGAGAAAGCCAAAACACATTCAATTTTCAAACACAAACTTTCCCTAGAAAGTTCGACCAGTGCTGTTTTTTATAACTGGACTCAATTCAGACAGAAAATGTAACCTTTTAAACACTGCTCAGATTTGGAAAAGAAACACATATTCTTGTTCCTCACAGTCTGAAAAGTACAAAAACACATTCAATTTTCAAGTACGAACTTTCCCTGAGGAGATAAACCAATCGGTATCTCACAATTGGCAATAGGACTCAATCAGACAGAAAATTTAACTTTTCACACACTGCTCAGATTTGCAAAAGAAACACATATTCTTGTTCCTCACAGTCTGAAAAGCAAAAAAACACATTCAATTTTCAAGTATGAACTTTCCCTGAGGAGATAAACCAATCGGTATCTCACAATTGGCAATAGGACTCAATCAGACAGAAAATGTAACTTTTCACACACTGCTCAGATTTGCAAAAGAAACACATATTCTTGTTCCTCACAGTCTGAAAAGCAAAAAAACACATTCAATTTTCAAGTACGAACTTTCCCTGAGGAGATAAACCAATCGGTATCTCACAATTGGCAATAGGACTCAATTCAGACAGAAAATGTAACTTTTCATACATTGCTCAGATTTGCAAAAGAAACACATATTCTTGTTCCTCACAGTCTGAAAAGCAAAAAAACACATTCAACTTTCAAGTACGAACTTTCCCTGAGGAGATAAACCAATCGGTATCTCACAATTGGCAATAGGACTCAATTCAGACAGAAAATGTATCTTTAGACACAGTGATCTGATTTACAAAAGAAGCACATATTCTTGTTCCTCACAGTCTGAAAAGCACAAAAACACATTCAATTTTCAAGTACGAACTTTCCGTGAGGAGATAAACCAATCTGTATCTCACAATTGGCAATAGGGCTCAATTCAGAAAGAAAATGTATCTTTAGACACAGTGATCTGATTTACAAAAGAAACACATATTCATGTTTCCCACGGTCTGAGAAAGCCAAAACTCATTCAATTTTCAAACACAAACTTTCCCTAAAAAGTTAGACCAATGCTGTTTTTTATAACTGGACTCAATTCAGGTAGAAAATATAACTTTTGAAACACTGCTCAGATTTGGAAAAGAAACACATATTCTTGTTCCTCACCGTCTGAAAAGTACAAAAACACATTCAATTTTCAAGTACGAACTTTCCCTGAGGAGATAAACCAATCGGTATCTCACAATTGGCAATAGGACTCAATTCAGACAGAAAATGTAACTTTTCATACATTGCTCAGATTTGCAAAAGAAACACATATTCTTGTTCCTCACAGTCTGAAAAGCAAAAAAACACATTCAACTTTCAAGTACGAACTTTCCGTGAGGAGATAAACCAATCGGTATCTCACAATTGGCAATAGGACTCAATTCAGAAAGAAAATGTATCTTTAGACACAGTGATCTGATTTACAAAAGAAACACATATTCATGTTTCCCACGGTCTGAGAAAGCCAAAACACATTCAATTTTCAAACACAAACTTTCCCTAAAAAGTTAGACCAATGCTGTTTTTTATAACTGGACTCAATTCAGGTAGAAAATATAACTTTTGAAACACTGCTCAGATTTGGAAAAGAAACACATATTCTTGTTCCTCACCGTCTGAAAAGTACAAAAACACATTCAATTTTCAAGTACGAACTTTCCCTGAGGAGATAAACCAATCGGTATCTCACAATTGGCAATAGGACTCAATCAGACAGAAAATGTAACTTTTCACACACTGCTCAGATTTGCAAAAGAAACACATATTCTTGTTCCTCACAGTCTGAAAAGCAAAAAAACACATTCAATTTTCAAGTACGAACTTTCCCTGAGGAGATAAACCAATCGGTATCTCACAATTGGCAATAGGACTCAATTCAGACAGAAAATGTAACTTTTCATACATTGCTCAGATTTGCAAAAGAAACACATATTCTTGTTCCTCACAGTCTGAAAAGCAAAAAAACACATTCAACTTTCAAGTACGAACTTTCCCTGAGGAGATAAACCAATCGGTATCTCACAATTGGCAATAGGACTCAATTCAGAAAGAAAATGTATCTTTAGACACAGTGATCTGATTTACAAAAGAAGCACATATTCTTGTTCCTCATAGTCGGAAAAGCACAAAAACACATTCAATTTTCAAGTACGAACTTTCCCTGAGGAGATAAACCAATCTGTATCTCACAATTGGCAATAGGACTCAATTCAGAATGAAAATGTATCTTTAGACACAGTGATCTGCTTTACAAAAGAAACACATATTCATGTTTCCCACGGTCTGAGAAAGCCAAAACACATTCAATTTTCAAACACAAACTTTCCCTAGAAAGTTCGACCAGTGCTGTTTTTTATAACTGGACTCAATTCAGACAGAAAATGTAACTTTTTAAACACTGCTCAGATTTGGAAAAGAAACACATATTCTTGTTCCTCACAGTCTGAAAAGTACAAAAACACATTCAATTTTCAAGTACGAACTTTCCCTGAGGAGATAAACCAAACGGTATCTCACAATTGGCAATAGGACTCAATTCATACTGAAAATGTAACTTTTCACACACTGCTCAGATTTGCAAAAGAAACACATATTCTTGTTCCTCACAGTCTGAAAAGCAAAAAAACACATTCAATTTTCAAGTACGAACTTTCCGTGAGGAGATAAACCAATCGGTATCTCACAATTGGCAATAGGACTCAATTCAGACAGAAAATGTAACTTTTCATACATTGCTCAGATTTGCAAAAGAAACACATATTCTTGTTCCTCACAGTCTGAAAAGCAAAAAAACACATTCAACTTTCAAGTACGAACTTTCCCTGAGGAGATAAACCAATCGGTATCTCACAATTGGCAATAGGACTCAATTCAGAAAGAAAATGTATCTTTAGACACAGTGATCTGATTTACAAAAGAAGCACATATTCTTGTTCCTCATAGTCGGAAAAGCACAAAAACACATTCAATTTTCAAGTACGAACTTTCCCTGAGGAGATAAACCAATCTGTATCTCACAATTGGCAATAGGACTCAATTCAGAATGAAAATGTATCTTTAGACACAGTGATCTGATTTACAAAAGAAACACATATTCATGTTTCCCACGGTCTGAGAAAGCCAAAACACATTCAATTTTCAAACACAAACTTTCCCTAGAAAGTTCGACCAGTGCTGTTTTTTATAACTGGACTCAATTCAGACAGAAAATGTAACCTTTTAAACTCTGCTCAGATTTGGAAAAGAAACACATATTCTTGTTCCTCACAGTCTGAAAAGCAAAAAAACACATTCAATTTTCAAGTACGAACTTTCCCTGAGGAGATAAACCAATCGGTATTGCTTAACACATTGTAAGCCGCCCTGAGTCTCCGGAGAAGGGCGGCATATAAATCAAATAAAAATAAAAAATAAAATAAATAAATCAGACAGAAAATTTAACTTTTCACACACTGCTCAGATTTGCAAAAGAAACACATATTCTTGTTCCTCACAGTCTGAAAAGCAAAAAAACACATTCAATTTTCAAGTATGAACTTTCCCTGAGGAGATAAACCAATCGGTATCTCACAATTGGCAATAGGACTCAATCAGACAGAAAATGTAACTTTTCACACACTGCTCAGATTTGCAAAAGAAACACATATTCTTGTTCCTCACAGTCTGAAAAGCAAAAAAACACATTCAATTTTCAAGTACGAACTTTCCCTGAGGAGATAAACCAATCGGTATCTCACAATTGGCAATAGGACTCAATTCAGACAGAAAATGTAACTTTTCATACATTGCTCAGATTTGCAAAAGAAACACATATTCTTGTTCCTCACAGTCTGAAAAGCAAAAAAACACATTCAACTTTCAAGTACGAACTTTCCCTGAGGAGATAAACCAATCGGTATCTCACAATTGGCAATAGGACTCAATTCAGACAGAAAATGTATCTTTAGACACAGTGATCTGATTTACAAAAGAAGCACATATTCTTGTTCCTCACAGTCTGAAAAGCACAAAAACACATTCAATTTTCAAGTACGAACTTTCCGTGAGGAGATAAACCAATCTGTATCTCACAATTGGCAATAGGGCTCAATTCAGAAAGAAAATGTATCTTTAGACACAGTGATCTGATTTACAAAAGAAACACATATTCATGTTTCCCACGGTCTGAGAAAGCCAAAACACATTCAATTTTCAAACACAAACTTTCCCTAAAAAGTTAGACCAATGCTGTTTTTTATAACTGGACTCAATTCAGGTAGAAAATATAACTTTTGAAACACTGCTCAGATTTGGAAAAGAAACACATATTCTTGTTCCTCACCGTCTGAAAAGTACAAAAACACATTCAATTTTCAAGTACGAACTTTCCCTGAGGAGATAAACCAATCGGTATCTCACAATTGGCAATAGGACTCAATCAGACAGAAAATGTAACTTTTCACACACTGCTCAGTTTTGCAAAAGAAACACATATTCTTGTTCCTCACAGTCTGAAAAGCAAAAAAAAACATTCAATTTTCAAGTACGAACTTTCCATGAGGAGATAAACCAATCGGTATCTCACAATGGGCAATAGGACTCAATTCAGACAGAAAATGTAACTTTTCATACATTGCTCAGATTTGCAAAAGAAACACATATTCTTGTTCCTCACAGTCTGAAAAGCAAAAAAACACATTCAACTTTCAAGTACGAACTTTCCGTGAGGAGATAAACCAATCGGTATCTCACAATTGGCAATAGGACTCAATTCAGAAAGAAAATGTATCTTTAGACACAGTGATCTGATTTACAAAAGAAACACATATTCATGTTTCCCACGGTCTGAGAAAGCCAAAACACATTCAATTTTCAAACACAAACTTTCCCTAAAAAGTTAGACCAATGCTGTTTTTTATAACTGGACTCAATTCAGGTAGAAAATATAACTTTTGAAACACTGCTCAGATTTGGAAAAGAAACACATATTCTTGTTCCTCACCGTCTGAAAAGTACAAAAACACATTCAATTTTCAAGTACGAACTTTCCCTGAGGAGATAAACCAATCGGTATCTCACAATTGGCAATAGGACTCAATCAGACAGAAAATGTAACTTTTCACACACTGCTCAGATTTGCAAAAGAAACACATATTCTTGTTCCTCACAGTCTGAAAAGCAAAAAAACACATTCAATTTTCAAGTACGAACTTTCCCTGAGGAGATAAACCAATCGGTATCTCACAATTGGCAATAGGACTCAATTCAGACAGAAAATGTAACTTTTCATACATTGCTCAGATTTGCAAAAGAAACACATATTCTTGTTCCTCACAGTCTGAAAAGCAAAAAAACACATTCAACTTTCAAGTACGAACTTTCCCTGAGGAGATAAACCAATCGGTATCTCACAATTGGCAATAGGACTCAATTCAGAAAGAAAATGTATCTTTAGACACAGTGATCTGATTTACAAAAGAAGCACATATTCTTGTTCCTCATAGTCGGAAAAGCACAAAAACACATTCAATTTTCAAGTACGAACTTTCCCTGAGGAGATAAACCAATCTGTATCTCACAATTGGCAATAGGACTCAATTCAGAATGAAAATGTATCTTTAGACACAGTGATCTGCTTTACAAAAGAAACACATATTCATGTTTCCCACGGTCTGAGAAAGCCAAAACACATTCAATTTTCAAACACAAACTTTCCCTAGAAAGTTCGACCAGTGCTGTTTTTTATAACTGGACTCAATTCAGACAGAAAATGTAACTTTTTAAACACTGCTCAGATTTGGAAAAGAAACACATATTCTTGTTCCTCACAGTCTGAAAAGTACAAAAACACATTCAATTTTCAAGTACGAACTTTCCCTGAGGTGATAAACCAAACGGTATCTCACAATTGGCAATAGGACTCAATTCATACTGAAAATGTAACTTTTCACACACTGCTCAGATTTGCAAAAGAAACACATATTCTTGTTCCTCACAGTCTGAAAAGCAAAAAAACACATTCAATTTTCAAGTACGAACTTTCCGTGAGGAGATAAACCAATCGGTATCTCACAATTGGCAATAGGACTCAATTCAGACAGAAAATGTAACTTTTCATACATTGCTCAGATTTGCAAAAGAAACACATATTCTTGTTCCTCACAGTCTGAAAAGCAAAAAAACACATTCAACTTTCAAGTACGAACTTTCCCTGAGGAGATAAACCAATCGGTATCTCACAATTGGCAATAGGACTCAATTCAGAAAGAAAATGTATCTTTAGACACAGTGATCTGATTTACAAAAGAAGCACATATTCTTGTTCCTCATAGTCGGAAAAGCACAAAAACACATTCAATTTTCAAGTACGAACTTTCCCTGAGGAGATAAACCAATCTGTATCTCACAATTGGCAATAGGACTCAATTCAGAATGAAAATGTATCTTTAGACACAGTGATCTGATTTACAAAAGAAACACATATTCATGTTTCCCACGGTCTGAGAAAGCCAAAACACATTCAATTTTCAAACACAAACTTTCCCTAGAAAGTTCGACCAGTGCTGTTTTTTATAACTGGACTCAATTCAGACAGAAAATGTAACCTTTTAAACACTGCTCAGATTTGGAAAAGAAACACATATTCTTGTTCCTCACAGTCTGAAAAGTACAAAAACACATTCAATTTTCAAGTACGAACTTTCCCTGAGGAGATAAACCAATCGGTATCTCACAATTGGCAATAGGACTCAATCAGACAGAAAATTTAACTTTTCATACATTGCTCAGATTTGCAAAAGAAACACATATTCTTGTTCCTCACAGTCTGAAAAGCAAAAAAACACATTCAACTTTCAAGTACGAACTTTCCCTGAGGAGATAAACCAATCGGTATCTCACAATTGGCAATAGGACTCAATTCAGAAAGAAAATGTATCTTTAGACACAGTGATCTGATTTACAAAAGAAGCACATATTCTTGTTCCTCATAGTCGGAAAAGCACAAAAACACATTCAATTTTCAAGTACGAACTTTCCCTGAGGAGATAAACCAATCTGTATCTCACAATTGGCAATAGGACTCAATTCAGAATGAAAATGTATCTTTAGACACAGTGATCTGCTTTACAAAAGAAACACATATTCATGTTTCCCACGGTCTGAGAAAGCCAAAACACATTCAATTTTCAAACACAAACTTTCCCTAGAAAGTTCGACCAGTGCTGTTTTTTATAACTGGACTCAATTCAGACAGAAAATGTAACTTTTTAAACACTGCTCAGATTTGGAAAAGAAACACATATTCTTGTTCCTCACAGTCTGAAAAGTACAAAAACACATTCAATTTTCAAGTACGAACTTTCCCTGAGGAGATAAACCAAACGGTATCTCACAATTGGCAATAGGACTCAATTCATACTGAAAATGTAACTTTTCACACACTGCTCAGATTTGCAAAAGAAACACATATTCTTGTTCCTCACAGTCTGAAAAGCAAAAAAACACATTCAATTTTCAAGTACGAACTTTCCGTGAGGAGATAAACCAATCGGTATCTCACAATTGGCAATAGGACTCAATTCAGACAGAAAATGTAACTTTTCATACATTGCTCAGATTTGCAAAAGAAACACATATTCTTGTTCCTCACAGTCTGAAAAGCAAAAAAACACATTCAACTTTCAAGTACGAACTTTCCCTGAGGAGATAAACCAATCGGTATCTCACAATTGGCAATAGGACTCAATTCAGAAAGAAAATGTATCTTTAGACACAGTGATCTGATTTACAAAAGAAGCACATATTCTTGTTCCTCATAGTCGGAAAAGCACAAAAACACATTCAATTTTCAAGTACGAACTTTCCCTGAGGAGATAAACCAATCTGTATCTCACAATTGGCAATAGGACTCAATTCAGAATGAAAATGTATCTTTAGACACAGTGATCTGATTTACAAAAGAAACACATATTCATGTTTCCCACGGTCTGAGAAAGCCAAAACACATTCAATTTTCAAACACAAACTTTCCCTAGAAAGTTCGACCAGTGCTGTTTTTTATAACTGGACTCAATTCAGACAGAAAATGTAACCTTTTAAACACTGCTCAGATTTGGAAAAGAAACACATATTCTTGTTCCTCACAGTCTGAAAAGTACAAAAACACATTCAATTTTCAAGTACGAACTTTCCCTGAGGAGATAAACCAATCGGTATCTCACAATTGGCAATAGGACTCAATCAGACAGAAAATTTAACTTTTCACACACTGCTCAGATTTGCAAAAGAAACACATATTCTTGTTCCTCACAGTCTGAAAAGCAAAAAAACACATTCAATTTTCAAGTATGAACTTTCCCTGAGGAGATAAACCAATCGGTATCTCACAATTGGCAATAGGACTCAATCAGACAGAAAATGTAACTTTTCACACACTGCTCAGATTTGCAAAAGAAACACATATTCTTGTTCCTCACAGTCTGAAAAGCAAAAAAACACATTCAATTTTCAAGTATGAACTTTCCCTGAGGATATAAACCAATCGGTATCTCACAATTGGCAATAGGACTCAATCAGACAGAAAATGTAACTTTTCACACACTGCTCAGATTTGCAAAAGAAACACATATTCTTGTTCCTCACAGTCTGAAAAGCAAAAAAACACATTCAATTTTCAAATACGAACTTTCCCTAGAAAGTTAGACAAAAGCTCTTTTTTATAACTGGAGTCAATTCAGGCAGCAAATGTAACTTTTGAAACACTGCTCAGATTTGCAAAAGAAACAAATATTCTTGTTCCTCACAGTCTGAAAAGCAAAAAAACACATTCAATTTTCAAGTACGAACTTTCCCTGAGGAGATAAACCAATCGGTATCTCACAATTGGCAATAGGACTCAATTCAGACAGAAAATGTAACTTTTCATACACTGCTCAGATTTGCAAAAGAAACACATATTCTTGTTCCTCACAGTCTGAAAAGCAAAAAAACACATTCAACTTTCAAGTACGAACTTTCCCTGAGGAGATAAACCAATCGGTATCTCACAATTGGCAATAGGACTCAATTCAGAAAGAAAATGTATCTTTAGACACAGTGATCTGATTTACAAAAGAAGCACATATTCTTGTTCCTCATAGTCTGAAAAGCAGAAAAATACATTCAATTTTCAAGTACGAACTTTCCCTGAGGAGATAAACCAATCTGTATCTCACAATTGGCAATAGGACTCAATTCAGAAAGAAAATGTATCTTTAGACACAGTGATCTGATTTACAAAAGAAGCATATATTCTTGTTCCTCATAGTCTGAAAAGCAGAAAAATACATTCAATTTTCAAGTACGAACTTTCCCTGAGGAGATAAACCAATCTGTATCTCACAATTGGCAATAGGACTCAATTCAGAAAGAAAATGTATCTTTAGACACAGTGATCTGATTTACAAAAGAAGCACATATTCTTGTTCCTCATAGTCTGAAAAGCAAAAAAACACATTCAATTTTCAAGTACGAACTTTCCGTGAGGAGATAAACCAATCGGTATCTCACAATTGGCAATAGGACTCAATTCAGAAAGAAAATGTATCTTTAGACACAGTGATCTGATTTACAAAAGAAGCACATATTCTTGTTCCTCATAGTCTGAAAAGCAGAAAAACACATTCAATTTTCAAGTACGAACTTTCCCTGAGGAGATAAACCAATCTGTATCTCACAATTGGCAATAGGACTCAATTCAGAAAGAAAATGTATCTTTAGACACAGTGATCTGATTTACAAAGAAACACATATTCATGTTTCCCACGGTCTGAGAAAGCCAAAACACATTCAATTTTCAAACACAAACTTTCCCTAAAAAGTTAGACCAATGCTGTTTTTTATAACTGGACTCAATTCAGGTAGAAAATATAACTTTTGAAACACTGCTCAGATTTGGAAAAGAAACACATATTCTTGTTCCTCACAGTCTGAAAAGTACAAAAACACATTCAATTTTCAAGTACGAACTTTCCCTGAGGAGATAAACCAATCGGTATCTCACAATTGGCAATAGGACTCAATCAGACAGAAAATGTAACTTTTCACACACTGCTCAGATTTGCAAAAGAAACACATATTCTTGTTCCTCACAGTCTGAAAAGCAAAAAAACACATTCAATTTTCAAGTACGAACTTTCCCTGAGGAGATAAACCAATCGGTATCTCACAATTGGCAATAGGACTCAATTCAGACAGAAAATGTAACTTTTCATACATTGCTCAGATTTGCAAAAGAAACACATATTCTTGTTCCTCACAGTCTGAAAAGCAAAAAAACACATTCAACTTTCAAGTACGAACTTTCCCTGAGGAGATAAACCAATCGGTATCTCACAATTGGCAATAGGACTCAATTCAGAAAGAAAATGTATCTTTAGACACAGTGATCTGATTTACAAAAGAAGCACATATTCTTGTTCCTCATAGTCGGAAAAGCACAAAAACACATTCAATTTTCAAGTACGAACTTTCCCTGAGGAGATAAACCAATCTGTATCTCACAATTGGCAATAGGACTCAATTCAGAATGAAAATGTATCTTTAGACACAGTGATCTGATTTACAAAAGAAACACATATTCATGTTTCCCACGGTCTGAGAAAGCCAAAACACATTCAATTTTCAAACACAAACTTTCCCTAGAAAGTTCGACCAGTGCTGTTTTTTATAACTGGACTCAATTCAGACAGAAAATGTAACTTTTTAAACACTGCTCAGATTTGGAAAAGAAACACATATTCTTGTTCCTCACAGTCTGAAAAGTACAAAAACACATTCAATTTTCAAGTACGAACTTTCCCTGAGGAGATAAACCAATCGGTATCTCACAATTGGCAATAGGACTCAATTCAGAAAGAAAATGTATCTTTAGACACAGTGATCTGATTTACAAAAGAAGCACATATTCTTGTTCCTCATAGTCTGAAAAGCAGAAAAACACATTCAATTTTCAAACACAAACTTTCCCTAGAAAGTTCGACCAGTGCTGTTTTTTATAACTGGACTCAATTCAGACAGAAAATGTAACTTTTCATACACTGCTCAGATTTGCAAAAGAAACACATATTCTTGTTCCTCACAGTCTGAAAAGCAAAAAAACACATTCAACTTTCAAGTACGAACTTTCCCTGAGGAGATAAACCAATCGGTATCTCACAATTGGCAATAGGACTCAATTCAGAAAGAAAATGTATCTTTAGACACAGTGATCTGATTTACAAAAGAAGCACATATTCTTTTTCCTCATAGTCTGAAAAGCACAAAAACACATTCAATTTTCAAGTACGAACTTTCCTTGAGGAGATAAACCAATCTGTATCTTACAATTGGCAATAGGTCTCAATTAAGCTAGAAAACGTAACTTTAAACCCAGTGATCCGATTTTCAAAAGAAACATATATTCATGTTTCCCACCGTCTGAAAAGACCAAAAGTCATTCAATTTTCAAACACGAACTTTCCCTAGAAAGTTAGACAAAAGCTCTTATTTATAACTGGACTCAATTCAGGTAGAAAATGTAACTTTTGAAACACTGCTCAGATTTGGAAAAGAAACACATATTCTTGTTCCTCACAGTCTGAAAAGTCCAAAAACACATTCAATTTTCAAGTACGAACTTTCCCTGAGGAGATAAACCAATCGGTATCTCACAATTGGCAATAGGACTCAATTCAGACAGAAAATGTAACTTTTCACACACTGCTCAGATTTGCAAAAGAAACACATATTCTTGTTCCTCACAGTCTGAAAAGTACAAAAACACATTCAATTTTCAAGTACGAACTTTCCCTGAGGAGATAAACCAATCGGTATCTCACAATTGGCAATAGGACTCAATTCAGAAAGAAAATGTATCTTTAGACACAGTGATCTGATTTACAAAAGAAACACATATTCATGTTTCCCACGGTCTGAGAAAGCCAAAACACATTCAATTTTCAAACACAAACTTTCCCTAAAAAGTTAGACCAATGCTGTTTTTTATAACTGGACTCAATTCAGGTAGAAAATATAACTTTTGAAACACTGCTCAGATTTGGAAAAGAAACACATATTCTTGTTCCTCACCGTCTGAAAAGTACAAAAACACATTCAATTTTCAAGTACGAACTTTCCCTGAGGAGATAAACCAATCGGTATCTCACAATTGGCAATAGGACTCAATCAGACAGAAAATGTAACTTTTCACACACTGCTCAGATTTGCAAAAGAAACACATATTCTTGTTCCTCACAGTCTGAAAAGCAAAAAAACACATTCAATTTTCAAGTACGAACTTTCCGTGAGAGGAATAACCAATCGGTATCTCACAATTGGCAATAGGACTCAATTCAGAAAGAAAATGTATCTTTAGACACAGTGATCTGATTAACAAAAGAAACACATATTCATGTTTCCCACGGTCTGAGAAAGCCAAAACACATTCAATTTTCAAACACAAACTTTCCCTAGAAAGTTCGACCAGTGCTGTTTTTTATAACTGGACTCAATTCAGACAGAAAATGTAACTTTTTAAACACTGCTCAGATTTGGAAAAGAAACACATATTCTTGTTCCTCACAGTCTGAAAAGTACAAAAACACATTCAATTTTCAAGTACGAACTTTCCCTGAGGAGATAAACCAAACGGTATCTCACAATTGGCAATAGGACTCAATTCAGAAAGAAAATGTATCTTTAGACACAGTGATCTGATTTACAAAAGAAGCACATATTCTTGTTCCTCATAGTCTGAAAAGCAGAAAAATACATTCAATTTTCAAGTACGAACTTTCCCTGAGAAGATAAACCAATCTGTATCTCACAATTGGCAATAGGACTCAATTCAGAAAGAAAATGTATCTTTAGACACAGTGATCTGATTTACAAAAGAAACACATATTCATGTTTCCCACGGTCTGAGAAAGCCAAAACACATTCAATTTTCAAACACAAAATTTCCCTAGAAAGTTCGACCAGTGCTGTTTTTTATAACTGGACTCAATTCAGACAGAAAATGTAACTTTTTAAACACTGCTCAGATTTGGAAAAGAAACACATATTCTTGTTCCTCACCGTCTGAAAAGTACAAAAACACATTCAATTTTCAAGTACGAACTTTCCCTGAGGAGATAAACCAAACGGTATCTCACAATTGGCAATAGGACTCAATTCAGACAAAAATGTAACTTTTCACACACTGCTCAGTTTGCAAAAGAAACACATATTCTTGTTCCTCACAGTCTGAAAAGCAAAAAAACACATTCAATTTTCAAGTACGAACTTTCCGTGAGGAGAATAACCAATCGGTATCTCACAATTGCCAATAGGACTCAATTCAGAAAGAAAATGTATCTTTAGACACAGTGATCTGATTTACAAAAGAAGCACATATTCTTGTTCCTCATAGTCTGAAAAGCAGAAAAATACATTCAATTTTCAAGTACGAACTTTCCCTGAGGAGATAAACCAATCTGTATCTCACAATTGGCAATAGGACTCAATTCAGAAAGAAAATGTATCTTTAGACACAGTGATCTGATTTACAAAAGAAACACATATTCATGTTTCCCACGGTCTGAGAAAGCCAAAACACATTCAATTTTCAAACACAAACTTTCCCTAGAAAGTTCGATCAGTGCTGTTTTTTATAACTGGACTCAATTCAGACAGAAAATGTAACTTTTTAAACACTGCTCAGATTTGGAAAAGAAACACATATTCTTGTTCCTCACAGTCTGAATAGTCCAAAAACACATTCAATTTTCAAGTATGAACTTTCCCTGAGGAGATAAACCAATCGGTATCTCACAATTGGCAATAGGACTCAATTCAGACAGAAAATGTAACTTTTCACACACTGCTCAGATTTGCAAAAGAAACACATATTCTTGTTCCTCACAGTCTGAAAAGCAAAAAAACACATTCAATTTTCAAGTACGAACTTTCCCTGAGGAGATAAACCAATCGGTATCTCACAATTGGCAATAGGACTCAATTCAGAAAGAAAATGTATCTTTAGACACAGTGATCTGATTTACAAAAGAAACACATATTCATGTTTCCCACGGTCTGAGAAAGCCAAAACACATTCAATTTTCAAACACAAACTTTCCCTAGAAAGTTCGATCAGTGCTGTTTTTTATAACTGGACTCAATTCAGACAGAAAATGTAACTTTTTAAACACTGCTCAGATTTGGAAAAGAAACACATATTCTTGTTCCTCACAGTCTGAAAAGTACAAAAAGACATTCAATTTTCAAGTACGAACTTTCCCTGAGGAGATAATCCAATCGGTATCTCACAATTGGCAATAGGACTCAATTCAGACAGAAAATGTAACTTTTCATACACTGCTCAGATTTGCAAAAGAAACACATATTCTTGTTCCTCACAGTCAGAAAAGCACAAAAACACATTCAATTTTCAAGTACGAACTTTCCTTGAGGAGATAAACCAACCTGTATCTTACAATTGGCAATAGGTCTCAATTAAGCTAGAAAACGTAACTTTAAACCCAGTGATCCGATGTTCAAAAGAAACATATATTCATGTTTCCCACCGTCTGAAAAGACCAAAAGTCATTCAATTTTCAAACACGAACTTTCCCTAGAAAGTTAGACAAAAGCTCTTTTTTATAACTGGACTCAATTCAGGCAGAAAATGTAACTTTTGAAACACTGCTCAGATTTGGAAAAGAAACACATATTCTTGTTCCTCACAGTCTGAATATTCCAAAAACACATTCAATTTTCAAACACAAACTTTCCCTAAAAAGTTAGACCAATGCTGTTTTTTATAACTGGACTCAATTCAGGTAGAAAATATAACTTTTGAAACACTGCTCAGTTTGCAAAGGAACACATATTCTTGTTCCTCACAGTCTGAAAAGCAAAAAAACACATTCAATTTTCAAGTACGAACTTTCCGTGAGGAGATAAACCAATCGGTATCTCACAATTGGCAATAGGACTCAATTCAGAAAGAAAATGTATCTTTAGACACAGTGATCTGATTTACAAAAGAAACACATATTCTTGTTCCTCACAGTCTGAAAAGCAAAAAAACACATTCAATTTTCAAGTACGAACTTTCCGTGAGAGGAATAACTAATCGGTATCTCACAATTGGCAATAGGACTCAATTCAGAAAGAAAATGTATCTTTAGACAGAGTGATCTGATTTACAAAAGAAGCACATATTCTTGTTCCTCATAGTCTGAAAAGCAGAAAAATACATTCAATTTTCAAGTACGAACTTTCCCTAGAAAGTTCGACCAGTGCTGTTTTTTATAACTGGACTCAATTCAGACAGAAAATGTAACTTTTTAAACACTGCTCAGATTTGGAAAAGAAACACATATTCTTGTTCCTCACAGTCTGAAAAGTACAAAAACACATTCAATTTTCAAGTACGAACTTTCCCTGAGGAGATAAACCAATCGGTATCTCACAATTGGCAATAGGACTCAATTCAGACAGAAAATGTAACTTTTCACACACTGCTCAGATTTGCAAAAGAAACACATATTCTTGTTCCTCACAGTCTGAAAAGCACAAAAACACATTCAATTTTCAAGTACGAACTTTCCCTGAGGAGATAAACCAATCGGTATCTCACAATTGGCAATAGGACTCAATTCAGAAAGAAAATGTATCTTTAGACACAGTGATCTGATTTACAAAAGAAACACATATTCATGTTTCCCACGGTCTGAGAAAGCCAAAACACATTCAATTTTCAAACACAAACTTTCCCTAAAAAGTTAGACCAATGCTGTTTTTTATAACTGGACTCAATTCAGGTAGAAAATATAACTTTTGAAACACTGCTCAGATTTGGAAAAGAAACACATATTCTTGTTCCTCACCGTCTGAAAAGTACAAAAACACATTCAATTTTCAAGTACGAACTTTCCCTGAGGAGATAAACCAAACGGTATCTCACAATTGGCAATAGGACTCAATTCAGACAGAAAATGTAACTTTTCACACACTGCTCAGATTTGCAAAAGAAACACATATTCTTGTTCCTCACAGTCTGAAAAGCAAAAAAACACATTCAATTTTCAAGTACGAACTTTCCGTGAGGAGATAAACCAATCGGTATCTCACAATTGGCAATAGGACTCAATTCAGAAAGAAAATGTATCTTTAGACACAGTGATCTGATTTACAAAAGAAACACATATTCTTGTTCCTCACAGTCTGAAAAGCACAAAAACACATTCAATTTTCAAGTACGAACTTTCCGTGAGAGGAATAACCAATCGGTATCTCACAATTGGCAATAGGACTCAATTCAGAAAGAAAATGTATCTTTAGACACAGTGATCTGATTTACAAAAGAAGCACATATTCTTGTTCCTCATAGTCTGAAAAGCAGAAAAATACATTCAATTTTCAAGTACGAACTTTCCCTAGAAAGTTCGACCAGTGCTGTTTTTTATAACTGGACTCAATTCAGACAGAAAATGTAACTTTTTAAACACTGCTCAGATTTGGAAAAGAAACACAGATTCTTGTTCCTCACAGTCTGAAAAGTACAAAAAGACATTCAATTTTCAAGTGCGAACTTTCCCTGAGGAGATAAACCAATCGGTATCTCACAATTGGCAATAGGACTCAATTCAGACAGAAAATGTAACTTTTCATACACTGCTCAGATTTGCAAAAGAAACACATATTCTTGTTCCTCACAGTCAGAAAAGCACAAAAACACATTCAATTTTCAAGTACGAACTTTCCTTGAGGAGATAAACCAATCTGTATCTTACAATTGGCAATAGGTCTCAATTAAGCTAGAAAACGTAACTTTAAACCCAGTGATCCGATTTTCAAAAGAAACATATATTCATGTTTCCCACCGTCTGAAAAGACCAAAAGTCATTCAATTTTCAAACACGAACTTTCCCTAGAAAGTTAGACAAAAGCTCTTTTTTATAACTGGACTCAATTCAGGCAGAAAATGTAACTTTTGAAACACTGCTCAGATTTGGAAAAGAAACACATATTCTTGTTCCTCACAGTCTGAAAAGTCCAAAAACACATTCAATTTTCAAGTATGAACTTTCCCTGAGGAGATAAACCAATCGGTATCTCACAATTGGCAATGGGACTCAATTCAGACAGAAAATGTAACTTTTCACACACTGCTCAGATTTGCAAAAGAAATACATATTCTTGTTCCTCACAGTCTGAAAAGTACAAAAACACATTCAATTTTCAAGTACGAACTTTCCCTGAGGAGATAAACCAATCGGTATCTCACAATTGGCAATAGGACTCAATTCAGACAGAAAATGTAACTTTTCACACACTGCTCAGATTTGCAAAAGAAACACATATTCTTGTTCCTCACAGTCTGAAAAGCACAAAAACGAATTCAATTTTCAAGTACGAACTTTCCCTGAGGAGATAAACCAATCGGTATCTCACAATTGGCAATAGGACTCAATTCAGAAAGAAAATGTATCTTTAGACACAGTGATCTGATTTACAAAAGAAACACATATTCATGTTTCCCACGGTCTGAGAAAGCCAAAACACATTCAATTTTCAAACACAAACTTTCCCTAAAAAGTTAGACCAATGCTGTTTTTTATAACTGGACTCAATTCAGGTAGAAAATATAACTTTTGAAACACTGCTCAGATTTGGAAAAGAAACACATATTCTTGTTCCTCACCGTCTGAAAAGTACAAAAACACATTCAATTTTAAAGTACGAACTTTCCCTGAGGAGATAAACCAAACGGTATCTCACAATTGAAATAGGACTCAATTCATACAGAAAATGTAACTTTTCACACACTGCTCAGTTTGCAAAGGAACACATATTCTTGTTCCTCACAGTCTGAAAAGCAAAAAAACACATTCAATTTTCAAGTACGAACTTTCCGTGAGGAGATAAACCAATCGGTATCTCACAATTGGCAATAGGACTCAATTCAGAAAGAAAATGTATCTTTAGACACAGTGATCTGATTTACAAAAGAAACACATATTCTTGTTCCTCACAGTCTGAAAAGCAAAAAAACAAATTCAATTTTCAAGTACGAACTTTCCGTGAGAGGAATAACCAATCGGTATCTCACAATTGGCAATGGGACTCAATTCAGACAGAAAATGTAACTTTTCACACACTGCTCAGATTTGCAAAAGAAATACATATTCTTGTTCCTCACAGTCTGAAAAGTACAAAAACACATTCAATTTTCAAGTACGAACTTTCCTTGAGGAGATAAACCAATCTGTATCTTACAATTGGCAATAGGTCTCAATTAAGCTAGAAAACGTAACTTTAAACCCAGTGATCCGATTTTCAAAAGAAACATATATTCATCTTTCCCACCGTCTGAAAAGACCAAAAGTCATTCAATTTTCAAACACGAACTTTCCCTAGAAAGTTAGACAAAAGCTCTTTTTTATAACTGGACTCAATTCAGGCAGAAAATGTAACTTTTTAAACACTGCTCAGATTTGGAAAAGAAACACATATTCTTGTTCCTCACAGTCTGAAAAGTACAAAAAGACATTCAATTTTCAAGTGCGAACTTTCCCTGAGGAGATAAACCAATCGGTATCTCACAATTGGCAATAGGACTCAATTCAGACAGAAAATGTAACTTTTCACACACTGCTCAGATTTGCAAAACAAATACATATTCTTGTTCCTCACAGTCTGAAAAGTACAAAAACACATTCAATTTTCAAGTACGAACTTTCCTTGAGGAGATAAACCAATCTGTATCTTACAATTGGCAATAGGTCTCAATTAAGCTAGAAAACGTAACTTTTCACACACTGCTCAGATTTGCAAAAGAAACACATATTCTTGTTCCTCACAGTCTGAAAAGCACAAAAACACATTCAATTTTCAAACACAAACTTTCCCTAAAAAGTTAGACCAATGCTGTTTTTTATAACTGGACTCAATTCAGGTAGAAAATATAACTTTTGAAACACTGCTCAGATTTGGAAAAGAAACACATATTCTTGTTCCTCACCGTCTGAAGAGTACAAAAACACATTCAATTTTAAAGTACGAACTTTCCCTGAGGAGATAAACCAATCGGTATCTCACAATTGGCAATAGGACTCAATCAGACAGAAAATGTAACTTTTCACACACTGCTCAGATTTGCAAAAGAAACACATATTCTTGTTCCTCACAGTCTGAAAAGCAAAAAAACACATTCAATTTTCAAATACGAACTTTCCCTAGAAAGTTAGACAAAAGCTCTTTTTTATAACTGGACTCAATTCAGGCAGAAAATGTAACTTTTGAAACACTGCTCAGATTTGCAAAAGAAAGACATATTTTTGTTCCTCACAGTCTGAAAAGCAAAAAAACACATTCAATTTTCAAGTACGAACTTTCCCTGAGGAGATAAACCAATCGGTATCTCACAATTGGCAATAGGACTCAATTCAGACAGAAAATGTAACTTTTCATACACTGCTCAGTTTTGCAAAAGAAACACATATTCTTGTTCCTCACAGTCAGAAAAGCACAAAAACACATTCAATTTTCAAGTACGAACTTTCCTTCAGGAGATAAACCAATCTGTATCTTACAATTGGCAATAGGTCTCAATTAAGCTAGAAAACGTAACTTTAAACCCAGTGATCCTACTTTCAAAAGAAACATATATTCATGTTTCCCACCGTCTGAAAAGACCAAAAGTCATTCAATTTTCAAACACGAACTTTCCCTAGAAAGTTAGACAAAAGCTCTTTTTTATAACTGGACTCAATTCAGGCAGAAAATGTAACTTTTGAAACACTGCTCAGATTTGGAAAAGAAACACATATTCTTGTTCCTCACAGTCTGAAAAGTCCAAAAACACATTCAATTTTCAAGTATGAACTTTCCCTGAGGAGGTAAACCAAACGGTATCTCACAATTGGCAATAGGACTCAATTCAGACAAAAATGTAACTTTTCACACACTGCTCAGTTTGCAAAAGAAACACATATTCTTGTTCCTCACAGTCTGAAAAGCAAAAAAACGCATTCAATTTTCAAGTACGAACTTTCCGTGAGAGGAATAACCAATCGGTATCTCACAATTGGCAATAGGACTCAATTCAGAAAGAAAATGTATCTTTAGACACAGTGATCTGATTTACAAAAGAAGCACATATTCTTGTTCCTCATAGTCTGAAAAGCAGAAAAATACATTCAATTTTCAAGTACGAACTTTCCCTAGAAAGTCCGACCAGTGCTGTTTTTTATAACTGGACTCAATTCAGGCAGAAAATGTAACTTTTTAAACACTGCTCAGATTTGGAAAAGAAACACATATTCTTGTTCCTCACAGTCTGAAAAGTACAAAAAGACATTCAATTTTCAAGTGCGAACTTTCCCTGAGGAGATAAACCAATCGGTATCTCACAATTGGCAATAGGACTCAATTCAGACAGAAAATGTAACTTTTCACACACTGCTCAGATTTGCAAAACAAATACATATTCTTGTTCCTCACAGTCTGAAAAGTACAAAAACACATTCAATTTTCAAGTACGAACTTTCCTTGAGGAGATAAACCAATCTGTATCTTACAATTGGCAATAGGTCTCAATTAAGCTAGAAAACGTAACTTTTCACACACTGCTCAGATTTGCAAAAGAAACACATATTCTTGTTCCTCACAGTCTGAAAAGCACAAAAACACATTCAATTTTCAAACACAAACTTTCCCTAAAAAGTTAGACCAATGCTGTTTTTTATAACTGGACTCAATTCAGGTAGAAAATATAACTTTTGAAACACTGCTCAGATTTGGAAAAGAAACACATATTCTTGTTCCTCACCGTCTGAAGAGTACAAAAACACATTCATTTTTAAAGTACGAACTTTCCCTGAGGAGATAAACCAATCGGTATCTCACAATTGGCAATAGGACTCAATCAGACAGAAAATGTAACTTTTCACACACTGCTCAGATTTGCAAAAGAAACACATATTCTTGTTCCTCACAGTCTGAAAAGCAAAAAAACACATTCAATTTTCAAATACGAACTTTCCCTAGAAAGTTAGACAAAAGCTCTTTTTTATAACTGGAGTCAATTCAGGCAGCAAATGTAACTTTTGAAACACTGCTCAGATTTGCAAAAGAAAGACATATTTTTGTTCCTCACAGTCTGAAAAGCAAAAAAACACATTCAATTTTCAAGTACGAACTTTCCCTGAGGAGATAAACCAATCGGTATCTCACAATTGGCAATAGGACTCAATTCAGACAGAAAATGTAACTTTTCATACACTGCTCAGTTTTGCAAAAGAAACACATATTCTTGTTCCTCACAGTCAGAAAAGCACAAAAACACATTCAATTTTCAAGTACGAACTTTCCGTAAGAGGAATAACCAATCGGTATCTCACAATTGGCAATAGGACTCAATTCAGAAAGAAAATGTATCTTTAGACACACTGCTCAGATTTGCAAAAGAAACACATATTCTTGTTCCTCACAGTCTGAAAAGCAAAAAAACACATTCAATTTTCAAACACAAACTTTCCCTAGAAAGTTAGACAAAAGCTCTTTTTTATAACTGGACTCAATTCAGGCAGAAAATATAACTTTTGAAACACTGCTCAGATTTGGAAAAGAAACACATATTCTTGTTCCTCACCGTCTGAAGAGTACAAAAACACATTCATTTTTAAAGTACGAACTTTCCCTGAGGAGATAAACCAATCGGTATCTCACAATTGGCAATAGGACTCAATCAGACAGAAAATGTAACTTTTCACACACTGCTCAGATTTGGAAAAGAAACACATATTCTTCTTCCTCACAGTCTGAAAAGTACAAAAACACATTCAATTTTCAAGTACGAACTTTCCCTAGAAAGTTAGACAAAAGCTCTTTTTTATAACTGGAGTCAATTCAGGCAGCAAATGTAACTTTTGAAACACTGCTCAGATTTGCAAAAGAAAGACATATTTTTGTTCCTCACAGTCTGAAAAGCAAAAAAACACATTCAATTTTCAAGTACGAACTTTCCCTGAGGAGATAAACCAATCGGTATCTCACAATTGGCAATAGGACTCAATTCAGACAGAAAATGTAACTTTTCATACACTGCTCAGTTTTGCAAAAGAAACACATATTCTTGTTCCTCACAGTCAGAAAAGCACAAAAACACATTCAATTTTCAAGTACGAACTTTCCGTAAGAGGAATAACCAATCGGTATCTCACAATTGGCAATAGGACTCAATTCAGAAAGAAAATGTATCTTTAGACACACTGCTCAGATTTGCAAAAGAAACACATATTCTTGTTCCTCACAGTCTGAAAAGCAAAAAAACACATTCAATTTTCAAACACAAACTTTCCCTAGAAAGTTAGACAAAAGCTCTTTTTTATAACTGGACTCAATTCAGGCAGAAAATATAACTTTTGAAACACTGCTCAGATTTGGAAAAGAAACACATATTCTTGTTCCTCACCGTCTGAAGAGTACAAAAACACATTCATTTTTAAAGTACGAACTTTCCCTGAGGAGATAAACCAATCGGTATCTCACAATTGGCAATAGGACTCAATCAGACAGAAAATGTAACTTTTCACACACTGCTCAGATTTGGAAAAGAAACACATATTCTTCTTCCTCACAGTCTGAAAAGTACAAAAACACATTCAATTTTCAAGTACGAACTTTCCCTGAGGAGGTAAACCAAACGGTATCTCACAATTGGCAATAGGACTCAATTCAGAAAAAAATGTAACTTTTCACACACTGCTCAGTTTGCAAAAGAAACACATATTCTTGTTCCTCACAGTCTGAAAAGCAAAAAAACACATTCAATTTTCAAGTACGAACTTTCCGTGAGAGGAATAACCAATCGGTATCTCACAATTGGCAATAGGACTCAATTCAGAAAGAAAATGTATCTTTAGACACAGTGATCTGATTTACAAAAGAAGCACATATTCTTGTTCCTCATAGTCTGAAAAGCAGAAAAATACATTCAATTTTCAAGTACGAACTTTCCCTAGAAAGTTCGACCAGTGCTGTTTTTTATAACTGGACTCAATTCAGGCAGAAAATGTAACTTTTGAAACACTGCTCAGATTTGGAATAGAAACACATATTCTTGTTCCTCACAGTCTGAAAAGTCCAAAAACACATTCAATTTTCAAGTATGAACTTTCCCTGAGGAGATAAACCAATCGGTATCTCACAATTGGCAATAGGACTCAATTCAGACAGAAAATGTAACTTTTCACACACTGCTCAGATTTGCAAAACAAATACATATTCTTGTTCCTCACAGTCTGAAAAGTACAAAAACACATTCAATTTTCAAGTACGAACTTTCCCTGAGGAGATAAACCAATCGGTATCTCACAATTGGCAATAGGACTCAATTCAGACAGAAAATGTAACTTTTCACACACTGCTCAGATTTGCAAAAGAAACACATATTCTTGTTCCTCACAGTCTGAAAAGCACAAAAACACATTCAATTTTCAAAGACAAACTTTCCCTAAAAAGTTAGACCAATGCTGTTTTTTATAACTGGACTCAATTCAGGTAGAAAATATAACTTTTGAAACACTGCTCAGATTTGGAAAAGAAACACATATTCTTGTTCCTCACCGTCTGAAAAGTACAAAAACACATTCAATTTTAAAGTACGAACTTTCCCTGAGGAGACAAACCAATCGGTATCTCACAATTGGCAATAGGACTCAATCAGACAGAAAATGTAACTTTTCACACACTGCTCAGATTTGCAAAAGAAACACATATTCTTGTTCCTCACAGTCAGAAAAGCACAAAAACACATTCAATTTTCAAGTACAAACTTTCCTTCAGGAGATAAACCAATCTGTATCTTACAATTGGCAATAGGTCTCAATTAAGCTAGAAAACGTAACTTTAAACCCAGTGATCCTACTTTCAAAAGAAACATATATTCATGTTTCCCACCGTCTGAAAAGACCAAAAGTCATTCAATTTTCAAACACGAACTTTCCCTAGAAAGTTAGACAAAAGCTCTTTTTTATAACTGGACTCAATTCAGGCAGAAAATGTAACTTTTGAAACACTGCTCAGATTTGGAAAAGAAACACATATTCTTGTTCCTCACAGTCTGAAAAGTCCAAAAACACATTCAATTTTCAAGTACGAACTTTCCCTGAGGAGATAAACCAATCGGTATCTCACAATTGGCAATAGGACTCAATACAGACAGAAAATGTAACTTTTCACACACTGCTCAGATTTGGAAAAGAAACACATATTCTTGTTCCTCACAGTCTGAAAAGTACAAAAACACATTCAATTTTCAAGTACGAACTTTCCTTGAGGAGATAAACCAATCTGTATCTCACAATTGGCAATAGGACTCAATTCAGAAAGAAAATGTATCTTTAGACACAGTGATCTGATTTACAAAAGAAACACATATTCATGTTTCCCACAGTCTGAGAAAGCCAAAACACATTCAATTTTCAAACACAAACTTTCCCTAGAAAGTTCGACCAGTGCTGTTTTTTATAACTGGACTCAATTCAGACAGAAAATGTAACTTTTTAAACACTGCTCAGATTTGGAAAAGAAACACATATTCTTCTTCCTCACAGTCTGAAAAGTACAAAAACACATTCAATTTTCAAGTACGAACTTTCCCTGAGGAGGTAAACCAAACGGTATCTCACAATTGGCAATAGGACTCAATTCAGACAAAAATGTAACTTTTCACACACTGCTCAGTTTGCAAAAGAAACACATATTCTTGTTCCTCACAGTCTGAAAAGCAAAAAAACACATTCAATTTTCAAGTACGAACTTTCCGTGAGAGGAATAACCAATCGGTATCTCACAATTGGCAATAGGACTCAATTCAGACAGAAAATGTAACTTTTCACACACTGCTCAGATTTGCAAAAGAAATACATATTCTTGTTCCTCACAGTCTAAAAAGTACAAAAACACATTCAATTTTCAAGTACGAACTTTCCCTGAGGAGATAAACCAATCGGTATCTCACAATTGGCAATAGGACTCAATCAGACAGAAAATGTAACTTTTCACACACTGCTCAGATTTGCAAAAGAAACACATATTCTTGTTCCTCACAGTCTGAAAAGCAAAAAAACACATTCAATTTTCAAATACGAACTTTCCCTAGAAAGTTAGACAAAAGCTCTTTTTTATAACTGGACTCAATTCAGGCAGAAAATGTAACTTTTGAAACACTGCTCAGATTTGCAAAAGAAAGACATATTTTTGTTCCTCACAGTCTGAAAAGCAAAAAAACACATTCAATTTTCAAGTACGAACTTTCCCTGAGGAGATAAACCAATCGGTATCTCACAATTGGCAATAGGACTCAATTCAGACAGAAAATGTAACTTTTCATACACTGCTCAGTTTTGCAAAAGAAACACATATTCTTGTTCCTCACAGTCAGAAAAGCACAAAAACACATTCAATTTTCAAGTACGAACTTTCCTTCAGGAGATAAACCAATCTGTATCTTACAATTGGCAATAGGTCTCAATTAAGCTAGAAAACGTAACTTTAAACCCAGTGATCCTACTTTCAAAAGAAACATATATTCATGTTTCCCACCGTCTGAAAAGACCAAAAGTCATTCAATTTTCAAACACGAACTTTCCCTAGAAAGTTAGACAAAAGCTCTTTTTTATAACTGGACTCAATTCAGGCAGAAAATGTAACTTTTGAAACACTGCTCAGATTTGGAAAAGAAACACATATTCTTGTTCCTCACAGTCTGAAAAGTCCAAAAACACATTCAATTTTCAAGTACGAACTTTCCTTGAGGAGATAAACCAATCTGTATCTCACAATTGGCAATAGGACTCAATTCAGAAAGAAAATGTATCTTTAGACACAGTGATCTGATTTACAAAAGAAACACATATTCATGTTTCCCACAGTCTGAGAAAGCCAAAACACATTCAATTTTCAAACACAAACTTTCCCTAGAAAGTTCGACCAGTGCTGTTTTTTATAACTGGACTCAATTCAGACAGAAAATGTAACTTTTTAAACACTGCTCAGATTTGGAAAAGAAACACATATTCTTCTTCCTCACAGTCTGAAAAGTACAAAAACACATTCAATTTTCAAGTACGAACTTTCCCTGAGGAGGTAAACCAAACGGTATCTCACAATTGGCAATAGGACTCAATTCAGACAAAAATGTAACTTTTCACACACTGCTCAGTTTGCAAAAGAAACACATATTCTTGTTCCTCACAGTCTGAAAAGCAAAAAAACACATTCAATTTTCAAGTACGAACTTTCCGTGAGAGGAATAACCAATCGGTATCTCACAATTGGCAATAGGACTCAATTCAGAAAGAAAATGTATCTTTAGACACAGTGATCTGATTTACAAAAGAAGCACATATTCTTGTTCCTCATAGTCTGAAAAGCAGAAAAATACATTCAATTTTCAAGTACGAACTTTTCCTAGAAAGTTCGACCAGTGCTGTTTTTTATAACTGGACTCAATTCAGGCAGAAAATGTAACTTTTTAAACACTGCTCAGATTTGGAAAAGAAACACAGATTCTTGTTCCTCACAGTCTGAAAAGTACAAAAAGACATTCAATTTTCAAGTGCGAACTTTCCCTGAGGAGATAAACCAATCGGTATCTCACAATTGGCAATAGGACTCAATTCAGACAGAAAATGTAACTTTTCATACACTGCTCAGATTTGCAAAAGAAACACATATTCTTGTTCCTCACAGTCAGAAAAGCACAAAAACACATTCAATTTTCAAGTGCGAACTTTCCTTGAGAAGATAAACCAATCTGTATCTTACAATTGGCAATAGGTCTCAATTAAGCTAGAAAACGTAACTTTAAACCCAGTGATCCGATTTTCAAAAGAAACATATATTCATGTTTCCCACCGTCTGAAAAGACCAAAAGTCATTCAATTTTCAAACACAAACTTTCCCTAGAAAGTTAGACAAAAGCTCTTTTTTATAACTGGACTCAATTCAGGCAGAAAATGTAACTTTTGAAACACTGCTCAGATTTGGAAAAGAAACACATATTCTTGTTCCTCACAGTCTGAAAAGTCCAAAAACACATTCAATTTTCAAGTATGAACTTTCCCTGAGGAGATAAACCAATCGGTATCTCACAATTGGCAATAGGACTCAATTCAGACAGAAAATGTAACTTTTCACACACTGCTCAGATTTGCAAAACAAATACATATTCTTGTTCCTCACAGTCTGAAAAGTACAAAAACACATTCAATTTTCAAGTACGAACTTTCCCTGAGGAGATAAACCAATCGGTATCTCACAATTGGCAATAGGACTCAATTCAGACAGAAAATGTAACTTTTCACACACTGCTCAGATTTGCAAAAGAAACACATATTCTTGTTCCTCACAGTCTGAAAAGCACAAAAACACATTCAATTTTCAAACACAAACTTTCCCTAAAAAGTTAGACCAATGCTGTTTTTTATAACTGGACTCAATTCAGGTAGAAAATATAACTTTTGAAACACTGCTCAGATTTGGAAAAGAAACACATATTCTTGTTCCTCACCGTCTGAAAAGTACAAAAACACATTCAATTTTAAAGTACGAACTTTCCCTGAGGAGATAAACCAATCGGTATCTCACAATTGGCAATAGGACTCAATCAGACAGAAAATGTAACTTTTCACACACTGCTCAGATTTGCAAAAGAAACACATATTCTTGTTCCTCACAGTCAGAAAAGCACAAAAACACATTCAATTTTCAAGTACAAACTTTCCTTCAGAAGATAAACCAATCTGTATCTTACAATTGGCAATAGGTCTCAATTAAGCTAGAAAACGTAACTTTAAACCCAGTGATCCTACTTTCAAAAGAAACATATATTCATGTTTCCCACCGTCTGAAAAGACCAAAAGTCATTCAATTTTCAAACACGAACTTTCCCTAGAAAGTTAGACAAAAGCTCTTTTTTATAACTGGACTCAATTCAGGCAGAAAATGTAACTTTTGAAACACTGCTCAGATTTGGAAAAGAAACACATATTCTTGTTCCTCACAGTCTGAAAAGTCCAAAAACACATTCAATTTTCAAGTACGAACTTTCCCTGAGGAGATAAACCAATCGGTATCTCACAATTGGCAATAGGACTCAATACAGACAGAAAATGTAACTTTTCACACACTGCTCAGATTTGGAAAAGAAACACATATTCTTGTTCCTCACAGTCTGAAAAGTACAAAAACACATTCAATTTTCAAGTACGAACTTTCCTTGAGGAGATAAACCAATCTGTATCTCACAATTGGCAATAGGACTCAATTCAGAAAGAAAATGTATCTTTAGACACAGTGATCTGATTTACAAAAGAAACACATATTCATGTTTCCCACAGTCTGAGAAAGCCAAAACACATTCAATTTTCAAACACAAACTTTCCCTAGAAAGTTCGAACAGTGCTGTTTTTTATAACTGGACTCAATTCAGACAGAAAATGTAACTTTTTAAACACTGCTCAGATTTGGAAAAGAAACACATATTCTTCTTCCTCACAGTCTGAAAAGTACAAAAACACATTCAATTTTCAAGTACGAACTTTCCCTGAGGAGGTAAACCAAACGGTATCTCACAATTGGCAATAGGACTCAATTCAGACAAAAATGTAACTTTTCACACACTGCTCAGTTTGCAAAAGAAACACATATTCTTGTTCCTCACAGTCTGAAAAGCAAAAAAACACATTCAATTTTCAAGTACGAACTTTCCGTGAGAGGAATAACCAATCGGTATCTCACAATTGGCAATAGGACTCAATTCAGACAGAAAATGTAACTTTTCACACACTGCTCAGATTTGCAAAAGAAATACATATTCTTGTTCCTCACAGTCTAAAAAGTACAAAAACACATTCAATTTTCAAGTACGAACTTTCCCTGAGGAGATAAACCAATCGGTATCTCACAATTGGCAATAGGACTCAATTCAGACAGAAAATGTAACTTTTCACACACTGCTCAGATTTGCAAAAGAAACACATATTCTTGTTCCTCACAGTCTGAAAAGCACAAAAACACATTCAATTTTCAAACACAAACTTTCCCTAAAAAGTTAGACCAATGCTGTTTTTTATAACTGGACTCAATTCAGGTAGAAAATATAACTTTTGAAACACTGCTCAGATTTGGAAAAGAAACACATATTCTTGTTCCTCACCGTCTGAAAAGTACAAAAACACATTCAATTTTAAAGTACGAACTTTCCCTGAGGAGATAAACCAATCGGTATCTCACAATTGGCAATAGGACTCAATCAGACAGAAAATGTAACTTTTCACACACTGCTCAGATTTGCAAAAGAAACACATATTCTTGTTCCTCACAGTCAGAAAAGCACAAAAACACATTCAATTTTCAAGTACGAACTTTCCTTCAGGAGATAAACCAATCTGTATCTTACAATTGGCAATAGGTCTCAATTAAGCTAGAAAACGTAACTTTAAACCCAGTGATCCTACTTTCAAAAGAAACATATATTCATGTTTCCCACCGTCTGAAAAGACCAAAAGTCATTCAATTTTCAAACACGAACTTTCCCTAGAAAGTTAGACAAAAGCTCTTTTTTATAACTGGACTCAATTCAGGCAGAAAATGTAACTTTTGAAACACTGCTCAGATTTGGAAAAGAAACACATATTCTTGTTCCTCACAGTCTGAAAAGCACAAAAACACATTCAATTTTCAAACACAAACTTTCCCTAAAAAGTTAGACCAATGCTGTTTTTTATAACTGGACTCAATTCAGGTAGAAAATATAACTTTTGAAACACTGCTCAGATTTGGAAAAGAAACACATATTCTTGTTCCTCACCGTCTGAAGAGTACAAAAACACATTCATTTTTAAAGTACGAACTTTCCCTGAGGAGATAAACCAATCGGTATCTCACAATTGGCAATAGGACTCAATCAGACAGAAAATGTAACTTTTCACACACTGCTCAGATTTGCAAAAGAAACACATATTCTTGTTCCTCACAGTCTGAAAAGCAAAAAAACACATTCAATTTTCAAATACGAACTTTCCCTAGAAAGTTAGACAAAAGCTCTTTTTTATAACTGGACTCAATTCAGGCAGAAAATGTAACTTTTGAAACACTGCTCAGATTTGCAAAAGAAAGACATATTTTTGTTCCTCACAGTCTGAAAAGCAAAAAAACACATTCAATTTTCAAGTACGAACTTTCCCTGAGGAGATAAACCAATCGGTATCTCACAATTGGCAATAGGACTCAATTCAGACAGAAAATGTAACTTTTCATACACTGCTCAGTTTTGCAAAAGAAACACATATTCTTGTTCCTCACAGTCAGAAAAGCACAAAAACACATTCAATTTTCAAGTACGAACTTTCCTTCAGGAGATAAACCAATCTGTATCTTACAATTGGCAATAGGTCTCAATTAAGCTAGAAAACGTAACTTTAAACCCAGTGATCCTACTTTCAAAAGAAACATATATTCATGTTTCCCACCGTCTGAAAAGACCAAAAGTCATTCAATTTTCAAACACGAACTTTCCCTAGAAAGTTAGACAAAAGCTCTTTTTTATAACTGGACTCAATTCAGGCAGAAAATGTAACTTTTGAAACACTGCTCAGATTTGGAAAAGAAACACATATTCTTGTTCCTCACAGTCTGAAAAGTCCAAAAACACATTCAATTTTCAAGTACGAACTTTCCCTGAGGAGATAAACCAATCGGTATCTCACAATTGGAAATAGGACTCAATTCAGACAGAAAATGTAACTTTTCACACACTGCTCAGATTTGCAAAACAAATACATATTCTTGTTCCTCACAGTCTGAAAAGTACAAAAACACATTCAATTTTCAAGTACGAACTTTCCTTGAGGAGATAAACCAATCTGTATCTCACAATTGGCAATAGGACTCAATTCAGAAAGAAAATGTATCTTTAGACACAGTGATCTGATTTACAAAAGAAACACATATTCATGTTTCCCACAGTCTGAGAAAGCCAAAACACATTCAATTTTCAAACACAAACTTTCCCTAGAAAGTTCGACCAGTGCTGTTTTTTATAACTGGACTCAATTCAGACAGAAAATGTAACTTTTTAAACACTGCTCAGATTTGGAAAAGAAACACATATTCTTCTTCCTCACAGTCTGAAAAGTACAAAAACACATTCAATTTTCAAGTACGAACTTTCCCTGAGGAGGTAAACCAAACGGTATCTCACAATTGGCAATAGGACTCAATTCAGACAAAAATGTAACTTTTCACACACTGCTCAGTTTGCAAAAGAAACACATATTCTTGTTCCTCACAGTCTGAAAAGCAAAAAAACACATTCAATTTTCAAGTACGAACTTTCCGTGAGAGGAATAACCAATCGGTATCTCACAATTGGCAATAGGACTCAATTCAGAAAGAAAATGTATCTTTAGACACAGTGATCTGATTTACAAAAGAAGCACATATTCTTGTTCCTCATAGTCTGAAAAGCAGAAAAATACATTCAATTTTCAAGTACGAACTTTCCCTAGAAAGTTCGACCAGTGCTGTTTTTTATAACTGGACTCAATTCAGGCAGAAAATGTAACTTTTTAAACACTGCTCAGATTTGGAAAAGAAACACAGATTCTTGTTCCTCACAGTCTGAAAAGTACAAAAAGACATTCAATTTTCAAGTGCGAACTTTCCCTGAGGAGATAAACCAATCGGTATCTCACAATTGGCAATAGGACTCAATTCAGACAGAAAATGTAACTTTTCATACACTGCTCAGATTTGCAAAAGAAACACATATTCTTGTTCCTCACAGTCAGAAAAGCACAAAAACACATTCAATTTTCAAGTACGAACTTTCCTTGAGAAGATAAACCAATCTGTATCTTACAATTGGCAATAGGTCTCAATTAAGCTAGAAAACGTAACTTTAAACCCAGTGATCCGATTTTCAAAAGAAACATATATTCATGTTTCCCACCGTCTGAAAAGACCAAAAGTCATTCAATTTTCAAACACGAACTTTCCCTAGAAAGTTAGACAAAAGCTCTTTTTTATAACTGGACTCAATTCAGGCAGAAAATGTAACTTTTGAAACACTGCTCAGATTTGGAAAAGAAACACATATTCTTGTTCCTCACAGTCTGAAAAGTCCAAAAACACATTCAATTTTCAAGTATGCACTTTCCCTGAGGAGATAAACCAATCGGTATCTCACAATTGGCAATAGGACTCAATTCAGACAGAAAATGTAACTTTTCACACACTGCTCAGATTTGCAAAAGAAATACATATTCTTGTTCCTCACAGTCTGAAAAGTACAAAAACACATTCAATTTTCAAGTACGAACTTTCCCTGAGGAGATAAACCAATCGGTATCTCACAATTGGCAATAGGACTCAATTCAGACAGAAAATGTAACTTTTCACACACTGCTCAGATTTGCAAAAGAAACACATATTCTTGTTCCTCACAGTCTGAAAAGCACAAAAACACATTCAATTTTCAAACACAAACTTTCCCTAAAAAGTTAGACCAATGCTGTTTTTTATAACTGGACTCAATTCAGGTAGAAAATATAACTTTTGAAACACTGCTCAGATTTGCAAAAGAAAGACATATTTTTGTTCCTCACAGTCTGAAAAGCAAAAAAACACATTCAATTTTCAAGTACGAACTTTCCCTGAGGAGATAAACCAATCGGTATCTCACAATTGGCAATAGGACTCAATTCAGACAGAAAATGTAACTTTTCATACACTGCTCAGTTTTGCAAAAGAAACACATATTCTTGTTCCTCACAGTCAGAAAAGCACAAAAACACATTCAATTTTCAAGTACGAACTTTCCTTCAGGAGATAAACCAATCTGTATCTTACAATTGGCAATAGGTCTCAATTAAGCTAGAAAACGTAACTTTAAACCCAGTGATCCTACTTTCAAAAGAAACATATATTCATGTTTCCCACCGTCTGAAAAGACCAAAAGTCATTCAATTTTCAAACACGAACTTTCCCTAGAAAGTTAGACAAAAGCTCTTTTTTATAACTGGACTCAATTCAGGCAGAAAATGTAACTTTTGAAACACTGCTCAGATTTGGAAAAGAAACACATATTCTTGTTCCTCACAGTCTGAAAAGTCCAAAAACACATTCAATTTTCAAGTACGAACTTTCCCTGAGGAGATAAACCAATCGGTATCTCACAATTGGCAATAGGACTCAATTCAGACAGAAAATGTAACTTTTCACACACTGCTCAGATTTGCAAAACAAATACATATTCTTGTTCCTCACAGTCTGAAAAGTACAAAAACACATTCAATTTTCAAGTACGAACTTTCCTTGAGGAGATAAACCAATCTGTATCTCACAATTGGCAATAGGACTCAATTCAGAAAGAAAATGTATCTTTAGACACAGTGATCTGATTTACAAAAGAAACACATATTCATGTTTCCCACAGTCTGAGAAAGCCAAAACACATTCAATTTTCAAACACAAACTTTCCCTAGAAAGTTCGACCAGTGCTGTTTTTTATAACTGGACTCAATTCAGACAGAAAATGTAACTTTTTAAACACTGCTCAGATTTGGAAAAGAAACACATATTCTTCTTCCTCACAGTCTGAAAAGTACAAAAACACATTCAATTTTCAAGTACGAACTTTCCCTGAGGAGGTAAACCAAACGGTATCTCACAATTGGCAATAGGACTCAATTCAGACAAAAATGTAACTTTTCACACACTGCTCAGTTTGCAAAAGAAACATATATTCTTGTTCCTCACAGTCTGAAAAGCAAAAAAACACATTCAATTTTCAAGTACGAACTTTCCGTGAGAGGAATAACCAATCGGTATCTCACAATTGGCAATAGGACTCAATTCAGAAAGAAAATGTATCTTTAGACACAGTGATCTGATTTACAAAAGAAGCACATATTCTTGTTCCTCATAGTCTGAAAAGCACAAAAACACATTCAATTTTCAAACACAAACTTTCCCTAAAAAGTTAGACCAATGCTGTTTTTTATAACTGGACTCAATTCAGGTAGAAAATATAACTTTTGAAACACTGCTCAGATTTGGAAAAGAAACACATATTCTTGTTCCTCACCGTCTGAAGAGTACAAAAACCCATTCATTTTTAAAGTACGAACTTTCCCTGAGGAGATAAACCAATCGGTATCTCACAATTGGCAATAGGACTCAATCAGACAGAAAATGTAACTTTTCACACACTGCTCAGATTTGCAAAAGAAACACATATTCTTGTTCCTCACAGTCTGAAAAGCAAAAAAACACATTCAATTTTCAAATACGAACTTTCCCTAGAAAGTTAGACAAAAGCTCTTTTTTATAACTGGACTCAATTCAGGCAGAAAATGTAACTTTTGAAACACTGCTCAGATTTGCAAAAGAAAGACATATTTTTGTTCCTCACAGTCTGAAAAGCAAAAAAACACATTCAATTTTCAAGTACGAACTTTCCCTGAGGAGATAAACCAATCGGTATCTCACAATTGGCAATAGGACTCAATTCAGACAGAAAATGTAACTTTTCATACACTGCTCAGTTTTGCAAAAGAAACACATATTCTTGTTCCTCACAGTCAGAAAAGCACAAAAACACATTCAATTTTCAAGTACGAACTTTCCTTCAGGAGATAAACCAATCTGTATCTTACAATTGGCAATAGGTCTCAATTAAGCTAGAAAACGTAACTTTAAACCCAGTGATCCTACTTTCAAAAGAAACATATATTCATGTTTCCCACCGTCTGAAAAGACCAAAAGTCATTCAATTTTCAAACACGAACATTCCCTAGAAAGTTAGACAAAAGCTCTTTTTTATAACTGGACTCAATTCAGACAGAAAATGTAACTTTTTAAACACTGCTCAGATTTGGAAAAGAAACACATATTCTTCTTCCTCACAGTCTGAAAAGTACAAAAACACATTCAATTTTCAAGTACGAACTTTCCCTGAGGAGGTAAACCAAACGGTATCTCACAATTGGCAATAGGACTCAATTCAGACAAAAATGTAACTTTTCACACACTGCTCAGTTTGCAAAAGAAACACATATTCTTGTTCCTCACAGTCTGAAAAGCAAAAAAACACATTCAATTTTCAAGTACGAACTTTCCGTGAGAGGAATAACCAATCGGTATCTCACAATTGGCAATAGGACTCAATTCAGAAAGAAAATGTATCTTTAGACACAGTGATCTGATTTACAAAAGAAGCACATATTCTTGTTCCTCATAGTCTGAAAAGCAGAAAAATACATTCAATTTTCAAGTACGAACTTTCCCTAGAAAGTTCGACCAGTGCTGTTTTTTATAACTGGACTCAATTCAGGCAGAAAATGTAACTTTTGAAACACTGCTCAGATTTGGAAAAGAAACACAGATTCTTGTTCCTCACAGTCTGAAAAGTACAAAAAGACATTCAATTTTCAAGTGCGAACTTTCCCTGAGGAGATAAACCAATCGGTATCTCACAATTGGCAATAGGACTCAATTCAGACAGAAAATGTAACTTTTCATACACTGCTCAGATTTGCAAAAGAAACACATATTCTTGTTCCTCACAGTCAGAAAAGCACAAAAACACATTCAATTATCAAGTACGAACTTTCCTTGAGAAGATAAACCAATCTGTATCTTACAATTGGCAATAGGTCTCAATTAAGCTAGAAAACGTAACTTTAAACCCAGTGATCCGATTTTCAAAAGAAACATATATTCATGTTTCCCACCGTCTGAAAAGACCAAAAGTCATTCAATTTTCAAACACGAACTTTCCCTAGAAAGTTAGACAAAAGCTCTTTTTTATAACTGGACTCAATTCAGGCAGAAAATGTAACTTTTGAAACACTGCTCAGATTTGGAAAAGAAACACATATTCTTGTTCCTCACAGTCTGAAAAGTCCAAAAACACATTCAATTTTCAAGTATGAACTTTCCCTGAGGAGATAAACCAATCGGTATCTCACAATTGGCAATAGGACTCAATTCAGACAGAAAATGTAACTTTTCACACACTGCTCAGATTTGCAAAACAAATACATATTCTTGTTCCTCACAGTCTGAAAAGTACAAAAACACATTCAATTTTCAAGTACGAACTTTCCCTGAGGAGATAAACCAATCGGTATCTCACAATTGGCAATAGGACTCAATTCAGACAGAAAATGTAACTTTTCACACACTGCTCAGATTTGCAAAAGAAACACATATTCTTGTTCCTCACAGTCTGAAAAGCACAAAAACACATTCAATTTTCAAACACAAACTTTCCCTAAAAAGTTAGACCAATGCTGTTTTTTATAACTGGACTCAATTCAGGTAGAAAATATAACTTTTGAAACACTGCTCAGATTTGGAAAAGAAACACATATTCTTGTTCCTCACCGTCTGAAAAGTACAAAAACACATTCAATTTTAAAGTACGAACTTTCCCTGAGGAGATAAACCAATCGGTATCTCACAATTGGCAATAGGACTCAATCAGACAAAAAATGTAACTTTTCACACACTGCTCAGATTTGCAAAAGAAACACATATTCTTGTTCCTCACAGTCAGAAAAGCACAAAAACACATTCAATTTTCAAGTACAAACTTTCCCTCAGGAGATAAACCAATCTGTATCTTACAATTGGCAACAGGTCTCAATTAAGCTAGAAAACGTAACTTTAAACCCAGTGATCCTACTTTCAAAAGAAACATATATTCATGTTTCCCACCGTCTGAAAAGACCAAAAGTCATTCAATTTTCAAACACGAACTTTCCCTAGAAAGTTAGACAAAAGCTCTTTTTTATAACTGGACTCAATTCAGGCAGAAAATGTAACTTTTGAAACACTGCTCAGATTTGGAAAAGAAACACATATTCTTGTTCCTCACAGTCTGAAAAGTCCAAAAACACATTCAATTTTCAAGTACGAACTTTCCCTGAGGAGATAAACCAATCGGTATCTCACAATTGGCAATAGGACTCAATACAGACAGAAAATGTAACTTTTCACACACTGCTCAGATTTGGAAAAGAAACACATATTCTTGTTCCTCACAGTCTGAAAAGTACAAAAACACATTCAATTTTCAAGTACGAACTTTCCTTGAGGAGATAAACCAATCTGTATCTCACAATTGGCAATAGGACTCAATTCAGAAAGAAAATGTATCTTTAGACACAGTGATCTGATTTACAAAAGAAACACATATTCATGTTTCCCACAGTCTGAGAAAGCCAAAACACATTCAATTTTCAAACACAAACTTTCCCTAGAAAGTTCGACCAGTGCTGTTTTTTATAACTGGACTCAATTCAGACAGGAAATGTAACTTTTTAAACACTGCTCAGATTTGGAAAAGAAACACATATTCTTCTTCCTCACAGTCTGAAAAGTACAAAAACACATTCAATTTTCAAGTACGAACTTTCCCTGAGGAGGTAAACCAAACGGTATCTCACAATTGGCAATAGGACTCAATTCAGACAAAAATGTAACTTTTCACACACTGCTCAGTTTGCAAAAGAAACACATATTCTTGTTCCTCACAGTCTGAAAAGCAAAAAAACACATTCAATTTTCAAGTACGAACTTTCCGTGAGAGGAATAACCAATCGGTATCTCACAATTGGCAATAGGACTCAATTCAGACAGAAAATGTAACTTTTCACACACTGCTCAGATTTGCAAAAGAAATACATATTCTTGTTCCTCACAGTCTGAAAAGTACAAAAACACATTCAATTTTCAAGTACGAACTTTCCCTGAGGAGATAAACCAATCGGTATCTCACAATTGGCAATAGGACTCAATTCAGACAGAAAATGTAACTTTTCACACACTGCTCAGATTTGCAAAAGAAACACATATTCTTGTTCCTCACAGTCTGAAAAGCACAAAAACACATTCAATTTTCAAACACAAACTTTCCCTAAAAAGTTAGACCAATGCTGTTTTTTATAACTGGACTCAATTCAGGTAGAAAATATAACTTTTGAAACACTGCTCAGATTTGGAAAAGAAACACAAATTCTTGTTCCTCACCGTCTGAAAAGTACAAAAACACATTCAATTTTCAAGTACGAACTTTCCCTGAGGAGATAAACCAATCGGTATCTCACAATTGGCAATAGGACTCAATCAGACAGAAAATGTAACTTTTCACACACTGCTCAGTTTTGCAAAAGAAACACATATTCTTGTTCCTCACAGTCTGAAAAGCAAAAAAAAACATTCAATTTTCAAGTACGAACTTTCCATGAGGAGATAAACCAATCGGTATCTCACAATTGGCAATAGGACTCAATTCAGACAGAAAATGTAACTTTTCATACATTGCTCAGATTTGCAAAAGAAACACATATTCTTGTTCCTCACAGTCTGAAAAGCAAAAAAACACATTCAACTTTCAAGTACGAACTTTCCGTGAGGAGATAAACCAATCGGTATCTCACAATTGGCAATAGGACTCAATTCAGACAGAAAATGTAACTTTTCATACATTGCTCAGATTTGCAAAAGAAACACATATTCTTGTTCCTCACAGTCTGAAAAGCAAAAAGACACATTCAACTTTCAAGTACGAACTTTCCGTGAGGAGATAAACCAATCGGTATCTCACAATTGGCAATAGGACTCAATTCAGAAAGAAAATGTATCTTTAGACACAGTGATCTGATTTACAAAAGAAACACATATTCATGTTTCCCACGGTCTGAGAAAGCCAAAACACATTCAATTTTCAAACACAAACTTTCCCTAAAAAGTTAGACCAATGCTGTTTTTTATAACTGGACTCAATTCAGGTAGAAAATATAACTTTTGAAACACTGCTCAGATTTGGAAAAGAAACACATATTCTTGTTCCTCACCGTCTGAAAAGTACAAAAACACATTCAATTTTCAAGTACGAACTTTCCCTGAGGAGATAAACCAATCGGTATCTCACAATTGGCAATAGGACTCAATCAGACAGAAAATGTAACTTTTCACACACTGCTCAGATTTGCAAAAGAAACACATATTCTTGTTCCTCACAGTCTGAAAAGCAAAAAAACACATTCAATTTTCAAGTACGAACTTTCCCTGAGGAGATAAACCAATCGGTATCTCACAATTGGCAATAGGACTCAATTCAGACAGAAAATGTAACTTTTCATACATTGCTCAGATTTGCAAAAGAAACACATATTCTTGTTCCTCACAGTCTGAAAAGCAAAAAAACACATTCAACTTTCAAGTACGAACTTTCCCTGAGGAGATAAACCAATCGGTATCTCACAATTGGCAATAGGACTCAATTCAGAAAGAAAATGTATCTTTAGACACAGTGATCTGATTTACAAAAGAAGCACATATTCTTGTTCCTCATAGTCGGAAAAGCACAAAAACACATTCAATTTTCAAGTACGAACTTTCCCTGAGGAGATAAACCAATCTGTATCTCACAATTGGCAATAGGACTCAATTCAGAATGAAAATGTATCTTTAGACATAGTGATCTGCTTTACAAAAGAAACACATATTCATGTTTCCCACGGTCTGAGAAAGCCAAAACACATTCAATTTTCAAACACAAACTTTCCCTAGAAAGTTCGACCAGTGCTGTTTTTTATAACTGGACTCAATTCAGACAGAAAATGTAACTTTTTAAACACTGCTCAGATTTGGAAAAGAAACACATATTCTTGTTCCTCACAGTCTGAAAAGTACAAAAACACATTCAATTTTCAAGTACGAACTTTCCCTGAGGAGATAAACCAAACGGTATCTCACAATTGGCAATAGGACTCAATTCATACTGAAAATGTAACTTTTCACACACTGCTCAGATTTGCAAAAGAAACACATATTCTTGTTCCTCACAGTCTGAAAAGCAAAAAAACACATTCAATTTTCAAGTACGAACTTTCCGTGAGGAGATAAACCAATCGGTATCTCACAATTGGCAATAGGACTCAATTCAGACAGAAAATGTAACTTTTCATACATTGCTCAGATTTGCAAAAGAAACACATATTCTTGTTCCTCACAGTCTGAAAAGCAAAAAAACACATTCAACTTTCAAGTACGAACTTTCCCTGAGGAGATAAACCAATCGGTATCTCACAATTGGCAATAGGACTCAATTCAGAAAGAAAATGTATCTTTAGACACAGTGATCTGATTTACAAAAGAAGCACATATTCTTGTTCCTCATAGTCTGAAAAGCAAAAAAACACATTCAATTTTCAAGTACGAACTTTCCGTGAGGAGATAAACCAATCTGTATCTCACAATTGGCAATAGGACTCAATTCAGAATGAAAATGTATCTTTAGACACAGTGATCTGATTTACAAAAGAAACACATATTCATGTTTCCCACGGTCTGAGAAAGCCAAAACACATTCAATTTTCAAACACAAACTTTCCCTAGAAAGTTCGACCAGTGCTGTTTTTTATAACTGGACTCAATTCAGGTAGAAAATATAACTTTTGAAACACTGCTCAGATTTGGAAAAGAAACACATATTCTTGTTCCTCACCGTCTGAAAAGTACAAAAACACATTCAATTTTCAAGTACGAACTTTCCCTGAGGAGATAAACCAATCGGTATCTCACAATTGGCAATAGGACTCAATCAGACAGAAAATGTAACTTTTCACACACTGCTCAGTTTTGCAAAAGAAACACATATTCTTGTTCCTCACAGTCTGAAAAGCAAAAAAAAACATTCAATTTTCAAGTACGAACTTTCCATGAGGAGATAAACCAATCGGTATCTCACAATTGGCAATAGGACTCAATTCAGACAGAAAATGTAACTTTTCATACATTGCTCAGATTTGCAAAAGAAACACATATTCTTGTTCCTCACAGTCTGAAAAGCAAAAAAACACATTCAACTTTCAAGTACGAACTTTCCGTGAGGAGATAAACCAATCGGTATCTCACAATTGGCAATAGGACTCAATTCAGAAAGAAAATGTATCTTTAGACACAGTGATCTGATTTACAAAAGAAACACATATTCATGTTTCCCACGGTCTGAGAAAGCCAAAACACATTCAATTTTCAAACACAAACTTTCCCTAAAAAGTTAGACCAATGCTGTTTTTTATAACTGGACTCAATTCAGGTAGAAAATATAACTTTTGAAACACTGCTCAGATTTGGAAAAGAAACACATATTCTTGTTCCTCACCGTCTGAAAAGTACAAAAACACATTCAATTTTCAAGTACGAACTTTCCCTGAGGAGATAAACCAATCGGTATCTCACAATTGGCAATAGGACTCAATCAGACAGAAAATGTAACTTTTCACACACTGCTCAGATTTGCAAAAGAAACACATATTCTTGTTCCTCACAGTCTGAAAAGCAAAAAAACACATTCAATTTTCAAGTACGAACTTTCCCTGAGGAGATAAACCAATCGGTATCTCACAATTGGCAATAGGACTCAATTCAGACAGAAAATGTAACTTTTCATACATTGCTCAGATTTGCAAAAGAAACACATATTCTTGTTCCTCACAGTCTGAAAAGCAAAAAAACACATTCAACTTTCAAGTACGAACTTTCCCTGAGGAGATAAACCAATCGGTATCTCACAATTGGCAATAGGACTCAATTCAGAAAGAAAATGTATCTTTAGACACAGTGATCTGATTTACAAAAGAAGCACATATTCTTGTTCCTCATAGTCGGAAAAGCACAAAAACACATTCAATTTTCAAGTACGAACTTTCCCTGAGGAGATAAACCAATCTGTATCTCACAATTGGCAATAGGACTCAATTCAGAATGAAAATGTATCTTTAGACACAGTGATCTGCTTTACAAAAGAAACACATATTCATGTTTCCCACGGTCTGAGAAAGCCAAAACACATTCAATTTTCAAACACAAACTTTCCCTAGAAAGTTCGACCAGTGCTGTTTTTTATAACTGGACTCAATTCAGACAGAAAATGTAACTTTTTAAACACTGCTCAGATTTGGAAAAGAAACACATATTCTTGTTCCTCACAGTCTGAAAAGTACAAAAACACATTCAATTTTCAAGTACGAACTTTCCCTGAGGAGATAAACCAAACGGTATCTCACAATTGGCAATAGGACTCAATTCATACTGAAAATGTAACTTTTCACACACTGCTCAGATTTGCAAAAGAAACACATATTCTTGTTCCTCACAGTCTGAAAAGCAAAAAAACACATTCAATTTTCAAGTACGAACTTTCCGTGAGGAGATAAACCAATCGGTATCTCACAATTGGCAATAGGACTCAATTCAGACAGAAAATGTAACTTTTAATACATTGCTCAGATTTGCAAAAGAAACACATATTCTTGTTCCTCACAGTCTGAAAAGCAAAAAAACACATTCAACTTTCAAGTACGAACTTTCCCTGAGGAGATAAACCAATCGGTATCTCACAATTGGCAATAGGACTCAATTCAGAAAGAAAATGTATCTTTAGACACAGTAATCTGATTTACAAAAGAAGCACATATTCTTGTTCCTCATAGTCGGAAAAGCACAAAAACACATTCAATTTTCAAGTACGAACTTTCCCTGAGGAGATAAACCAATCTGTATCTCACAATTGGCAATAGGACTCAATTCAGAATGAAAATGTATCTTTAGACACAGTGATCTGATTTACAAAAGAAACACATATTCATGTTTCCCACGGTCTGAGAAAGCCAAAATACATTCAATTTTCAAACACAAACTTTCCCTAGAAAGTTCGACCAGTGCTGTTTTTTATAACTGGACTCAATTCAGACAGAAAATGTAACCTTTTAAACACTGCTCAGATTTGGAAAAGAAACACATATTCTTGTTCCTCACAGTCTGAAAAGTACAAAAACACATTCAATTTTCAAGTACGAACTTTCCCTGAGGAGATAAACCAATCGGTATCTCACAATTGGCAATAGGACTCAATCAGACAGAAAATTTAACTTTTCATACATTGCTCAGATTTGCAAAAGAAACACATATTCTTGTTCCTCACAGTCTGAAAAGCAAAAAAACACATTCAACTTTCAAGTACGAACTTTCCCTGAGGAGATAAACCAATCGGTAACTCACAATTGGCAATAGGACTCAATTCAGAAAGAAAATGTATCTTTAGACACAGTGATCTGATTTACAAAAGAAGCACATATTCTTGTTCCTCATAGTCGGAAAAGCACAAAAACACATTCAATTTTCAAGTACGAACTTTCCCTGAGGAGATAAACCAATCTGTATCTCACAATTGGCAATAGGACTCAATTCAGAATGAAAATGTATCTTTAGACACAGTGATCTGCTTTACAAAAGAAACACATATTCATGTTTCCCACGGTCTGAGAAAGCCAAAACACATTCAATTTTCAAACACAAACTTTCCCTAGAAAGTTCGACCAGTGCTGTTTTTTATAACTGGACTCAATTCAGACAGAAAATGTAACTTTTTAAACACTGCTCAGATTTGGAAAAGAAACACATATTCTTGTTCCTCACAGTCTGAAAAGTACAAAAACACATTCAATTTTCAAGTACGAACTTTCCCTGAGGAGATAAACCAAACGGTATCTCACAATTGGCAATAGGACTCAATTCATACTGAAAATGTAACTTTTCACACACTGCTCAGATTTGCAAAAGAAACACATATTCTTGTTCCTCACAGTCTGAAAAGCAAAAAAACACATTCAATTTTCAAGTACGAACTTTCCGTGAGGAGATAAACCAATCGGTATCTCACAATTGGCAATAGGACTCAATTCAGACAGAAAATGTAACTTTTCATACATTGCTCAGATTTGCAAAAGAAACACATATTCTTGTTCCTCACAGTCTGAAAAGCAAAAAAACACATTCAACTTTCAAGTACGAACTTTCCCTGAGGAGATAAACCAATCGGTATCTCACAATTGGCAATAGGACTCAATTCAGAAAGAAAATGTATCTTTAGACACAGTGATCTGATTTACAAAAGAAGCACATATTCTTGTTCCTCATAGTCGGAAAAGCACAAAAACACATTCAATTTTCAAGTACGAACTTTCCCTGAGGAGATAAACCAATCTGTATCTCACAATTGGCAATAGGACTCAATTCAGAATGAAAATGTATCTTTAGACACAGTGATCTGATTTACAAAAGAAACACATATTCATGTTTCCCACGGTCTGAGAAAGCCAAAACACATTCAATTTTCAAACACAAACTTTCCCTAGAAAGTTCGACCAGTGCTGTTTTTTATAACTGGACTCAATTCAGACAGAAAATGTAACCTTTTAAACACTGCTCAGATTTGGAAAAGAAACACATATTCTTGTTCCTCACAGTCTGAAAAGTACAAAAACACATTCAATTTTCAAGTACGAACTTTCCCTGAGGAGATAAACCAATCGGTATCTCACAATTGGCAATAGGACTCAATCAGACAGAAAATTTAACTTTTCACACACTGCTCAGATTTGCAAAAGAAACACATATTCTTGTTCCTCACAGTCTGAAAAGCAAAAAAACACATTCAATTTTCAAGTATGAACTTTCCCTGAGGAGATAAACCAATCGGTATCTCACAATTGGCAATAGGACTCAATCAGACAGAAAATGTAACTTTTCACACACTGCTCAGATTTGCAAAAGAAACACATATTCTTGTTCCTCACAGTCTGAAAAGCAAAAAAACACATTCAATTTTCAAGTATGAACTTTCCCTGAGGATATAAACCAATCGGTATCTCACAATTGGCAATAGGACTCAATCAGACAGAAAATGTAACTTTTCACACACTGCTCAGATTTGCAAAAGAAACACATATTCTTGTTCCTCACAGTCTGAAAAGCAAAAAAACACATTCAATTTTCAAATACGAACTTTCCCTAGAAAGTTAGACAAAAGCTCTTTTTTATAACTGGACTCAATTCAGGCAGCAAATGTAACTTTTGAAACACTGCTCAGATTTGCAAAAGAAACAAATATTCTTGTTCCTCACAGTCTGAAAAGCAAAAAAACACATTCAATTTTCAAGTACGAACTTTCCCTGAGGAGATAAACCAATCGGTATCTCACAATTGGCAATAGGACTCAATTCAGACAGAAAATGTAACTTTTCATACACTGCTCAGATTTGCAAAAGAAACACATATTCTTGTTCCTCACAGTCTGAAAAGCAAAAAAACACATTCAACTTTCAAGTACGAACTTTCCCTGAGGAGATAAACCAATCGGTATCTCACAATTGGCAATAGGACTCAATTCAGAAAGAAAATGTATCTTTAGACACAGTGATCTGATTTACAAAAGAAGCACATATTCTTGTTCCTCATAGTCTGAAAAGCAGAAAAATACATTCAATTTTCAAGTACGAACTTTCCCTGAGGAGATAAACCAATCTGTATCTCACAATTGGCAATAGGACTCAATTCAGAAAGAAAATGTATCTTTAGACACAGTGATCTGATTTACAAAAGAAGCATATATTCTTGTTCCTCATAGTCTGAAAAGCAGAAAAATACATTCAATTTTCAAGTACGAACTTTCCCTGAGGAGATAAACCAATCTGTATCTCACAATTGGCAATAGGACTCAATTCAGAAAGAAAATGTATCTTTAGACACAGTGATCTGATTTACAAAAGAAGCACATATTCTTGTTCCTCATAGTCTGAAAAGCAGAAAAACACATTCAATTTTCAAGTACGAACTTTCCCTGAGGAGATAAACCAATCTGTATCTCACAATTGGCAATAGGACTCAATTCAGAAAGAAAATGTATCTTTAGACACAGTGATCTGATTTACAAAGAAACACATATTCATGTTTCCCACGGTCTGAGAAAGCCAAAACACATTCAATTTTCAAACACAAACTTTCCCTAAAAAGTTAGACCAATGCTGTTTTTTATAACTGGACTCAATTCAGGTAGAAAATATAACTTTTGAAACACTGCTCAGATTTGGAAAAGAAACACATATTCTTGTTCCTCACAGTCTGAAAAGTACAAAAACACATTCAATTTTCAAGTATGAACTTTCCCTGAGGAGATAAACCAATCGGTATCTCACAATTGGCAATAGGACTCAATCAGACAGAAAATGTAACTTTTCACACACTGCTCAGATTTGCAAAAGAAACACATATTCTTGTTCCTCACAGTCTGAAAAGCAAAAAAACACATTCAATTTTCAAGTACGAACTTTCCCTGAGGAGATAAACCAATCGGTATCTCACAATTGGCAATAGGACTCAATTCAGACAGAAAATGTAACTTTTCATACATTGCTCAGATTTGCAAAAGAAACACATATTCTTGTTCCTCACAGTCTGAAAAGCAAAAAAACACATTCAACTTTCAAGTACGAACTTTCCCTGAGGAGATAAACCAATCGGTATCTCACAATTGGCAATAGGACTCAATTCAGAAAGAAAATGTATCTTTAGACACAGTGATCTGATTTACAAAAGAAGCACATATTCTTGTTCCTCATAGTCGGAAAAGCACAAAAACACATTCAATTTTCAAGTACGAACTTTCCCTGAGGAGATAAACCAATCGGTATCTCACAATTGGCAATAGGACTCAATTCAGAAAGAAAATGTATCTTTAGACACAGTGATCTGATTTACAAAAGAAACACATATTCATGTTTCCCACGGTCTGAGAAAGCCAAAACACATTCAATTTTCAAACACAAACTTTCCCTAGAAAGTTCGACCAGTGCTGTTTTTTATAACTGGACTCAATTCAGACAGAAAATGTAACTTTTTAAACACTGCTCAGATTTGGAAAAGAAACACATATTCTTGTTCCTCACAGTCTGAAAAGTACAAAAACACATTCAATTTTCAAGTACGAACTTTCCCTGAGGAGATAAACCAATCGGTATCTCACAATTGGCAATAGGACTCAATTCAGAAAGAAAATGTATCTTTAGACACAGTGATCTGATTTACAAAAGAAGCACATATTCTTGTTCCTCATAGTCTGAAAAGCACAAAAACACATTCAATTTTCAAGTACGAACTTTCCTTGAGGAGATAAACCAATCTGTATCTTACAATTGGCAATAGGTCTCAATTAAGCTAGAAAACGTAACTTTAAACCCAGTGATCCGATTTTCAAAAGAAACATATATTCATGTTTCCCACCGTCTGAAAAGACCAAAAGTCATTCAATTTTCAAACACGAACTTTCCCTAGAAAGTTAGACAAAAGCTCTTATTTATAACTGGACTCAATTCAGGTAGAAAATGTAACTTTTGAAACACTGCTCAGATTTGGAAAAGAAACACATATTCTTGTTCCTCACAGTCTGAAAAGTCCAAAAACACATTCAATTTTCAAGTACGAACTTTCCCTGAGGAGATAAACCAATCGGTATCTCACAATTGGCAATAGGACTCAATTCAGACAGAAAATGTAACTTTTCACACACTGCTCAGATTTGCAAAAGAAACACATATTCTTGTTCCTCACAGTCTGAAAAGTACAAAAACACATTCAATTTTCAAGTACGAACTTTCCCTGAGGAGATAAACCAATCGGTATCTCACAATTGGCAATAGGACTCAATTCAGAAAGAAAATGTATCTTTAGACACAGTGATCTGATTTACAAAAGAAACACATATTCATGTTTCCCACGGTCTGAGAAAGCCAAAACACATTCAATTTTCAAACACAAACTTTCCCTAAAAAGTTAGACCAATGCTGTTTTTTATAACTGGACTCAATTCAGGTAGAAAATATAACTTTTGAAACACTGCTCAGATTTGGAAAAGAAACACATATTCTTGTTCCTCACCGTCTGAAAAGTACAAAAACACATTCAATTTTCAAGTACGAACTTTCCCTGAGGAGATAAACCAATCGGTATCTCACAATTGGCAATAGGACTCAATCAGACAGAAAATGTAACTTTTCACACACTGCTCAGATTTGCAAAAGAAACACATATTCTTGTTCCTCACAGTCTGAAAAGCAAAAAAACACATTCAATTTTCAAGTACGAACTTTCCGTGAGAGGAATAACCAATCGGTATCTCACAATTGGCAATAGGACTCAATTCAGAAAGAAAATGTATCTTTAGACACAGTGATCTGATTAACAAAAGAAACACATATTCATGTTTCCCACGGTCTGAGAAAGCCAAAACACATTCAATTTTCAAACACAAACTTTCCCTAGAAAGTTCGACCAGTGCTGTTTTTTATAACTGGACTCAATTCAGACAGAAAATGTAACTTTTTAAACACTGCTCAGATTTGGAAAAGAAACACATATTCTTGTTCCTCACAGTCTGAAAAGTACAAAAACACATTCAATTTTCAAGTACGAACTTTCCCTGAGGAGATAAACCAAACGGTATCTCACAATTGGCAATAGGACTCAATTCAGAAAGAAAATGTATCTTTAGACACAGTGATCTGATTTACAAAAGAAGCACATATTCTTGTTCCTCATAGTCTGAAAAGCAGAAAAATACATTCAATTTTCAAGTACGAACTTTCCCTGAGAAGATAAACCAATCTGTATCTCACAATTGGCAATAGGACTCAATTCAGAAAGAAAATGTATCTTTAGACACAGTGATCTGATTTACAAAAGAAACACATATTCATGTTTCCCACGGTCTGAGAAAGCCAAAACACATTCAATTTTCAAACACAAAATTTCCCTAGAAAGTTCGACCAGTGCTGTTTTTTATAACTGGACTCAATTCAGACAGAAAATGTAACTTTTTAAACACTGCTCAGATTTGGAAAAGAAACACATATTCTTGTTCCTCACCGTCTGAAAAGTACAAAAACACATTCAATTTTCAAGTACGAACTTTCCCTGAGGAGATAAACCAAACGGTATCTCACAATTGGCAATAGGACTCAATTCAGACAAAAATGTAACTTTTCACACACTGCTCAGTTTGCAAAAGAAACACATATTCTTGTTCCTCACAGTCTGAAAAGCAAAAAAACACATTCAATTTTCAAGTACGAACTTTCCGTGAGGAGAATAACCAATCGGTATCTCACAATTGCCAATAGGACTCAATTCAGAAAGAAAATGTATCTTTAGACACAGTGATCTGATTTACAAAAGAAGCACATATTCTTGTTCCTCATAGTCTGAAAAGCAGAAAAATACATTCAATTTTCAAGTACGAACTTTCCCTGAGGAGATAAACCAATCTGTATCTCACAATTGGCAATAGGACTCAATTCAGAAAGAAAATGTATCTTTAGACACAGTGATCTGATTTACAAAAGAAACACATATTCATGTTTCCCACGGTCTGAGAACGCCAAAACACATTCAATTTTCAAACACAAACTTTCCCTAGAAAGTTCGATCAGTGCTGTTTTTTATAACTGGACTCAATTCAGACAGAAAATGTAACTTTTTAAACACTGCTCAGATTTGGAAAAGAAACACATATTCTTGTTCCTCACAGTCTGAATAGTCCAAAAACACATTCAATTTTCAAGTATGAACTTTCCCTGAGGAGATAAACCAATCGGTATCTCACAATTGGCAATAGGACTCAATTCAGACAGAAAATGTAACTTTTCACACACTGCTCAGATTTGCAAAAGAAACACATATTCTTGTTCCTCACAGTCTGAAAAGCAAAAAAACACATTCAATTTTCAAGTACGAACTTTCCCTGAGGAGATAAACCAATCGGTATCTCACAATTGGCAATAGGACTCAATTCAGAAAGAAAATGTATCTTTAGACACAGTGATCTGATTTACAAAAGAAACACATATTCATGTTTCCCACGGTCTGAGAAAGCCAAAACACATTCAATTTTCAAACACAAACTTTCCCTAGAAAGTTCGACCAGTGCTGTTTTTTATAACTGGACTCAATTCAGACAGAAAATGTAACTTTTTAAACACTGCTCAGATTTGGAAAAGAAACACATATTCTTCTTCCTCACAGTCTGAAAAGTACAAAAACACATTCAATTTTCAAGTACGAACTTTCCGTGAGAGGAATAACCAATCGGTATCTCACAATTGGCAATAGGACTCAATTCAGACAGAAAATGTAACTTTTCACACACTGCTCAGATTTGCAAAAGAAATACATATTCTTGTACCTCACAGTCTAAAAAGTACAAAAACACATTCAATTTTCAAGTACGAACTTTCCCTGAGGAGATAAACCAATCGGTATCTCACAATTGGCAATAGGACTCAATCAGACAGAAAATGTAACTTTTCACACACTGCTCAGATTTGCAAAAGAAACACATATTCTTGTTCCTCACAGTCTGAAAAGCAAAAAAACACATTCAATTTTCAAATACGAACTTTCCCTAGAAAGTTAGACAAAAGCTCTTTTTTATAACTGGACTCAATTCAGGCAGAAAATGTAACTTTTGAAACACTGCTCAGATTTTCAAAAGAAAGACATATTTTTGTTCCTCACAGTCTGAAAAGCAAAAAAACACATTCAATTTTCAAGTACAAACTTTCCCTGAGGAGATAAACCAATCGGTATCTCACAATTGGCAATAGGACTCAATTCAGACAGAAAATGTAACTTTTCATACACTGCTCAGTTTTGCAAAAGAAACACATATTCTTGTTCCTCACAGTCAGAAAAGCACAAAAACACATTCAATTTTCAAGTACGAACTTTCCTTGAGGAGATAAACCAATCTGTATCTTACAATTGGCAATAGGTCTCAATTAAGCTAGAAAACGTAACTTTAAACCCAGTGATCCTACTTTCAAAAGAAACATATATTCATGTTTCCCACCGTCTGAAAAGACCAAAAGTCATTCAATTTTCAAACACGAACTTTCCCTAGAAAGTTAGACAAAAGCTCTTTTTTATAACTGGACTCAATTCAGGCAGAAAATGTAACTTTTGAAACACTGCTCAGATTTGGAAAAGAAACACATATTCTTGTTCCTCACAGTCTGAAAAGTCCAAAAACACATTCAATTTTCAAGTACGAACTTTCCTTGAGGAGATAAACCAATCTGTATCTCACAATTGGCAATAGGACTCAATTCAGAAAGAAAATGTATCTTTAGACACAGTGATCTGATTTACAAAAGAAACACATATTCATGTTTCCCACAGTCTGAGAAAGCCAAAACACATTCAATTTTCAAACACAAACTTTCCCTAGAAAGTTCGACCAGTGCTGTTTTTTATAACTGGACTCAATTCAGACAGAAAATGTAACTTTTTAAACACTGCTCAGATTTGGAAAAGAAACACATATTCTTCTTCCTCACAGTCTGAAAAGTACAAAAACACATTCAATTTTCAAGTACGAACTTTCCCTGAGGAGGTAAACCAAACGGTATCTCACAATTGGCAATAGGACTCAATTCAGACAAAAATGTAACTTTTCACACACTGCTCAGTTTGCAAAAGAAACACATATTCTTGTTCCTCACAGTCTGAAAAGCAAAAAAACACATTCAATTTTCAAGTACGAACTTTCCGTGAGAGGAATAACCAATCGGTATCTCACAATTGGCAATAGGACTCAATTCAGAAAGAAAATGTATCTTTAGACACAGTGATCTGATTTACAAAAGAAGCACATATTCTTGTTCCTCATAGTCTGAAAAGCAGAAAAATACATTCAATTTTCAAGTACGAACTTTCCCTAGAAAGTTCGACCAGTGCTGTTTTTTATAACTGGACTCAATTCAGGCAGAAAATGTAACTTTTTAAACACTGCTCAGATTTGGAAAAGAAACACAGATTCTTGTTCCTCACAGTCTGAAAAGTACAAAAAGACATTCAATTTTCAAGTGCGAACTTTCCCTGAGGAGATAAACCAATCGGTATCTCACAATTGGCAATAGGACTCAATTCAGACAGAAAATGTAACTTTTCATACACTGCTCAGATTTGCAAAAGAAACACATATTCTTGTTCCTCACAGTCAGAAAAGCACAAAAACACATTCAATTTTCAAGTGCGAACTTTCCTTGAGAAGATAAACCAATCTGTATCTTACAATTGGCAATAGGTCTCAATTAAGCTAGAAAACGTAACTTTAAACCCAGTCATCCGATTTTCAAAAGAAACATATATTCATGTTTCCCACCGTCTGAAAAGACCAAAAGTCATTCAATTTTCAAACACAAACTTTCCCTAGAAAGTTAGACAAAAGCTCTTTTTTATAACTGGACTCAATTCAGGCAGAAAATGTAACTTTTGAAACACTGCTCAGATTTGGAAAAGAAACACATATTCTTGTTCCTCACAGTCTGAAAAGTCCAAAAACACATTCAATTTTCAAGTATGAACTTTCCCTGAGGAGATAAACCAATCGGTATCTCACAATTGGCAATAGGACTCAATTCAGACAGAAAATGTAACTTTTCACACACTGCTCAGATTTGCAAAACAAATACATATTCTTGTTCCTCACAGTCTGAAAAGTACAAAAACACATTCAATTTTCAAGTACGAACTTTCCCTGAGGAGATAAACCAATCGGTATCTCACAATTGGCAATAGGACTCAATTCAGACAGAAAATGTAACTTTTCACACACTGCTCAGATTTGCAAAAGAAACACATATTCTTGTTCCTCACAGTCTGAAAAGCACAAAAACACATTCAATTTTCAAACACAAACTTTCCCTAAAAAGTTAGACCAATGCTGTTTTTTATAACTGGACTCAATTCAGGTAGAAAATATAACTTTTGAAACACTGCTCAGATTTGGAAAAGAAACACATATTCTTGTTCCTCACCGTCTGAAAAGTACAAAAACACATTCAATTTTAAAGTACGAACTTTCCCTGAGGAGATAAACCAATCGGTATCTCACAATTGGCAATAGGACTCAATCAGACAGAAAATGTAACTTTTCACACACTGCTCAGATTTGCAAAAGAAACACATATTCTTGTTCCTCACAGTCAGAAAAGCACAAAAACACATTCAATTTTCAAGTACAAACTTTCCTTCAGGAGATAAACCAATCTGTATCTTACAATTGGCAATAGGTCTCAATTAAGCTAGAAAACGTAACTTTAAACCCAGTGATCCTACTTTCAAAAGAAACATATATTCATGTTTCCCACCGTCTGAAAAGACCAAAAGTCATTCAATTTTCAAACACGAACTTTCCCTAGAAAGTTAGACAAAAGCTCTTTTTTATAACTGGACTCAATTCAGGCAGAAAATGTAACTTTTGAAACACTGCTCAGATTTGGAAAAGAAACACATATTCTTGTTCCTCACAGTCTGAAAAGTCCAAAAACACATTCAATTTTCAAGTACGAACTTTCCCTGAGGAGATAAACCAATCGGTATCTCACAATTGGCAATAGGACTCAATACAGACAGAAAATGTAACTTTTCACACACTGCTCAGATTTGGAAAAGAAACACATATTCTTGTTCCTCACAGTCTGAAAAGTACAAAAACACATTCAATTTTCAAGTACGAACTTTCCTTGAGGAGATAAACCAATCTGTATCTCACAATTGGCAATAGGACTCAATTCAGAAAGAAAATGTATCTTTAGACACAGTGATCTGATTTACAAAAGAAACACATATTCATGTTTCCCACAGTCTGAGAAAGCCAAAACACATTCAATTTTCAAACACAAACTTTCCCTAGAAAGTTCGACCAGTGCTGTTTTTTATAACTGGACTCAATTCAGACAGAAAATGTAACTTTTTAAACACTGCTCAGATTTGGAAAAGAAACACATATTCTTCTTCCTCACAGTCTGAAAAGTACAAAAACACATTCAATTTTCAAGTACGAACTTTCCCTGAGGAGGTAAACCAAACGGTATCTCACAATTGGCAATAGGACTCAATTCAGACAAAAATGTAACTTTTCACACACTGCTCAGTTTGCAAAAGAAACACATATTCTTGTTCCTCACAGTCTGAAAAGCAAAAAAACACATTCAATTTTCAAGTACGAACTTTCCGTGAGAGGAATAACCAATCGGTATCTCACAATTGGCAATAGGACTCAATTCAGACAGAAAATGTAACTTTTCACACACTGCTCAGATTTGCAAAAGAAATACATATTCTTGTTCCTCACAGTCTAAAAAGTACAAAAACACATTCAATTTTCAAGTACGAACTTTCCCTGAGGAGATAAACCAATCGGTATCTCACAATTGGCAATAGGACTCAATTCAGACAGAAAATGTAACTTTTCACACACTGCTCAGATTTGCAAAAGAAACACATATTCTTGTTCCTCACAGTCTGAAAAGCACAAAAACACATTCAATTTTCAAACACAAACTTTCCCTAAAAAGTTAGACCAATGCTGTTTTTTATAACTGGACTCAATTCAGGTAGAAAATATAACTTTTGAAACACTGCTCAGATTTGGAAAAGAAACACATATTCTTGTTCCTCACCGTCTGAAAAGTACAAAAACACATTCAATTTTAAAGTACGAACTTTCCCTGAGGAGATAAACCAATCGGTATCTCGCAATTGGCAATAGGACTCAATCAGACAGAAAATGTAACTTTTCACACACTGCTCAGATTTGCAAAAGAAACACATATTCTTGTTCCTCACAGTCAGAAAAGCACAAAAACACATTCAATTTTCAAGTACGAACTTTCCTTCAGGAGATAAACCAATCTGTATCTTACAATTGGCAATAGGTCTCAATTAAGCTAGAAAACGTAACTTTAAACCCAGTGATCCTACTTTCAAAAGAAACATATATTCATGTTTCCCACCGTCTGAAAAGACCAAAAGTCATTCAATTTTCAAACACGAACTTTCCCTAGAAAGTTAGACAAAAGCTCTTTTTTATAACTGGACTCAATTCAGGCAGAAAATGTAACTTTTGAAACACTGCTCAGATTTGGAAAAGAAACACATATTCTTGTTCCTCACAGTCTGAAAAGTCCAAAAACACATTCAATTTTCAAGTACGAACTTTCCCTGAGGAGATAAACCAATCGGTATCTCACAATTGGCAATAGGACTCAATACAGACAGAAAATGTAACTTTTCACACACTGCTCAGATTTGGAAAAGAAACACATATTCTTGTTCCTCACAGTCTGAAAAGTACAAAAACACATTCAATTTTCAAGTACGAACTTTCCTTGAGGAGATAAACCAATCTGTATCTCACAATTGGCAATAGGACTCAATTCAGAAAGAAAATGTATCTTTAGACACAGTGATCTGATTTACAAAAGAAACACATATTCATGTTTCCCACAGTCTGAGAAAGCCAAAACACATTCAATTTTCAAACACAAACTTTCCCTAGAAAGTTCGACCAGTGCTGTTTTTTATAACTGGACTCAATTCAGACAGAAAATGTAACTTTTTAAACACTGCTCAGATTTGGAAAAGAAACACATATTCTTCTTCCTCACAGTCTGAAAAGTACAAAAACACATTCAATTTTCAAGTACGAACTTTCCCTGAGGAGGTAAACCAAACGGTATCTCACAATTGGCAATAGGACTCAATTCAGACAAAAATGTAACTTTTCACACACTGCTCAGTTTGCAAAAGAAACACATATTCTTGTTCCTCACAGTCTGAAAAGCAAACAAACACATTCAATTTTCAAGTACGAACTTTCCGTGAGAGGAATAACCAATCGGTATCTCACAATTGGCAATAGGACTCAATTCAGAAAGAAAATGTATCTTTAGACACAGTGATCTGATTTACAAAAGAAGCACATATTCTTGTTCCTCATAGTCTGAAAAGCAGAAAAATACATTCAATTTTCAAGTACGAACTTTCCCTAGAAAGTTCGACCAGTGCTGTTTTTTATAACTGGACTCAATTCAGGCAGAAAATGTAACTTTTTAAACACTGCTCAGATTTGGAAAAGAAACACAGATTCTTGTTCCTCACAGTCTGAAAAGTACAAAAAGACATTCAATTTTCAAGTGCGAACTTTCCCTGAGGAGATAAACCAATCGGTATCTCACAATTGGCAATAGGACTCAATTCAGACAGAAAATGTAACTTTTCATACACTGCTCAGATTTGCAAAAGAAACACATATTCTTGTTCCTCACAGTCAGAAAAGCACAAAAACACATTCAATTTTCAAGTACGAACTTTCCTTGAGAAGATAAACCAATCTGTATCTTACAATTGGCAATAGGTCTCAATTAAGCTAGAAAACGTAACTTTAAACCCAGTGATCCGATTTTCAAAAGAAACATATATTCATGTTTCCCACCGTCTGAAAAGACCAAAAGTCATTCAATTTTCAAACACGAACTTTCCCTAGAAAGTTAGACAAAAGCTCTTTTTTATAACTGGACTCAATTCAGGCAGAAAATGTAACTTTTGAAACACTGCTCAGATTTGGAAAAGAAACACATATTCTTGTTCCTCACAGTCTGAAAAGTCCAAAAACACATTCAATTTTCAAGTATGCACTTTCCCTGAGGAGATAAACCAATCGGTATCTCACAATTGGCAATAGGACTCAATTCAGACAGAAAATGTAACTTTTCACACACTGCTCAGATTTGCAAAAGAAATACATATTCTTGTTCCTCACAGTCTGAAAAGTACAAAAACACATTCAATTTTCAAGTACGAACTTTCCCTGAGGAGATAAACCAATCGGTATCTCACAATTGGCAATAGGACTCAATTCAGACAGAAAATGTAACTTTTCACACACTGCTCAGATTTGCAAAAGAAACACATATTCTTGTTCCTCACAGTCTGAAAAGCACAAAAACACATTCAATTTTCAAACACAAACTTTCCCTAAAAAGTTAGACCAATGCTGTTTTTTATAACTGGACTCAATTCAGGTAGAAAATATAACTTTTGAAACACTGCTCAGATTTGCAAAAGAAAGACATATTTTTGTTCCTCACAGTCTGAAAAGCAAAAAAACACATTCAATTTTCAAGTACGAACTTTCCCTGAGGAGATAAACCAATCGGTATCTCACAATTGGCAATAGGACTCAATTCAGACAGAAAATGTAACTTTTCATACACTGCTCAGTTTTGCAAAAGAAACACATATTCTTGTTCCTCACAGTCAGAAAAGCACAAAAACACATTCAATTTTCAAGTACGAACTTTCCTTCAGGAGATAAACCAATCTGTATCTTACAATTGGCAATAGGTCTCAATTAAGCTAGAAAACGTAACTTTAAACCCAGTGATCCTACTTTCAAAAGAAACATATATTCATGTTTCCCACCGTCTGAAAAGACCAAAAGTCATTCAATTTTCAAACACGAACTTTCCCTAGAAAGTTAGACAAAAGCTCTTTTTTATAACTGGACTCAATTCAGGCAGAAAATGTAACTTTTGAAACACTGCTCAGATTTGGAAAAGAAACACATATTCTTGTTCCTCACAGTCTGAAAAGTCCAAAAACACATTCAATTTTCAAGTACGAACTTTCCCTGAGGAGATAAACCAATCGGTATCTCACAATTGGCAATAGGACTCAATTCAGACAGAAAATGTAACTTTTCACACACTGCTCAGATTTGCAAAACAAATACATATTCTTGTTCCTCACAGTCTGAAAAGTACAAAAACACATTCAATTTTCAAGTACGAACTTTCCTTGAGGAGATAAACCAATCTGTATCTCACAATTGGCAATAGGACTCAATTCAGAAAGAAAATGTATCTTTAGACACAGTGATCTGATTTACAAAAGAAACACATATTCATGTTTCCCACAGTCTGAGAAAGCCAAAACACATTCAATTTTCAAACACAAACTTTCCCTAGAAAGTTCGACCAGTGCTGTTTTTTATAACTGGACTCAATTCAGACAGAAAATGTAACTTTTTAAACACTGCTCAGATTTGGAAAAGAAACACATATTCTTCTTCCTCACAGTCTGAAAAGTACAAAAACACATTCAATTTTCAAGTACGAACTTTCCCTGAGGAGGTAAACCAAACGGTATCTCACAATTGGCAATAGGACTCAATTCAGACAAAAATGTAACTTTTCACACACTGCTCAGTTTGCAAAAGAAACATATATTCTTGTTCCTCACAGTCTGAAAAGCAAAAAAACACATTCAATTTTCAAGTACGAACTTTCCGTGAGAGGAATAACCAATCGGTATCTCACAATTGGCAATAGGACTCAATTCAGAAAGAAAATGTATCTTTAGACACAGTGATCTGATTTACAAAAGAAACACATATTCATGTTTCCCACGGTCTGAGAAAGCCAAAACACATTCAATTTTCAAAAACAAACTTTCCCTAAAAAGTTAGACCAATGCTGTTTTTTATAACTGGACTCAATTCAGGTAGAAAATATAACTTTTGAAACACTGCTCAGATTTGGAAAAGAAACACATATTCTTGTTCCTCACCGTCTGAAGAGTACAAAAACCCATTCATTTTTAAAGTACGAACTTTCCCTGAGGAGATAAACCAATCGGTATCTCACAATTGGCAATAGGACTCAATCAGACAGAAAATGTAACTTTTCACACACTGCTCAGATTTGCAAAAGAAACACATATTCTTGTTCCTCACAGTCTGAAAAGCAAAAAAACACATTCAATTTTCAAATACGAACTTTCCCTAGAAAGTTAGACAAAAGCTCTTTTTTATAACTGGACTCAATTCAGGCAGAAAATGTAACTTTTGAAACACTGCTCAGATTTGCAAAAGAAAGACATATTTTTGTTCCTCACAGTCTGAAAAGCAAAAAAACACATTCAATTTTCAAGTACGAACTTTCCCTGAGGAGATAAACCAATCGGTATCTCACAATTGGCAATAGGACTCAATTCAGACAGAAAATGTAACTTTTCATACACTGCTCAGTTTTGCAAAAGAAACACATATTCTTGTTCCTCACAGTCAGAAAAGCACAAAAACACATTCAATTTTCAAGTACGAACTTTCCTTCAGGAGATAAACCAATCTGTATCTTACAATTGGCAATAGGTCTCAATTAAGCTAGAAAACGTAACTTTAAACCCAGTGATCCGATTTTCAAAAGAAACATATATTCATGTTTCCCACCGTCTGAAAAGACCAAAAGTCATTCAATTTTCAAACACGAACTTTCCCTAGAAAGTTAGACAAAAGCTCTTTTTTATAACTGGACTCAATTCAGGCAGAAAATGTAACTTTTGAAACACTGCTCAGATTTGGAAAAGAAACACATATTCTTGTTCCTCACAGTCTGAAAAGTCCAAAAACACATTCAATTTTCAAGTATGCACTTTCCCTGAGGAGATAAACCAATCGGTATCTCACAATTGGCAATAGGACTCAATTCAGACAGAAAATGTAACTTTTCACACACTGCTCAGATTTGCAAAAGAAATACATATTCTTGTTCCTCACAGTCTGAAAAGTACAAAAACACATTCAATTTTCAAGTACGAACTTTCCCTGAGGAGATAAACCAATCGGTATCTCACAATTGGCAATAGGACTCAATTCAGACAGAAAATGTAACTTTTCACACACTGCTCAGATTTGCAAAAGAAACACATATTCTTGTTCCTCACAGTCTGAAAAGCACAAAAACACATTCAATTTTCAAACACAAACTTTCCCTAAAAAGTTAGACCAATGCTGTTTTTTATAACTGGACTCAATTCAGGTAGAAAATATAACTTTTGAAACACTGCTCAGATTTGCAAAAGAAAGACATATTTTTGTTCCTCACAGTCTGAAAAGCAAAAAAACACATTCAATTTTCAAGTACGAACTTTCCCTGAGGAGATAAACCAATCGGTATCTCACAATTGGCAATAGGACTCAATTCAGACAGAAAATGTAACTTTTCATACACTGCTCAGTTTTGCAAAAGAAACACATATTCTTGTTCCTCACAGTCAGAAAAGCACAAAAACACATTCAATTTTCAAGTACGAACTTTCCTTCAGGAGATAAACCAATCTGTATCTTACAATTGGCAATAGGTCTCAATTAAGCTAGAAAACGTAACTTTAAACCCAGTGATCCTACTTTCAAAAGAAACATATATTCATGTTTCCCACCGTCTGAAAAGACCAAAAGTCATTCAATTTTCAAACACGAACTTTCCCTAGAAAGTTAGACAAAAGCTCTTTTTTATAACTGGACTCAATTCAGGCAGAAAATGTAACTTTTGAAACACTGCTCAGATTTGGAAAAGAAACACATATTCTTGTTCCTCACCGTCTGAAGAGTACAAAAACCCATTCATTTTTAAAGTACGAACTTTCCCTGAGGAGATAAACCAATCGGTATCTCACAATTGGCAATAGGACTCAATCAGACAGAAAATGTAACTTTTCACACACTGCTCAGATTTGCAAAAGAAACACATATTCTTGTTCCTCACAGTCTGAAAAGCAAAAAAACACATTCAATTTTCAAATACGAACTTTCCCTAGAAAGTTAGACAAAAGCTCTTTTTTATAACTGGACTCAATTCAGGCAGAAAATGTAACTTTTGAAACACTGCTCAGATTTGCAAAAGAAAGACATATTTTTGTTCCTCACAGTCTGAAAAGCAAAAAAACACATTCAATTTTCAAGTACGAACTTTCCCTGAGGAGATAAACCAATCGGTATCTCACAATTGGCAATAGGACTCAATTCAGACAGAAAATGTAACTTTTCATACACTGCTCAGTTTTGCAAAAGAAACACATATTCTTGTTCCTCACAGTCAGAAAAGCACAAAAACACATTCAATTTTCAAGTACGAACTTTCCTTGAGAAGATAAACCAATCTGTATCTTACAATTGGCAATAGGTCTCAATTAAGCTAGAAAACGTAACTTTAAACCCAGTGATCCGATTTTCAAAAGAAACATATATTCATGTTTCCCACCGTCTGAAAAGACCAAAAGTCATTCAATTTTCAAACACGAACTTTCCCTAGAAAGTTAGACAAAAGCTCTTTTTTATAACTGGACTCAATTCAGGCAGAAAATGTAACTTTTGAAACACTGCTCAGATTTGGAAAAGAAACACATATTCTTGTTCCTCACAGTCTGAAAAGTCCAAAAACACATTCAATTTTCAAGTATGCACTTTCCCTGAGGAGATAAACCAATCGGTATCTCACAATTGGCAATAGGACTCAATTCAGACAGAAAATGTAACTTTTCACACACTGCTCAGATTTGCAAAAGAAATACATATTCTTGTTCCTCACAGTCTGAAAAGTACAAAAACACATTCAATTTTCAAGTACGAACTTTCCCTGAGGAGATAAACCAATCGGTATCTCACAATTGGCAATAGGACTCAATTCAGACAGAAAATGTAACTTTTCACACACTGCTCAGATTTGCAAAAGAAACACATATTCTTGTTCCTCACAGTCTGAAAAGCACAAAAACACATTCAATTTTCAAACACAAACTTTCCCTAAAAAGTTAGACCAATGCTGTTTTTTATAACTGGACTCAATTCAGGTAGAAAATATAACTTTTGAAACACTGCTCAGATTTGCAAAAGAAAGACATATTTTTGTTCCTCACAGTCTGAAAAGCAAAAAAACACATTCAATTTTCAAGTACGAACTTTCCCTGAGGAGATAAACCAATCGGTATCTCACAATTGGCAATAGGACTCAATTCAGACAGAAAATGTAACTTTTCATACACTGCTCAGTTTTGCAAAAGAAACACATATTCTTGTTCCTCACAGTCAGAAAAGCACAAAAACACATTCAATTTTCAAGTACGAACTTTCCTTCAGGAGATAAACCAATCTGTATCTTACAATTGGCAATAGGTCTCAATTAAGCTAGAAAACGTAACTTTAAACCCAGTGATCCTACTTTCAAAAGAAACATATATTCATGTTTCCCACCGTCTGAAAAGACCAAAAGTCATTCAATTTTCAAACACGAACTTTCCCTAGAAAGTTAGACAAAAGCTCTTTTTTATAACTGGACTCAATTCAGGCAGAAAATGTAACTTTTGAAACACTGCTCAGATTTGGAAAAGAAACACATATTCTTGTTCCTCACAGTCTGAAAAGTCCAAAAACACATTCAATTTTCAAGTACGAACTTTCCCTGAGGAGATAAACCAATCGGTATCTCACAATTGGCAATAGGACTCAATTCAGACAGAAAATGTAACTTTTCACACACTGCTCAGATTTGCAAAACAAATACATATTCTTGTTCCTCACAGTCTGAAAAGTACAAAAACACATTCAATTTTCAAGTACGAACTTTCCTTGAGGAGATAAACCAATCTGTATCTCACAATTGGCAATAGGACTCAATTCAGAAAGAAAATGTATCTTTAGACACAGTGATCTGATTTACAAAAGAAACACATATTCATGTTTCCCACAGTCTGAGAAAGCCAAAACACATTCAATTTTCAAACACAAACTTTCCCTAGAAAGTTCGACCAGTGCTGTTTTTTATAACTGGACTCAATTCAGACAGAAAATGTAACTTTTTAAACACTGCTCAGATTTGGAAAAGAAACACATATTCTTCTTCCTCACAGTCTGAAAAGTACAAAAACACATTCAATTTTCAAGTACGAACTTTCCCTGAGGAGGTAAACCAAACGGTATCTCACAATTGGCAATAGGACTCAATTCAGACAAAAATGTAACTTTTCACACACTGCTCAGTTTGCAAAAGAAACATATATTCTTGTTCCTCACAGTCTGAAAAGCAAAAAAACACATTCAATTTTCAAGTACGAACTTTCCGTGAGAGGAATAACCAATCGGTATCTCACAATTGGCAATAGGACTCAATTCAGAAAGAAAATGTATCTTTAGACACAGTGATCTGATTTACAAAAGAAACACATATTCATGTTTCCCACGGTCTGAGAAAGCCAAAACACATTCAATTTTCAAAAACAAACTTTCCCTAAAAAGTTAGACCAATGCTGTTTTTTATAACTGGACTCAATTCAGGTAGAAAATATAACTTTTGAAACACTGCTCAGATTTGGAAAAGAAACACATATTCTTGTTCCTCACCGTCTGAAGAGTACAAAAACCCATTCATTTTTAAAGTACGAACTTTCCCTGAGGAGATAAACCAATCGGTATCTCACAATTGGCAATAGGACTCAATCAGACAGAAAATGTAACTTTTCACACACTGCTCAGATTTGCAAAAGAAACACATATTCTTGTTCCTCACAGTCTGAAAAGCAAAAAAACACATTCAATTTTCAAATACGAACTTTCCCTAGAAAGTTAGACAAAAGCTCTTTTTTATAACTGGACTCAATTCAGGCAGAAAATGTAACTTTTGAAACACTGCTCAGATTTGCAAAAGAAAGACATATTTTTGTTCCTCACAGTCTGAAAAGCAAAAAAACACATTCAATTTTCAAGTACGAACTTTCCCTGAGGAGATAAACCAATCGGTATCTCACAATTGGCAATAGGACTCAATTCAGACAGAAAATGTAACTTTTCATACACTGCTCAGTTTTGCAAAAGAAACACATATTCTTGTTCCTCACAGTCAGAAAAGCACAAAAACACATTCAATTTTCAAGTACGAACTTTCCTTCAGGAGATAAACCAATCTGTATCTTACAATTGGCAATAGGTCTCAATTAAGCTAGAAAACGTAACTTTAAACCCAGTGATCCTACTTTCAAAAGAAACATATATTCATGTTTCCCACCGTCTGAAAAGACCAAAAGTCATTCAATTTTCAAACACGAACATTCCCTAGAAAGTTAGACAAAAGCTCTTTTTTATAACTGGACTCAATTCAGACAGAAAATGTAACTTTTTAAACACTGCTCAGATTTGGAAAAGAAACACATATTCTTCTTCCTCACAGTCTGAAAAGTACAAAAACACATTCAATTTTCAAGGACGAACTTTCCCTGAGGAGGTAAACCAAACGGTATCTCACAATTGGCAATAGGACTCAATTCAGACAAAAATGTAACTTTTCACACACTGCTCAGTTTGCAAAAGAAACACATATTCTTGTTCCTCACAGTCTGAAAAGCAAAAAAACACATTCAATTTTCAAGTACGAACTTTCCGTGAGAGGAATAACCAATCGGTATCTCACAATTGGCAATAGGACTCAATTCAGAAAGAAAATGTATCTTTAGACACAGTGATCTGATTTACAAAAGAAGCACATATTCTTGTTCCTCATAGTCTGAAAAGCAGAAAAATACATTCAATTTTCAAGTACGAACTTTCCCTAGAAAGTTCGACCAGTGCTGTTTTTTATAACTGGACTCAATTCAGGCAGAAAATGTAACTTTTTAAACACTGCTCAGATTTGGAAAAGAAACACAGATTCTTGTTCCTCACAGTCTGAAAAGTACAAAAAGACATTCAATTTTCAAGTGCGAACTTTCCCTGAGGAGATAAACCAATCGGTATCTCACAATTGGCAATAGGACTCAATTCAGACAGAAAATGTAACTTTTCATACACTGCTCAGATTTGCAAAAGAAACACATATTCTTGTTCCTCACAGTCAGAAAAGCACAAAAACACATTCAATTTTCAAGTACGAACTTTCCTTGAGAAGATAAACCAATCTGTATCTTACAATTGGCAATAGGTCTCAATTAAGCTAGAAAACGTAACTTTAAACCCAGTGATCCGATTTTCAAAAGAAACATATATTCATGTTTCCCACCGTCTGAAAAGACCAAAAGTCATTCAATTTTCAAACACGAACTTTCCCTAGAAAGTTAGACAAAAGCTCTTTTTTATAACTGGACTCAATTCAGGCAGAAAATGTAACTTTTGAAACACTGCTCAGATTTGGAAAAGAAACACATATTCTTGTTCCTCACAGTCTGAAAAGTCCAAAAACACATTCAATTTTCAAGTATGAACTTTCCCTGAGGAGATAAACCAATCGGTATCTCACAATTGGCAATAGGACTCAATTCAGACAGAAAATGTAACTTTTCACACACTGCTCAGATTTGCAAAACAAATACATATTCTTGTTCCTCACAGTCTGAAAAGTACAAAAACACATTCAATTTTCAAGTACGAACTTTCCCTGAGGAGATAAACCAATCGGTATCTCACAATTGGCAATAGGACTCAATTCAGACAGAAAATGTAACTTTTCACACACTGCTCAGATTTGCAAAAGAAACACATATTCTTGTTCCTCACAGTCTGAAAAGCACAAAAACACATTCAATTTTCAAACACAAACTTTCCCTAAAAAGTTAGACCAATGCTGTTTTTTATAACTGGACTCAATTCAGGTAGAAAATATAACTTTTGAAACACTGCTCAGATTTGGAAAAGAAACACATATTCTTGTTCCTCACCGTCTGAAAAGTACAAAAACACATTCAATTTTAAAGTACGAACTTTCCCTGAGGAGATAAACCAATCGGTATCTCACAATTGGCAATAGGACTCAATCAGACAGAAAATGTAACTTTTCACACACTGCTCAGATTTGCAAAAGAAACACATATTCTTGTTCCTCACAGTCAGAAAAGCACAAAAACACATTCAATTTTCAAGTACAAACTTTCCCTCAGGAGATAAACCAATCTGTATCTTACAATTGGCAATAGGTCTCAATTAAGCTAGAAAACGTAACTTTAAACCCAGTGATCCTACTTTCAAAAGAAACATATATTCATGTTTCCCACCGTCTGAAAAGACCAAAAGTCATTCAATTTTCAAACACGAACTTTCCCTAGAAAGTTAGACAAAAGCTCTTTTTTATAACTGGACTCAATTCAGGCAGAAAATGTAACTTTTGAAACACTGCTCAGATTTGGAAAAGAAACACATATTCTTGTTCCTCACAGTCTGAAAAGTCCAAAAACACATTCAATTTTCAAGTACGAACTTTCCCTGAGGAGATAAACCAATCGGTATCTCACAATTGGCAATAGGACTCAATACAGACAGAAAATGTAACTTTTCACACACTGCTCAGATTTGGAAAAGAAACACATATTCTTGTTCCTCACAGTCTGAAAAGTACAAAAACACATTCAATTTTCAAGTACGAACTTTCCTTGAGGAGATAAACCAATCTGTATCTCACAATTGGCAATAGGACTCAATTCAGAAAGAAAATGTATCTTTAGACACAGTGATCTGATTTACAAAAGAAACACATATTCATGTTTCCCACAGTCTGAGAAAGCCAAAACACATTCAATTTTCAAACACAAACTTTCCCTAGAAAGTTCGACCAGTGCTGTTTTTTATAACTGGACTCAATTCAGACAGGAAATGTAACTTTTTAAACACTGCTCAGATTTGGAAAAGAAACACATATTCTTCTTCCTCACAGTCTGAAAAGTACAAAAACACATTCAATTTTCAAGTACGAACTTTCCCTGAGGAGGTAAACCAAACGGTATCTCACAATTGGCAATAGGACTCAATTCAGACAAAAATGTAACTTTTCACACACTGCTCAGTTTGCAAAAGAAACACATATTCTTGTTCCTCACAGTCTGAAAAGTACAAAAACACATTCAATTTTCAAGTACGAACTTTCCCTGAGGAGATAAACCAATCGGTATCTCACAATTGGCAATAGGACTCAATTCAGACAGAAAATGTAACTTTTCACACACTGCTCAGATTTGCAAAAGAAACACATATTCTTGTTCCTCACAGTCTGAAAAGCACAAAAACACATTCAATTTTCAAACACAAACTTTCCCTAAAAAGTTAGACCAATGCTGTTTTTTATAACTGGACTCAATTCAGGTAGAAAATATAACTTTTGAAACACTGCTCAGATTTGGAAAAGAAACACATATTCTTGTTCCTCACCGTCTGAAAAGTACAAAAACACATTCAATTTTAAAGTACGAACTTTCCCTGAGGAGATAAACCAATCGGTATCTCACAATTGGCAATAGGACTCAATCAGACAGAAAATGTAACTTTTCACACACTGCTCAGATTTGCAAAAGAAACACATATTCTTGTTCCTCACAGTCAGAAAAGCACAAAAACACATTCAATTTTCAAGTACGAACTTTCCTTCAGGAGATAAACCAATCTGTATCTTACAATTGGCAATAGGTCTCAATTAAGCTAGAAAACGTAACTTTAAACCCAGTGATCCTACTTTCAAAAGAAACATATATTCATGTTTCCCACCGTCTGAAAAGACCAAAAGTCATTCAATTTTCAAACACGAACTTTCCCTAGAAAGTTAGACAAAAGCTCTCTTTTATAACTGGACTCAATTCAGGCAGAAAATGTAACTTTTGAAACACTGCTCAGATTTGGAAAAGAAACACATATTCTTGTTCCTCACAGTCTGAAAAGTCCAAAAACACATTCAATTTTCAAGTACGAACTTTCCCTGAGGAGATAAACCAATCGGTATCTCACAATTGGCAATAGGACTCAATACAGACAGAAAATGTAACTTTTCACACACTGCTCAGATTTGGAAAAGAAACACATATTCTTGTTCCTCACAGTCTGAAAAGTCCAAAAACACATTCAATTTTCAAGTACGAACTTTCCCTGTGGAGATAAACCAATCGGTATCTCACAATTGGCAATAGGTCTCAATTAAGCTAGAAAACGTAACTTTAAACCCAGTGATCCGATTTTCAAAAGAAACATATATTCATGTTTCCCACCGTCTGAAAAGACCAAAAGTCATTCAATTTTCAAACACGAACTTTCCCCAGAAAGTTAGACAAAAGCTCTTTTTTATAACTGGACTCAATTCAGGCAGAAAATGTAACTTTTGAAACACTGCTCAGATTTGGAAAAGAAACACATATTCTTGTTCCTCACAGTCTGAAAAGTCCAAAAACACATTCAATTTTCAAGTACGAACTTTCCCTGAGGAGATAAACCAATCGGTATCTCACAATTGGCAATAGGACTCAATCAGACAGAAAATGTAACTTTTCACACACTGCTCAGATTTGCAAAAGAAACACATATTCTTGTTCCTCACAGTCTGAAAAGCAAAAAAACACATTCAATTTTCAAATACGAACTTTCCCTGAGGAGATAAACCAATCGGTATCTCACAATTGGCAATAGGACTCAATTCAGACAGAAAATGTAACTTTTCATACACTGCTCAGATTTGCAAAAGAAACACATATTCTTGTTCCTCACAGTCTGAAAAGCAAAAAAACACATTCAATTTTCAAATACGAACTTTCCCTAGAAAGTTAGACAAAAGCTCTTTTTTATAACTGGACTCAATTCAGGCAGAAAATGTAACTTTTGAAACACTGCTCAGATTTGCAAAAGAAACACATATTCTTGTTCCTCACAGTCTGAAAAGCAAAAAAACACATTCAATTTTCAAGTACGAACGTTCCCTGAGGAGATAAACCAATCGGTATCTCACAATTGGCAATAGGACTCAATTCAGACAGAAAATGTAACTTTTCATACACTGCTCAGATTTGCAAAAGAAACACATATTCTTGTTCCTCACAGTCTGAAAAGCAAAAAAACACATTCAACTTTCAAGTACGAACTTTCCCTGAGGAGATAAACCAATCGGTATCTCACAATTGGCAATAGGACTCAATTCAGAAAGAAAATGTATCTTTAGACACAGTGATCTGATTTACAAAAGAAGCACATATTCTTGTTCCTCATAGTCTGAGAAGCAGAAAAATACATTCAATTTTCAAGTACGAACTTTCCCTGAGGAGATAAACCAATCTGTATCTCACAATTGGCAATAGGACTCAATTCAGAAAGAAAATGTATCTTTAGACACAGTTATCTGATTTACAAAAGAAACACATATTCATGTTTCCCACGGTCTGAGAAAGCCAAAACACATTCAATTTTCAAACACAAAGTTTCCCTAGAAAGTTCGACCAGTGCTGTTTTTTATAACTGGACTCAATTCAGACAGAAAATGTAACTTTTTAAACGCTGCTCAGATTTGGATAAGAAACACATATTCTTGTTCCTCACAGTCTGAAAAGTACAAAAAGACATTCAATTTTCAAGTGCGAACTTTCCCTGAGGAGATAAACCAATCGGTATCTCACAATTGGCAATAGGACTCAATTCAGACAGAAAATGTAACTTTTCATACACTGCTCAGATTTGCAAAAGAAACACATATTCTTGTTCCTCACAGTCAGAAAAGCACAAAAACACATTCAATTTTCAAGTACGAACTTTCCTTGAGAAGATAAACCAATCTGTATCTTACAATTGGCAATAGGTCTCAATTAAGCTAGAAAACGTAACTTTAAACCCAGTGATCCGATTTTCAAAAGAAACATATATTCATGTTTCCCACCGTCTGAAAAGACCAAAAGTCATTCAATTTTCAAACACGAACTTTCCCTAGAAAGTTAGACAAAAGCTCTTTTTTATAACTGGACTCAATTCAGGCAGAAAATGTAACTTTTGAAACACTGCTCAGATTTGGAAAAGAAACACATATTCTTGTTCCTCACAGTCTGAAAAGTCCAAAAACACATTCAATTTTCAAGTATGCACTTTCCCTGAGGAGATAAACCAATCGGTATCTCACAATTGGCAATAGGACTCAATTCAGACAGAAAATGTAACTTTTCACACACTGCTCAGATTTGCAAAAGAAATACATATTCTTGTTCCTCACAGTCTGAAAAGTACAAAAACACATTCAATTTTCAAGTACGAACTTTCCCTGAGGAGATAAACCAATCGGTATCTCACAATTGGCAATAGGACTCAATTCAGACAGAAAATGTAACTTTTCACACACTGCTCAGATTTGCAAAAGAAACACATATTCTTGTTCCTCACAGTCTGAAAAGCACAAAAACACATTCAATTTTCAAACACAAACTTTCCCTAAAAAGTTAGACCAATGCTGTTTTTTATAACTGGACTCAATTCAGGTAGAAAATATAACTTTTGAAACACTGCTCAGATTTGCAAAAGAAAGACATATTTTTGTTCCTCACAGTCTGAAAAGCAAAAAAACACATTCAATTTTCAAGTACGAACTTTCCCTGAGGAGATAAACCAATCGGTATCTCACAATTGGCAATAGGACTCAATTCAGACAGAAAATGTAACTTTTCATACACTGCTCAGTTTTGCAAAAGAAACACATATTCTTGTTCCTCACAGTCAGAAAAGCACAAAAACACATTCAATTTTCAAGTACGAACTTTCCTTCAGGAGATAAACCAATCTGTATCTTACAATTGGCAATAGGTCTCAATTAAGCTAGAAAACGTAACTTTAAACCCAGTGATCCTACTTTCAAAAGAAACATATATTCATGTTTCCCACCGTCTGAAAAGACCAAAAGTCATTCAATTTTCAAACACGAACTTTCCCTAGAAAGTTAGACAAAAGCTCTTTTTTATAACTGGACTCAATTCAGGCAGAAAATGTAACTTTTGAAACACTGCTCAGATTTGGAAAAGAAACACATATTCTTGTTCCTCACAGTCTGAAAAGTCCAAAAACACATTCAATTTTCAAGTACGAACTTTCCCTGAGGAGATAAACCAATCGGTATCTCACAATTGGCAATAGGACTCAATTCAGACAGAAAATGTAACTTTTCACACACTGCTCAGATTTGCAAAACAAATACATATTCTTGTTCCTCACAGTCTGAAAAGTACAAAAACACATTCAATTTTCAAGTACGAACTTTCCTTGAGGAGATAAACCAATCTGTATCTCACAATTGGCAATAGGACTCAATTCAGAAAGAAAATGTATCTTTAGACACAGTGATCTGATTTACAAAAGAAACACATATTCATGTTTCCCACAGTCTGAGAAAGCCAAAACACATTCAATTTTCAAACACAAACTTTCCCTAGAAAGTTCGACCAGTGCTGTTTTTTATAACTGGACTCAATTCAGACAGAAAATGTAACTTTTTAAACACTGCTCAGATTTGGAAAAGAAACACATATTCTTCTTCCTCACAGTCTGAAAAGTACAAAAACACATTCAATTTTCAAGTACGAACTTTCCCTGAGGAGGTAAACCAAACGGTATCTCACAATTGGCAATAGGACTCAATTCAGACAAAAATGTAACTTTTCACACACTGCTCAGTTTGCAAAAGAAACATATATTCTTGTTCCTCACAGTCTGAAAAGCAAAAAAACACATTCAATTTTCAAGTACGAACTTTCCGTGAGAGGAATAACCAATCGGTATCTCACAATTGGCAATAGGACTCAATTCAGAAAGAAAATGTATCTTTAGACACAGTGATCTGATTTACAAAAGAAACACATATTCATGTTTCCCACGGTCTGAGAAAGCCAAAACACATTCAATTTTCAAAAACAAACTTTCCCTAAAAAGTTAGACCAATGCTGTTTTTTATAACTGGACTCAATTCAGGTAGAAAATATAACTTTTGAAACACTGCTCAGATTTGGAAAAGAAACACATATTCTTGTTCCTCACCGTCTGAAGAGTACAAAAACCCATTCATTTTTAAAGTACGAACTTTCCCTGAGGAGATAAACCAATCGGTATCTCACAATTGGCAATAGGACTCAATCAGACAGAAAATGTAACTTTTCACACACTGCTCAGATTTGCAAAAGAAACACATATTCTTGTTCCTCACAGTCTGAAAAGCAAAAAAACACATTCAATTTTCAAATACGAACTTTCCCTAGAAAGTTAGACAAAAGCTCTTTTTTATAACTGGACTCAATTCAGGCAGAAAATGTAACTTTTGAAACACTGCTCAGATTTGCAAAAGAAAGACATATTTTTGTTCCTCACAGTCTGAAAAGCAAAAAAACACATTCAATTTTCAAGTACGAACTTTCCCTGAGGAGATAAACCAATCGGTATCTCACAATTGGCAATAGGACTCAATTCAGACAGAAAATGTAACTTTTCATACACTGCTCAGTTTTGCAAAAGAAACACATATTCTTGTTCCTCACAGTCAGAAAAGCACAAAAACACATTCAATTTTCAAGTACGAACTTTCCTTCAGGAGATAAACCAATCTGTATCTTACAATTGGCAATAGGTCTCAATTAAGCTAGAAAACGTAACTTTAAACCCAGTGATCCGATTTTCAAAAGAAACATATATTCATGTTTCCCACCGTCTGAAAAGACCAAAAGTCATTCAATTTTCAAACACGAACTTTCCCTAGAAAGTTAGACAAAAGCTCTTTTTTATAACTGGACTCAATTCAGGCAGAAAATGTAACTTTTGAAACACTGCTCAGATTTGGAAAAGAAACACATATTCTTGTTCCTCACAGTCTGAAAAGTCCAAAAACACATTCAATTTTCAAGTATGCACTTTCCCTGAGGAGATAAACCAATCGGTATCTCACAATTGGCAATAGGACTCAATTCAGACAGAAAATGTAACTTTTCACACACTGCTCAGATTTGCAAAAGAAATACATATTCTTGTTCCTCACAGTCTGAAAAGTACAAAAACACATTCAATTTTCAAGTACGAACTTTCCCTGAGGAGATAAACCAATCGGTATCTCACAATTGGCAATAGGACTCAATTCAGACAGAAAATGTAACTTTTCACACACTGCTCAGATTTGCAAAAGAAACACATATTCTTGTTCCTCACAGTCTGAAAAGCACAAAAACACATTCAATTTTCAAACACAAACTTTCCCTAAAAAGTTAGACCAATGCTGTTTTTTATAACTGGACTCAATTCAGGTAGAAAATATAACTTTTGAAACACTGCTCAGATTTGCAAAAGAAAGACATATTTTTGTTCCTCACAGTCTGAAAAGCAAAAAAACACATTCAATTTTCAAGTACGAACTTTCCCTGAGGAGATAAACCAATCGGTATCTCACAATTGGCAATAGGACTCAATTCAGACAGAAAATGTAACTTTTCATACACTGCTCAGTTTTGCAAAAGAAACACATATTCTTGTTCCTCACAGTCAGAAAAGCACAAAAACACATTCAATTTTCAAGTACGAACTTTCCTTCAGGAGATAAACCAATCTGTATCTTACAATTGGCAATAGGTCTCAATTAAGCTAGAAAACGTAACTTTAAACCCAGTGATCCTACTTTCAAAAGAAACATATATTCATGTTTCCCACCGTCTGAAAAGACCAAAAGTCATTCAATTTTCAAACACGAACTTTCCCTAGAAAGTTAGACAAAAGCTCTTTTTTATAACTGGACTCAATTCAGGCAGAAAATGTAACTTTTGAAACACTGCTCAGATTTGGAAAAGAAACACATATTCTTGTTCCTCACCGTCTGAAGAGTACAAAAACCCATTCATTTTTAAAGTACGAACTTTCCCTGAGGAGATAAACCAATCGGTATCTCACAATTGGCAATAGGACTCAATCAGACAGAAAATGTAACTTTTCACACACTGCTCAGATTTGCAAAAGAAACACATATTCTTGTTCCTCACAGTCTGAAAAGCAAAAAAACACATTCAATTTTCAAATACGAACTTTCCCTAGAAAGTTAGACAAAAGCTCTTTTTTATAACTGGACTCAATTCAGGCAGAAAATGTAACTTTTGAAACACTGCTCAGATTTGCAAAAGAAAGACATATTTTTGTTCCTCACAGTCTGAAAAGCAAAAAAACACATTCAATTTTCAAGTACGAACTTTCCCTGAGGAGATAAACCAATCGGTATCTCACAATTGGCAATAGGACTCAATTCAGACAGAAAATGTAACTTTTCATACACTGCTCAGTTTTGCAAAAGAAACACATATTCTTGTTCCTCACAGTCAGAAAAGCACAAAAACACATTCAATTTTCAAGTACGAACTTTCCTTGAGAAGATAAACCAATCTGTATCTTACAATTGGCAATAGGTCTCAATTAAGCTAGAAAACGTAACTTTAAACCCAGTGATCCGATTTTCAAAAGAAACATATATTCATGTTTCCCACCGTCTGAAAAGACCAAAAGTCATTCAATTTTCAAACACGAACTTTCCCTAGAAAGTTAGACAAAAGCTCTTTTTTATAACTGGACTCAATTCAGGCAGAAAATGTAACTTTTGAAACACTGCTCAGATTTGGAAAAGAAACACATATTCTTGTTCCTCACAGTCTGAAAAGTCCAAAAACACATTCAATTTTCAAGTATGCACTTTCCCTGAGGAGATAAACCAATCGGTATCTCACAATTGGCAATAGGACTCAATTCAGACAGAAAATGTAACTTTTCACACACTGCTCAGATTTGCAAAAGAAATACATATTCTTGTTCCTCACAGTCTGAAAAGTACAAAAACACATTCAATTTTCAAGTACGAACTTTCCCTGAGGAGATAAACCAATCGGTATCTCACAATTGGCAATAGGACTCAATTCAGACAGAAAATGTAACTTTTCACACACTGCTCAGATTTGCAAAAGAAACACATATTCTTGTTCCTCACAGTCTGAAAAGCACAAAAACACATTCAATTTTCAAACACAAACTTTCCCTAAAAAGTTAGACCAATGCTGTTTTTTATAACTGGACTCAATTCAGGTAGAAAATATAACTTTTGAAACACTGCTCAGATTTGCAAAAGAAAGACATATTTTTGTTCCTCACAGTCTGAAAAGCAAAAAAACACATTCAATTTTCAAGTACGAACTTTCCCTGAGGAGATAAACCAATCGGTATCTCACAATTGGCAATAGGACTCAATTCAGACAGAAAATGTAACTTTTCATACACTGCTCAGTTTTGCAAAAGAAACACATATTCTTGTTCCTCACAGTCAGAAAAGCACAAAAACACATTCAATTTTCAAGTACGAACTTTCCTTCAGGAGATAAACCAATCTGTATCTTACAATTGGCAATAGGTCTCAATTAAGCTAGAAAACGTAACTTTAAACCCAGTGATCCTACTTTCAAAAGAAACATATATTCATGTTTCCCACCGTCTGAAAAGACCAAAAGTCATTCAATTTTCAAACACGAACTTTCCCTAGAAAGTTAGACAAAAGCTCTTTTTTATAACTGGACTCAATTCAGGCAGAAAATGTAACTTTTGAAACACTGCTCAGATTTGGAAAAGAAACACATATTCTTGTTCCTCACAGTCTGAAAAGTCCAAAAACACATTCAATTTTCAAGTACGAACTTTCCCTGAGGAGATAAACCAATCGGTATCTCACAATTGGCAATAGGACTCAATTCAGACAGAAAATGTAACTTTTCACACACTGCTCAGATTTGCAAAACAAATACATATTCTTGTTCCTCACAGTCTGAAAAGTACAAAAACACATTCAATTTTCAAGTACGAACTTTCCTTGAGGAGATAAACCAATCTGTATCTCACAATTGGCAATAGGACTCAATTCAGAAAGAAAATGTATCTTTAGACACAGTGATCTGATTTACAAAAGAAACACATATTCATGTTTCCCACAGTCTGAGAAAGCCAAAACACATTCAATTTTCAAACACAAACTTTCCCTAGAAAGTTCGACCAGTGCTGTTTTTTATAACTGGACTCAATTCAGACAGAAAATGTAACTTTTTAAACACTGCTCAGATTTGGAAAAGAAACACATATTCTTCTTCCTCACAGTCTGAAAAGTACAAAAACACATTCAATTTTCAAGTACGAACTTTCCCTGAGGAGGTAAACCAAACGGTATCTCACAATTGGCAATAGGACTCAATTCAGACAAAAATGTAACTTTTCACACACTGCTCAGTTTGCAAAAGAAACATATATTCTTGTTCCTCACAGTCTGAAAAGCAAAAAAACACATTCAATTTTCAAGTACGAACTTTCCGTGAGAGGAATAACCAATCGGTATCTCACAATTGGCAATAGGACTCAATTCAGAAAGAAAATGTATCTTTAGACACAGTGATCTGATTTACAAAAGAAACACATATTCATGTTTCCCACGGTCTGAGAAAGCCAAAACACATTCAATTTTCAAAAACAAACTTTCCCTAAAAAGTTAGACCAATGCTGTTTTTTATAACTGGACTCAATTCAGGTAGAAAATATAACTTTTGAAACACTGCTCAGATTTGGAAAAGAAACACATATTCTTGTTCCTCACCGTCTGAAGAGTACAAAAACCCATTCATTTTTAAAGTACGAACTTTCCCTGAGGAGATAAACCAATCGGTATCTCACAATTGGCAATAGGACTCAATCAGACAGAAAATGTAACTTTTCACACACTGCTCAGATTTGCAAAAGAAACACATATTCTTGTTCCTCACAGTCTGAAAAGCAAAAAAACACATTCAATTTTCAAATACGAACTTTCCCTAGAAAGTTAGACAAAAGCTCTTTTTTATAACTGGACTCAATTCAGGCAGAAAATGTAACTTTTGAAACACTGCTCAGATTTGCAAAAGAAAGACATATTTTTGTTCCTCACAGTCTGAAAAGCAAAAAAACACATTCAATTTTCAAGTACGAACTTTCCCTGAGGAGATAAACCAATCGGTATCTCACAATTGGCAATAGGACTCAATTCAGACAGAAAATGTAACTTTTCATACACTGCTCAGTTTTGCAAAAGAAACACATATTCTTGTTCCTCACAGTCAGAAAAGCACAAAAACACATTCAATTTTCAAGTACGAACTTTCCTTCAGGAGATAAACCAATCTGTATCTTACAATTGGCAATAGGTCTCAATTAAGCTAGAAAACGTAACTTTAAACCCAGTGATCCTACTTTCAAAAGAAACATATATTCATGTTTCCCACCGTCTGAAAAGACCAAAAGTCATTCAATTTTCAAACACGAACATTCCCTAGAAAGTTAGACAAAAGCTCTTTTTTATAACTGGACTCAATTCAGGCAGAAAATGTAACTTTTGAAACACTGCTCAGATTTGCAAAAGAAAGACATATTTTTGTTCCTCACAGTCTGAAAAGCAAAAAAACACATTCAATTTTCAAGTACGAACTTTCCCTGAGGAGATAAACCAATCGGTATCTCACAATTGGCAATAGGACTCAATTCAGACAGAAAATGTAACTTTTCATACACTGCTCAGTTTTGCAAAAGAAACACATATTCTTGTTCCTCACAGTCAGAAAAGCACAAAAACACATTCAATTTTCAAGTACGAACTTTCCTTGAGAAGATAAACCAATCTGTATCTTACAATTGGCAATAGGTCTCAATTAAGCTAGAAAACGTAACTTTAAACCCAGTGATCCGATTTTCAAAAGAAACATATATTCATGTTTCCCACCGTCTGAAAAGACCAAAAGTCATTCAATTTTCAAACACGAACTTTCCCTAGAAAGTTAGACAAAAGCTCTTTTTTATAACTGGACTCAATTCAGGCAGAAAATGTAACTTTTGAAACACTGCTCAGATTTGGAAAAGAAACACATATTCTTGTTCCTCACAGTCTGAAAAGTCCAAAAACACATTCAATTTTCAAGTATGCACTTTCCCTGAGGAGATAAACCAATCGGTATCTCACAATTGGCAATAGGACTCAATTCAGACAGAAAATGTAACTTTTCACACACTGCTCAGATTTGCAAAAGAAATACATATTCTTGTTCCTCACAGTCTGAAAAGTACAAAAACACATTCAATTTTCAAGTACGAACTTTCCCTGAGGAGATAAACCAATCGGTATCTCACAATTGGCAATAGGACTCAATTCAGACAGAAAATGTAACTTTTCACACACTGCTCAGATTTGCAAAAGAAACACATATTCTTGTTCCTCACAGTCTGAAAAGCACAAAAACACATTCAATTTTCAAACACAAACTTTCCCTAAAAAGTTAGACCAATGCTGTTTTTTATAACTGGACTCAATTCAGGTAGAAAATATAACTTTTGAAACACTGCTCAGATTTGCAAAAGAAAGACATATTTTTGTTCCTCACAGTCTGAAAAGCAAAAAAACACATTCAATTTTCAAGTACGAACTTTCCCTGAGGAGATAAACCAATCGGTATCTCACAATTGGCAATAGGACTCAATTCAGACAGAAAATGTAACTTTTCATACACTGCTCAGTTTTGCAAAAGAAACACATATTCTTGTTCCTCACAGTCAGAAAAGCACAAAAACACATTCAATTTTCAAGTACGAACTTTCCTTCAGGAGATAAACCAATCTGTATCTTACAATTGGCAATAGGTCTCAATTAAGCTAGAAAACGTAACTTTAAACCCAGTGATCCTACTTTCAAAAGAAACATATATTCATGTTTCCCACCGTCTGAAAAGACCAAAAGTCATTCAATTTTCAAACACGAACTTTCCCTAGAAAGTTAGACAAAAGCTCTTTTTTATAACTGGACTCAATTCAGGCAGAAAATGTAACTTTTGAAACACTGCTCAGATTTGGAAAAGAAACACATATTCTTGTTCCTCACAGTCTGAAAAGTCCAAAAACACATTCAATTTTCAAGTACGAACTTTCCCTGAGGAGATAAACCAATCGGTATCTCACAATTGGCAATAGGACTCAATTCAGACAGAAAATGTAACTTTTCACACACTGCTCAGATTTGCAAAACAAATACATATTCTTGTTCCTCACAGTCTGAAAAGTACAAAAACACATTCAATTTTCAAGTACGAACTTTCCTTGAGGAGATAAACCAATCTGTATCTCACAATTGGCAATAGGACTCAATTCAGAAAGAAAATGTATCTTTAGACACAGTGATCTGATTTACAAAAGAAACACATATTCATGTTTCCCACAGTCTGAGAAAGCCAAAACACATTCAATTTTCAAACACAAACTTTCCCTAGAAAGTTCGACCAGTGCTGTTTTTTATAACTGGACTCAATTCAGACAGAAAATGTAACTTTTTAAACACTGCTCAGATTTGGAAAAGAAACACATATTCTTCTTCCTCACAGTCTGAAAAGTACAAAAACACATTCAATTTTCAAGTACGAACTTTCCCTGAGGAGGTAAACCAAACGGTATCTCACAATTGGCAATAGGACTCAATTCAGACAAAAATGTAACTTTTCACACACTGCTCAGTTTGCAAAAGAAACATATATTCTTGTTCCTCACAGTCTGAAAAGCAAAAAAACACATTCAATTTTCAAGTACGAACTTTCCGTGAGAGGAATAACCAATCGGTATCTCACAATTGGCAATAGGACTCAATTCAGAAAGAAAATGTATCTTTAGACACAGTGATCTGATTTACAAAAGAAACACATATTCATGTTTCCCACGGTCTGAGAAAGCCAAAACACATTCAATTTTCAAAAACAAACTTTCCCTAAAAAGTTAGACCAATGCTGTTTTTTATAACTGGACTCAATTCAGGTAGAAAATATAACTTTTGAAACACTGCTCAGATTTGGAAAAGAAACACATATTCTTGTTCCTCACCGTCTGAAGAGTACAAAAACCCATTCATTTTTAAAGTACGAACTTTCCCTGAGGAGATAAACCAATCGGTATCTCACAATTGGCAATAGGACTCAATCAGACAGAAAATGTAACTTTTCACACACTGCTCAGATTTGCAAAAGAAACACATATTCTTGTTCCTCACAGTCTGAAAAGCAAAAAAACACATTCAATTTTCAAATACGAACTTTCCCTAGAAAGTTAGACAAAAGCTCTTTTTTATAACTGGACTCAATTCAGGCAGAAAATGTAACTTTTGAAACACTGCTCAGATTTGCAAAAGAAAGACATATTTTTGTTCCTCACAGTCTGAAAAGCAAAAAAACACATTCAATTTTCAAGTACGAACTTTCCCTGAGGAGATAAACCAATCGGTATCTCACAATTGGCAATAGGACTCAATTCAGACAGAAAATGTAACTTTTCATACACTGCTCAGTTTTGCAAAAGAAACACATATTCTTGTTCCTCACAGTCAGAAAAGCACAAAAACACATTCAATTTTCAAGTACGAACTTTCCTTCAGGAGATAAACCAATCTGTATCTTACAATTGGCAATAGGTCTCAATTAAGCTAGAAAACGTAACTTTAAACCCAGTGATCCTACTTTCAAAAGAAACATATATTCATGTTTCCCACCGTCTGAAAAGACCAAAAGTCATTCAATTTTCAAACACGAACTTTCCCTAGAAAGTTAGACAAAAGCTCTTTTTTATAACTGGACTCAATTCAGGCAGAAAATGTAACTTTTGAAACACTGCTCAGATTTGGAAAAGAAACACATATTCTTGTTCCTCACAGTCTGAAAAGTCCAAAAACACATTCAATTTTCAAGTACGAACTTTCCCTGAGGAGATAAACCAATCGGTATCTCACAATTGGCAATAGGACTCAATTCAGACAGAAAATGTAACTTTTCACACACTGCTCAGATTTGCAAAACAAATACATATTCTTGTTCCTCACAGTCTGAAAAGTACAAAAACACATTCAATTTTCAAGTACGAACTTTCCTTGAGGAGATAAACCAATCTGTATCTCACAATTGGCAATAGGACTCAATTCAGAAAGAAAATGTATCTTTAGACACAGTGATCTGATTTACAAAAGAAACACATATTCATGTTTCCCACAGTCTGAGAAAGCCAAAACACATTCAATTTTCAAACACAAACTTTCCCTAGAAAGTTCGACCAGTGCTGTTTTTTATAACTGGACTCAATTCAGACAGAAAATGTAACTTTTTAAACACTGCTCAGATTTGGAAAAGAAACACATATTCTTCTTCCTCACAGTCTGAAAAGTACAAAAACACATTCAATTTTCAAGTACGAACTTTCCCTGAGGAGGTAAACCAAACGGTATCTCACAATTGGCAATAGGACTCAATTCAGACAAAAATGTAACTTTTCACACACTGCTCAGTTTGCAAAAGAAACACATATTCTTGTTCCTCACAGTCTGAAAAGCAAAAAAACACATTCAATTTTCAAGTACGAACTTTCCGTGAGAGGAATAACCAATCGGTATCTCACAATTGGCAATAGGACTCAATTCAGAAAGAAAATGTATCTTTAGACACAGTGATCTGATTTACAAAAGAAGCACATATTCTTGTTCCTCATAGTCTGAAAAGCAGAAAAATACATTCAATTTTCAAGTACGAACTTTCCCTAGAAAGTTCGACCAGTGCTGTTTTTTATAACTGGACTCAATTCAGGCAGAAAATGTAACTTTTTAAACACTGCTCAGATTTGGAAAAGAAACACAGATTCTTGTTCCTCACAGTCTGAAAAGTACAAAAAGACATTCAATTTTCAAGTGCGAACTTTCCCTGAGGAGATAAACCAATCGGTATCTCACAATTGGCAATAGGACTCAATTCAGACAGAAAATGTAACTTTTCATACACTGCTCAGATTTGCAAAAGAAACACATATTCTTGTTCCTCACAGTCAGAAAAGCACAAAAACACATTCAATTTTCAAGTACGAACTTTCCTTGAGAAGATAAACCAATCTGTATCTTACAATTGGCAATAGGTCTCAATTAAGCTAGAAAACGTAACTTTAAACCCAGTGATCCGATTTTCAAAAGAAACATATATTCATGTTTCCCACCGTCTGAAAAGACCAAAAGTCATTCAATTTTCAAACACGAACTTTCCCTAGAAAGTTAGACAAAAGCTCTTTTTTATAACTGGACTCAATTCAGGCAGAAAATGTAACTTTTGAAACACTGCTCAGATTTGGAAAAGAAACACATATTCTTGTTCCTCACAGTCTGAAAAGTCCAAAAACACATTCAATTTTCAAGTATGAACTTTCCCTGAGGAGATAAACCAATCGGTATCTCACAATTGGCAATAGGACTCAATTCAGACAGAAAATGTAACTTTTCACACACTGCTCAGATTTGCAAAACAAATACATATTCTTGTTCCTCACAGTCTGAAAAGTACAAAAACACATTCAATTTTCAAGTACGAACTTTCCCTGAGGAGATAAACCAATCGGTATCTCACAATTGGCAATAGGACTCAATTCAGACAGAAAATGTAACTTTTCACACACTGCTCAGATTTGCAAAAGAAACACATATTCTTGTTCCTCACAGTCTGAAAAGCACAAAAACACATTCAATTTTCAAACACAAACTTTCCCTAAAAAGTTAGACCAATGCTGTTTTTTATAACTGGACTCAATTCAGGTAGAAAATATAACTTTTGAAACACTGCTCAGATTTGGAAAAGAAACACATATTCTTGTTCCTCACCGTCTGAAAAGTACAAAAACACATTCAATTTTAAAGTACGAACTTTCCCTGAGGAGATAAACCAATCGGTATCTCACAATTGGCAATAGGACTCAATCAGACAGAAAATGTAACTTTTCACACACTGCTCAGATTTGCAAAAGAAACACATATTCTTGTTCCTCACAGTCAGAAAAGCACAAAAACACATTCAATTTTCAAGTACAAACTTTCCCTCAGGAGATAAACCAATCTGTATCTTACAATTGGCAATAGGTCTCAATTAAGCTAGAAAACGTAACTTTAAACCCAGTGATCCTACTTTCAAAAGAAACATATATTCATGTTTCCCACCGTCTGAAAAGACCAAAAGTCATTCAATTTTCAAACACGAACTTTCCCTAGAAAGTTAGACAAAAGCTCTTTTTTATAACTGGACTCAATTCAGGCAGAAAATGTAACTTTTGAAACACTGCTCAGATTTGGAAAAGAAACACATATTCTTGTTCCTCACAGTCTGAAAAGTCCAAAAACACATTCAATTTTCAAGTACGAACTTTCCCTGAGGAGATAAACCAATCGGTATCTCACAATTGGCAATAGGACTCAATACAGACAGAAAATGTAACTTTTCACACACTGCTCAGATTTGGAAAAGAAACACATATTCTTGTTCCTCACAGTCTGAAAAGTACAAAAACACATTCAATTTTCAAGTACGAACTTTCCTTGAGGAGATAAACCAATCTGTATCTCACAATTGGCAATAGGACTCAATTCAGAAAGAAAATGTATCTTTAGACACAGTGATCTGATTTACAAAAGAAACACATATTCATGTTTCCCACAGTCTGAGAAAGCCAAAACACATTCAATTTTCAAACACAAACTTTCCCTAGAAAGTTCGACCAGTGCTGTTTTTTATAACTGGACTCAATTCAGACAGGAAATGTAACTTTTTAAACACTGCTCAGATTTGGAAAAGAAACACATATTCTTCTTCCTCACAGTCTGAAAAGTACAAAAACACATTCAATTTTCAAGTACGAACTTTCCCTGAGGAGGTAAACCAAACGGTATCTCACAATTGGCAATAGGACTCAATTCAGACAAAAATGTAACTTTTCACACACTGCTCAGTTTGCAAAAGAAACACATATTCTTGTTCCTCACAGTCTGAAAAGTACAAAAACACATTCAATTTTCAAGTACGAACTTTCCCTGAGGAGATAAACCAATCGGTATCTCACAATTGGCAATAGGACTCAATTCAGACAGAAAATGTAACTTTTCACACACTGCTCAGATTTGCAAAAGAAACACATATTCTTGTTCCTCACAGTCTGAAAAGCACAAAAACACATTCAATTTTCAAACACAAACTTTCCCTAAAAAGTTAGACCAATGCTGTTTTTTATAACTGGACTCAATTCAGGTAGAAAATATAACTTTTGAAACACTGCTCAGATTTGGAAAAGAAACACATATTCTTGTTCCTCACCGTCTGAAAAGTACAAAAACACATTCAATTTTAAAGTACGAACTTTCCCTGAGGAGATAAACCAATCGGTATCTCACAATTGGCAATAGGACTCAATCAGACAGAAAATGTAACTTTTCACACACTGCTCAGATTTGCAAAAGAAACACATATTCTTGTTCCTCACAGTCAGAAAAGCACAAAAACACATTCAATTTTCAAGTACGAACTTTCCTTCAGGAGATAAACCAATCTGTATCTTACAATTGGCAATAGGTCTCAATTAAGCTAGAAAACGTAACTTTAAACCCAGTGATCCTACTTTCAAAAGAAACATATATTCATGTTTCCCACCGTCTGAAAAGACCAAAAGTCATTCAATTTTCAAACACGAACTTTCCCTAGAAAGTTAGACAAAAGCTCTCTTTTATAACTGGACTCAATTCAGGCAGAAAATGTAACTTTTGAAACACTGCTCAGATTTGGAAAAGAAACACATATTCTTGTTCCTCACAGTCTGAAAAGTCCAAAAACACATTCAATTTTCAAGTACGAACTTTCCCTGAGGAGATAAACCAATCGGTATCTCACAATTGGCAATAGGACTCAATACAGACAGAAAATGTAACTTTTCACACACTGCTCAGATTTGGAAAAGAAACACATATTCTTGTTCCTCACAGTCTGAAAAGTCCAAAAACACATTCAATTTTCAAGTACGAACTTTCCCTGTGGAGATAAACCAATCGGTATCTCACAATTGGCAATAGGTCTCAATTAAGCTAGAAAACGTAACTTTAAACCCAGTGATCCGATTTTCAAAAGAAACATATATTCATGTTTCCCACCGTCTGAAAAGACCAAAAGTCATTCAATTTTCAAACACGAACTTTCCCCAGAAAGTTAGACAAAAGCTCTTTTTTATAACTGGACTCAATTCAGGCAGAAAATGTAACTTTTGAAACACTGCTCAGATTTGGAAAAGAAACACATATTCTTGTTCCTCACAGTCTGAAAAGTCCAAAAACACATTCAATTTTCAAGTACGAACTTTCCCTGAGGAGATAAACCAATCGGTATCTCACAATTGGCAATAGGACTCAATCAGACAGAAAATGTAACTTTTCACACACTGCTCAGATTTGCAAAAGAAACACATATTCTTGTTCCTCACAGTCTGAAAAGCAAAAAAACACATTCAATTTTCAAATACGAACTTTCCCTGAGGAGATAAACCAATCGGTATCTCACAATTGGCAATAGGACTCAATTCAGACAGAAAATGTAACTTTTCATACACTGCTCAGATTTGCAAAAGAAACACATATTCTTGTTCCTCACAGTCTGAAAAGCAAAAAAACACATTCAATTTTCAAATACGAACTTTCCCTAGAAAGTTAGACAAAAGCTCTTTTTTATAACTGGACTCAATTCAGGCAGAAAATGTAACTTTTGAAACACTGCTCAGATTTGCAAAAGAAACACATATTCTTGTTCCTCACAGTCTGAAAAGCAAAAAAACACATTCAATTTTCAAGTACGAACGTTCCCTGAGGAGATAAACCAATCGGTATCTCACAATTGGCAATAGGACTCAATTCAGACAGAAAATGTAACTTTTCATACACTGCTCAGATTTGCAAAAGAAACACATATTCTTGTTCCTCACAGTCTGAAAAGCAAAAAAACACATTCAACTTTCAAGTACGAACTTTCCCTGAGGAGATAAACCAATCGGTATCTCACAATTGGCAATAGGACTCAATTCAGAAAGAAAATGTATCTTTAGACACAGTGATCTGATTTACAAAAGAAGCACATATTCTTGTTCCTCATAGTCTGAGAAGCAGAAAAATACATTCAATTTTCAAGTACGAACTTTCCCTGAGGAGATAAACCAATCTGTATCTCACAATTGGCAATAGGACTCAATTCAGAAAGAAAATGTATCTTTAGACACAGTTATCTGATTTACAAAAGAAACACATATTCATGTTTCCCACGGTCTGAGAAAGCCAAAACACATTCAATTTTCAAACACAAAGTTTCCCTAGAAAGTTCGACCAGTGCTGTTTTTTATAACTGGACTCAATTCAGACAGAAAATGTAACTTTTTAAACGCTGCTCAGATTTGGATAAGAAACACATATTCTTGTTCCTCACAGTCTGAAAAGTACAAAAACACATTCAATTTTCAAGTACGAACTTTCCCTGAGGAGATAAACCAAACGGTATCTCACAATTGGCAATAGGACTCAATTCATACAGAAAATGTAACTTTTCACACACTGTTCAGTTTGCAAAGGAACACATATTCTTGTTCCTCACAGTCTGAAAAGCAAAAAAACACATTCAATTTTCAAGTACAAACTTTCCGTGAGGAGATAAACCAATCGGTATCTCACAATTGGCAATAGGACTCAATTCAGAAAGAAAATGTATCTTTAGACACAGTGATCTGATTTACAAAAGAAGCGCATATTCTTGTTCCTCATAGTCTGAAAAGTAGAAAAATACATTCAATTTTCAAGTACGAACTTTCCCTGAGGAGATAAACCAATCTGTATCTCACAATTGGCAATAGGACTCAATTCAGAAAGAAAATGTATCTTTAGACACAGTGATCTGATTTACAAAAGAAACACATATTCACTTTTCCCACGGTCTGAGAAAGCCAAAACACATTCAATTTTCAAACACAAACTTTCCCTAGAACGTTCGACCAGTGCTGTTTTTTATAACTGGACTCAATTCAGACAGAAAATGTAACTTTTTAAACACTGCTCAGATTTGCAAAAGAAACACATATTCTTGTTCCTCACAGTCTGAAAAGTACAAAAAGACATTCAATTTTCAAGTACGAACTTTCCCTGAGGAGATAAACCAATCGGTATCTCACAATTGGCAATAGGACTCAATTCAGACAGAAAATGTAACTTTTCATACACTGCTCAGATTTGCAAAAGAAACACATATTCTTGTTCCTCACAGTCAGAAAAGCACAAAAACACATTCAATTTTCAAGTACGAACTTTCCTTGAGGAGATAAACCAACCTGTATCTTACAATTGGCAATAGGTCTCAATTAAGCTAGAAAACGTAACTTTAAACCCAGTGATCCGATTTTCAAAAGAAACATATATTCATGTTTCCCACCGTCTGAAAAGACCAAAAGTCATTCAATTTTCAAACACGAACTTTCCCTAGAAAGTTAGACAAAAGCTCTTTTTTATAACTGGACTCAATTCAGGCAGAAAATGTAACTTTTGAAACACTGCTCAGATTTGGAAAAGAAACACATATTCTTGTTCCTCACAGTCTGAAAAGTCCAAAAACTCATTCAATTTTCAAGTACGAACTTTCCCTGAGGAGATAAACCAATCGGTATCTCACAATTGGCAATAGGACTCAATCAGACAGAAAATGTAACTTTTCACACACTGCTCAGATTTGCAAAAGAAACACATATTCTTGTTCCTCACAGTCTGAAAAGCAAAAAAACACATTCAATTTTCAAGTACGAACTTTCCCTGAGGAGATAAACCAATCGGTATCTCACAATTGGCAATAGGACTCAATTCAGACAGAAAATGTAACTTTTCATACACTGCTCAGATTTGCAAAAGAAACACATATTCTTGTTCCTCACAGTCTGAAAAGCACAAAAACACATTCAATTTTCAAATACGAACTTTCCCTAGAAAGTTAGACAAAAGCTCTTTTTTATAACTTGACTCAATTCAGAAAGAAAATGTATCTTTAGACACAGTGATCTGATTTACAATTGAAGCACATATTCTTGTTCCTCATAGTCTGAAAAGCAGAAAAATACATTCAATTTTCAAGTACGAACTTTCCCTGAGGAGATAAACCAATCTGTATCTCACAATTGGCAATAGGACTCAATTCAGAAAGAAAATGTATCTTTAGACACAGTGATCTGATTTACAAAAGAAACACATATTCACTTTTCCCACGGTCTGAGAAAGCCAAAACACATTCAATTTTCAAACACAAACTTTCCCTAGAAAGTTCGACCAGTGCTGTTTTTTATAACTGGACTCAATTCAGTCAGAAAATGTAACTTTTTAAACACTGCTCAGATTTGGAAAAGAAACACATATTCTTGTTCCTCACAGTCTGAAAAGTCCAAAAACACATTCAATTTTCAAGTATGAACTTTCCCTGAGGAGATAAACCAATCGGTATCTCACAATTGGCAATAGGACTCAATTCAGACAGAAAATGTAACTTTTCACACACTGCTCAGATTTGCAAAAGAAATACATATTCTTGTTCCTCACAGTCTGAAAAGTACAAAAACACATTCAATTTTCAAGTACGAACTTTCCCTGAGGAGATAAACCAATCGGTATCTCACAATTGGCAATAGGACTCAATTCAGACAGAAAATGTAACTTTTCACACACTGCTCAGATTTGCAAAAGAAACACATATTCTTGTTCCTCACAGTCTGAAAAGCACAAAAACACATTCAATTTTCAAGTACGAACCCTCCCTGAGGAGATAAACCAATCTGTATCTCACAATTGGCAATAGGACTCAATTCAGAAAGAAAACGTATCTTTAGACACAGTGATCTGATTTACAAAAGAAACACATATTCATGTTTCCCACGGTCTGAGAAAGCCAAAACACATTCAATTTTCAAACAGAAACTTTCCCTAAAAAGTTAGACCAATGCTGTTTTTTATAACTGGACTCAATTCAGAAAGAAAATGTATCTTTAGACACAGTGATCTGATTTACAAAAGAAGCACATATTCTTGTTCCTCATAGTCTGAAAAGCAGAAAAATACATTCAATTTTCAAGTACGAACTTTCCCTGAGGAGATAAACCAATCTGTATCTCACAATTGGCAATAGGACTCAATTCAGAAAGAAAATGTATCTTTAGACACAGTGATCTGATTTACAAAAGAAACACATATTCACTTTTCCCACGGTCTGAGAAAGCCAAAACACATTCAATTTTCAAACACAAACTTTCCCTAAAAAGTTAGACCAATGCTGTTTTTTATAACTGGACTCAATTCAGGTAGAAAATATAACTTTTGAAACACTGCTCAGATTTGGAAAAGAAACACATATTCTTGTTCCTCACCGTCTGAAAAGTACAAAAAGACATTCAATTTTCAAGTACGAACTTTCCCTGAGGAGATAAACCAATCGGTATCTCACAATTGGCAATAGGACTCAATTCAGACAGAAAATGTAACTTTTCATACACTGCTCAGATTTGCAAAAGAAACACATATTCTTGTTCCTCACAGTCAGAAAAGCACAAAAACACATTCAATTTTCAAGTACGAACTTTCCTTGAGGAGATAAACCAATCTGTATCTTACAATTGGCAATAGGTCTCAATTAAGCTAGAAAACGTAACTTTAAACCCAGTGATCCGATTTTCAAAAGAAACATATATTCATGTTTTCCACCGTCTGAAAAGACCAAAAGTCATTCAATTTTCAAACACGAACTTTCCCTAGAAAGTTAGACAAAAGCTCTTTTTTATAACTGGACTCAATTCAGGCAGAAAACGTAACTTTTGAAACACTGCTCAGATTTGGAAAAGAAACACATATTCTTGTTCCTCACAGTCTGAAAAGCAAAAAAACACATTCAATTTTCAAGTACGAACTTTCCCTGAGGAGATAAACCAATCGGTATCTCACAATTGGCAATAGGATTCAATTCAGACAGAAAATGTAACTTTTCATACACTGCTCAGATTTGCAAAAGAAACACATATTCTTGTTCCTCACAGTCTGAAAAGCACAAAAACACATTCAATTTTCAAATACGAACTTTCCCTAGAAAGTTAGACAAAAGCTCTTTTTTATAACTTGACTCAATTCAGAAAGAAAATGTATCTTTAGACACAGTGATCTGATTTACAAAAGAAGCACATATTCTTGTTCCTCATAGTCTGAAAAGCAGAAAAATACATTCAATTTTCAAGTACGAACTTTCCCTGAGGAGATAAACCAATCTGTATCTCACAATTGGCAATAGGACTCAATTCAGAAAGAAAATGTATCTTTAGACACAGTGATCTGATTTACAAAAGAAACACATATTCACTTTTCCCACGGTCTGAGAAAGCCAAAACACATTCAATTTTCAAACACAAACTTTCCCTAGAAAGTTCGACCAGTGCTGTTTTTTATAACTGGACTCAATTAAGACAGAAAATGTAACTTTTTAAACACTGCTCAGATTTGGAAAAGAAACACATATTCTTGTTCCTCACAGTCTGAAAAGTCCAAAAACACATTCAATTTTCAAGTATGAACTTTCCCTGAGGAGATAAACCAATCGGTATCTCACAATTGGCAATAGGACTCAATTCAGACAGAAAATGTAACTTTTCACACACTGCTCAGATTTGCAAAAGAAACACATATTCTTGTTCCTCACAGTCTGAAAAGCACAAAAACACATTCAATTTTCAAGTACGAACCCTCCCTGAGGAGATAAACCAATCGGAATCTCACAATTGGCAATAGGACTCAATTCAGAAAGAAAATGTATCTTTAGACACAGTGATCTGATTTACAAAAGAAACACATATTCATGTTTCCCACGGTCTGAGAAAGCCAAAACACATTCAATTTTCAAATACAAACTTTCCCTAGAAAGTTCGACCAGTGCTGTTTTTTATAACTGGACTCAATTCAGGCAGAAAATGTAACTTTTGAAACACTGCTCAGATTTGCAAAAGAAACACATATTCTTGTTCCTCACCGTCTGAAAAGCAAAAAAACACATTCAATTTTCAAACACAAACTTTCCCTAAAAAGTTAGACCAATGCTGTTTTTTATAACTGGACTCAATTCAGGTAGAAAATATAACTTTTGAAACACTGCTCAGATTTGGAAAAGAAACACATATTCTTGTTCCTCACCGTCTGAAAATTACAAAAAGACATTCAATTTTCAAGTACGAACTTTCCCTGAGGAGATAAACCAATCGGTATCTCACAATTGGCAATAGGACTCAATCAGACAGAAAATGTAACTTTTCACACACTGCTCAGATTTGCAAAAGAAACACATATTCATGTTTCCCACGGTCTGAGAAAGCCAAAACACATTCAATTTTCAAATACGAACTTTCCCTAGAAAGTTCGACCAGTGCTGTTTTTTATAACTGGACTCAATTCAGTCAGAAAATGTAACTTTTTAAACACTGCTCAGATTTGGAAAAGAAACACATATTCTTGTTCCTCACAGTCTGAAAAGTCCAAAAACACATTCAATTTTCAAGTATGAACTTTCCTTGAGGAGATAAACCAATCTGTATCTTACAATTGGCAATAGGTCTCAATTAAGCTAGAAAACGTAACTTTAAACCCAGTGATCCGATTTTCAAAAGAAACATATATTCATGTTTCCCACCGTCTGAAAAGACCAAAAGTCATTCAATTTTCAAACACGAACTTTCCCCAGAAAGTTAGACAAAAGCTCTTTTTTATAACTGGACTCAATTCAGGCAGAAAATGTAACTTTTGAAACACTGCTCAGATTTGGAAAAGAAACACATATTCTTGTTCCTCACAGTCTGAAAAGTCCAAAAACACATTCAATTTTCAAGTACGAACTTTCCCTGAGGAGATAAACCAATCGGTATCTCACAATTGGCAATAGGACTCAATCAGACAGAAAATGTAACTTTTCACACACTGCTCAGATTTGCAAAAGAAACACATATTCTTGTTCCTCACAGTCTGAAAAGCAAAAAAACACATTCAATTTTCAAGTACGAACTTTCCCTGAGGAGATAAACCAATCGGTATCTCACAATTGGCAATAGGACTCAATTCAGACAGAAAATGTAACTTTTCATACACTGCTCAGATTTGCAAAAGAAACACATATTCTTGTTCCTCACAGTCTGAAAAGCAAAAAAACACATTCAATTTTCAAATACGAACTTTCCCTAGAAAGTGAGACAAAAGCTCTTTTTTATAACTGGACTCAATTCAGAAAGAAAATGTATCTTTAGACACAGTGATCTGATTTACAAAAGAAGCACATATTCTTGTTCCTCATAGTCTGAAAAGCAGAAAAATACATTCAATTTTCAAGTACGAACTTTCCCTGAGGAGATAAACCAATCGGTATCTCACAATTGGCAATAGGACTCAATTCAGACAGAAAATGTAACTTTTCATACACTGCTCAGATTTGCAAAAGAAACACATATTCTTGTTCCTCACAGTCTGAAAAGCACAAAAACACATTCAATTTTCAAATACGAACTTTCCCTAGAAAGTTAGACAAAAGCTCTTTTTTATAACTGGACTAAATTCAGGCAGAAAATGTAACTTTTCACACACTGCTCAGTTTTGGAAAAGAAACACATATTCTTGTTCCTCACAGTCTGAAAAGTCAGAAAACACATTCAATTTTCAAGTATGAACTTTCCCTGAGGAGATAAACCAATCGGTATCTCACAATTGGCAATAGGACTCAATTCAGACAGAAAATGCAACTTTTCACACACTGCTCAGATTTGCAAAAGAAATACATATTCTTGTTCCTCACAGTCTGAAAAGTACAAAAACACATTCAATTTTCAAGTACGAACTTTCCCTGAGGAGGTAAACCAATCGGAATCTCACAATTGGCAATAGGACTCAATTCAGACAGAAAATGTAACTTTTCACACACTGCTCAGATTTGCAAAAGAAACACATATTCTTGTTCCTCAAAGTCTGAAAAGCACAAAAACACATTCAATTTTCAAGTACGAACCCTCCCTGAGGAGATAAACCAATCTGTATCTCACAATTGGCAATAGGACTCAATTCAGAAAGAAAATGTATCTTTAGACACAGTGATCTGATTTACAAAAGAAACACATATTCATGTTTCCCACGGTCTGAGAAAGCCAAAACACATTCAATTTTCAAACACAAACTTTCCCTAAAAAGTTAGACCAATGCTGTTTTTTATAACTGGACTCAATTCAGGTAGAAAATATAACTTTTGAAACACTGCTCAGATTTGGAAAAGAAACACATATTCTTGTTCCTCACCGTCTGAAAAGTACAAAAAGACATTCAATTTTCAAGTACGAACTTTCCCTGTGGAGATAAACCAATCGGTATCTCACAATTGGCAATAGGTCTCAATTAAGCTAGAAAACGTAACTTTAAACCCAGTGATCCGATTTTCAAAAGAAACATATATTCATGTTTCCCACCGTCTGAAAAGACCAAAAGTCATTCAATTTTCAAACACGAACTTTCCCCAGAAAGTTAGACAAAAGCTCTTTTTTATAACTGGACTAAATTCAGGCAGAAAATGTAACTTTTGAAACACTGCTCAGATTTGGAAAAGAAACACATATTCTTGTTCCTCACAGTCTGAAAAGTCCAAAAACACATTCAATTTTCAAGTACGAACTTTCCCTGAGGAGATAAACCAATCGGTATCTCACAATTGGCAATAGGACTCAATCAGACAGAAAATGTAACTTTTCACACACTGCTCAGATTTGCAAAAGAAACACATATTCTTGTTCCTCACAGTCTGAAAAGCAAAAAAACACATTCAATTTTCAAGTACGAACTTTCCCTGAGGAGATAAACCAATCGGTATCTCACAATTGGCAATAGGACTCAATTCAGACAGAAAATGTAACTTTTCATACACTGCTCAGATTTGCAAAAGAAACACATATTCTTGTTCCTCACAGTCTGAAAAGCAAAAAAACACATTCAATTTTCAAATACGAACTTTCCCTAGAAAGTTAGACAAAAGCTCTTTTTTATAACTGGACTCAATTCAGGCAGAAAATGTAACTTTTGAAACACTGCTCAGATTTGCAAAAGAAACACATATTCTTGTTCCTCACAGTCTGAAAAGCAAAAAAACACATTCAATTTTCAAGTACGAACGTTCCCTGAGGAGATAAACCAATCGGTATCTCACAATTGGCAATAGGACTCAATTCAGACAGAAAATGTATCTTTAGACACAGTGATCTGATTTACAAAAGAAGCACATATTCTTGTTCCTCATAGTCTGAGAAGCAGAAAAATACATTCAATTTTCAAGTACGAACTTTCCCTGAGGAGATAAACCAATCTGTATCTCACAATTGGCAATAGGACTCAATTCAGAATGAAAATGTATCTTTAGACACAGTGATCTGATTTACAAAAGAAACACATATTCATGTTTCCCACGGTCTGAGAAAGCCAAAACACATTCAATTTTCAAACACAAAGTTTCCCTAGAAAGTTCGACCAGTGCTGTTTTTTATAACTGGACTCAATTCAGACAGAAAATGTAACTTTTTAAACGCTGCTCAGATTTGGATAAGAAACACATATTCTTGTTCCTCACAGTCTGAAAAGTACAAAAACACATTCAATTTTCAAGTACGAACTTTCCCTGAGGAGATAAACCAAACGGTATCTCACAATTGGCAATAGGACTCAATTCATACAGAAAATGTAACTTTTCACACACTGTTCAGTTTGCAAAGGAACACATATTCTTGTTCCTCACAGTCTGAAAAGCAAAAAAACACATTCAATTTTCAAGTACAAACTTTCCGTGAGGAGATAAACCAATCGGTATCTCACAATTGGCAATAGGACTCAATTCAGAAAGAAAATGTATCTTTAGACACAGTGATCTGATTTACAAAAGAAGCGCATATTCTTGTTCCTCATAGTCTGAAAAGTAGAAAAATACATTCAATTTTCAAGTACGAACTTTCCCTGAGGAGATAAACCAATCTGTATCTCACAATTGGCAATAGGACTCAATTCAGAAAGAAAATGTATCTTTAGACACAGTGATCTGATTTACAAAAGAAACACATATTCACTTTTCCCACGGTCTGAGAAAGCCAAAACACATTCAATTTTCAAACACAAACTTTCCCTAGAAAGTTCGACCAGTGCTGTTTTTTATAACTGGACTCAATTCAGACAGAAAATGTAACTTTTTAAACACTGCTCAGATTTGCAAAAGAAACACATATTCTTGTTCCTCACAGTCTGAAAAGTACAAAAAGACATTCAATTTTCAAGTACGAACTTTCCCTGAGGAGATAAACCAATCGGTATCTCACAATTGGCAATAGGACTCAATTCAGACAGAAAATGTAACTTTTCATACACTGCTCAGATTTGCAAAAGAAACACATATTCTTGTTCCTCACAGTCAGAAAAGCACAAAAACACATTCAATTTTCAAGTACGAACTTTCCTTGAGGAGATAAACCAACCTGTATCTTACAATTGGCAATAGGTCTCAATTAAGCTAGAAAACGTAACTTTAAACCCAGTGATCCGATTTTCAAAAGAAACATATATTCATGTTTCCCACCGTCTGAAAAGACCAAAAGTCATTCAATTTTCAAACACGAACTTTCCCTAGAAAGTTAGACAAAAGCTCTTTTTTATAACTGGACTCAATTCAGGCAGAAAATGTAACTTTTGAAACACTGCTCAGATTTGGAAAAGAAACACATATTCTTGTTCCTCACAGTCTGAAAAGTCCAAAAACTCATTCAATTTTCAAGTACGAACTTTCCCTGAGGAGATAAACCAATCGGTATCTCACAATTGGCAATAGGACTCAATCAGACAGAAAATGTAACTTTTCACACACTGCTCAGATTTGCAAAAGAAACACATATTCTTGTTCCTCACAGTCTGAAAAGCAAAAAAACACATTCAATTTTCAAGTACGAACTTTCCCTGAGGAGATAAACAAATCGGTATCTCACAATTGGCAATAGGACTCAATTCAGACAGAAAATGTAACTTTTCATACACTGCTCAGATTTGCAAAAGAAACACATATTCTTGTTCCTCACAGTCTGAAAAGCACAAAAACACATTCAATTTTCAAATACGAACTTTCCCTAGAAAGTTAGACAAAAGCTCTTTTTTATAACTTGACTCAATTCAGAAAGAAAATGTATCTTTAGACACAGTGATCTGATTTACAATTGAAGCACATATTCTTGTTCCTCATAGTCTGAAAAGCAGAAAAATACATTCAATTTTCAAGTACGAACTTTCCCTGAGGAGATAAACCAATCTGTATCTCACAATTGGCAATAGGACTCAATTCAGAAAGAAAATGTATCTTTAGACACAGTGATCTGATTTACAAAAGAAACACATATTCACTTTTCCCACGGTCTGAGAAAGCCAAAACACATTCAATTTTCAAACACAAACTTTCCCTAGAAAGTTCGACCAGTGCTGTTTTTTATAACTGGACTCAATTCAGTCAGAAAATGTAACTTTTTAAACACTGCTCAGATTTGGAAAAGAAACACATATTCTTGTTCCTCACAGTCTGAAAAGTACAAAAACACATTCAATTTTCAAGTATGAACTTTCCCTGAGGAGATAAACCAATCGGTATCTCACAATTGGCAATAGGACTCAATTCAGACAGAAAATGTAACTTTTCACACACTGCTCAGATTTGCAAAAGAAATACATATTCTTGTTCCTCACAGTCTGAAAAGTACAAAAACACATTCAATTTTCAAGTACGAACTTTCCCTGAGGAGATAAACCAATCGGTATCTCACAATTGGCAATAGGACTCAATTCAGACAGAAAATGTAACTTTTCACACACTGCTCAGATTTGCAAAAGAAACACATATTCTTGTTCCTCACAGTCTGAAAAGCACAAAAACACATTCAATTTTCAAGTACGAACCCTCCCTGAGGAGATAAACCAATCTGTATCTCACAATTGGCAATAGGACTCAATTCAGAAAGAAAACGTATCTTTAGACACAGTGATCTGATTTACAAAAGAAACACATATTCATGTTTCCCACGGTCTGAGAAAGCCAAAACACATTCAATTTTCAAACAGAAACTTTCCCTAAAAAGTTAGACCAATGCTGTTTTTTATAACTGGACTCAATTCAGAAAGAAAATGTATCTTTAGACACAGTGATCTGATTTACAAAAGAAGCACATATTCTTGTTCCTCATAGTCTGAAAAGCAGAAAAATACATTCAATTTTCAAGTACGAACTTTCCCTGAGGAGATAAACCAATCTGTATCTCACAATTGGCAATAGGACTCAATTCAGAAAGAAAATGTATCTTTAGACACAGTGATCTGATTTACAAAAGAAACACATATTCACTTTTCCCACGGTCTGAGAAAGCCAAAACACATTCAATTTTCAAACACAAACTTTCCCTAGAAAGTTAGACCAGTGCTGTTTTTTATAACTGGACTCAATTCAGTCAGAAAATGTAACTTTTTAAACACTGCTCAGATTTGGAAAAGAAACACATATTCTTGTTCCTCACAGTCTGAAAAGTCCAAAAACACATTCAATTTTCAAGTATGAACTTTCCCTGAGGAGATAAACCAATCGGTATCTCACAATTGGCAATAGGACTCAATTCAGACAGAAAATGTAACTTTTCACACACTGCTCAGATTTGCAAAAGAAACACATATTCTTGTTCCTCACCGTCTGAAAAGTACAAAAACACATTCAATTTTCAAGTACGAACTTTCTTTGAGGAGATAAACCAATCGGTATCTCACAATTGGCAATAGGTCTCAATTAAGCTAGAAAACGTAACTTTAAACCCAGTGATCCGATTTTCAAAAGAAACATATATTCATGTTTCCCACCGTCTGAAAAGACCAAAAGTCATTCAATTTTCAAACACGAACTTTCCCCAGAAAGTTAGACAAAAGCTCTTTTTTATAACTGGACTCAATTCAGGCAGAAAATGTAAATTTTGAAACACTGCTCAGATTTGGAAAAGAAACACATATTCTTGTTCCTCACAGTCTGAAAAGTACAAAAACACATTCAATTTTCAAGTACGAACTTTCCCTGAGGAGATAAACCAATCGGTATCTCACAATTGGCAATAGGACTCAATCAGACAGAAAATGTAACTTTTCACACACTGCTCAGATTTGCAAAAGAAACACATATTCTTGTTCCTCACAGTCTGAAAAGCAAAAAAACACATTCAATTTTCAAGTACGAACTTTCCCTGAGGAGATAAACCAATCGGTATCTCACAATTGGCAATAGGACTCAATTCAGACAGAAAATGTAACTTTTCATACACTGCTCACATTTGCAAAAGAAACACATATTCTTTTTTTTTTTTTTTTAATCATTTTTTATTGAAAGACGTACATAACACAAAAGAAAAACACAATAACGCTGAACAAACAAACAAACAACAAACTACCTTCACCTAGGTAGCTAAATTCCTAATTTTAGACATCCTTAGTCGTATTTCTGTAGTTGTCTTTCTATATACATAATAGGTTAAATCCATCTTTAATTTACTGTTAGTACCTTTGATTTTACATTCACCATGTTACTTCTTGTATGATATCTTCCTAATATGTTCCTAACTATATGTGTATCTGTATGTATATTGTATAAATTCATTTTACTATATGCAGGGTCAATTATTCACTTTAGATAGCCATTGGTACCATTTTTGCCACACCTGGTAGTACATCGAATCTTCTTTATCTTGTATTTTTTTTGTCAATCTGTCCATTTCTGCGCATTCCATGATTTTAGTTATTATTTGACTGTCGGTTGGGATTGTATCTGATTTCCAATGTTGTGCATACGAAATCCTTGCGGCTGTCAAGATGTGTGTGATTAAATATCTTATGTCCTTATCATAATGTTCTGTAAATATTCCTAATAAAAAAGTCTGTGGTTTCAACGATATATGCTGGGATGTTATTTGTTCTAACTTTATCCTAATATTGTTCCAGAATTGTTTGGCCTTGGGACAGAGCCACCACATATGATAATAAGTTCCCTTTTTTTCCCTACATTTCCAACAGCCCGGTGATACATTAGGGTACATCTTGGCGATTCTCGCCGGCGGGAAATGCCATCTGTAAAACATTTTTAATGCATTTTCTTTATATGCTGTTGATAGGGTTACCTTCTTGTTATGTTTCCAAATTTTCTCCCATTCATCTAACTGTAACGAGTAACCAAAATTTTTCGCCCACGCAATCATATTTTCTTTAACAATTTCTTCTTGTAATACCTGTGCTAGTAAATAGTTATAAAATTTGGTTATCGATTTTTCAATGGGGCCTAAAAATATTTTATCTAATTGACTTGGTTCTCGTTGTATTCCATATCTCTCCTTATCTGAGTTGTATTTGGTTTTTAATTGAAAGTAGGTTAGCCAATCCAATTCTATTTCTTGTTCTTTTAATTGTTCTCTTGTTCTTAGATTTCCTTCTTCTGTCAGGAGCTCATGGTATGTTTTCATCTTACTTGGGTCTAGAGTGTTAGGGTAAATCTGAGCCTCCATCGTGGAGACCCATCTTGGCATTTCCATGTATTGCGACTTTTTAATCTCGTGCCAAATTTTAATCAGAGGTGCTCTAACCATATGTCTGCAGAATTGTCCCTGTTTTATGTATTTTTCATCCCATAAATATGCGTGCCATCCTTTGGTTAAGTCTGGCCCTTCTATTATTAATATTCTTCTATTTCGTAAATCAATCCATTCCCGTATCCAAGTTAATACTGTCGCTTTGTAGTAAAGTTGCCAATTAGGTAAGCCCATCCCTCCTCTTTCTTGGGCATCCTGTAAATATTTTAATTTTATTCTGGCCTTTCTTCCTTGCCATATAAATTTAGCAGTCATCTTATCCAAATCTTTAAAGAATGCTTTGCCGGGATTAATTGGTATTACTCTAAACAGGTATAAAATTCGTGGAAGTACATTCATTTTTATTGTCGATATACGCCCAATCATTGATAACTGTAATTTATTCCATTTCTGCAAGTCTTTATCAATTTGTTTTTTAAGTTCTGAATAATTATCTTCCTTCAAAGATGATACTTTATTAGTCATTTGTATCCCTAAATATTTAATTTTCTTCGTTATTTGTATCCCCATTAACTCTTCCAATTTTCCTTGTTGGGCCTTTGTAATGTTTTTTGTTATAATTTTAGTTTTTTGCATATTTATTTTCAGTCCTGCTACTTTCCCAAATTGTCGTATTTTATTCAACACCTTAGTGCCGGCCTCTAGGGGGTTGTCTACTATCAGTACCACATCGTCTGCAAAGGCCATCAACTTGTATTGTTGGTTTTTTATCTTAAGTCCGGACAGCTCCTTGTCCCTCCTAATCTCTTCCAATAGTATTTCTAAGGTTAATATAAACAATAAGGGGGACAGTGGGCATCCCTGTCTTACTCCTCTCTTAATTTCGAAGCAATCCGATGTCTGGCCGTTGATCAATACTCTTGCTTTTTGGTTTTTATATATATTCTGTATCATCGGGATGAATTTGTTTCCTGCTTCCATTTGTTGTAATTGTGTTATTAGAAATGTCCAATTCAGGTTATCAAATGCTTTCTGTGCGTCCAAGAATATTAGTGCCAATTGTTTGTCCGGGTGATATTCATAAAATTCTAATGTGTCCATTATTATTCTAGTATTTGTTTGGATTTGTCTACCGGGTATGAATCCATTCTGGTCTTCGTGTATGTATTCTGCTATGAATGTTTTTAATCTGTGTGCCATGATTGATGTAAAGAGTTTATAATCTGCGTTCAACAACGAAATTGGCCTATAATTTTTAATATTTTCTCTGTCTGCATCTTGTTTTGGTATCAGGGTGATTAATGTGTCATTCCATGATTGGGGAGTGTTAGCTTTCAATAATGCCGCATTGAAAAGTTGAGTTAGTACTTCATCCAGGGTCTGGTTCAGAGCTTTGTATAATTCTATCGGTAAGCCATCTGTTCCTGGTGTCTTATTGTTTTTTTGTTTCTTCCTTATTTCCTCTACTTCTATGAGCGTTATTGGTCTGTTCAAACACTCTACATGCTGGTCCTTTAACTTTTTCAAGTTAATTTTGGCTATGTACTCCCTCACATCCTCCTCATCTATTGCTTCTTCTGCATACAATTCTCGGTAGAATTCAGTCGCTATTCGTTTTTTGTCTTCTTGGTTGTAGTACATAATTCCATCTTTATCCTTTAATTGTATTATCGTCCTTTTTTCCTTCTCTGATTTTAATTTATGTGCTAACCATCTTCCCGTCTTATTAGCAAATTCAAAATATCTTTGTTTTGCAAATTTCATTTTCTTTGTAATTTCGGAAGTTGTCATCAGGTTGATTTGATGCTTGGTAAGTTTTAGTTCTTCTTTTATCTTCTGTCTATCTGGATTCTGTTGTAATTCCTTTTCTAGTTGCTGAATTTTGGTTATTAGTGTTTCTTTTAATCGCTGTTCTTCCCTTTTCTTTTTTGCATTAAATGCTATTGTTAAGCCTCTAATATAGGCCTTAGTCGTGTCCCAAAGATTTTGTATACTAGTATGCTCTATGAAGTTGATTTGTAAGAAAATCTTCAATTCCTTCTGCATCCATTCTATATATTGCTTATCCTTCAACAATTCTGTATCTAACATCCATCTTTTACGTTCAGAAACACATATTCTTGTTCCTCACAGTCTGAAAAGCAAAAAACCACATTCTATTTTCAAGTACGAACTTTCCCTGAGGAGATAAACCAATCTGTATCTCACAATTGGCAATAGGACTCAATTCAGAAAGAAAATGTATCTTTAGACACAGTGATCTGATTTACAAAAGAAAAACATATTCATGTTTCCCACGGTCTGAGAAAGCCAAAACACATTCAATTTTCAAACACAAACTTTCCCTAGAAAGTTCGACCAGTGCTGTTTTTTATAACTGGACTCAATTCAGACAGAAAATGTAACTTTTTAAACACTGCTCAGATTTGCAAAAGAAACACATATTCTTGTTCCTCACAGTCTGAAAAGTACAAAAAGACATTCAATTTTCAAGTACGAACTTTCCCTGAGGAGATAAACCAATCGGTATCTCACAATTGGCAATAGGACTCAATTCAGACAGAAAATGTAACTTTTCATACACTGCTCAGATTTGCAAAAGAAACACATATTCTTGTTCCTCACAGTCAGAAAAGCACAAAAACACATTCAATTTTCAAGTACGAACTTTCCTTGAGGAGATAAACCAACCTGTATCTTACAATTGGCAATAGGTCTCAATTAAGCTAGAAAGCGTAACTTTAAACCCAGTGATCCGATTTTCAAAAGAAACATATATTCATGTTTCCCACCGTCTGAAAAGACCAAAAGTCATTCAATTTTCAAACACGAACTTTCCCTAGAAAGTTAGACAAAAGCTCTTTTTTATAACTGGACTCAATTCAGGCAGAAAATGTAACTTTTGAAACACTGCTCAGATTTGGAAAAGAAACACATATTCTTGTTCCTCACAGTCTGAAAAGTCCAAAAACTCATTCAATTTTCAAGTACGAACTTTCCCTGAGGAGATAAACCAATCGGTATCTCACAATTGGCAATAGGACTCAATCAGACAGAAAATGTAACTTTTCACACACTGCTCAGATTTGCAAAAGAAACACATATTCTTGTTCCTCACAGTCTGAAAAGCAAAAAAACACATTCAATTTTCAAGTACGAACTTTCCCTGAGGAGATAAACCAATCGGTATCTCACAATTGGCAATAGGACTCAATTCAGACAGAAAATGTAACTTTTCATACACTGCTCAGATTTGCAAAAGAAACACATATTCTTGTTCCTCACAGTCTGAAAAGCAAAAAAACACATTCAATTTTCAAATACGAACTTTCCCTAGAAAGTTAGACAAAAGCTCTTTTTTATAACTGGACTCAATTCAGGCAGAAAATGTAACTTTTGAAACACTGCTCAGATTTGCAAAAGAAACACATATTCTTGTTCCTCACAGTCTGAAAAGCAAAAAACCACATTCAATTTTCAAGTACGAACTTTCCCTGAGGAGATAAACCAATCTGTATCTCACAATTGGCAATAGGACTCAATTCAGAAAGAAAATGTATCTTTAGACACAGTGATCTGATTTACAAAAGAAAAACATATTCATGTTTCCCACGGTCTGAGAAAGCCAAAACACATTCAATTTTCAAACACAAACTTTCCCTAGAAAGTTCGACCAGTGCTGTTTTTTATAACTGGACTCAATTCAGACAGAAAATGTAACTTTTTAAACACTGCTCAGATTTGCAAAAGAAACACATATTCTTGTTCCTCACAGTCTGAAAAGTACAAAAAGACATTCAATTTTCAAGTACGAACTTTCCCTGAGGAGATAAACCAATCGGTATCTCACAATTGGCAATAGGACTCAATTCAGACAGAAAATGTAACTTTTCATACACTGCTCAGATTTGCAAAAGAAACACATATTCTTGTTCCTCACAGTCAGAAAAGCACAAAAACACATTCAATTTTCAAGTACGAACTTTCCCTGAGGAGATAAACCAATCGGTATCTCACAATTGGCAATAGGACTCAATTCAGACAGAAAATGTAACTTTTCATACACTGCTCAGTTTTGCAAAAGAAACACATATTCTTGTTCCTCACAGTCAGAAAAGCACAAAAACAAATTCAATCTTCAAGTACGAACTTTCCTTCAGGATATAAACCAATCTGTATCTTACAATTGGCAATAGGTCTCAATTAAGCTAGAAAACGTAACTTTAAACCCAGTGATCCTACTTTCAAAAGAAACATATATTCATGTTTCCCACCGTCTGAAAAGACCAAAAGTCATTCAATTTTCAAACACGAACTTTCCCTAGAAAGTTAGACAAAAGCTCTTTTTTATAACTGGACTCAATTCAGGCAGAAAATGTAACTTTTGAAACACTGCTCAGATTTGGAAAAGAAACACATATTCTTGTTCCTCACAGTCTGAAAAGTCCAAAAACACATTCAATTTTCAAGTACGAACTTTCCCTGAGGAGATAAACCAATCGGTATCTCACAATTGGCAATAGGACTCAATACAGACAGAAAATGTAACTTTTCACACACTGCTCAGATTTGGAAAAGAAACTAATTCTTGTTCCTCACAGTCTGAAAAGTACAAAAACACATTCAATTTTCAAGTACGAACTTTCCTTGAGGAGATAAACCAATCTGTATCTCACAATTGGCAATAGGACTCAATTCAGAAAGAAAATGTATCTTTAGACACAGTGATCTGATTTACAAAAGAAAAACATATTCATGTTTCCCACGGTCTGAGAAAGCCAAAACACATTCAATTTTCAAACACAAACTTTCCCTAGAAAGTTCGACCAGTGCTGTTTTTTATAACTGGACTCAATTCAGACAGAAAATGTAACTTTTTAAACACTGCTCAGATTTGGAAAAGAAACACATATTCTTGTTCCTCACAGTCTGAAAACTACAAAAACACATTCAATTTTCAAGTACGAACTTTCCCTGAGGAGATAAACCAAACGGTATCTCACAATTGGCAATAGGACTCAATTCAGACAAAAATGTAACTTTTCACACACTGCTCAGTTTGCAAAAGAAACACATATTCTTGTTCCTCACAGTCTGAAAAGCAAAAAAACACATTCAATTTTCAAGTACGAACTTTCCGTGAGGAGAATAACCAATCGGTATCTCACAATTGGCAATAGGACTCAATTCAGAAAGAAAATGTATCTTTAGACACAGTGATCTGATTTACAAAAGAAGCACATATTCTCGTTCCTCATAGTCTGAAAAGCAGAAAAATACATTCAATTTTCAAGTACGAACTTTCCCTAGAAAGTTCGACCAGTGCTGTTTTTTATAACTGGACTCAATTCAGACAGAAAATGTAACTTTTTAAACACTGCTCAGATTTGCAAAAGAAACACATATTCTTGTTCCTCACAGTCAGAAAAGCACAAAAACACATTCAATTTTCAAGTGCGAACTTTCCTTGAGGAGATAAACCAATCTGTATCTTACAATTGGCAATAGGTCTCAATTAAGCTAGAAAACGTAACTTTAAACCCAGTGATCCGATTTTCAAAAGAAACATATATTCATGTTTCCCACCGTCTGAAAAGACCAAAAGTCATTCAATTTTCAAACACGAACTTTCCCTAGAAAGTTAGACAAAAGCTCTTTTTTATAACTGGACTCAATTCAGGCAGAAAATGTAACTTTTGAAACACTGCTCAGATTTGGAAAAGAAACACATATTCTTGTTCCTCACAGTCTGAAAAGTCCAAAAACACATTCAATTTTCAAGTATGAACTTACCCTGAGGAGATAAACCAATCGGAATCTCACAATTGGCAATAGGACTCAATTCAGACAGAAAATGTAACTTTTCACACACTGCTCAGATTTGCAAAAGAAATACATATTCTTGTTCCTCACAGTCTGAAAAGTACAAAAACACATTCAATTTTCAAGTACGAACTTTCCCTGAGGAGATAAACCAATCGGTATCTCACAATTGGCAATAGGACTCAATTCAGACAGAAAATGTAACTTTTCACACACTGCTCAGATTTGCAAAAGAAACACATATTCTTGTTCCTCACAGTCTGAAAAGCACAAAAACACATTCAATTTTCAAACACAAACTTTCCCTAAAAAGTTAGACCAATGCTGTTTTTTATAACTGGACTCAATTCAGGTAGAAAATATAACTTTTGAAACACTGCTCAGATTTGGAAAAGAAACACATATTCTTGTTCCTCACCGTCTGAAAAGTACAAAAACACATTCAATTTTAAAGTACGAACTTTCCCTGAGGAGATAACCCAATCGGTATCTCACAATTGGCAATAGGTCTCAATCAGACAGAAAATGTAACTTTTCACACACTGCTCAGATTTGCAAAAGAAACACATATTCTTGTTCCTCACAGTCTGAAAAGCAAAAAAACACATTCAATTTTCAAATACGAACTTTCCCTAGAAAGTTAGACAAAAGCTCTTTTTTATAACTGGACTCAATTCAGGCAGAAAATGTAACTTTTGAAACACTGCTCAGATTTGCAAAAGAAACCCATATTCTTGTTCCTCACAGTCAGAAAAGCACAAAAACACATTCAATTTTCAAGTACGAACTTTCCTTGAGGAGATAAACCAACCTGTATCTTACAATTGGCAATAGGTCTCAATTAAGCTAGAAAACGTAACTTTAAACCCAGTGATCCGATTTTCAAAAGAAACATATATTCATGTTTCCCACCGTCTGAAAAGACCAAAAGTCATTCAATTTTCAAACACGAACTTTCCCTAGAAAGTTAGACAAAAGCTCTTTTTTATAACTGGACTCAATTCAGGCAGAAAATGTAACTTTTGAAACACTGCTCAGATTTGCAAAAGAAACACATATTCTTGTTCCTCACAGTCTGAAAAGCAAAAAAACACATTCAATTTTCAAGTACGAACTTACCCTGAGGAGATAAACCAATCGGAATCTCACAATTGGCAATAGGACTCAATTCAGACAGAAAATGTAACTTTTCACACACTGCTCAGATTTGCAAAAGAAATACATATTCTTGTTCCTCACAGTCTGAAAAGTACAAAAACACATTCAATTTTCAAGTACGAACTTTCCCTGAGGAGATAAACCAATCGGTATCTCACAATTGGCAATAGGACTCAATTCAGACAGAAAATGTAACTTTTCACACACTGCTCAGATTTGCAAAAGAAACACATATTCTTGTTCCTCACAGTCTGAAAAGCACAAAAACACATTCAATTTTCAAACACAAACTTTCCCTAAAAAGTTAGACCAATGCTGTTTTTTATAACTGGACTCAATTCAGGTAGAAAATATAACTTTTGAAACACTGCTCAGATTTGGAAAAGAAACACATATTCTTGTTCCTCACCGTCTGAAAAGTACAAAAACACATTCAATTTTAAAGTACGAACTTTCCCTGAGGAGATAACCCAATCGGTATCTCACAATTGGCAATAGGTCTCAATCAGACAGAAAATGTAACTTTTCACACACTGCTCAGATTTGCAAAAGAAACACATATTCTTGTTCCTCACAGTCTGAAAAGCAAAAAAACACATTCAATTTTCAAATACGAACTTTCCCTAGAAAGTTAGACAAAAGCTCTTTTTTATAACTGGACTCAATTCAGGCAGAAAATGTAACTTTTGAAACACTGCTCAGATTTGCAAAAGAAACCCATATTCTTGTTCCTCACAGTCAGAAAAGCACAAAAACACATTCAATTTTCAAGTACGAACTTTCCTTGAGGAGATAAACCAACCTGTATCTTACAATTGGCAATAGGTCTCAATTAAGCTAGAAAACGTAACTTTAAACCCAGTGATCCGATTTTCAAAAGAAACATATATTCATGTTTCCCACCGTCTGAAAAGACCAAAAGTCATTCAATTTTCAAACACGAACTTTCCCTAGAAAGTTAGACAAAAGCTCTTTTTTATAACTGGACTCAATTCAGGCAGAAAATGTAACTTTTGAAACACTGCTCAGATTTGCAAAAGAAACACATATTCTTGTTCCTCACAGTCTGAAATGCGAAAAAACACATTCAATTTTCAAGTACGAACTTTCCCTGAGGAGATAAACCAATCGGTATCTCACAATTGGCAATAGGACTCAATTCAGACAGAAAATGTAACTTTTCATACACTGCTCAGATTTGCAAAAGAAACACATATTCTTGTTCCTCACAGTCAGAAAAGCACAAAAACACATTCAATTTTCAAATACGAACTTTCCTTGAGGAGATAAACCAATCTGTATCTTACAATTGGCAATAGGTCTCAATTAAGCTAGAAAACGTAACTTTAAACCCAGTGATCCGATTTTCAAAAGAAACATATATTCATGTTTCCCACCGTCTGAAAAGAGCAAAAGTCATTCAATTTTCAAACACGAACTTTCCCTAGAAAGTTAGACAAAAGCTCTTTTTTATAACTGGACACAACTCAGGCAGAAAATGTAACTTTTGAAACACTGCTCAGATTTGGAAAAGAAACACATATTCTTGTTCCTCACAGTCTGAAAAGTCCAAAAACACATTCAATTTTCAAGTACGAACTTTCCCTGAGCAGATAAACCAATCTGTATCTCACAATTGGCAATAGGACTCAATTCAGAAAGAAAATGTATCTTTAGACACAGTGATCTGATTTACAAAAGAAACACATATTCATGTTTCCCACGGTCTGAGAAAGCCAAAACACATTCAATTTTCAAACACAAACTTTCCCTAGAAAGTACGACCAGTGCTGCTTTTTATAACTGGACTCAATTCAGACAGAAAATGTAACTTTTTAAACACTGCTCAGATTTGCAAAAGAAACACATATTCTTGTTCCTCACCGTCTGAAAAGTACAAAAAGACATTCAATTTTCAAGTACGAACTTTCCCTGAGGAGATAAACCAATCGGTATCTCACAATTGGCAATAGGACTCAATTCAGACAGAAAATGTAACTTTTCATACACTGCTCAGATTTGCAAAAGAAACACATATTCTTGTTCCTCACAGTCAGAAAAGCACAAAAACACATTCAATTTTCAAGTACGAACTTTCCTTGAGGAGATATACCAACCTGTATCTTACAATTGGCAATAGGTCTCAATTAAGCTAGAAAACGTAACTTTAAACCCAGTGATCCGATTTTCAAAAGAAACATATATTCATGTTTCCCACCGTCTGAAAAGACCAAAAGCCATTCAATTTTCAAACACGAACTTTCCCTAGAAAGTTAGACAAAAGCTCTTTTTTATAACTGGACTCAATTCAGGCAGAAAATGTAACTTTTTAAACACTGCTCAGATTTGCAAAAGAAACACATATTCTTGTTCCTCACAGTCAGAAAAGCACAAAAACACATTGAATTTTCAAGTGCGAACTTTCCTTGAGGAGATAAACCAATCTGTATCTTACAATTGGCAATAGGTCTCAATTAAGCTAGAAAACGTAACTTTAAACCCAGTGATCCGATTTTCAAAAGAAACATATATTCATGTTTCCCACCGTCTGAAAAGACCAAAAGTCATTCAATTTTCAAACACGAACTTTCCCTAGAAAGTTAGACAAAAGCTCTTTTTTATAACTGGACTCAATTCAGGCAGAAAATGTAACTTTTGAAACACTGCTCAGATTTGCAAAAGAAACACATATTCTTGTTCCTCACAGTCTGAAAAGTCCAAAAACACATTCAATTTTCAAGTATGAACTTACCCTGAGGAGATAAACCAATCGGAATCTCACAATTGGCAATAGGACTCAATTCAGACAGAAAATGTAACTTTTCACACACTGCTCAGATTTGCAAAAGAAATACATATTCTTGTTCCTCACAGTCTGAAAAGTACAAAAACACATTCAATTTTCAAGTACGAACTTTCCCTGAGGAGATAAACCAATCGGTATCTCACAATTGGCAATAGGACTCAATTCAGACAGAAAATGTAACTTTTCACACACTGCTCAGATTTGCAAAAGAAACACATATTCTTGTTCCTCACAGTCTGAAAAGCACAAAAACACATTCAATTTTCAAACACAAACTTTCCCTAAAAAGTTAGACCAATGCTGTTTTTTATAACTGGACTCAATTCAGGTAGAAAATATAACTTTTGAAACACTGCTCAGATTTGGAAAAGAAACACATATTCTTGTTCCTCACCGTCTGAAAAGTACAAAAACACATTCAATTTTAAAGTACGAACTTTCCCTGAGGAGATAAACCAATCGGTATCTCACAATTGGCAATAGGACTCAATCAGACAGAAAATGTAACTTTTCACACACTGCTCAGATTTGCAAAAGAAACACATATTCTTGTTCCTCACAGTCTGAAAAGCAAAAAAACACATTCAATTTTCAAATACGAACTTTCCCTAGAAAGTTAGACAAAAGCTCTTTTTTATAACTGGACTCAATTCAGGCAGAAAATGTAACTTTTGAAACACTGCTCAGATTTGCAAAAGAAACACATATTCTTGTTCCTCACAGTCTGAAAAGCAAAAAAACACATTCAATTTTCAAGTACGAACTTTCCCTGAGGAGATAAACCAATCGGTATCTCACAATTGGCAATAGGACTCAATTCAGACAGAAAATGTAACTTTTCATACACTGCTCAGAATTGCAAAAGAAACACATATTCTTGTTCCTCACAGTCAGAAAAGCACAAAAACACATTCAATTTTCAAATACGAACTTTCCTTGAGGAGATAAGCCAATCTGTATCTTACAATTGGCAATAGGTCTCAATTAAGCTAGAAAACGTAACTTTAAACCCAGTGATCCGATTTTCAAAAGAAACATATATTCATGTTTCCCACCGTCTGAAAAGAGCAAAAGTCATTCAATTTTCAAACACGAACTTTCCCTAGAAAGTTAGACAAAAGCTCTTTTTTATAACTGGACTCAACTCAGGCAGAAAATGTAACTTTTCATACACTGCTCAGATTTGCAAAAGAAACACATATTCTTGTTCCTCACAGTCAGAAAAGCACAAAAACACATTCAATTTTCAAGTACGAACTTTCCCTGAGCAGATAAACCAATCGGTATCTCAAAATTGGCAATAGGACTCAATCAGACAGAAAATGTAACTTTTCACACACTGCTCAGATTTGCAAAAGAAACACATATTCTTGTTCCTCACAGTCTGAAAAGCAAAAAAACACATTCAATTTTCAAGTACGAACTTTCCCTGAGGAGATAAACCAATCGGTATCTCACAATTGGCAATAGGACTCAATTCAGACAGAAAATGTAACTTTTCATACACTGCTCAGATTTGCAAAAGAAACACATATTCTTGTTCCTCACAGTCTGAAAAGCAAAAAAACACATTCAATTTTCAAATACGAACTTTCCCTAGAAAGTTAGACAAAAGCTCTTTTTTATAACTGGACTCAATTCAGAAAGAAAATGTATCTTTAGACACAGTGATCTGATTTACAAAAGAAGCACATATTCTTGTTCCTCATAGTCTGAAAAGCAGAAAAATACATTCAATTTTCAAGTACGAACTTTCCCTGAGGAGATAAACCAATCTGTATCTCACAATTGGCAATAGGACTCAATTCAGAAAGAAAATGTATCTTTAGACACAGTGATCTGATTTACAAAAGAAACACATATTCATGTTTCCCACGGTCTGAGAAAGCCAAAACACATTCAATTTTCAAACACAAACTTTCCCTAGAAAGTTCGACCAGTGCTGTTTTTTATAACTGGACTCAATTCAGACAGAAAATGTAACTTTTCACACACTGCTCAGATTTGCAAAAGAAATGCATATTCTTGTTCCTCACAGTCTGAAAAGTACAAAAACACATTCAATTTTCAAGTACGAACTTTCCCTGAGGAGATAAACCAATCGGAATCTCACAATTGGCAATAGGACTCAATTCAGACAGAAAATGTAACTTTTCACACACTGCTCAGATTTGCAAAAGAAACACATATTCTTGTTCCTCACAGTCTGAAAAGCACAAAAACACATTCAATTTTCAAGTACGAACCCTCCCTGAGGAGATAAACCAATCTGTATCTTACAATTGGCAATAGGTCTCAATTAAGCTAGAAAACGTAACTTTAAACCCAGTGATCCGATTTTCAAAAGAAACATATATTCATGTTTCCCACCGTCTGAAAAGACCAAAAGTCATTCAATTTTCAAACACGAACTTTCCCTAGAAAGTTAGACAAAAGCTCTTTTTTATAACTGGACTCAATTCAGGCAGAAAATGTAACTTTTGAAACACTGCTCAGATTTGCAAAAGAAACACATATTCTTGTTCCTCACAGTCTGAAAAGTCCAAAAACACATTCAATTTTCAAGTATGAACTTTCCCTGAGGAGATAAACCAATCGGTATCTCACAATTGGCAATAGGACTCAATTCAGACAGAAAATGTAACTTTTCACACACTGCTCAGATTTGCAAAAGAAATACATATTCTTGTTCCTCACAGTCTGAAAAGTACAAAAACACATTCAATTTTCAAGTACGAACTTTCCCTGAGGAGATAAACCAATCGGTATCTCACAATTGGCAATAGGACTCAATTCAGACAGAAAATGTAACTTTTCACACACTGCTCAGATTTGCAAAAGAAACACATATTCTTGTTCCTCACAGTCTGAAAAGCACAAAAACACATTCAATTTTCAAACACAAACTTTCCCTAAAAAGTTAGACCAATGCTGTTTTTTATAACTGGACTCAATTCAGTTAGAAAATATAACTTTTGAAACACTGCTCAGATTTGGAAAAGAAACACATATTCTTGTTCCTCACCATCTGAAGAGTACAAAAACACATTCAATTTTAAAGTACGAACTTTCCCTGAGGAGATAAACCAATCGGTATCTCACAATTGGCAATAGGACTCAATCAGACAGAAAATGTAACTTTTCACACACTGCTCAGATTTGCAAAAGAAACACATATTCTTGTTCCTCACAGTCTGAAAAGCAAAAAAACACATTCAATTTTCAAATACGAACTTTCCCTAGAAAGTTAGACAAAAGCTCTTTTTTATAACTGGACTCAATTCAGGCAGAAAATGTAACTTTTGAAACACTGCTCAGATTTGCAAAAGAAACACATATTTTTGTTCCTCACAGTCTGAAAAGCAAAAAAACACATTCAATTTTCAAGTACGAACTTTCCTTCAGGAGATAAACCAATCTGTATCTTACAATTGGCAATAGGTCTCAATTAAGCTAGAAAACGTAACTTTAAACCCAGTGATCCTACTTTCAAAAGAAACATATATTCATGTTTCCCACCGTCTGAAAAGACCAAAAGTCATTCAATTTTCAAACACGAACTTTCCCTAGAAAGTTAGACAAAAGCTCTTTTTTATAACTGGACTCAATTCAGGCAGAAAATGTATCTTTAGACACAGTGATCTGATTTACAAAAGAAGCACATATTCTTGTTCCTCATAGTCTGAAAAGCAGAAAAATACATTCAATTTTCAAGTACGAACTTTCCCTAGAAAGTTCGACCAGTGCTGTTTTTTATAACTGGACTCAATTCAGACAGAAAATGTAACTTTTTAAACACTGCTCAGATTTGCAAAAGAAACACATATTCTTGTTCCTCACAGTCAGAAAAGCACAAAAACACATTCAATTTTCAAGTGCGAACTTTCCTTGAGGAGATAAACCAATCTGTATCTTACAATTGGCAATAGGTCTCAATTAAGCTAGAAAACGTAACTTTAAACCCAGTGATCCGATTTTCAAAAGAAACATATATTCATGTTTCCCACCGTCTCAAAAGACCAAAAGTCATTCAATTTTCAAACACGAACTTTCCCTAGAAAGTTAGACAAAAGCTCTTTTTTATAACTGGACTCAATTCAGGCAGAAAATGTAACTTTTGAAACACTGCTCAGATTTGGAAAAGAAACACATATTCTTGTTCCTCACAGTCTGAAAAGTCCAAAAACACATTCAATTTTCAAGTATGAACTTACCCTGAGGAGATAAACCAATCGGAATCTCACAATTGGCAATAGGACTCAATTCAGACAGAAAATGTAACTTTTCACACACTGCTCAGATTTGCAAAAGAAATACATATTCTTGTTCCTCACAGTCTGAAAAGTACAAAAACACATTCAATTTTCAAGTACGAACTTTCCCTGAGGAGATAAACCAATCGGTATCTCACAATTGGCAATAGGACTCAATTCAGACAGAAAATGTAACTTTTCACACACTGCTCAGATTTGCAAAAGAAACACATATTCTTGTTCCTCACAGTCTGAAAAGCACAAAAACACATTCAATTTTCAAACACAAACTTTCCCTAAAAAGTTAGACCAATGCTGTTTTTTATAACTGGACTCAATTCAGGTAGAAAATATAACTTTTGAAACACTGCTCAGATTTGGAAAAGAAACACATATTCTTGTTCCTCACCGTCTGAAAAGTACAAAAACACATTCAATTTTAAAGTACGAACTTTCCCTGAGGTGATAACCCAATCGGTATCTCACAATTGGCAATAGGTCTCAATCAGACAGAAAATGTAACTTTTCACACACTGCTCAGATTTGCAAAAGAAACACATATTCTTGTTCCTCACAGTCTGAAAAGCAAAAAAACACATTCAATTTTCAAATACGAACTTTCCCTAGAAAGTTAGACAAAAGCTCTTTTTTATAACTGGACTCAATTCAGGCAGAAAATGTAACTTTTGAAACACTGCTCAGATTTGCAAAAGAAACCCATATTCTTGTTCCTCACAGTCAGAAAAGCACAAAAACACATTCAATTTTCAAGTACGAACTTTCCTTGAGGAGATAAACCAACCTGTATCTTACAATTGGCAATAGGTCTCAATTAAGCTAGAAAACGTAACTTTAAACCCAGTGATCCGATTTTCAAAAGAAACATATATTCATGTTTCCCACCGTCTGAAAAGACCAAAAGTCATTCAATTTTCAAACACGAACTTTCCCTAGAAAGTTAGACAAAAGCTCTTTTTTATAACTGGACTCAATTCAGGCAGAAAATGTAACTTTTGAAACACTGCTCAGATTTGCAAAAGAAACACATATTCTTGTTCCTCACAGTCTGAAAAGCAAAAAAACACATTCAATTTTCAAGTACGAACTTTCCCTGAGGAGATAAACCAATCGGTATCTCACAATTGGCAATAGGACTCAATTCAGACAGAAAATGTAACTTTTCATACACTGCTCAGATTTGCAAAAGAAACACATATTCTTGTTCCTCACAGTCAGAAAAGCACAAAAACACATTCAATTTTCAAATACAAACTTTCCTTGAGGAGATAAACCAATCTGTATCTTACAATTGGCAATAGGTCTCAATTAAGCTAGAAAACGTAACTTTAAACCCAGTGATCCGATTTTCAAAAGAAACATATATTCATGTTTCCCACCGTCTGAGAAGAGCAAAAGTCATTCAATTTTCAAACACGAACTTTCCCTAGAAAGTTAGACAAAAGCTCTTTTTTATAACTGGACACAACTCAGGCAGAAAATGTAACTTTTGAAACACTGCTCAGATTTGGAAAAGAAACACATATTCTTGTTCCTCACAGTCTGAAAAGTCCAAAAACACATTCAATTTTCAAGTACGAACTTTCCCTGAGCAGATAAACCAATCTGTATCTCACAATTGGCAATAGGACTCAATTCAGAAAGAAAATGTATCTTTAGACACAGTGATCTGATTTACAAAAGAAACACATATTCATGTTTCCCACGGTCTGAGAAAGCCAAAACACATTCAATTTTCAAACACAAACTTTCCCTAGAAAGTACGACCAGTGCTGCTTTTTATAACTGGACTCAATTCAGACAGAAAATGTAACTTTTTAAACACTGCTCAGATTTGCAAAAGAAACACATATTCTTGTTCCTCACCGTCTGAAAAGTACAAAAAGACATTCAATTTTCAAGTACGAACTTTCCCTGAGGAGATAAACCAATCGGTATCTCACAATTGGCAATAGGACTCAATTCAGACAGAAAATGTAACTTTTCATACACTGCTCAGATTTGCAAAAGAAACACATATTCTTGTTCCTCACAGTCAGAAAAGCACAAAAACACATTCAATTTTCAAGTACGAACTTTCCTTGAGGAGATATACCAGCCTGTATCTTACAATTGGCAATAGGTCTCAATTAAGCTAGAAAACGTAACTTTAAACCCAGTGATCCGATTTTCAAAAGAAACATATATTCATGTTTCCCACCGTCTGAAAAGACCAAAAGTCATTCAATTTTCAAACACGAACTTTCCCTAGAAAGTTAGACAAAAGCTCTTTTTTATAACTGGACTCAATTCAGGCAGAAAATGTAACTTTTGAAACACTGCTCAGATTTGCAAAAGAAACACATATTCTTGTTCCTCACAGTCTGAAAAGCAAAAAAACACATTCAATTTTCAAGTACGAACTTTCCCTGAGGAGATAAACCAATCGGTATCTCACAATTGGCAATAGGACTCAATTCAGACAGAAAATGTAACTTTTCATACACTGCTCAGATTTGCAAAAGAAACACATATTCTTGTTCCTCACAGTCAGAAAAGCACAAAAACACATTCAATTTTCAAATACGAACTTTCCTTGAGGAGATAAACCAATCTGTATCTTACAATTGGCAATAGGTCTCAATTAAGCTAGAAAACGTAACTTTAAACCCAGTGATCCGATTTTCAAAAGAAACATATATTCATGTTTCCCACCGTCTGAAAAGACCAAAAGTCATTCAATTTTCAAACACGAACTTTCCCTAGAAAGTTAGACAAAAGCTCTTTTTTATAACTGGACTCAACTCAGGCAGAAAATGTAACTTTTGAAACACTGCTCAGATTTGGAAAAGAAACACATATTCTTGTTCCTCACAGTCTGAAAAGTCCAAAAACACATTCAATTTTCAAGTACGAACTTTCCCTGAGCAGATAAACCAATCGGTATCTCACAATTGGCAATAGGACTCAATTCAGACAGAAAATGTAACTTTTCACACACTGCTCAGATTTGCAAAAGAAACACATATTCTTGTTCCTCACAGTCTGAAAAGCAAAAAAACACATTCAATTTTCAAGTACGAACTTTCCCTGAGGAGATAAACCAATCGGTATCTCACAATTGGCAATAGGACTCAATTCAGACAGAAAATGTAACTTTTCATACACTGCTCAGATTTGCAAAAGAAACACATATTCTTGTTCCTCACAGTCTGAAAAGCAAAAAAACACATTCAATTTTCAAATACGAACTTTCCCTAGAAAGTTAGACAAAAGCTCTTTTTTATAACTGGACTCAATTCAGAAAGAAAATGTATCTTTAGACATAGTGATCTGATTTACAAAAAAAACACATATTCTTGTTCCTCATAGTCTGAAAAGCAGAAAAATACATTCAATTTTCAAGTACGAACTTTCCCTGAGGAGATAAACCAATCTGTATCTCAAAATTGGCAATAGGACTCAATTCATAAAGAAAATGTATCTTTAGACACAGTGATCTGATTTACAAAAGAAACACATATTCATGTTTCCCACGGTCTGAGAAACCCAAAACACATTCAATTTTCAAACACAAACTTTCCCTAGAAAGTTCGACCAGTGCTGTTTTTTATAACTGGACTCAATTCAGACAGAAAATGTAACTTTTCACACACTGCTCAGTTTTGGAAAAGAAACACATATTCTTGTTCATCACAGTCTGAAAAGTCCAAAAACACATTCAATTTTCAAGTATGAACTTTCCCTGAGGAGATAAACAAATCGGTATCTCACAATTGGCAATAGGACTCAATTCAGACAGAAAATGTAACTTTTCACACACTGCTCAGATTTGCAAAAGAAATACATATTCTTGTTCTTCACAGTCTGAAAAGTACAAAAACACATTCAATTTTCAAGTACGAACTTTCCCTGAGGAGATAAACCAATCGGAATCTCACAATTGGCAATAGGACTCAATTCAGACAGAAAATGTAACTTTTCACACACTGCTCAGATTTGCAAAAGAAACACATATTCTTGTTCCTCACAGTCTGAAAAGCACAAAAACACATTCAATTTTCAAGTACGAACCCTCCCTGAGGAGATAAACCAATCTGTATCTCACAATTGGCAATAGGACTCAATTCAGAAAGAAAATGTATCTTTGGACACAGTGATCTGATTTCCAAAAAAACACATATTCATGTTTCCCACGGTCTGAGAAAGCCAAAACACATTCAATTTTCAAACACAAACTTTCCCTAAAAAGTTAGACCAATGCTGTTTTTTATAACTGGACTCAATTCAGGTAGAAAATATAACTTTTGAAACACTGCTCAGATTTGGAAAAGAAACACATATTCTTGTTCCTCACCGTCTGAAAAGTTCAAAAAGACATTCAATTTTCAAGTACCAACTTTCCCTGTGGAGATAAACCAATCGGTATCTCACAATTGGCAATAGGACTCAATTCAGACAGAAAATGTAACTTTTCATACACTGCTCAGATTTGCAAAAGAAAAACATATTCTTGTTCCTCACAGTCAGAAAAGCACAAAAACACATTCAATTTTCAAGTACGAACTTTCCTTGAGGAGATAAACCAACCTGTATCTTACAATTGGCAATAGGTCTCAATTAAGCTAGAAAACGTAACTTTAAACCCAGTGATCCGATTTTCAGAAGAAACATATATTCATGTTTCCCACCGTCTGAAAAGACCAAAAGTCATTCAATTTTCAAACACGAACTTTCCCTAGAAAGTTAGACAAAAGCTCTTTTTTATAACTGGACTCAATTCAGGCAAAAAATGTAACTTTTGAAACACTGCTCAGATTTGCAAAAGAAACACATATTCTTGTTCCTCACCGTCTGAAAAGTACAAAAAGACATTCAATTTTCAAGTACGAACTTTCCCTGAGGAGATAAACCAATCGGTATCTCACAATTGGCAATAGGACTCAATTCAGACAGAAAATGTAACTTTTCATACACTGCTCAGATTTGCAAAAGAAACACATATTCTTGTTCCTCACAGTCAGAAAAGCACAAAAACACATTCAATTTTCAAGTACGAACTTTCCTTGAGGAGATAAACCAATCTGTATCTTACAATTGGCAATAGGTCTCAATTAAGCTAGAAAACGTAACTTTAAACCCAGTGATCCGATTTTCAAAAGAAACATATATTCATGTTTCCCACCGTCTGAAAAGACCAAAAGTCATTCAATTTTCAAACACGAACTTTCCCTAGAAAGTTAGACAAAAGCTCTTTTTTATAACTGGACTCAATTCAGGCAGAAAACGTAACTTTTGAAACACTGCTCAGATTTGGAAAAGAAACACATATTCTTGTTCCTCACAGTCTGAAAAGCACAAAAACACATTCAATTTTCAAATACGAACTTTCCCTAGAAAGTTAGACAAAAGCTCTTTTTTATAACTTGACTCAATTCAGAAAGAAAATGTATCTTTAGACACAGTGATCTGATTTACAAAAGAAGCACATATTCTTGTTCCTCATAGTCTGAAAAGCAGAAAAATACATTCAATTTTCAAGTACGAACTTTCCCTGAGGAGATAAACCAATCTGTATCTCACAATTGGCAATAGGACTCAATTCAGAAAGAAAATGTATCTTTAGACACAGTGATCTGATTTACAAAAGAAACACATATTCACTTTTCCCACGGTCTGAGAAAGCCAAAACACATTCAATTTTCAAACACAAACTTTCCCTAGAAAGTTCGACCAGTGCTGTTTTTTATAACTGGACTCAATTAAGACAGAAAATGTAACTTTTTAAACACTGCTCAGATTTGGAAAAGAAACACATATTCTTGTTCCTCACAGTCTGAAAAGTCCAAAAACACATTCAATTTTCAAGTATGAACTTTCCCTGAGGAGATAAACCAATCGGTATCTCACAATTGGCAATAGGACTCAATTCAGACAGAAAATGTAACTTTTCACACACTGCTCAGATTTGCAAAAGAAACACATATTCTTGTTCCTCACAGTCTGAAAAGCACAAAAACACATTCAATTTTCAAGTACGAACCCTCCCTGAGGAGATAAACCAATCGGAATCTCACAATTGGCAATAGGACTCAATTCAGAAAGAAAATGTATCTTTAGACACAGTGATCTGATTTACAAAAGAAACACATATTCATGTTTCCCACGGTCTGAGAAAGCCAAAACACATTCAATTTTCAAGTACGAACGTTCCCTGAGGAGATAAACCAATCGGTATCTCACAATTGGCAATAGGACTCAATTCAGACAGAAAATGTAACTTTTCATACACTGCTCAGATTTGCAAAAGAAACACATATTCTTGTTCCTCACAGTCTGAAAAGCAAAAAAACACATTCAACTTTCAAGTACGAACTTTCCCTGAGGAGATAAACCAATCGGTATCTCACAATTGGCAATAGGACTCAATTCAGAAAGAAAATGTATCTTTAGACACAGTGATCTGATTTACAAAAGAAGCACATATTCTTGTTCCTCATAGTCTGAGAAGCAGAAAAATACATTCAATTTTCAAGTACGAACTTTCCCTGAGGAGATAAACCAATCTGTATCTCACAATTGGCAATAGGACTCAATTCAGAAAGAAAATGTATCTTTAGACACAGTGATCTGATTTACAAAAGAAACACATATTCATGTTTCCCACGGTCTGAGAAAGCCAAAACATATTCAATTTTCAAACACAAAGTTTCCCTAGAAAGTTCGACCAGTGCTGTTTTTTATAACTGGACTCAATTCAGACAGAAAATGTAACTTTTTAAACGCTGCTCAGATTTGGATAAGAAACACATATTCTTGTTCCTCACAGTCTGAAAAGTACAAAAACACATTCAATTTTCAAGTACGAACTTTCCCTGAGGAGATAAACCAAACGGTATCTCACAATTGGCAATAGGACTCAATTCATACAGAAAATGTAACTTTTCACACACTGCTCAGATTTGCAAAAGAAACACATATTCTTGTTCCTCACAGTCTGAAAAGCAAAAAAACACATTCAACTTTCAAGTACGAACTTTCCCTGAGGAGATAAACCAATCGGTATCTCACAATTGGCAATAGGACTCAATTCAGAAAGAAAATGTATCTTTAGACACAGTGATCTGATTTACAAAAGAAGCACATATTCTTGTTCCTCATAGTCTGAGAAGCAGAAAAATACATTCAATTTTCAAGTACGAACTTTCCCTGAGGAGATAAACCAATCTGTATCTCACAATTGGCAATAGGACTCAATTCAGAAAGAAAATGTATCTTTAGACACAGTGATCTGATTTACAAAAGAAACACATATTCATGTTTCCCACGGTCTGAGAAAGCCAAAACACATTCAATTTTCAAACACAAAGTTTCCCTAGAAAGTTCGACCAGTGCTGTTTTTTATAACTGGACTCAATTCAGACAGAAAATGTAACTTTTTAAACGCTGCTCAGATTTGGATAAGAAACACATATTCTTGTTCCTCACAGTCTGAAAAGTACAAAAACACATTCAATTTTCAAGTACGAACTTTCCGTGAGGAGATAAACCAATCGGTATCTCACAATTGGCAATAGGACTCAATTCAGAAAGAAAATGTATCTTTAGACACAGTGATCTGATTTACAAAAGAAGCGCATATTCTTGTTCCTCATAGTCTGAAAAGTAGAAAAATACATTCAATTTTCAAGTACGAACTTTCCCTGAGGAGATAAACCAATCTGTATCTCACAATTGGCAATAGGACTCAATTCAGAAAGAAAATGTATCTTTAGACACAGTGATCTGATTTACAAAAGAAACACATATTCACTTTTCCCACGGTCTGAGAAAGCCAAAACACATTCAATTTTCAAACAGAAACTTTCCCTAGAAAGTTCGACCAGTGCTGTTTTTTATAACTGGACTCAATTCAGACAGAAAATGTAACTTTTTAAACACTGCTCAGATTTGCAAAAGAAACACATATTCTTGTTCCTCACAGTCTGAAAAGTACAAAAAGACATTCAATTTTCAAGTACGAACTTTCCTTGAGGAGATAAACCTACCTGTATCTTACAATTGGCAATAGGTCTCAATTAAGCTAGAAAGCGTAACTTTAAACCCAGTGATCCGATTTTCAAAAGAAACATATATTCATGTTTCCCACCGTCTGAAAAGACCAAAAGTCATTCAATTTTCAAACACGAACTTTCCCTAGAAAGTTAGACAAAAGCTCTTTTTTATAACTGGACTCAATTCAGGCAGAAAATGTAACTTTTGAAACACTGCTCAGATTTGGAAAAGAAACACATATTCTTGTTCCTCACAGTCTGAAAAGTCCAAAAACTCATTCAATTTTCAAGTACGAACTTTCCCTGAGGAGATAAACCAATCGGTATCTCACAATTGGCAATAGGACTCAATCAGACAGAAAATGTAACTTTTCACACACTGCTCAGATTTGCAAAAGAAACACATATTCTTGTTCCTCACAGTCTGAAAAGCAAAAAAACACATTCAATTTTCAAGTACGAACTTTCCCTGAGGAGATAAACCAATCGGTATCTCACAATTGGCAATAGGACTCAATTCAGACAGAAAATGTAACTTTTCATACACTGCTCAGATTTGCAAAAGAAACACATATTCTTGTTCCTCACAGTCTGAAAAGCACAAAAACACATTCAATTTTCAAATACGAACTTTCCCTAGAAAGTTAGACAAAAGCTCTTTTTTATAACTTGACTCAATTCAGAAAGAAAATGTATCTTTAGACACAGTGATCTGATTTACAAAAGAAGCACATATTCTTGTTCCTCATAGTCTGAAAAGCAGAAAAATACATTCAATTTTCAAGTACGAACTTTCCCTGAGGAGATAAACCAATCTGTATCTCACAATTGGCAATAGGACTCAATTCAGAAAGAAAATGTATCTTTAGACACAGTGATCTGATTTACAAAAGAAACACATATTCACTTTTCCCACGGTCTGAGAAAGCCAAAACACATTCAATTTTCAAACACAAACTTTCCCTAGAAAGTTCGACCAGTGCTGTTTTTTATAACTGGACTCAATTCAGTCAGAAAATTTAACTTTTTAAACACTGCTCAGATTTGGAAAAGAAACACATATTCTTGTTCCTCACAGTCTGAAAAGTCCAAAAACACATTCAATTTTCAAGTATGAACTTTCCCTGAGGAGATAAACCAATCGGTATCTCACAATTGGCAATAGGACTCAATTCAGACAGAAAATGTAACTTTTCACACACTGCTCAGATTTGCAAAAGAAACACATATTCTTTTTCCTCACAGTCTGAAAAGCACAAAAACACATTCAATTTTCAAGTACGAACCCTCCCTGAGGAGATAAACCAATCTGTATCTCACAATTGGCAATAGGACTCAATTCAGAAAGAAAACGTATCTTTAGACACAGTGATCTGATTTACAAAAGAAACACATATTCATGTTTCCCACGGTCTGAGAAAGCCAAAACACATTCAATTTTCAAACACAAACTTTCCCTAAAAAGTTAGACCAATGCTGTTTTTTATAACTGGACTCAATTCAGGTAGAAAATATAACTTTTGAAACACTGCTCAGATTTGGAAAAGAAACACATATTCTTGTTCCTCACCGTCTGAAAAGTACAAAAACACATTCAATTTTCAAGTACGAACTTTCCTTGAGGAGATAAACCAATCGGTATCTCACAATTGGCAATAGGTCTCAATTAAGCTAGAAAACGTAACTTTAAACCCAGTGATCCGATTTTCAAAAGAAACATATATTCATGTTTCCCACCGTCTGAAAAGACCAAAAGTCATTCAATTTTCAAACACGAACTTTCCCCAGAAAGTTAGACAAAAGCTCTTTTTTATAACTGGACTCAATTCAGGCAGAAAATGTAACTTTTGAAACACTGCTCAGATTTGGAAAAGAAACACATATTCTTGTTCCTCACAGTGTGAAAAGTCCAAAAACACATTCAATTTTCAAGTACGAACTTTCCCTGAGGAGATAAACCAATCAGTATCTCACAATTGGCAATAGGACTCAATCAGACAGAAAATGTAACTTTTCACACACTGCTCAGATTTGCAAAAGAAACACATATTCTTGTTCCTCACAGTCTGAAAAGCAAAAAAACACATTCAATTTTCAAGTACGAACTTTCCCTGAGGAGATAAACCAATCGGTATCTCACAATTGGCAATAGGACTCAATTCAGACAGAAAATGTAACTTTTCATACACTGCTCAGATTTGCAAAAGAAACACATATTCTTGTTCCTCACAGTCTGAAAAGCAAAAAAACACATTCAATTTTCAAATACGAACTTTCCCTAGAAAGTTAGACAAAAGCTCTTTTTTATAACTGGACTCAATTCAGGCAGAAAATGTAACTTTTGAAACACTGCTCAGATTTGCAAAAGAAACACATATTCTTGTTCCTCACAGTCTGAAAAGCAAAAAAACACATTCAATTTTCAAGTACGAACGTTCCCTGAGGAGATAAACCAATCGGTATCTCACAATTGGCAATAGGACTCAATTCAGACAGAAAATGTAACTTTTCATACACTGCTCAGATTTGCAAAAGAAACACATATTCTTGTTCCTCACAGTCTGAAAAGCAAAAAAACACATTCAACTTTCAAGTACGAACTTTCCCTGAGGAGATAAACCAATCGGTATCTCACAATTGGCAATAGGACTCAATTCAGAAAGAAAATGTATCTTTAGACACAGTGATCTGATTTACAAAAGAAGCACATATTCTTGTTCCTCATAGTCTGAGAAGCAGAAAAATACATTCAATTTTGAAGTACGAACTTTCCCTGAGGAGATAAACCAATCTGTATCTCACAATTGGCAATAGGACTCAATTCAGAAAGAAAATGTATCTTTAGACACAGTGATCTGATTTACAAAAGAAACACATATTCATGTTTCCCACGGTCTGAGAAAGCCAAAACACATTCAATTTTCAAACACAAACTTTCCCTAGAATGTTCGACCAGTGCTGTTTTTTATAACTGGACTCAATTCAGACAGAAAATGTAACTTTTTAAACACTGCTCAGATTTGGATAAGAAACACATATTCTTGTTCCTCACAGTCTGAAAAGTACAAAAACACATTCAATTTTCAAGTACGAACTTTCCCTGAGGAGATAAACCAATCGGTATCTCACAATTGGCAATAGGACTCAATTCATACAGAAAATGTAACTTTTCACACACTGCTCAGTTTGCAAAGGAACACATATTCTTGTTCCTCACAGTCTGAAAAGCAAAAAAACACATTCAATTTTCAAGTACGAACTTTCCGTGAGGAGATAAACCAATCGGTATCTCACAATTGGCAATAGGACTCAATTCAGAAAGAAAATGTATCTTTAGACACAGTGATCTGATTTACAAAAGAAGCGCATATTCTTGTTCCTCATAGTCTGAAAAGCAGAAAAATACATTCAATTTTCAAGTACGAACTTTCCCTGAGGAGATAAACCAATCTGTATCTCACAATTGGCAATAGGACTCAATTCAGAAAGAAAATGTATCTTTAGACACAGTGATCTGATTTACAAAAGAAAAACATATTCATGTTTCCCACGGTCTGAGAAAGCCAAAACACATTCAATTTTCAAACACAAACTTTCCCTAGAAAGTTCGACCAGTGCTGTTTTTTATAACTGGACTCAATTCAGACAGAAAATGTAACTTTTTAAACACTGCTCAGATTTGCAAAAGAAACACATATTCTTGTTCCTCACAGTCTGAGAAAGCCAAAACACATTCAATTTTCAAACACAAAGAACGAAAAGTACAAAAACACATTCAATTTTCAAGTACGAACTTTCCTTGAAACTTTCCCTAGAAAGTTAGACAAAAGCTCTCTTTTATAACTGGACTCAATTCAGGCAGAAAATGTAACTTTTGAAACACTGCTCAGATTTGCAAAAGAAACACATATTCTTGTTCCTCACAGTCTGAAAAGTCCAAAAACACATTCAATTTTCAAGTACGAACTTTCCCTGAGGAGATAAACCAATCGGTATCTCACAATTGGCAATAGGACTCAATTCAGACAGAAAATGTAACTTTTCATACACTGCTCAGTTTTGCAAAAGAAACACATATTCTTGTTCCTCACAGTCAGAAAAGCACAAAAACACATTCAATTTTCAAGTACGAACTTTCCTTCAGGAGATAAACCAATCTGTATCTTACAATTGGCAATAGGTCTCAATTAAGCTAGAAAACGTAACTTTAAACCCAGTGATCCTACTTTCAAAAGAAACATATATTCATGTTTCCCACCGTCTGAAAAGACCAAAAGTCATTCAATTTTCAAACACGAACTTTCCCTAGAAAGTTAGACAAAAGCTCTATTTTATAACTGGACTCAATTCAGGCAGAAAATGTAACTTTTTAAACACTGCTCAGATTTGGAAAAGAAACACATATTCTTGTTCCTCACAGTCTGAAAAGTCCAAAAACACATTCAATTTTCAAGTACGAACTTTCCCTGAGGAGATAAACCAATCGGTATCTCACAATTGGCAATAGGACTCAATACAGACAGAAAATGTAACTTTTGAAACACTGCTCAGATTTGGAAAAGAAACACATATTCTTGTTCCTCACAGTCTGAAAAGTCCAAAAACACATTCAATTTTCAAGTACGAACTTTCCCTGAGGAGATAAACCAATCGGTATCTCACAATTGGCAATAGGACTCAATACAGACAGAAAATGTAACTTTTCACACACTGCTCAGATTTGGAAAAGAAACACATATTCTTGTTCCTCACAGTCTGAAAAGTACAAAAACACATTCAATTTTCAAGTACGAACTTTCCTTGAGGAGATAAACCAATCTGTATCTCACAATTGGCAATAGGACTCAATTCAGAAAGAAAATGTATCTTTAGACACAGTGATCTGATTTACAAAAGAAACACATATTCATGTTTCCCACGGTCTGAGAAAGCCAAAACACATTCAATTTTCAAACACAAACTTTCCCTAGAAAGTTCGACCAGTGCTGTTTTTTATAACTGGACTCAATTCAGACAGAAAATGTAACTTTTTAAACACTGCTCAGATTTGCAAAAGAAACACATATTCTTGTTCCTAACAGTCAGAAAAGCACAAAAACACATTCAATTTTCAAATGCGAACTTTCCTTGAGGAGATAAACCAATCTGTATCTTACAATTGGCAATAGGTCTCAATTAAGCTAGAAAACGTAACTTTAAACCCAGTGATCCGATTTTCAAAAGAAACATATATTCATGTTTCCCACCGTCTGAAAAGACCAAAAGTCATTCAATTTTCAAACACGAACTTTCCCTAGAAAGTTAGACAAAAGCTCTTTTTTATAACTGGACTCAATTCAGGCAGAAAATGTAACTTTTGAAACACTGCTCAGATTTGCAAAAGAAACACATATTCTTGTTCCTCACAGTCTGAAAAGTCCAAAAACACATTCAATTTTCAAGTACGAACTTTCCCTGAGGAGATAAACCAATCGGTATCTCACAATTGGCAATAGGACTCAATTCAGACAGAAAATGTAACTTTTCATACACTGCTCAGTTTTGCAAAAGAAACACATATTCTTGTTCCTCACAGTCAGAAAAGCACAAAAACACATTCAATTTTCAAGTACGAACTTTCCTTCAGGAGATAAACCAATCTGTATCTTACAATTGGCAATAGGTCTCAATTAAGCTAGAAAACGTAACTTTAAACCCAGTGATCCTACTTTCAAAAGAAACATATATTCATGTTTCCCACCGTCTGAAAAGACCAAAAGTCATTCAATTTTCAAACACGAACTTTCCCTAGAAAGTTAGACAAAAGCTCTATTTTATAACTGGACTCAATTCAGGCAGAAAATGTAACTTTTGAAACACTGCTCAGATTTGGAAAAGAAACACATATTCTTGTTCCTCACAGTCTGAAAAGTCCAAAAACACATTCAATTTTCAAGTACGAACTTTCCCTGAGGAGATAAACCAATCGGTATCTCACAATTGGCAATAGGACTCAATTGAGACAGAAAATGTAACTTTTCATACACTGCTCAGATTTGCAAAAGAAACACATATTCTTGTTCCTCACAGTCTGAAAAGCACAAAAACACATTCAATTTTCAAATACGAACTTTCCCTAGAAAGTTAGACAAAAGCTCTTTTTTATAACTTGACTCAATTCAGAAAGAAAATGTATCTTTAGACACAGTGATCTGATTTACAAAAGAAGCACATATTCTTGTTCCTCATAGTCTGAAAAGCAGAAAAATACATTCAATTTTCAAGTACGAACTTTCCCTAGAAAGTTCGACCAGTGCTGTTTTTTATAACTGGACTCAATTCAGACAGAAAATGTAACTTTTTAAACACTGCTCAGATTTGCAAAAGAAACACATATTCTTGTTCCTCACAGTCAGAAAAGCACAAAAACACATTCAATTTTCAAGTGCGAACTTTCCTTGAGGTGATAAACCAATCTGTATCTTACAATTGGCAATAGGTCTCAATTAAGCTAGAAAACGTAACTTTAAACCCAGTGATCCGATTTTCAAAAGAAACATATATTCATGTTTCCCACCGTCTGAAAAGACCAAAAGTCATTCAATTTTCAAACACGAACTTTCCCTAGAAAGTTAGACAAAAGCTCTTTTTTATAACTGGACTCAATTCAGGCAGAAAATGTAACTTTTGAAACACTGCTCAGATTTGGAAAAGAAACACATATTCTTGTTCCTCACAGTCTGAAAAGTCCAAAAACACATTCAATTTTCAAGTATGAACTTACCCTGAGGAGATAAACCAATCGGTATCTCACAATTGGCAATAGGACTCAATTCAGACAGAAAATGTAACTTTTCACACACTGCTCAGATTTGCAAAAGAAATACATATTCTTGTTCCTCACAGTCTGAAAAGTACAAAAACACATTCAATTTTCAAGTACGAACTTTCCCTGAGGAGATAAACCAATCGGTATCTCACAATTGGCAATAGGACTCAATTCAGACAGAAAATGTAACTTTTCACACACTGCTCAGATTTGCAAAAGAAACACATATTCTTGTTCCTCACAGTCTGAAAAGCACAAAAACACATTCAATTTTCAAACACAAACTTTCCCTAAAAAGTTAGACCAATGCTGTTTTTTATAACTGGACTCAATTCAGGTAGAAAATATAACTTTTGAAACACTGCTCAGATTTGGAAAAGAAACACATATTCTTGTTCCTCACCGTCTGAAAAGTCCAAAAACACATTCAATTTTAAAGTACGAACTTTCCCTGAGGAGATAAACCAATCGGTATCTCACAATTGGCAATAGGACTCAATCAGACAGAAAATGTAACTTTTCACACACTGCTCAGATTTGCAAAAGAAACACATATTCTTGTTCCTCACAGTCTGAAAAGCAAAAAAACACATTCAATTTTCAAATACGAACTTTCCCTAGAAAGTTAGACAAAAGCTCTTTTTTATAACTGGACTCAATTCAGGCAGAAAATGTAACTTTTGAAACACTGCTCAGATTTGCAAAAGAAACACATATTCTTGTTCCTCACAGTCTGAAAAGCAAAAAAACACATTCAATTTTCAAGTACGAACTTTCCCTGAGGAGATAAACCAATCTGTATCTCAAAATTGGCAATAGGACTCAATTCATAAAGAAAATGTATCTTTAGACACAGTGATCTGATTTACAAAAGAAACACATATTCATGTTTCCCACGGTCTGAGAAACCCAAAACACATTCAATTTTCAAACACAAACTTTCCCTAGAAAGTTCGACCAGTGCTGTTTTTTATAACTGGACTCAATTCAGACAGAAAATGTAACTTTTCACACACTGCTCAGTTTTGGAAAAGAAACACATATTCTTGTTCATCACAGTCTGAAAAGTCCAAAAACACATTCAATTTTCAAGTATGAACTTTCCCTGAGGAGATAAACAAATCGGTATCTCACAATTGGCAATAGGACTCAATTCAGACAGAAAATGTAACTTTTCACACACTGCTCAGATTTGCAAAAGAAATACATATTCTTGTTCCTCACAGTCTGAAAAGTACAAAAACACATTCAATTTTCAAGTACGAACTTTCCCTGAGGAGATAAACCAATCGGAATCTCACAATTGGCAATAGGACTCAATTCAGACAGAAAATGTAACTTTTCACACACTGCTCAGATTTGCAAAAGAAACACATATTCTTGTTCCTCACAGTCTGAAAAGCACAAAAACACATTCAATTTTCAAGTACGAACCCTCCCTGAGGAGATAAACCAATCTGTATCTCACAATTGGCAATAGGACTCAATTCAGAAAGAAAATGTATCTTTGGACACAGTGATCTGATTTCCAAAAAAACACATATTCATGTTTCCCACGGTCTGAGAAAGCCAAAACACATTCAATTTTCAAACACAAACTTTCCCTAAAAAGTTAGACCAATGCTGTTTTTTATAACTGGACTCAATTCAGGTAGAAAATATAACTTTTGAAACACTGCTCAGATTTGGAAAAGAAACACATATTCTTGTTCCTCACCGTCTGAAAAGTACAAAAAGACATTCAATTTTCAAGTACCAACTTTCCCTGTGGAGATAAACCAATCGGTATCTCACAATTGGCAATAGGACTCAATTCAGACAGAAAATGTAACTTTTCATACACTGCTCAGATTTGCAAAAGAAAAACATATTCTTGTTCCTCACAGTCAGAAAAGCACAAAAACACATTCAATTTTCAAGTACGAACTTTCCTTGAGGAGATAAACCAACCTGTATCTTACAATTGGCAATAGGTCTCAATTAAGCTAGAAAACGTAACTTTAAACCCAGTCATCCGATTTTCAAAAGAAACATATATTCATGTTTCCCACCGTCTGAAAAGACCAAAAGTCATTCAATTTTCAAACACGAACTTTCCCTAGAAAGTTAGACAAAAGCTCTTTTTTATAACTGGACTCAATTCAGGCAAAAAATGTAACTTTTGAAACACTGCTCAGATTTGCAAAAGAAACACATATTCTTGTTCCTCACCGTCTGAAAAGTACAAAAAGACATTCAATTTTCAAGTACGAACTTTCCCTGAGGAGATAAACCAATCGGTATCTCACAATTGGCAATAGGACTCAATTCAGACAGAAAATGTAACTTTTCATACACTGCTCAGATTTGCAAAAGAAACACATATTCTTGTTCCTCACAGTCAGAAAAGCACAAAAACACATTCAATTTTCAAGTACGAACTTTCCTTGAGGAGATAAACCAATCTGTATCTTACAATTGGCAATAGGTCTCAATTAAGCTAGAAAACGTAACTTTAAACCCAGTGATCCGATTTTCAAAAGAAACATATATTCATGTTTCCCACCGTCTGAAAAGACCAAAAGTCATTCAATTTTCAAACACGAACTTTCCCTAGAAAGTTAGACAAAAGCTCTTTTTTATAACTGGACTCAATTCAGGCAGAAAACGTAACTTTTGAAACACTGCTCAGATTTGGAAAAGAAACACATATTCTTGTTCCTCACAGTCTGAAAAGCACAAAAACACATTCAATTTTCAAATACGAACTTTCCCTAGAAAGTTAGACAAAAGCTCTATTTTATAACTGGACTCAATTCAGGCAGAAAATGTAACTTTTGAAACACTGCTCAGATTTGGAAAAGAAACACATATTCTTGTTCCTCACAGTCTGAAAAGTCCAAAAACACATTCAATTTTCAAGTACGAACTTTCCCTGAGGAGATAAACCAATCGGTATCTCACAATTGGCAATAGGACTCAATTCAGACAGAAAATGTAACTTTTCATACACTGCTCAGATTTGCAAAAGAAACACATATTCTTGTTCCTCACAGTCTGAAAAGCACAAAAACACATTCAATTTTCAAATACGAACTTTCCCTAGAAAGTTAGACAAAAGCTCTTTTTTATAACTTGACTCAATTCAGAAAGAAAATGTATCTTTAGACACAGTGATCTGATTTACAAAAGAAGCACATATTCTTGTTCCTCATAGTCTGAAAAGCAGAAAAATACATTCAATTTTCAAGTACGAACTTTCCCTAGAAAGTTCGACCAGTGCTGTTTTTTATAACTGGACTCAATTCAGACAGAAAATGTAACTTTTTAAACACTGCTCAGATTTGCAAAAGAAACACATATTCTTGTTCCTCACAGTCAGAAAAGCACAAAAACACATTCAATTTTCAAGTGCGAACTTTCCTTGAGGTGATAAACCAATCTGTATCTTACAATTGGCAATAGGTCTCAATTAAGCTAGAAAACGTAACTTTAAACCCAGTGATCCGATTTTCAAAAGAAACATATATTCATGTTTCCCACCGTCTGAAAAGACCAAAAGTCATTCAATTTTCAAACACGAACTTTCCCTAGAAAGTTAGACAAAAGCTCTTTTTTATAACTGGACTCAATTCAGGCAGAAAATGTAACTTTTGAAACACTGCTCAGATTTGGAAAAGAAACACATATTCTTGTTCCTCACAGTCTGAAAAGTCCAAAAACACATTCAATTTTCAAGTATGAACTTACCCTGAGGAGATAAACCAATCGGTATCTCACAATTGGCAATAGGACTCAATTCAGACAGAAAATGTAACTTTTCACACACTGCTCAGATTTGCAAAAGAAATACATATTCTTGTTCCTCACAGTCTGAAAAGTACAAAAACACATTCAATTTTCAAGTACGAACTTTCCCTGAGGAGATAAACCAATCGGTATCTCACAATTGGCAATAGGACTCAATTCAGACAGAAAATGTAACTTTTCACACACTGCTCAGATTTGCAAAAGAAACACATATTCTTGTTCCTCACAGTCTGAAAAGCACAAAAACACATTCAATTTTCAAACACAAACTTTCCCTAAAAAGTTAGACCAATGCTGTTTTTTATAACTGGACTCAATTCAGGTAGAAAATATAACTTTTGAAACACTGCTCAGATTTGGAAAAGAAACACATATTCTTGTTCCTCACCGTCTGAAAAGTCCAAAAACACATTCAATTTTAAAGTACGAACTTTCCCTGAGGAGATAAACCAATCGGTATCTCACAATTGGCAATAGGACTCAATCAGACAGAAAATGTAACTTTTCACACACTGCTCAGATTTGCAAAAGAAACACATATTCTTGTTCCTCACAGTCTGAAAAGCAAAAAAACACATTCAATTTTCAAATACGAACTTTCCCTAGAAAGTTAGACAAAAGCTCTTTTTTATAACTGGACTCAATTCAGGCAGAAAATGTAACTTTTGAAACACTGCTCAGATTTGCAAAAGAAACACATATTCTTGTTCCTCACAGTCTGAAAAGCAAAAAAACACATTCAATTTTCAAGTACGAACTTTCCCTGAGGAGATAAACCAATCTGTATCTCAAAATTGGCAATAGGACTCAATTCATAAAGAAAATGTATCTTTAGACACAGTGATCTGATTTACAAAAGAAACACATATTCATGTTTCCCACGGTCTGAGAAACCCAAAACACATTCAATTTTCAAACACAAACTTTCCCTAGAAAGTTCGACCAGTGCTGTTTTTTATAACTGGACTCAATTCAGACAGAAAATGTAACTTTTCACACACTGCTCAGTTTTGGAAAAGAAACACATATTCTTGTTCATCACAGTCTGAAAAGTCCAAAAACACATTCAATTTTCAAGTATGAACTTTCCCTGAGGAGATAAACAAATCGGTATCTCACAATTGGCAATAGGACTCAATTCAGACAGAAAATGTAACTTTTCACACACTGCTCAGATTTGCAAAAGAAATACATATTCTTGTTCCTCACAGTCTGAAAAGTACAAAAACACATTCAATTTTCAAGTACGAACTTTCCCTGAGGAGATAAACCAATCGGAATCTCACAATTGGCAATAGGACTCAATTCAGACAGAAAATGTAACTTTTCACACACTGCTCAGATTTGCAAAAGAAACACATATTCTTGTTCCTCACAGTCTGAAAAGCACAAAAACACATTCAATTTTCAAGTACGAACCCTCCCTGAGGAGATAAACCAATCTGTATCTCACAATTGGCAATAGGACTCAATTCAGAAAGAAAATGTATCTTTGGACACAGTGATCTGATTTCCAAAAAAACACATATTCATGTTTCCCACGGTCTGAGAAAGCCAAAACACATTCAATTTTCAAACACAAACTTTCCCTAAAAAGTTAGACCAATGCTGTTTTTTATAACTGGACTCAATTCAGGTAGAAAATATAACTTTTGAAACACTGCTCAGATTTGGAAAAGAAACACATATTCTTGTTCCTCACCGTCTGAAAAGTACAAAAAGACATTCAATTTTCAAGTACCAACTTTCCCTGTGGAGATAAACCAATCGGTATCTCACAATTGGCAATAGGACTCAATTCAGACAGAAAATGTAACTTTTCATACACTGCTCAGATTTGCAAAAGAAAAACATATTCTTGTTCCTCACAGTCAGAAAAGCACAAAAACACATTCAATTTTCAAGTACGAACTTTCCTTGAGGAGATAAACCAACCTGTATCTTACAATTGGCAATAGGTCTCAATTAAGCTAGAAAACGTAACTTTAAACCCAGTGATCCGATTTTCAAAAGAAACATATATTCATGTTTCCCACCGTCTGAAAAGACCAAAAGTCATTCAATTTTCAAACACGAACTTTCCCTAGAAAGTTAGACAAAAGCTCTTTTTTATAACTGGACTCAATTCAGGCAAAAAATGTAACTTTTGAAACACTGCTCAGATTTGCAAAAGAAACACATATTCTTGTTCCTCACCGTCTGAAAAGTACAAAAAGACATTCAATTTTCAAGTACGAACTTTCCCTGAGGAGATAAACCAATCGGTATCTCACAATTGGCAATAGGACTCAATTCAGACAGAAAATGTAACTTTTCATACACTGCTCAGATTTGCAAAAGAAACACATATTCTTGTTCCTCACAGTCAGAAAAGCACAAAAACACATTCAATTTTCAAGTACGAACTTTCCTTGAGGAGATAAACCAATCTGTATCTTACAATTGGCAATAGGTCTCAATTAAGCTAGAAAACGTAACTTTAAACCCAGTGATCCGATTTTCAAAAGAAACATATATTCATGTTTCCCACCGTCTGAAAAGACCAAAAGTCATTCAATTTTCAAACACGAACTTTCCCTAGAAAGTTAGACAAAAGCTCTTTTTTATAACTGGACTCAATTCAGGCAGAAAACGTAACTTTTGAAACACTGCTCAGATTTGGAAAAGAAACACATATTCTTGTTCCTCACAGTCTGAAAAGCACAAAAACACATTCAATTTTCAAATACGAACTTTCCCTAGAAAGTTAGACAAAAGCTCTTTTTTATAACTTGACTCAATTCAGAAAGAAAATGTATCTTTAGACACAGTGATCTGATTTACAAAAGAAGCACATATTCTTGTTCCTCATAGTCTGAAAAGCAGAAAAATACATTCAATTTTCAAGTACGAACTTTCCCTGAGGAGATAAACCAATCTGTATCTCACAATTGGCAATAGGACTCAATTCAGAAAGAAAATGTATCTTTAGACACAGTGATCTGATTTACAAAAGAAACACATATTCACTTTTCCCACGGTCTGAGAAAGCCAAAACACATTCAATTTTCAAACACAAACTTTCCCTAGAAAGTTCGACCAGTGCTGTTTTTTATAACTGGACTCAATTAAGACAGAAAATGTAACTTTTTAAACACTGCTCAGATTTGGAAAAGAAACACATATTCTTGTTCCTCACAGTCTGAAAAGTCCAAAAACACATTCAATTTTCAAGTATGAACTTTCCCTGAGGAGATAAACCAATCGGTATCTCACAATTGGCAATAGGACTCAATTCAGACAGAAAATGTAACTTTTCACACACTGCTCAGATTTGCAAAAGAAACACATATTCTTGTTCCTCACAGTCTGAAAAGCACAAAAACACATTCAATTTTCAAGTACGAACCCTCCCTGAGGAGATAAACCAATCGGAATCTCACAATTGGCAATAGGACTCAATTCAGAAAGAAAATGTATCTTTAGACACAGTGATCTGATTTACAAAAGAAACACATATTCATGTTTCCCACGGTCTGAGAAAGCCAAAACACATTCAATTTTCAAATACGAACTTTCCCTAGAAAGTTAGACAAAAGCTCTTTTTTATAACTGGACTCAATTCAGGCAGAAAATGTAACTTTTGAAACACTGCTCAGATTTGCAAAAGAAACACATATTCTTGTTCCTCACAGTCAGAAAAGCACAAAAACACATTCAATTTTCAAGTACGAACTTTCCTTGAGGAGATAAACCAATCTGTATCTCACAATTGGCAATAGGACTCAATTCAGAAAGAAAATGTATCTTTAGACACAGTGATATGATTTACAAAAGAAACACATATTCATGTTTCCCACGGTCTGAGAAAGCCAAAACACATTCAATTTTCAAACACAAACTTTCCCTAAAAAGTTAGACCAATGCTGTTTTTTATAACTGGACTCAATTCAGGTAGAAAATATAACTTTTGAAACACTGCTCAGATTTGGAAAAGAAACACATATTCTTGTTCCTCACCGTCTGAAAAGTACAAAAAGACATTCAATTTTCAAGTACGAACTTTCCCTGTGGAGATAAACCAATCGGTATCTCACAATTGGCAATAGGTCTCAATTAAGCTAGAAAACGTAACTTTAAACCCAGTGATCCGATTTTCAAAAGAAACATATATTCATGTTTCCCACCGTCTGAAAAGACCAAAAGTCATTCAATTTTCAAACACGAACTTTCCCCAGAAAGTTAGACAAAAGCTCTTTTTTATAACTGGACTCAATTCAGGCAGAAAATGTAACTTTTGAAACACTGCTCAGATTTGGAAAAGAAACACATATTCTTGTTCCTCACAGTCTGAAAAGTCCAAAAACACATTCAATTTTCAAGTACGAACTTTCCCTGAGGAGATAAACCAATCGGTATCTCACAATTGGCAATAGGACTCAATCAGACAGAAAATGTAACTTTTCACACACTGCTCAGATTTGCAAAAGAAACACATATTCTTTTTCCTCACAGTCTGAAAAGCAAAAAAACACATTCAATTTTCAAGTACGAACTTTCCCTGAGGAGATAAACCAATCGGTATCTCACAATTGGCAATAGGACTCAATTCAGACAGAAAATGTAACTTTTCATACACTGCTCAGATTTGCAAAAGAAACACATATTCTTGTTCCTCACAGTCTGAAAAGCAAAAAAACACATTCAATTTTCAAATACGAACTTTCCCTAGAAAGTTAGACAAAAGCTCTTTTTTATAACTGGACTCAATTCAGGCAGAAAATGTAACTTTTGAAACACTGCTCAGATTTGCAAAAGAAACACATATTCTTGTTCCTCACAGTCTGAAAAGCAAAAAAACACATTCAATTTTCAAGTACGAACGTTCCCTGAGGAGATAAACCAATCGGTATCTCACAATTGGCAATAGGACTCAATTCAGACAGAAAATGTAACTTTTCATACACTGCTCAGATTTGCAAAAGAAACACATATTCTTGTTCCTCACAGTCTGAAAAGCAAAAAAACACATTCAACTTTCAAGTACGAACTTTCCCTGAGGAGATAAACCAATCGGTATCTCACAATTGGCAATAGGACTCAATTCAGAAAGAAAATGTATCTTTAGACACAGTGATCTGATTTACAAAAGAAGCACATATTCTTGTTCCTCATAGTCTGAGAAGCAGAAAAATACATTCAATTTTCAAGTACGAACTTTCCCTGAGGAGATAAACCAATCTGTATCTCACAATTGGCAATAGGACTCAATTCAGAAAGAAAATGTATCTTTAGACACAGTGATCTGATTTACAAAAGAAACACATATTCATGTTTCCCACGGTCTGAGAAAGCCAAAACACATTCAATTTTCAAACACAAAGTTTCCCTAGAAAGTTCGACCAGTGCTGTTTTTTATAACTGGACTCAATTCAGACAGAAAATGTAACTTTTTAAACGCTGCTCAGATTTGGATAAGAAACACATATTCTTGTTCCTCACAGTCTGAAAAGTACAAAAACACATTCAATTTTCAAGTACGAACTTTCCCTGAGGAGATAAACCAAACGGTATCTCACAATTGGCAATAGGACTCAATTCATACAGAAAATGTAACTTTTCACACACTGCTCAGTTTGCAAAGGAACACATATTCTTGTTCCTCACAGTCTGAAAAGTACAAAAACACATTCAATTTTCAAGTACAAACTTTCCGTGAGGAGATAAACCAATCGGTATCTCACAATTGGCAATAGGACTCAATTCAGAAAGAAAATGTATCTTTAGACACAGTGATCTGATTTACAAAAGAAGCGCATATTCTTGTTCCTCATAGTCTGAAAAGTAGAAAAATACATTCAATTTTCAAGTACGAACTTTCCCTGAGGAGATAAACCAATCTGTATCTCACAATTGGCAATAGGACTCAATTCAGAAAGAAAATGTATCTTTAGACACAGTGATCTGATTTACAAAAGAAACACATATTCACTTTTCCCACGGTCTGAGAAAGCCAAAACACATTCAATTTTCAAACAGAAACTTTCCCTAGAAAGTTCGACCAGTGCTGTTTTTTATAACTGGACTCAATTCAGACAGAAAATGTAACTTTTTAAACACTGCTCAGATTTGCAAAAGAAACACATATTCTTGTTCCTCACAGTCTGAAAAGTACAAAAAGACATTCAATTTTCAAGTACGAACTTTCCTTGAGGAGATAAACCTACCTGTATCTTACAATTGGCAATAGGTCTCAATTAAGCTAGAAAGCGTAACTTTAAACCCAGTGATCCGATTTTCAAAAGAAACATATATTCATGTTTCCCACCGTCTGAAAAGACCAAAAGTCATTCAATTTTCAAACACGAACTTTCCCTAGAAAGTTAGACAAAAGCTCTTTTTTATAACTGGACTCAATTCAGGCAGAAAATGTAACTTTTGAAACACTGCTCAGATTTGGAAAAGAAACACATATTCTTGTTCCTCACAGTCTGAAAAGTCCAAAAACTCATTCAATTTTCAAGTACGAACTTTCCCTGAGGAGATAAACCAATCGGTATCTCACAATTGGCAATAGGACTCAATCAGACAGAAAATGTAACTTTTCACACACTGCTCAGATTTGCAAAAGAAACACATATTCTTGTTCCTCACAGTCTGAAAAGCAAAAGAACACATTCAATTTTCAAGTACGAACTTTCCCTGAGGAGATAAACCAATCGGTATCTCACAATTGGCAATAGGACTCAATTCAGACAGAAAATGTAACTTTTCATACACTGCTCAGATTTGCAAAAGAAACACATATTCTTGTTCCTCACAGTCTGAAAAGCACAAAAACACATTCAATTTTCAAATACGAACTTTCCCTAGAAAGTTAGACAAAAGCTCTTTTTTATAACTTGACTCAATTCAGAAAGAAAATGTATCTTTAGACACAGTGATCTGATTTACAAAAGAAGCACATATTCTTGTTCCTCATAGTCTGAAAAGCAGAAAAATACATTCAATTTTCAAGTACGAACTTTCCCTGAGGAGATAAACCAATCTGTATCTCACAATTGGCAATAGGACTCAATTCAGAAAGAAAATGTATCTTTAGACACAGTGATCTGATTTACAAAAGAAACACATATTCACTTTTCCCACGGTCTGAGAAAGCCAAAACACATTCAATTTTCAAACACAAACTTTCCCTAGAAAGTTCGACCAGTGCTGTTTTTTATAACTGGACTCAATTCAGTCAGAAAATTTAACTTTTTAAACACTGCTCAGATTTGGAAAAGAAACACATATTCTTGTTCCTCACAGTCTGAAAAGTCCAAAAACACATTCAATTTTCAAGTATGAACTTTCCCTGAGGAGATAAACCAATCGGTATCTCACAATTGGCAATAGGACTCAATTCAGACAGAAAATGTAACTTTTCACACACTGCTCAGATTTGCAAAAGAAACACATATTCTTTTTCCTCACAGTCTGAAAAGCACAAAAACACATTCAATTTTCAAGTACGAACCCTCCCTGAGGAGATAAACCAATCTGTATCTCACAATTGGCAATAGGACTCAATTCAGAAAGAAAACGTATCTTTAGACACAGTGATCTGATTTACAAAAGAAACACATATTCATGTTTCCCACGGTCTGAGAAAGCCAAAACACATTCAATTTTCAAACACAAACTTTCCCTAAAAAGTTAGACCAATGCTGTTTTTTATAACTGGACTCAATTCAGGTAGAAAATATAACTTTTGAAACACTGCTCAGATTTGGAAAAGAAACACATATTCTTGTTCCTCACCGTCTGAAAAGTACAAAAACACTTTCAATTTTCAAGTACGAACTTTCCTTGAGGAGATAAACCAATCGGTATCTCACAATTGGCAATAGGTCTCAATTAAGCTAGAAAACGTAACTTTAAACCCAGTGATCCGATTTTCAAAAGAAACATATATTCATGTTTCCCACCGTCTGAAAAGACCAAAAGTCATTCAATTTTCAAACACGAACTTTCCCCAGAAAGTTAGACAAAAGCTCTTTTTTATAACTGGACTCAATTCAGGCAGAAAATGTAACTTTTGAAACACTGCTCAGATTTGGAAAAGAAACACATATTCTTGTTCCTCACAGTGTGAAAAGTCCAAAAACACATTCAATTTTCAAGTACGAACTTTCCCTGAGGAGATAAACCAATCAGTATCTCACAATTGGCAATAGGACTCAATCAGACAGAAAATGTAACTTTTCACACACTGCTCAGATTTGCAAAAGAAACACATATTCTTGTTCCTCACAGTCTGAAAAGCAAAAAAACACATTCAATTTTCAAGTACGAACTTTCCCTGAGGAGATAAACCAATCGGTATCTCACAATTGGCAATAGGACTCAATTCAGACAGAAAATGTAACTTTTCATACACTGCTCAGATTTGCAAAAGAAACACATATTCTTGTTCCTCACAGTCTGAAAAGCAAAAAAACACATTCAATTTTCAAATACGAACTTTCCCTAGAAAGTTAGACAAAAGCTCTTTTTTATAACTGGACTCAATTCAGGCAGAAAATGTAACTTTTGAAACACTGCTCAGATTTGCAAAAGAAACACATATTCTTGTTCCTCACAGTCTGAAAAGCAAAAAAACACATTCAATTTTCAAGTACGAACGTTCCCTGAGGAGATAAACCAATCGGTATCTCACAATTGGCAATAGGACTCAATTCAGACAGAAAATGTAACTTTTCACACACTGCTCAGTTTGCAAAGGAACACATATTCTTGTTCCTCACAGTCTGAAAAGCAAAAAAACACATTCAATTTTCAAGTACGAACTTTCCCTGAGGAGATAAACCAATCGGTATCTCACAATTGGCAATAGGACTCAATTCAGAAAGAAAATGTATCTTTAGACACAGTGATCTGATTTACAAAAGAAGCGCATATTCTTGTTCCTCATAGTCTGAAAAGCAGAAAAATACATTCAATTTTCAAGTACGAACTTTCCTTCAGGAGATAAACCAATCTGTATCTTACAATTGGCAATAGGTCTCAATTAAGCTAGAAAACGTAACTTTAAACCCAGTGATCCTACTTTCAAAAGAAACATATATTCATGTTTCCCACCGTCTGAAAAGACCAAAAGTCATTCAATTTTCAAACACGAACTTTCCCTAGAAAGTTAGACAAAAGCTCTATTTTATAACTGGACTCAATTCAGGCAGAAAATGTAACTTTTGAAACACTGCTCAGATTTGGAAAAGAAACACATATTCTTGTTCCTCACAGTCTGAAAAGTCCAAAAACACATTCAATTTTCAAGTACGAACTTTCCCTGAGGAGATAAACCAATCGGTATCTCACAATTGGCAATAGGACTCAATCAGACAGAAAATGTAACTTTTCACACACTGCTCAGATTTGCAAAAGAAACACATATTCTTGTTCCTCACAGTCTGAAAAGCAAAAAAACACATTCAATTTTCAAGTACGAACTTTCCCTGAGGAGATAAACCAATCGGTATCTCACAATTGGCAATAGGACTCAATTCAGACAGAAAATGTAACTTTTCATACACTGCTCAGATTTGCAAAAGAAACACATATTCTTGTTCCTCACAGTCTGAAAAGCAAAAAAACACATTCAATTTTCAAATACGAACTTTCCCTAGAAAGTTAGACAAAAGCTCTTTTTTATAACTGGACTCAATTCAGGCAGAAAATGTAACTTTTGAAACACTGCTCAGATTTGCAAAAGAAACACATATTCTTGTTCCTCACAGTCTGAAAAGCAAAAAAACACATTCAATTTTCAAGTACGAACGTTCCCTGAGGAGATAAACCAATCGGTATCTCACAATTGGCAATAGGACTCAATTCAGACAGAAAATGTAACTTTTCATACACTGCTCAGATTTGCAAAAGAAACACATATTCTTGTTCCTCACAGTCTGAAAAGCAAAAAAACACATTCAACTTTCAAGTACGAACTTTCCCTGAGGAGATAAACCAATCGGTATCTCACAATTGGCAATAGGACTCAATTCAGAAAGAAAATGTATCTTTAGACACAGTGATCTGATTTACAAAAGAAGCACATATTCTTGTTCCTCATAGTCTGAGAAGCAGAAAAATACATTCAATTTTGAAGTACGAACTTTCCCTGAGGAGATAAACCAATCTGTATCTCACAATTGGCAATAGGACTCAATTCAGAAAGAAAATGTATCTTTAGACACAGTGATCTGATTTACAAAAGAAACACATATTCATGTTTCCCACGGTCTGAGAAAGCCAAAACACATTCAATTTTCAAACACAAACTTTCCCTAGAATGTTCGACCAGTGCTGTTTTTTATAACTGGACTCAATTCAGACAGAAAATGTAACTTTTTAAACACTGCTCAGATTTGGATAAGAAACACATATTCTTGTTCCTCACAGTCTGAAAAGTACAAAAGCACATTCAATTTTCAAGTACGAACTTTCCCTGAGGAGATAAACCAATCGGTATCTCACAATTGGCAATAGGACTCAATTCATACAGAAAATGTAACTTTTCACACACTGCTCAGTTTGCAAAGGAACACATATTCTTGTTCCTCACAGTCTGAAAAGCAAAAAAACACATTCAATTTTCAAGTACGAACTTTCCGTGAGGAGATAAACCAATCGGTATCTCACAATTGGCAATAGGACTCAATTCAGAAAGAAAATGTATCTTTAGACACAGTGATCTGATTTACAAAAGAAGCGCATATTCTTGTTCCTCATAGTCTGAAAAGCAGAAAAATACATTCAATTTTCAAGTACGAACTTTCCCTGAGGAGATAAACCAATCTGTATCTCACAATTGGCAATAGGACTCAATTCAGAAAGAAAATGTATCTTTAGACACAGTGATCTGATTTACAAAAGAAAAACATATTCATGTTTCCCACGGTCTGAGAAAGCCAAAACACATTCAATTTTCAAACACAAACTTTCCCTAGAAAGTTCGACCAGTGCTGTTTTTTATAACTGGACTCAATTCAGACAGAAAATGTAACTTTTTAAACACTGCTCAGATTTGCAAAAGAAACACATATTCTTGTTCCTCACAGTCTGAGAAAGCCAAAACACATTCAATTTTCAAACACAAAGAACGAAAAGTACAAAAACACATTCAATTTTCAAGTACGAACTTTCCTTGAAACTTTCCCTAGAAAGTTAGACAAAAGCTCTCTTTTATAACTGGACTCAATTCAGGCAGAAAATGTAACTTTTGAAACACTGCTCAGATTTGCAAAAGAAACACATATTCTTGTTCCTCACAGTCTGAAAAGTCCAAAAACACATTCAATTTTCAAGTACGAACTTTCCCTGAGGAGATAAACCAATCGGTATCTCACAATTGGCAATAGGACTCAATTCAGACAGAAAATGTAACTTTTCATACACTGCTCAGTTTTGCAAAAGAAACACATATTCTTGTTCCTCACAGTCAGAAAAGCACAAAAACACATTCAATTTTCAAGTACGAACTTTCCTTCAGGAGATAAACCAATCTGTATCTTACAATTGGCAATAGGTCTCAATTAAGCTAGAAAACGTAACTTTAAACCCAGTGATCCTACTTTCAAAAGAAACATATATTCATGTTTCCCACCGTCTGAAAAGACCAAAAGTCATTCAATTTTCAAACACGAACTTTCCCTAGAAAGTTAGACAAAAGCTCTATTTTATAACTGGACTCAATTCAGGCAGAAAATGTAACTTTTTAAACACTGCTCAGATTTGGAAAAGAAACACATATTCTTGTTCCTCACAGTCTGAAAAGTCCAAAAACACATTCAATTTTCAAGTACGAACTTTCCCTGAGGAGATAAACCAATCGGTATCTCACAATTGGCAATAGGACTCAATACAGACAGAAAATGTAACTTTTGAAACACTGCTCAGATTTGGAAAAGAAACACATATTCTTGTTCCTCACAGTCTGAAAAGTCCAAAAACACATTCAATTTTCAAGTACGAACTTTCCCTGAGGAGATAAACCAATCGGTATCTCACAATTGGCAATAGGACTCAATACAGACAGAAAATGTAACTTTTCACACACTGCTCAGATTTGGAAAAGAAACACATATTCTTGTTCCTCACAGTCTGAAAAGTACAAAAACACATTCAATTTTCAAGTACGAACTTTCCTTGAGGAGATAAACCAATCTGTATCTCACAATTGGCAATAGGACTCAATTCAGAAAGAAAATGTATCTTTAGACACAGTGATCTGATTTACAAAAGAAACACATATTCATGTTTCCCACGGTCTGAGAAAGCCAAAACACATTCAATTTTCAAACACAAACTTTCCCTAGAAAGTTCGACCAGTGCTGTTTTTTATAACTGGACTCAATTCAGACAGAAAATGTAACTTTTTAAACACTGCTCAGATTTGGAAAAGAAACACATATTCTTGTTCCTCACAGTCTGAAAAGTACAAAAACACATTCAATTTTCAAGTACGAACTTTCCCTGAGGAGATAAACCAAACGGTATCTCACAATTGGCAATAGGACTCAATTCAGACAAAAATGTAACTTTTCACACACTGCTCAGTTTGCAAAAGATACACATATTCTTGTTCCTCACAGTCTGAAAAGCAAAAAAACACATTCAATTTTCAAGTACGAACTTTCCGTGAGGAGAATAACCAATCGGTATCTCACAATTGGCAATAGGACTCAATTCAGAAAGAAAATGTATCTTTAGACACAGTGATCTGATTTACAAAAGAAGCACATATTCTTGTTCCTCATAGTCTGAAAAGCAGAAAAATACATTCAATTTTCAAGTACGAACTTTCCCTAGAAAGTTCGACCAGTGCTGTTTTTTATAACTGGACTCAATTCAGACAGAAAATGTAACTTTTCATACACTGCTCAGATTTGGAAAAGAAACACATATTCTTGTTCCTCACAGTCAGAAAAGCACAAAAACACATTCAATTTTCAAGTACGAACTTTCCTTCAGGAGATAAACCAATCTGTATCTTACAATTGGCAATAGGTCTCAATTAAGCTAGAAAACGTAACTTTAAACCCAGTGATCCTACTTTCAAAAGAAACATATATTCATGTTTCCCACCGTCTGAAAAGACCAAAAGTCATTCAATTTTCAAACACGAACTTTCCCTAGAAAGTTAGACAAAAGCTCTATTTTATAACTGGACTCAATTCAGGCAGAAAATGTAACTTTTGAAACACTGCTCAGATTTGGAAAAGAAACACATATTCTTGTTCCTCACAGTCTGAAAAGTCCAAAAACACATTCAATTTTCAAGTACGAACTTTCCCTGAGGAGATAAACCAATCGGTATCTCACAATTGGCAATAGGACTCAATTCAGACAGAAAATGTAACTTTTCATACACTGCTCAGATTTGCAAAAGAAACACATATTCTTGTTCCTCACAGTCTGAAAAGCACAAAAACACATTCAATTTTCAAATACGAACTTTCCCTAGAAAGTTAGACAAAAGCTCTTTTTTATAACTTGACTCAATTCAGAAAGAAAATGTATCTTTAGACACAGTGATCTGATTTACAAAAGAAGCACATATTCTTGTTCCTCATAGTCTGAAAAGCAGAAAAATACATTCAATTTTCAAGTACGAACTTTCCCTGAGGAGATAAACCAATCTGTATCTCACAATTGGCAATAGGACTCAATTCAGAAAGAAAATGTATCTTTAGACACAGTGATCTATTTTACAAAAGAAACACATATTCACTTTTCCCACGGTCTGAGAAAGCCAAAACACATTCAATTTTCAAACACAAACTTTCCCTAGAAAGTTCGACCAGTGCTGTTTTTTATAACTGGACTCAATTCAGTCAGAAAATGTAACTTTTTAAACACTGCTCAGATTTGGAAAAGAAACACATATTCTTGTTCCTCACAGTCTGAAAAGTCCAAAAACACATTCAATTTTCAAGTATGAACTTTCCCTGAGGAGATAAACCAATCGGTATCTCACAATTGGCAATAGGACTCAATTCAGACAGAAAATGTAACTTTTCACACACTGCTCAGATTTGCAAAAGAAACACATATTCTTGTTCCTCACAGTCTGAAAAGCACAAAAACACATTCAATTTTCAAGTACGAACCCTCCCTGAGGAGATAAACCAATCTGTATCTCACAATTGGCAATAGGACTCAATTCAGAAAGAAAACGTATCTTTAGACACAGTGATCTGATTTACAAAAGAAACACATATTCATGTTTCCCACGGTCTGAGAAAGCCAAAACACATTCAATTTTCAAACACAAACTTTCCCTAAAAAGTTAGACCAATGCTGTTTTTTATAACTGGACTCAATTCAGGTAGAAAATATAACTTTTGAAACACTGCTCAGATTTGGAAAAGAAACACATATTCTTGTTCCTCACCGTCTGAAAAGTACAAAAACACATTCAATTTTCAAGTACGAACTTTCCTTGAGGAGATAAACCAATCGGTATCTCACAATTGGCAATAGGTCTCAATTAAGCTAGAAAACGTAACTTTAAACCCAGTGATCCGATTTTCAAAAGAAACATATATTCATGTTTCCCACCGTCTGAAAAGACCAAAAGTCATTCAATTTTCAAACACGAACTTTCCCCAGAAAGTTAGACAAAAGCTCTTTTTTATAACTGGACTCAATTCAGGCAGAAAATGTAACTTTTTAAACACTGCTCAGATTTGGAAAAGAAACACATATTCTTGTTCCTCACAGTCTGAAAAGTCCAAAAACACATTCAATTTTCAAGTACGAACTTTCCCTGAGGAGATAAACCAATCGGTATCTCACAATTGGCAATAGGACTCAATCAGACAGAAAATGTAACTTTTCACACACTGCTCAGATTTGCAAAAGAAACACATATTCTTGTTCCTCACAGTCTGAAAAGCAAAAAAACACATTCAATTTTCAAGTACGAACTTTCCCTGAGGAGATAAACCAATCGGTATCTCACAATTGGCAATAGGACTCAATTCAGACAGAAAATGTAACTTTTCATACACTGCTCAGATTTGCAAAAGAAACACATATTCTTGTTCCTCACAGTCTGAAAAGCAAAAAAACACATTCAACTTTCAAGTACGAACTTTCCCTGAGGAGATAAACCAATCGGTATCTCACAATTGGCAATAGGACTCAATTCAGAAAGAAAATGTATCTTTAGACACAGTGATCTGATTTACAAAAGAAGCACATATTCTTGTTCCTCATAGTCTGAGAAGCAGAAAAATACATTCAATTTTCAAGTACGAACTTTCCCTGAGGAGATAAACCAATCTGTATCTCACAATTGGCAATAGGACTCAATTCAGAAAGAAAATGTATCTTTAGACACAGTGATCTGATTTACAAAAGAAACACATATTCATGTTTCCCACGGTCTGAGAAAGCCAAAACACATTCAATTTTCAAACACAAACTTTCCCTAGAAAGTTCGACCAGTGCTGTTTTTTATAACTGGACTCAATTCAGACAGAAAATGTAACTTTTTAAACACTGCTCAGATTTGGATAAGAAACACATATTCTTGTTCCTCACAGTCTGAAAAGTACAAAAACACATTCAATTTTCAAGTACGAACTTTCAATGAGGAGATAAACCAATCGGTATCTCACAATTGGCAATAGGACTCAATTCATACAGAAAATGTAACTTTTCACACACTGCTCAGTTTGCAAAGGAACACATATTCTTGTTCCTCACAGTCTGAAAAGCAAAAAAACACATTCAATTTTCAAGTACGAACTTTCCGTGAGGAGATAAACCAATCGGTATCTCACAATTGGCAATAGGACTCAATTCAGAAAGAAAATGTATCTTTAGACACAGTGATCTGATTTACAAAAGAAGCGCATATTCTTGTTCCTCATAGTCTGAAAAGTAGAAAAATACATTCAATTTTCAAGTACGAACTTTCCCTGAGGAGATAAACCAATCTGTATCTCACAATTGGCAATAGGACTCAATTCAGAAAGAAAATGTATCTTTAGACACAGTGATCTGATTTACAAAAGAAAAACATATTCATGTTTCCCACGGTCTGAGAAAGCCAAAACACATTCAATTTTCAAACACAAACTTTCCCTAGAAAGTTCGACCAGTGCTGTTTTTTATAACTGGACTCAATTCAGACAGAAAATGTAACTTTTTAAACACTGCTCAGATTTGCAAAAGAAACACATATTCTTGTTCCTCACAGTCTGAAAAGTACAAAAACACATTCAATTTTCAAGTACGAACTTTCCCTGAGGAGATAAACCAATCGGTATCTCACAATTGGCAATAGGACTCAATTCAGACAGAAAATGTAACTTTTCATACACTGCTCAGATTTGCAAAAGAAACACATATTCTTGTTCCTCACAGTCTGAAAAGCAAAAAAACACATTCAATTTTCAAATACGAACTTTCCCTAGAAAGTTAGACAAAAGCTCTTTTTTATAACTGGACTCAATTCAGAAAGAAAATGTATCTTTAGACACAGTGATCTGATTTACAAAAGAAGCACATATTCTTGTTCCTCATAGTCTGAAAAGCAGAAAAATACATTCAATTTTCAAGTACGAACTTTCCCAGAGGAGATAAACCAATCTGTATCTCACAATTGGCAATAGGACTCAATTCAGAAAGAAAATGTATCTTTAGACACAGTGATCTGATTTACAAAAGAAACACATATTCATGTTTCCCACGTTCTGAGAAAGCCAAAACACATTCAATTTTCAAACACAAACTTTCCCTAGAAAGTTCGACCAGTGCTGTTTTTTATAACTGGACTCAATTCAGACAGAAAATGTAACTTTTCACACACTGCTCAGATTTGCAAAAGAAATGCATATTCTTGTTCCTCACAGTCTGAAAAGTACAAAAACACATTCAATTTTCAAGTACGAACTTTCCCTGAGGAGATAAACCAATCGGAATCTCACAATTGGCAATAGGACTCAATTCAGACAGAAAATGTAACTTTTCACACACTGCTCAGATTTGCAAAAGAAACACATATTCTTGTTCCTCACAGTCTGAAAAGCACAAAAACACATTCAATTTTCAAGTACGAACCCTCCCTGAGGAGATAAACCAATCTGTATCTTACAATTGGCAATAGGTCTCAATTAAGCTAGAAAACGTAACTTTAAACCCAGTGATCCGATTTTCAAAAGAAACATATATTCATGTTTCCCACCGTCTGAAAAGACCAAAAGTCATTCAATTTTCAAACACGAACTTTCCCTAGAAAGTTAGACAAAAGCTCTTTTTTATAACTGGACTCAATTCAGGCAGAAAACGTAACTTTTGAAACACTGCTCAGATTTGGAAAAGAAACACATATTCTTGTTCCTCACAGTCTGAAAAGTCCAAAAACACATTCAATTTTCAAGTACGAACTTTCCCTGAGGAGATAAACCAATCGGTATCTCACAATTGGCAATAGGACTCAATTCAGGTAGAAAATATAACTTTTGAAACACTGCTCAGATTTGGAAAAGAAACACATATTCTTGTTCCTCACCGTCTGAAGAGTACAAAAACACATTCAATTTTAAAGTACGAACTTTCCCTGAGGAGATAAACCAATCGGTATCTCACAATTGGCAATAGGACTCAATCAGACAGAAAATGTAACTTTTCACACACTGCTCAGATTTGCAAAAGAAACACATATTCTTGTTCCTCACAGTCTGAAAAGCAAAAAAACACATTCAATTTTCAAATACGAACTTTCCCTAGAAAGTTAGACAAAAGCTCTTTTTTATAACTGGACTCAATTCAGGGAGAAAATGTAACGTTTGAAACACTGCTCAGATTTGCAAAAGAAACACATATTTTTGTTCCTCACCGTCTGAAAAGCAAAAAAACACATTCAATTTTCAAGTACGAACTTTCCCTGAGGAGATAAACCAATCGGTATCTCACAATTGGCAATAGGACTCAATTCAGACAGAAAATGTAACTTTTCATACACTGCTCAGTTTTGCAAAAGAAACACATATTCTTGTTCCTCACAGTCAGAAAAGCACAAAAACACATTCAATTTTCAAGTACGAACTTTCCTTCAGGAGATAAACCAATCTGTATCTTACAATTGGCAATAGGTCTCAATTAAGCTAGAAAACGTAACTTTAAACCCAGTGATCCTACTTTCAAAAGAAACATATATTCATGTTTCCCACCGTCTGAAAAGACCAAAAGTCATTCAATTTTCAAACACGAACTTTCCCTAGAAAGTTAGACAAAAGCTCTTTTTTATAACTGGACTCAATTCAGGCAGAAAATGTAACTTTTGAAACACTGCTCAGATTTGGAAAAGAAACACATATTCTTGTTCCTCACAGTCTGAAAAGTCCAAAAACACATTCAATTTTCAAGTACGAACTTTCCCTGAGGAGATAAACCAATCGGTATCTCACAATTGGCAATAGGACTCAATACAGACAGAAAATGTAACTTTTCACACACTGCTCAGATTTGGAAAAGAAACACATATTCTTGTTCCTCACAGTCTGAAAAGTACAAAAACACATTTAATTTTCAAGTACGAACTTTCCTTGAGGAGATAAACCAATCTGTATCTCACAATTGGCAATAGGACTCAATTCAGAAAGAAAATGTATCTTTAGACACAGTGATCTGATTTACAAAAGAAACACATATTCATGTTTCCCACAGTCTGAGAAAGCCAAAACACATTCAATTTTCAAACACAAACTTTCCCTAGAAAGTTCGACCAGTGCTGTTTTTTATAACTGGACTCAATTCAGGCAGAAAATGTAACTTTTGAAACACTGCTCAGATTTGCAAAAGAAACACATATTCTTGTTCCTCACAGTCTGAAAAGTCCAAAAACACATTCAATTTTCAAGTACGAACTTTCCCTGAGGAGATAAACCAATCGGTATCTCACAATTGGCAATAGGACTCAATTCAGACAGAAAATGTAACTTTTCATACACTGCTCAGTTTTGCAAAAGAAACACATATTCTTGTTCCTCACAGTCAGAAAAGCACAAAAACACATTCAATTTTCAAGTACGAACTTTCCTTCAGGAGATAAACCAATCTGTATCTTACAATTGGCAATAGGTCTCAATTAAGCTAGAAAACGTAACTTTAAACCCAGTGATCCTACTTTCAAAAGAAACATATATTCATGTTTCCCACCGTCTGAAAAGACCAAAAGTCATTCAATTTTCAAACACGAACTTTCCCTAGAAAGTTAGACAAAAGCTCTATTTTATAACTGGACTCAATTCAGGCAGAAAATGTAACTTTTGAAACACTGCTCAGATTTGGAAAAGAAACACATATTCTTGTTCCTCACAGTCTGAAAAGTCCAAAAACACATTCAATTTTCAAGTACGAACTTTCCCTGAGGAGATAAACCAATCGGTATCTCACAATTGGCAATAGGACTCAATACAGACAGAAAATGTAACTTTTCACACACTGCTCAGATTTGGGAAAGAAACACATATTCTTGTTCCTCACAGTCTGAAAAGTACAAAAAACATTCAATTTTCAAGTACGAACTTTCCTTGAGGAGATAAACCAATCTGTATCTCACAATTGGCAATAGGACTCAATTCAGAAAGAAAATGTATCTTTAGACACAGTGATCTGATTTACAAAAGAAACACATATTCATGTTTCCCACAGTCTGAGAAAGCCAAAACACATTCAATTTTCAAACACAAACTTTCCCTAGAAAGTTCGACCAGTGCTGTTTTTTATAACTGGACTCAATTCAGACAGAAAATGTAACTTTTTAAACACTGCTCAGATTTGGAAAAGAAACACATATTCTTGTTCCTCACAGTCTGAAAAGTACAAAAACACATTCAATTTTCAAGTACGAACTTTCCCTGAGGAGATAAACCAAACGGTATCTCACAATTGGCAATAGGACTCAATTCAGACAAAAATGTAACTTTTCACACACTGCTCAGTTTGCAAAAGAAACACATATTCTTGTTCCTCACAGTCTGAAAAGCAAAAAAACACATTCAATTTTCAAGTACGAACTTTCCGTGAGGAGAATAACCAATCGGTATCTCACAATTGGCAATAGGACTCAATTCAGAAAGAAAATGTATCTTTAGACAGAGTGATCTGATTTACAAAAGAAGCACATATTCTTGTTCCTCATAGTCTGAAAAGCAGAAAAATACATTCAATTTTCAAGTACGAACTTTCCCTAGAAAGTTCGACCAGTGCTGTTTTTTATAACTGGACTCAATTCAGACAGAAAATGTAACTTTTTAAACACTGCTCAGATTTGCAAAAGAAACACATATTCTTGTTCCTCACAGTCAGAAAAGCACAAAAACACATTCAATTTTCAAGTGCGAACTTTCCTTGAGGTGATAAACCAATCTGTATCTTACAATTGGCAATAGGTCTCAATTAAGCTAGAAAACGTAACTTTAAACCCAGTGATCCGATTTTCAAAAGAAACATATATTCATGTTTCCCACCGTCTGAAAAGACCAAAAGTCATTCAATTTTCAAACACGAACTTTCCCTAGAAAGTTAGACAAAAGCTCTTTTTTATAACTGGACTCAATTCAGGCAGAAAATGTAACTTTTGAAACACTGCTCAGATTTGGAAAAGAAACACATATTCTTGTTCCTCACAGTCTGAAAAGTCCAAAAACACATTCAATTTTCAAGTATGAACTTACCCTGAGGAGATAAACCAATCGGTATCTCACAATTGGCAATAGGACTCAATTCAGACAGAAAATGTAACTTTTCACACACTGCTCAGATTTGGGAAAGAAACACATATTCTTGTTCCTCACAGTCTGAAAAGTACAAAAACACATTCAATTTTCAAGTACGAACTTTCCCTGAGGAGATAAACCAATCGGTATCTCACAATTGGCAATAGGACTCAATTCAGACAGAAAATGTAACTTTTCACACACTGCTCAGATTTGCAAAAGAAACACATATTCTTGTTCCTCACAGTCTGAAAAGCACAAAAACACATTCAATTTTCAAACACAAACTTTCCCTAAAAAGTTAGACCAATGCTGTTTTTTATAACTGGACTCAATTCAGGTAGAAAATATAACTTTTGAAACACTGCTCAGATTTGGAAAAGAAACACATATTCTTGTTCCTCACCGTCTGAAAAGTCCAAAAACACATTCAATTTTAAAGTACGAACTTTCCCTGAGGAGATAAACCAATCGGTATCTCACAATTGGCAATAGGACTCAATCAGACAGAAAATGTAACTTTTCACACACTGCTCAGATTTGCAAAAGAAACACATATTCTTGTTCCTCACAGTCTGAAAAGCAAAAAAAACACATTCAATTTTCAAATACGAACTTTCCCTAGAAAGTTAGACAAAAGCTCTTTTTTATAACTGGACTCAATTCAGGCAGAAAATGTAACTTTTGAAACACTGCTCAGATTTGCAAAAGAAACACATATTCTTGTTCCTCACAGTCTGAAAAGCAAAAAAACACATTCAATTTTCAAGTACGAACTTTCCCTGAGGAGATAAACCAATTGGTATCTCACAATTGGCAATAGGACTCAATTCAGACAGAAAATGTAACTTTTCATACACTGCTCAGATTTGCAAAAGAAACACATATTCTTGTTCCTCACAGTCTGAAAAGCAAAAAAACACATTCAATTTTCAAATACGAACTTTCCCTAGAAAGTTAGACAAAAGCTCTTTTTTATAACTGGACTCAATTCAGGCAGAAAATGTAACTTTTGAAACACTGCTCAGATTTGCAAAAGAAACACATATTCTTGTTCCTCACAGTCTGAAAAGCAAAAAAACACATTCAATTTTCAAGTACGAACTTTCCCTGAGGAGATAAACCAATCGGTATCTCACAATTGGCAATAGGACTCAATTCAGACAGAAAATGTAACTTTTCATACACTGCTCAGATTTGCAAAAGAAACACATATTCTTGTTCCTCACAGTCAGAAAAGCACAAAAACACATTCAATTTTCAAATACGAACTTTCCTTGAGGAGATAAACCAATCTGTATCTTACAATTGGCAATAGGTCTCAATTAAGCTAGAAAACGTAACTTTAAACCCAGTGATCCGATTTTCAAAAGAAACATATATTCATGTTTCCCACCGTCTGAAAAGAGCAAAAGTCATTCAATTTTCAAACACGAACTTTCCCTAGAAAGTTAGACAAAAGCTCTTTTTTATACCTGGACTCAACTCAGGCAGAAAATGTAACTTTTGAAACACTGCTCAGATTTGGAAAAGAAACACATATTCTTGTTCCTCACAGTCTGAAAAGTCCAAAAACACATTCAATTTTCAAGTACGAACTTTCCCTGAGCAGATAAACCAATCGGTATCTCAAAATTGGCAATAGGACTCAATCAGACAGAAAATGTAACTTTTCACACACTGCTCAGATTTGCAAAAGAAACACATATTCTTGTTCCTCACAGTCTGAAAAGCAAAAAAACACATTCAATTTTCAAGTACGAACTTTCCCTGAGGAGATAAACCAATCGGTATCTCACAATTGGCAATAGGACTCAATTCAGACAGAAAATGTAACTTTTCATACACTGCTCAGATTTGCAAAAGAAACACATATTCTTGTTCCTCACAGTCTGAAAAGCACAAAAACACATTCAATTTTCAAATACGAACTTTCCCTAGAAAGTTAGACAAAAGCTCTTTTTTATAACTGGACTCAATTCAGAAAGAAAATGTATCTTTAGACACAGTGATCTGATTTACAAAAGAAGCACATATTCCTGTTCCTCATAGTCTGAAAAGCAGAAAAATACATTCAATTTTCAAGTACGAACTTTCCCTAGAAAGTTCGACCAGTGCTGTTTTTTATAACTGGACTCAATTCAGACAGAAAATGTAACTTTTTAAACACTGCTCAGATTTGCAAAAGAAACACATATTCTTGTTCCTCACAGTCAGAAAAGCACAAAAACACATTCAATTTTCAAGTGCGAACTTTCCTTGAGGTGATAAACCAATCTGTATCTTACAATTGGCAATAGGTCTCAATTAAGCTAGAAAACGTAACTTTAAACCCAGTGATCCGATTTTCAAAAGAAACATATATTCATGTTTCCCACCGTCTGAAAAGACCAAAAGTCATTCAATTTTCAAACACGAACTTTCCCTAGAAAGTTAGACAAAAGCTCTTTTTTATAACTGGACTCAATTCAGGCAGAAAATGTAACTTTTGAAACACTGCTCAGATTTGGAAAAGAAACACATATTCTTGTTCCTCACAGTCTGAAAAGTCCAAAAACACATTCAATTTTCAAGTATGAACTTACCCTGAGGAGATAAACCAATCGGTATCTCACAATTGGCAATAGGACTCAATTCAGACAGAAAATGTAACTTTTCACACACTGCTCAGATTTGGGAAAGAAACACATATTCTTGTTCCTCACAGTCTGAAAAGTACAAAAACACATTCAATTTTCAAGTACGAACTTTCCCTGAGGAGATAAACCAATCGGTATCTCACAATTGGCAATAGGACTCAATTCAGACAGAAAATGTAACTTTTCACACACTGCTCAGATTTGCAAAAGAAACACATATTCTTGTTCCTCACAGTCTGAAAAGCACAAAAACACATTCAATTTTCAAACACAAACTTTCCCTAAAAAGTTAGACCAATGCTGTTTTTTATAACTGGACTCAATTCAGGTAGAAAATATAACTTTTGAAACACTGCTCAGATTTGGAAAAGAAACACATATTCTTGTTCCTCACCGTCTGAAAAGTCCAAAAACACATTCAATTTTAAAGTACGAACTTTCCCTGAGGAGATAAACCAATCGGTATCTCACAATTGGCAATAGGACTCAATCAGACAGAAAATGTAACTTTTCACACACTGCTCAGATTTGCAAAAGAAACACATATTCTTGTTCCTCACAGTCTGAAAAGCAAAAAAAACACATTCAATTTTCAAATACGAACTTTCCCTAGAAAGTTAGACAAAAGCTCTTTTTTATAACTGGACTCAATTCAGGCAGAAAATGTAACTTTTGAAACACTGCTCAGATTTGCAAAAGAAACACATATTCTTGTTCCTCACAGTCTGAAAAGCAAAAAAACACATTCAATTTTCAAGTACGAACTTTCCCTGAGGAGATAAACCAATTGGTATCTCACAATTGGCAATAGGACTCAATTCAGACAGAAAATGTAACTTTTCATACACTGCTCAGATTTGCAAAAGAAACACATATTCTTGTTCCTCACAGTCTGAAAAGCAAAAAAACACATTCAATTTTCAAATACGAACTTTCCCTAGAAAGTTAGACAAAAGCTCTTTTTTATAACTGGACTCAATTCAGGCAGAAAATGTAACTTTTGAAACACTGCTCAGATTTGCAAAAGAAACACATATTCTTGTTCCTCACAGTCTGAAAAGCAAAAAAACACATTCAATTTTCAAGTACGAACTTTCCCTGAGGAGATAAACCAATCGGTATCTCACAATTGGCAATAGGACTCAATTCAGACAGAAAATGTAACTTTTCATACACTGCTCAGATTTGCAAAAGAAACACATATTCTTGTTCCTCACAGTCAGAAAAGCACAAAAACACATTCAATTTTCAAATACGAACTTTCCTTGAGGAGATAAACCAATCTGTATCTTACAATTGGCAATAGGTCTCAATTAAGCTAGAAAACGTAACTTTAAACCCAGTGATCCGATTTTCAAAAGAAACATATATTCATGTTTCCCACCGTCTGAAAAGAGCAAAAGTCATTCAATTTTCAAACACGAACTTTCCCTAGAAAGTTAGACAAAAGCTCTTTTTTATACCTGGACTCAACTCAGGCAGAAAATGTAACTTTTGAAACACTGCTCAGATTTGGAAAAGAAACACATATTCTTGTTCCTCACAGTCTGAAAAGTCCAAAAACACATTCAATTTTCAAGTACGAACTTTCCCTGAGCAGATAAACCAATCGGTATCTCAAAATTGGCAATAGGACTCAATCAGACAGAAAATGTAACTTTTCACACACTGCTCAGATTTGCAAAAGAAACACATATTCTTGTTCCTCACAGTCTGAAAAGCAAAAAAACACATTCAATTTTCAAGTACGAACTTTCCCTGAGGAGATAAACCAATCGGTATCTCACAATTGGCAATAGGACTCAATTCAGACAGAAAATGTAACTTTTCATACACTGCTCAGTTTTGCAAAAGAAACACATATTCTTGTTCCTCACAGTCAGAAAAGCACAAAAACACATTCAATTTTCAAGTACGAACTTTCCTTCAGGAGATAAACCAATCTGTATCTTACAATTGGCAATAGGTCTCAATTAAGCTAGAAAACGTAACTTTAAACCCAGTGATCCTACTTTCAAAAGAAACATATATTCATGTTTCCCACCGTCTGAAAAGACCAAAAGTCATTCAATTTTCAAACACGAACTTTCCCTAGAAAGTTAGACAAAAGCTCTATTTTATAACTGGACTCAATTCAGGCAGAAAATGTAACTTTTGAAACACTGCTCAGATTTGGAAAAGAAACACATATTCTTGTTCCTCACAGTCTGAAAAGTCCAAAAACACATTCAATTTTCAAGTACGAACTTTCCCTGAGGAGATAAACCAATCGGTATCTCACAATTGGCAATAGGACTCAATACAGACAGAAAATGTAACTTTTCACACACTGCTCAGATTTGGGAAAGAAACACATATTCTTGTTCCTCACAGTCTGAAAAGTACAAAAAACATTCAATTTTCAAGTACGAACTTTCCTTGAGGAGATAAACCAATCTGTATCTCACAATTGGCAATAGGACTCAATTCAGAAAGAAAATGTATCTTTAGACACAGTGATCTGATTTACAAAAGAAACACATATTCATGTTTCCCACAGTCTGAGAAAGCCAAAACACATTCAATTTTCAAACACAAACTTTCCCTAGAAAGTTCGACCAGTGCTGTTTTTTATAACTGGACTCAATTCAGACAGAAAATGTAACTTTTTAAACACTGCTCAGATTTGGAAAAGAAACACATATTCTTGTTCCTCACAGTCTGAAAAGTACAAAAACACATTCAATTTTCAAGTACGAACTTTCCCTGAGGAGATAAACCAAACGGTATCTCACAATTGGCAATAGGACTCAATTCAGACAAAAATGTAACTTTTCACACACTGCTCAGTTTGCAAAAGAAACACATATTCTTGTTCCTCACAGTCTGAAAAGCAAAAAAACACATTCAATTTTCAAGTACGAACTTTCCGTGAGGAGAATAACCAATCGGTATCTCACAATTGGCAATAGGACTCAATTCAGAAAGAAAATGTATCTTTAGACAGAGTGATCTGATTTACAAAAGAAGCACATATTCTTGTTCCTCATAGTCTGAAAAGCAGAAAAATACATTCAATTTTCAAGTACGAACTTTCCCTAGAAAGTTCGACCAGTGCTGTTTTTTATAACTGGACTCAATTCAGACAGAAAATGTAACTTTTTAAACACTGCTCAGATTTGCAAAAGAAACACATATTCTTGTTCCTCACAGTCAGAAAAGCACAAAAACACATTCAATTTTCAAGTGCGAACTTTCCTTGAGGTGATAAACCAATCTGTATCTTACAATTGGCAATAGGTCTCAATTAAGCTAGAAAACGTAACTTTAAACCCAGTGATCCGATTTTCAAAAGAAACATATATTCATGTTTCCCACCGTCTGAAAAGACCAAAAGTCATTCAATTTTCAAACACGAACTTTCCCTAGAAAGTTAGACAAAAGCTCTTTTTTATAACTGGACTCAATTCAGGCAGAAAATGTAACTTTTGAAACACTGCTCAGATTTGGAAAAGAAACACATATTCTTGTTCCTCACAGTCTGAAAAGTCCAAAAACACATTCAATTTTCAAGTATGAACTTACCCTGAGGAGATAAACCAATCGGTATCTCACAATTGGCAATAGGACTCAATTCAGACAGAAAATGTAACTTTTCACACACTGCTCAGATTTGGGAAAGAAACACATATTCTTGTTCCTCACAGTCTGAAAAGTACAAAAACACATTCAATTTTCAAGTACGAACTTTCCCTGAGGAGATAAACCAATCGGTATCTCACAATTGGCAATAGGACTCAATTCAGACAGAAAATGTAACTTTTCACACACTGCTCAGATTTGCAAAAGAAACACATATTCTTGTTCCTCACAGTCTGAAAAGCACAAAAACACATTCAATTTTCAAACACAAACTTTCCCTAAAAAGTTAGACCAATGCTGTTTTTTATAACTGGACTCAATTCAGGTAGAAAATATAACTTTTGAAACACTGCTCAGATTTGGAAAAGAAACACATATTCTTGTTCCTCACCGTCTGAAAAGTCCAAAAACACATTCAATTTTAAAGTACGAACTTTCCCTGAGGAGATAAACCAATCGGTATCTCACAATTGGCAATAGGACTCAATCAGACAGAAAATGTAACTTTTCACACACTGCTCAGATTTGCAAAAGAAACACATATTCTTGTTCCTCACAGTCTGAAAAGCAAAAAAAACACATTCAATTTTCAAATACGAACTTTCCCTAGAAAGTTAGACAAAAGCTCTTTTTTATAACTGGACTCAATTCAGGCAGAAAATGTAACTTTTGAAACACTGCTCAGATTTGCAAAAGAAACACATATTCTTGTTCCTCACAGTCTGAAAAGCAAAAAAACACATTCAATTTTCAAGTACGAACTTTCCCTGAGGAGATAAACCAATTGGTATCTCACAATTGGCAATAGGACTCAATTCAGACAGAAAATGTAACTTTTCATACACTGCTCAGATTTGCAAAAGAAACACATATTCTTGTTCCTCACAGTCTGAAAAGCAAAAAAACACATTCAATTTTCAAATACGAACTTTCCCTAGAAAGTTAGACAAAAGCTCTTTTTTATAACTGGACTCAATTCAGGCAGAAAATGTAACTTTTGAAACACTGCTCAGATTTGCAAAAGAAACACATATTCTTGTTCCTCACAGTCTGAAAAGCAAAAAAACACATTCAATTTTCAAGTACGAACTTTCCCTGAGGAGATAAACCAATCGGTATCTCACAATTGGCAATAGGACTCAATTCAGACAGAAAATGTAACTTTTCATACACTGCTCAGATTTGCAAAAGAAACACATATTCTTGTTCCTCACAGTCAGAAAAGCACAAAAACACATTCAATTTTCAAATACGAACTTTCCTTGAGGAGATAAACCAATCTGTATCTTACAATTGGCAATAGGTCTCAATTAAGCTAGAAAACGTAACTTTAAACCCAGTGATCCGATTTTCAAAAGAAACATATATTCATGTTTCCCACCGTCTGAAAAGAGCAAAAGTCATTCAATTTTCAAACACGAACTTTCCCTAGAAAGTTAGACAAAAGCTCTTTTTTATACCTGGACTCAACTCAGGCAGAAAATGTAACTTTTGAAACACTGCTCAGATTTGGAAAAGAAACACATATTCTTGTTCCTCACAGTCTGAAAAGTCCAAAAACACATTCAATTTTCAAGTACGAACTTTCCCTGAGCAGATAAACCAATCGGTATCTCAAAATTGGCAATAGGACTCAATCAGACAGAAAATGTAACTTTTCACACACTGCTCAGATTTGCAAAAGAAACACATATTCTTGTTCCTCACAGTCTGAAAAGCAAAAAAACACATTCAATTTTCAAGTACGAACTTTCCCTGAGGAGATAAACCAATCGGTATCTCACAATTGGCAATAGGACTCAATTCAGACAGAAAATGTAACTTTTCATACACTGCTCAGATTTGCAAAAGAAACACATATTCTTGTTCCTCACAGTCTGAAAAGCACAAAAACACATTCAATTTTCAAATACGAACTTTCCCTAGAAAGTTAGACAAAAGCTCTTTTTTATAACTGGACTCAATTCAGAAAGAAAATGTATCTTTAGACACAGTGATCTGATTTACAAAAGAAGCACATATTCCTGTTCCTCATAGTCTGAAAAGCAGAAAAATACATTCAATTTTCAAGTACGAACTTTCCCTGAGGAGATAAACCAATCTGTATCTCACAATTGGCAATAGGACTCAATTCAGAAAGAAAATGTATCTTTAGACACAGTGATCTGATTTACAAAAGAAACACATATTCACTTTTCCCACGGTCTGAGAAAGCCAAAACACATTCAATTTTCAAACACAAACTTTCCCTAGAAAGTTCGACCAGTGCTGTTTTTTATAACTGGACTCAATTAAGACAGAAAATGTAACTTTTTAAACACTGCTCAGATTTGGAAAAGAAACACATATTCTTGTTCCTCACAGTCTGAAAAGTACAAAAACACATTCAATTTTCAAGTATGAACTTTCCCTGAGGAGATAAACCAATCGGTATCTCACAATTGGCAATAGGACTCAATTCAGACAGAAAATGTAACTTTTCACACACTGCTCAGATTTGTAAAAGAAATACATATTCTTGTTCCTCACAGTCTGAAAAGTACAAAAACACATTCAATTTTCAAGTACGAACTTTCCCTGAGGAGATAAACCAATCGGAATCTCACAATTCGCAATAGGACTCAATTCAGACAGAAAATGTAACTTTTCACACACTGCTCAGATTTGCAAAAGAAACACATATTCTTGTTCCTCACAGTCTGAAAAGCACAAAAACACATTCAATTTTCAAGTACGAACCCTCCCTGAGGAGATAAACCAATCTGTATCTCACAATTGGCAATAGGACTCAATTCAGAAAGAAAATGTATCTTTAGACACAGTGATCTGATTTACAAAAGAAACACATATTCATGTTTCCCACGGTCTGAGAAAGCCAAAACACATTCAATTTTCAAACACAAACTTTCCCTAAAAAGTTAGACCAATGCTGTTTTTTATAACTGGACTCAATTCAGACAGAAAATGTAACTTTTGAAACACTGCTCAGATTTGGAAAAGAAACACATATTCTTGTTCCTCACCGTCTGAAAAGTACAAAAACACATTCAATTTTCAAGTACGAACTTTCCTTGAGGAGATAAACCAATCTGTATCTTACAATTGGCAATAGGTCTCAATTAAGCTAGAAAACGTAACTTTAAACCCAGTGATCCGATTTTCAAAAGAAACATATATTCATGTTTCCCACCGTCTGAAAAGACCAAAAGTCATTCAATTTTCAAACACGAACTTTCCCTAGAAAGTTAGACAAAAGCTCTTTTTTATAACTGGACTCAATTCAGGCAGAAAATGTAACTTTTGAAACACTGCTCAGATTTGCAAAAGAAACACATATTCTTGTTCCTCACAGTCTGAAAAGCACAAAAACACATTCAATTTTCAAACACAAACTTTCCCTAAAAAGTTAGACCAATGCTGTTTTTTATAACTGGACTCAATTCAGGTAGAAAATATAACTTTTGAAACACTGCTCAGATTTGGAAAAGAAACACATATTCTTGTTCCTCACCGTCTGAAAAGTCCAAAAACACATTCAATTTTAAAGTACGAACTTTCCCTGAGGAGATAAACCAATCGGTATCTCACAATTGGCAATAGGACTCAATCAGACAGAAAATGTAACTTTTCACACACTGCTCAGATTTGCAAAAGAAACACATATTCTTGTTCCTCACAGTCTGAAAAGCAAAAAAAACACATTCAATTTTCAAATACGAACTTTCCCTAGAAAGTTAGACAAAAGCTCTTTTTTATAACTGGACTCAATTCAGGCAGAAAATGTAACTTTTGAAACACTGCTCAGATTTGCAAAAGAAACACATATTCTTGTTCCTCACAGTCTGAAAAGCAAAAAAACACATTCAATTTTCAAGTACGAACTTTCCCTGAGGAGATAAACCAATTGGTATCTCACAATTGGCAATAGGACTCAATTCAGACAGAAAATGTAACTTTTCATACACTGCTCAGATTTGCAAAAGAAACACATATTCTTGTTCCTCACAGTCTGAAAAGCAAAAAAACACATTCAATTTTCAAATACGAACTTTCCCTAGAAAGTTAGACAAAAGCTCTTTTTTATAACTGGACTCAATTCAGGCAGAAAATGTAACTTTTGAAACACTGCTCAGATTTGCAAAAGAAACACATATTCTTGTTCCTCACAGTCTGAAAAGCAAAAAAACACATTCAATTTTCAAGTACGAACTTTCCCTGAGGAGATAAACCAATCGGTATCTCACAATTGGCAATAGGACTCAATTCAGACAGAAAATGTAACTTTTCATACACTGCTCAGATTTGCAAAAGAAACACATATTCTTGTTCCTCACAGTCAGAAAAGCACAAAAACACATTCAATTTTCAAATACGAACTTTCCTTGAGGAGATAAACCAATCTGTATCTTACAATTGGCAATAGGTCTCAATTAAGCTAGAAAACGTAACTTTAAACCCAGTGATCCGATTTTCAAAAGAAACATATATTCATGTTTCCCACCGTCTGAAAAGAGCAAAAGTCATTCAATTTTCAAACACGAACTTTCCCTAGAAAGTTAGACAAAAGCTCTTTTTTATACCTGGACTCAACTCAGGCAGAAAATGTAACTTTTGAAACACTGCTCAGATTTGGAAAAGAAACACATATTCTTGTTCCTCACAGTCTGAAAAGTCCAAAAACACATTCAATTTTCAAGTACGAACTTTCCCTGAGCAGATAAACCAATCGGTATCTCAAAATTGGCAATAGGACTCAATCAGACAGAAAATGTAACTTTTCACACACTGCTCAGATTTGCAAAAGAAACACATATTCTTGTTCCTCACAGTCTGAAAAGCAAAAAAACACATTCAATTTTCAAGTACGAACTTTCCCTGAGGAGATAAACCAATCGGTATCTCACAATTGGCAATAGGACTCAATTCAGACAGAAAATGTAACTTTTCATACACTGCTCAGATTTGCAAAAGAAACACATATTCTTGTTCCTCACAGTCTGAAAAGCACAAAAACACATTCAATTTTCAAATACGAACTTTCCCTAGAAAGTTAGACAAAAGCTCTTTTTTATAACTGGACTCAATTCAGAAAGAAAATGTATCTTTAGACACAGTGATCTGATTTACAAAAGAAGCACATATTCCTGTTCCTCATAGTCTGAAAAGCAGAAAAATACATTCAATTTTCAAGTACGAACTTTCCCTGAGGAGATAAACCAATCTGTATCTCACAATTGGCAATAGGACTCAATTCAGAAAGAAAATGTATCTTTAGACACAGTGATCTGATTTACAAAAGAAACACATATTCACTTTTCCCACGGTCTGAGAAAGCCAAAACACATTCAATTTTCAAACACAAACTTTCCCTAGAAAGTTCGACCAGTGCTGTTTTTTATAACTGGACTCAATTAAGACAGAAAATGTAACTTTTTAAACACTGCTCAGATTTGGAAAAGAAACACATATTCTTGTTCCTCACAGTCTGAAAAGTACAAAAACACATTCAATTTTCAAGTATGAACTTTCCCTGAGGAGATAAACCAATCGGTATCTCACAATTGGCAATAGGACTCAATTCAGACAGAAAATGTAACTTTTCACACACTGCTCAGATTTGTAAAAGAAATACATATTCTTGTTCCTCACAGTCTGAAAAGTACAAAAACACATTCAATTTTCAAGTACGAACTTTCCCTGAGGAGATAAACCAATCGGAATCTCACAATTCGCAATAGGACTCAATTCAGACAGAAAATGTAACTTTTCACACACTGCTCAGATTTGCAAAAGAAACACATATTCTTGTTCCTCACAGTCTGAAAAGCACAAAAACACATTCAATTTTCAAGTACGAACCCTCCCTGAGGAGATAAACCAATCTGTATCTCACAATTGGCAATAGGACTCAATTCAGAAAGAAAATGTATCTTTAGACACAGTGATCTGATTTACAAAAGAAACACATATTCATGTTTCCCACGGTCTGAGAAAGCCAAAACACATTCAATTTTCAAACACAAACTTTCCCTAAAAAGTTAGACCAATGCTGTTTTTTATAACTGGACTCAATTCAGACAGAAAATGTAACTTTTGAAACACTGCTCAGATTTGGAAAAGAAACACATATTCTTGTTCCTCACCGTCTGAAAAGTACAAAAACACATTCAATTTTCAAGTACGAACTTTCCTTGAGGAGATAAACCAATCTGTATCTTACAATTGGCAATAGGTCTCAATTAAGCTAGAAAACGTAACTTTAAACCCAGTGATCCGATTTTCAAAAGAAACATATATTCATGTTTCCCACCGTCTGAAAAGACCAAAAGTCATTCAATTTTCAAACACGAACTTTCCCTAGAAAGTTAGACAAAAGCTCTTTTTTATAACTGGACTCAATTCAGGCAGAAAATGTAACTTTTGAAACACTGCTCAGATTTGCAAAAGAAACACATATTCTTGTTCCTCACAGTCTGAAAAGTCCAAAAACACATTCAATTTTCAAGTACGAACTTTCCCTGAGGAGATAAACCAATCAGTATCTCACAATTGGCAATAGGACTCAATTCAGACAGAAAATGTAACTCTTCATACAATGCTCAGATTTGCAAAAGAAACACATATTCTTGTTCCTCACAGTCAGAAAAGCACAAAAGCACATTCAATTTTCAAATACGAACTTTCCTTGAGGAGATAAACCAATCTGTATCTTACAATTGGCAATAGGTCTCAATTAAGCTAGAAAACGTAACTTTAAACCCAGTGATCCCATTTTCAAAAGAAACATATATTCATGTTTCCCACCGTCTGAAAAGAGCAAAAGTCATTCAATTTTCAAACACGAACTTTCCCTAGAAAGTTAGACAAAAGCTCTTTTTTATAACTGGACTCAACTCAGGCAGAAAATGTAACTTTTGAAACACTGCTCAGATTTGGAAAAGAAACACATATTCTTGTTCCTCACAGTCTGAAAAGTCCAAAAACACATTCAATTTTCAAGTACGAACTTTCCCTGAGCAGATAAACCAATCGGTATCTCAAAATTGGCAATAGGACTCAATCAGACAGAAAATGTAACTTTTCACACACTGCTCAGATTTGCAAAAGAAACACATATTCTTGTTCCTCACAGTCTGAAAAGCAAAAAAACACATTCAATTTTCAAGTACGAACTTTCCCTGAGGAGATAAACCAATCGGTATCTCACAATTGGCAATAGGACTCAATTCAGACAGAAAATGTAACTTTTCATACACTGCTCAGATTTGCAAAAGAAACACATATTCTTGTTCCTCACAGTCTGAAAAGCAAAAAAACACATTCAATTTTCAAATACGAACTTTCCCTAGAAAGTTAGACAAAAGCTCTTTTTTATAACTGGACTCAATTCAGAAAGAAAATGTATCTTTAGACACAGTGATCTGATTTACAAAAGAAGCACATATTCTTGTTCCTCATAGTCTGAAAAGCAGAAAAATACATTCAATTTTCAAGTACGAACTTTCCCTGAGGAGATAAACCAATCTGTATCTCACAATTGGCAATAGGACTCAATTCAGAAAGAAAATGTATCTTTAGACACAGTGATCTGATTTACAAAAGAAACACATATTCACTTTTCCCACGGTCTGAGAAAGCCAAAACACATTCAATTTTCAAACACAAACTTTCCCTAGAAAGTTCGACCAGTGCTGTTTTTTATAACTGGACTCAATTAAGACAGAAAATGTAACTTTTTAAACACTGCTCAGATTTGGAAAAGAAACACATATTCTTGTTCCTCACAGTCTGAAAAGTCCAAAAACACATTCAATTTTCAAGTATGAACTTTCCCTGAGGAGATAAACCAATCGGTATCTCACAATTGGCAATAGGACTCAATTCAGACAGAAAATGTAACTTTTCACACACTGCTCAGATTTGCAAAAGAAATACATATTCTTGTTCCTCGCAGTCTGAAAAGTACAAAAACACATTCAATTTTCAAGTACGAACTTTCCCTGAGGAGATAAACCAATCGGAATCTCACAATTCGCAATAGGACTCAATTCAGACAGAAAATGTAACTTTTCACACACTGCTCAGATTTGCAAAAGAAACACATATTCTTGTTCCTCACAGTCTGAAAAGCACAAAAACACATTCAATTTTCAAGTACGAACCCTCCCTGAGGAGATAAACCAATCTGTATCTCACAATTGGCAATAGGACTCAATTCAGAAAGAAAATGTATCTTTAGACACAGTGATCTGATTTACAAAAGAAACACATATTCATGTTTCCCACGGTCTGAGAAAGCCAAAACACATTCAATTTTCAAACACAAACTTTCCCTAAAAAGTTAGACCAATGCTGTTTTTTATAACTGGACTCAATTCAGGTAGAAAATATAACTTTTGAAACACTGCTCAGATTTGGAAAAGAAACACATATTCTTGTTCCTCACCGTCTGAAAAGTACAAAAAGACATTCAATTTTCAAGTACGAACTTTCCCTGTGGAGATAAACCAATCTGTATCTCACAATTGGCAATAGGACTCAATTCAGAAAGAAAATGTATCTTTAGACACAGTGATCTGATTTACAAAAGAAACACATATTCGTGTTTCCCACGGTATGAGAAAGCCAAAACACATTCAATTTTCAAACACAAACTTTCCCTAAAAAGTTAGACCAATGCTGTTTTTTATAACTGGACTCAATTCAGGTAGAAAATATAACTTTTGAAACACTGCTCAGATTTGGAAAAGAAACACATATTCTTGTTCCTCACCGTCTGAAAAGTACAAAAACACATTCAATTTTCAAGTACGAACTTTCCTTGAGGAGATAAACCAATCGGTATCTCACAATTGGCAATAGGTCTCAATTAAGCTAGAAAACGTAACTTTAAACCCAGTGATCCGATTTTCAAAAGAAACATATATTCATGTTTCCCACCGTCTGAAAAGACCAAAAGTCATTCAATTTTCAAACACGAACTTTCCCTAGAAAGTTAGACAAAAGCTCTTTTTTATAACTGGACTCAATTCAGGCGGAAAATGTAACTTTTGAAACACTGCTCAGATTTGGAAAAGAAACACATATTCTTGTTCCTCACAGTCTGAAAAGTCCAAAAACACATTCAATTTTCAAGTACGAACTTTCCCTGAGGAGATAAACCAATCGGTATCTCACAATTGGCAATAGGACTCAATCAGACAGAAAATGTAACTTTTCACACACTGCTCAGATTTGCAAAAGAAACACATATTCTTGTTCCTCACAGTCTGAAAAGCAAAAAAACACATTCAATTTTCAAGTACGAACTTTCCCTGAGGAGATAAACCAATCGGTATCTCACAATTGGCAATAGGACTCAATTCAGACAGAAAATGTAACTTTTCATACACTGGTCAGATTTGCAAAAGAAACACATATTCTTGTTCCTCACAGTCTGAAAAGCAAAAAAACACATTCAATTTTCAAATACGAACTTTCCCTAGAAAGTTAGACAAAAGCTCTTTTTTATAACTGGACTCAATTCAGGCAGAAAATGTAACTTTTGAAACACTGCTCAGATTTGCAAAAGAAACACATATTCTTGTTCCTCACAGTCTGAAAAGCAAAAAAACACATTCAATTTTCAAGTACGAACTTTCCCTGAGGAGATAAACCAATCGGTATCTCACAATTGGCAATAGGACTCAATTCAGACAGAAAATGTAACTTTTCATACACTGGTCAGATTTGCAAAAGAAACACATATTCTTGTTCCTCACAGTCTGAAAAGCAAAAAAACACATTCAATTTTCAAATACGAACTTTCCCTAGAAAGTTAGACAAAAGCTCTTTTTGATAACTGGACTCAATTCAGGCAGAAAATGTAACTTTTGAAACACTGCTCAGATTTGCAAAAGAAACACATATTCTTGTTCCTCACAGTCTGAAAAGCAAAAAAACACATTCAATTTTCAAACACAAACTTTCCCTAAAAAGTTAGACCAATGCTGTTTTTTATAACTGGACTCAATTCAGGTAGAAAATATAACTTTTGAAACACTGCTCAGATTTGGAAAAGAAACACATATTCTTGTTCCTCACCGTCTGAAAAGTACAAAAAGACATTCAATTTTCAAGTACGAACTTTCCCTGAGGAGATAAACCAATCGGTATCTCACAATTGGCAATAGTACTCAATTCAGGCAGAAAATGTAACTTTTCATACACTGCTCAGATTTGCAAAAGAAACACATATTCTTGTTCCTCACAGTCAGAAAAGCACAAAAACACATTCAATTTTCAAGTACGAACTTTCCTTGAGGAGATAAACCAATCTGTATCTTACAATTGGCAATAGGTCTCAATTAAGCTAGAAAACGTAACTTTAAACCCAGTGATCCGATTTTCAAAAGAAACATATATTCATGTTTCCCACCGTCTGAAAAGACCAAAAGTCATTCAATTTTCAAACACGAACTTTCCCTAGAAAGTTAGACAAAAGCTCTTTTTTATAACTGGACTCAATTCAGGCGGAAAATGTAACTTTTGAAACACTGCTCAGATTTGGAAAAGAAACACATATTCTTGTTCCTCACCGTCTGAAAAGTACAAAAACACATTCAATTTTCAAGTACGAACTTTCCTTGAGGAGATAAACCAATCGGTATCTCACAATTGGCAATAGGTCTCAATTAAGCTAGAAAACGGAACTTTAAACCCAGTGATCCGATTTTCAAAAGAAACATATATTTATGTTTCCCACCGTCTGAAAAGACCAAAAGTCATTCAATTTTCAAACACGAACTTTCCCTAGAAAGTTAGACAAAAGCTCTTTTTCATAACTGGACTCAATTCAGAAAGAAAATGTATCTTTAGACACAGTGATCTGATTTACAAAAGAAGCACATATTCTTGTTCCTCATAGTCTGAAAAGCAGAAAAATACATTCAATTTTCAAGTACGAACTTTCCCTGAGGAGATAAACCAATCTGTATCTCACAATTGGCAATAGGACTCAATTCAGAAAGAAAATGTATCTTTAGACACAGTGATCTGATTTACAAAAGAAACACATATTCACTTTTCCCACGGTCTGAGAAAACCAAAACACATTCAATTTTCAAACACAAACTTTCCCTAGAAAGTTCGACCAGTGCTGTTTTTTATAACTGGACTCAATTCAGTCAGAAAATGTAACTTTTCACACACTGCTCAGATTTGCAAAAGAAACACATATTCTTGTTCCTCACAGTCTGAAAAGCACAAAAACACATTCAATTTTCAAGTACGAACCCTCCCTGAGGAGATAAACCAATCTGTATCTCACAATTGGCAATAGGACTCAATTCAGAAAGAAAATGTATCTTTAGACACAGTGATCTGATTTACAAAAGAAACACATATTCATGTTTCCCACGGTCTGAGAAAGCCAAAACACATTCAATTTTCAAACACAAACTTTCCCTAAAAAGTTAGATCAATGCTGTTTTTTATAACTGGACTCAATTCAGGTAGAAAATATAACTTTTGAAACACTGCTCAGATTTGGAAAAGAAACACATATTCTTGTTCCTCACCGTCTGAAAAGTACAAAAACACATTCAATTTTCAAGTACGAACTTTCCTTGAGGAGATAAACCAATCGGTATCTCACAATTGGCAATAGGTCTCAATTAAGCTAGAAAACGTAACTTTAAACCCAGTGATCCGATTTTCAAAAGAAACATATATTCATGTTTCCCACCGTCTGAAAAGACCAAAAGTCATTCAATTTTCAAACACGAACTTTCCCCAGAAAGTTAGACAAAAGCTCTTTTTTATAACTGGACTCAATTCAGGCAGAAAATGTAACTTTTGAAACACTGCTCAGATTTGGAAAAGAAACACATATTCTTGTTCCTCACAGTCTGAAAAGTCCAAAAACACATTCAATTTTCAAGTACGAACTTTCCCTGAGGAGATAAACCAATCGGTATCTCACAATTGGCAATAGGACTCAATTCAGAAAGAAAATGTATCTTTAGACACAGTGATCTGATTTACAAAAGAAACACATATTCATGTTTCCCACGGTCTGAGAAAGCCAAAACACATTTAATTTTCAAACACAAACTTTCCCTAAAAAGTTAGACCAATGCTGTTTTTTATAACTGGACTCAATTCAGGTAGAAAATATAACTTTTGAAACACTGCTCAGATTTGGAAAAGAAACACATATTCTTGTTCCTCACCGTCTGAAAAGTACAAAAAGACATTCAATTTTCAAGTACGAACTTTCCCTGTGGAGATAAACCAATCGGTATCTCACAATTGGCAATAGGACTCAATTCAGACAGAAAATGTAACTTTTCATACACTGCTCAGATTTGCAAAAGAAACACATATTCTTGTTCCTCACAGTCTGAAAAGCAAAAAAACACATTCAATTTTCAATTACGAACTTTCCCTAGAAAGTTAGACAAAAGCTCTTTTTTATAACTGGACTGAATTCAGGCAGAAAATGTAACTTTTGAAACACTGCTCAGATTTGCAAAAGAAACACATATTCTTGTTCCTCACAGTCTGAAAAGCAAAAAAACACATTCAATTTTCAAGTACGAACGTTCCCTGAGGAGATAAACCAATCGGTATCTCACAATTGGCAATAGGACTCAATTCAGACAGAAAATGTAACTTTTCATACACTGGTCAGATTTGCAAAAGAAACACATATTCTTGTTCCTCACAGTCTGAAAAGCAAAAAAACACATTCAATTTTCAAATACGAACTTTCCCTAGAAAGTTAGACAAAAGCTCTTTTTTATAACTGGACTCAATTCAGGCAGAAAATGTAACTTTTGAAACACTGCTCAGATTTGCAAAAGAAACACATATTCTTGTTCCTCACAGTCTGAAAAGCAAAAAAACACATTCAATTTTCAAACACAAACTTTCCCTAAAAAGTTAGACCAATGCTGTTTTTTATAACTGGACTCAATTCAGGTAGAAAATATAACTTTTGAAACACTGCTCAGATTTGGAAAAGAAACACATATTCTTGTTCCTCACCGTCTGAAAAGTACAAAAAGACATTCAATTTTCAAGTACGAACTTTCCCTGAGGAGATAAACCAATCGGTATCTCACAATTGGCAATAGTACTCAATTCAGGCAGAAAATGTAACTTTTCATACACTGCTCAGATTTGCAAAAGAAACACATATTCTTGTTCCTCACAGTCAGAAAAGCACAAAAACACATTCAATTTTCAAGTACGAACTTTCCTTGAGGAGATAAACCAATCTGTATCTTACAATTGGCAATAGGTCTCAATTAAGCTAGAAAACGTAACTTTAAACCCAGTGATCCGATTTTCAAAAGAAACATATATTCATGTTTCCCACCGTCTGAAAAGACCAAAAGTCATTCAATTTTCAAACACGAACTTTCCCTAGAAAGTTAGACAAAAGCTCTTTTTTATAACTGGACTCAATTCAGGCGGAAAATGTAACTTTTGAAACACTGCTCAGATTTGGAAAAGAAACACATATTCTTGTTCCTCACCGTCTGAAAAGTACAAAAACACATTCAATTTTCAAGTACGAACTTTCCTTGAGGAGATAAACCAATCGGTATCTCACAATTGGCAATAGGTCTCAATTAAGCTAGAAAACGGAACTTTAAACCCAGTGATCCGATTTTCAAAAGAAACATATATTTATGTTTCCCACCGTCTGAAAAGACCAAAAGTCATTCAATTTTCAAACACGAACTTTCCCTAGAAAGTTAGACAAAAGCTCTTTTTTATAACTGGACTCAATTCAGGCGGAAAATGTAACTTTTGAAACACTGCTCAGAGTTGGAAAAGAAACACATATTCTTGTTCCTCACAGTCTGAAAAGTCCAAAAACACATTCAATTTTCAAGTACGAACTTTCCCTGAGGAGATAAACCAATCGGTATCTCACAATTGGCAATAGGACTCAATCAGACAGAAAATGTAACTTTTCACACACTGCTCAGATTTGCAAAAGAAACACATATTCTTGTTCCTCACAGTCTGAAAAGCAAAAAAACACATTCAATTTTCAAGTACGAACTTTCCGTGAGGAGATAAACCAATCGGTATCTCACAATTAGCAATAGGACTCAATTCAGAAAGAAAATGTATCTTTAGACACAGTGATCTGATTTACAAAAGAAGCGCATATTCTTGTTCCTCGTAGTCTGAAAAGTAGAAAAATACATTCAATTTTCAAGTACGAACTTTCCCTGAGGAGATAAACCAATCTGTATCTCACAATTGGCAATAGGACTCAATTCAGAAAGAAAATGTATCTTTAGACACAGTGATCTGATGTACAAAAGAAAAACATATTCATGTTTCCCACGGTCTGAGAAAGCCAAAACACATTCAATTTTCAAACACAAACTTTCCCTAGAAAGTTCGACCAGTGCTGTTTTTTATAACTGGACTCAATTCAGACAGAAAATGTAACTTTTCATACACTGCTCAGATTTGCAAAAGAAACACATATTCTTGTTCCTCACAGTCAGAAAAGCACAAAAACACATTCAATTTTCAAGTACGAACTTTCCTTGAGGAGATAAACCAACCTGTATCTTACAATTGGCAATAGGTCTCAATTAAGCTAGAAAGCGTAACTTTAAACCCAGTGATCCGATTTTCAAAAGAAACATATATTCATGTTTCCCACCGTCTGAAAAGACCAAAAGTCATTCAATTTTCAAACACGAACTTTCCCTAGAAAGTTAGACAAAAGCTCTTTTTTATAACTGGACTCAATTCAGGCAGAAAATGTAACTTTTGAAACACTGCTCAGATTTGGAAAAGAAACACATATTCTTGTTCCTCACAGTCTGAAAGGTCCAAAAACACATTCAATTTTCAAGTATGAACTTTCCCTGAGGAGATAAACCAATCGGTATCTCACAATTGGCAATAGGACTCAATTCAAACAGAAAATGTAACTTTTCACACACTGCTCAGATTTGCAAAAGAAACACATATTCTTGTTCCTCACAGTCTGAAAAGTCCAAAAACACATTCAATTTTCAAGTACGAACTTTCCCTGAGGAGATAAACCAATCGGTATCTCACAATTGGCAATAGGACTCAATTCAGAAAGAAAATGTATCTTTAGACACAGTGATCTGATTTACAAAAGAAACACATATTCATGTTCCTGACAGTCTGAAAAGCAGAAAAATACATTCAATTTTCAAGTACGAACTTTCCCTGAGGAGATAAACCAATCTGTATCTCACAATTGGCAATAGGACTCAATTCAGACAGAAAATGTAACTTTTCATACACTGCTCAGATTTGCAAAAGAAACACATATTCTTGTTCCTCACAGTCAGAAAAGCACAAAAACACATTCAATTTTCAAGTACGAACTTTCCTTGAGGAGATAAACCAACCTGTATCTTACAATTGGCAATAGGTCTCAATTAAGCTAGAAAGCGTAACTTTAAACCCAGTGATCCGATTTTCAAAAGAAACATATATTCATGTTTCCCACAGTCTGAAAAGTCCAAAAACACATTCAATTTTCAAATACGAACTTTCCCTGAGGAGATAAACCAATCGGTATCTCACAATTGGCAATAGGACTCAATTCAGACAGAAAATGTAACTTTTCACACACTGCTCAGATTTGCAAAAGAAACACATATTCTTGTTCCTCACAGTCTGAAAAGCACAAAAACATATTCAATTTTCAAGTATGAACTTTCCCTGAGGAGATAAACCAATCGGTATCTCACAATTGGCAATAGGACTCAATTCAGAAAGAAAATGTATCTTTAGACACAGTGATCTGATTTACAAAAGAAACACATATTCATGTTCCTCACAGTCTGAAAAGTCCAAAAACACATTCAATTTTCAAGTACGAACTTTCCCTGAGGAGATAAACCAATCGGTATCTCACAATTGGCAATAGGACTCAATTCAGACAGAAAATGTAACTTTTCACACACTGCTCAGATTTGCAAAAGAAACACATATTCTTGTTCCTCACAGTCTGAAAAGCACAAAAACATATTCAATTTTCAAGTACGAACCCTCCCTGAGGAGATAAACCAATCGGTATCTCACAATTGGCAATAGGACTCAATTCAGAAAGAAGATGTATCTTTAGACACAGTGATCTGATTTACAAAAGAAACACATATTCATGTTTCCCACGGTCTGAGAAAGCCAAAACACATTCAATTTTCAAACACAAACTTTCCCTTAAAAGTTAGACCAATGCTGTTTTTTATAACTGGACTCAATTCAGGTAGAAAATATAACTTTTGAAACACTGCTCAGATTTGGAAAAGAAACACATATTCTTGTTCCTCACCGTCTGAAAAGTACAAAAAGACATTCAATTTTCAAGTACGAACTTTCCCTGAGGAGATAAACCAATCGGTATCTCACAATTGGCAATAGGACTCAATTCAGAAAGAAAATGTATCTTTAGACACAGTGATCTGATTTACAAAAGAAACACATATTCATGTTCCTCACAGTCTGAAAAGTCCAAAAACACATTCAATTTTCAAGTACGAACTTTCCCTGAGGAGATAAACCAATCGGTATCTCACAATTGGCAATAGGACTCAATTCAGACAGAAAATGTAACTTTTCACACACTGCTCAGATTTGCAAAAGAAACACATATTCTTGTTCCTCACAGTCTGAAAAGCACAAAAACATATTCAATTTTCAAGTACGAACCCTCCCTGAGGAGATAAACCAATCGGTATCTCACAATTGGCAATAGGACTCAATTCAGAAAGAAAATGTATCTTTAGACACAGTGATCTGATTTACAAAAGAAACACATATTCATGTTTCCCACGGTCTGAGAAAGCCAAAACACATTCAATTTTCAAACACAAACTTTCCCTTAAAAGTTAGACCAATGCTGTTTTTTATAACTGGACTCAATTCAGGTAGAAAATATAACTTTTGAAACACTGCTCAGATTTGCAAAAGAAACACATATTCTTGTTCCTCACAGTCTGAAAAGCAAAAAAACACATTCAACTTTCAAGTACATACTTTCCCTGAGGAGATAAACCAATCGGTATCTCACAATTGGCAATAGGACTCAATTCAGAAAGAAAATGTATCTTTAGACACAGTGATCTGATTTACAAAAGAAGCACATATTCTTGTTCCTGACGGTATGAAAAGCAGAAAAATACATTGAATTTTCAAGTACGAACTTTCCCTGAGGAGATAAACCAATCTGTATCTCACAATTGGCAATAGGACTCAATTCAGAAAGAAAATGTATCTTTAGACACAGTGATCTGATTTACAAAAGAAACACATATTCATGTTTCCCACGGTCTGAGAAAGCCAAAACACATTCAATTTTCAAACACAAACTTTCCCTAGAAAGTTCGACCAGTGCTGTTTTTTATAACTGGACTCAATTCAGGCAGAAAATGTAACTTTTGAAACACTGCTCAGATTTGCAAAAGAAACACATATTCTTGTTCCTCACAGTCTGAAAAGTCCAAAAACACATTCAATTTTCAAGTACGAACTTTCCCTGAGGAGATAAACCAATCGGTATCTCACAATTGGCAATAGGACTCAATCAGACAGAAAATGTAACTTTTCACACACTGCTCAGATTTGCAAAAGAAACACATATTCTTGTTCCTCACAGTCTGAAAAGCAAAAAAACACATTCAATTTTCAAGTACGAACTTTCCCTGAGGAGATAAACCAATCGGTATCTCACAATTGACAATAGGACTCAATTCAGACAGAAAATGTAACTTTTCATACACTGCTCAGATTTGCAAAAGAAACACATATTCTTGTTCCTCACAGTCTGAAAAGCAAAAAAACACATTCAATTTTCAAATACGAACTTTCCCTAGAAAGTTAGACAAAAGCTCTTTTTTATAACTGGACTCAATTCAGGCAGAAAATGTAACTTTTGAAACACTGCTCAGATTTGCAAAAGAAACACATATTCTTGTTCCTCACAGTCTGAAAAGCAAAAAAACACATTCAATTTTCAAGTACGAACTTTCCCTGAGGAGATAAACCAATCGGTATCTCACAATTGGCAATAGGACTCAATTCAGACAGAAAATGTAACTTTTCATACACTGCTCAGATTTTCAAAAGAAACACATATTCTTGTTCCTCACAGTCTGAAAAGCAAAAAAACACATTCAACTTTCAAGTACGAACTTTCCCTGAGGAGATAAACCAATCGGTATCTCACAATTGGCAATAGGACTCAATTCAGAAAGAAAATGTATCTTTAGACACAGTGATCTGATTTACAAAAGAAGCACATATTCTTGTTCCTCATAGTCTGAAAAGCAGAAAAATACATTCAATTTTCAAGTACGAACTTTCCCTGAGGAGATAAACCAATCTGTATCTTACAATTGGCAATAGGTCTCAATTAAGCTAGAAAACGTAACTTTAAACCCAGTGATCCGAGTTTCAAAAGAAACATATATTCATGTTTCCCACCGTCTGGAAAGACCAAAAGTCATTCAATTTTCAAACACGAACTTTCCCTAGAAAGTTAGACAAAAGCTCTTTTTTATAACTGGACTCAATTCAGGCAGAAAATGTAACTTTTGAAACACTGCTCAGATATGGAAAAGAAACACATATTCTTGTTCCTCACAGTCTGAAAAGTCCAAAAACACATTCAATTTTCAAGTACGAACTTTCCCTGAGGAGATAAACCAATCGGTATCTCACAATTGGCAATAGGACTCAATTCAGACAGAAAATGTAACTCTTCACACACTGCTCAGATTTGCAAAAGAAACACATATTCTTGTTCCTCACAGTCTGAAAAGCACAAAAACATATTCAATTTTCAAGTACGAACCCTCCCTGAGGAGATAAACCAATCGGTATCTCACAATTGGCAATAGGACTCAATTCAGAAAGAAAATGTATCTTTAGACACAGTGATCTGATTTACAAAAGAAACACATATTCATGTTTCCCACAGTCTGAGAAAGCCAAAACACATTCAATTTTCAAACACAAACTTTCCCTTAAAAGTTAGACCAATGCTGTTTTTTATAACTGGACTCAATTCAGGTAGAAAATATAACTTTTGAAACACTGCTCAGATTTGGAAAAGAAACACATATTCTTGTTCCTCACCGTCTGAAAAGTACAAAAAGACATTCAATTTTCAAGTACGAACTTTCCCTGAGGAGATAAACCAATCGGTATCTCACAATTGGCAATAGGACTCAATCAGACAGAAAATGTAACTTTTCACACACTGCTCAGATTTGCAAAAGAAACACATATTCTTGTTCCTCACAGTCTGAAAAGCAAAAAAACACATTCAACTTTCAAGTACGAACTTTCCCTGAGGAGATAAACCAATCGGTATCTCACAATTGGCAATAGGACTCAATTCAGAAAGAAAATGTATCTTTAGACACAGTGATCTGATTTACAAAAGAAACACATATTCATGTTTCCCACGGTCTGAGAAAGCCAAAACACATTCAATTTTCAAACACAAACTTTCCCTAAAAAGTTAGACCAATGCTGTTTTTTATAACTGGACTCAATTCAGGTAGAAAATATAACTTTTGAAACACTGCTCAGATTTGGAAAAGAAACACATATTCTTGTTCCTCACCGTCTGAAAAGTACAAAAAGACATTCAATTTTCAAGTACGAAATTTCCCTGAGGAGATAAACCAATCGGTATCTCACAATTGGCAATAGGACTCAATTCAGACAGAAAATGTAACTTTTCACACACTGCTCAGATTTGGAAAAGAAACACATATTCTTGTTCCTCACCGTCTGAAAAGTACAAAAAGACATTCAATTTTCAAGTACGAAATTTCCCTGAGGAGATAAACCAATCGGTATCTTACAATTGGCAATAGGACTCAATTCAGACAGAAAATGTAACTTTTCATACACTGCTCAGATTTGCAAAAGAAACACATATTCTTGTTCCTCACAGTCTGAAAAGCAAAAAAACACATTCAATTTTCAAATACGAACTTTCCCTAGAAAGTTAGACAAAAGCTCTTTTTTATAACTGGACTCAGTTCAGGCAGAAAATGTAACTTTTGAAACACTGCTCAGATTTGCAAAAGAAACACATATTTTTGTTCCTCACAGTCTGAAAAGCAAAAAAACACATTCAATTTTCAAGTACGAACTTTCCCTGAGGAGATAAACCAATCGGTATCTCACAATTGGCAATAGGACTCAATTCAGACAGAAAATGTAACTTTTCATACACTGCTCAGATTTGCAAAAGAAACACATATTCTTGTTCCTCACAGTCAGAAAAGCACAAAAACACATTCAATTTTCAAGTACGAACTTTCCTTGAGGAGATAAACCAACCTGTATCTTACAATTGGCAATAGGTCTCAATTAAGCTAGAAAACGTAACTTTAAACCCAGTGATCCGATTTTCAAAAGAAACATATATTCATGTTTCCCACCGTCTGAAAAGACCAAAAGTCATTCAATTTTCAAACACGAACTTTCCCTAGAAAGTTAGACAAAAGCTCTTTTTTATAACTGGACTCAAATCAGGCAGAAAATGTAACTTTTGAAACACTGCTCAGATTTGAAAAAGAAACACATATTCTTGTTCCTCACAGTCTGAAAAGTCCAAAAACACATTCAATTTTCAAGTACGAACTTTCCCTGAGGAGATAAACCAATCGGTATCTCACAATTGGCAATAGGACTCAATACAGACAGAAAATGTAACTTTTCACACACTGCTCAGATTTGGAAAAGAAACACATATTCTTGTTCCTCACAGTCTGAAAAGTACAAAAACACATTCAATTTTCAAGTACGAACTTTCCTTGAGGAGATAAACCAATCTGTATCTCACAATTGGCAATAGGACTCAATTCAGAAAGAAAATGTATCTTTAGACACAGTGATCTGATTTACAAAAGAAGCACATATTCTTGTTCCTCATAGTCTGAAAAGCAGAAAAATACATTCAATTTTCAAGTACGAACTTTCCCTGAGGAGATAAACCAATCTGTATCTCACAATTGGCAATAGGACTCAATTCAGAAAGAAAATGTATCTTTAGACACAGTGATCTGATTTACAAAAGAAACAAATATTCATGTTTCCCACGGTCTGAGAAAGCCAAAACACATTCAATTTTCAAACACAAACTTTCCCTAGAAAGTTAGACCAATGCTGTTTTTTATAACTGGACTCCATTCAGACAGAAAATGTAACTTTTTAAACACTGCTCAGATTTGGAAAAGAAAAACATATTCTTGTTCCTCACAGTCTGAAAAGTACAAAAACACATTCAATTTTCAAGTACGAACTTTCCCTGAGGAGATAAACCAAACGGTATCTCACAATTGGCAATAGGACTCAATTCAGAAAGAAAATGTATCTTTAGACACAGTGATCTGATTTACAAAAGAAGCACATATTCTTGTTCCTCATAGTCTGAAAAGCAGAAAAATACATTCAATTTTCAAGTACGAACTTTCCCTAGAAAGTTCGACCAGTGCTGTTTTTTATAACTGGACTCGATTCAGACAGAAAATGTAACTTTTTAAACACTGCTCAGATTTGGAAAAGAAACACAGATTCTTGTTCCTCACAGTCTGAAAAGTACAAAAAGACATTCAATTTTCAAGTACGAACTTTCCTTGAGGAGATAAACCAATCTGTATCTTACAATTGGCAATAGGTCTCAATTAAGCTAGAAAACGTAACTTTAAACGCAGTGATCCGATTTTCAAAAGAAACATATATTCATGTTTCCCACCGTCTGAAAAGACCAAAAGTCATTCAATTTTCAAACACGAACTTTCCCTAGAAAGTTAGACAAAAGCTCTTTTTTATAACTGGACTCAACTCAGGCAGAAAATGTAACTTTTGAAACACTGCTCAGATTTGGAAAAGAAACACATATTCTTGTTCCTCACAGTCTGAAAAGTCCAAAAACACATTCAATTTTCAAGTATGAACTTTCCCTGAGGAGATAAACCAATCGGTATCTCACCATTGGCAATAGGACTCAATTCAGACAGAAAATGTAACTTTTCACACACTGCTCAGATTTGCAAAAGAAATACATATTCTTGTTCCTCACAGTCTGAAAAGTACAAAAACACATTCAATTTTCAAGTACGAACTTTCCCTGAGGAGATAAACCAATCGGTATCTCACAATTGGCAATAGGACTCAATTCAGACAGAAAATGTAACTTTTCACACACTGCTCAGATTTGCAAAAGAAACACATATTCTTGTTCCTCACAGTCTGAAAAGCACAAAAACACATTCAATTTTCAAGTACGAACCCTCCCTGAGGAGATAATCCAATCTGTATCTCACAATTGGCAATAGGACTCAATTCAGAAAGAAAATGTATCTTTAGACACAGTGATCTGATTTACAAAAGAAACACATATTCATGTTTCCCACGGTCTGAGAAAGCCAAAACACATTCAATTTTCAAACACAAACTTTCCCTAAAAAGTTAGACCAATGCTGTTTTTCATAACTGGACTCAATTCAGGTAGAAAATATAACTTTTGAAACACTGCTCAGATTTGGAAAAGAAACACATATTCTTGTTCCTCACCGTCTGAAAAGTACAAAAAGACATTCAATTTTCAAGTACGAACTTTCCCTGAGGAGATAAACCAATCGGTATCTCACAATTGGCAATAGGACTCAATTCAGACAGAAAATGTAACTTTTCATACACTGCTCAGATTTGCAAAAGAAACACATATTCTTGTTCCTCACAGTCAGAAAAGCACAAAAACACATTCAATTTTCAAGTACGAACTTTCCTTGAGGAGATAAACCAACCTGTATCTTACAATTGGCAATAGGTCTCAATTAAGCTAGAAAACGTAACTTTAAACCCAGTGATCCGATTTTCAAAAGAAACATATATTCATGTTTCCCACCGTCTGAAAAGACCAAAAGCCATTCAATTTTCAAACACGAACTTTCCCTAGAAAGTTAGACAAAAGCTCTTTTTTATAACTGGACTCAATTCAGACAGAAAATGTAACTTTTGAAACACTGCTCAGATTTGGAAAAGAAACACATATTCTTGTTCCTCACAGTCTGAAAAGTACAAAAACACATTCAATTTTCAAGTACGAACTGTCCCTGAGGAGATAAACCAATCGGTATCTCACAATTGGCAATAGGACTCAATTCATACAGAAAATGTAACTTTTCACACACTGCTCAGATTTGCAAAAGAAACACATATTCTTGTTCCTCACAGTCTGAAAAGCAAAAAAACACATTCAATTTTCAAGTACGAACTTTCCCTGAGGAGATAAACCAATCGGTATCTCACAATTGGCAATAGGACTCAACTCAGACAGAAAATGTAACTTTTCACACACTGCTCAGATTTGCAAAAGAAACACATATTCTTGTTCCTCACAGTCTGAAAAGCAAAAAAACACATTCAACTTTCAAGTACGAACTTTCCCTGAGGAGATAAACCAATCGGTATCTCACAATTGGCAATAGGACTCAATTCAGAAAGAAAATGTATCTTTAGACACAGTGATCTGATTTACAAAAGAAACACATATTCTTGTTCCTCACAGTCAGAAAAGCACAAAAACACATTCAATTTTCAAGTACGAACCCTCCCTGAGGAGATAAACCAATCTGTATCTCACAATTGGCAATAGGACTCAATTCAGAAAGAAAATGTATCTTTAGACACAGTGATCTGATTTACAAAAGAAACACATATTCATGTTTCCCACGGTCTGAGAAAGCCAAAACACATTCAATTTTCAAACACAAACTTTCCCTAAAAAGTTAGACCAATGCTGTTTTTTATAACTGGACTCAATTCAGGTAGAAAATATAACTTTTGAAACACTGCTCAGATTTGGAAAAGAAACACATATTCTTGTTCCTCACCGTCTGAAAAGTACAAAAAGACATTCAATTTTCAAGTACGAACTTTCCCTGAGGAGATAAACCAATCGGTATCTCACAATTGGCAATAGGACTCAATTCAGACAGAAAATGTAACTTTTCATACACTGCTCAGATTTGCAAAAGAAACACATATTCTTGTTCCTCACAGTCAGAAAAGCACAAAAACACATTCAATTTTCAAGTACGAACTTTCCTTGAGGAGATAAACCAACCTGTATCTTACAATTGGCAATAGGTCTCAATTAAGCTAGAAAACGTAACTTTAAACCCAGTGATCCGATTTTCAAAAGAAACATATATTCATGTTTCCCACCGTCTGAAAAGACCAAAAGCCATTCAATTTTCAAACACGAACTTTCCCTAGAAAGTTAGACAAAAGCTCTTTTTTATAACTGGACTCAATTCAGGCAGAAAATGTAACTTTTGAAACACTGCTCAGATTTGGAAAAGAAACACATATTCTTGTTCCTCACAGTCTGAAAAGTACAAAAACACATTCAATTTTCAAGTACGAACTTTCCCTGAGGAGATAAACCAATCGGTATCTCACAATTGGCAATAGGACTCAATTCATACAGAAAATGTAACTTTTCACACACTGCTCAGTTTGCAAAGGAACACATATTCTTGTTCCTCACAGTCTGAAAAGCAAAAAAACACATTCAATTTTCAAGTACGAACTTTCCGTGAGGAGATAAACCAATCGGTATCTCACAATTGGCAATAGGACTCAATTCAGAAAGAAAATGTATCTTTAGACACACTGCTCAGATTTGCAAAAGAAACACATATTCTTGTTCCTCACAGTCAGAAAAGCACAAAAACACATTCAATTTTCAAGTACGAACTTTCCTTGAGGAGATAAACCAACCTGTATCTTACAATTGGCAATAGGTCTCAATTAAGCTAGAAAACGTAACTTTAAACCCAGTGATCCGATTTTCAAAAGAAACATATATTCATGTTTCCCACCGTCTGAAAAGACCAAAAGCCATTCAATTTTCAAACACGAACTTTCCCTAGAAAGTTAGACAAAAGCTCTTTTTTATAACTGGACTCAATTCAGGCAGAAAATGTAACTTTTGAAACACTGCTCAGATTTGGAAAAGAAACACATATTCTTGTTCCTCACAGTCTGAAAAGTACAAAAACACTTTCAATTTTCAAGTACGAACTTTCCCTGAGGAGATAAACCAATCGGTATCTCACAATTGGCAATAGGACTCAATTCAGAAAGAAAATGTATCTTTAGACACAGTGATCTGATTTACAAAAGAAGCACATATTCTTGTTCCTCATAGTCTGAAAAGCAGAAAAATACATTCAATTTTCAAGTACGAACTTTCCCTGAGGAGATAAACCAATCTGTATCTCACAATTGGCAATAGGACTCAATTCAGAAAGAAAATGTATCTTTAGACACAGTGATCTGATTTACAAAAGAAACAAATATTCATGTTTCCCACGGTCTGAGAAAGCCAAAACACATTCAATTTTCAAACACAAACTTTCCCTAGAAAGTTCGACCAGTGCTGTCTTTTATAACTGGACTCAATTCAGACAGAAAATGTAACTTTTTAAACACTGCTCAGATTTGGAAAAGAAACACATATTCTTGTTCCTCACAGTCTGAAAAGTACAAAAAGACATTCAATTTTCAAGTACGAACTTTCCCTGAGGAGATAAACCAATCGGTATCTCACAATTGGCAATAGGACTCAATTCAGACAGAAAATGTAACTTTTCATACACTGCTCAGATTTGCAAAAGAAACACATATTCTTGTTCCTCACAGTCAGAAAAGCACAAAAACACATTCAATTTTCAAGTACGAACTTTCCTTGAGGAGATAAACCAACCTGTATCTTACAATTGGCAATAGGTCTCAATTAAGCTAGAAAACGTAACTTTAAACCCAGTGATCCGATTTTCAAAAGAAACATATATTCATGTTTCCCACCGTCTGAAAAGACCAAAAGTCATTCAATTTTCAAACACGAACTTTCCCTAGAAAGTTAGACAAAAGCTCTTTTTTATAACTGGACTCAAATCAGGCAGAAAATGTAACTTTTGAAACACTGCTCAGATTTGCAAAAGAAACACATATTCTTGTTCCTCACAGTCTGAAAAGCACAAAAACACATTCAATTTTCAAGTACGAACCCTCCCTGAGGAGATAAACCAATCTGTATCTCACAATTGGCAATAGGACTCAATTCAGAAAGAAAATGTATCTTTAGACACAGTGATCTGATTTACAAAAGAAACACATATTCATGTTTCCCACGGTCTGAGAAAGCCAAAACACATTCAATTTTCAAACACAAACTTTCCCTAAAAAGTTAGACCAATGCTGTTTTTTATAACTGGACTCAATTCAGGTAGAAAATATAACTTTTGAAACACTGCTCAGATTTGGAAAAGAAACACATATTCTTGTTCCTCACCGTCTGAAAAGTACAAAAGGACATTCAATTTTCAAGTACGAACTTTCCCTGAGGAGATAAACCAATCGGTATCTCACAATTGGCAATAGGACTCAATTCAGACAGAAAATGTAACTTTTCATACACTGCTCAGATTTGCAAAAGAAACACATATTCTTGTTCCTCACAGTCAGAAAAGCACAAAAACACATTCAATTTTCTAGTACGAACTTTCCTTGAGGAGATAAACCAATCTGTATCTTACAATTGGCAATAGGTCTCAATTAAGCTAGAAAACGTAACTTTAAACCCAGTGATCCGATTTTCAAAAGAAACATATATTCATGTTTCCCACCGTCTGAAAAGACCAAAAGTCATTCAATTTTCAAACACGAACTTTCCCTAGAAAGTTAGACAAAAGCTCTTTTTTATAACTGGACTCAATTCAGGCAGAAAATGTAACTTTTGAAACACTGCTCAGATTTGGAAAAGAAACACATATTCTTGTTCCTCACAGTCTGAAAAGTCCAAAAACACATTCAATTTTCAAGTACGAACTTTCCCTGAGGAGATAAACCAATCGGTATCTCACAATTGGCAATAGGACTCAATCAGACAGAAAATGTAACTTTTCACACACTGCTCAGATTTGCAAAAGAAACACATATTCTTGTTCCTCACAGTCTGAAAAGCAAAAAAACACATTCAATTTTCAAGTACGAACTTTCCCTGAGGAGATAAACCAATCGGTATCTCACAATTGGCAATAGGACTCAATTCAGACAGAAAATGTAACTTTTCATACACTGCTCAGATTTGCAAAAGAAACACATATTCTTGTTCCTCACAGTCTGAAAAGCAAAAAAACACATTCAATTTTCAAATACGAACTTTCCCTAGATAGTTAGACAAAAGCTCTTTTTTATAACTGGACTCAATTCAGGCAGAAAATGTAACTTTTGAAACACTGCTCAGATTTGAAAAAGAAACACATATTCTTGTTCCTCACAGTCTGAAAAGTCCAAAAACACATTCAATTTTCAAGTACGAACTTTCCCTGAGGAGATAAACCAATCGGTATCTCACAATTGGCAATAGGACTCAATACAGACAGAAAATGTAACTTTTCACACACTGCTCAGATTTGGAAAAGAAACACATATTCTTGTTCCTCACAGTCTGAAAAGTACAAAAACACATTCAATTTTCAAGTACGAACTTTCCTTGAGGAGATAAACCAATCTGTATCTCACAATTGGCAATAGGACTCAATTCAGAAAGAAAATGTATCTTTAGACACAGCGATCTGATTTACAAAAGAAGCACATATTCTTGTTCCTCATAGTCTGAAAAGCAGAAAAATACATTCAATTTTCAAGTACGAACTTTCCCTGAGGAGATAAACCAATCTGTATCTCACAATTGGCAATAGGACTCAATTCAGAAAGAAAATGTATCTTTAGACACAGTGATCTGATTTACAAAAGAAACAAATATTCATGTTTCCCACGGTCTGAGAAAGCCAAAACACATTCAATTTTCAAACACAAACTTTCCCTAGAAAGTTCGACCAGTGCTGTCTTTTATAACTGGACTCAATTCAGACAGAAAATGTAACTTTTTAAACACTGCTCAGATTTGGAAAAGAAACACATATTCTTGTTCCTCACCGTCTGAAAAGTACAAAAAGACATTCAATTTTCAAGTACGAACTTTCCCTGAGGAGATAAACCAATCGGTATCTCACAATTGGCAATAGGACTCAATTCAGAAAGAAAATGTATCTTTAGACACAGTGATCTGATTTACAAAAGAAACACATATTCATGTTTCCCACGGTCTGAGAAAGCCAAAACACATTCAATTTTCAAACACAAACTTTCCCTAAAAAGTTAGACCAATGCTGTTTTTTATAACTGGACTCAATTCAGGTAGAAAATATAACTTTTGAAACACTGCTCAGATTTGGAAAAGAAACACATATTCTTGTTCCTCACCGTCTGAAAAGTACAAAAGGACATTCAATTTTCAAGTACGAACTTTCCCTGAGGAGATAAACCAATCGGTATCTCACAATTGGCAATAGGACTCAATTCAGACAGAAAATGTAACTTTTCATACACTGCTCAGATTTGCAAAAGAAACACATATTCTTGTTCCTCACAGTCAGAAAAGCACAAAAACACATTCAATTTTCTAGTACGAACTTTCCTTGAGGAGATAAACCAATCTGTATCTTACAATTGGCAATAGGTCTCAATTAAGCTAGAAAACGTAACTTTAAACCCAGTGATCCGATTTTCAAAAGAAACATATATTCATGTTTCCCACCGTCTGAAAAGACCAAAAGTCATTCAATTTTCAAACACGAACTTTCCCTAGAAAGTTAGACAAAAGCTCTTTTTTATAACTGGACTCAATTCAGGCAGAAAATGTAACTTTTGAAACACTGCTCAGATTTGGAAAAGAAACACATATTCTTGTTCCTCACAGTCTGAAAAGTCCAAAAACACATTCAATTTTCAAGTACGAACTTTCCCTGAGGAGATAAACCAATCGGTATCTCACAATTGGCAATAGGACTCAATCAGACAGAAAATGTAACTTTTCACACACTGCTCAGATTTGCAAAAGAAACACATATTCTTGTTCCTCACAGTCTGAAAAGCAAAAAAACACATTCAATTTTCAAGTACGAACTTTCCCTGAGGAGATAAACCAATCGGTATCTCACAATTGGCAATAGGACTCAATTCAGACAGAAAATGTAACTTTTCATACACTGCTCAGATTTGCAAAAGAAACACATATTCTTGTTCCTCACAGTCTGAAAAGCAAAAAAACACATTCAATTTTCAAATACGAACTTTCCCTAGATAGTTAGACAAAAGCTCTTTTTTATAACTGGACTCAATTCAGGCAGAAAATGTAACTTTTGAAACACTGCTCAGATTTGAAAAAGAAACACATATTCTTGTTCCTCACAGTCTGAAAAGTCCAAAAACACATTCAATTTTCAAGTACGAACTTTCCTTGAGGAGATAAACCAATCTGTATCTCACAATTGGCAATAGGACTCAATTCAGAAAGAAAATGTATCTTTAGACACAGTGATCTGATTTACAAAAGAAGCACATATTCTTGTTCCTCATAGTCTGAAAAGCAGAAAAATACATTCAATTTTCAAGTACGAACTTTCCCTGAGGAGATAAACCAATCTGTATCTCACAATTGGCAATAGGACTCAATTCAGAAAGAAAATCTATCTTTAGACACAGTGATCTGATTTACAAAAGAAACAAATATTCATGTTTCCCACGGTCTGAGAAAGCCAAAACACATTCAATTTTCAAACACAAACTTTCCCTAGAAAGTTCGACCAGTGCTGTCTTTTATAACTGGACTCAATTCAGACAGAAAATGTAACTTTTTAAACACTGCTCAGATTTGGAAAAGAAACACATATTCTTGTTCCTCACAGTCTGAAAAGTACAAAAAGACATTCAATTTTCAAGTACGAACTTTCCCTGAGGAGATAAACCAATCGGTATCTCACAATTGGCAATAGGACTCAATTCAGACAGAAAATGTAACTTTTCATACACTGCTCAGATTTGCAAAAGAAACACATATTCTTGTTCCTCACAGTCAGAAAAGCACAAAAACACATTCAATTTTCAAGTACGAACTTTCCTTGAGGAGATAAACCAACCTGTATCTTACAATTGGCAATAGGTCTCAATTAAGCTAGAAAACGTAACTTTAAACCCAGTGATCCGATTTTCAAAAGAAACATATATTCATGTTTCCCACCGTCTGAAAAGACCAAAAGTCATTCAATTTTCAAACACGAACTTTCCCTAGAAAGTTAGACAAAAGCTCTTTTTTATAACTGGACTCAAATCAGGCAGAAAATGTAACTTTTGAAACACTGCTCAGATTTGCAAAAGAAACACATATTCTTGTTCCTCACAGTCTGAAAAGCACAAAAACACATTCAATTTTCAAGTACGAACCCTCCCTGAGGAGATAAACCAATCTGTATCTCACAATTGGCAATAGGACTCAATTCAGAAAGAAAATGTATCTTTAGACACAGTGATCTGATTTACAAAAGAAACACATATTCATGTTTCCCACGGTCTGAGAAAGCCAAAACACATTCAATTTTCAAACACAAACTTTCCCTAAAAAGTTAGACCAATGCTGTTTTTTATAACTGGACTCAATTCAGGTAGAAAATATAACTTTTGAAACACTGCTCAGATTTGGAAAAGAAACACATATTCTTGTTCCTCACCGTCTGAAAAGTACAAAAGGACATTCAATTTTCAAGTACGAACTTTCCCTGAGGAGATAAACCAATCGGTATCTCACAATTGGCAATAGGACTCAATTCAGACAGAAAATGTAACTTTTCATACACTGCTCAGATTTGCAAAAGAAACACATATTCTTGTTCCTCACAGTCAGAAAAGCACAAAAACACATTCAATTTTCTAGTACGAACTTTCCTTGAGGAGATAAACCAATCTGTATCTTACAATTGGCAATAGGTCTCAATTAAGCTAGAAAACGTAACTTTAAACCCAGTGATCCGATTTTCAAAAGAAACATATATTCATGTTTCCCACCGTCTGAAAAGACCAAAAGTCATTCAATTTTCAAACACGAACTTTCCCTAGAAAGTTAGACAAAAGCTCTTTTTTATAACTGGACTCAACTCAGGCAGAAAATGTAACTTTTGAAACACTGCTCAGATTTGGAAAAGAAACACATATTCTTGTTCCTCACAGTCTGAATAGTCCAAAAACACATTCAATTTTCAAGTATGAACTTTCCCTGAGGAGATAAACCAATCGGTATCTCAGAATTGGCAATAGGACTCAATTCAGACAGAAAATGTAACTTTTCACACACTGCTCAGATTTGCAAAAGAAACACATATTCTTGTTCCTCACAGTCTGAAAAGTACAAAAACACATTCAATTTTCAAGTACGAACCCTCCCTGAGGAGATAAACCAATCTGTATCTCACAATTGGCAATAGGACTCAATTCAGAAAGAAAATGTATCTTTAGACACAGTGATCTGATTTACAAAAGAAACACATATTCATGTTTCCCACGGTCTGAGAAAGCCAAAACACATTCAATTTTCAAACACAAACTTTCCCGAAAAAGTTAGACCAATGCTGTTTTTTATAACTGGACTCAATTCAGGTAGAAAATATAACTTTTGAAACACTGCTCAGATTTGGAAAAGAAACACATATTCTTGTTCCTCACCGTCTGAAAAGTACAAAAACACATTCAATTTTCAAATACGAACTTTCCCTAGATAGTTAGACAAAAGCTCTTTTTTATAACTGGACTCAATTCAGGCAGAAAATATAACTTTTGAAACACTGCTCAGATTTGGAAAAGAAACACATATTCTTGTTCCTCACCGTCTGAAAAGTACAAAAACACATTCAATTTTAAAGTACGAACTTTCCCTGAGGAGATAAACCAATCGGTATCTCACAATTGGCAATAGGACTCAATCAGACAGAAAATGTAACTTTTCACACACTGCTCAGATTTGCAAAAGAAACACATATTCTTGTTCCTCACAGTCTGAAAAGCAAAAAAACACATTCAATTTTCAAATACGAACTTTCCCTAGAAAGTTAGACAAAAGCTCTTTTTTATAACTGGACTCAGTTCAGGCAGAAAATGTAACTTTTGAAACACTGCTCAGATTTGCAAAAGAAACACATATTTTTGTTCCTCACAGTCTGAAAAGCAAAAAAACACATTCAATTTTCAAGTACGAACTTTCCCTGAGGAGATAAACCAATCGGTATCTCACAATAGGCAATAGGACTCAATCAGACAGAAAATGTAACTTTTCACACACTGCTCAGATTTGCAAAAGAAACACATATTCTTGTTCCTCACAGTCTGAAAAGCAAAAAAACACATTCAATTTTCAAATACGAACTTTCCCTAGAAAGTTAGACAAAAGCTCTTTTTTATAACTGGACTCAGTTCAGGCAGAAAATGTAACTTTTGAAACACTGCTCAGATTTGCAAAAGAAACACATATTTTTGTTCCTCACAGTCTGAAAAGCAAAAAAACACATTCAATTTTCAAGTACGAACTTTCCCTGAGGAGATAAACCAATCGGTATCTCACAATTGGCAATAGGACTCAATTCAGACAGAAAATGTAACTTTTCATACACTGCTCAGTTTTGCAAAAGAAACACATATTCTTGTTCCTCACAGTCAGAAAAGCACAAAAACACATTCAATTTTCAAGTACGAACTTTCCTTCAGGAGATAAACCAATCTGTATCTTAAAATTGGCAATAGGTCTCAATTAAGCTAGAAAACGTAACTTTAAACCCAGTGATCCTACTTTCAAAAGAAACATATATTCATGTTTCCCACCGTCTGAAAAGACCAAAAGTCATTCAATTTTCAAACACGAACTTTCCCTAGAAAGTTAGATAAAAGCTCTTTTTTATAACTGGACTCAATTCAGGCAGAAAATGTAACTTTTGAAACACTGCTCAGATTTGAAAAAGAAACACATATTCTTGTTCCACACAGTCTGAAAAGTCCAAAAACACATTCAATTTTCAAGTACGAACTGTCCCTGAGGAGATAAACCAATCGGTATCTCACAATTGGCAATAGGACTCAATACAGACAGAAAATGTAACTTTTCACACACTGCTCAGATTTGGAAAAGAAACACATATTCTTGTTCCTCACAGTCTGAAAAGTACAAAAACACATTCAATTTTCAAGTACGAACTTTCCTTGAGGAGATAAACCAATCTGTATCTCACAATTGGCAATAGGACTCAATTCAGAAAGAAAATGTATCTTTAGACACAGTAATCTGATTTACAAAAGAAACACATATTCATGTTTCCCACGGTCTGAGAAAGCCAAAACACATTCAATTTTCAAACACAAACTTTCCCTAGAAAGTTTGACAAGTGCTGTTTTTTATAACTGGACTCAATTCAGACAGAAAATGTAACTTTTTAAACACTGCTCAGATTTGGAAAAGAAACACATATTCTTGTTCCTCACAGTCTGAAAAGTACAAAAACACATTCAATTTTAAAGTACGAACTTTCCCTGAGGAGATAAACCAATCGGTATCTCACAATTGGCAATAGGACTCAATCAGACAGAAAATGTAACTTTTCACACACTGCTCAGATTTGCAAAAGAAACACATATTCTTGTTCCTCACAGTCTGAAAAGCAAAAAAACACATTCAATTTTCAAATACGAACTTTCCCTAGAAAGTTAGACAAAAGCTCTTTTTTATAACTGGACTCAGTTCAGGCAGAAAATGTAACTTTTGAAACACTGCTCAGATTTGCAAAAGAAACACATATTTTTGTTCCTCACAGTCTGAAAAGCAAAAAAACACATTCAATTTTCAAGTACGAACTTTCCCTGAGGAGATAAACCAATCGGTATCTCACAATTGGCAATAGGACTCAATCAGACAGAAAATGTAACTTTTCACACACTGCTCAGATTTGCAAAAGAAACACATATTCTTGTTCCTCACAGTCTGAAAAGCAAAAAAACACATTCAATTTTCAAATACGAACTTTCCCTAGAAAGTTAGACAAAAGCTCTTTTTTATAACTGGACTCAGTTCAGGCAGAAAATGTAACTTTTGAAACACTGCTCAGATTTGCAAAAGAAACACATATTTTTGTTCCTCACAGTCTGAAAAGCAAAAAAACACATTCAATTTTCAAGTACGAACTTTCCCTGAGGAGATAAACCAATCGGTATCTCACAATTGGCAATAGGACTCAATTCAGACAGAAAATGTAACTTTTCATACACTGCTCAGTTTTGCAAAAGAAACACATATTCTTGTTCCTCACAGTCAGAAAAGCACAAAAACACATTCAATTTTCAAGTACGAACTTTCCTTCAGGAGATAAACCAATCTGTATCTTAAAATTGGCAATAGGTCTCAATTAAGCTAGAAAACGTAACTTTAAACCCAGTGATCCTACTTTCAAAAGAAACATATATTCATGTTTCCCACCGTCTGAAAAGACCAAAAGTCATTCAATTTTCAAACACGAACTTTCCCTAGAAAGTTAGATAAAAGCTCTTTTTTATAACTGGACTCAATTCAGGCAGAAAATGTAACTTTTGAAACACTGCTCAGATTTGAAAAAGAAACACATATTCTTGTTCCACACAGTCTGAAAAGTCCAAAAACACATTCAATTTTCAAGTACGAACTGTCCCTGAGGAGATAAACCAATCGGTATCTCACAATTGGCAATAGGACTCAATACAGACAGAAAATGTAACTTTTCACACACTGCTCAGATTTGGAAAAGAAACACATATTCTTGTTCCTCACAGTCTGAAAAGTACAAAAACACATTCAATTTTCAAGTACGAACTTTCCTTGAGGAGATAAACCAATCTGTATCTCACAATTGGCAATAGGACTCAATTCAGAAAGAAAATGTATCTTTAGACACAGTAATCTGATTTACAAAAGAAACACATATTCATGTTTCCCACGGTCTGAGAAAGCCAAAACACATTCAATTTTCAAACACAAACTTTCCCTAGAAAGTTTGACAAGTGCTGTTTTTTATAACTGGACTCAATTCAGACAGAAAATGTAACTTTTTAAACACTGCTCAGATTTGGAAAAGAAACACATATTCTTGTTCCTCACAGTCTGAAAAGTACAAAAACACATTCAATTTTCAAGTACGAACTTTCCCTGAGGAGATAAACCAAACGGTATCTCACAATTGGCAATAGGACTCAATTGAGAAAGAAAATGTATCTTTAGACACAGTGATCTGATTTACAAAAGAAGCACATATTCTTGTTCCTCATAGTCTGAAAAGCAGAAAAATACATTCAATTTTCAAGTACGAACTTTCCCTAGAAAGTTCGACCAGTGCTGTTTTTTATAACTGGACTCAATTCAGACAGAAAATGTAACTTTTTAAACACTGCTCAGATTTGGAAAAGAAACACAGATTCTTGTTCCTCACAGTCTGAAAAGTACAAAAAGACATTCAATTTTCAAGTACGAACTTTCCTTGAGGAGATAAACCAATCTGTATCTTACAATTGGCAATAGGTCTCAATTAAGCTAGAAAACGTAACTTTAAACGCAGTGATCCGATTTTCAAAAGAAACATATATTCATGTTTCCCACCGTCTGAAAAGACCAAAAGTCATTCAATTTTCAAACACGAACTTTCCCTAGAAAGTTAGACAAAAGCTCTTTTTTATAACTGGACTCAACTCAGGCAGAAAATGTAACTTTTTAAACACTGCTCAGATTTGGAAAAGAAACACATATTCTTGTTCCTCACAGTCTGAAAAGTCCAAAAACACATTCAATTTTCAAGTATGAACTTTCCCTGAGGAGATAAACCAATCGGTATCTCACAATTGGCAATAGGACTCAATTCAGACAGAAAATGTAACTTTTCACACACTGCTCAGATTTGCAAAAGAAATACATATTCTTGTTCCTCACAGTCTGAAAAGTACAAAAACACATTCAATTTTCAAGTACGAACTTTCCCTGAGGAGATAAACCAATCGGTATCTCACAATTGGCAATAGGACTCAATTCAGACAGAAAATGTAACTTTTCACACACTGCTCAGATTTGCAAAAGAAACACATATTCTTGTTCCTCACAGTCTGAAAAGCACAAAAACACATTCAATTTTCAAGTACGAACCCTCCCTGAGGAGATAATCCAATCTGTATCTCACAATTGGCAATAGGACTCAATTCAGAAAGAAAATGTATCTTTAGACACAGTGATCTGATTTACAAAAGAAACACATATTCATGTTTCCCACGGTCTGAGAAAGCCAAAACACATTCAATTTTCAAACACAAACTTTCCCTAAAAAGTTAGACCAATGCTGTTTTTCATAACTGGACTCAATTCAGGTAGAAAATATAACTTTTGAAACACTGCTCAGATTTGGAAAAGAAACACATATTCTTGTTCCTCACCGTCTGAAAAGTACAAAAAGACATTCAATTTTCAAGTACGAACTTTCCCTGAGGAGATAAACCAATCGGTATCTCACAATTGGCAATAGGACTCAATTCAGACAGAAAATGTAACTTTTCATACACTGCTCAGATTTGCAAAAGAAACACATATTCTTGTTCCTCACAGTCAGAAAAGCACAAAAACACATTCAATTTTCAAGTACGAACTTTCCTTGAGGAGATAAACCAACCTGTATCTTACAATTGGCAATAGGTCTCAATTAAGCTAGAAAACGTAACTTTAAACCCAGTGATCCGATTTTCAAAAGAAACATATATTCATGTTTCCCACCGTCTGAAAAGACCAAAAGCCATTCAATTTTCATACACGAACTTTCCCTAGAAAGTTAGACAAAAGCTCTTTTTTATAACTGGACTCAATTCAGACAGAAAATGTAACTTTTGAAACACTGCTCAGATTTGGAAAAGAAACACATATTCTTGTTCCTCACAGTCTGAAAAGTACAAAAACACATTCAATTTTCAAGTACGAACTTTCCCTGAGGAGATAAACCAATCGGTATCTCACAATTGGCAATAGGACTCAATTCATACAGAAAATGTAACTTTTCACATACTGCTCAGATTTGCAAAAGAAACACATATTCTTGTTCCTCACAGTCTGAAAAGCAAAAAAACACATTCAATTTTCAAGTACGAACTTTCCCTGAGGAGATAAACCAATCGGTATCTCACAATTGGCAATAGGACTCAACTCAGACAGAAAATGTAACTTTTCACACACTGCTCAGATTTGCAAAAGAAACACATATTCTTGTTCCTCACAGTCTGAAAAGCAAAAAAACACATTCAACTTTCAAGTACGAACTTTCCCTGAGGAATTAAACCAATCGGTATCTCACAATTGGCAATAGGACTCAATTCAGAAAGAAAATGTATCTTTAGACACAGTGATCTGATTTACAAAAGAAACACATATTCTTGTTCCTCACAGTCAGAAAAGCACAAAAACACATTCAATTTTCAAGTACGAACTTTCCTTGAGGAGATAAACCAACCTGTATCTTACAATTGGCAATAGGTCTCAATTAAGCTAGAAAACGTAACTTTAAACCCAGTGATCCGATTTTCAAAAGAAACATATATTCATGTTTCCCACCGTCTGAAAAGACCAAAAGCCATTCAATTTTCAAACACGAACTTTCCCTAGAAAGTTAGACAAAAGCTCTTTTTTATAACTGGACTCAATTCAGGCAGAAAATGTAACTTTTGAAACACTGCTCAGATTTGGAAAAGAAACACATATTCTTGTTCCTCACAGTCTGAAAAGTACAAAAACACATTCAATTTTCAAGTACGAACTTTCCCTGAGGAGATAAACCAATCGGTATCTCACAATTGGCAATAGGACTCAATTCATACAGAAAATGTAACTTTTCACACACTGCTCAGATTTGCAAAAGAAACACATATTCTTGTTCCTCACAGTCTGAAAAGCAAAAAAACACATTCAATTTTCAAGTACGAACTTTCCCTGAGGAGATAAACCAATCGGTATCTCACAATTGGCAATAGGACTCAACTCAGACAGAAAATGTAACTTTTCACACACTGCTCAGATTTGCAAAAGAAACACATATTCTTGTTCCTCACAGTCTGAAAAGCAAAAAAACACATTCAACTTTCAAGTACGAACTTTCCCTGAGGAGATAAACCAATCGGTATCTCACAATTGGCAATAGGACTCAATTCAGAAAGAAAATGTATCTTTAGACACAGTGATCTGATTTACAAAAGAAACACATATTCTTGTTCCTCACAGTCAGAAAAGCACAAAAACACATTCAATTTTCAAGTACGAACCCTCCCTGAGGAGATAAACCAATCTGTATCTCACAATTGGCAATAGGACTCAATTCAGAAAGAAAATGTATCTTTAGACACAGTGATGTGATTTACAAAAGAAACACATATTCATGTTTCCCACGGTCTGAGAAAGCCAAAACACATTCAATTTTCAAACACAAACTTTCCCTAAAAAGTTAGACCAATGCTGTTTTTTATAACTGGACTCAATTCAGGTAGAAAATATAACTTTTGAAACACTGCTCAGATTTGGAAAAGAAACACATATTCTTGTTCCTCACCGTCTGAAAAGTACAAAAAGACATTCAATTTTCAAGTACGAACTTTCCCTGAGGAGATAAACCAATCGGTATCTCACAATTGGCAATAGGACTCAATTCAGACAGAAAATGTAACTTTTCATACACTGCTCAGATTTGCAAAAGAAACACATATTCTTGTTCCTCACAGTCAGAAAAGCACAAAAACACATTCAATTTTCAAGTACGAACTTTCCTTGAGGAGATAAACCAACCTGTATCTTACAATTGGCAATAGGTCTCAATTAAGCTAGAAAACGTAACTTTAAACCCAGTGATCCGATTTTCAAAAGAAACATATATTCATGTTTCCCACCGTCTGAAAAGACCAAAAGCCATTCAATTTTCAAACACGAACTTTCCCTAGAAAGTTAGACAAAAGCTCTTTTTTATAACTGGACTCAATTCAGGCAGAAAATGTAACTTTTGAAACACTGCTCAGATTTGGAAAAGAAACACATATTCTTGTTCCTCACAGTGTGAAAAGTACAAAAACACATTCAATTTTCAAGTACGAACTTTCCCTGAGGAGATAAACCAATCGGTATCTCACAATTGGCAATAGGACTCAATTCATACAGAAAATGTAACTTTTCACACACTGCTCAGTTTGCAAAGGAACACATATTCTTGTTCCTCACAGTCTGAAAAGCAAAAAAACACATTCAATTTTCAAGTACGAACTTTCCGTGAGGAGATAAACCAATCGGTATCTCACAATTGGCAATAGGACTCAATTCAGAAAGAAAATGTATCTTTAGACACACTGCTCAGATTTGCAAAAGAAACACATATTCTTGTTCCTCACAGTCAGAAAAGCACATAAACACATTCAATTTTCAAGTACGAACTTTCCTTGAGGAGATAAACCAACCTGTATCTTACAATTGGCAATAGGTCTCAATTAAGCTAGAAAACGTAACTTTAAACCCAGTGATCCGATTTTCAAAAGAAACATATATTCATGTTTCCCACCGTCTGAAAAGACCAAAAGCCATTCAATTTTCAAACACGAACTTTCCCTAGAAAGTTCGACCAGTGCTGTTTTTTATAACTGGACTCAATTCAGACAGAAAATGTAACTTTTGAAACACTGCTCAGATTTGGAAAAGAAACACATATTCTTGTTCCTCACAGTCTGAAAAGTACAAAAACACTTTCAATTTTCAAGTACGAACTTTCCCTGAGGAGATAAACCAATCGGTATCTCACAATTGGCAATAGGACTCAATTCATACAGAAAATGTAACTTTTCACACACTGCTCAGTTTGCAAAGGAACACATATTCTTGTTCCTCACAGTCTGAAAAGCAAAAAAACACATTCAATTTTCAAGTACGAACTTTCCGTGAGGAGATAAACCAATCGGTATCTCACAATTGGCAATAGGACTCAATTCAGAAAGAAAATGTATCTTTAGACACAGTGATCTGATTTACAAAAGAAGCACATATTCTTGTTCCTCATAGTCTGAAAAGCAGAAAAATACATTCAATTTTCAAGTACGAACTTTCCCTGAGGAGATAAACCAATCTGTATCTCACAATTGGCAATAGGACTCAATTCAGAAAGAAAATGTATCTTTAGACACAGTGATGTGATTTACAAAAGAAACACATATTCATGTTTCCCACGGTCTGAGAAAGCCAAAACACATTCAATTTTCAAACACAAACTTTCCCTAAAAAGTTAGACCAATGCTGTTTTTTATAACTGGACTCAATTCAGGTAGAAAATATAACTTTTGAAACACTGCTCAGATTTGGAAAAGAAACACATATTCTTGTTCCTCACCGTCTGAAAAGTACAAAAAGACATTCAGTTTTCAAGTACGAACTTTCCCTGAGGAGATAAACCAATCGGTATCTCACAATTGGCAATAGGACTCAATTCAGACAGAAAATGTAACTTTTCATACACTGCTCAGATTTGCAAAAGAAACACATATTCTTGTTCCTCACAGTCAGAAAAGCACAAAAACACATTCAATTTTCAAGTACGAACTTTCCTTGAGGAGATAAACCAACCTGTATCTTACAATTGGCAATAGGTCTCAATTAAGCTAGAAAACGTAACTTTAAACCCAGTGATCCGATTTTCAAAAGAAACATATATTCATGTTTCCCACCGTCTGAAAAGACCAAAAGCCATTCAATTTTCAAACACGAACTTTCCCTAGAAAGTTAGACAAAAGCTCTTTTTTATAACTGGACTCAATTCAGGCAGAAAATGTAACTTTTGAAACACTGCTCAGATTTGGAAAAGAAACACATATTCTTGTTCCTCACAGTGTGAAAAGTACAAAAACACATTCAATTTTCAAGTACGAACTTTCCCTGAGGAGATAAACCAATCGGTATCTCACAATTGGCAATAGGACTCAATTCATACAGAAAATGTAACTTTTCACACACTGCTCAGTTTGCAAAGGAACACATATTCTTGTTCCTCACAGTCTGAAAAGCAAAAAAACACATTCAATTTTCAAGTACGAACTTTCCGTGAGGAGATAAACCAATCGGTATCTCACAATTGGCAATAGGACTCAATTCAGAAAGAAAATGTATCTTTAGACACACTGCTCAGATTTGCAAAAGAAACACATATTCTTGTTCCTCACAGTCAGAAAAGCACATAAACACATTCAATTTTCAAGTACGAACTTTCCTTGAGGAGATAAACCAACCTGTATCTTACAATTGGCAATAGGTCTCAATTAAGCTAGAAAACGTAACTTTAAACCCAGTGATCCGATTTTCAAAAGAAACATATATTCATGTTTCCCACCGTCTGAAAAGACCAAAAGCCATTCAATTTTCAAACACGAACTTTCCCTAGAAAGTTCGACCAGTGCTGTTTTTTATAACTGGACTCAATTCAGACAGAAAATGTAACTTTTGAAACACTGCTCAGATTTGGAAAAGAAACACATATTCTTGTTCCTCACAGTCTGAAAAGTACAAAAACACTTTCAATTTTCAAGTACGAACTTTCCCTGAGGAGATAAACCAATCGGTATCTCACAATTGGCAATAGGACTCAATTCATACAGAAAATGTAACTTTTCACACACTGCTCAGTTTGCAAAGGAACACATATTCTTGTTCCTCACAGTCTGAAAAGCAAAAAAACACATTCAATTTTCAAGTACGAACTTTCCGTGAGGAGATAAACCAATCGGTATCTCACAATTGGCAATAGGACTCAATTCAGAAAGAAAATGTATCTTTAGACACAGTGATCTGATTTACAAAAGAAGCACATATTCTTGTTCCTCATAGTCTGAAAAGCAGAAAAATACATTCAATTTTCAAGTACGAACTTTCCCTGAGGAGATAAACCAATCTGTATCTCACAATTGGCAATAGGACTCAATTCAGAAAGAAAATGTATCTTTAGACACAGTGATCTGATTTACAAAAGAAACAAATATTCATGTTTCCCACGGTCTGAGAAAGCCAAAACACATTCAATTTTCAAACACAAACTTTCCCTAGAAAGTTCGACCAGTGCTGTCTTTTATAACTGGACTCAATTCAGACAGAAAATGTAACTTTTTAAACACTGCTCAGATTTGGAAAAGAAACACATATTCTTGTTCCTCACAGTCTGAAAAGTACAAAAAGACATTCAATTTTCAAGTACGAACTTTCCCTGAGGAGATAAACCAATCGGTATCTCACAATTGGCAATAGGACTCAATTCAGACAGAAAATGTAACTTTTCATACACTGCTCAGATTTGCAAAAGAAACACATATTCTTGTTCCTCACAGTCAGAAAAGCACAAAAACACATTCAATTTTCAAGTACGAACTTTCCTTGAGGAGATAAACCAACCTGTATCTTACAATTGGCAATAGGTCTCAATTAAGCTAGAAAACGTAACTTTAAACCCAGTGATCCGATTTTCAAAAGAAACATATATTCATGTTTCCCACCGTCTGAAAAGACCAAAAGTCATTCAATTTTCAAACACGAACTTTCCCTAGAAAGTTAGACAAAAGCTCTTTTTTATAACTGGACTCAAATCAGGCAGAAAATGTAACTTTTGAAACACTGCTCAGATTTGAAAAAGAAACACATATTCTTGTTCCTCACAGTCTGAAAAGTCCAAAAACACATTCAATTTTCAAGTACGAACTTTCCCTGAGGAGATAAACCAATCGGTATCTCACAATTGGCAATAGGACTCAATACAGACAGAAAATGTAACTTTTCACACACTGCTCAGATTTGGAAAAGAAACACATATTCTTGTTCCTCACAGTCTGAAAAGTACAAAAACACATTCAATTTTCAAGTACGAACTTTCCTTGAGGAGATAAACCAATCTGTATCTCACAATTGGCAATAGGACTCAATTCAGAAAGAAAATGTATCTTTAGACACAGTGATCTGATTTACAAAAGAAGCACATATTCTTGTTCCTCACAGTCTGAAAAGTCCAAAAACACATTCAATTTTCAAGTACGAACTTTCCCTGAGGAGATAAACCAATCGGTATCTCACAATTGGCAATAGGACTCAATCAGACAGAAAATGTAACTTTTCACACACTGCTCAGATTTGCAAAAGAAACACATATTCTTGTTCCTCACAGTCTGAAAAGCAAAAAAACACATTCAATTTTCAAGTACGAACTTTCCTTGAGGAGATAAACCAACCTGTATCTTACAATTGGCAATAGGTCTCAATTAAGCTAGAAAACGTAACTTTAAACCCAGTGATCCGATTTTCAAAAGAAACATATATTCATGTTTCCCACCGTCTGAAAAGACCAAAAGCCATTCAATTTTCAAACACGAACTTTCCCTAGAAAGTTAGACAAAAGCTCTTTTTTATAACTGGACTCAATTCAGGCAGAAAATGTAACTTTTGAAACACTGCTCAGATTTGGAAAAGAAACACATATTCTTGTTCCTCACAGTCTGAAAAGTACAAAAACACATTCAATTTTCAAGTACGAACTTTCCCTGAGGAGATAAACCAATCGGTATCTCACAATTGGCAATAGGACTCAATTCATACAGAAAATGTAACTTTTCACACACTGCTCAGTTTGCAAAGGAACACATATTCTTGTTCCTCACAGTCTGAAAAGCAAAAAAACACATTCAATTTTCAAGTACGAACTTTCCGTGAGGAGATAAACCAATCGGTATCTCACAATTGGCAATAGGACTCAATTCAGAAAGAAAATGTATCTTTAGACACACTGCTCAGATTTGCAAAAGAAACACATATTCTTGTTCCTCACAGTCAGAAAAGCACATAAACACATTCAATTTTCAAGTACGAACTTTCCTTGAGGAGATAAACCAACCTGTATCTTACAATTGGCAATAGGTCTCAATTAAGCTAGAAAACGTAACTTTAAACCCAGTGATCCGATTTTCAAAAGAAACATATATTCATGTTTCCCACCGTCTGAAAAGACCAAAAGCCATTCAATTTTCAAACACGAACTTTCCCTAGAAAGTTAGACAAAAGCTCTTTTTTATAACTGGACTCAATTCAGGCAGAAAATGTAACTTTTGAAACACTGCTCAGATTTGGAAAAGAAACACATATTCTTGTTCCTCACAGTCTGAAAAGTACAAAAACACTTTCAATTTTCAAGTACGAACTTTCCCTGAGGAGATAAACCAATCGGTATCTCACAATTGGCAATAGGACTCAATTCATACAGAAAATGTAACTTTTCACACACTGCTCAGTTTGCAAAGGAACACATATTCTTGTTCCTCACAGTCTGAAAAGCAAAAAAACACATTCAATTTTCAAGTACGAACTTTCCGTGAGGAGATAAACCAATCGGTATCTCACAATTGGCAATAGGACTCAATTCAGACAGAAAATGTAACTTTTCACACACTGCTCAGATTTGCAAAAGAAACACATATTCTTGTTCCTCACAGTCTGAAAAGCACAAAAACACATTCAATTTTCAAGTACGAACCCTCCCTGAGGAGATAATCCAATCTGTATCTCACAATTGGCAATAGGACTCAATTCAGAAAGAAAATGTATCTTTAGACACAGTGATCTGATTTACAAAAGAAACACATATTCATGTTTCCCACGGTCTGAGAAAGCCAAAACACATTCAATTTTCAAACACAAACTTTCCCTAAAAAGTTAGACCAATGCTGTTTTTCATAACTGGACTCAATTCAGGTAGAAAATATAACTTTTGAAACACTGCTCAGATTTGGAAAAGAAACACATATTCTTGTTCCTCACCGTCTGAAAAGTACAAAAAGACATTCAATTTTCAAGTACAAACTTTCCCTGAGGAGATAAACCAATCGGTATCTCACAATTGGCAATAGGACTCAATTCAGACAGAAAATGTAACTTTTCATACACTGCTCAGATTTGCAAAAGAAACACATATTCTTGTTCCTCACAGTCAGAAAAGCACAAAAACACATTCAATTTTCAAGTACGAACTTTCCTTGAGGAGATAAACCAACCTGTATCTTACAATTGGCAATAGGTCTCAATTAAGCTAGAAAACGTAACTTTAAACCCAGTGATCCGATTTTCAAAAGAAACATATATTCATGTTTCCCACCGTCTGAAAAGACCAAAAGCCATTCAATTTTCATACACGAACTTTCCCTAGAAAGTTAGACAAAAGCTCTTTTTTATAACTGGACTCAATTCAGACAGAAAATGTAACTTTTGAAACACTGCTCAGATTTGGAAAAGAAACACATATTCTTGTTCCTCACAGTCTGAAAAGTACAAAAACACATTCAATTTTCAAGTACGAACTTTCCCTGAGGAGATAAACCAATCGGTATCTCACAATTGGCAATAGGACTCAATTCATACAGAAAATGTAACTTTTCACACACTGCTCAGATTTGCAAAAGAAACACATATTCTTGTTCCTCACAGTCTGAAAAGCAAAAAAACACATTCAATTTTCAAGTACGAACTTTCCCTGAGGAGATAAACCAATCGGTATCTCACAATTGGCAATAGGACTCAACTCAGACAGAAAATGTAACTTTTCACACACTGCTCAGATTTGCAAAAGAAACACATATTCTTGTTCCTCACAGTCTGAAAAGCAAAAAAACACATTCAACTTTCAAGTACGAACTTTCCCTGAGGAATTAAACCAATCGGTATCTCACAATTGGCAATAGGACTCAATTCAGAAAGAAAATGTATCTTTAGACACAGTGATCTGATTTACAAAAGAAACACATATTCTTGTTCCTCACAGTCAGAAAAGCACAAAAACACATTCAATTTTCAAGTACGAACTTTCCTTGAGGAGATAAACCAACCTGTATCTTACAATTGGCAATAGGTCTCAATTAAGCTAGAAAACGTAACTTTAAACCCAGTGATCCGATTTTCAAAAGAAACATATATTCATGTTTCCCACCGTCTGAAAAGACCAAAAGCCATTCAATTTTCAAACACGAACTTTCCCTAGAAAGTTAGACAAAAGCTCTTTTTTATAACTGGACTCAATTCAGGCAGAAAATGTAACTTTTGAAACACTGCTCAGATTTGGAAAAGAAACACATATTCTTGTTCCTCACAGTCTGAAAAGTACAAAAACACATTCAATTTTCAAGTACGAACTTTCCCTGAGGAGATAAACCAATCGGTATCTCACAATTGGCAATAGGACTCAATTCATACAGAAAATGTAACTTTTCACACACTGCTCAGATTTGCAAAAGAAACACATATTCTTGTTCCTCACAGTCTGAAAAGCAAAAAAACACATTCAATTTTCAAGTACGAACTTTCCCTGAGGAGATAAACCAATCGGTATCTCACAATTGGCAATAGGACTCAACTCAGACAGAAAATGTAACTTTTCACACACTGCTCAGATTTGCAAAAGAAACACATATTCTTGTTCCTCACAGTCTGAAAAGCAAAAAAACACATTCAACTTTCAAGTACGAACTTTCCCTGAGGAGATAAACCAATCGGTATCTCACAATTGGCAATAGGACTCAATTCAGAAAGAAAATGTATCTTTAGACACAGTGATCTGATTTACAAAAGAAACACATATTCTTGTTCCTCACAGTCAGAAAAGCACAAAAACACATTCAATTTTCAAGTACGAACCCTCCCTGAGGAGATAAACCAATCTGTATCTCACAATTGGCAATAGGACTCAATTCAGAAAGAAAATGTATCTTTAGACACAGTGATGTGATTTACAAAAGAAACACATATTCATGTTTCCCACGGTCTGAGAAAGCCAAAACACATTCAATTTTCAAACACAAACTTTCCCTAAAAAGTTAGACCAATGCTGTTTTTTATAACTGGACTCAATTCAGGTAGAAAATATAACTTTTGAAACACTGCTCAGATTTGGAAAAGAAACACATATTCTTGTTCCTCACCGTCTGAAAAGTACAAAAAGACATTCAATTTTCAAGTACGAACTTTCCCTGAGGAGATAAACCAATCGGTATCTCACAATTGGCAATAGGACTCAATTCAGACAGAAAATGTAACTTTTCATACACTGCTCAGATTTGCAAAAGAAACACATATTCTTGTTCCTCACAGTCAGAAAAGCACAAAAACACATTCAATTTTCAAGTACGAACTTTCCTTGAGGAGATAAACCAACCTGTATCTTACAATTGGCAATAGGTCTCAATTAAGCTAGAAAACGTAACTTTAAACCCAGTGATCCGATTTTCAAAAGAAACATATATTCATGTTTCCCACCGTCTGAAAAGACCAAAAGCCATTCAATTTTCAAACACGAACTTTCCCTAGAAAGTTAGACAAAAGCTCTTTTTTATAACTGGACTCAATTCAGGCAGAAAATGTAACTTTTGAAACACTGCTCAGATTTGGAAAAGAAACACATATTCTTGTTCCTCACAGTGTGAAAAGTACAAAAACACATTCAATTTTCAAGTACGAACTTTCCCTGAGGAGATAAACCAATCGGTATCTCACAATTGGCAATAGGACTCAATTCATACAGAAAATGTAACTTTTCACACACTGCTCAGTTTGCAAAGGAACACATATTCTTGTTCCTCACAGTCTGAAAAGCAAAAAAACACATTCAATTTTCAAGTACGAACTTTCCGTGAGGAGATAAACCAATCGGTATCTCACAATTGGCAATAGGACTCAATTCAGAAAGAAAATGTATCTTTAGACACAGTGATCTGATTTACAAAAGAAGCACATATTCTTGTTCCTCATAGTCTGAAAAGCAGAAAAATACATTCAATTTTCAAGTACGAACTTTCCCTGAGGAGATAAACCAATCTGTATCTCACAATTGGCAATAGGACTCAATTCAGAAAGAAAATGTATCTTTAGACACAGTGATGTGATTTACAAAAGAAACACATATTCATGTTTCCCACGGTCTGAGAAAGCCAAAACACATTCAATTTTCAAACACAAACTTTCCCTAAAAAGTTAGACCAATGCTGTTTTTTATAACTGGACTCAATTCAGGTAGAAAATATAACTTTTGAAACACTGCTCAGATTTGGAAAAGAAACACATATTCTTGTTCCTCACCGTCTGAAAAGTACAAAAAGACATTCAATTTTCAAGTACGAACTTTCCCTGAGGAGATAAACCAATCGGTATCTCACAATTGGCAATAGGACTCAATTCAGACAGAAAATGTAACTTTTCATACACTGCTCAGATTTGCAAAAGAAACACATATTCTTGTTCCTCACAGTCAGAAAAGCACAAAAACACATTCAATTTTCAAGTACGAACTTTCCTTGAGGAGATAAACCAACCTGTATCTTACAATTGGCAATAGGTCTCAATTAAGCTAGAAAAAGTAACTTTAAACCCAGTGATCCGATTTTCAAAAGAAACATATATTCATGTTTCCCACCGTCTGAAAAGACCAAAAGCCATTCAATTTTCAAACACGAACTTTCCCTAGAAAGTTAGACAAAAGCTCTTTTTTATAACTGGACTCAATTCAGGCAGAAAATGTAACTTTTGAAACACTGCTCAGATTTGGAAAAGAAACACATATTCTTGTTCCTCACAGTGTGAAAAGTACAAAAACACATTCAATTTTCAAGTACGAACTTTCCCTGAGGAGATAAACCAATCGGTATCTCACAATTGGCAATAGGACTCAATTCATACAGAAAATGTAACTTTTCACACACTGCTCAGTTTGCAAAGGAACACATATTCTTGTTCCTCACAGTCTGAAAAGCAAAAAAACACATTCAATTTTCAAGTACGAACTTTCCGTGAGGAGATAAACCAATCGGTATCTCACAATTGGCAATAGGACTCAATTCAGAAAGAAAATGTATCTTTAGACACACTGCTCAGATTTGCAAAAGAAACACATATTCTTGTTCCTCACAGTCAGAAAAGCACATAAACACATTCAATTTTCAAGTACGAACTTTCCTTGAGGAGATAAACCAACCTGTATCTTACAATTGGCAATAGGTCTCAATTAAGCTAGAAAACGTAACTTTAAACCCAGTGATCCGATTTTCAAAAGAAACATATATTCATGTTTCCCACCGTCTGAAAAGACCAAAAGCCATTCAATTTTCAAACACGAACTTTCCCTAGAAAGTTCGACCAGTGCTGTTTTTTATAACTGGACTCAATTCAGACAGAAAATGTAACTTTTGAAACACTGCTCAGATTTGGAAAAGAAACACATATTCTTGTTCCTCACAGTCTGAAAAGTACAAAAACACTTTCAATTTTCAAGTACGAACTTTCCCTGAGGAGATAAACCAATCGGTATCTCACAATTGGCAATAGGACTCAATTCATACAGAAAATGTAACTTTTCACACACTGCTCAGTTTGCAAAGGAACACATATTCTTGTTCCTCACAGTCTGAAAAGCAAAAAAACACATTCAATTTTCAAGTACGAACTTTCCGTGAGGAGATAAACCAATCGGTATCTCACAATTGGCAATAGGACTCAATTCAGAAAGAAAATGTATCTTTAGACACAGTGATCTGATTTACAAAAGAAGCACATATTCTTGTTCCTCATAGTCTGAAAAGCAGAAAAATACATTCAATTTTCAAGTACGAACTTTCCCTGAGGAGATAAACCAATCTGTATCTCACAATTGGCAATAGGACTCAATTCAGAAAGAAAATGTATCTTTAGACACAGTGATCTGATTTACAAAAGAAACAAATATTCATGTTTCCCACGGTCTGAGAAAGCCAAAACACATTCAATTTTCAAACACAAACTTTCCCTAGAAAGTTCGACCAGTGCTGTCTTTTATAACTGGACTCAATTGAGACAGAAAATGTAACTTTTTAAACACTGCTCAGATTTGGAAAAGAAACACATATTCTTGTTCCTCACAGTCTGAAAAGTACAAAAAGACATTCAATTTTCAAGTACGAACTTTCCCTGAGGAGATAAACCAATCGGTATCTCACAATTGGCAATAGGACTCAATTCAGACAGAAAATGTAACTTTTCATACACTGCTCAGATTTGCAAAAGAAACACATATTCTTGTTCCTCACAGTCAGAAAAGCACAAAAACACATTCAATTTTCAAGTACGAACTTTCCTTGAGGAGATAAACCAACCTGTATCTTACAATTGGCAATAGGTCTCAATTAAGCTAGAAAACGTAACTTTAAACCCAGTGATCCGATTTTCAAAAGAAACATATATTCATGTTTCCCACCGTCTGAAAAGACCAAAAGTCATTCAATTTTCAAACACGAACTTTCCCTAGAAAGTTAGACAAAAGCTCTTTTTTATAACTGGACTCAAATCAGGCAGAAAATGTAACTTTTGAAACACTGCTCAGATTTGCAAAAGAAACACATATTCTTGTTCCTCACAGTCTGAAAAGCACAAAAACACATTCAATTTTCAAGTACGAACCCTCCCTGAGGAGATAAACCAATCTGTATCTCACAATTGGCAATAGGACTCAATTCAGAAAGAAAATGTATCTTTAGACACAGTGATCTGATTTACAAAAGAAGCACATATTCTTGTTCCTCACAGTCTGAAAAGTCCAAAAACACATTCAATTTTCAAGTACGAACTTTCCCTGAGGAGATAAACCAATCGGTATCTCACAATTGGCAATAGGACTCAATCAGACAGAAAATGTAACTTTTCACACACTGCTCAGATTTGCAAAAGAAACACATATTCTTGTTCCTCACAGTCTGAAAAGCAAAAAAACACATTCAATTTTCAAGTACGAACTTTCCTTGAGGAGATAAACCAACCTGTATCTTACAATTGGCAATAGGTCTCAATTAAGCTAGAAAACGTAACTTTAAACCCAGTGATCCGATTTTCAAAAGAAACATATATTCATGTTTCCCACCGTCTGAAAAGACCAAAAGCCATTCAATTTTCAAACACGAACTTTCCCTAGAAAGTTAGACAAAAGCTCTTTTTTATAACTGGACTCAATTCAGGCAGAAAATTTAACTTTTGAAACACTGCTCAGATTTGGAAAAGAAACACATATTCTTGTTCCTCACAGTCTGAAAAGTACAAAAACACATTCAATTTTCAAGTACGAACTTTCCCTGAGGAGATAAACCAATCGGTATCTCACAATTGGCAATAGGACTCAATTCATACAGAAAATGTAACTTTTCACACACTGCTCAGTTTGCAAAGGAACACATATTCTTGTTCCTCACAGTCTGAAAAGCAAAAAAACACATTCAATTTTCAAGTACGAACTTTCCGTGAGGAGATAAACCAATCGGTATCTCACAATTGGCAATAGGACTCAATTCAGAAAGAAAATGTATCTTTAGACACACTGCTCAGATTTGCAAAAGAAACACATATTCTTGTTCCTCACAGTCAGAAAAGCACATAAACACATTCAATTTTCAAGTACGAACTTTCCTTGAGGAGATAAACCAACCTGTATCTTACAATTGGCAATAGGTCTCAATTAAGCTAGAAAACGTAACTTTAAACCCAGTGATCCGATTTTCAAAAGAAACATATATTCATGTTTCCCACCGTCTGAAAAGACCAAAAGCCATTCAATTTTCAAACACGAACTTTCCCTAGAAAGTTAGACAAAAGCTCTTTTTTATAACTGGACTCAATTCAGGCAGAAAATGTAACTTTTGAAACACTGCTCAGATTTGGAAAAGAAACACATATTCTTGTTCCTCACAGTCTGAAAAGTACAAAAACACTTTCAATTTTCAAGTACGAACTTTCCCTGAGGAGATAAACCAATCGGTATCTCACAATTGGCAATAGGACTCAATTCAGAAAGAAAATGTATCTTTAGACACAGTGATCTGATTTACAAAAGAAGCACATATTCTTGTTCCTCATAGTCTGAAAAGCAGAAAAATACATTCAATTTTCAAGTACGAACTTTCCCTGAGGAGATAAACCAATCTGTATCTCACAATTGGCAATAGGACTCAATTCAGAAAGAAAATGTATCTTTAGACACAGTGATCTGATTTACAAAAGAAACAAATATTCATGTTTCCCACGGTCTGAGAAAGCCAAAACACATTCAATTTTCAAACACAAACTTTCCCTAGAAAGTTCGACCAGTGCTGTCTTTTATAACTGGACTCAATTCAGACAGAAAATGTAACTTTTTAAACACTGCTCAGATTTGGAAAAGAAACACATATTCTTGTTCCTCACAGTCTGAAAAGTACAAAAAGACATTCAATTTTCAAGTACGAACTTTCCCTGAGGAGATAAACCAATCGGTATCTCACAATTGGCAATAGGACTCAATTCAGACAGAAAATGTAACTTTTCATACACTGCTCAGATTTGCAAAAGAAACACATATTCTTGTTCCTCACAGTCAGAAAAGCACAAAAACACATTCAATTTTCAAGTACGAACTTTCCTTGAGGAGATAAACCAACCTGTATCTTACAATTGGCAATAGGTCTCAATTAAGCTAGAAAACGTAACTTTAAACCCAGTGATCCGATTTTCAAAAGAAACATATATTCATGTTTCCCACCGTCTGAAAAGACCAAAAGTCATTCAATTTTCAAACACGAACTTTCCCTAGAAAGTTAGACAAAAGCTCTTTTTTATAACTGGACTCAAATCAGGCAGAAAATGTAACTTTTGAAACACTGCTCAGATTTGCAAAAGAAACACATATTCTTGTTCCTCACAGTCTGAAAAGCACAAAAACACATTCAATTTTCAAGTACGAACCCTCCCTGAGGAGATAAACCAATCTGTATCTCACAATTGGCAATAGGACTCAATTCAGAAAGAAAATGTATCTTTAGACACAGTGATCTGATTTACAAAAGAAGCACATATTCTTGTTCCTCACAGTCTGAAAAGTCCAAAAACACATTCAATTTTCAAGTACGAACTTTCCCTGAGGAGATAAACCAATCGGTATCTCACAATTGGCAATAGGACTCAATCAGACAGAAAATGTAACTTTTCACACACTGCTCAGATTTGCAAAAGAAACACATATTCTTGTTCCTCACAGTCTGAAAAGCAAAAAAACACATTCAATTTTCAAGTACGAACTTTCCCTGAGGAGATAAACCAATCGGTATCTCACAATTGGCAATAGGACTCAATTCAGACAGAAAATGTAACTTTTCATACACTGCTCAGATTTGCAAAAGAAACACATATTCTTGTTCCTCACAGTCTGAAAAGCAAAAAAACACATTCAATTTTCAAATACGAACTTTCCCTAGATAGTTAGACAAAAGCTCTTTTTTATAACTGGACTCAATTCAGGCAGAAAATGTAACTTTTGAAACACTGCTCAGATTTGCAAAAGAAACACATATTCTTGTTCCTCACAGTCTGAAAAGCAAAAAAACACATTCAATTTTCAAGTACGAACTTTCCCTGAGGAGATAAACCAATCGGTATCTCACAATTGGCAATAGGACTCAATTCAGACAGAAAATGTAACTTTTCATACACTGCTCAGATTTGCAAAAGAAACACATATTATTGTTCCTCACAGTCTGAAAAGCAAAAAAACACATTCAACTTTCAAGTACGAACTTTCCCTGAGGAGATAAACCAATCGGTATCTCACAATTGGCAATAGGACTCAATTCAGACAGAAAATGTAACTTTTCATACACTGCTCAGATTTGCAAAAGAAACACATATTCTTGTTCCTCACAGTCTGAAAAGCAAAAAAACACATTCAACTTTCAAGTACGAACTTTCCCTGAGGAGATAAACCAATCGGTATCTCACAATTGGCAATAGGACTCAATTCAGAAAGAAAATGTATCTTTAGACACAGTGATCTGATTTACAAAAGAAGCACATATTCTTGTTCCTGATAGTGTGAAAAGCAGAAAAATACATTCAATTTTCAAGTACGAACTTTCCCTGAGGAGATAAACCAATCTCTATCTCACAATTGGCAATAGGACTCAATTCAGAAAGAAAATGTATCTTTAGACACAGTGATCTGATTTACAAAAGAAACACATATTCATGTTTCCCACGGTCTGAGAAAGCCAAAACACATTCAATTTTCAAACACAAACTTTCCCTAAAAAGTTAGACCAGTGCTGTTTTTTATAACGGGACTCAATTCAGTCAGAAAATGTAACTTTTTAAACACTGCTCAGATTTGGAAAAGAAACACATATTCTTGTTCCTCACAGTCTGAAAAGTACAAAAACACATTCAATTTTCAAGTACGAACTTTCCCTGAGGAGATAAACCAATCGGTATCTCACAATTGGCAATAGGACTCAATTCAGACAGAAAATGTAACTTTTCATACACTGCTCAGATTTGCAAAAGAAACACATATTCTTGTTCCTCACAGTCAGAAAAGCACAAAAACACATTCAATTTTCAAGTACGAACTTTCCTTGAGGAGATAAACCAACCTGTATCTTACAATTGGCAATAGGTCTCAATTAAGCTAGAAAACGTAACTTTAAACCCAGTGATCCGATTTTCAAAAGAAACATATATTCACGTTTCCCACCGTCTGAAAAGACCAAAAGTCATTCAATTTTCAAACACGAACTTTCCCTAGAAAGTTAGACAAAAGCTCTTTTTTATAACTGGACTCAATTCAGGCAGAAAATGTAACTTTTGAAACACTTGTCAGATTTGCAAAAGAAACACATATTCTTGTTCCTCACAGTCTGAAAAGCAAAAAAACACATTCAATTTTCGAGTACGAACTTTCCCTGAGGAGATAAACCAATCGGTATCTCACAATTGGCAATAGGACTCAATTCAGACAGAAAATGTAACTTTTCATACACTGCTCAGATTTGCAAAAGAAACACATATTCTTGTTCCTCACAGTCAGAAAAGCACAAAAACACATTCAATTTTCAAATACGAACTTTCCTTGAGGAGATAAACCAATCTGTATCTTACAATTGGCAATAGGTCTCAATTAAGCTAGAAAACGTAACTTTAAACCCAGTGATCCGATTTTCAAAAGAAACATATATTCATGTTTCCCACCGTCTGAAAAGAGCAAAAGTCATTCAATTTTCAAACACGAACTTTCCCTAGAAAGTTTGACAAAAGCTCTTTTTTATAACTGGACTCAACTCAGGCAGAAAATGTAACTTTTGAAACACTGCTCAGATTTGGAAAAGAAACACATATTCGTGTTCCTCACAGTCTGAAAAGTCCAAAAACACATTCAATTTTCAAGTACGAACTTTCCCTGAGCAGATAAACCAATCAGAATCTCACAATTGGCAATAGGACTCAATCAGACAGAAAATGTAACTTTTCACACACTGCTCAGATTTGCAAAAGAAACACATATTCTTGTTCCTCACAGTCTGAAAAGCAAAAAAACACATTCAATTTTCAAGTACGAACTTTCCCTGAGGAGATAAACCAATCGGTATCTCACAATTGGCAATAGGACTCAATTCAGACAGAAAATGTAACTTTTCATACACTGCTCAGATTTGCAAAAGAAACACATATTCTTGTTCCTCACAGTCTGAAAAGCAAAAAAACACATTCAATTTTCAAATACGAACTTTCCCTAGAAAGTTAGACAAAAGCTCTTTTTTATAACTGGACTCAATTCAGAAAGAAAATGTATCTTTAGACACATTGATCTGATTTACAAAATAAGCACATATTCTTGTTCCTCATAGTCTGAAAAGCAGAAAAATACATTCAATTTTCAAGTACGAACTTTCCCTGAGGAGATAAACCAATCTGTATCTCACAATTGGCAATAGGACTCAATTCATAAAGAAAATGTATCTTTAGACACAGTGATCTGATTTACAAAAGAAACACATATTCATGTTTCCCACGGTCTGAGAAAGCCAAAACACATTCAATTTTCAAACACAAACTTTCCCTAGAAAGTTCGACCAGTGCTCTTTTTTATAACTGGACTCAATTCAGACAGAAAATGTAACTTTTCACACACTGCTCAGTTTTGGAAAAGAAACACATATTCCTGTTCCTCACAGTCTGAAAAGTCCAAAAACACATTCAATTTTCAAGTATGAACTTTCCCTGAGGAGATAAACCAATCGGTATCTTACAATTGGCAATAGGACTCAATTCAGACAGAAAATGTAACTTTTCATACACTGCTCAGATTTGCAAAAGAAACACATATTCTTGTTCCTCACAGTCAGAAAAGCACAAAAACACATTCAATTTTCAAGTACGAACTTTCCTTGAGGAGATAAACAAATCGGTATCTTACAATTGGCAATAGGTCTCAATTAAGCTAGAAAACGTAACTTTAAACCCAGTGATCCGATTTTCAAAAGAAACATATATTCATGTTTCCCACCGTCTGAAAAGACCAAAAGCCATTCAATTTTCAAACACGAACTTTCCCTAGAAAGTTAGACAAAAGCTCTTTTTTATAACTGGACTCAATTCAGACAGAAAATGTAACTTTTGAAACACTGCTCAGATTTGGAAAAGAAACACATATTCTTGTTCCTCACAGTCTGAAAAGTACAAAAACACATTCAATTTTCAAGTACGAACTTTCCCTGAGGAGATAAACCAATCGGTATCTCACAATTGGCAATAGGACTCAATTCATACAGAAAATGTAACTTTTCACACACTGCTCAGATTTGCAAAAGAAACACATATTCTTGTTCCTCACAGTCTGAAAAGCAAAAAAACACATTCAATTTTCAAGTACGAACTTTCCCTGAGGAGATAAACCAATCGGTATCTCACAATTGGCAATAGGACTCAACTCAGACAGAAAATGTAACTTTTCACACACTGCTCAGATTTGCAAAAGAAACACATATTCTTGTTCCTCACAGTCTGAAAAGCAAAAAAACACATTCAACTTTCAAGTACGAACTTTCCCTGAGGAATTAAACCAATCGGTATCTCACAATTGGCAATAGGACTCAATTCAGAAAGAAAATGTATCTTTAGACACAGTGATCTGATTTACAAAAGAAACACATATTCTTGTTCCTCACAGTCAGAAAAGCACAAAAACACATTCAATTTTCAAGTACGAACTTTCCTTGAGGAGATAAACCAACCTGTATCTTACAATTGGCAATAGGTCTCAATTAAGCTAGAAAACGTAACTTTAAACCCAGTGATCCGATTTTCAAAAGAAACATATATTCATGTTTCCCACCGTCTGAAAAGACCAAAAGCCATTCAATTTTCAAACACGAACTTTCCCTAGAAAGTTAGACAAAAGCTCTTTTTTATAACTGGACTCAATTCAGGCAGAAAATGTAACTTTTGAAACACTGCTCAGATTTGGAAAAGAAACACATATTCTTGTTCCTCACAGTCTGAAAAGTACAAAAACACATTCAATTTTCAAGTACGAACTTTCCCTGAGGAGATAAACCAATCGGTATCTCACAATTGGCAATAGGACTCAATTCATACAGAAAATGTAACTTTTCACACACTGCTCAGATTTGCAAAAGAAACACATATTCTTGTTCCTCACAGTCTGAAAAGCAAAAAAACACATTCAATTTTCAAGTACGAACTTTCCCTGAGGAGATAAACCAATCGGTATCTCACAATTGGCAATAGGACTCAACTCAGACAGAAAATGTAACTTTTCACACACTGCTCAGATTTGCAAAAGAAACACATATTCTTGTTCCTCACAGTCTGAAAAGCAAAAAAACACATTCAACTTTCAAGTACGAACTTTCCCTGAGGAGATAAACCAATCGGTATCTCACAATTGGCAATAGGACTCAATTCAGAAAGAAAATGTATCTTTAGACACAGTGATCTGATTTACAAAAGAAACACATATTCTTGTTCCTCACAGTCAGAAAAGCACAAAAACACATTCAATTTTCAAGTACGAACCCTCCCTGAGGAGATAAACCAATCTGTATCTCACAATTGGCAATAGGACTCAATTCAGAAAGAAAATGTATCTTTAGACACAGTGATGTGATTTACAAAAGAAACACATATTCATGTTTCCCACGGTCTGAGAAAGCCAAAACACATTCAATTTTCAAACACAAACTTTCCCTAAAAAGTTAGACCAATGCTGTTTTTTATAACTGGACTCAATTCAGGTAGAAAATATAACTTTTGAAACACTGCTCAGATTTGGAAAAGAAACACATATTCTTGTTCCTCACCGTCTGAAAAGTACAAAAAGACATTCAATTTTCAAGTACGAACTTTCCCTGAGGAGATAAACCAATCGGTATCTCACAATTGGCAATAGGACTCAATTCAGACAGAAAATGTAACTTTTCATACACTGCTCAGATTTGCAAAAGAAACACATATTCTTGTTCCTCACAGTCAGAAAAGCACAAAAACACATTCAATTTTCAAGTACGAACTTTCCTTGAGGAGATAAACCAACCTGTATCTTACAATTGGCAATAGGTCTCAATTAAGCTAGAAAACGTAACTTTAAACCCAGTGATCCGATTTTCAAAAGAAACATATATTCATGTTTCCCACCGTCTGAAAAGACCAAAAGCCATTCAATTTTCAAACACGAACTTTCCCTAGAAAGTTAGACAAAAGCTCTTTTTTATAACTGGACTCAATTCAGGCAGAAAATGTAACTTTTGAAACACTGCTCAGATTTGGAAAAGAAACACATATTCTTGTTCCTCACAGTCTGAAAAGTACAAAAACACATTCAATTTTCAAGTACGAACTTTCCCTGAGGAGATAAACCAATCGGTATCTCACAATTGGCAATAGGACTCAATTCATACAGAAAATGTAACTTTTCACACACTGCTCAGTTTGCAAAGGAACACATATTCTTGTTCCTCACAGTCTGAAAAGCAAAAAAACACATTCAATTTTCAAGTACGAACTTTCCGTGAGGAGATAAACCAATCGGTATCTCACAATTGGCAATAGGACTCAATTCAGAAAGAAAATGTATCTTTAGACACACTGCTCAGATTTGCAAAAGAAACACATATTCTTGTTCCTCACAGTCAGAAAAGCACATAAACACATTCAATTTTCAAGTACGAACTTTCCTTGAGGAGATAAACCAACCTGTATCTTACAATTGGCAATAGGTCTCAATTAAGCTAGAAAACGTAACTTTAAACCCAGTGATCCGATTTTCAAAAGAAACATATATTCATGTTTCCCACCATCTGAAAAGACCAAAAGCCATTCAATTTTCAAACACGAACTTTCCCTAGAAAGTTCGACCAGTGCTGTTTTTTATAACTGGACTCAATTCAGACAGAAAATGTAACTTTTGAAACACTGCTCAGATTTGGAAAAGAAACACATATTCTTGTTCCTCACAGTCTGAAAAGTACAAAAACACTTTCAATTTTCAAGTACGAACTTTCCCTGAGGAGATAAACCAATCGGTATCTCACAATTGGCAATAGGACTCAATTCATACAGAAAATGTAACTTTTCACACACTGCTCAGTTTGCAAAGGAACACATATTCTTGTTCCTCACAGTCTGAAAAGCAAAAAAACACATTCAATTTTCAAGTACGAACTTTCCGTGAGGAGATAAACCAATCGGTATCTCACAATTGGCAATAGGACTCAATTCAGAAAGAAAATGTATCTTTAGACACAGTGATCTGATTTACAAAAGAAGCACATATTCTTGTTCCTCATAGTCTGAAAAGCAGAAAAATACATTCAATTTTCAAGTACGAACTTTCCCTGAGGAGATAAACCAATCTGTATCTCACAATTGGCAATAGGACTCAATTCAGAAAGAAAATGTATCTTTAGACACAGTGATCTGATTTACAAAAGAAACAAATATTCATGTTTCCCACGGTCTGAGAAAGCCAAAACACATTCAATTTTCAAACACAAACTTTCCCTAGAAAGTTCGACCAGTGCTGTCTTTTATAACTGGACTCAATTCAGACAGAAAATGTAACTTTTTAAACACTGCTCAGATTTGGAAAAGAAACACATATTCTTGTTCCTCACAGTCTGAAAAGTACAAAAAGACATTCAATTTTCAAGTACGAACTTTCCCTGAGGAGATAAACCAATCGGTATCTCACAATTGGCAATAGGACTCAATTCAGACAGAAAATGTAACTTTTCATACACTGCTCAGATTTGCAAAAGAAACACATATTCTTGTTCCTCACAGTCAGAAAAGCACAAAAACACATTCAATTTTCAAGTACGAACTTTCCTTGAGGAGATAAACCAACCTGTATCTTACAATTGGCAATAGGTCTCAATTAAGCTAGAAAACGTAACTTTAAACCCAGTGATCCGATTTTCAAAAGAAACATATATTCATGTTTCCCACCGTCTGAAAAGACCAAAAGTCATTCAATTTTCAAACACGAACTTTCCCTAGAAAGTTAGACAAAAGCTCTTTTTTATAACTGGACTCAAATCAGGCAGAAAATGTAACTTTTGAAACACTGCTCAGATTTGCAAAAGAAACACATATTCTTGTTCCTCACAGTCTGAAAAGCACAAAAACACATTCAATTTTCAAGTACGAACCCTCCCTGAGGAGATAAACCAATCTGTATCTCACAATTGGCAATAGGACTCAATTCAGAAAGAAAATATATCTTTAGACACAGTGATCTGATTTACAAAAGAAGCACATATTCTTGTTCCTCACAGTCTGAAAAGTCCAAAAACACATTCAATTTTCAAGTACGAACTTTCCCTGAGGAGATAAACCAATCGGTATCTCACAATTGGCAATAGGACTCAATCAGACAGAAAATGTAACTTTTCACACACTGCTCAGATTTGCAAAAGAAACACATATTCTTGTTCCTCACAGTCTGAAAAGCAAAAAAACACATTCAATTTTCAAGTACGAACTTTCCTTGAGGAGATAAACCAACCTGTATCTTACAATTGGCAATAGGTCTCAATTAAGCTAGAAAACGTAACTTTAAACCCAGTGATCCGATTTTCAAAAGAAACATATATTCATGTTTCCCACCGTCTGAAAAGACCAAAAGCCATTCAATTTTCAAACACGAACTTTCCCTAGAAAGTTAGACAAAAGCTCTTTTTTATAACTGGACTCAATTCAGGCAGAAAATGTAACTTTTGAAACACTGCTCAGATTTGGAAAAGAAACACATATTCTTGTTCCTCACAGTCTGAAAAGTACAAAAACACATTCAATTTTCAAGTACGAACTTTCCCTGCGGAGATAAACCAATCGGTATCTCACAATTGGCAATAGGACTCAATTCATACAGAAAATGTAACTTTTCACACACTGCTCAGTTTGCAAAGGAACACATATTCTTGTTCCTCACAGTCTGAAAAGCAAAAAAACACATTCAATTTTCAAGTACGAACTTTCCGTGAGGAGATAAACCAATCGGTATCTCACAATTGGCAATAGGACTCAATTCAGAAAGAAAATGTATCTTTAGACACACTGCTCAGATTTGCAAAAGAAACACATATTCTTGTTCCTCACAGTCAGAAAAGCACATAAACACATTCAATTTTCAAGTACGAACTTTCCTTGAGGAGATAAACCAACCTGTATCTTACAATTGGCAATAGGTCTCAATTAAGCTAGAAAACGTAACTTTAAACCCAGTGATCCGATTTTCAAAAGAAACATATATTCATGTTTCCCACCGTCTGAAAAGACCAAAAGCCATTCAATTTTCAAACACGAACTTTCCCTAGAAAGTTAGACAAAAGCTCTTTTTTATAACTGGACTCAATTCAGGCAGAAAATGTAACTTTTGAAACACTGCTCAGATTTGGAAAAGAAACACATATTCTTGTTCCTCACAGTCTGAAAAGTACAAAAACACTTTCAATTTTCAAGTACGAACTTTCCCTGAGGAGATAAACCAATCGGTATCTCACAATTGGCAATAGGACTCAATTCATACAGAAAATGTAACTTTTCACACACTGCTCAGTTTGCAAAGGAACACATTTTCTTGTTCCTCACAGTCTGAAAAGCAAAAAAACACATTCAATTTTCAAGTACGAACTTTCCGTGAGGAGATAAACCAATCGGTATCTCACAATTGGCAATAGGACTCAATTCAGAAAGAAAATGTATCTTTAGACACAGTGATCTGATTTACAAAAGAAGCACATATTCTTGTTCCTCATAGTCTGAAAAGCAGAAAAATACATTCAATTTTCAAGTACGAACTTTCCCTGAGGAGATAAACCAATCTGTATCTCACAATTGGCAATAGGACTCAATTCAGAAAGAAAATGTATCTTTAGACACAGTGATCTGATTTACAAAAGAAACAAATATTCATGTTTCCCACGGTCTGAGAAAGCCAAAACACATTCAATTTTCAAACACAAACTTTCCCTAGAAAGTTCGACCAGTGCTGTCTTTTATAACTGGACTCAATTCAGACAGAAAATGTAACTTTTTAAACACTGCTCAGATTTGGAAAAGAAACACATATTCTTGTTCCTCACAGTCTGAAAAGTACAAAAACACATTCAATTTTCAAGTACGAACTTTCCCTGAGGAGATAAACCAATCGGTATCTCACAATTGGCAATAGGACTCAATTCATACAGAAAATGTAACTTTTCACACACTGCTCAGTTTGCAAAGGAACACATATTCTTGTTCCTCACAGTCTGAAAAGCAAAAAAACACATTCAATTTTCAAGTACGAACTTTCCGTGAGGAGATAAACCAATCGGTATCTCACAATTGGCAATAGGACTCAATTCAGAAAGAAAATGTATCTTTAGACACACTGCTCAGATTTGCAAAAGAAACACATATTCTTGTTCCTCACAGTCAGAAAAGCACATAAACACATTCAATTTTCAAGTACGAACTTTCCTTGAGGAGATAAACCAACCTGTATCTTACAATTGGCAATAGGTCTCAATTAAGCTAGAAAACGTAACTTTAAACCCAGTGATCCGATTTTCAAAAGAAACATATATTCATGTTTCCCACCGTCTGAAAAGACCAAAAGCCATTCAATTTTCAAACACGAACTTTCCCTAGAAAGTTAGACAAAAGCTCTTTTTTATAACTGGACTCAATTCAGGCAGAAAATGTAACTTTTGAAACACTGCTCAGATTTGGAAAAGAAACACATATTCTTGTTCCTCACAGTCTGAAAAGTACAAAAACACTTTCAATTTTCAAGTACGAACTTTCCCTGAGGAGATAAACCAATCGGTATCTCACAATTGGCAATAGGACTCAATTCATACAGAAAATGTAACTTTTCACACACTGCTCAGTTTGCAAAGGAACACATATTCTTGTTCCTCACAGTCTGAAAAGCAAAAAAACACATTCAATTTTCAAGTACGAACTTTCCGTGAGGAGATAAACCAATCGGTATCTCACAATTGGCAATAGGACTCAATTCAGAAAGAAAATGTATCTTTAGACACAGTGATCTGATTTACAAAAGAAGCACATATTCTTGTTCCTCATAGTCTGAAAAGCAGAAAAATACATTCAATTTTCAAGTACGAACTTTCCCTGAGGAGATAAACCAATCTGTATCTCACAATTGGCAATAGGACTCAATTCAGAAAGAAAATGTATCTTTAGACACAGTGATCTGATTTACAAAAGAAACAAATATTCATGTTTCCCACGGTCTGAGAAAGCCAAAACACATTCAATTTTCAAACACAAACTTTCCCTAGAAAGTTCGACCAGTGCTGTCTTTTATAACTGGACTCAATTCAGACAGAAAATGTAACTTTTTAAACACTGCTCAGATTTGGAAAAGAAACACATATTCTTGTTCCTCACAGTCTGAAAAGTACAAAAAGACATTCAATTTTCAAGTACGAACTTTCCCTGAGGAGATAAACCAATCGGTATCTCACAATTGGCAATAGGACTCAATTCAGACAGAAAATGTAACTTTTCATACACTGCTCAGATTTGCAAAAGAAACACATATTCTTGTTCCTCACAGTCAGAAAAGCACAAAAACACATTCAATTTTCAAGTACGAACTTTCCTTGAGGAGATAAACCAACCTGTATCTTACAATTGGCAATAGGTCTCAATTAAGCTAGAAAACGTAACTTTAAACCCAGTGATCCGATTTTCAAAAGAAACATATATTCATGTTTCCCACCGTCTGAAAAGACCAAAAGTCATTCAATTTTCAAACACGAACTTTCCCTAGAAAGTTAGACAAAAGCTCTTTTTTATAACTGGACTCAAATCAGGCAGAAAATGTAACTTTTGAAACACTGCTCAGATTTGCAAAAGAAACACATATTCTTGTTCCTCACAGTCTGAAAAGCACAAAAACACATTCAATTTTCAAGTACGAACCCTCCCTGAGGAGATAAACCAATCTGTATCTCACAATTGGCAATAGGACTCAATTCAGAAAGAAAATGTATCTTTAGACACAGTGATCTGATTTACAAAAGAAGCACATATTCTTGTTCCTCACAGTCTGAAAAGTCCAAAAACACATTCAATTTTCAAGTACGAACTTTCCCTGAGGAGATAAACCAATCGGTATCTCACAATTGGCAATAGGACTCAATCAGACAGAAAATGTAACTTTTCACACACTGCTCAGATTTGCAAAAGAAACACATATTCTTGTTCCTCACAGTCTGAAAAGCAAAAAAACACATTCAATTTTCAAGTACGAACTTTCCCTGAGGAGATAAACCAATCGGTATCTCACAATTGGCAATAGGACTCAATTCAGACAGAAAATGTAACTTTTCATACACTGCTCAGATTTGCAAAAGAAACACATATTCTTGTTCCTCACAGTCTGAAAAGCAAAAAAACACATTCAATTTTCAAATACGAACTTTCCCTAGATAGTTAGACAAAAGCTCTTTTTTATAACTGGACTCAATTCAGGCAGAAAATGTAACTTTTGAAACACTGCTCAGATTTGCAAAAGAAACACATATTCTTGTTCCTCACAGTCTGAAAAGCAAAAAAACACATTCAATTTTCAAGTACGAACTTTCCCTGAGGAGATAAACCAATCGGTATCTCACAATTGGCAATAGGACTCAATTCATACAGAAAATGTAACTTTTCACACACTGCTCAGTTTGCAAAGGAACACATATTCTTGTTCCTCACAGTCTGAAAAGCAAAAAAACACATTCAATTTTCAAGTACGAACTTTCCGTGAGGAGATAAACCAATCGGTATCTCACAATTGGCAATAGGACTCAATTCAGAAAGAAAATGTATCTTTAGACACAGTGATCTGATTTACAAAAGAAGCACATATTCTTGTTCCTCATAGTCTGAAAAGCAGAAAAATACATTCAATTTTCAAGTACGAACTTTCCCTGAGGAGATAAACCAATCTGTATCTCACAATTGGCAATAGGACTCAATTCAGAAAGAAAATGTATCTTTAGACACAGTGATCTGATTTACAAAAGAAACAAATATTCATGTTTCCCACGGTCTGAGAAAGCCAAAACACATTCAATTTTCAAACACAAACTTTCCCTAGAAAGTTCGACCAGTGCTGTCTTTTATAACTGGACTCAATTCAGACAGAAAATGTAACTTTTTAAACACTGCTCAGATTTGGAAAAGAAACACATATTCTTGTTCCTCACAGTCTGAAAAGTACAAAAAGACATTCAATTTTCAAGTACGAACTTTCCCTGAGGAGATAAACCAATCGGTATCTCACAATTGGCAATAGGACTCAATTCAGACAGAAAATGTAACTTTTCATACACTGCTCAGATTTGCAAAAGAAACACATATTCTTGTTCCTCACAGTCAGAAAAGCACAAAAACACATTCAATTTTCAAGTACGAACTTTCCTTGAGGAGATAAACCAACCTGTATCTTACAATTGGCAATAGGTCTCAATTAAGCTAGAAAACGTAACTTTAAACCCAGTGATCCGATTTTCAAAAGAAACATATATTCATGTTTCCCACCGTCTGAAAAGACCAAAAGTCATTCAATTTTCAAACACGAACTTTCCCTAGAAAGTTAGACAAAAGCTCTTTTTTATAACTGGACTCAAATCAGGCAGAAAATGTAACTTTTGAAACACTGCTCAGATTTGCAAAAGAAACACATATTCTTGTTCCTCACAGTCTGAAAAGCACAAAAACACATTCAATTTTCAAGTACGAACCCTCCCTGAGGAGATAAACCAATCTGTATCTCACAATTGGCAATAGGACTCAATTCAGACAGAAAATGTAACTTTTCATACACTGCTCAGATTTGCAAAAGAAACACATATTCTTGTTCCTCACAGTCTGAAAAGCAAAAAAACACATTCAACTTTCAAGTACGAACTTTCCCTGAGGAGATAAACCAATCGGTATCTCACAATTGGCAATAGGACTCAATTCAGACAGAAAATGTAACTTTTCATACACTGCTCAGATTTGCAAAAGAAACACATATTCTTGTTCCTCACAGTCTGAAAAGCAAAAAAACACATTCAACTTTCAAGTACGAACTTTCCCTGAGGAGATAAACCAATCGGTATCTCACAATTGTCAATAGGACTCAATTCAGACAGAAAATGTAACTTTTCATACACTGCTCAGATTTGCAAAAGAAACACATATTCTTGTTCCTCACAGTCTGAAAAGCAAAAAAACACATTCAACTTTCAAGTACGAACTTTCCCTGAGGAGATAAACCAATCGGTATCTCACAATTGGCAATAGGACTCAATTCAGAAAGAAAATGTATCTTTAGACACAGTGATCTGATTTACAAAAGAAGCACATATTCTTGTTCCTGATAGTGTGAAAAGCAGAAAAATACATTCAATTTTCAAGTACGAACTTTCCCTGAGGAGATAAACCAATCTCTATCTCACAATTGGCAATAGGACTCAATTCAGAAAGAAAATGTATCTTTAGACACAGTGATCTGATTTACAAAAGAAACACATATTCATGTTTCCCACGGTCTGAGAAAGCCAAAACACATTCAATTTTCAAACACAAACTTTCCCTAAAAAGTTAGACCAGTGCTGTTTTTTATAACGGGACTCAATTCAGTCAGAAAATGTAACTTTTTAAACACTGCTCAGATTTGGAAAAGAAACACATATTCTTGTTCCTCACAGTCTGAAAAGTACAAAAACACATTCAATTTTCAAGTACGAACTTTCCCTGAGGAGATAAACCAATCGGTATCTCACAATTGGCAATAGGACTCAATTCAGACAGAAAATGTAACTTTTCATACACTGCTCAGATTTGCAAAAGAAACACATATTCTTGTTCCTCACAGTCAGAAAAGCACAAAAACACATTCAATTTTCAAGTACGAACTTTCCGTGAGGAGATAAACCAATCGGTATCTCACAATTGGCAATAGGACTCAATTCAGAAAGAAAATGTATCTTTAGACACAGTGATCTGATTTACAAAAGAAGCACATATTCTTGTTCCTCATAGTCTGAAAAGCAGAAAAATACATTCAATTTTCAAGTACGAACTTTCCCTGAGGAGATCAACCAATCTGTATCTCACAATTGGCAATAGGACTCAATTCAGAAAGAAAATGTATCTTTAGACACAGTGATCTGATTTACAAAAGAAACAAATATTCATGTTTCCCACGGTCTGAGAAAGCCAAAACACATTCAATTTTCAAACACAAACTTTCCCTAGAAAGTTCGACCAGTGCTGTCTTTTATAACTGGACTCAATTCAGACAGAAAATGTAACTTTTTAAACACTGCTCAGATTTGGAAAAGAAACACATATTCTTGTTCCTCACAGTCTGAAAAGTACAAAAAGACATTCAATTTTCAAGTACGAACTTTCCCTGAGGAGATAAACCAATCGGTATCTCACAATCGGCAATAGGACTCAATTCAGACAGAAAATGTAACTTTTCATACACTGCTCAGATTTGCAAAAGAAACACATATTCTTGTTCCTCACAGTCAGAAAAGCACAAAAACACATTCAATTTTCAAGTACGAACTTTCCTTGAGGAGATAAACCAACCTGTATCTTACAATTGGCAATAGGTCTCAATTAAGCTAGAAAACGTAACTTTAAACCCAGTGATCCGATTTTCAAAAGAAACATATATTCATGTTTCCCACCGTCTGAAAAGACCAAAAGTCATTCAATTTTCAAACACGAACTTTCCCTAGAAAGTTAGACAAAAGCTCTTTTTTATAACTGGACTCAAATCAGGCAGAAAATGTAACTTTTGAAACACTGCTCAGATTTGCAAAAGAAACACATATTCTTGTTCCTCACAGTCTGAAAAGCACAAAAACACATTCAATTTTCAAGTACGAACCCTCCCTGAGGAGATAAACCAATCTGTATCTCACAATTGGCAATAGGACTCAATTCAGACAGAAAATGTAACTTTTCATACACTGCTCAGATTTGCAAAAGAAACACATATTCTTGTTCCTCACAGTCTGAAAAGCAAAAAAACACATTCAACTTTCAAGTACGAACTTTCCCTGAGGAGATAAACCAATCGGTATCTCACAATTGGCAATAGGACTCAATTCAGACAGAAAATGTAACTTTTCATACACTGCTCAGATTTGCAAAAGAAACACATATTCTTGTTCCTCACAGTCTGAAAAGCAAAAAAACACATTCAACTTTCAAGTACGAACTTTCCCTGAGGAGATAAACCAATCGGTATCTCACAATTGGCAATAGGACTCAATTCAGACAGAAAATGTAACTTTTCATACACTGCTCAGATTTGCAAAAGAAACACATATTCTTGTTCCTCACAGTCTGAAAAGCAAAAAAACACATTCAACTTTCAAGTACGAACTTTCCCTGAGGAGATAAACCAATCGGTATCTCACAATTGGCAATAGGACTCAATTCAGAAAGAAAATGTATCTTTAGACACAGTGATCTGATTTACAAAAGAAGCACATATTCTTGTTCCTGATAGTGTGAAAAGCAGAAAAATACATTCAATTTTCAAGTACGAACTTTCCCTGAGGAGATAAACCAATCTCTATCTCACAATTGGCAATAGGACTCAATTCAGAAAGAAAATGTATCTTTAGACACAGTGATCTGATTTACAAAAGAAACACATATTCATGTTTCCCACGGTCTGAGAAAGCCAAAACACATTCAATTTTCAAACACAAACTTTCCCTAAAAAGTTAGACCAGTGCTGTTTTTTATAACGGGACTCAATTCAGTCAGAAAATGTAACTTTTTAAACACTGCTCAGATTTGGAAAAGAAACACATATTCTTGTTCCTCACAGTCTGAAAAGTACAAAAAGACATTCAATTTTCAAGTACGAACTTTCCCTGAGGAGATAAACCAATCGGTATCTCACAATTGGCAATAGGACTCAATTCAGACAGAAAATGTAACTTTTCATACACTGCTCAGATTTGCAAAAGAAACACATATTCTTGTTCCTCACAGTCAGAAAAGCACAAAAACACATTCAATTTTCAAGTACGAACTTTCCTTGAGGAGATAAACGAACCTGTATCTTACAATTGGCAATAGGTCTCAATTAAGCTAGAAAACGTAACTTTAAACCCAGTGATCCGATTTTCAAAAGAAACATATATTCACGTTTCCCACCGTCTGAAAAGACCAAAAGTCATTCAATTTTCAAACACGAACTTTCCCTAGAAAGTTAGACAAAAGCTCTTTTTTATAACTGGACTCAATTCAGGCAGAAAATGTAACTTTTGAAACACTTGTCAGATTTGCAAAAGAAACACATATTCTTGTTCCTCACAGTCTGAAAAGCAAAAAAACACATTCAATTTTCGAGTACGAACCTTCCCTGAGGAGATAAACCAATCGGTATCTCACAATTGGCAATAGGACTCAATTCAGACAGAAAATGTAACTTTTCATACACTGCTCAGATTTGCAAAAGAAACACATATTCTTGTTCCTCACAGTCAGAAAAGCACAAAAACACATTCAATTTTCAAATACGAACTTTCCCTTAGGAGATAAACCAATCTGTATCTTACAATTGGCAATAGGTCTCAATTAAGCTAGAAAACGTAACTTTAAACCCAGTGATCCGATTTTCAAAAGAAACGTATATTCATGTTTCCCACCGTCTGAAAAGAGCAAAAGTCATTCAATTTTCAAACACGAACTTTCCCTAGAAAGTTTGACAAAAGCTCTTTTTTATAACTGGACTCAACTCAGGCAGAAAATGTAACTTTTGAAACACTGCTCAGATTTGGAAAAGAAACACATATTCGTGTTCCTCACAGTCTGAAAAGTCCAAAAACACATTCAATTTTCAAGTACGAACTTTCCCTGAGCAGATAAACCAATCAGAATCTCACAATTGGCAATAGGACTCAATCAGACAGAAAATGTAACTTTTCACACACTGCTCAGATTTGCAAAAGAAACACATATTCTTGTTCCTCACAGTCTGAAAAGCAAAAAAACACATTCAATTTTCAAGTACGAACTTTCCCTGAGGAGATAAACCAATCGGTATCTCACAATTGGCAATAGGACTCAATTCAGACAGAAAATGTAACTTTTCATACACTGCTCAGATTTGCAAAAGAAACACATATTCTTGTTCCTCACAGTCTGAAAAGCAAAAAAACACATTCAATTTTCAAATACGAACTTTCCCTAGAAAGTTAGACAAAAGCTCTTTTTTGTAACTGGACTCAATTCAGAAAGAAAATGTATCTTTAGACACATTGATCTGATTTACAAAATAAGCACATATTCTTGTTCCTCATAGTCTGAAAAGCAGAAAAATACATTCAATTTTCAAGTACGAACTTTCCCTGAGGAGATAAACCAATCTGTATCTCACAATTGGCAATAGGACTCAATTCATAAAGAAAATGTATCTTTAGACACAGTGATCTGATTTACAAAAGAAACACATATTCATGTTTCCCACGGTCTGAGAAAGCCAAAACACATTCAATTTTCAAACACAAACTTTCCCTAGAAAGTTCGACCAGTGCTCTTTTTTATAACTGGACTCAATTCAGACAGAAAATGTAACTTTTCACACACTGCTCAGTTTTGGAAAAGAAACACATATTCCTGTTCCTCACAGTCTGAAAAGTCCAAAAACACATTCAATTTTCAAGTATGAACTTTCCCTGAGGAGATAAACCAATCGGTATCTTACAATTGGCAATAGGACTCAATTCAGACAGAAAATGTAACTTTTCATACACTGCTCAGATTTGCAAAAGAAACACATATTCTTGTTCCTCACAGTCAGAAAAGCACAAAAACACATTCAATTTTCAAGTACGAACTTTCCTTGAGGAGATAAACAAATCGGTATCTTACAATTGGCAATAGGTCTCAATTAAGCTAGAAAACGTAACTTTAAACCCAGTGATCCGATTTTCAAAAGAAACATATATTCATGTTTCCCACCGTCTGAAAAGACCAAAAGTCATTCAATTTTCAAACACGAACTTTCCCTAGAAAGTTAGACAAAAGCTCTTATTTATAACTGGACTCAATTCAGGTAGAAAATGTAACTTTTGAAACACTGCTCAGATTTGGAAAAGAAACACATATTCTTGTTCCTCACAGTCTGAAAAGTCCAAAAACACATTCAATTTTCAAGTACGAACTTTCCCTGAGGAGATAAACCAATCGGTATCTCACAATTGGCAATAGGACTCAATTCAGACAGAAAATGTAACTTTTCACACACTGCTCAGATTTGCAAAAGAAACACATATTCTTGTTCCTCACAGTCTGAAAAGTACAAAAACACATTCAATTTTCAAACACGAACTTTCCCTAGAAAGTTAGACAAAAGCTCTTTTTTATAACTGGACTCAACTCAGGCAGAAAATGTAACTTTTGAAACACTGCTCAGATTTGGAAAAGAAACACATATTCTTGTTCCTCACAGTCTGAATAGTCCAAAAACACATTCAATTTTCAAGTATGAACTTTCCCTGAGGAGATAAACCAATCGGTATCTCAGAATTGGCAATAGGACTCAATTCAGACAGAAAATGTAACTTTTCACACACTGCTCAGATTTGCAAAAGAAACACATATTCTTGTTCCTCACAGTCTGAAAAGTACAAAAACACATTCAATTTTCAAGTACGAACCCTCCCTGAGGAGATAAACCAATCTGTATCTCACAATTGGCAATAGGACTCAATTCAGAAAGAAAATGTATCTTTAGACACAGTGATCTGATTTACAAAAGAAACACATATTCATGTTTCCCACGGTCTGAGAAAGCCAAAACACATTCAATTTTCAAACACAAACTTTCCCGAAAAAGTTAGACCAATGCTGTTTTTTATAACTGGACTCAATTCAGGTAGAAAATATAACTTTTGAAACACTGCTCAGATTTGCAAAAGAAACACATATTCTTGTTCCTCACCGTCTGAAAAGTACAAAAACACATTCAAGTTTAAAGTACGAACTTTCCCTGAGGAGATAAACCAATCGGTATCTCACAATTGGCAATAGGACTCAATCAGACAGAAAATGTAACTTTTCACACACTGCTCAGATTTGCAAAAGAAACACATATTCTTGTTCCTCACAGTCTGAAAAGCAAAAAAACACATTCAATTTTCAAGTACGAACTTTCCCTGAGGAGATAAACCAATCGGTATCTCACAATTGGCAATAGGACTCAATTCAGACAGAAAATGTAACTTTTCATACACTGCTCAGATTTGCAAAAGAAACACATATTCTTGTTCCTCACAGTCTGAAAAGCAAAAAAACACATTCAATTTTCAAATACGAACTTTCCCTAGAAAGTTAGACAAAAGCTCTTTTTTATAACTGGACTCAATTCAGAAAGAAAATGTATCTTTAGACACAGTGATCTGATTTACAAAAGAAGCACATATTCTTGTTCCTCATAGTCTGAAAAGCAGAAAAATACATTCAATTCTCAAGTACGAACTTTCCCTGAGGAGATAAACCAATCTGTATCTCACAATTGGCAATAGGACTCAATTCATAAAGAAAATGTATCTTTAGACACAGTGATCTGATTTACAAAAGAAACACATATTCATGTTTCCCACGGTCTGAGAAAGCCAAAACACATTCAATTTTCAAACACAAACTTTCCCTAGAAAGTTCGACCAGTGCTCTTTTTTATAACTGGACTCAATTCAGACAGAAAATGTAACTTTTCACACACTGCTCAGTTTTGGAAAAGAAACACATATTCCTGTTCCTCACAGTCTGAAAAGTCCAAAAACACATTCAATTTTCAAGTATGAACTTTCCCTGAGGAGATAAACCAATCGGTATCTTACAATTGGCAATAGGACTCAATTCAGACAGAAAATGTAACTTTTCATACACTGCTCAGATTTGCAAAAGAAACACATATTCTTGTTCCTCACAGTCAGAAAAGCACAAAAACACATTCAATTTTCAAGTACGAACTTTCCTTGAGGAGATAAACAAATCGGTATCTTACAATTGGCAATAGGTCTCAATTAAGCTAGAAAACGTAACTTTAAACCCAGTGATCCGATTTTCAAAAGAAACATATATTCATGTTTCCCACCGTCTGAAAAGACCAAAAGTCATTCAATTTTCAAACACGAACTTTCCCTAGAAAGTTAGACAAAAGCTCTTTTTTATAACTGGACTCAACTCAGGCAGAAAATGTAACTTTTGAAACACTGCTCAGATTTGGAAAAGAAACACATATTCTTGTTCCTCACAGTCTGAATAGTCCAAAAACACATTCAATTTTCAAGTATGAACTTTCCCTGAGGAGATAAACCAATCGGTATCTCAGAATTGGCAATAGGACTCAATTCAGACAGAAAATGTAACTTTTCACACACTGCTCAGATTTGCAAAAGAAACACATATTCTTGTTCCTCACAGTCTGAAAAGTACAAAAACACATTCAATTTTCAAGTACGAACCCTCCCTGAGGAGATAAACCAATCTGTATCTCACAATTGGCAATAGGACTCAATTCAGAAAGAAAATGTATCTTTAGACACAGTGATCTGATTTACAAAAGAAACACATATTCATGTTTCCCACGGTCTGAGAAAGCCAAAACACATTCAATTTTCAAACACAAACTTTCCCGAAAAAGTTAGACCAATGCTGTTTTTTATAACTGGACTCAATTCAGGTAGAAAATATAACTTTTGAAACACTGCTCAGATTTGCAAAAGAAACACATATTCTTGTTCCTCACCGTCTGAAAAGTACAAAAACACATTCAATTTTAAAGTACGAACTTTCCCTGAGGAGATAAACCAATCGGTATCTCACAATTGGCAATAGGACTCAATCAGACAGAAAATGTAACTTTTCACACACTGCTCAGATTTGCAAAAGAAACACATATTCTTGTTCCTCACAGTCTGAAAAGCAAAAAAACACATTCAATTTTCAAATACGAACTTTCCCTAGAAAGTTAGACAAAAGCTCTTTTTTATAACTGGACTCAGTTCAGGCAGAAAATGTAACTTTTGAAACACTGCTCAGATTTGCAAAAGAAACACATATTTTTGTTCCTCACAGTCTGAAAAGCAAAAAAACACATTCAATTTTCAAGTACGAACTTTCCCTGAGGAGATAAACCAATCGGTATCTCACAATTGGCAATAGGACTCAATTCAGACAGAAAATGTAACTTTTCATACACTGCTCAGTTTTGCAAAAGAAACACATATTCTTGTTCCTCACAGTCAGAAAAGCACAAAAACACATTCAATTTTCAAGTACGAACTTTCCTTCAGGAGATAAACCAATCTGTATCTTAAAATTGGCAATAGGTCTCAATTAAGCTAGAAAACGTAACTTTAAACCCAGTGATCCTACTTTCAAAAGAAACATATATTCATGTTTCCCACCGTCTGAAAAGACCAAAAGTCATTCAATTTTCAAACACGAACTTTCCCTAGAAAGTTAGACAAAAGCTCTTTTTTATAACTGGACTCAATTCAGGCAGAAAATGTAACTTTTGAAACACTGCTCAGATTTGGAAAAGAAACACATATTCTTGTTCCTCACAGTCTGAAAAGTACAAAAACACATTCAATTTTCAAGTACGAACTTTCCCTGAGGAGATAAACCAAACGGTATCTCACAATTGGCAATAGGACTCAATTCAGAAAGAAAATGTATCTTTAGACACAGTGATCTGATTTACAAAAGAAGCACATATTCTTGTTCCTCATAGTCTGAAAAGCAGAAAAATACATTCAATTTTCAAGTACGAACTTTCCCTAGAAAGTTCGACCAGTGCTGTTTTTTATAACTGGACTCAATTCAGACAGAAAATGTAACTTTTTAAACACTGCTCAGATTTGGAAAAGAAACACAGATTCTTGTTCCTCACAGTCTGAAAAGTACAAAAAGACATTCAATTTTCAAGTACGAACTTTCCTTGAGGAGATAAACCAATCTGTATCTTACAATTGGCAATAGGTCTCAATTAAGCTAGAAAACGTAACTTTAAACGCAGTGATCCGATTTTCAAAAGAAACATATATTCATGTTTCCCACCGTCTGAAAAGACCAAAAGTCATTCAATTTTCAAACACGAACTTTCCCTAGAAAGTTAGACAAAAGCTCTTTTTTATAACTGGACTCAACTCAGGCAGAAAATGTAACTTTTGAAACACTGCTCAGATTTGGAAAAGAAACACATATTCTTGTTCCTCACAGTCTGAAAAGTCCAAAAACACATTCAATTTTCAAGTATGAACTTTCCCTGAGGAGATAAACCAATCGGTATCTCACAATTGGGAATAGGACTCAATTCAGACAGAAAATGTAGCTTTTCACACACTGCTCAGATTTGCAAAAGAAATACATATTCTTGTTCCTCACAGTCTGAAAAGTACAAAAACACATTCAATTTTCAAGTACGAACTTTCCCTGAGGAGATAAACCAATCGGTATCTCACAATTGGCAATAGGACTCAATTCAGACAGAAAATGTAACTTTTCACACACTGCTCAGATTTGCAAAAGAAACACATATTCTTGTTCCTCACAGTCTGAAAAGCACAAAAACACATTCAATTTTCAAGTACGAACCCTCCCTGAGGAGATAATCCAATCTGTATCTCACAATTGGCAATAGGACTCAATTCAGAAAGAAAATGTATCTTTAGACACAGTGATCTGATTTACAAAAGAAACACATATTCATGTTTCCCACGGTCTGAGAAAGCCAAAACACATTCAATTTTCAAACACAAACTTTCCCTAAAAAGTTAGACCAATGCTGTTTTTCATAACTGGACTCAATTCAGGTAGAAAATATAACTTTTGAAACACTGCTCAGATTTGGAAAAGAAACACATATTCTTGTTCCTCACCGTCTGAAAAGTACAAAAAGACATTCAATTTTCAAGTACGAACTTTCCCTGAGGAGATAAACCAATCGGTATCTCACAATTGGCAATAGGACTCAATTCAGACAGAAAATGTAACTTTTCATACACTGCTCAGATTTGCAAAAGAAACACATATTCTTGTTCCTCACAGTCAGAAAAGCACAAAAACACATTCAATTTTCAAGTACGAACTTTCCTTGAGGAGATAAACCAACCTGTATCTTACAATTGGCAATAGGTCTCAATTAAGCTAGAAAACGTAACTTTAAACCCAGTGATCCGATTTTCAAAAGAAACATATATTCATGTTTCCCACCGTCTGAAAAGACCAAAAGCCATTCAATTTTCAAACACGAACTTTCCCTAGAAAGTTAGACAAAAGCTCTTTTTTATAACTGGACTCAATTCAGACAGAAAATGTAACTTTTGAAACACTGCTCAGATTTGGAAAAGAAACACATATTCTTGTTCCTCACAGTCTGAAAAGTACAAAAACACATTCAATTTTCAAGTACGAACTTTCCCTGAGGAGATAAACCAATCGGTATCTCACAATTGGCAATAGGACTCAATTCATACAGAAAATGTAACTTTTCACACACTGCTCAGATTTGCAAAAGAAACACATATTCTTGTTCCTCACAGTCTGAAAAGCAAAAAAACACATTCAATTTTCAAGTACGAACTTTCCCTGAGGAGATAAACCAATCGGTATCTCACAATTGGCAATAGGACTCAACTCAGACAGAAAATGTAACTTTTCACACACTGCTCAGATTTGCAAAAGAAACACATATTCTTGTTCCTCACAGTCTGAAAAGCAAAAAAACACATTCAACTTTCAAGTACGAACTTTCCCTGAGGAATTAAACCAATCGGTATCTCACAATTGGCAATAGGACTCAATTCAGAAAGAAAATGTATCTTTAGACACAGTGATCTGATTTACATAAGAAACACATATTCTTGTTCCTCACAGTCAGAAAAGCACAAAAACACATTCAATTTTCAAGTACGAACTTTCCTTGAGGAGATAAACCAACCTGTATCTTACAATTGGCAATAGGTCTCAATTAAGCTAGAAAACGTAACTTTAAACCCAGTGATCCGATTTTCAAAAGAAACATATATTCATGTTTCCCACCGTCTGAAAAGACCAAAAGCCATTCAATTTTCAAACACGAACTTTCCCTAGAAAGTTAGACCAATGCTGTTTTTTATAACTGGACTCAATTCAGGCAGAAAATGTAACTTTTGAAACACTGCTCAGATTTGGAAAAGAAACACATATTCTTGTTCCTCACAGTCTGAAAAGTCCAAAAACACATTCAATTTTCAAGTACGAACTTTCCCTGAGGAGATAAACCAATCGGTATCTCACAATTGGCAATAGGACTCAATTCATACAGAAAATGTAACTTTTCACACACTGCTCAGATTTGCAAAAGAAACACATATTCTTGTTCCTCACAGTCTGAAAAGCAAAAAAACACATTCAATTTTCAAGTACGAACTTTCCCTGAGGAGATAAACCAATCGGTATCTCACAATTGGCAATAGGACTCAACTCAGACAGAAAATGTAACTTTTCACACACTGCTCAGATTTGCAAAAGAAACACATATTCTTGTTCCTCACAGTCTGAAAAGCAAAAAAACACATTCAACTTTCAAGTACGAACTTTCCCTGAGGAGATAAACCAATCGGTATCTCACAATTGGCAATAGGACTCAATTCAGAAAGAAAATGTATCTTTAGACACAGTGATCTGATTTACAAAAGAAACACATATTCTTGTTCCTCACAGTCAGAAAAGCACAAAAACACATTCAATTTTCAAGTACGAACCCTCCCTGAGGAGATAAACCAATCTGTATCTCACAATTGGCAATAGGACTCAATTCAGAAAGAAAATGTATCTTTAGACACAGTGATCCGATTTTCAAAAGAAACATATATTCATGTTTCCCACGGTCTGAGAAAGCCAAAACACATTCAATTTTCAAACACAAACTTTCCCTAAAAAGTTAGACCAATGCTGTTTTTTATAACTGGACTCAATTCAGGTAGAAAATATAACTTTTGAAACACTGCTCAGATTTGGAAAAGAAACACATATTCTTGTTCCTCACAGTCTGAAAAGTACAAAAACACATTCAATTTTCAAGTACGAACTTTCCCTGAGGAGATAAACCAATCGGTATCTCACAATTGGCAATAGGACTCAATTCATACAGAAAATGTAACTTTTCACACACTGCTCAGTTTGCAAAGGAACACATATTCTTGTTCCTCACAGTCTGAAAAGCAAAAAAACACATTCAATTTTCAAGTACGAACTTTCCGTGAGGAGATAAACCAATCGGTATCTCACAATTGGCAATAGGACTCAATTCAGAAAGAAAATGTATCTTTAGACACAGTGATCTGATTTACAAAAGAAGCACATATTCTTGTTCCTCATAGTCTGAAAAGCAGAAAAATACATTCAATTTTCAAGTACGAACTTTCCCTGAGGAGATAAACCAATCTGTATCTCACAATTGGCAATAGGACTCAATTCAGAAAGAAAATGTATCTTTAGACACAGTGATCTGATTTACAAAAGAAACAAATATTCATGTTTCCCACGGTCTGAGAAAGCCAAAACACATTCAATTTTCAAACACAAACTTTCCCTAGAAAGTTCGACCAGTGCTGTCTTTTATAACTGGACTCAATTCAGACAGAAAATGTAACTTTTTAAACACTGCTCAGATTTGGAAAAGAAACACATATTCTTGTTCCTCACAGTCTGAAAAGCACAAAAACACATTCAATTTTCAAGTACGAACTTTCCTTGAGGAGATAAACCAACCTGTATCTTACAATTGGCAATAGGTCTCAATTAAGCTAGAAAACGTAACTTTAAACCCAGTGATCCGATTTGCAAAAGAAACATATATTCATGTTTCCCACCGTCTGAAAAGACCAAAAGCCATTCAATTTTCAAACACGAACTTTCCCTAGAAAGTTAGACAAAAGCTCTTTTTTATAACTGGACTCAAATCAGGCAGAAAATGTAACTTTTGAAACACTGCTCAGATTTGCAAAAGAAACACATATTCTTGTTCCTCACAGTCTGAAAAGCACAAAAACACATTCAATTTTCAAGTACGAACCCTCCCTGAGGAGATAAACCAATCTGTATCTCACAATTGGCAATAGGACTCAATTCAGGCAGAAAATGTAACTTTTGAAACAGTGCTCAGATTTGGAAAAGAAACACATATTCTTGTTCCTCACAGTCTGAAAAGTACAAGAACACATTCAATTTTCAAATACGAACTTTCCCTAGAAAGTTAGACAAAAGCTCTTTTTTATAACTGGACTCAATTCAGGCAGAAAATGTAACTTTTGAAACACTGCTCAGATTTGCAAAAGAAACACATATTCTTGTTCCTCACAGTCTGAAAAGCAAAAAAACACATTCAATTTTCAAGTACGAACTTTCCCTGAGGAGATAAACCAATCGGTATCTCACAATTGGCAATAGGACTCAATTCAGACAGAAAATGTAACTTTTCATACACTGCTCAGATTTGCAAAAGAAACACATATTCTTGTTCCTCACAGTCTGAAAAGCAAAAAAACACATTCAACTTTCAAGTACGAACTTTCCCTGAGGAGATAAACCAATCGGTATCTCACAATTGGCAATAGGACTCAATTCAGACAGAAAATGTAACTTTTCATACACTGCTCAGATTTGCAAAAGAAACACATATTCTTGTTCCTCACAGTCTGAAAAGCAAAAAAACACATTCAACTTTCAAGTACGAACTTTCCCTGAGGAGATAAACCAATCGGTATCTCACAATTGGCAATAGGACTCAATTCAGAAAGAAAATGTATCTTTAGACACAGTGATCTGATTTACAAAAGAAGCACATATTCTTGTTCCTGATAGTGTGAAAAGCAGAAAAATACATTCAATTTTCAAGTACGAACTTTCCCTGAGGAGATAAACCAATCTCTATCTCACAATTGGCAATAGGACTCAATTCAGAAAGAAAATGTATCTTTAGACACAGTGATCTGATTTACAAAAGAAACACATATTCATGTTTCCCACGGTCTGAGAAAGCCAAAACACATTCAATTTTCAAACACAAACTTTCCCTAGAAAGTTAGACCAATGCTGTCTTTTATAACTGGACTCAATTCAGACAGAAAATGTAACTTTTCACACACTGCTCAGTTTTGGAAAAGAAACACATATTCCTGTTCCTCACAGTCTGAAAAGTCCAAAAACACATTCAATTTTCAAGTATGAACTTTCCCTGAGGAGATAAACCAATCGGTATCTCACAATTGGCAATAGGACTCAATTCAGACAGAAAATGTAACTTTTCACACACTGCTCAGATTTGCAAAAGAAATACATATTCTTGTTCCTCACAGTCTGAAAAGTACAAAAACACATTCAATTTTCAAGTACGAACTTTCCCTGAGGAGATAAACCAATCGGAATCTCACAATTGGCAATAGGACTCAATTCAGACAGAAAATGTAACTTTTCACACACTGCTCAGATTTGCAAAAGAAACACATATTCTTGTTCCTCACAGTCTGAAAAGCACAAAAACACATTCAATTTTCAAATACGAACTTTCCCTAGAAAGTTAGACAAAAGCTCTTTTTTATAACTGGACTCAATTCAGGCAGAAAATGTAACTTTTGAAACACTGCTCAGATTTGCAAAAGAAACACATATTCTTGTTCCTCACAGTCTGAAAAGCAAAAAAACACATTCAATTTTCAAGTACGAACTTTCCCTGAGGAGATAAACCAATCGGTATCTCACAATTGGCAATAGGACTCAATTCAGACAGAAAATGTAACTTTTCATACACTGCTCAGATTTGCAAAAGAAACACATATTCTTGTTCCTCACAGTCTGAAAAGCAAAAAAACACATTCAACTTTCAAGTACGAACTTTCCCTGAGGAGATAAACCAATCGGTATCTCACAATTGGCAATAGGACTCAATTCAGAAAGAAAATGTATCTTTAGACACAGTGATCTGATTTACAAAAGAAGCACATATTCTTGTTCCTGATAGTGTGAAAAGCAGAAAAATACATTCAATTTTCAAGTACGAACTTTCCCTGAGGAGATAAACCAATCTCTATCTCACAATTGGCAATAGGACTCAATTCAGAAAGAAAATGTATCTTTAGACACAGTGATCTGATTTACAAAAGAAACACATATTCATGTTTCCCACGGTCTGAGAAAGCCAAAACACATTCAATTTTCAAACACAAACTTTCCCTAGAAAGTTAGACCAATGCTGTCTTTTATAACTGGACTCAATTCAGACAGAAAATGTAACTTTTCACACACTGCTCAGTTTTGGAAAAGAAACACATATTCCTGTTCCTCACAGTCTGAAAAGTCCAAAAACACATTCAATTTTCAAGTATGAACTTTCCCTGAGGAGATAAACCAATCGGTATCTCACAATTGGCAATAGGACTCAATTCAGACAGAAAATGTAACTTTTCACACACTGCTCAGATTTGCAAAAGAAATACATATTCTTGTTCCTCACAGTCTGAAAAGTACAAAAACACATTCAATTTTCAAGTACGAACTTTCCCTGAGGAGATAAACCAATCGGAATCTCACAATTGGCAATAGGACTCAATTCAGACAGAAAATGTAACTTTTCACACACTGCTCAGATTTGCAAAAGAAACACATATTCTTGTTCCTCACAGTCTGAAAAGCACAAAAACACATTCAATTTTCAAGTACGAACCCTCCCTGAGGAGATAAACCAATCTGTATCTCACAATTGGCAATAGGACTCAATTCAGAAAGAAAATGTATCTTTAGACACAGTGATCTGATTTACAAAAGAAACACATATTCATGTTTCCCACCGTCTGAAAAGACCAAAAGTCATTCAATTTTCAAACACGAACTTTCCCTAGAAAGTTAGACAAAAGCTCTTTTTTATAACTGGACTCAATTCAGGCAGAAAATGTAACTTTTGAAACACTTGTCAGATTTGGCAAAGAAACAAATATTCCTTTTCCTCACAGTCTGAAAAGCAAAAAAACACATTCAATTTTCAAGTACGAACCTTCCCTGAGGAGATAAACCAATCGGTATCTCACAATTGGCAATAGGACTCAATTCAGACAGAAAATGTAACTTTTCATACACTGCTCAGATTTGCAAAAGAAACACATATTCTTGTTCCTCACAGTCTGAAAAGCACAAAAACACATTCAATTTTCAAGTACGAACCCTCCCTGAGGAGATAAACCAATCTGTATCTCACAATTGGCAATAGGACTCAATTCAGAAAGAAAATGTATCTTTAGACACAGTGATCTGATTTACAAAAGAAACACATATTCATGTTTCCCACCGTCTGAAAAGACCAAAAGTCATTCAATTTTCAAACACGAACTTTCCCTAGAAAGTTAGACAAAAGCTCTTTTTTATAACTGGACTCAATTCAGCAGAAAATGTAACTTTTGAAACACTTGTCAGATTTGGCAAAGAAACAAATATTCCTTTTCCTCACAGTCTGAAAAGCAAAAAAACACATTCAATTTTCATGTACGAACCCTCCCTGAGGAGATAAACCAATCTGTATCTCACAATTGGCAATAGGACTCAATTCAGAAAGAAAATGTATCTTTAGACACAGTGATCTGATTTACAAAAGAAACACATATTCATGTTTCCCATGGTCTGAGAAAGCCAAAACACATTCAATTTTCAAACACAAACTTTCCCTAGAAAGTTAGACCAATGCTGTTTTTTATAACTGGACTCCATTCAGACAGAAAATGTAACTTTTGAAACACTGCTCAGATTTGGCAAAGAAACAAATATTCCTTTTCCTCACAGTCTGAAAAGTACAAAAACACATTCAATTTTCAAGTACGAACTTTCCCTGAGGAAATAAACCAATCTGTATCTCACAATTGGCAATAGGACTTAATTCAGACAGAAAATGTATCTTTAGACACAGTGATCTGATTTACAAAAGAAGCACATATTCTTGTTCCTCACAGTCTGAAAAGCACAAAAACACATTCAATTTTCAAGTACGAACTTTCCCTGAGGAGATAAACCAATCGGTATCTCACAATTGGCAATAGGACTCAATTCAGAGAGAAAATGTAACTTTTCATACACTGCTCAGATTTGCAAAAGAAACACATATTCTTGTTCCTCACAGTCTGAAAAGCACAAAAACACATTCAATTTTCAAGAACCAACCTTCCCTGAGGAGATAAACCAATCTGTATCTCACAATTGGCAATAGGACTCAATTCAGAAAGAAAATGTATCTTTAGACACAGTGATCTGATTTACAAAAGAAACACATGTTCCCACGGTCTGAGAAAGCCAAAACACATTCAATTTTCAAACACAAACTTTCCCTAGAAAGTTAGACCAATGCTGTTTTTTATAACTGGACTCAATTCAGGCAGAAAATGTAACTTTTGAAACAGTGCTCAGATTTGGAAAAGAAACACATATTCTTGTTCCTCACAGTCTGAAAAGTACAAGAACACATTCAATTTTCAAGTACGAACTTTCCCTGAGGAGATAAACCAATCTGTATCTCACAATTGGCAATAGGACTCAATTCAGACAGAAAATGTAACTTTTCACACACTGCTCAGATTTGCAAAAGAAACACATATTCTTGTTCCTCACAGTCTGAAATGTACAAAAACACATTCAATTTTCAAGTACGAACTTTCCCGGAGGAGATAAACCAATCAGTATCTCACAATTGGCAATAGGACTCATTTCAGACAGAAAATGTAACCTTTCACACACTGCTCAGATTTGCAAAAGAAACACATGTTCCTGTTCCTCATAGTCTGAAAAGCACAAAAACACATTCAATTTTCAAGTACGAACTTTCCTTGGGGAGATAAACCAATCTGTATCTTACAATTGGCAATAGGACTCAATTAAGCTGGAAAACGTAACTTTAAACCCAGTGATCCGATTTTCAAAAGAAACATATATTCATGTTTCCCACGGTCTGAAAAGACCCAAAGTCATTCAATTTTCAAACACGAACTTTCCCTAGAAAGTTAGACAAAAGCTCTTTTTTATAACTGGACTCTATTCAGGCAGAAAATGTAACTTTTGAAACACTGCTCAGATTTGTAAAAGAAACACATATTCTTGTTCCTCACAGTCTGAAAAGTACAAAAACACATTCAATTTTCAAGTACGAACTTTCCCTGAGGAGATAAACCAATCGGTATCTCACAATTGGCAATAGGACTCAATTCAGACAGAAAATGTAACTTTTCACACACTGCTCAGATTTGCAAAAGAAACACATATTCTTGTTCCTCACAGTCTGAAAAGTACAAAAACACATTCAATTTTCAAGTACGAACTTTCCCTGAGGAGATAAACCAATCGGTATCTCACAATTGGCAAAAGGACTCAATTCAGACAGAAAATGTAACTTTTCATACACTGCTCAGATTTGCAAAAGAAACACATATTCTTGTTCCTCACAGTCTGAAAAGCACAAAAACACATTCAATTTTCAAGTACGAACCTTCCCTGAGGAGATAAACCAATCTGTATCTCACAATTGGCAACAGGACTCAATTCAGAAAGAAAATGTATCTTTAGACACAGTGATCTGATTTACAAAAGAAACACATATTCATGTTTCCCATGGTCTGAGAAAGCCAAAACACATTCAATTTTCAAACACAAACTTTCCCTAGAAAGTTAGACCAATGCTGTTTTTTATAACTGGACTCCATTCAGACAGAAAATGTAACTTTTGAAACACTGCTCAGATTTGGCAAAGAAACAAATATTCCTTTTCCTCACAGTCTGAAAAGTACAAAAACACATTCAATTTTCAAATACGAACTTTCCCTGAGGAGATAAACCAATCGGTATCACACAATTGCCAATAGGACTCAATTCAGAGAGAAAATGTAACTTTTCATACACTGCTCAGATTTGCAAAAGAAACACATATTCTTGTTCCTCACAGTCTGAAAAGCACAAAAACACATTCAATTTTCAAGAACGAACCTTCCCTGAGGAGATAAATGAATCTGTATCTCACAATTGGCAATAGGACTCAATTCAGAAAGAAAATGTATCTTTAGACACAGTGATCTGATTTACAAAAGAAACACATATTCATGTTTCCCACGGTCTGAGAAAGCCAAAACACATTCAATTTTCAAACACAAACTTTCCCTAGAAAGTTAGACCAATGCTGTTTTTTATAACTGGACTCCATTCAGACAGAAAATGTAACCTTTGAAACACTGCTCAGATTTGGCAAAGAAACAAATATTCCTTTTCCTCACAGTCTGAAATGTACAAAAACACATTCAATTTTCAAGTACGAACTTTCCCTGAGGAGATAAACCAATCTGTATCTCACAATTGGCAATAGGACTCATTTCAGACAGAAAATGTAACCTTTCACACACTGCTCAGATTTGCAAAAGAAACACATATTCTTGTTCTTCACAGTCTGAAAAGCACAAAAACACATTCAATTTTCAAGTACGAACCTTCCCTGAGGAGATAAACCAATCTGTATCTCACAATTGGCAATAGGACTCATTTCAGAGAGAAAATGTAACTTTTGAAACAGTGCTCAGATTTGGAAAAGAAACACATATTCTTGTTCCTCACAGTCTGAAAAGCGCAAAAACACATTCAATTTTCAAGTACGAACTTTCCCTGAGGAAATAAACCAATCTGTATCTCACAATTGGCAATAGGACTTAATTCAGACAGAAAATGTATCTTTAGACACAGTGATCTGATTTACAAAAGAAGCACATATTCTTGTTCCTCACAGTCTGAAAAGCACAAAAACACATTCAATTTTCAAGTACGAACTTTCCCTGAGGAGATAAACCAATCGGTATCTCACAATTGGCAATAGGACTCAATTCAGAGAGAAAATGTAACTTTTCATACACTGCTCAGATTTGCAAAAGAAACACATATTCTTGTTCCTCACAGTCTGAAAAGCACAAAAACACATTCAATTTTCAAGAACGAACCTTCCCTGAGGAGATAAACCAATCTGTATCTCACAATTGGCAATAGGACTCAATTCAGAAAGAAAATGTATCTTTAGACACAGTGATCTGATTTACAAAAGAAACACATATTCATGTTTCCCACGGTCTGAGAAAGCCAAAACACATTCAATTTTCAAACACAAACTTTCCCTAGAAAGTTAGACCAATGCTGTTTTTTATAACTGGACTCCATTCAGACAGAAAATGTAACTTTTGAAACACTGCTCAGATTTGGCAAAGAAACAAACATTCCTTTTCCTCACAGTCTGAAATGTACAAAAACACATTCAATTTTCAAGTACGAACTTTCCCTGAGGAGATAAACCAATCTGTATCTCACAATTGGCAATAGGACTCATTTCAGACAGAAAATGTAACCTTTCACACACTGCTCAGATTTGCAAAAGAAACACATATTCTTGTTCCTCACAGTCTGAAAAGCACAAAAACACATTCAATTTTCAAGTACGAACGTTCCCTGAGGAGATAAACCAATCTGTATCTCACAATTGGCAATAGGACTCATTTCAGAGAGAAAATGTAACTTTTGAAACAGTGCTCAGATTTGGAAAAGAAACACATATTCTTGTTCCTCACAGTCTGAAAAGCGCAAAAACACATTCAATTTTCAAGTACGAACTTTCCCTGAGGAAATAAACCAATCTGTATCTCACAATTGGCAATAGGACTTAATTCAGACAGAAAATGTATCTTTAGACACAGTGATCTGATTTACAAAAGAAGCACATATTCTTGTTCCTCACAGTCTGAAAAGCACAAAAACACATTCAATTTTCAAGTACGAACTTTCCCTGAGGAGATAAACCAATCGGTATCTCACAATTGGCAATAGGACTCAATTCAGACAGAAAATGTAACTTTTCATACACTGCTCAGATTTTCAAAAGAAACACATATTCTTGTTCCTCACAGTCTGAAAAGCACAAAAACACATTCAATTTTCAAGTACGAACCTTCCCTGAGGAGATAAAGCAATCGGTATCTCACAATTGGCAATAGGACTCAATTCAGACAGAAAATGTAACTTTACATACACTGCTCAGATTTGCAAAAGAAACACATATTCTTGTTCCTCACAGTCTGAAAAGCGTAAAAACACATTCAATTTTCAAGAACGAACCTTCCCTGAGGAGATAAACCAATCTGTATCTCACAATTGGCAATAGGACTCAATTCAGAAAGAAAATGTATCTTTAGACACAGTGATCTGATTTACAAAAGAAACACATATTCATGTTTCCCACGGTCTGAGAAAGCCAAAACACATTCAATTTTCAAACACAAACTTTCCCTAGAAAGTTAGACCAATGCTGTTTTTTATAACTGGACTCCATTCAGACAGAAAATGTAACTTTTTAAACACTGCTCAGATTTGGCAAAGAAACAAATATTCCTTTTCCTCACAGTCTGAAAAGTACAAAAACACATTCAATTTTCAAGTACGAACTTTCCCTGAGGAGATAAACCAATCGGTATCTCACAATTGGCAATAGGACTCAATTCAGACAGAAAATGTAACTTTTCATACACTGCTCAGATTTGCAAAAGAAACACATGTTCCTGTTCCTCATAGTCTGAAAAGCAGAAAAACACATTCAATTTTCAAGTACGAACTTTCCTTGGGGAGATAAACCAATCTGTATCTTACAATTGGCAATAGGACCCAATTAAGCTGGAAAACGTAACTTTAAACCCAGTGATCCGATTTTCAAAAGAAACATATATTCATGTTTCCCACGGTCTGAAAAGACCCAAAGTCATTCAATTTTCAAACACAAACTTTCCCTAGAAAGTTAGACCAAAGCTCTTTTTTATAACGGGACTCAATTCAGGCAGAAAATGTAACTTTTGAAACACTGTTCAGATTTGCAAAAGAAACACATATTCTTGTTCCTCACAGTGAGAAAAGCAAAAAAACACGTTCAATTTTCAAGTACGAACTTTCCCTGAGGAGATAAACCAATCGGTATCTCACAATTGGCAATAGGACTCAATTCAGAAAAAAAATGTATCTTTAGACACAGTGATCTGATTGACAAAAGAAACACATATTCATGTTTCCCACGGTCTGAGAAAGCCAAAACACATTCAATTTTCAAACACAAACTTTCCCTAGAAAGTTAGACCAATGCTGTTTTTTATAACTGGACTCAATTCAGGCAGAAAATGTAACTTTTGAAATACTGCTCAGATTTGGAAAAGAAACCCATATTCTTTTTCCTCACAGTCTGAAAAGTACAAAAACACATTCAATTTTCAAGTACGAACTTTCCCTGAGGAGATAAACCAATCTGTATCTCACAATTGGCAATAGGACTCAATTCAGAAAGAAAATGTATCTTTAGACACAGTGATCTGATTTACAAAAGAAACACATATTCATGTTTCCCATGGTCTGAGAAAGCCAAAACACATTCAATTTTCAAACACAAACTTTCCCTAGAAAGTTAGACCAATGCTGTTTTTTATAACTGGACTCCATTCAGACAGAAAATGTAACTTTTGAAACACTGCTCAGATTTGGCAAAGAAACAAATATTCCTTTTCCTCACAGTCTGAAAAGTACAAAAACACATTCAATTTTCAAGTACGAACTTTCCCTGAGGAAATAAACCAATCTGTATCTCACAATTGGCAATAGGACTTAATTCAGACAGAAAATGTATCTTTAGACACAGTGATCTGATTTACAAAAGAAGCACATATTCTTGTTCCTCACAGTCTGAAAAGCACAAAAACACATTCAATTTTCAAGTACGAACTTTCCCTGAGGAGATAAACCAATCGGTATCTCACAATTGGCAATAGGACTCAATTCAGAGAGAAAATGTAACTTTTCATACACTGCTCAGATTTGCAAAAGAAACACATATTCTTGTTCCTCACAGTCTGAAAAGCACAAAAACACATTCAATTTTCAAGAACCAACCTTCCCTGAGGAGATAAACCAATCTGTATCTCACAATTGGCAATAGGACTCAATTCAGAAAGAAAATGTATCTTTAGACACAGTGATCTGATTTACAAAAGAAACACATGTTCCCACGGTCTGAGAAAGCCAAAACACATTCAATTTTCAAACACAAACTTTCCCTAGAAAGTTAGACCAATGCTGTTTTTTATAACTGGACTCAATTCAGGCAGAAAATGTAACTTTTGAAACAGTGCTCAGATTTGGAAAAGAAACACATATTCTTGTTCCTCACAGTCTGAAAAGTACAAGAACACATTCAATTTTCAAGTACGAACTTTCCCTGAGGAGATAAACCAATCTGTATCTCACAATTGGCAATAGGACTCAATTCAGACAGAAAATGTAACTTTTCACACACTGCTCAGATTTGCAAAAGAAACACATATTCTTGTTCCTCACAGTCTGAAATGTACAAAAACACATTCAATTTTCAAGTACGAACTTTCCCGGAGGAGATAAACCAATCAGTATCTCACAATTGGCAATAGGACTCATTTCAGACAGAAAATGTAACCTTTCACACACTGCTCAGATTTGCAAAAGAAACACATGTTCCTGTTCCTCATAGTCTGAAAAGCACAAAAACACATTCAATTTTCAAGTACGAACTTTCCTTGGGGAGATAAACCAATCTGTATCTTACAATTGGCAATAGGACTCAATTAAGCTGGAAAACGTAACTTTAAACCCAGTGATCCGATTTTCAAAAGAAACATATATTCATGTTTCCCACGGTCTGAAAAGACCCAAAGTCATTCAATTTTCAAACACGAACTTTCCCTAGAAAGTTAGACAAAAGCTCTTTTTTATAACTGGACTCTATTCAGGCAGAAAATGTAACTTTTGAAACACTGCTCAGATTTGTAAAAGAAACACATATTCTTGTTCCTCACAGTCTGAAAAGTACAAAAACACATTCAATTTTCAAGTACGAACTTTCCCTGAGGAGATAAACCAATCGGTATCTCACAATTGGCAATAGGACTCAATTCAGACAGAAAATGTAACTTTTCACACACTGCTCAGATTTGCAAAAGAAACACATATTCTTGTTCCTCACAGTCTGAAAAGTACAAAAACACATTCAATTTTCAAGTACGAACTTTCCCTGAGGAGATAAACCAATCGGTATCTCACAATTGGCAAAAGGACTCAATTCAGACAGAAAATGTAACTTTTCATACACTGCTCAGATTTGCAAAAGAAACACATATTCTTGTTCCTCACAGTCTGAAAAGCACAAAAACACATTCAATTTTCAAGTACGAACCTTCCCTGAGGAGATAAACCAATCTGTATCTCACAATTGGCAACAGGACTCAATTCAGAAAGAAAATGTATCTTTAGACACAGTGATCTGATTTACAAAAGAAACACATATTCATGTTTCCCATGGTCTGAGAAAGCCAAAACACATTCAATTTTCAAACACAAACTTTCCCTAGAAAGTTAGACCAATGCTGTTTTTTATAACTGGACTCCATTCAGACAGAAAATGTAACTTTTGAAACACTGCTCAGATTTGGCAAAGAAACAAATATTCCTTTTCCTCACAGTCTGAAAAGTACAAAAACACATTCAATTTTCAAATACGAACTTTCCCTGAGGAGATAAACCAATCGGTATCACACAATTGCCAATAGGACTCAATTCAGAGAGAAAATGTAACTTTTCATACACTGCTCAGATTTGCAAAAGAAACACATATTCTTGTTCCTCACAGTCTGAAAAGCACAAAAACACATTCAATTTTCAAGAACGAACCTTCCCTGAGGAGATAAATGAATCTGTATCTCACAATTGGCAATAGGACTCAATTCAGAAAGAAAATGTATCTTTAGACACAGTGATCTGATTTACAAAAGAAACACATATTCATGTTTCCCACGGTCTGAGAAAGCCAAAACACATTCAATTTTCAAACACAAACTTTCCCTAGAAAGTTAGACCAATGCTGTTTTTTATAACTGGACTCCATTCAGACAGAAAATGTAACCTTTGAAACACTGCTCAGATTTGGCAAAGAAACAAATATTCCTTTTCCTCACAGTCTGAAATGTACAAAAACACATTCAATTTTCAAGTACGAACTTTCCCTGAGGAGATAAACCAATCTGTATCTCACAATTGGCAATAGGACTCATTTCAGACAGAAAATGTAACCTTTCACACACTGCTCAGATTTGCAAAAGAAACACATATTCTTGTTCTTCACAGTCTGAAAAGCACAAAAACACATTCAATTTTCAAGTACGAACCTTCCCTGAGGAGATAAACCAATCTGTATCTCACAATTGGCAATAGGACTCATTTCAGAGAGAAAATGTAACTTTTGAAACAGTGCTCAGATTTGGAAAAGAAACACATATTCTTGTTCCTCACAGTCTGAAAAGCGCAAAAACACATTCAATTTTCAAGTACGAACTTTCCCTGAGGAAATAAACCAATCTGTATCTCACAATTGGCAATAGGACTTAATTCAGACAGAAAATGTATCTTTAGACACAGTGATCTGATTTACAAAAGAAGCACATATTCTTGTTCCTCACAGTCTGAAAAGCACAAAAACACATTCAATTTTCAAGTACGAACTTTCCCTGAGGAGATAAACCAATCGGTATCTCACAATTGGCAATAGGACTCAATTCAGAGAGAAAATGTAACTTTTCATACACTGCTCAGATTTGCAAAAGAAACACATATTCTTGTTCCTCACAGTCTGAAAAGCACAAAAACACATTCAATTTTCAAGAACGAACCTTCCCTGAGGAGATAAACCAATCTGTATCTCACAATTGGCAATAGGACTCAATTCAGAAAGAAAATGTATCTTTAGACACAGTGATCTGATTTACAAAAGAAACACATATTCATGTTTCCCACGGTCTGAGAAAGCCAAAACACATTCAATTTTCAAACACAAACTTTCCCTAGAAAGTTAGACCAATGCTGTTTTTTATAACTGGACTCCATTCAGACAGAAAATGTAACTTTTGAAACACTGCTCAGATTTGGCAAAGAAACAAACATTCCTTTTCCTCACAGTCTGAAATGTACAAAAACACATTCAATTTTCAAGTACGAACTTTCCCTGAGGAGATAAACCAATCTGTATCTCACAATTGGCAATAGGACTCATTTCAGACAGAAAATGTAACCTTTCACACACTGCTCAGATTTGCAAAAGAAACACATATTCTTGTTCCTCACAGTCTGAAAAGCACAAAAACACATTCAATTTTCAAGTACGAACGTTCCCTGAGGAGATAAACCAATCTGTATCTCACAATTGGCAATAGGACTCATTTCAGAGAGAAAATGTAACTTTTGAAACAGTGCTCAGATTTGGAAAAGAAACACATATTCTTGTTCCTCACAGTCTGAAAAGCGCAAAAACACATTCAATTTTCAAGTACGAACTTTCCCTGAGGAAATAAACCAATCTGTATCTCACAATTGGCAATAGGACTTAATTCAGACAGAAAATGTATCTTTAGACACAGTGATCTGATTTACAAAAGAAGCACATATTCTTGTTCCTCACAGTCTGAAAAGCACAAAAACACATTCAATTTTCAAGTACGAACTTTCCCTGAGGAGATAAACCAATCGGTATCTCACAATTGGCAATAGGACTCAATTCAGACAGAAAATGTAACTTTTCATACACTGCTCAGATTTTCAAAAGAAACACATATTCTTGTTCCTCACAGTCTGAAAAGCACAAAAACACATTCAATTTTCAAGTACGAACCTTCCCTGAGGAGATAAAGCAATCGGTATCTCACAATTGGCAATAGGACTCAATTCAGACAGAAAATGTAACTTTTCATACACTGCTCAGATTTGCAAAAGAAACACATATTCTTGTTCCTCACAGTCTGAAAAGCGTAAAAACACATTCAATTTTCAAGAACGAACCTTCCCTGAGGAGATAAACCAATCTGTATCTCACAATTGGCAATAGGACTCAATTCAGAAAGAAAATGTATCTTTAGACACAGTGATCTGATTTACAAAAGAAACACATATTCATGTTTCCCACGGTCTGAGAAAGCCAAAACACATTCAATTTTCAAACACAAACTTTCCCTAGAAAGTTAGACCAATGCTGTTTTTTATAACTGGACTCCATTCAGACAGAAAATGTAACTTTTTAAACACTGCTCAGATTTGGCAAAGAAACAAATATTCCTTTTCCTCACAGTCTGAAAAGTACAAAAACACATTCAATTTTCAAGTACGAACTTTCCCTGAGGAGATAAACCAATCGGTATCTCACAATTGGCAATAGGACTCAATTCAGACAGAAAATGTAACTTTTCATACACTGCTCAGATTTGCAAAAGAAACACATGTTCCTGTTCCTCATAGTCTGAAAAGCAGAAAAACACATTCAATTTTCAAGTACGAACTTTCCTTGGGGAGATAAACCAATCTGTATCTTACAATTGGCAATAGGACCCAATTAAGCTGGAAAACGTAACTTTAAACCCAGTGATCCGATTTTCAAAAGAAACATATATTCATGTTTCCCACGGTCTGAAAAGACCCAAAGTCATTCAATTTTCAAACACAAACTTTCCCTAGAAAGTTAGACCAAAGCTCTTTTTTATAACGGGACTCAATTCAGGCAGAAAATGTAACTTTTGAAACACTGTTCAGATTTGCAAAAGAAACACATATTCTTGTTCCTCACAGTGAGAAAAGCAAAAAAACACGTTCAATTTTCAAGTACGAACTTTCCCTGAGGAGATAAACCAATCGGTATCTCACAATTGGCAATAGGACTCAATTCAGAAAAAAAATGTATCTTTAGACACAGTGATCTGATTGACAAAAGAAACACATATTCATGTTTCCCACGGTCTGAGAAAGCCAAAACACATTCAATTTTCAAACACAAACTTTCCCTAGAAAGTTAGACCAATGCTGTTTTTTATAACTGGACTCAATTCAGGCAGAAAATGTAACTTTTGAAATACTGCTCAGATTTGGAAAAGAAACCCATATTCTTTTTCCTCACAGTCTGAAAAGTACAAAAACACATTCAATTTTCAAGTACGAACTTTGCCTGAGGAGATAAACCAATCTGTATCTCCAAATTGGCAATAGGACTCAATTCAGACAGAAAATGTAACTTTTCACACACTGCTCAGATTTGGAAAAGAAACACATATTCTTGTTCCTCACAGTCTGAAATGTACAAAAACACATTCAATTTTCAAGTACGAACTTTCCTTGAGGAGATAAACCAATCTGTATCTCACAATTGGCAATAGGACTCATTTCAGACAGAAAATGTAACCTTTCACACACTGCACAGATTTGCAAAAGAAACACATGTTCCTGTTCCTCATAGTCTGAAAAGCACAAAAACACATTCAATTTTCAAGTACGAACTTTCCTTGGGGACATAAACCAATCTGTATCTTACAATTGGCAATAGGACTCAATTAAGCTGGAAAACGTAACTTTAAACCCAGTGATCCGATTTTCAAAAGAAACATATATTCATGTTTCCCACGGTCTGAAAAGACCCAAACTCATTCCATTTTCAGACACGAACTTTCCCTAGAAAGTTAGACCAATGTTGTTTTTTATAACTGGACTCCATTCAGGCAGAAAATGTAACTTTTGAAACACTGCTCAGATTTGGCAAAGAAACAAATATTCCTTTTCCTCACAGTCTGAAAAGTACAAAAACAAATTCAATTTTCAAATACGAACTTTCCCTGAGGAGATAAACCAATCGGTATCACACAATTGGCAATAGGACTCAATTCAGACAGAAAATGTAACTTTTCATACACTGCTCAGATTTGCAAAAGAAACACATATTCTTGTTCCTCACAGTCTGATAAGCACAAAAACACATTCAATTTTCAAGAACGAACCTTCCCTGAGGAGATAAACCAATCTGTATCTCACAATTGGCAATAGGACTCATTTCAGACAGAAAATGTAACCTTTCACACACTGCTCAGATTTGCAAAAGAAACACATATTCTTGTTCCTCACAGTCTGAAAAGCACAAAAACACATTCAATTTTCAAGTACGAACCTTCCCTGAGGAGATAAACCAATCTGTATCTCGCAATTGGCAATAGGACTCATTTCAGAGAGAAAATGTAACTTTTGAAACAGTGCTCAGATTTGGAAAAGAAACACATATTCTTGTTCCTCACAGTCTGAAAAGCGCAAAAACACATTTAATTTTCAAGAACGAAACTTCCCTGAGGAGATAAACCAATCTGTATCTCACAATTGGCAATAGGACTCAATTCAGAAAGAAAATGTATCTTTAGACACAGTGATCTGATTTACAAAATAAACACATATTCATGTTTCCCACGGTCTGAGAAAGCCAAAACACATTCAATTTTCAAACACAAACTTTCCCTAGAAAGTTAGACCAATGCTGTTTTTTATAACTGGACTCCATTCAGACAGAAAATGTAACTTTTGAAACACTACTTAGATTTGGCAAAGAAACAAATATTCCTTTTCCTCACAGTCTGAAAAGCACAAAAACACATTCAATTTTCAAGTACGAACCTTCCCTGAGGAGATAAACCAATCTGTATCTCACAATTGGCAATAGGACTCATTTCAGACAGAAAATGTATCTTTAGACACAGTGATCTGATTTACAAAAGAAGCACATATTCTTGTTCCTCATAGTCTGAAAAGCACAAAAACACATTCAATTTTCAAGTACGAACTTTCCTTGGGGAGATAAACCAATCTGTATCTTACAATTGGCAATAGGACTCAATTAAGCTGGAAAACGTAACTTTAAACCCAGTGATCCGATTTTCAAAAGAAACATATATTCATGTTTCCCACGGTCTGAAAAGACCCAAAGTCATTCAATTTTCAAACACGAACTTTCCCTAGAAAGTTAGACAAAAGCTCTTTTTTATAACTGGACTCTATTCAGGCAGAAAATGTAACTTTTGAAACACTGCTCAGATTTGTAAAAGAAACACATATTCTTGTTCCTCACAGTCTGAAAAGTACAAAAACACATTCAATTTTCAAGTACGAACTTTCCCTGAGGAGATAAACCAATCGGTATCTCACAATTGGCAATAGGACTCAATTCAGACAGAAAATGTAACTTTTCACACACTGCTCAGATTTGCAAAAGAAACACATATTCTTGTTCCTCACAGTCTGAAAAGTACAAAAACACATTCAATTTTCAAGTACGAACTTTCCCTGAGGAGATAAACCAATCGGTATCTCACAATTGGCAAAAGGACTCAATTCAGACAGAAAATGTAACTTTTCATACACTGCTCAGATTTGCAAAAGAAACACATATTCTTGTTCCTCACAGTCTGAAAAGCACAAAAACACATTCAATTTTCAAGTACGAACCTTCCCTGAGGAGATAAACCAATCTGTATCTCACAATTGGCAACAGGACTCAATTCAGAAAGAAAATGTATCTTTAGACACAGTGATCTGATTTACAAAAGAAACACATATTCATGTTTCCCATGGTCTGAGAAAGCCAAAACACATTCAATTTTCAAACACAAACTTTCCCTAGAAAGTTAGACCAATGCTGTTTTTTATAACTGGACTCCATTCAGACAGAAAATGTAACTTTTGAAACACTGCTCAGATTTGGCAAAGAAACAAATATTCCTTTTCCTCACAGTCTGAAAAGTACAAAAACACATTCAATTTTCAAATACGAACTTTCCCTGAGGAGATAAACCAATCGGTATCACACAATTGCCAATAGGACTCAATTCAGAGAGAAAATGTAACTTTTCATACACTGCTCAGATTTGCAAAAGAAACACATATTCTTGTTCCTCACAGTCTGAAAAGCACAAAAACACATTCAATTTTCAAGAACGAACCTTCCCTGAGGAGATAAACCAATCTGTATCTCACAATTGGCAATAGGACTCAATTCAGAAAGAAAATGTATCTTTAGACACAGTGATCTGATTTACAAAAGAAACACATATTCATGTTTCCCACGGTCTGAGAAAGCCAAAACACATTCAATTTTCAAACACAAACTTTCCCTAGAAAGTTAGACCAATGCTGTTTTTTATAACTGGACTCCATTCAGACAGAAAATGTAACCTTTGAAACACTGCTCAGATTTGGCAAAGAAACAAATATTCCTTTTCCTCACAGTCTGAAATGTACAAAAACACATTCAATTTTCAAGTACGAACTTTCCCTGAGGAGATAAACCAATCTGTATCTCACAATTGGCAATAGGACTCATTTCAGACAGAAAATGTAACCTTTCACACACTGCTCAGATTTGCAAAAGAAACACATATTCTTGTTCTTCACAGTCTGAAAAGCACAAAAACACATTCAATTTTCAAGTACGAACCTTCCCTGAGGAGATAAACCAATCTGTATCTCACAATTGGCAATAGGACTCATTTCAGAGAGAAAATGTAACTTTTGAAACAGTGCTCAGATTTGGAAAAGAAACACATATTCTTGTTCCTCACAGTCTGAAAAGCGCAAAAACACATTCAATTTTCAAGTACGAACTTTCCCTGAGGAAATAAACCAATCTGTATCTCACAATTGGCAATAGGACTTAATTCAGACAGAAAATGTATCTTTAGATACAGTGATCTGATTTACAAAAGAAGCACATATTCTTGTTCCTCACAGTCTGAAAAGCACAAAAACACATTCAATTTTCAAGTACGAACTTTCCCTGAGGAGATAAACCAATCGGTATCTCACAATTGGCAATAGGACTCAATTCAGAGAGAAAATGTAACTTTTCATACACTGCTCAGATTTGCAAAAGAAACACATATTCTTGTTCCTCACAGTCTGAAAAGCACAAAAACACATTCAATTTTCAAGAACGAACCTTCCCTGAGGAGATAAACCAATCTGTATCTCACAATTGGCAATAGGACTCAATTCAGAAAGAAAATGTATCTTTAGACACAGTGATCTGATTTACAAAAGAAACACATATTCATGTTTCCCACGGTCTGAGAAAGCCAAAACACATTCAATTTTCAAACACAAACTTTCCCTAGAAAGTTAGACCAATGCTGTTTTTTATAACTGGACTCCATTCAGACAGAAAATGTAACTTTTGAAACACTGCTCAGATTTGGCAAAGAAACAAACATTCCTTTTCCTCACAGTCTGAAATGTACAAAAACACATTCAATTTTCAAGTACGAACTTTCCCTGAGGAGATAAACCAATCTGTATCTCACAATTGGCAATAGGACTCATTTCAGACAGAAAATGTAACCTTTCACACACTGCTCAGATTTGCAAAAGAAACACATATTCTTGTTCCTCACAGTCTGAAAAGCACAAAAACACATTCAATTTTCAAGTACGAACGTTCCCTGAGGAGATAAACCAATCTGTATCTCACAATTGGCAATAGGACTCATTTCAGAGAGAAAATGTAACTTTTGAAACAGTGCTCAGATTTGGAAAAGAAACACATATTCTTGTTCCTCACAGTCTGAAAAGCGCAAAAACACATTCAATTTTCAAGTACGAACTTTCCCTGAGGAAATAAACCAATCTGTATCTCACAATTGGCAATAGGACTTAATTCAGACAGAAAATGTATCTTTAGACACAGTGATCTGATTTACAAAAGAAGCACATATTCTTGTTCCTCACAGTCTGAAAAGCACAAAAACACATTCAATTTTCAAGTACGAACTTTCCCTGAGGAGATAAACCAATCGGTATCTCACAATTGGCAATAGGACTCAATTCAGACAGAAAATGTAACTTTTCATACACTGCTCAGATTTTCAAAAGAAACACATATTCTTGTTCCTCACAGTCTGAAAAGCGTAAAAACACATTCAATTTTCAAGAACGAACCTTCCCTGAGGAGATAAACCAATCTGTATCTCACAATTGGCAATAGGACTCAATTCAGAAAGAAAATGTATCTTTAGACACAGTGATCTGATTTACAAAAGAAACACATATTCATGTTTCCCACGGTCTGAGAAAGCCAAAACACATTCAATTTTCAAACACAAACTTTCCCTAGAAAGTTAGACCAATGCTGTTTTTTATAACTGGACTCCATTCAGACAGAAAATGTAACTTTTTAAACACTGCTCAGATTTGGCAAAGAAACAAATATTCCTTTTCCTCACAGTCTGAAAAGTACAAAAACACATTCAATTTTCAAGTACGAACTTTCCCTGAGGAGATAAACCAATCGGTATCTCACAATTGGCAATAGGACTCAATTCAGACAGAAAATGTAACTTTTCATACACTGCTCAGATTTGCAAAAGAAACACATGTTCCTGTTCCTCATAGTCTGAAAAGCAGAAAAACACATTCAATTTTCAAGTACGAACTTTCCTTGGGGAGATAAACCAATCTGTATCTTACAATTGGCAATAGGACCCAATTAAGCTGGAAAACGTAACTTTAAACCCAGTGATCCGATTTTCAAAAGAAACATATATTCATGTTTCCCACGGTCTGAAAAGACCCAAAGTCATTCAATTTTCAAACACAAACTTTCCCTAGAAAGTTAGACCAAAGCTCTTTTTTATAACGGGACTCAATTCAGGCAGAAAATGTAACTTTTGAAACACTGTTCAGATTTGCAAAAGAAACACATATTCTTGTTCCTCACAGTGAGAAAAGCAAAAAAACACGTTCAATTTTCAAGTACGAACTTTCCCTGAGGAGATAAACCAATCGGTATCTCACAATTGGCAATAGGACTCAATTCAGAAAAAAAATGTATCTTTAGACACAGTGATCTGATTGACAAAAGAAACACATATTCATGTTTCCCACGGTCTGAGAAAGCCAAAACACATTCAATTTTCAAACACAAACTTTCCCTAGAAAGTTAGACCAATGCTGTTTTTTATAACTGGACTCAATTCAGGCAGAAAATGTAACTTTTGAAATACTGCTCAGATTTGGAAAAGAAACCCATATTCTTTTTCCTCACAGTCTGAAAAGTACAAAAACACATTCAATTTTCAAGTACGAACTTTGCCTGAGGAGATAAACCAATCTGTATCTCCAAATTGGCAATAGGACTCAATTCAGACAGAAAATGTAACTTTTCACACACTGCTCAGATTTGGAAAAGAAACACATATTCTTGTTCCTCACAGTCTGAAATGTACAAAAACACATTCAATTTTCAAGTACGAACTTTCCTTGAGGAGATAAACCAATCTGTATCTCACAATTGGCAATAGGACTCATTTCAGACAGAAAATGTAACCTTTCACACACTGCACAGATTTGCAAAAGAAACACATGTTCCTGTTCCTCATAGTCTGAAAAGCACAAAAACACATTCAATTTTCAAGTACGAACTTTCCTTGGGGACATAAACCAATCTGTATCTTACAATTGGCAATAGGACTCAATTAAGCTGGAAAACGTAACTTTAAACCCAGTGATCCGATTTTCAAAAGAAACATATATTCATGTTTCCCACGGTCTGAAAAGACCCAAAGTCATTCCATTTTCAGACACGAACTTTCCCTAGAAAGTTAGACCAATGTTGTTTTTTATAACTGGACTCCATTCAGGCAGAAAATGTAACTTTTGAAACACTGCTCAGATTTGGCAAAGAAACAAATATTCCTTTTCCTCACAGCCTGAAAAGTACAAAAACAAATTCAATTTTCAAATACGAACTTTCCCTGAGGAGATAAACCAATCGGTATCACACAATTGGCAATAGGACTCAATTCAGACAGAAAATGTAACTTTTCATACACTGCTCAGATTTGCAAAAGAAACACATATTCTTGTTCCTCACAGTCTGATAAGCACAAAAACACATTCAATTTTCAAGAACGAACCTTCCCTGAGGAGATAAACCAATCTGTATCTCACAATTGGCAATAGGACTCATTTCAGACAGAAAATGTAACCTTTCACACACTGCTCAGATTTGCAAAAGAAACACATATTCTTGTTCCTCACAGTCTGAAAAGCACAAAAACACATTCAATTTTCAAGTACGAACCTTCCCTGAGGAGATAAACCAATCTGTATCTCGCAATTGGCAATAGGACTCATTTCAGAGAGAAAATGTAACTTTTGAAACAGTGCTCAGATTTGGAAAAGAAACACATATTCTTGTTCCTCACAGTCTGAAAAGCGCAAAAACACATTTAATTTTCAAGAACGAAACTTCCCTGAGGAGATAAACCAATCTGTATCTCACAATTGGCAATAGGACTCAATTCAGAAAGAAAATGTATCTTTAGACACAGTGATCTGATTTACAAAATAAACACATATTCATGTTTCCCACGGTCTGAGAAAGCCAAAACACATTCAATTTTCAAACACAAACTTTCCCTAGAAAGTTAGACCAATGCTGTTTTTTATAACTGGACTCCATTCAGACAGAAAATGTAACTTTTGAAACACTACTTAGATTTGGCAAAGAAACAAATATTCCTTTTCCTCACAGTCTGAAAAGCACAAAAACACATTCAATTTTCAAGTACGAACCTTCCCTGAGGAGATAAACCAATCTGTATCTCACAATTGGCAATAGGACTCATTTCAGACAGAAAATGTATCTTTAGACACAGTGATCTGATTTACAAAAGAAGCACATATTCTTGTTCCTCACAGTCTGAAAAGCACAAAAACACATTCAATTTTCAAGTACGAACTTTCCCTGAGGAGATAAACCAATCGGTATCTCACAATTGGCAATAGGACTCAATTCAGACAGAAAATGTAACTTTTCATACACTGCTCAGATTTTCAAAAGAAACACATATTCTTGTTCCTCACAGTCTGAAAAGCACAAAAACACATTCAATTTTCAAGTACGAACCTTCCCTGAGGAGATAAAGCAATCGGTATCTCACAATTGGCAATAGGACTCAATTCAGAAAGAAAATGTATCTTTAGACACAGTGATCTGATTTACAAAAGAAACACATATTCATGTTTCCCACGGTCTGAGAAAGCCAAAACACATTCAATTTTCAAACACAAACTTTCCCTAGAAAGTTAGACCAATGCTGTTTTTTATAACTGGACTCCATTCAGACAGAAAATGTAACTTTTTAAACACTGCTCAGATTTGGCAAAGAAACAAATATTCCTTTTCCTCACAGTCTGAAAAGTACAAAAACACATTCAATTTTCAAGTACGAACTTTCCCTGAGGAGATAAACCAATCGGTATCTCACAATTGGCAATAGGACTCAATTCAGACAGAAAATGTAACTTTTCATACACTGCTCAGATTTGCAAAAGAAACACATGTTCCTGTTCCTCATAGTCTGAAAAGCAGAAAAACACATTCAATTTTCAAGTACGAACTTTCCTTGGGGAGATAAACCAATCTGTATCTTACAATTGGCAATAGGACCCAATTAAGCTGGAAAACGTAACTTTAAACCCAGTGATCCGATTTTCAAAAGAAACATATATTCATGTTTCCCACGGTCTGAAAAGACCCAAAGTCATTCAATTTTCAAACACAAACTTTCCCTAGAAAGTTAGACCAAAGCTCTTTTTTATAACGGGACTCAATTCAGGCAGAAAATGTAACTTTTGAAACACTGTTCAGATTTGCAAAAGAAACACATATTCTTGTTCCTCACAGTGAGAAAAGCAAAAAAACACGTTCAATTTTCAAGTACGAACTTTCCCTGAGGAGATAAACCAATCGGTATCTCACAATTGGCAATAGGACTCAATTCAGAAAAAAAATGTATCTTTAGACACAGTGATCTGATTGACAAAAGAAACACATATTCATGTTTCCCACGGTCTGAGAAAGCCAAAACACATTCAATTTTCAAACACAAACTTTCCCTAGAAAGTTAGACCAATGCTGTTTTTTATAACTGGACTCAATTCAGGCAGAAAATGTAACTTTTGAAATACTGCTCAGATTTGGAAAAGAAACCCATATTCTTTTTCCTCACAGTCTGAAAAGTACAAAAACACATTCAATTTTCAAGTACGAACTTTGCCTGAGGAGATAAACCAATCTGTATCTCCAAATTGGCAATAGGACTCAATTCAGACAGAAAATGTAACTTTTCACACACTGCTCAGATTTGGAAAAGAAACACATATTCTTGTTCCTCACAGTCTGAAATGTACAAAAACACATTCAATTTTCAAGTACGAACTTTCCTTGAGGAGATAAACCAATCTGTATCTCACAATTGGCAATAGGACTCATTTCAGACAGAAAATGTAACCTTTCACACACTGCACAGATTTGCAAAAGAAACACATGTTCCTGTTCCTCATAGTCTGAAAAGCACAAAAACACATTCAATTTTCAAGTACGAACTTTCCTTGGGGACATAAACCAATCTGTATCTTACAATTGGCAATAGGACTCAATTAAGCTGGAAAACGTAACTTTAAACCCAGTGATCCGATTTTCAAAAGAAACATATATTCATGTTTCCCACGGTCTGAAAAGACCCAAAGTCATTCCATTTTCAGACACGAACTTTCCCTAGAAAGTTAGACCAATGTTGTTTTTTATAACTGGACTCCATTCAGGCAGAAAATGTAACTTTTGAAACACTGCTCAGATTTGGCAAAGAAACAAATATTCCTTTTCCTCACAGTCTGAAAAGTACAAAAACACATTCAATTTTCAAATACGAACTTTCCCTGAGGAGATAAACCAATCGGTATCACACAATTGGCAATAGGACTCAATTCAGACAGAAAATGTAACTTTTCATACACTGCTCAGATTTGCAAAAGAAACACATATTCTTGTTCCTCACAGTCTGAAAAGCACAAAAACACATTCAATTTTCAAGAACGAACCTTCCCTGAGGAGATAAACCAATCTGTATCTCACAATTGGCAATAGGACTCATTTCAGACAGAAAATGTAACCTTTCACACACTGCTCAGATTTGCAAAAGAAACACATATTCTTGTTCCTCACAGTCTGAAAAGCACAAAAACACATTCAATTTTCAAGTATGAACCTTCCCTGAGGAGATAAACCAATCTGTATCTCGCAATTGGCAATAGGACTCATTTCAGAGAGAAAATGTAACTTTTGAAACAGTGCTCAGATTTGGAAAAGAAACACATATTCTTGTTCCTCACAGTCTGAAAAGCGCAAAAACACATTTAATTTTCAAGAACGAAACTTCCCTGAGGAGATAAACCAATCTGTATCTCACAATTGGCAATAGGACTCAATTCAGAAAGAAAATGTATCTTTAGACACAGTGATCTGATTTACAAAAGAAACACATATTCATGTTTCCCACGGTCTGAGAAAGCCAAAACACATTCAATTTTCAAACACAAACTTTCCCTAGAAAGTTAGACCAATGCTGTTTTTTATAACTGGACTCCATTCAGACAGAAAATGTAACTTTTGAAACACTGCTCAGATTTGGCAAAGAAACAAACATTCCTTTTCCTCACAGTCTGAAATGTACAAAAACACATTCAATTTTCAAGTACGAACTTTCCCTGAGGAGATAAACCAATCTGTATCTCACAATTGGCAATAGGACTCATTTCAGACAGAAAATGTAACCTTTCACACACTGCTCAGATTTGCAAAAGAAACACATATTCTTGTTCCTCACAGTCTGAAAAGCACAAAAACACATTCAATTTTCAAGTACGAACCTTCCCTGAGGAGATAAACCAATCTGTATCTCACAATTGGCAATAGGACTCATTTCAGAGAGAAAATGTAACTTTTGAAACAGTGCTCAGATTTGGAAAAGAAACACATATTCTTGTTCCTCACAGTCTGAAAAGCGCAAAAACACATTCAATTTTCAAGTACGAACTTTCCCTGAGGAAATAAACCAATCTGTATCTCACAATTGGCAATAGGACTTAATTCAGACAGAAAATGTATCTTTAGACACAGTGATCTGATTTACAAAAGAAGCACATATTCTTGTTCCTCACAGTCTGAAAAGCACAAAAACACATTCAATTTTCAAGTACGAACTTTCCCTGAGGAGATAAACCAATCGGTATCTCACAATTGGCAATAGGACTCAATTCAGACAGAAAATGTAACTTTTCATACACTGCTCAGATTTTCAAAAGAAACACATATTCTTGTTCCTCACAGTCTGAAAAGCACAAAAACACATTCAATTTTCAAGTACGAACCTTCCCTGAGGAGATAAAGCAATCGGTATCTCACAATTGGCAATAGGACTCAATTCAGACAGAAAATGTAACTTTTCATACACTGCTCAGATTTGCAAAAGAAACACATATTCTTGTTCCTCACAGTCTGAAAAGCGTAAAAACACATTCAATTTTCAAGAACGAACCTTCCCTGAGGAGATAAACCAATCTGTATCTCACAATTGGCAATAGGACTCAATTCAGAAAGAAAATGTATCTTTAGACACAGTGATCTGATTTACAAAAGAAACACATATTCATGTTTCCCACGGTCTGAGAAAGCCAAAACACATTCAATTTTCAAACACAAACTTTCCCTAGAAAGTTAGACCAATGCTGTTTTTTATAACTGGACTCCATTCAGACAGAAAATGTAACTTTTTAAACACTGCTCAGATTTGGCAAAGAAACAAATATTCCTTTTCCTCACAGTCTGAAAAGTACAAAAACACATTCAATTTTCAAGTACGAACTTTCCCTGAGGAGATAAACCAATCGGTATCTCACAATTGGGAATAGGACTCAATTCAGACAGAAAATGTAACTTTTCATACACTGCTCAGTTTGCAAAAGAAACACATGTTCCTGTTCCTCATAGTCTGAAAAGCAGAAAAACACATTCAATTTTCAAGTACGAACTTTCCTTGGGGAGATAAACCAATCTGTATCTTACAATTGGCAATAGGACCCAATTAAGCTGGAAAACGTAACTTTAAACCCAGTGATCCGATTTTCAAAAGAAACATATATTCATGTTTCCCACGGTCTGAAAAGACCCAAAGTCATTCAATTTTCAAACACAAACTTTCCCTAGAAAGTTAGACCAAAGCTCTTTTTTATAACGGGACTCAATTCAGGCAGAAAATGTAACTTTTGAAACACTGTTCAGATTTGCAAAAGAAACACATATTCTTGTTCCTCACAGTGAGAAAAGCAAAAAAACACGTTCAATTTTCAAGTACGAACTTTCCCTGAGGAGATAAACCAATCGGTATCTCACAATTGGCAATAGGACTCAATTCAGAAAAAAAATGTATCTTTAGACACAGTGATCTGATTGACAAAAGAAACACATATTCATGTTTCCCACGGTCTGAGAAAGCCAAAACACATTCAATTTTCAAACACAAACTTTCCCTAGAAAGTTAGACCAATGCTGTTTTTTATAACTGGACTCAATTCAGGCAGAAAATGTAACTTTTGAAATACTGCTCAGATTTGGAAAAGAAACCCATATTCTTTTTCCTCACAGTCTGAAAAGTACAAAAACACATTCAATTTTCAAGTACGAACTTTGCCTGAGGAGATAAACCAATCTGTATCTCCAAATTGGCAATAGGACTCAATTCAGACAGAAAATGTAACTTTTCACACACTGCTCAGATTTGGAAAAGAAACACATATTCTTGTTCCTCACAGTCTGAAATGTACAAAAACACATTCAATTTTCAAGTACGAACTTTCCTTGAGGAGATAAACCAATCTGTATCTCACAATTGGCAATAGGACTCATTTCAGACAGAAAATGTAACCTTTCACACACTGCACAGATTTGCAAAAGAAACACATGTTCCTGTTCCTCATAGTCTGAAAAGCACAAAAACACATTCAATTTTCAAGTACGAACTTTCCTTGGGGACATAAACCAATCTGTATCTTACAATTGGCAATAGGACTCAATTAAGCTGGAAAACGTAACTTTAAACCCAGTGATCCGATTTTCAAAAGAAACATATATTCATGTTTCCCACGGTCTGAAAAGACCCAAAGTCATTCCATTTTCAGACACGAACTTTCCCTAGAAAGTTAGACCAATGTTGTTTTTTATAACTGGACTCCATTCAGGCAGAAAATGTAACTTTTGAAACACTGCTCAGATTTGGCAAAGAAACAAATATTCCTTTTCCTCACAGCCTGAAAAGTACAAAAACACATTCAATTTTCAAATACGAACTTTCCCTGAGGAGATAAACCAATCGGTATCACACAATTGGCAATAGGACTCAATTCAGACAGAAAATGTAACTTTTCATACACTGCTCAGATTTGCAAAAGAAACACATATTCTTGTTCCTCACAGTCTGAAAAGCACAAAAACACATTCAATTTTCAAGAACGAACCTTCCCTGAGGAGATAAACCAATCTGTATCTCACAATTGGCAATAGGACTCATTTCAGACAGAAAATGTAACCTTTCACACACTGCTCAGATTTGCAAAAGAAACACATATTCTTGTTCCTCACAGTCTGAAAAGCACAAAAACACATTCAATTTTCAAGTACGAACCTTCCCTGAGGAGATAAAGCAATCTGTATCTCGCAATTGGCAATAGGACTCATTTCAGAGAGAAAATGTAACTTTTGAAACAGTGCTCAGATTTGGAAAAGAAACACATATTCTTGTTCCTCACAGTCTGAAAAGCGCAAAAACACATTTAATTTTCAAGAACGAAACTTCCCTGAGGAGATAAACCAATCTGTATCTCACAATTGGCAATAGGACTCAATTCAGAAAGAAAATGTATCTTTAGACACAGTGATCTGATTTACAAAATAAACACATATTCATGTTTCCCACGGTCTGAGAAAGCCAAAACACATTCAATTTTCAAACACAAACTTTCCCTAGAAAGTTAGACCAATGCTGTTTTTTATAACTGGACTCCATTCAGACAGAAAATGTAACTTTTGAAACACTACTTAGATTTGGCAAAGAAACAAATATTCCTTTTCCTCACAGTCTGAAAAGCACAAAAACACATTCAATTTTCAAGTACGAACCTTCCCTGAGGAGATAAACCAATCTGTATCTCACAATTGGCAATAGGACTCATTTCAGACAGAAAATGTATCTTTAGACACAGTGATCTGATTTACAAAAGAAGCACATATTCTTGTTCCTCACAGTCTGAAAAGCACAAAAACACATTCAATTTTCAAGTACGAACTTTCCCTGAGGAGATAAACCAATCGGTTTCTCACAATTGGCAATAGGACTCAGTTCAGACAGAAAATGTAACTTTTCATACACTGCTCAGATTTTCAAAAGAAACACATATTCTTGTTCCTCACAGTCTGAAAAGCACAAAAACACATTCAATTTTCAAGTACGAACCTTCCCTGAGGAGATAAAGCAATCGGTATCTCACAATTGGCAATAGGACTCAATTCAGAAAGAAAATGTATCTTTAGACACAGTGATCTGATTTACAAAAGAAACACATATTCATGTTTCCCACGGTCTGAGAAAGCCAAAACACATTCAATTTTCAAACACAAACTTTCCCTAGAAAGTTAGACCAATGCTGTTTTTTATAACTGGACTCCATTCAGACAGAAAATGTAACTTTTTAAACACTGCTCAGATTTGGCAAAGAAACAAATATTCCTTTTCCTCACAGTCTGAAAAGTACAAAAACACATTCAATTTTCAAGTACGAACTTTCCCTGAGGAGATAAACCAATCGGTATCTCACAATTGGCAATAGGACTCAATTCAGACAGAAAATGTAACTTTTCATACACTGCTCAGATTTGCAAAAGAAACACATGTTCCTGTTCCTCATAGTCTGAAAAGCACAAAAACACATTCAATTTTCAAGTACGAACTTTCCTTGGGGAGATAAACCAATCTGTATCTTACAATTGGCAATAGGACCCAATTAAGCTGGAAAACGTAACTTTAAACCCAGTGATCCGATTTTCAAAAGAAACATATATTCATGTTTCCCACGGTCTGAAAAGACCCAAAGTCATTCAATTTTCAAACACAAACTTTCCCTAGAAAGTTAGACCAAAGCTCTTTTTTATAACGGGACTCAATTCAGGCAGAAAATGTAACTTTTGAAACACTGTTCAGATTTGCAAAAGAAACACATATTCTTGTTCCTCACAGTGAGAAAAGCAAAAAAACACGTTCAATTTTCAAGTACGAACTTTCCCTGAGGAGATAAACCAATCGGTATCTCACAATTGGCAATAGGACTCAATTCAGAAAAAAAATGTATCTTTAGACACAGTGATCTGATTGACAAAAGAAACACATATTCATGTTTCCCACGGTCTGAGAAAGCCAAAACACATTCAATTTTCAAACACAAACTTTCCCTAGAAAGTTAGACCAATGCTGTTTTTTATAACTGGACTCAATTCAGGCAGAAAATGTAACTTTTGAAATACTGCTCAGATTTGGAAAAGAAACCCATATTCTTTTTCCTCACAGTCTGAAAAGTACAAAAACACATTCAATTTTCAAGTACGAACTTTGCCTGAGGAGATAAACCAATCTGTATCTCCAAATTGGCAATAGGACTCAATTCAGACAGAAAATGTAACTTTTCACACACTGCTCAGATTTGGAAAAGAAACACATATTCTTGTTCCTCACAGTCTGAAATGTACAAAAACACATTCAATTTTCAAGTACGAACTTTCCTTGAGGAGATAAACCAATCTGTATCTCACAATTGGCAATAGGACTCATTTCAGACAGAAAATGTAACCTTTCACACACTGCACAGATTTGCAAAAGAAACACATGTTCCTGTTCCTCATAGTCTGAAAAGCACAAAAACACATTCAATTTTCAAGTACGAACTTTCCTTGGGGACATAAACCAATCTGTATCTTACAATTGGCAATAGGACTCAATTAAGCTGGAAAACGTAACTTTAAACCCAGTGATCCGATTTTCAAAAGAAACATATATTCATGTTTCCCACGGTCTGAAAAGACCCAAAGTCATTCCATTTTCAGACACGAACTTTCCCTAGAAAGTTAGACCAATGTTGTTTTTTATAACTGGACTCCATTCAGGCAGAAAATGTAACTTTTGAAACACTGCTCAGATTTGGCAAAGAAACAAATATTCCTTTTCCTCACAGTCTGAAAAGTACAAAAACACATTCAATTTTCAAATACGAACTTTCCCTGAGGAGATAAACCAATCGGTATCACACAATTGGCAATAGGATTCAATTCAGACAGAAAATGTAACTTTTCATACACTGCTCAGATTTGCAAAAGAAACACATATTCTTGTTCCTCACAGTCTGAAAAGCACAAAAACACATTCAATTTTCAAGAACGAACCTTCCCTGAGGAGATAAACCAATCTGTATCTCACAATTGGCAATAGGACTCATTTCAGACAGAAAATGTAACCTTTCACACACTGCTCAGATTTGCAAAAGAAACACATATTCTTGTTCCTCACAGTCTGAAAAGCACAAAAACACATTCAATTTTCAAGTACGAACCTTCCCTGAGGAGATAAACCAATCTGTATCTCGCAATTGGCAATAGGACTCATTTCAGAGAGAAAATGTAACTTTTGAAACAGTGCTCAGATTTGGAAAAGAAACACATATTCTTGTTCCTCACAGTCTGAAAAGCGCAAAAACACATTTAATTTTCAAGAACGAAACTTCCCTGAGGAGATAAACCAATCTGTATCTCACAATTGGCAATAGGACTCAATTCAGAAAGAAAATGTATCTTTAGACACAGTGATCTGATTTACAAAATAAACACATATTCATGTTTCCCACGGTCTGAGAAAGCCAAAACACATTCAATTTTCAAACACAAACTTTCCCTAGAAAGTTAGACCAATGCTGTTTTTTATAACTGGACTCCATTCAGACAGAAAATGTAACTTTTGAAACACTACTCAGATTTGGCAAAGAAACAAATATTCCTTTTCCTCACAGTCTGAAAAGCACAAAAACACATTCAATTTTCAAGTACGAACCTTCCCTGAGAAGATAAACCAATCTGTATCTCACAATTGGCAATAGGACTCATTTCAGACAGAAAATGTATCTTTAGACACAGTGATCTGATTTACAAAAGAAGCACATATTCTTGTTCCTCACAGTCTGAAAAGCACAAAAACACATTCAATTTTCAAGTACGAACTTTCCCTGAGGAGATAAACCAATCGGTATCACACAATTGGCAATAGGATTCAATTCAGACAGAAAATGTAACTTTTCATACACTGCTCAGATTTGCAAAAGAAACACATATTCTTGTTCCTCACAGTCTGAAAAGCACAAAAACACATTCAATTTTCAAGAACGAACCTTCCCTGAGGAGATAAACCAATCTGTATCTCACAATTGGCAATAGGACTCATTTCAGACAGAAAATGTAACCTTTCACACACTGCTCAGATTTGCAAAAGAAACACATATTCTTGTTCCTCACAGTCTGAAAAGCACAAAAACACATTCAATTTTCAAGTACGAACCTTCCCTGAGGAGATAAACCAATCTGTATCTCGCAATTGGCAATAGGACTCATTTCAGAGAGAAAATGTAACTTTTGAAACAGTGCTCAGATTTGGAAAAGAAACACATATTCTTGTTCCTCACAGTCTGAAAAGCGCAAAAACACATTTAATTTTCAAGAACGAAACTTCCCTGAGGAGATAAACCAATCTGTATCTCACAATTGGCAATAGGACTCAATTCAGAAAGAAAATGTATCTTTAGACACAGTGATCTGATTTACAAAATAAACACATATTCATGTTTCCCACGGTCTGAGAAAGCCAAAACACATTCAATTTTCAAACACAAACTTTCCCTAGAAAGTTAGACCAATGCTGTTTTTTATAACTGGACTCCATTCAGACAGAAAATGTAACTTTTGAAACACTACTCAGATTTGGCAAAGAAACAAATATTCCTTTTCCTCACAGTCTGAAAAGCACAAAAACACATTCAATTTTCAAGTACGAACCTTCCCTGAGGAGATAAACCAATCTGTATCTCACAATTGGCAATAGGACTCATTTCAGACAGAAAATGTATCTTTAGACACAGTGATCTGATTTACAAAAGAAGCACATATTCTTGTTCCTCACAGTCTGAAAAGCACAAAAACACATTCAATTTTCAAGTACGAACTTTCCCTGAGGAGATAAACCAATCGGTATCTCACAATTGGCAATAGGACTCAATTCAGACAGAAAATGTAACTTTTCATACACTGCTCAGATTTGCAAAAGAAACACATATTCTTGTTCCTCACAGTCTGAAAAGCACAAAAACACATTCAATTTTCAAGTACGAACCTTCCCTGAGGAGATAAAGCAATCGGTATCTCACAATTGGCAATAGGACTCAATTCAGACAGAAAATGTAACTTTTCATACACTGCTCAGATTTGCAAAAGAAACACATATTCTTGTTCCTCACAGTCTGAAAAGCGTAAAAACACATTCAATTTTCAAGAACGAACCTTCCCTGAGGAGATAAACCAATCTGTATCTCACAATTGGCAATAGGACTCAATTCAGAAAGAAAATGTATCTTTAGACACAGTGATCTGATTTACAAAAGAAACACATATTCATGTTTCCCACGGTCTGAGAAAGCCAAAACACATTCAATTTTCAAACACAAACTTTCCCTAGAAAGTTAGACCAATGCTGTTTTTTATAACTGGACTCCATTCAGACAGAAAATGTAACTTTTGAAACACTGCTCAGATTTGGCAAAGAAACAAATATTCCTTTTCCTCACAGTCTGAAAAGTACAAAAACACATTCAATTTTCAAGTACGAACTTTCCCTGAGGAGATAAACCAATCGGTATCTCACAATTGGCAATAGGACTCAATTCAGACAGAAAATGTAACTTTTCATACACTGCTCAGATTTGCAAAAGAAACACATGTTCCTGTTCCTCATAGTCTGAAAAGCAGAAAAACACATTCAATTTTCAAGTACGAACTTTCCTTGGGGAGATAAACCAATCTGTATCTTACAATTGGCAATAGGACCCAATTAAGCTGGAAAACGTAACTTTAAACCCAGTGATCCGATTTTCAAAAGAAACATATATTCATGTTTCCCACGGTCTGAAAAGACCCAAAGTCATTCAATTTTCAAACACAAACTTTCCCTAGAAAGTTAGACCAAAGCTCTTTTTTATAACGGGACTCAATTCAGGCAGAAAATGTAACTTTTGAAACACTGTTCAGATTTGCAAAAGAAACACATATTCTTGTTCCTCACAGTGAGAAAAGCAAAAAAACACGTTCAATTTTCAAGTACGAACTTTCCCTGAGGAGATAAACCAATCGGTATCTCACAATTGGCAATAGGACTCGATTCAGAAAAAAAATGTATCTTTAGACACAGTGATCTGATTGACAAAAGAAACACATATTCATGTTTCCCACGGTCTGAGAAAGCCAAAACACATTCAATTTTCAAACACAAACTTTCCCTAGAAAGTTAGACCAATGCTGTTTTTTATAACTGGACTCAATTCAGGCAGAAAATGTAACTTTTGAAATACTGCTCAGATTTGGAAAAGAAACCCATATTCTTTTTCCTCACAGTCTGAAAAGTACAAAAACACATTCAATTTTCAAGTACGAACTTTGCCTGAGGAGATAAACCAATCTGTATCTCCAAATTGGCAATAGGACTCAATTCAGACAGAAAATGTAACTTTTCACACACTGCTCAGATTTGGAAAAGAAACACATATTCTTGTTCCTCACAGTCTGAAATGTACAAAAACACATTCAATTTTCAAGTACGAACTTTCCTTGAGGAGATAAACCAATCTGTATCTCACAATTGGCAATAGGACTCATTTCAGACAGAAAATGTAACCTTTCACACACTGCACAGATTTGCAAAAGAAACACATGTTCCTGTTCCTCATAGTCTGAAAAGCACAAAAACACATTCAATTTTCAAGTACGAACTTTCCTTGGGGACATAAACCAATCTGTATCTTACAATTGGCAATAGGACTCAATTAAGCTGGAAAACGTAACTTTAAACCCAGTGATCCGATTTTCAAAAGAAACATATATTCATGTTTCCCACGGTCTGAGAAAGCCAAAACACATTCAATTTTCAAACACAAACTTTCCCTAGAAAGTTAGACCAATGCTGTTTTTTATAACTGGACTCCATTCAGACAGAAAATGTAACTTTTGAAACACTACTCAGATTTGGCAAAGAAACAAATATTCCTTTTCCTCACAGTCTGAAAAGTACAAAAACACATTCAATTTTCAAGTACGAACTTTGCCTGAGGAGATAAACCAATCGGTATCACACAATTGGCAATAGGACTCAATTCAGACAGAAAATGTAACTTTTCATACACTGCTCAGATTTGCAAAAGAAACAAATATTCTTGTTCCTCACAGTCTGAAAAGCACAAAAACACATTCAATTTTCAAGAACGAACCTTCCCTGAGGAGATAAACCAATCTGTATCTCACAATTGGCAATAGGACTCATTTCAGACAGAAAATGTAACCTTTCACACACTGCTCAGATTTGCAAAAGAAACACATATTCTTGTTCCTCACAGTCTGAAAAGCGCAAAAACACATTTAATTTTCAAGAACGAAACTTCCCTGAGGAGATAAACCAATCTGTATCTCACAATTGGCAATAGGACTCAATTCAGAAAGAAAATGTAACTTTTGAAACAGTGATCTGATTTACAAAATAAACACATATTCATGTTTCCCACGGTCTGAGAAAGCCAAAACACATTCAATTTTCAAACACAAACTTTCCCTAGAAAGTTAGACCAATGCTGTTTTTTATAACTGGACTCCATTCAGACAGAAAATGTAACTTTTGAAACACTACTCAGATTTGGCAAAGAAACAAATATTCCTTTTCCTCACAGTCTGAAAAGTACAAAAACACGTTCAATTTTCAAGTACGAACTTTCCCTGAGGAGATAAACCAATCTGTATCTCACAATTGGCAATAGGACTCAATTCAGACAGAAAATGTAACTTTTCACACACTGCTCAGATTTGCAAAAGAAACACATATTCTTGTTCCTCACAGTCTGAAAAGAACAAAAACACATTCAATGTTGAAGTACGAACCTTCCCTGATGAGATAAACCAATCTGTATCTCACAATTGGCAATAGGACTCAATTCAGAAAGAAAATGTTTCTTTAGACACAGTGATCTGATTTACAAAAGAAACACATATTCATGTTTCCAACGGTCTGAGAAAGCCAAAACACATTCAATTTTCAAGTACGAACCTTCCCTGAGGAGATAAACCAATCTGTATCTCACAATTGGCAATAGGACTCAATTCAGAAAGAAAATGTATCTTTAGACACAGTGATCTGATTTACAAAAGAAACACATATTCATGTTTCCCACGGTCTGAGAAAGCCAAAACACATTCAATTTTCAAACACAAACTTTCCCTAAAAAGTTAGACCAATGCTGTTTTTTATAACTGGACTCAATTCAGGTAGAAAATATAACTTTTGAAACACTGCTCAGATTTGGAAAAGAAACACATATTCTTGTTCCTCACCGTCTGAAAAGTACAAAAGGACATTCAATTTTCAAGTACGAACTTTCCCTGAGGAGATAAACCAATCGGTATCTCACAATTGGCAATAGGACTCAATTCAGACAGAAAATGTAACTTTTCATACACTGCTGAGATTTGCAAAAGAAACGCATATTCTTGTTCCTCATAGTCAGAAAAGCACAAAAACACATTCAATTTTCTAGTACGAACTTTCCTTGAGGAGATAAACCAATCTGTATCTTACAATTGGCAATAGGTCTCAATTAAGCTAGAAAACGTAACTTTAAACCCAGTGATCCGATTTTCAAAAGAAACATATATTCATGTTTCCCACCGTCTGAAAAGACCAAAAGTCATTCAATTTTCAAACACGAACTTTCCCTAGAAAGTTAGACAAAAGCTCTTTTTTATAACTGGACTCAATTCAGGCAGAAAATGTAACTTTTGAAACACTGCTCAGATTTGGAAAAGAAACACATATTCTTGTTCCTCACAGTCTGAAAAGTCCAAAAACACATTCAATTTTCAAGTACGAACTTTCCCTGAGGAGATAAACCAATCGGTATCTCACAATTGGCAATAGGACTCAATCAGACAGAAAATGTAACTTTTCACACACTGCTCAGATTTGCAAAAGAAACACATATTCTTGTTCCTCACAGTCTGAAAAGCAAAAAAACACATTCAATTTTCAAGTACGAACTTTCCCTGAGGAGATAAACCAATCGGTATCTCTCAATTGGCAATAGGACTCAATTCAGACAGAAAATGTAACTTTTCATACACTGCTCAGATTTGCAAAAGAAACACATATTCTTGTTCCTCACAGTCTGAAAAGCAAAAAAACACATTCAACTTTCAAGTACGAACTTTCCCTGAGGAGATAAACCAATCGGTATCTCACAATTGGCAATAGGACTCAATTCAGAAAGAAAATGTATCTTTAGACTCAGTGATCTGATTTACAAAAGAAGCACATATTCTTGTTCCTGATAGTGTGAAAAGCAGAAAAATACATTCAATTTTCAAGTACGAACTTTCCCTGAGGAGATAAACCAATCTCTATCTCACAATTGGCAATAGGACTCAATTCAGAAAGAAAATGTATCTTTAGACACAGTGATCTGATTTACAAAAGAAACACATATTCATGTTTCCCACGGTCTGAGAAAGCCAAAACACATTCAATTTTCAAACACAAACTTTCCCTAAAAAGTTAGACCAATGCTGTCTTTTATAACTGGACTCAATTCAGACAGAAAATGTAACTTTTTAAACACTGCTCAGATTTGGAAAAGAAACACATATTCTTGTTCCTCACAGTCTGAAAAGTACAAAAAGACATTCAATTTTCAAGTACGAACTTTCCCTGAGGAGATAAACCAATCGGTATCTCACAATTGGCAATAGGACTCAATTCATACAGGAAATGTAACTTTTCACACACTGCTCAGATTTGGAAAAGAAACACATACTCTTGTTCCTCACAGTCTGAAAAGCAAAAAAACACATTCAATTTTCAAGTACGAACTTTCCCTGAGGAGATAAACCAATCGGTATCTCACAATTGGCAATAGGACTCAATTCAGACAGAAAATGTAACTTTTCACACACTGCTCAGATTTGCAAAAGAAACACATATTCTTGTTCCTCACAGTCTGAAAAGCAAAAAAACACATTCAACTTTCAAGTACGAACTTTCCCTGAGGAGATAAACCAATCGGTATCTCACAATTGGCAATAGGACTCAATTCAGAAAGAAAATGTATCTTTAGACACAGTGATCTGATTTACAAAAGAAACACATATTCTTGTTCCTCACAGTCTGAAAAGCACAAAAACACATTCAATTTTCAAGTACGAACCCTCCCTGAGGAGATAAACCAATCTGTATCTCACAATTGGCAATAGGACTCAATTCAGAAAGAAAATGTATCTTTAGACACAGTGATCTGATTTACAAAAGAAACACATATTCATGTTTCCCACGGTCTGAGAAAGCCAAAACACATTCAATTTTCAAACACAAACTTTCCCTGAAAAGTTAGACCAATGCTGTTTTTTATAACTGGACTCAATTCAGGTAGAAAATATAACTTTTGAAACACTGCTCAGATTTGGAAAAGAAACACATATTCTTGTTCCTCACCGTCTGAAAAGTACAAAAAGACATTCAATTTTCAAGTACGGACTTTCCCTGAGGAGATAAACCAATCGGTATCTCACAATTGGCAATAGGACTCAATTCAGACAGAAAATGTAACTTTTCATACACTGCTCAGATTTGCAAAAGAAACACATATTCTTGTTCCTCACAGTCAGAAAAGCACAAAAACACATTCAATTTTCAAGTACGAACTTTCCTTGAGGAGATAAACCAACCTGTATCTTACAATTGGCAATAGGTCTCAATTAAGCTAGAAAACGTAACTTTAAACCCAGTGATCCGATTTTCAAAAGAAACATATATTCATGTTTCCCACCGTCTGAAAAGACCAAAAGTCATTCAATTTTCAAACACGAACTTTCCCTAGAAAGTTAGACAAAAGCTCTTTTTTATAACTGGACTCAAATCAGGCAGAAAATGTAACTTTTGAAACACTGCTCAGATTTGCAAAAGAAACACATATTCTTGTTCCTCACAGTCTGAAAAGCACAAAAACACATTCAATTTTCAAGTACGAACCCTCCCTGAGGAGATAAACCAATCTGTATCTCAGAATTGGCAATAGGACTCAATTCAGAAAGAAAATGTATCTTTAGACACAGTGATCTGATTTACAAAAGAAACACATATTCATGTTTCCCACGGTCTGAGAAAGCCAAAACACATTCAATTTTCAAACACAAACTTTCCCTAAAAAGTTAGACCAATGCTGTTTTTTATAACTGGACTCAATTCAGGTAGAAAATATAACTTTTGAAACACTGCTCAGATTTGGAAAAGAAACACATATTCTTGTTCCTCACCGTCTGAAAAGTACAAAAGGACATTCAATTTTCAAGTACGAACTTTCCCTGAGGAGATAAACCAATCGGTATCTCACAATTGGCAATAGGACTCAATTCAGACAGAAAATGTAACTTTTCACACACTGCTCAGATTTGCAAAAGAAACACATATTCTTGTTCCTCACAGTCTGAAAAGCAAAAAAACACATTCAACTTTCAAGTACGAACTTTCCCTGAGGAGATAAACCAATCGGTATCTCACAATTGGCAATAGGACTCAATTCAGAAAGAAAATGTATCTTTAGACACAGTGATCTGATTTACAAAAGAAACACATATTCTTGTTCCTCACAGTCTGAAAAGCACAAAAACACATTCAATTTTCAAGTACGAACCCTCCCTGAGGAGATAAACCAATCTGTATCTCACAATTGGCAATAGGACTCAATTCAGAAAGAAAATGTATCTTTAGACACAGTGATCTGATTTACAAAAGAAACACATATTCATGTTTCCCACGGTCTGAGAAAGCCAAAACACATTCAATTTTCAAACACAAACTTTCCCTGAAAAGTTAGACCAATGCTGTTTTTTATAACTGGACTCAATTCAGGTAGAAAATATAACTTTTGAAACACTGCTCAGATTTGGAAAAGAAACACATATTCTTGTTCCTCACCGTCTGAAAAGTACAAAAAGACATTCAATTTTCAAGTACGAACTTTCCCTGAGGAGATAAACCAATCGGTATCTCACAATTGGCAATAGGACTCAATTCAGACAGAAAATGTAACTTTTCATACACTGCTCAGATTTGCAAAAGAAACACATATTCTTGTTCCTCACAGTCAGAAAAGCACAAAAACACATTCAATTTTCAAGTACGAACTTTCCTTGAGGAGATAAACCAACCTGTATCTTACAATTGGCAATAGGTCTCAATTAAGCTAGAAAACGTAACTTTAAACCCAGTGATCCGATTTTCAAAAGAAACATATATTCATGTTTCCCACCGTCTGAAAAGACCAAAAGTCATTCAATTTTCAAACACGAACTTTCCCTAGAAAGTTAGACAAAAGCTCTTTTTTATAACTGGACTCAAATCAGGCAGAAAATGTAACTTTTGAAACACTGCTCAGATTTGCAAAAGAAACACATATTCTTGTTCCTCACAGTCTGAAAAGCACAAAAACACATTCAATTTTCAAGTACGAACCCTCCCTGAGGAGATAAACCAATCTGTATCTCACAATTGGCAATAGGACTCAATTCAGAAAGAAAATGTATCTTTAGACACAGTGATCTGATTTACAAAAGAAACACATATTCATGTTTCCCACGGTCTGAGAAAGCCAAAACACATTCAATTTTCAAACACAAACTTTCCCTAGAAAGTTAGACCAATGCTGTTTTTTATAACTGGACTCCATTCAGACAGAAAATGTAACTTTTGAAACACTACTCAGATTTGGCAAAGAAACAAATATTCCTTTTCCTCACAGTCTGAAAAGTACAAAAACACGTTCAATTTTCAAGTACGAACTTTCCCTGAGGAGATAAACCAATCTGTATCTCACAATTGGCAATAGGACTCAATTCAGACAGAAAATGTAACTTTTCACACACTGCTCAGATTTGCAAAAGAAACACATATTCTTGTTCCTCACAGTCTGAAAAGAACAAAAACACATTCAATGTTGAAGTACGAACCTTCCCTGATGAGATAAACCAATCTGTATCTCACAATTGGCAATAGGACTCAATTCAGAAAGAAAATGTTTCTTTAGACACAGTGATCTGATTTACAAAAGAAACACATATTCATGTTTCCAACGGTCTGAGAAAGCCAAAACACATTCAATTTTCAAGTACGAACCTTCCCTGAGGAGATAAACCAATCTGTATCTCACAATTGGCAATAGGACTCAATTCAGAAAGAAAATGTATCTTTAGACACAGTGATCTGATTTACAAAAGAAACACATATTCATGTTTCCCACGGTCTGAGAAAGCCAAAACACATTCAATTTTCAAACACAAACTTTCCCTAAAAAGTTAGACCAATGCTGTTTTTTATAACTGGACTCAATTCAGGTAGAAAATATAACTTTTGAAACACTGCTCAGATTTGGAAAAGAAACACATATTCTTGTTCCTCACCGTCTGAAAAGTACAAAAGGACATTCAATTTTCAAGTACGAACTTTCCCTGAGGAGATAAACCAATCGGTATCTCACAATTGGCAATAGGACTCAATTCAGACAGAAAATGTAACTTTTCATACACTGCTGAGATTTGCAAAAGAAACGCATATTCTTGTTCCTCATAGTCAGAAAAGCACAAAAACACATTCAATTTTCTAGTACGAACTTTCCTTGAGGAGATAAACCAATCTGTATCTTACAATTGGCAATAGGTCTCAATTAAGCTAGAAAACGTAACTTTAAACCCAGTGATCCGATTTTCAAAAGAAACATATATTCATGTTTCCCACCGTCTGAAAAGACCAAAAGTCATTCAATTTTCAAACACGAACTTTCCCTAGAAAGTTAGACAAAAGCTCTTTTTTATAACTGGACTCAATTCAGGCAGAAAATGTAACTTTTGAAACACTGCTCAGATTTGGAAAAGAAACACATATTCTTGTTCCTCACAGTCTGAAAAGTCCAAAAACACATTCAATTTTCAAGTACGAACTTTCCCTGAGGAGATAAACCAATCGGTATCTCACAATTGGCAATAGGACTCAATCAGACAGAAAATGTAACTTTTCACACACTGCTCAGATTTGCAAAAGAAACACATATTCTTGTTCCTCACAGTCTGAAAAGCAAAAAAACACATTCAATTTTCAAGTACGAACTTTCCCTGAGGAGATAAACCAATCGGTATCTCTCAATTGGCAATAGGACTCAATTCAGACAGAAAATGTAACTTTTCATACACTGCTCAGATTTGCAAAAGAAACACATATTCTTGTTCCTCACAGTCTGAAAAGCAAAAAAACACATTCAACTTTCAAGTACGAACTTTCCCTGAGGAGATAAACCAATCGGTATCTCACAATTGGCAATAGGACTCAATTCAGAAAGAAAATGTATCTTTAGACTCAGTGATCTGATTTACAAAAGAAGCACATATTCTTGTTCCTGATAGTGTGAAAAGCAGAAAAATACATTCAATTTTCAAGTACGAACTTTCCCTGAGGAGATAAACCAATCTCTATCTCACAATTGGCAATAGGACTCAATTCAGAAAGAAAATGTATCTTTAGACACAGTGATCTGATTTACAAAAGAAACACATATTCATGTTTCCCACGGTCTGAGAAAGCCAAAACACATTCAATTTTCAAACACAAACTTTCCCTAAAAAGTTAGACCAATGCTGTCTTTTATAACTGGACTCAATTCAGACAGAAAATGTAACTTTTTAAACACTGCTCAGATTTGGAAAAGAAACACATATTCTTGTTCCTCACAGTCTGAAAAGTACAAAAAGACATTCAATTTTCAAGTACGAACTTTCCCTGAGGAGATAAACCAATCGGTATCTCACAATTGGCAATAGGACTCAATTCATACAGGAAATGTAACTTTTCACACACTGCTCAGATTTGGAAAAGAAACACATACTCTTGTTCCTCACAGTCTGAAAAGCAAAAAAACACATTCAATTTTCAAGTACGAACTTTCCCTGAGGAGATAAACCAATCGGTATCTCACAATTGGCAATAGGACTCAATTCAGACAGAAAATGTAACTTTTCACACACTGCTCAGATTTGCAAAAGAAACACATATTCTTGTTCCTCACAGTCTGAAAAGCAAAAAAACACATTCAACTTTCAAGTACGAACTTTCCCTGAGGAGATAAACCAATCGGTATCTCACAATTGGCAATAGGACTCAATTCAGAAAGAAAATGTATCTTTAGACACAGTGATCTGATTTACAAAAGAAACACATATTCTTGTTCCTCACAGTCTGAAAAGCACAAAAACACATTCAATTTTCAAGTACGAACCCTCCCTGAGGAGATAAACCAATCTGTATCTCACAATTGGCAATAGGACTCAATTCAGAAAGAAAATGTATCTTTAGACACAGTGATCTGATTTACAAAAGAAACACATATTCATGTTTCCCACGGTCTGAGAAAGCCAAAACACATTCAATTTTCAAACACAAACTTTCCCTGAAAAGTTAGACCAATGCTGTTTTTTATAACTGGACTCAATTCAGGTAGAAAATATAACTTTTGAAACACTGCTCAGATTTGGAAAAGAAACACATATTCTTGTTCCTCACCGTCTGAAAAGTACAAAAAGACATTCAATTTTCAAGTACGGACTTTCCCTGAGGAGATAAACCAATCGGTATCTCACAATTGGCAATAGGACTCAATTCAGACAGAAAATGTAACTTTTCATACACTGCTCAGATTTGCAAAAGAAACACATATTCTTGTTCCTCACAGTCAGAAAAGCACAAAAACACATTCAATTTTCAAGTACGAACTTTCCTTGAGGAGATAAACCAACCTGTATCTTACAATTGGCAATAGGTCTCAATTAAGCTAGAAAACGTAACTTTAAACCCAGTGATCCGATTTTCAAAAGAAACATATATTCATGTTTCCCACCGTCTGAAAAGACCAAAAGTCATTCAATTTTCAAACACGAACTTTCCCTAGAAAGTTAGACAAAAGCTCTTTTTTATAACTGGACTCAAATCAGGCAGAAAATGTAACTTTTGAAACACTGCTCAGATTTGCAAAAGAAACACATATTCTTGTTCCTCACAGTCTGAAAAGCACAAAAACACATTCAATTTTCAAGTACGAACCCTCCCTGAGGAGATAAACCAATCTGTATCTCAGAATTGGCAATAGGACTCAATTCAGAAAGAAAATGTATCTTTAGACACAGTGATCTGATTTACAAAAGAAACACATATTCATGTTTCCCACGGTCTGAGAAAGCCAAAACACATTCAATTTTCAAACACAAACTTTCCCTAAAAAGTTAGACCAATGCTGTTTTTTATAACTGGACTCAATTCAGGTAGAAAATATAACTTTTGAAACACTGCTCAGATTTGGAAAAGAAACACATATTCTTGTTCCTCACCGTCTGAAAAGTACAAAAGGACATTCAATTTTCAAGTACGAACTTTCCCTGAGGAGATAAACCAATCGGTATCTCACAATTGGCAATAGGACTCAATTCAGACAGAAAATGTAACTTTTCACACACTGCTCAGATTTGCAAAAGAAACACATATTCTTGTTCCTCACAGTCTGAAAAGCAAAAAAACACATTCAACTTTCAAGTACGAACTTTCCCTGAGGAGATAAACCAATCGGTATCTCACAATTGGCAATAGGACTCAATTCAGAAAGAAAATGTATCTTTAGACACAGTGATCTGATTTACAAAAGAAACACATATTCTTGTTCCTCACAGTCTGAAAAGCACAAAAACACATTCAATTTTCAAGTACGAACCCTCCCTGAGGAGATAAACCAATCTGTATCTCACAATTGGCAATAGGACTCAATTCAGAAAGAAAATGTATCTTTAGACACAGTGATCTGATTTACAAAAGAAACACATATTCATGTTTCCCACGGTCTGAGAAAGCCAAAACACATTCAATTTTCAAACACAAACTTTCCCTGAAAAGTTAGACCAATGCTGTTTTTTATAACTGGACTCAATTCAGGTAGAAAATATAACTTTTGAAACACTGCTCAGATTTGGAAAAGAAACACATATTCTTGTTCCTCACCGTCTGAAAAGTACAAAAAGACATTCAATTTTCAAGTACGAACTTTCCCTGAGGAGATAAACCAATCGGTATCTCACAATTGGCAATAGGACTCAATTCAGACAGAAAATGTAACTTTTCATACACTGCTCAGATTTGCAAAAGAAACACATATTCTTGTTCCTCACAGTCAGAAAAGCACAAAAACACATTCAATTTTCAAGTACGAACTTTCCTTGAGGAGATAAACCAACCTGTATCTTACAATTGGCAATAGGTCTCAATTAAGCTAGAAAACGTAACTTTAAACCCAGTGATCCGATTTTCAAAAGAAACATATATTCATGTTTCCCACCGTCTGAAAAGACCAAAAGTCATTCAATTTTCAAACACGAACTTTCCCTAGAAAGTTAGACAAAAGCTCTTTTTTATAACTGGACTCAAATCAGGCAGAAAATGTAACTTTTGAAACACTGCTCAGATTTGCAAAAGAAACACATATTCTTGTTCCTCACAGTCTGAAAAGCACAAAAACACATTCAATTTTCAAGTACGAACCCTCCCTGAGGAGATAAACCAATCTGTATCTCACAATTGGCAATAGGACTCAATTCAGAAAGAAAATGTATCTTTAGACACAGTGATCTGATTTACAAAAGAAACACATATTCATGTTTCCCACGGTCTGAGAAAGCCAAAACACATTCAATTTTCAAACACAAACTTTCCCTAAAAAGTTAGACCAATGCTGTTTTTTATAACTGGACTCAATTCAGGTAGAAAATATAACTTTTGAAACACTGCTCAGATTTGGAAAAGAAACACATATTCTTGTTCCTCACCGTCTGAAAAGTACAAAAGGACATTCAATTTTCAAGTACGAACTTTCCCTGAGGAGATAAACCAATCGGTATCTCACAATTGGCAATAGGACTCAATTCAGACAGAAAATGTAACTTTTCATACACTGCTCGATTTGCAAAAGAAACACATATTCTTGTTCCTCACAGTCAGAAAAGCACAAAAACACATTCAATTTTCTAGTACGAACTTTCCTTGAGGAGATAAACCAATCTGTATCTTACAATTGGCAATAGGTCTCAATTAAGCTAGAAAACGTAACTTTAAACCCAGTGATCCGATTTTCAAAAGAAACATATATTCATGTTTCCCACCGTCTGAAAAGACCAAAAGTCATTCAATTTTCAAACACGAACTTTCCCTAGAAAGTTAGACAAAAGCTCTTTTTTATAACTGGACTCAATTCAGGCAGAAAATGTAACTTTTGAAACACTGCTCAGATTTGGAAAAGAAACACATATTCTTGTTCCTCACAGTCTGAAAAGTCCAAAAACACATTCAATTTTCAAGTACGAACTTTCCCTGAGGAGATAAACCAATCGGTATCTCACAATTGGCAATAGGACTCAATCAGACAGAAAATGTAACTTTTCACACACTGCTCAGATTTGCAAAAGAAACACATATTCTTGTTCCTCACAGTCTGAAAAGCAAAAAAACACATTCAATTTTCAAGTACGAACTTTCCCTGAGGAGATAAACCAATCGGTATCTCACAATTGGCAATAGGACTCAATTCAGACAGAAAATGTAACTTTTCATACACTGCTCAGATTTGCAAAAGAAACACATATTCTTGTTCCTCACAGTCTGAAAAGCAAAAAAACACATTCAATTTTCAAATACGAACTTTCCCTAGATAGTTAGACAAAAGCTCTTTTTTATAACTGGACTCAATTCAGGCAGAAAATGTAACTTTTGAAACACTGCTCAGATTTGCAAAAGAAACACATATTCTTGTTCCTCACAGTCTGAAAAGCAAAAAAACACATTCAATTTTCAAGTACGAACTTTCCCTGAGGAGATAAACCAATCGGTATCTCACAATTGGCAATAGGACTCAATTCAGACAGAAAATGTAACTTTTCATACACTGCTCAGATTTGCAAAAGAAACACATATTCTTGTTCCTCACAGTCTGAAAAGCAAAAAAACACATTCAACTTTCAAGTACGAACTTTCCCTGAGGAGATAAACCAATCGGTATCTCACAATTGGCAATAGGACTCAATTCAGAAAGAAAATGTATCTTTAGACACAGTGATCTGATTTACAAAAGAAGCACATATTCTTGTTCCTGATAGTGTGAAAAGCAGAAAAATACATTCAATTTTCAAGTACGAACTTTCCCTGAGGAGATAAACCAATCTCTATCTCACAATTGGCAATAGGACTCAATTCAGAAAGAAAATGTATCTTTAGACACAGTGATCTGATTTACAAAAGAAACACATATTCATGTTTCCCACGGTCTGAGAAAGCCAAAACACATTCAATTTTCAAACACAAACTTTCCCTAAAAAGTTAGACCAGTTCTGTTTTTTATAACGGGACTCAATTCAGTCAGAAAATGTAACTTTTTAAACACTGCTCAGATTTGGAAAAGAAACACATATTCTTGTTCCTCACAGTCTGAAAAGTACAAAAACACATTCAATTTTCAAGTACGAACTTTCCCTGAGGAGATAAACCAATCGGTATCTCACAATTGGCAATAGGACTCAATTCAGACAGAAAATGTAACTTTTCATACACAGCTCAGATTTGCAAAAGAAACACATATTCTTGTTCCTCACAGTCTGAAAAGCAAAAAAACACATTCAATTTTCAAGTACGAACTTTCCCTGAGGAGATAAACCAATCGGTATCTCACAATTGGCAATAGGACTCAATTCAGACAGAAAATGTAACTTTTCATACACTGCTCAGATTTGCAAAAGAAACACATATTCTTGTTCCTCACAGTCAGAAAAGCACAAAAACACATTCAATTTTCAAGTACGAACTTTCCTTGAGGAGATAAACCAACCTGTATCTTACAATTGGCAATAGGTCTCAATTAAGCTAGAAAACGTAACTTTAAACCCAGTGATCCGATTTTCAAAAGAAACATATATTCACGTTTCCCACCGTCTGAAAAGACCAAAAGTCATTCAATTTTCAAACACGAACTTTCCCTAGAAAGTTAGACAAAAGCTCTTTTTTATAACTGGACTCAATTCAGGCAGAAAATGTAACTTTTGAAACACTTGTCAGATTTGCAAAAGAAACACATATTCTTGTTCCTCACAGTCTGAAAAGCAAAAAAACACATTCAATTTTCGAGTACGAACCTTCCCTGAGGAGATAAACCAATCGGTATCTCACAATTGGCAATAGGACTCAATTCAGACAGAAAATGTAACTTTTCATACACTGCTCAGATTTGCAAAAGAAACACATATTCTTGTTCCTCACAGTCAGAAAAGCACAAAAACACATTCAATTTTCAAATACGAACTTTCCTTGAGGAGATAAACCAATCTGTATCTTACAATTGGCAATAGGTCTCAATTAAGCTAGAAAACGTAACTTTAAACCCAGTGATCCGATTTTCAAAAGAAACATATATTCATGTTTCCCGCCGTCTGAAAAGACCAAAAGTCATTCAATTTTCAAACACGAACTTTCCCTAGAAAGTTAGACAAAAGCTCTTTTTTATAACTGGACTCAACTCAGGCAGAAAATGTAACTTTTGAAACACTGCTCAGATTTGGAAAAGAAACACATATTCGTGTTCCTCACAGTCTGAAAAGTCCAAAAACACATTCAATTTTCAAGTACGAACTTTCCCTGAGCAGATAAACCAATCAGAATCTCACAATTGGCAATAGGACTCAATCAGACAGAAAATGTAACTTTTCACACACTGCTCAGATTTGCAAAAGAAACACATAATCTTGTTCCTCACAGTCTGAAAAGCAAAAAAACACATTCAATTTTCAAGTACGAACTTTCCCTGAGGAGATAAACCAATCGGTATCTCACAATTGGCAATAGGACTCAATTCAGACAGAAAATGTAACTTTTCATACACTGCTCAGATTTGCAAAAGAAACACATATTCTTGTTCCTCACAGTCTGAAAAGCAAAAAAACACATTCAATTTTCAAATACGAACTTTCCCTAGAAAGTTAGACAAAAGCTCTTTTTTATAACTGGACTCAATTCAGAAAGAAAATGTATCTTTAGACACAGTGATCTGATTTACAAAAGAAGCACATATTCTTGTTCCTCATAGTCTGAAAAGCAGAAAAATACATTCAATTTTCAAGTACGAACTTTCCCTGAGGAGATAAACCAATCTGTATCTCACAATTGGCAATAGGACTCAATTCATAAAGAAAATGTATCTTTAGACACAGTGATCTGATTTACAAAAGAAACACATATTCATGTTTCCCACGGTCTGAGAAAGCCAAAACACATTCAATTTTCAAACACAAACTTTCCCTAGAAAGTTCGACCAGTGCTCTTTTTTATAACTGGACTCAATTCAGACAGAAAATGTAACTTTTCACACACTGCTCAGTTTTGGAAAAGAAACACATATTCCTGTTCCTCACAGTCTGAAAAGTCCAAAAACACATTCAATTTTCAAGTATGAACTTTCCCTGAGGAGATAAACCAATTGGTATCTCACAATTGGCAATAGGACTCAATTCAGACAGAAAATGTAACTTTTCACACACTGCTCAGATTTGCAAAAGAAATACATATTCTTGTTCCTCACAGTCTGAAAAGTACAAAAACACATTCAATTTTCAAGTACGAACTTTCCCTGAGGAGATAAACCAATCGGAATCTCACAATTGGCAATAGGACTCAATTCAGACAGAAAATGTAACTTTTCACACACTGCTCAGATTTGCAAAAGAAACACATATTCTTGTTCCTCACAGTCTGAAAAGCACAAAAACACATTCAATTTTCAAGTACGAACTTTCCCTAGATAGTTAGACAAAAGCTCTTTTTTATAACTGGACTCAATTCAGGCAGAAAATGTAACTTTTGAAACACTGCTCAGATTTGCAAAAGAAACACATATTCTTGTTCCTCACAGTCTGAAAAGCAAAAAAACACATTCAATTTTCAAGTACGAACTTTCCCTGAGGAGATAAACCAATCGGTATCTCACAATTGGCAATAGGACTCAATTCAGACAGAAAATGTAACTTTTCATACACTGCTCAGATTTGCAAAAGAAACACATATTCTTGTTCCTCACAGTCTGAAAAGCAAAAAAACACATTCAACTTTCAAGTACGAACTTTCCCTGAGGAGATAAACCAATCGGTATCTCACAATTGGCAATAGGACTCAATTCAGAAAGAAAATGTATCTTTAGACACAGTGATCTGATTTACAAAAGAAGCACATATTCTTGTTCCTGATAGTGTGAAAAGCAGAAAAATACATTCAATTTTCAAGTACGAACTTTCCCTGAGGAGATAAACCAATCTCTATCTCACAATTGGCAATAGGACTCAATTCAGAAAGAAAATGTATCTTTAGACACAGTGATCTGATTTACAAAAGAAACACATATTCATGTTTCCCACGGTCTGAGAAAGCCAAAACACATTCAATTTTCAAACACAAACTTTCCCTAAAAAGTTAGACCAGTTCTGTTTTTTATAACGGGACTCAATTCAGTCAGAAAATGTAACTTTTTAAACACTGCTCAGATTTGGAAAAGAAACACATATTCTTGTTCCTCACAGTCTGAAAAGTACAAAAACACATTCAATTTTCAAGTACGAACTTTCCCTGAGGAGATAAACCAATCGGTATCTCACAATTGGCAATAGGACTCAATTCAGACAGAAAATGTAACTTTTCATACACAGCTCAGATTTGCAAAAGAAACACATATTCTTGTTCCTCACAGTCTGAAAAGCAAAAAAACACATTCAATTTTCAAGTACGAACTTTCCCTGAGGAGATAAACCAATCGGTATCTCACAATTGGCAATAGGACTCAATTCAGACAGAAAATGTAACTTTTCATACACTGCTCAGATTTGCAAAAGAAACACATATTCTTGTTCCTCACAGTCAGAAAAGCACAAAAACACATTCAATTTTCAAGTACGAACTTTCCTTGAGGAGATAAACCAACCTGTATCTTACAATTGGCAATAGGTCTCAATTAAGCTAGAAAACGTAACTTTAAACCCAGTGATCCGATTTTCAAAAGAAACATATATTCACGTTTCCCACCGTCTGAAAAGACCAAAAGTCATTCAATTTTCAAACACGAACTTTCCCTAGAAAGTTAGACAAAAGCTCTTTTTTATAACTGGACTCAATTCAGGCAGAAAATGTAACTTTTGAAACACTTGTCAGATTTGCAAAAGAAACACATATTCTTGTTCCTCACAGTCTGAAAAGCAAAAAAACACATTCAATTTTCGAGTACGAACCTTCCCTGAGGAGATAAACCAATCGGTATCTCACAATTGGCAATAGGACTCAATTCAGACAGAAAATGTAACTTTTCATACACTGCTCAGATTTGCAAAAGAAACACATATTCTTGTTCCTCACAGTCAGAAAAGCACAAAAACACATTCAATTTTCAAATACGAACTTTCCTTGAGGAGATAAACCAATCTGTATCTTACAATTGGCAATAGGTCTCAATTAAGCTAGAAAACGTAACTTTAAACCCAGTGATCCGATTTTCAAAAGAAACATATATTCATGTTTCCCGCCGTCTGAAAAGACCAAAAGTCATTCAATTTTCAAACACGAACTTTCCCTAGAAAGTTAGACAAAAGCTCTTTTTTATAACTGGACTCAACTCAGGCAGAAAATGTAACTTTTGAAACACTGCTCAGATTTGGAAAAGAAACACATATTCGTGTTCCTCACAGTCTGAAAAGTCCAAAAACACATTCAATTTTCAAGTACGAACTTTCCCTGAGCAGATAAACCAATCAGAATCTCACAATTGGCAATAGGACTCAATCAGACAGAAAATGTAACTTTTCACACACTGCTCAGATTTGCAAAAGAAACACATAATCTTGTTCCTCACAGTCTGAAAAGCAAAAAAACACATTCAATTTTCAAGTACGAACTTTCCCTGAGGAGATAAACCAATCGGTATCTCACAATTGGCAATAGGACTCAATTCAGACAGAAAATGTAACTTTTCATACACTGCTCAGATTTGCAAAAGAAACACATATTCTTGTTCCTCACAGTCTGAAAAGCAAAAAAACACATTCAATTTTCAAATACGAACTTTCCCTAGAAAGTTAGACAAAAGCTCTTTTTTATAACTGGACTCAATTCAGAAAGAAAATGTATCTTTAGACACAGTGATCTGATTTACAAAAGAAGCACATATTCTTGTTCCTCATAGTCTGAAAAGCAGAAAAATACATTCAATTTTCAAGTACGAACTTTCCCTGAGGAGATAAACCAATCTGTATCTCACAATTGGCAATAGGACTCAATTCATAAAGAAAATGTATCTTTAGACACAGTGATCTGATTTACAAAAGAAACACATATTCATGTTTCCCACGGTCTGAGAAAGCCAAAACACATTCAATTTTCAAACACAAACTTTCCCTAGAAAGTTCGACCAGTGCTCTTTTTTATAACTGGACTCAATTCAGACAGAAAATGTAACTTTTCACACACTGCTCAGTTTTGGAAAAGAAACACATATTCCTGTTCCTCACAGTCTGAAAAGTCCAAAAACACATTCAATTTTCAAGTATGAACTTTCCCTGAGGAGATAAACCAATTGGTATCTCACAATTGGCAATAGGACTCAATTCAGACAGAAAATGTAACTTTTCACACACTGCTCAGATTTGCAAAAGAAATACATATTCTTGTTCCTCACAGTCTGAAAAGTACAAAAACACATTCAATTTTCAAGTACGAACTTTCCCTGAGGAGATAAACCAATCGGAATCTCACAATTGGCAATAGGACTCAATTCAGACAGAAAATGTAACTTTTCACACACTGCTCAGATTTGCAAAAGAAACACATATTCTTGTTCCTCACAGTCTGAAAAGCACAAAAACACATTCAATTTTCAAGTACGAACCCTCCCTGAGGAGATAAACCAATCTGTATCTCACAATTGGCAATAGGACTCAATTCAGAAAGAAAATGTATCTTTAGACACAGTGATCTGATTTACAAAAGAAACACATATTCATGTTTCCCACCGTCTGAAAAGACCAAAAGTCATTCAATTTTCAAACACGAACTTTCCCTAGAAAGTTAGACAAAAGCTCTTTTTTATAACTGGACTCAATTCAGGCAGAAAATGTAACTTTTGAAACACTTGTCAGATTTGGCAAAGAAACAAATATTCCTTTTCCTCACAGTCTGAAAAGCAAAAAAACACATTCAATTTTCAAGTACGAACCTTCCCTGAGGAGATAAACCAATCGGTATCTCACAATTGGCAATAGGACTCAATTCAGACAGAAAATGTAACTTTTCATACACTGCTCAGATTTGCAAAAGAAACACATATTCTTGTTCCTCACAGTCTGAAAAGCACAAAAACACATTCAATTTTCAAGAACCAACCTTCCCTGAGGAGATAAACCAATCTGTATCTCACAATTGGCAATAGGACTCAATTCAGAAAGAAAATGTATCTTTAGACACAGTGATCTGATTTACAAAAGAAACACATGTTCCCACGGTCTGAGAAAGCCAAAACACATTCAATTTTCAAACACAAACTTTCCCTAGAAAGTTAGACCAATGCTGTTTTTTATAACTGGACTCAATTCAGGCAGAAAATGTAACTTTTGAAACAGTGCTCAGATTTGGAAAAGAAACACATATTCTTGTTCCTCACAGTCTGAAAAGTACAAAAACACATTCAATTTTCAAGTACGAACTTTCCCTGAGGAGATAAACCAATCTGTATCTCACAATTGGCAATAGGACTCAATTCAGAAAGAAAATGTATCTTTAGACACAGTGATCTGATTTACAAAAGAAACACATATTCATGTTTCCCACGGTCTGAGAAAGCCAAAACACATTCAATTTTCAAACACAAACTTTCCCTAGAAAGTTAGACCAATGCTGTTTTTTATAACTGGACTCCATTCAGACAGAAAATGTAACCTTTGAAACACTGCTCAGATTTGGCAAAGAAACAAATATTCCTTTTCCTCACAGTCTGAAATGTACAAAAACACATTCAATTTTCAAGTACGAACTTTCCCTGAGGAGATAAACCAATCTGTATCTCACAATTGGCAATAGGACTCATTTCAGACAGAAAATGTAACCTTTCACACACTGCTCAGATTTGCAAAAGAAACACATATTCTTGTTCCTCACAGTCTGAAAAGCACAAAAACACATTCAATTTTCAAGTACGAACCTTCCCTGAGGAGATAAACCAATCTGTATCTCACAATTGGCAATAGGACTCATTTCAGAGAGAAAATGTAACTTTTGAAACAGTGCTCAGATTTGGAAAAGAAACACATATTCTTGTTCCTCACAGTCTGAAAAGCGCAAAAACACATTCAATTTTCAAGTACGAACTTTCCCTGAGGAAATAAACCAATCTGTATCTCACAATTGGCAATAGGACTTAATTCAGACAGAAAATGTATCTTTAGACACAGTGATCTGATTTACAAAAGAAGGACATATTCTTGTTCCTCACAGTCTGAAAAGCACAAAAACACATTCAATTTTCAAGTACGAACTTTCCCTGAGGAGATAAACCAATCGGTATCTCACAATTGGCAATAGGACTCAATTCAGAGAGAAAATGTAACTTTTCATACACTGCTCAGATTTGCAAAAGAAACACATATTCTTGTTCCTCACAGTCTGAAAAGCACAAAAACACATTCAATTTTCAAGAACGAACCTTCCCTGAGGAGATAAACCAATCTGTATCTCACAATTGGCAATAGGACTCAATTCAGAAAGAAAATGTATCTTTAGACACAGTGATCTGTTTTACAAAAGAAACACATATTCATGTTTCCCACGGTCTGAGAAAGCCAAAACACATTCAATTTTCAAACACGAACTTTCCCTAGAAAGTTAGACCAATGTTGATTTTTATAACTGGACTCCATTCAGGCAGAAAATGTAACTTTTGAAACAGTGCTCAGATTTGGAAAAGAAACACATATTCTTGTTCCTCACAGTCTGAAAAGCGCAAAAACACATTCAATTTTCAAGTACGAACTTTCCCTGAGGAAATAAACCAATCTGTATCTCACAATTGGCAATAGGACTTAATTCAGACAGAAAATGTATCTTTAGACACAGTGATCTGATTTACAAAAGAAGCACATATTCTTGTTCCTCACAGTCTGAAAAGCACAAAAACACATTCAATTTTCAAGTACGAACTTTCCCTGAGGAGATAAACCAATCGGTATCTCACAATTGGCAATAGGACTCAATTCAGGCAGAAAATGTAACTTTTGAAACAGTGCTCAGATTTGGAAAAGAAACACATATTCTTGTTCCTCACAGTCTGAAAAGTACAAAAACACATTCAATTTTCAAGTACGAACTTTCCCTGAGGAGATAAACCAATCTGTATCTCACAATTGGCAATAGGACTCAATTCAGAAAGAAAATGTATCTTTAGACACAGTGATCTGATTTACAAAAGAAACACATATTCATGTTTCCCACGGTCTGAGAAAGCCAAAACACATTCAATTTTCAAACACAAACTTTCCCTAGAAAGTTAGACCAATGCTGTTTTTTATAACTGGACTCCATTCAGACAGAAAATGTAACCTTTGAAACACTGCTCAGATTTGGCAAAGAAACAAATATTCCTTTTCCTCACAGTCTGAAATGTACAAAAACACATTCAATTTTCAAGTACGAACTTTCCCTGAGGAGATAAACCAATCTGTATCTCACAATTGGCAATAGGACTCATTTCAGACAGAAAATGTAACCTTTCACACACTGCTCAGATTTGCAAAAGAAACACATATTCTTGTTCCTCACAGTCTGAAAAGCACAAAAACACATTCAATTTTCAAGTACGAACCTTCCCTGAGGAGATAAACCAATCTGTATCTCACAATTGGCAATAGGACTCATTTCAGAGAGAAAATGTAACTTTTGAAACAGTGCTCAGATTTGGAAAAGAAACACATATTCTTGTTCCTCACAGTCTGAAAAGCGCAAAAACACATTCAATTTTCAAGTACGAACTTTCCCTGAGGAAATAAACCAATCTGTATCTCACAATTGGCAATAGGACTTAATTCAGACAGAAAATGTATCTTTAGACACAGTGATCTGATTTACAAAAGAAGGACATATTCTTGTTCCTCACAGTCTGAAAAGCACAAAAACACATTCAATTTTCAAGTACGAACTTTCCCTGAGGAGATAAACCAATCGGTATCTCACAATTGGCAATAGGACTCAATTCAGAGAGAAAATGTAACTTTTCATACACTGCTCAGATTTGCAAAAGAAACACATATTCTTGTTCCTCACAGTCTGAAAAGCACAAAAACACATTCAATTTTCAAGAACGAACCTTCCCTGAGGAGATAAACCAATCTGTATCTCACAATTGGCAATAGGACTCAATTCAGAAAGAAAATGTATCTTTAGACACAGTGATCTGTTTTACAAAAGAAACACATATTCATGTTTCCCACGGTCTGAGAAAGCCAAAACACATTCAATTTTCAAACACGAACTTTCCCTAGAAAGTTAGACCAATGTTGATTTTTATAACTGGACTCCATTCAGGCAGAAAATGTAACTTTTGAAACAGTGCTCAGATTTGGAAAAGAAACACATATTCTTGTTCCTCACAGTCTGAAAAGCGCAAAAACACATTCAATTTTCAAGTACGAACTTTCCCTGAGGAAATAAACCAATCTGTATCTCACAATTGGCAATAGGACATAATTCAGACAGAAAATGTATCTTTAGACACAGTGATCTGATTTACAAAAGAAGCACATATTCTTGTTCCTCACAGTCTGAAAAGCACAAAAACACATTCAATTTTCAAGTACGAACTTTCCCTGAGGAGATAAACCAATCGGTATCTCACAATTGGCAATAGGACTCAATTCAGAGAGAAAATGTAACTTTTCATACACTGCTCAGATTTGCAAAAGAAACACATATTCTTGTTCCTCACAGTCTGAAAAGCACAAAAACACATTCAATTTTCAAGAACGAACCTTCCCTGAGGAGATAAACCAATCTGTATCTCACAATTGGCAATAGGACTCAATTCAGAAAGAAAATGTATCTTTAGACACAGTGATCTGATTTACAAAAGAAACACATATTCATGTTTCCCACGGTCTGAGAAAGCCAAAACACATTCAATTTTCAAACACAAACTTTCCCTAGAAAGTTAGACCAATGCTGTTTTTTATAACTGGACTCCATTCAGACAGAAAATGTAACTTTTGAAACACTGCTCAGATTTGGCAAAGAAACAAACATTCCTTTTCCTCACAGTCTGAAATGTACAAAAACACATTCAATTTTCAAGTACGAACTTTCCCTGAGGAGATAAACCAATCTGTATCTCACAATTGGCAATAGGACTCATTTCAGACAGAAAATGTAACCTTTCACACACTGCTCAGATTTGCAAAAGAAACACATATTCTTGTTCCTCACAGTCTGAAAAGCACAAAAACACATTCAATTTTCAAGTACGAACCTTCCCTGAGGAGATAAACCAATCTGTATCTCACAATTGGCAATAGGACTCATTTCAGAGAGAAAATGTAACTTTTGAAACAGTGCTCAGATTTGGAAAAGAAACACATATTCTTGTTCCTCACAGTCTGAAAAGCGCAAAAACACATTCAATTTTCAAGTACGAACTTTCCCTGAGGAAATAAACCAATCTGTATCTCACAATTGGCAATAGGACTTAATTCAGACAGAAAATGTATCTTTAGACACAGTGATCTGATTTACAAAAGAAGCACATATTCTTGTTCCTCACAGTCTGAAAAGCACAAAAACACATTCAATTTTCAAGTACGAACTTTCCCTGAGGAGATAAACCAATCGGTATCTCACAATTGGCAATAGGACTCAATTCAGAGAGAAAATGTAACTTTTCATACACTGCTCAGATTTGCAAAAGAAACACATATTCTTGTTCCTCACAGTCTGAAAAGCACAAAAACACATTCAATTTTCAAGAACGAACCTTCCCTGAGGAGATAAACCAATCTGTATCTCACAATTGGCAATAGGACTCAATTCAGAAAGAAAATGTATCTTTAGACACAGTGATCTGATTTACAAAAGAAACACATATTCATGTTTCCCACGGTCTGAGAAAGCCAAAACACATTCAATTTTCAAACACAAACTTTCCCTAGAAAGTTAGACCAATGCTGTTTTTTATAACTGGACTCCATTCAGACAGAAAATGTAACTTTTGAAACACTGCTCAGATTTGGCAAAGAAACAAACATTCCTTTTCCTCACAGTCTGAAATGTACAAAAACACATTCAATTTTCAAGTACGAACTTTCCCTGAGGAGATAAACCAATCTGTATCTCACAATTGGCAATAGGACTCATTTCAGACAGAAAATGTAACCTTTCACACGCTGCTCAGATTTGCAAAAGAAACACATATTCTTGTTCCTCACAGTCTGAAAAGCACAAAAACACATTCAATTTTCAAGTACGAACCTTCCCTGAGGAGATAAACCAATCTGTATCTCACAATTGGCAATAGGACTCATTTCAGAGAGAAAATGTAACTTTTGAAACAGTGCTCAGATTTGGAAAAGAAACACATATTCTTGTTCCTCACAGTCTGAAAAGCGCAAAAACACATTCAATTTTCAAGTACGAACTTTCCCTGAGGAAATAAACCAATCTGTATCTCACAATTGGCAATAGGACTTAATTCAGACAGAAAATGTATCTTTAGACACAGTGATCTGATTTACAAAAGAAGCACATATTCTTGTTCCTCACAGTCTGAAAAGCACAAAAACACATTCAATTTTCAAGTACGAACTTTCCCTGAGGAGATAAACCAATCGGTATCTCACAATTGGCAATAGGACTCAATTCAGAGAGAAAATGTAACTTTTCATACACTGCTCAGATTTGCAAAAGAAACACATATTCTTGTTCCTCACAGTCTGAAAAGCACAAAAACACATTCAATTTTCAAGAACGAACCTTCCCTGAGGAGATAAACCAATCTGTATCTCACAATTGGCAATAGGACTCAATTCAGAAAGAAAATGTATCTTTAGACACAGTGATCTGATTTACAAAAGAAACACATATTCATGTTTCCCACGGTCTGAGAAAGCCAAAACACATTCAATTTTCAAACACAAACTTTCCCTAGAAAGTTAGACCAATGCTGTTTTTTATAACTGGACTCCATTCAGACAGAAAATGTAACTTTTGAAACACTGCTCAGATTTGGAAAAGAAACACATATTCTTGTTCCTCACAGTCTGAAAAGCGCAAAAACACATTCAATTTTCAAGTACGAACTTTCCCTGAGGAAATAAACCAATCTGTATCTCACAATTGACAATAGGACTTAATTCAGACAGAAAATGTATCTTTAGACACAGTGATCTGATTTACAAAAGAAGCACATATTCTTGTTCCTCACAGTCTGAAAAGCACAAAAACACATTCAATTTTCAAGTACGAACTTTCCCTGAGGAGATAAACCAATCGGTATCTCACAATTGGCAATAGGACTCAATTCAGAGAGAAAATGTAACTTTTCATACACTGCTCAGATTTGCAAAAGAAACACATATTCTTGTTCCTCACAGTCTGAAAAGCACAAAAACACATTCAATTTTCAAGTACGAACTTTCCCTGAGGAAATAAACCAATCTGTATCTCACAATTGGCAATAGGACTTAATTCAGACAGAAAATGTATCTTTAGACATAGTGATCTGATTTACAAAAGAAGCACATATTCTTGTTCCTCACAGTCTGAAAAGCACAAAAACACATTCAATTTTCAAGTACGAACTTTCCCAGAGGAGATAAACCAATCGGTATCTCACAATTGGCAATAGGACTCAATTCAGACAGAAAATGTAACTTTTCATACACTGCTCAGATTTTCAAAAGAAACACATATTCTTGTTCCTCACAGTCTGAAAAGCACAAAAACACATTCAATTTTCAAGTACGAACCTTCCCTGAGGAGATAAAGCAATCGGTATCTCACAATTGGCAATAGGACTCAATTCAGACAGAAAATGTAACTTTTCATACACTGCTCAGATTTGCAAAAGAAACACATATTCTTGTTCCTCACAGTCTGAAAAGCGTAAAAACACATTCAATTTTCAAGAACGAACCTTCCCTGAGGAGATAAACCAATCTGTATCTCACAATTGGCAATAGGACTCAATTCAGAAAGAAAATGTATCTTTAGACACAGTGATCTGATTTACAAAAGAAACACATATTCATGTTTCCCACGGTCTGAGAAAGCCAAAACACATTCAATTTTCAAACACAAACTTTCCCTAGAAAGTTAGACCAATGCTGTTTTTTATAACTGGACTCCATTCAGACAGAAAATGTAACTTTTTAAACACTGCTCAGATTTGGCAAAGAAACAAATATTCCTTTTCCTCACAGTCTGAAAAGTACAAAAACACATTCAATTTTCAAGTACGAACTTTCCCTGAGGAGATAAACCAATCGGTATCTCACAATTGGCAATAGGACTCAATTCAGACAGAAAATGTAACTTTTCATACACTGCTCAGATTTGCAAAAGAAACACATGTTCCTGTTCCTCATAGTCTGAAAAGCAGAAAAACACATTCAATTTTCAAGTACGAACTTTCCTTGGGGAGATAAACCAATCTGTATCTTACAATTGGCAATAGGACCCAATTAAGCTGGAAAACGTAACTTTAAACCCAGTGATCCGATTTTCAAAAGAAACATATATTCATGTTTCCCACGGTCTGAAAAGACCCAAAGTCATTCAATTTTCAAACACAAACTTTCCCTAGAAAGTTAGACCAAAGCTCTTTTTTATAACGGGACTCAATTCAGGCAGAAAATGTAACTTTTGAAACACTGTTCAGATTTGCAAAAGAAACACATATTCTTGTTCCTCACAGTCTGAAAAGCACAAAAACACATTCAATTTTCAAGAACGAACCTTCCCTGAGGAGATAAACCAATCTGTATCTCACAATTGGCAATAGGACTCAATTCAGAAAGAAAATGTATCTTTAGACACAGTGATCTGATTTACAAAAGAAACACATATTCATGTTTCCCACGGTCTGAGAAAGCCAAAACACATTCAATTTTCAAACACGAACTTTCCCTAGAAAGTTAGACCAATGTTGATTTTTATAACTGGACTCCATTCAGGCAGAAAATGTAACTTTTGAAACAGTGCTCAGATTTGGAAAAGAAACACATATTCTTGTTCCTCACAGTCTGAAAAGCGCAAAAACACATTCAATTTTCAAGTACGAACTTTCCCTGAGGAAATAAACCAATCTGTATCTCACAATTGGCAATAGGACTTAATTCAGACAGAAAATGTATCTTTAGACACAGTGATCTGATTTACAAAAGAAGCACATATTCTTGTTCCTCACAGTCTGAAAAGCACAAAAACACATTCAATTTTCAAGTACGAACTTTCCCTGAGGAGATAAACCAATCGGTATCTCACAATTGGCAATAGGACTCAATTCAGAGAGAAAATGTAACTTTTCATACACTGCTCAGATTTGCAAAAGAAACACATATTCTTGTTCCTCACAGTCTGAAAAGCACAAAAACACATTCAATTTTCAAGAACGAACCTTCCCTGAGGAGATAAACCAATCTGTATCTCACAATTGGCAATAGGACTCAATTCAGAAAGAAAATGTATCTTTAGACACAGTGATCTGATTTACAAAAGAAACACATATTCATGTTTCCCACGGTCTGAGAAAGCCAAAACACATTCAATTTTCAAACACAAACTTTCCCTAGAAAGTTAGACCAATGCTGTTTTTTATAACTGGACTCCATTCAGACAGAAAATGTAACTTTTGAAACACTGCTCAGATTTGGCAAAGAAACAAACATTCCTTTTCCTCACAGTCTGAAATGTACAAAAACACATTCAATTTTCAAGTACGAACTTTCCCTGAGGAGATAAACCAATCTGTATCTCACAATTGGCAATAGGACTCATTTCAGACAGAAAATGTAACCTTTCACACACTGCTCAGATTTGCAAAAGAAACACATATTCTTGTTCCTCACAGTCTGAAAAGCACAAAAACACATTCAATTTTCAAGTACGAACCTTCCCTGAGGAGATAAACCAATCTGTATCTCACAATTGGCAATAGGACTCATTTCAGAGAGAAAATGTAACTTTTGAAACAGTGCTCAGATTTGGAAAAGAAACACATATTCTTGTTCCTCACAGTCTGAAAAGCGCAAAAACACATTCAATTTTCAAGTACGAACTTTCCCTGAGGAAATAAACCAATCTGTATCTCACAATTGGCAATAGGACTTAATTCAGACAGAAAATGTATCTTTAGACACAGTGATCTGATTTACAAAAGAAGCACATATTCTTGTTCCTCACAGTCTGAAAAGCACAAAAACACATTCAATTTTCAAGTACGAACTTTCCCTGAGGAGATAAACCAATCGGTATCTCACAATTGGCAATAGGACTCAATTCAGAGAGAAAATGTAACTTTTCATACACTGCTCAGATTTGCAAAAGAAACACATATTCTTGTTCCTCACAGTCTGAAAAGCACAAAAACACATTCAATTTTCAAGAACGAACCTTCCCTGAGGAGATAAACCAATCTGTATCTCACAATTGGCAATAGGACTCAATTCAGAAAGAAAATGTATCTTTAGACACAGTGATCTGATTTACAAAAGAAACACATATTCATGTTTCCCACGGTCTGAGAAAGCCAAAACACATTCAATTTTCAAACACAAACTTTCCCTAGAAAGTTAGACCAATGCTGTTTTTTATAACTGGACTCCATTCAGACAGAAAATGTAACTTTTGAAACACTGCTCAGATTTGGAAAAGAAACACATATTCTTGTTCCTCACAGTCTGAAAAGCGCAAAAACACATTCAATTTTCAAGTACGAACTTTCCCTGAGGAAATAAACCAATCTGTATCTCACAATTGGCAATAGGACTTAATTCAGACAGAAAATGTATCTTTAGACACAGTGATCTGATTTACAAAAGAAGCACATATTCTTGTTCCTCACAGTCTGAAAAGCACAAAAACACATTCAATTTTCAAGTACGAACTTTCCCTGAGGAGATAAACCAATCGGTATCTCACAATTGGCAATAGGACTCAATTCAGAGAGAAAATGTAACTTTTCATACACTGCTCAGATTTGCAAAAGAAACACATATTCTTGTTCCTCACAGTCTGAAAAGCACAAAAACACATTCAATTTTCAAGTACGAACTTTCCCTGAGGAAATAAACCAATCTGTATCTCACAATTGGCAATAGGACTTAATTCAGACAGAAAATGTATCTTTAGACACAGTGATCTGATTTACAAAAGAAGCACATATTCTTGTTCCTCACAGTCTGAAAAGCACAAAAACACATTCAATTTTCAAGTACGAACTTTCCCAGAGGAGATAAACCAATCGGTATCTCACAATTGGCAATAGGACTCAATTCAGACAGAAAATGTAACTTTTCATACACTGCTCAGATTTTCAAAAGAAACACATATTCTTGTTCCTCACAGTCTGAAAAGCACAAAAACACATTCAATTTTCAAGTACGAACCTTCCCTGAGGAGATAAAGCAATCGGTATCTCACAATTGGCAATAGGACTCAATTCAGACAGAAAATGTAACTTTTCATACACTGCTCAGATTTGCAAAAGAAACACATATTCTTGTTCCTCACAGTCTGAAAAGCGTAAAAACACATTCAATTTTCAAGAACGAACCTTCCCTGAGGAGATAAACCAATCTGTATCTCACAATTGGCAATAGGACTCAATTCAGAAAGAAAATGTATCTTTAGACACAGTGATCTGATTTACAAAAGAAACACATATTCATGTTTCCCACGGTCTGAGAAAGCCAAAACACATTCAATTTTCAAACACAAACTTTCCCTAGAAAGTTAGACCAATGCTGTTTTTTATAACTGGACTCCATTCAGACAGAAAATGTAACTTTTTAAACACTGCTCAGATTTGGCAAAGAAACAAATATTCCTTTTCCTCACAGTCTGAAAAGTACAAAAACACATTCAATTTTCAAGTACGAACTTTCCCTGAGGAGATAAACCAATCGGTATCTCACAATTGGCAATAGGACTCAATTCAGACAGAAAATGTAACTTTTCATACACTGCTCAGATTTGCAAAAGAAACACATGTTCCTGTTCCTCATAGTCTGAAAAGCAGAAAAACACATTCAATTTTCAAGTACGAACTTTCCTTGGGGAGATAAACCAATCTGTATCTTACAATTGGCAATAGGACCCAATTAAGCTGGAAAACGTAACTTTAAACCCAGTGATCCGATTTTCAAAAGAAACATATATTCATGTTTCCCACGGTCTGAAAAGACCCAAAGTCATTCAATTTTCAAACACAAACTTTCCCTAGAAAGTTAGACCAAAGCTCTTTTTTATAACGGGACTCAATTCAGGCAGAAAATGTAACTTTTGAAACACTGTTCAGATTTGCAAAAGAAACACATATTCTTGTTCCTCACAGTGAGAAAAGCAAAAAAACACGTTCAATTTTCAAGTACGAACTTTCCCTGAGGAGATAAACCAATCGGTATCTCACAATTGGCAATAGGACTCAATTCAGAAAAAAAATGTATCTTTAGACACAGTGATCTGATTGACAAAAGAAACACATATTCATGTTTCCCACGGTCTGAGAAAGCCAAAACACATTCAATTTTCAAACACGAACTTTCCCTAGAAAGTTAGACCAATGTTGATTTTTATAACTGGACTCCATTCAGGCAGAAAATGTAACTTTTGAAACAGTGCTCAGATTTGGAAAAGAAACACATATTCTTGTTCCTCACAGTCTGAAAAGCGCAAAAACACATTCAATTTTCAAGTACGAACTTTCCCTGAGGAAATAAACCAATCTGTATCTCACAATTGGCAATAGGACTTAATTCAGACAGAAAATGTATCTTTAGACACAGTGATCTGATTTACAAAAGAAGCACATATTCTTGTTCCTCACAGTCTGAAAAGCACAAAAACACATTCAATTTTCAAGTACGAACTTTCCCTGAGGAGATAAACCAATCGGTATCTCACAATTGGCAATAGGACTCAATTCAGAGAGAAAATGTAACTTTTCATACACTGCTCAGATTTGCAAAAGAAACACATATTCTTGTTCCTCACAGTCTGAAAAGCACAAAAACACATTCAATTTTCAAGAACGAACCTTCCCTGAGGAGATAAACCAATCTGTATCTCACAATTGGCAATAGGACTCAATTCAGAAAGAAAATGTATCTTTAGACACAGTGATCTGATTTACAAAAGAAACACATATTCATGTTTCCCACGGTCTGAGAAAGCCAAAACACATTCAATTTTCAAACACAAACTTTCCCTAGAAAGTTAGACCAATGCTGTTTTTTATAACTGGACTCCATTCAGACAGAAAATGTAACTTTTGAAACACTGCTCAGATTTGGCAAAGAAACAAACATTCCTTTTCCTCACAGTCTGAAATGTACAAAAACACATTCAATTTTCAAGTACGAACTTTCCCTGAGGAGATAAACCAATCTGTATCTCACAATTGGCAATAGGACTCATTTCAGACAGAAAATGTAACCTTTCACACACTGCTCAGATTTGCAAAAGAAACACATATTCTTGTTCCTCACAGTCTGAAAAGCACAAAAACACATTCAATTTTCAAGTACGAACCTTCCCTGAGGAGATAAACCAATCTGTATCTCACAATTGGCAATAGGACTCATTTCAGAGAGAAAATGTAACTTTTGAAACAGTGCTCAGATTTGGAAAAGAAACACATATTCTTGTTCCTCACAGTCTGAAAAGCGCAAAAACACATTCAATTTTCAAGTACGAACTTTCCCTGAGGAAATAAACCAATCTGTATCTCACAATTGGCAATAGGACTTAATTCAGACAGAAAATGTATCTTTAGACACAGTGATCTGATTTACAAAAGAAGCACATATTCTTGTTCCTCACAGTCTGAAAAGCACAAAAACACATTCAATTTTCAAGTACGAACTTTCCCTGAGGAGATAAACCAATCGGTATCTCACAATTGGCAATAGGACTCAATTCAGAGAGAAAATGTAACTTTTCATACACTGCTCAGATTTGCAAAAGAAACACATATTCTTGTTCCTCACAGTCTGAAAAGCACAAAAACACATTCAATTTTCAAGAACGAACCTTCCCTGAGGAGATAAACCAATCTGTATCTCACAATTGGCAATAGGACTCAATTCAGAAAGAAAATGTATCTTTAGACACAGTGATCTGATTTACAAAAGAAACACATATTCATGTTTCCCACGGTCTGAGAAAGCCAAAACACATTCAATTTTCAAACACAAACTTTCCCTAGAAAGTTAGACCAATGCTGTTTTTTATAACTGGACTCCATTCAGACAGAAAATGTAACTTTTGAAACACTGCTCAGATTTGGCAAAGAAACAAACATTCCTTTTCCTCACAGTCTGAAATGTACAAAAACACATTCAATTTTCAAGTACGAACTTTCCCTGAGGAGATAAACCAATCTGTATCTCACAATTGGCAATAGGACTCATTTCAGACAGAAAATGTAACCTTTCACACACTGCTCAGATTTGCAAAAGAAACACATATTCTTGTTCCTCACAGTCTGAAAAGCACAAAAACACATTCAATTTTCAAGTACGAACCTTCCCTGAGGAGATAAACCAATCTGTATCTCACAATTGGCAATAGGACTCATTTCAGAGAGAAAATGTAACTTTTGAAACAGTGCTCAGATTTGGAAAAGAAACACATATTCTTGTTCCTCACAGTCTGAAAAGCGCAAAAACACATTCAATTTTCAAGTACGAACTTTCCCTGAGGAAATAAACCAATCTGTATCTCACAATTGGCAATAGGACTTAATTCAGACAGAAAATGTATCTTTAGACACAGTGATCTGATTTACAAAAGAAGCACATATTCTTGTTCCTCACAGTCTGAAAAGCACAAAAACACATTCAATTTTCAAGTACGAACTTTCCCTGAGGAGATAAACCAATCGGTATCTCACAATTGGCAATAGGACTCAATTCAAGAGAAAATGTAACTTTTCATACACTGCTCAGATTTGCAAAAAAAACACATATTCTTGTTCCTCACAGTCTGAAAAGCACAAAAACACATTCAATTTTCAAGAACGAACCTTCCCTGAGGAGATAAACCAATCTGTATCTCACAATTGGCAATAGGACTCAATTCAGAAAGAAAATGTATCTTTAGACACAGTGATCTGATTTACAAAAGAAACACATATTCATGTTTCCCACGGTCTGAGAAAGCCAAAACACATTCAATTTTCAAACACAAACTTTCCCTAGAAAGTTAGACCAATGCTGTTTTTTATAACTGGACTCCATTCAGACAGAAAATGTAACTTTTGAAACACTGCTCAGATTTGGAAAAGAAACACATATTCTTGTTCCTCACAGTCTGAAAAGCGCAAAAACACATTCAATTTTCAAGTACAAACTTTCCCTGAGGAAATAAACCAATCTGTATCTCACAATTGGCAATAGGACTTAATTCAGACAGAAAATGTATCTTTAGACACAGTGATCTGATTTACAAAAGAAGCACATATTCTTGTTCCTCACAGTCTGAAAAGCACAAAAACACATTCAATTTTCAAGTACGAACTTTCCCTGAGGAGATAAACCAATCGGTATCTCACAATTGGCAATAGGACTCAATTCAGAGAGAAAATGTAACTTTTCATACACTGCTCAGATTTGCAAAAGAAACACATATTCTTGTTCCTCACAGTCTGAAAAGCACAAAAACACATTCAATTTTCAAGTACGAACTTTCCCTGAGGAAATAAACCAATCTGTATCTCACAATTGGCAATAGGACTTAATTCAGACAGAAAATGTATCTTTAGACACAGTGATCTGATTTACAAAAGAAGCACATATTCTTGTTCCTCACAGTCTGAAAAGCACAAAAACACATTCAATTTTCAAGTACGAACTTTCCCAGAGGAGATAAACCAATCGGTATCTCACAATTGGCAATAGGACTCAATTCAGACAGAAAATGTAACTTTTCATACACTGCTCAGATTTTCAAAAGAAACACATATTCTTGTTCCTCACAGTCTGAAAAGCACAAAAACACATTCAATTTTCAAGTACGAACCTTCCCTGAGGAGATAAAGCAATCGGTATCTCACAATTGGCAATAGGACTCAATTCAGACAGAAAATGTAACTTTTCATACACTGCTCAGATTTGCAAAAGAAACACATATTCTTGTTCCTCAAAGTCTGAAAAGCGTAAAAACACATTCAATTTTCAAGAACGAACCTTCCCTGAGGAGATAAACCAATCTGTATCTCACAATTGGCAATAGGACTCAATTCAGAAAGAAAATGTATCTTTAGACACAGTGATCTGATTTACAAAAGAAACACATATTCATGTTTCCCACGGTCTGAGAAAGCCAAAACACATTCAATTTTCAAACACAAACTTTCCCTAGAAAGTTAGACCAATGCTGTTTTTTATAACTGGACTCCATTCAGACAGAAAATGTAACTTTTTAAACACTGCTCAGATTTGGCAAAGAAACAAATATTCCTTTTCCTCACAGTCTGAAAAGTACAAAAACACATTCAATTTTCAAGTACGAACTTTCCCTGAGGAGATAAACCAATCGGTATCTCACAATTGGCAATAGGACTCAATTCAGACAGAAAATGTAACTTTTCATACACTGCTCAGATTTGCAAAAGAAACACATGTTCCTGTTCCTCATAGTCTGAAAAGCAGAAAAACACATTCAATTTTCAAGTACGAACTTTCCTTGGGGAGATAAACCAATCTGTATCTTACAATTGGCAATAGGACCCAATTAAGCTGGAAAACGTAACTTTAAACCCAGTGATCCGATTTTCAAAAGAAACATATATTCATGTTTCCCACGGTCTGAAAAGACCCAAAGTCATTCAATTTTCAAACACAAACTTTCCCTAGAAAGTTAGACCAAAGCTCTTTTTTATAACGGGACTCAATTCAGGCAGAAAATGTAACTTTTGAAACACTGTTCAGATTTGCAAAAGAAACACATATTCTTGTTCCTCACAGTGAGAAAAGCAAAAAAACACGTTCAATTTTCAAGTACGAACTTTCCCTGAGGAGATAAACCAATCGGTATCTCACAATTGGCAATAGGACTCAATTCAGAAAAAAAATGTATCTTTAGACACAGTGATCTGATTGACAAAAGAAACACATATTCATGTTTCCCACGGTCTGAGAAAGCCAAAACACATTCAATTTTCAAACACAAACTTTCCCTAGAAAGTTAGACCAATGCTGTTTTTTATAACTGGACTCAATTCAGGCAGAAAATGTAACTTTTGAAATACTGCTCAGATTTGGAAAAGAAACCCATATTCTTTTTCCTCACAGTCTGAAAAGTAAAAAAACACATTCAATTTTCAAGTACGAACTTTGCCTGAGGAGATAAACCAATCTGTATCTCCAAATTGGCAATAGGACTCAATTCAGACAGAAAATGTAACTTTTCACACACTGCTCAGATTTGGAAAAGAAACACATATTCTTGTTCCTCACAGTCTGAAATGTACAAAAACACATTCAATTTTCAAGTACGAACTTTCCTTGAGGAGATAAACCAATCTGTATCTCACAATTGGCAATAGGACTCATTTCAGACAGAAAATGTAACCTTTCACACACTGCACAGATTTGCAAAAGAAACACATGTTCCTGTTCCTCATAGTCTGAAAAGCACAAAAACACATTCAATTTTCAAGTACGAACTTTCCTTGGGGACATAAACCAATCTGTATCTTACAATTGGCAATAGGACTCAATTAAGCTGGAAAACGTAACTTTAAACCCAGTGATCCGATTTACAAAAGAAGCACATATTCTTGTTCCTCACAGTCTGAAAAGCACAAAAACACATTCAATTTTCAAGTACGAACTTTCCCTGAGGAGATAAACCAATCGGTATCTCACAATTGGCAATAGGACTCAATTCAGAGAGAAAATGTAACTTTTCATACACTGCTCAGATTTGCAAAAGAAACACATATTCTTGTTCCTCACAGTCTGAAAAGCACAAAAACACATTCAATTTTCAAGAACGAACCTTCCCTGAGGAGATAAACCAATCTGTATCTCACAATTGGCAATAGGACTCAATTCAGAAAGAAAATGTATCTTTAGACACAGTGATCTGATTTACAAAAGAAACACATATTCATGTTTCCCACGGTCTGAGAAAGCCAAAACACATTCAATTTTCAAACACAAACTTTCCCTAGAAAGTTAGACCAATGCTGTTTTTTATAACTGGACTCCATTCAGACAGAAAATGTAACTTTTGAAACACTGCTCAGATTTGGCAAAGAAACAAACATTCCTTTTCCTCACAGTCTGAAATGTACAAAAACACATTCAATTTTCAAGTACGAACTTTCCCTGAGGAGATAAACCAATCTGTATCTCACAATTGGCAATAGGACTCATTTCAGACAGAAAATGTAACCTTTCACACACTGCTCAGATTTGCAAAAGAAACACATATTCTTGTTCCTCACAGTCTGAAAAGCACAAAAACACATTCAATTTTCAAGTACGAACCTTCCCTGAGGAGATAAACCAATCTGTATCTCACAATTGGCAATAGGACTCATTTCAGAGAGAAAATGTAACTTTTGAAACAGTGCTCAGATTTGGAAAAGAAACACATATTCTTGTTCCTCACAGTCTGAAAAGCGCAAAAACACATTCAATTTTCAAGTACGAACTTTCCCTGAGGAAATAAACCAATCTGTATCTCACAATTGGCAATAGGACTTAATTCAGACAGAAAATGTATCTTTAGACACAGTGATCTGATTTACAAAAGAAGCACATATTCTTGTTCCTCACAGTCTGAAAAGCACAAAAACACATTCAATTTTCAAGTACGAACTTTCCCTGAGGAGATAAACCAATCGGTATCTCACAATTGGCAATAGGACTCAATTCAGAGAGAAAATGTAACTTTTCATACACTGCTCAGATTTGCAAAAGAAACACATATTCTTGTTCCTCACAGTCTGAAAAGCACAAAAACACATTCAATTTTCAAGAACGAACCTTCCCTGAGGAGATAAACCAATCTGTATCTCACAATTGGCAATAGGACTCAATTCAGAAAGAAAATGTATCTTTAGACACAGTGATCTGATTTACAAAAGAAACACATATTCATGTTTCCCACGGTCTGAGAAAGCCAAAACACATTCAATTTTCAAACACAAACTTTCCCTAGAAAGTTAGACCAATGCTGTTTTTTATAACTGGACTCCATTCAGACAGAAAATGTAACTTTTGAAACACTGCTCAGATTTGGAAAAGAAACACATATTCTTGTTCCTCACAGTCTGAAAAGCGCAAAAACACATTCAATTTTCAAGTACGAACTTTCCCTGAGGAAATAAACCAATCTGTATCTCACAATTGGCAATAGGACTTAATTCAGACAGAAAATGTATCTTTAGACACAGTGATCTGATTTACAAAAGAAGCACATATTCTTGTTCCTCACAGTCTGAAAAGCACAAAAACACATTCAATTTTCAAGTACGAACTTTCCCTGAGGAGATAAACCAATCGGTATCTCACAATTGGCAATAGGACTCAATTCAGAGAGAAAATGTAACTTTTCATACACTGCTCAGATTTGCAAAAGAAACACATATTCTTGTTCCTCACAGTCTGAAAAGCACAAAAACACATTCAATTTTCAAGTACGAACTTTCCCTGAGGAAATAAACCAATCTGTATCTCACAATTGGCAATAGGACTTAATTCAGACAGAAAATGTATCTTTAGACACAGTGATCTGATTTACAAAAGAAGCACATATTCTTGTTCCTCACAGTCTGAAAAGCACAAAAACACATTCAATTTTCAAGTACGAACTTTCCCAGAGGAGATAAACCAATCGGTATCTCACAATTGGCAATAGGACTCAATTCAGACAGAAAATGTAACTTTTCATACACTGCTCAGATTTTCAAAAGAAACACATATTCTTGTTCCTCACAGTCTGAAAAGCACAAAAACACATTCAATTTTCAAGTACGAACCTTCCCTGAGGAGATAAAGCAATCGGTATCTCACAATTGGCAATAGGACTCAATTCAGACAGAAAATGTAACTTTTCATACACTGCTCAGATTTGCAAAAGAAACACATATTCTTGTTCCTCAAAGTCTGAAAAGCGTAAAAACACATTCAATTTTCAAGAACGAACCTTCCCTGAGGAGATAAACCAATCTGTATCTCACAATTGGCAATAGGACTCAATTCAGAAAGAAAATGTATCTTTAGACACAGTGATCTGATTTACAAAAGAAACACATATTCATGTTTCCCACGGTCTGAGAAAGCCAAAACACATTCAATTTTCAAACACAAACTTTCCCTAGAAAGTTAGACCAATGCTGTTTTTTATAACTGGACTCCATTCAGACAGAAAATGTAACTTTTTAAACACTGCTCAGATTTGGCAAAGAAACAAATATTCCTTTTCCTCACAGTCTGAAAAGTACAAAAACACATTCAATTTTCAAGTACGAACTTTCCCTGAGGAGATAAACCAATCGGTATCTCACAATTGGCAATAGGACTCATTTCAGACAGAAAATGTAACCTTTCACACACTGCACAGATTTGCAAAAGAAACACATGTTCCTGTTCCTCATAGTCTGAAAAGCAGAAAAACACATTCAATTTTCAAGTACGAACTTTCCCTGAGGAGATAAACCAATCTGTATCTCGCAATTGGCAATAGGACTCATTTCAGAGAGAAAATGTAACCTTTCACACACTGCACAGATTTGCAAAAGAAACACATGTTCCTGTTCCTCATAGTCTGAAAAGCACAAAAACACATTCAATTTTCAAGTACGAACTTTCCTTGGGGACATAAACCAATCTGTATCTTACAATTGGCAATAGGACTCAATTAAGCTGGAAAACGTAACTTTAAACCCAGTGATCCGATTTTCAAAAGAAACATATATTCATGTTTCCCACGGTCTGAAAAGACCCAAAGTCATTCCATTTTCAGACACGAACTTTCCCTAGAAAGTTAGACCAAAGCTCTTTTTTATAACGGGACTCAATTCAGGCAGAAAATATAACTTTTGAAACACTGTTCAGATTTGCAAAAGAAACACATATTCTTGTTCCTCACAGTGAGAAAAGCAAAAAAAACACGTTCAATTTTCAAGTACGAACTTTCCCTGAGGAGATAAACCAATCGGTATCTCACAATTGGCAATAGGACTCGATTCAGAAAAAAAATGTATCTTTAGACACAGTGATCTGATTGACAAAAGAAACACATATTCAAGTTTCCCACGGTCTGAGAAAGCCAAAACACATTCAATTTTCAAACACAAACTTTCCCTAGAAAGTTAGACCAATGCTGTTTTTTATAACTGGACTCAATTCAGGCAGAAAATGTAACTTTTGAAATACTGCTCAGATTTGGAAAAGAAACCCATATTCTTTTTCCTCACAGTCTGAAAAGTAAAAAAACACATTCAATTTTCAAGTACGAACTTTGCCTGAGGAGATAAACCAATCTGTATCTCCAAATTGGCAATAGGACTCAATTCAGACAGAAAATGTAACTTTTCACACACTGCTCAGATTTGGAAAAGAAACACATATTCTTGTTCCTCACAGTCTGAAATGTACAAAAACACATTCAATTTTCAAGTACGAACTTTCCTTGAGGAGATAAACCAATCTGTATCTCACAATTGGCAATAGGACTCATTTCAGACAGAAAATGTAACCTTTCACACACTGCACAGATTTGCAAAAGAAACACATGTTCCTGTTCCTCATAGTCTGAAAAGCACAAAAACACATTCAATTTTCAAGTACGAACTTTCCTTGGGGACATAAACCAATCTGTATCTTACAATTGGCAATAGGACTCAATTAAGCTGGAAAACGTAACTTTAAACCCAGTGATCCGATTTTCAAAAGAAACATATATTCATGTTTCCCACGGTCTGAAAAGACCCAAAGTCATTCCATTTTCAGACACGAACTTTCCCTAGAAAGTTAGACCAATGTTGTTTTTTATAACTGGACTCCATTCAGGCAGAAAATGTAACTTTTGAAACACTGCTCAGATTTGGCAAAGAAACAAATATTCCTTTTCCTCACAGTCTGAAAAGTACAAAAACACATTCAATTTTCAAATACGAACTTTCCCTGAGGACATAAACCAATCGGTATCACACAATTGGCAATAGGACTCATTTCAGACAGAAAATGTAACCTTTCACACACTGCTCAGATTTGCAAAAGAAACACATATTCTTGTTCCTCACAGTCTGAAAAGCACAAAAACACATTCAATTTTCAAGTACGAACCTTCCCTGAGGAGATAAACCAATCTGTATCTCGCAATTGGCAATAGGACTCATTTCAGAGAGAAAATGTAACTTTTGAAATAGTGCTCAGATTTGGAAAAGAAACACATATTCTTGTTCCTCACAGTCTGAAAAGCGCAAAAACACATTTAATTTTCAAGAACGAAACTTCCCTGAGGAGATAAACCAATCTGTATCTCACAATTGGCAATAGGACTCAATTCAGAAAGAAAATGTATCTTTAGACACAGTGATCTGATTTACAAAATAAACACATATTCATGTTTCCCACGGTCTGAGAAAGCCAAAACACATTCAATTTTCAAACACAAACTTTCCCTAGAAAGTTAGACCAATGCTGTTTTTTATAACTGGACTCCATTCAGACAGAAAATGTAACTTTTGAAACACTACTCAGATTTGGCAAAGAAACAAATATTCCTTTTCCTCACAGTCTGAAAAGCACAAAAACACATTCAATTTTCAAGTACGAACCTTCCCTGAGGAGATAAACCAATCTGTATCTCACAATTGGCAATAGGACTCATTTCAGACAGAAAATGTATCTTTAGACACAGTGATCTGATTTACAAAAGAAGCACATATTCTTGTTCCTCACAGTCTGAAAAGCACAAAAACACATTCAATTTTCAAGTACGAACTTTCCCTGAGGAGATAAACCAATCGGTATCTCACAATTGGCAATAGGACTCAATTCAGACAGAAAATGTAACTTTTCATACACTGCTCAGATTTGCAAAAGAAACACATATTCTTGTTCCTCACAGTCTGAAAAGCACAAAAACACATTCAATTTTCAAGTACGAACCTTCCCTGAGGAGATAAAGCAATCGGTATCTCACAATTGGCAATAGGACTCAATTCAGACAGAAAATGTAACTTTTCATACACTGCTCAGATTTGCAAAAGAAACACATGTTCCTGTTCCTCATAGTCTGAAAAGCAGAAAAACACATTCAATTTTCAAGTACGAACTTTCCTTGGGGAGATAAACCAATCTGTATCTTACAATTGGCAATAGGACCCAATTAAGCTGGAAAACGTAACTTTAAACCCAGTGATCCGATTTTCAAAAGAAACATATATTCATGTTTCCCACGGTCTGAAAAGACCCAAAGTCATTCAATTTTCAAACACAAACTTTCCCTAGAAAGTTAGACCAAAGCTCTTTTTTATAACGGGACTCAATTCAGGCAGAAAATATAACTTTTGAAACACTGTTCAGATTTGCAAAAGAAACACATATTCTTGTTCCTCACAGTGAGAAAAGCAAAAAAACACGTTCAATTTTCAAGTACGAACTTTCCCTGAGGAGATAAACCAATCGGTATCTCACAATTGGCAATAGGACTCGATTCAGAAAAAAAATGTATCTTTAGAAACAGTGATCTGATTGACAAAAGAAACACATATTCATGTTTCCCACGGTCTGAGAAAGCCAAAACACATTCAATTTTCAAACACAAACTTTCCCTAGAAAGTTAGACCAATGCTGTTTTTTATAACTGGACTCAATTCAGGCAGAAAATGTAACTTTTGAAATACTGCTCAGATTTGGAAAAGAAACCCATATTCTTTTTCCTCACAGTCTGAAAAGTAAAAAAACACATTCAATTTTCAAGTACGAACTTTGCCTGAGGAGATAAACCAATCTGTATCTCCAAATTGGCAATAGGACTCATTTCAGACAGAAAATGTAACCTTTCACACACTGCACAGATTTGCAAAAGAAACACATGTTCCTGTTCCTCATAGTCTGAAAAGCACAAAAACACATTCAATTTTCAAGTACGAACTTTCCTTGGGGACATAAACCAATCTGTATCTTACAATTGGCAATAGGACTCAATTAAGCTGGAAAACGTAACTTTAAACCCAGTGATCCGATTTTCAAAAGAAACATATATTCATGTTTCCCACGGTCTGAAAAGACCCAAAGTCATTCCATTTTCAGACACGAACTTTCCCTAGAAAGTTAGACCAATGTTGTTTTTTATAACTGGACTCCATTCAGGCAGAAAATGTAACTTTTGAAACACTGCTCAGATTTGGCAAAGAAACAAATATTCCTTTTCCTCACAGTCTGAAAAGTACAAAAACACATTCAATTTTCAAATACGAACTTTCCCTGAGGACATAAACCAATCGGTATCACACAATTGGCAATAGGACTCATTTCAGACAGAAAATGTAACCTTTCACACACTGCTCAGATTTGCAAAAGAAACACATATTCTTGTTCCTCACAGTCTGAAAAGCACAAAAACACATTCAATTTTCAAGTACGAACCTTCCCTGAGGAGATAAACCAATCTGTATCTCGCAATTGGCAATAGGACTCATTTCAGAGAGAAAATGTAACTTTTGAAATAGTGCTCAGATTTGGAAAAGAAACACATATTCTTGTTCCTCACAGTCTGAAAAGCGCAAAAACACATTTAATTTTCAAGAACGAAACTTCCCTGAGGAGATAAACCAATCTGTATCTCACAATTGGCAATAGGACTCAATTCAGAAAGAAAATGTATCTTTAGACACAGTGATCTGATTTACAAAATAAACACATATTCATGTTTCCCACGGTCTGAGAAAGCCAAAACACATTCAATTTTCAAACACAAACTTTCCCTAGAAAGTTAGACCAATGCTGTTTTTTATAACTGGACTCCATTCAGACAGAAAATGTAACTTTTGAAACACTACTCAGATTTGGCAAAGAAACAAATATTCCTTTTCCTCACAGTCTGAAAAGCACAAAAACACATTCAATTTTCAAGTACGAACCTTCCCTGAGGAGATAAACCAATCTGTATCTCACAATTGGCAATAGGACTCATTTCAGACAGAAAATGTATCTTTAGACACAGTGATCTGATTTACAAAAGAAGCACATATTCTTGTTCCTCACAGTCTGAAAAGCACAAAAACACATTCAATTTTCAAGTACGAACTTTCCCTGAGGAGATAAACCAATCGGTATCTCACAATTGGCAATAGGACTCAATTCAGACAGAAAATGTAACTTTTCATACACTGCTCAGATTTTCAAAAGAAACACATATTCTTGTTCCTCACAGTCTGAAAAGCACAAAAACACATTCAATTTTCAAGTACGAACCTTCCCTGAGGAGATAAAGCAATCGGTATCTCACAATTGGCAATAGGACTCAATTCAGACAGAAAATGTAACTTTTCATACACTGCTCAGATTTGCAAAAGAAACACATATTCTTGTTCCTCACAGTCTGAAAAGTACAAAAACACATTCAATTTTCAAGTACGAACTTTCCCTGAGGAGATAAACCAATCGGTATCTCACAATTGGCAATAGGATTCAATTCAGACAGAAAATGTAACTTTTCATACACTGCTCAGATTTGCAAAAGAAACACATGTTCCTGTTCCTCATAGTCTGAAAAGCAGAAAAACACATTCAATTTTCAAGTACGAACTTTCCTTGGGGAGATAAACCAATCTGTATCTTACAATTGGCAATAGGACCCAATTAAGCTGGAAAACGTAACTTTAAACCCAGTGATCCGATTTTCAAAAGAAACATATATTCATGTTTCCCACGGTCTGAAAAGACCCAAAGTCATTCAATTTTCAAACACAAACTTTCCCTAGAAAGTTAGACCAAAGCTCTTTTTTATAACGGGACTCAATTCAGGCAGAAAATGTAACTTTTGAAACACTGTTCAGATTTGCAAAAGAAACACATATTCTTGTTCCTCACAGTGAGAAAAGCAAAAAAACACGTTCAATTTTCAAGTACGAACTTTCCCTGAGGAGATAAACCAATCGGTATCTCACAATTGGCAATAGGACTCGATTCAGAAAAAAAATGTATCTTTAGACACAGTGATCTGATTGACAAAAGAAACACATATTCATGTTTCCCACGGTCTGAGAAAGCCAAAACACATTCAATTTTCAAACACAAACTTTCCCTAGAAAGTTAGACCAATGCTGTTTTTTATAACTGGACTCAATTCAGGCAGAAAATGTAACTTTTGAAATACTGCTCAGATTTGGAAAAGAAACCCATATTCTTTTTCCTCACAGTCTGAAAAGTACAAAAACACATTCAATTTTCAAGTACGAACTTTGCCTGAGGAGATAAACCAATCTGTATCTCCAAATTGGCAATAGGACTCAATTCAGACAGAAAATGTAACTTTTCACACACTGCTCAGATTTGGAAAAGAAACACATATTCTTGTTCCTCACAGTCTGAAATGTACAAAAACACATTCAATTTTCAAGTACGAACTTTCCTTGAGGAGATAAACCAATCTGTATCTCACAATTGGCAATAGGACTCATTTCAGACAGAAAATGTAACCTTTCACACACTGCACAGATTTGCAAAAGAAACACATGTTCCTGTTCCTCATAGTCTGAAAAGCACAAAAACACATTCAATTTTCAAGTACGAACTTTCCTTGGGGACATAAACCAATCTGTATCTTACAATTGGCAATAGGACTCAATTAAGCTGGAAAACGTAACTTTAAACCCAGTGATCCGATTTTCAAAAGAAACATATATTCATGTTTCCCACGGTCTGAAAAGACCCAAAGTCATTCCATTTTCAGACACGAACTTTCCCTAGAAAGTTAGACCAATGTTGTTTTTTATAACTGGACTCCATTCAGGCAGAAAATGTAACTTTTGAAACACTGCTCAGATTTGGCAAAGAAACAAATATTCCTTTTCCTCACAGTCTGAAAAGTACAAAAACACATTCAATTTTCAAGTACGAACTTTGCCTGAGGAGATAAACCAATCGGTATCACACAATTGGCAATAGGACTCAATTCAGACAGAAAATGTAACTTTTCATACACTGCTCAGATTTGCAAAAGAAACACATATTCTTGTTCCTCACAGTCTGAAAAGCACAAAAACACATTCAATTTTCAAGAACGAACCTTCCCTGAGGAGATAAACCAATCTGTATCTCACAATTGGCAATAGGACTCATTTCAGACAGAAAATGTAACCTTTCACACACTGCTCAGATTTGCAAAAGAAACACATATTCTTGTTCCTCACAGTCTGAAAAGCGCAAAAACACATTTAATTTTCAAGAACGAAACTTCCCTGAGGAGATAAACCAATCTGTATCTCACAATTGGCAATAGGACTCAATTCAGAAAGAAAATGTAACTTTTGAAACAGTGATCTGATTTACAAAATAAACACATATTCATGTTTCCCACGGTCTGAGAAAGCCAAAACACATTCAATTTTCAAACACAAACTTTCCCTAGAAAGTTAGACCAATGCTGTTTTTTATAACTGGACTCCATTCAGACAGAAAATGTAACTTTTGAAACACTACTCAGATTTGGCAAAGAAACAAATATTCCTTTTCCTCACAGTCTGAAAAGTACAAAAACACGTTCAATTTTCAAGTACGAACTTTCCCTGAGGAGATAAACCAATCTGTATCTCACAATTGGCAATAGGACTCAATTCAGACAGAAAATGTAACTTTTCACACACTGCTCAGATTTGCAAAAGAAACACATATTCTTGTTCCTCACAGTCTGAAAAGAACAAAAACACATTCAATGTTGAAGTACGAACCTTCCCTGATGAGATAAACCAATCTGTATCTCACAATTGGCAATAGGACTCAATTCAGAAAGAAAATGTTTCTTTAGACACAGTGATCTGATTCACAAAACAAACACATATTCTTGTTTCCCACGGTCTGAGAAAGCCAAAACACATTCAATTTTCAAACACAAACTTTCTCTAGAAAGTTAGACCAATGCTGTTTTTTATAACTGGACTCAATTCAGACAGAAAATGTAACTTTTGAAACACTGCTCAGATTTGGCAAAGAAACAAATATTCCTTTTCCTCACAGTCTGAAAAGTACAAAAACACATTCAATTTTCAAGTACGAACTTTCCTTGAGGAGATAAACCAATCTGTATCTCACAATTGGCAATAGGACTCATTTCAGACAGAAAATGTAACCTTTCACACACTGCACAGATTTGCAAAAGAAACACATATTCTTGTTCCTCACAGTCTGAAAAGCACAAAAACACATTCAATTTTCAAGAACGAACCTTCCCTGAGGAGATAAACCAATCTGTATCTTACAATTGGCAATAGGACCCAATTAAGCTGGAAAACGTAACTTTAAACCCAGTGATCCGATTTTCAAAAGAAACATATATTCATGTTTCCCATGGTCTGAAAAGACCCAAAGTCATTCAATTTTCAAACACAAACTTTCCCTAGAAAGTTAGACCAAAGCTCTTTTTTATAACGGGACTCAATTCAGGCAGAAAATGTAACTTTTGAAACACTGTTCAGATTTGCAAAAGAAACACATATTCTTGTTCCTCACAGTGAGAAAAGCAAAAAAACACGTTCAATTTTCAAGTACGAACTTTCCCTGAGGAGATAAACCAATCGGTATCTCACAATTGGCAATAGGACTCAATTCAGAAAAAAAATGTATCTTTAGACACAGTGATCTGATTGACAAAAGAAACACATATTCATGTTTCCCACGGTCTGAGAAAGCCAAAACACATTCAATTTTCAAACACAAACTTTCCCTAGAAAGTTAGAACAATGCTGTTTTTTATAACTGGACTCAATTCAGGCAGAAAATGTAACTTTTGAAATACTGCTCAGATTTGGAAAAGAAACCCATATTCTTTTTCCTCACAGTCTGAAAAGTACAAAAACACATTCAATTTTCAAGTACGAACTTTGCCTGAGGAGATAAACCAATCTGTATCTCCAAATTGGCAATAGGACTCAATTCAGACAGAAAATGTAACTTTTCACACACTGCTCAGATTTGGAAAAGAAACACATATTCTTGTTCCTCACAGTCTGAAATGTACAAAAACACATTCAATTTTCAAGTACGAACTTTCCTTGAGGAGATAAACCAATCTGTATCTCACAATTGGCAATAGGACTCATTTCAGACAGAAAATGTAACCTTTCACACACTGCACAGATTTGCAAAAGAAACACATGTTCCTGTTCCTCATAGTCTGAAAAGCACAAAAACACATTCAATTTTCAAGTACGAACTTTCCTTGGGGACATAAACCAATCTGTATCTTACAATTGGCAATAGGACTCAATTAAGCTGGAAAACGTAACTTTAAACCCAGTGATCCGATTTTCAAAAGAAACATATATTCATGTTTCCCACGGTCTGAAAAGACCCAAAGTCATTCCATTTTCAGACACGAACTTTCCCTAGAAAGTTAGACCAATGTTGTTTTTTATAACTGGACTCCATTCAGGCAGAAAATGTTACTTTTGAAACACTGCTCAGATTTGGCAAAGAAACAAATATTCCTTTTCCTCACAGTCTGAAAAGTACAAAAACACATTCAATTTTCAAATACGAACTTTCCCTGAGGAGATAAACCAATCTGTATCTCACAATTGGCAATAGGACTCATTTCAGACAGAAAATGTAACCTTTCACACACTGCTCAGATTTGCAAAAGAAACACATATTCTTGTTCCTCACAGTCTGAAAAGCACAAAAACACATTCAATTTTCAAGTACGAACCTTCCCTGAGGAGATAAACCAATCTGTATCTCGCAATTGGCAATAGGACTCATTTCAGAGAGAAAATGTAACTTTTGAAATACTGCTCAGATTTGGAAAAGAAACACATATTCTTGTTCCTCACAGTCTGAAAAGCGCAAAAACACATTTAATTTTCAAGAACGAAACTTCCCTGAGGAGATAAACCAATCTGTATCTCACAATTGGCAATAGGACTCAATTCAGAAAGAAAATGTATCTTTAGACACAGTGATCTGATTTACAAAATAAACACATATTCATGTTTCCCACGGTCTGAGAAAGCCAAAACACATTCAATTTTCAAACACAAACTTTCCCTAGAAAGTTAGACCAATGCTGTTTTTTATAACTGGACTCCATTCAGACAGAAAATGTAACTTTTGAAACACTACTCAGATTTGGCAAAGAAACAAATATTCCTTTTCCTCACAGTCTGAAAAGTACAAAAACACGTTCAATTTTCAAGTACGAACTTTCCCTGAGGAGATAAACCAATCTGTATCTCACAATTGGCAATAGGACTCAATTCAGACAGAAAATGTAACTTTTCACACACTGCTCAGATTTGCAAAAGAAACACATATTCTTGTTCCTCACAGTCTGAAAAGAACAAAAACACATTCAATGTTGAAGTACGAACCTTCCCTGATGAGATAAACCAATCTGTATCTCACAATTGGCAATAGGACTCAATTCAGAAAGAAAATGTTTCTTTAGACACAGTGATCTGATTTACAAAAGAAACACATATTCATGTTTCCAACGGTCTGAGAAAGCCAAAACACATTCAATTTTCAAGTACGAACCTTCCCTGAGGAGATAAACCAATCTGTATCTCACAATTGGCAATAGGACTCAATTCAGAAAGAAAATGTATCTTTAGACACAGTGATCTGATTTACAAAACAAACACATATTCTTGTTTCCCACGGTCTGAGAAAGCCAAAACACATTCAATTTTCAAACACAAACTTTCTCTAGAAAGTTAGACCAATGCTGTTTTTTATAACTGGACTCAATTCAGGCAGAAAATGTAACTTTTGAAATACTGCTCAGATTTGGAAAAGAAACCCATATTCTTTTTCCTCACAGTCTGAAAAGTACAAAAACACATTCAATTTTCAAGTACGAACTTTGCCTGAGGAGATAAACCAATCTGTATCTCCAAATTGGCAATAGGACTCAATTCAGACAGAAAATGTAACTTTTCACACACTGCTCAGATTTGGAAAAGAAACACATATTCTTGTTCCTCACAGTCTGAAATGTACAAAAACACATTCAATTTTCAAGTACGAACTTTCCTTGAGGAGATAAACCAATCTGTATCTCACAATTGGCAATAGGACTCATTTCAGACAGAAAATGTAACCTTTCACACACTGCACAGATTTGCAAAAGAAACACATGTTCCTGTTCCTCATAGTCTGAAAAGCACAAAAACACATTCAATTTTCAAGTACGAACTTTCCTTGGGGACATAAACCAATCTGTATCTTACAATTGGCAATAGGACTCAATTAAGCTGGAAAACGTAACTTTAAACCCAGTGATCCGATTTTCAAAAGAAACATATATTCATGTTTCCCACGGTCTGAAAAGACCCAAAGTCATTCCATTTTCAGACACGAACTTTCCCTAGAAAGTTAGACCAATGTTGTTTTTTATAACTGGACTCCATTCAGGCAGAAAATGTAACTTTTGAAACACTGCTCAGATTTGGCAAAGAAACAAATATTCCTTTTCCTCACAGTCTGAAAAGTACAAAAACACATTCAATTTTCAAATACGAACTTTCCCTGAGGAGATAAACCAATCGGTATCACACAATTGGCAATAGGACTCAATTCAGACAGAAAATGTAACTTTTCATACACTGCTCAGATTTGCAAAAGAAACACATATTCTTGTTCCTCACAGTCTGAAAAGCACAAAACCACATTCAATTTTCAAGAACGAACCTTCCCTGAGGAGATAAACCAATCTGTATCTCACAATTGGCAATAGGACTCATTTCAGACAGAAAATGTAACCTTTCACACACTGCTCAGATTTGCAAAAGAAACACATATTCTTGTTCCTCACAGTCTGAAAAGCACAAAAACACATTCAATTTTCAAGTACGAACCTTCCCTGAGGAGATAAACAAATCTGTATCTCGCAATTGGCAATAGGACTCATTTCAGAGAGAAAATGTAACTTTTGAAACAGTGCTCAGATTTGGAAAAGAAACACATATTCTTGATCCTCACAGTCTGAAAAGCGCAAAAACACATTTAATTTTCAAGAACGAAACTTCCCTGAGGAGATAAACCAATCTGTATCTCACAATTGGCAATAGGACTCAATTCAGAAAGAAAATGTATCTTTAGACACAGTGATCTGATTTACAAAATAAACACCTATTCATGTTTCCCACGGTCTGAGAAAGCCAAAACACATTCAATTTTCAAACACAAACTTTCCCTAGAAAGTTAGACCAATGCTGTTTTTTATAACTGGACTCCATTCAGACAGAAAATGTAACTTTTGAAACACTACTCAGATTTGGCAAAGAAACAAATATTCCTTTTCCTCACAGTCTGAAAAGCACAAAAACACATTCAATTTTCAAGTACGAACCTTCCCTGAGGAGATAAACCAATCTGTATCTCACAATTGGCAATAGGACTCATTTCAGACAGAAAATGTATCTTTAGACACAGTGATCTGATTTACAAAAGAAGCACATATTCTTGTTCCTCACAGTCTGAAAAGCACAAAAACACATTCAATTTTCAAGTACGAACTTTCCCTGAGGAGATAAACCAATCGGTATCTCACAATTGGCAATAGGACTCAATTCAGACAGAAAATGTAACTTTTCATACACTGCTCAGATTTTCAAAAGAAACACATATTCTTGTTCCTCACAGTCTGAAAAGCACAAAAACACATTCAATTTTCAAGTACGAACCTTCCCTGAGGAGATAAAGCAATCGGTATCTCACAATTGGCAATAGGACTCAATTCAGACAGAAAATGTAACTTTTCATACACTGCTCAGATTTGCAAAAGAAACACATATTCTTGTTCCTCACAGTCTGAAAAGCGTAAAAACACATTCAATTTTCAAGAACGAACCTTCCCTGAGGAGATAAACCAATCTGTATCTCACAATTGGCAATAGGACTCAATTCAGAAAGAAAATGTATCTTTAGACACAGTGATCTGATTTACAAAAGAAACACATATTCATGTTTCCCACGGTCTGAGAAAGCCAAAACACATTCAATTTTCAAACACAAACTTTCCCTAGAAAGTTAGACCAATGCTGTTTTTTATAACTGGACTCCATTCAGACAGAAAATGTAACTTTTGAAACACTGCTCAGATTTGGCAAAGAAACAAATATTCCTTTTCCTCACAGTCTGAAAAGTACAAAAACACATTCAATTTTCAAGTACGAACTTTCCCTGAGGAGATAAACCAATCGGTATCTCACAATTGGCAATAGGACTCAATTCAGACAGAAAATGTAACTTTTCATACACTGCTCAGATTTGCAAAAGAAACACATGTTCCTGTTCCTCATAGTCTGAAAAGCAGAAAAACACATTCAATTTTCAAGTACGAACTTTCCTTGGGGAGATAAACCAATCTGTATCTTACAATTGGCAATAGGACCCAATTAAGCTGGAAAACGTAACTTTAAACCCAGTGATCCAATTTTCAAAAGAAACATATATTCATGTTTCCCACGGTCTGAAAAGACCCAAAGTCATTCAATTTTCAAACACAAACTTTCCCTAGAAAGTTAGACCAAAGCTCTTTTTTATAACGGGACTCAATTCAGGCAGAAAATGTAACTTTTGAAACACTGTTCAGATTTGCAAAAGAAACACATATTCTTGTTCCTCACAGTGAGAAAAGCAAAAAAACACGTTCAATTTTCAAGTACGAACTTTCCCTGAGGAGATAAACCAATCGGTATCTCACAATTGGCAATAGGACTCGATTCAGAAAAAAAATGTATCTTTAGACACAGTGATCTGATTGACAAAAGAAACACATATTCATGTTTCCCACGGTCTGAGAAAGCCAAAACACATTCAATTTTCAAACACAAACTTTCCCTAGAAAGTTAGACCAATGCTGTTTTTTATAACTGGACTCAATTCAGGCAGAAAATGTAACTTTTGAAATACTGCTCAGATTTGGAAAAGAAACCCATATTCTTTTTCCTCACAGTCTGAAAAGTACAAAAACACATTCAATTTTCAAGTACGAACTTTGCCTGAGGAGATAAACCAATCTGTATCTCCAAATTGGCAATAGGACTCAATTCAGACAGAAAATGTAACTTTTCACACACTGCTCAGATTTGGAAAAGAAACACATATTCTTGTTCCTCACAGTCTGAAATGTACAAAAACACATTCAATTTTCAAGTACGAACTTTCCTTGAGGAGATAAACCAATCTGTATCTCACAATTGGCAATAGGACTCATTTCAGACAGAAAATGTAACCTTTCACACACTGCACAGATTTGCAAAAGAAACACATGTTCCTGTTCCTCATAGTCTGAAAAGCACAAAAACACATTCAATTTTCAAGTACGAACTTTCCTTGGGGACATAAACCAATCTGTATCTTACAATTGGCAATAGGACTCAATTAAGCTGGAAAACGTAACTTTAAACCCAGTGATCCGATTTTCAAAAGAAACATATATTCATGTTTCCCACGGTCTGAAAAGACCCAAAGTCATTCCATTTTCAGACACGAACTTTCCCTAGAAAGTTAGACCAATGTTGTTTTTTATAACTGGACTCCATTCAGGCAGAAAATGTTACTTTTGAAACACTGCTCAGATTTGGCAAAGAAACAAATATTCCTTTTCCTCACAGTCTGAAAAGTACAAAAACACATTCAATTTTCAAATACGAACTTTCCCTGAGGAGATAAACCAATCGGTATCACACAATTGGCAATAGGACTCAATTCAGACAGAAAATGTAACTTTTCATACACTGCTCAGATTTGCAAAAGAAACACATATTCTTGTTCCTCACAGTCTGAAAAGCACAAAAACACATTCAATTTTCAAGAACGAACCTTCCCTGAGGAGATAAACCAATCTGTATCTCACAATTGGCAATAGGACTCATTTCAGACAGAAAATGTAACCTTTCACACACTGCTCAGATTTGCAAAAGAAACACATATTCTTGTTCCTCACAGTCTGAAAAGCACAAAAACACATTCAATTTTCAAGTACGAACCTTCCCTGAGGAGATAAACCAATCTGTATCTCGCAATTGGCAATAGGACTCATTTCAGAGAGAAAATGTAACTTTTGAAACAGTGCTCAGATTTGGAAAAGAAACACATATTCTTGTTCCTCACAGTCTGAAAAGCGCAAAAACACATTTAATTTTCAAGAACGAAACTTCCCTGAGGAGATAAACCAATCTGTATCTCACAATTGGCAATAGGACTCAATTCAGAAAGAAAATGTATCTTTAGACACAGTGATCTGATTTACAAAATAAACACATATTCATGTTTCCCACGGTCTGAGAAAGCCAAAACACATTCAATTTTCAAACACAAACTTTCCCTAGAAAGTTAGACCAATGCTGTTTTTTATAACTGGACTCCATTCAGACAGAAAATGTAACTTTTGAAACACTACTCAGATTTGGCAAAGAAACAAATATTCCTTTTCCTCACAGTCTGAAAAGTACAAAAACACGTTCAATTTTCAAGTACGAACTTTCCCTGAGGAGATAAACCAATCTGTATCTCACAATTGGCAATAGGACTCAATTCAGACAGAAAATGTAACTTTTCACACACTGCTCAGATTTGCAAAAGAAACACATATTCTTGTTCCTCACAGTCTGAAAAGAACAAAAACACATTCAATGTTGAAGTACGAACCTTCCCTGATGAGATAAACCAATCTGTATCTCACAATTGGCAATAGGACTCAATTCAGAAAGAAAATGTTTCTTTAGACACAGTGATCTGATTTACAAAAGAAACACATATTCATGTTTCCAACGGTCTGAGAAAGCCAAAACACATTCAATTTTCAAGTACGAACCTTCCCTGAGGAGATAAACCAATCTGTATCTCACAATTGGCAATAGGACTCAATTCAGAAAGAAAATGTATCTTTAGACACAGTGATCTGATTTACAAAAGAAACACATATTCTTGTTTCCCACGGTCTGAGAAAGCCAAAACACATTCAATTTTCAAACACAAACTTTCTCTAGAAAGTTAGACCAATGCTGTTTTTTATAACTGGACTCCATTCAGACAGAAAATGTAACTTTTGAAACACTGCTCAGATTTGGCAAAGAAACAAATATTCCTTTTCCTCACAGTCTGAAAAGTACAAAAACACATTCAATTTTCAAGTACGAACTTTCCCTGAGGAGATAAACCAATCGGTATCTCACAATTGGCAATAGGACTCAATTCAGACAGAAAATGTAACTTTTCATACACTGCCCAGATTTGCAAAAGAAACACATGTTCCTGTTCCTCATAGTCTGAAAAGTAGAAAAACACATTCAATTTTCAAGTACGAACTTTCCTTGGGGAGATAAACCAATCTGTATCTTACAATTGGCAATAGGACCCAATTAAGCTGGAAAACGTAACTTTAAACCCAGTGATCCGATTTTCAAAAGAAACATATATTCATGTTTCCCACGGTCTGAAAAGACCCAAAGTCATTCAATTTTCAAACACAAACTTTCCCTAGAAAGTTAGACCAAAGCTCTTTTTTATAACGGGACTCAATTCAGGCAGAAAATGTAACTTTTGAAACACTGTTCAGATTTGCAAAAGAAACACATATTCTTGTTCCTCACAGTGAGAAAAGCAAAAAAACACGTTCAATTTTCAAGTACGAACTTTCCCTGAGGAGATAAACCAATCGGTATCTCACAATTGGCAATAGGACTCGATTCAGAAAAAAAATGTATCTTTAGACACAGTGATCTGATTGACAAAAGAAACACATATTCATGTTTCCCACGGTCTGAGAAAGCCAAAACACATTCAATTTTCAAACACAAACTTTCCCTAGAAAGTTAGACCAATGCTGTTTTTTATAACTGGACTCAATTCAGGCAGAAAATGTAACTTTTGAAATACTGCTCAGATTTGGAAAAGAAACCCATATTCTTTTTCCTCACAGTCTGAAAAGTACAAAAACACATTCAATTTTCAAGTACGAACTTTGCCTGAGGAGATAAACCAATCTGTATCTCCAAATTGGCAATAGGACTCAATTCAGACAGAAAATGTAACTTTTCACACACTGCTCAGATTTGGAAAAGAAACACATATTCTTGTTCCTCACAGTCTGAAATGTACAAAAACACATTCAATTTTCAAGTACGAACTTTCCTTGAGGAGATAAACCAATCTGTATCTCACAATTGGCAATAGGACTCATTTCAGACAGAAAATGTAACCTTTCACACACTGCACAGATTTGCAAAAGAAACACATGTTCCTGTTCCTCATAGTCTGAAAAGCACAAAAACACATTCAATTTTCAAGTACGAACTTTCCTTGGGGACATAAACCAATCTGTATCTTACAATTGGCAATAGGACTCAATTAAGCTGGAAAACGTAACTTTAAACCCAGTGATCCGATTTTCAAAAGAAACATATATTCATGTTTCCCACGGTCTGAAAAGACCCAAAGTCATTCCATTTTCAGACACGAACTTTCCCTAGAAAGTTAGACCAATGTTGTTTTTTATAACTGGACTCCATTCAGGCAGAAAATGTTACTTTTGAAACACTGCTCAGATTTGGCAAAGAAACAAATATTCCTTTTCCTCACAGTCTGAAAAGTACAAAAACACATTCAATTTTCAAATACGAACTTTCCCTGAGGAGATAAACCAATCGGTATCACACAATTGGCAATAGGACTCAATTCAGACAGAAAATGTAACTTTTCATACACTGCTCAGATTTGCAAAAGAAACACATATTCTTGTTCCTCACAGTCTGAAAAGCACAAAAACACATTCAATTTTCAAGAACGAACCTTCCCTGAGGAGATAAACCAATCTGTATCTCACAATTGGCAATAGGACTCATTTCAGACAGAAAATGTAACCTTTCACACACTGCTCAGATTTGCAAAAGAAACACATATTCTTGTTCCTCACAGTCTGAAAAGCACAAAAACACATTCAATTTTCAAGTACGAACCTTCCCTGAGGAGATAAACCAATCTGTATCTCGCAATTGGCAATAGGACTCATTTCAGAGAGAAAATGTAACTTTTGAAACAGTGCTCAGATTTGGAAAAGAAACACATATTCTTGTTCCTCACAGTCTGAAAAGCGCAAAAACACATTTAATTTTCAAGAACGAAACTTCCCTGAGGAGATAAACCAATCTGTATCTCACAATTGGCAATAGGACTCAATTCAGAAAGAAAATGTATCTTTAGACACAGTGATCTGATTTACAAAATAAACACATATTCATGTTTCCCACGGTCTGAGAAAGCCAAAACACATTCAATTTTCAAACACAAACTTTCCCTAGAAAGTTAGACCAATGCTGTTTTTTATAACTGGACTCCATTCAGACAGAAAATGTAACTTTTGAAACACTACTCAGATTTGGCAAAGAAACAAATATTCCTTTTCCTCACAGTCTGAAAAGTACAAAAACACGTTCAATTTTCAAGTACGAACTTTCCCTGAGGAGATAAACCAATCTGTATCTCACAATTGGCAATAGGACTCAATTCAGACAGAAAATGTAACTTTTCACAAACTGCTCAGATTTGCAAAAGAAACACATATTCTTGTTCCTCACAGTCTGAAAAGAACAAAAACACATTCAATGTTGAAGTACGAACCTTCCCTGATGAGATAAACCAATCTGTATCTCACAATTGGCAATAGGACTCAATTCAGAAAGAAAATGTTTCTTTAGACACAGTGATCTGATTTACAAAAGAAACACATATTCATGTTTCCAACGGTCTGAGAAAGCCAAAACACATTCAATTTTCAAGTACGAACCTTCCCTGAGGAGATAAACCAATCTGTATCTCACAATTGGCAATAGGACTCAATTCAGAAAGAAAATGTATCTTTAGACACAGTGATCTGATTTACAAAACAAACACATATTCTTGTTTCCCACGGTCTGAGAAAGCCAAAACACATTCAATTTTCAAACACAAACTTTCTCTAGAAAGTTAGACCAATGCTGTTTTTTATAACTGGACTCAATTCAGGCAGAAAATGTAACTTTTGAAATACTGCTCAGATTTGGAAAAGAAACCCATATTCTTTTTCCTCACAGTCTGAAAAGTACAAAAACACATTCAATTTTCAAGTACGAACTTTGCCTGAGGAGATAAACCAATCTGTATCTCCAAATTGGCAATAGGACTCAATTCAGACAGAAAATGTAACTTTTCACACACTGCTCAGATTTGGAAAAGAAACACATATTCTTGTTCCTCACAGTCTGAAATGTACAAAAACACATTCAATTTTCAAGTACGAACTTTCCTTGAGGAGATAAACCAATCTGTATCTCACAATTGGCAATAGGACTCATTTCAGACAGAAAATGTAACCTTTCACACACTGCACAGATTTGCAAAAGAAACACATGTTCCTGTTCCTCATAGTCTGAAAAGCACAAAAACACATTCAATTTTCAAGTACGAACTTTCCTTGGGGACATAAACCAATCTGTATCTTACAATTGGCAATAGGACTCAATTAAGCTGGAAAACGTAACTTTAAACCCAGTGATCCGATTTTCAAAAGAAACATATATTCATGTTTCCCACGGTCTGAAAAGACCCAAAGTCATTCCATTTTCAGACACGAACTTTCCCTAGAAAGTTAGACCAATGTTGTTTTTTATAACTGGACTCCATTCAGGCAGAAAATGTAACTTTTGAAACACTGCTCAGATTTGGCAAAGAAACAAATATTCCTTTTCCTCACAGTCTGAAAAGTACAAAAACACATTCAATTTTCAAATACGAACTTTCCCTGAGGAGATAAACCAATCGGTATCACACAATTGGCAATAGGACTCAATTCAGACAGAAAATGTAACTTTTCATACACTGCTCAGATTTGCAAAAGAAACACATATTCTTGTTCCTCACAGTCTGAAAAGCACAAAAACACATTCAATTTTCAAGAACGAACCTTCCCTGAGGAGATAAACCAATCTGTATCTCACAATTGGCAATAGGACTCATTTCAGACAGAAAATGTAACCTTTCACACACTGCTCAGATTTGCAAAAGAAACACATATTCTTGTTCCTCACAGTCTGAAAAGCACAAAAACACATTCAATTTTCAAGTACGAACCTTCCCTGAGGAGATAAACAAATCTGTATCTCGCAATTGGCAATAGGACTCATTTCAGAGAGAAAATGTAACTTTTGAAACAGTGCTCAGATTTGGAAAAGAAACACATATTCTTGATCCTCACAGTCTGAAAAGCGCAAAAACACATTTAATTTTCAAGAACGAAACTTCCCTGAGGAGATAAACCAATCTGTATCTCACAATTGGCAATAGGACTCAATTCAGAAAGAAAATGTATCTTTAGACACAGTGATCTGATTTACAAAATAAACACATATTCATGTTTCCCACGGTCTGAGAAAGCCAAAACACATTCAATTTTCAAACACAAACTTTCCCTAGAAAGTTAGACCAATGCTGTTTTTTATAACTGGACTCCATTCAGACAGAAAATGTAACTTTTGAAACACTACTCAGATTTGGCAAAGAAACAAATATTCCTTTTCCTCACAGTCTGAAAAGTACAAAAACACGTTCAATTTTCAAGTACGAACTTTCCCTGAGGAGATAAACCAATCTGTATCTCACAATTGGCAATAGGACTCAATTCAGACAGAAAATGTAACTTTTCACACACTGCTCAGATTTGCAAAAGAAACACATATTCTTGTTCCTCACAGTCTGAAAAGAACAAAAACACATTCAATGTTGAAGTACGAACCTTCCCTGATGAGATAAACCAATCTGTATCTCACAATTGGCAATAGGACTCAATTCAGAAAGAAAATGTTTCTTTAGACACAGTGATCTGATTTACAAAAGAAACACATATTCATGTTTCCAACGGTCTGAGAAAGCCAAAACACATTCAATTTTCAAGTACGAACCTTCCCTGAGGAGATAAACCAATCTGTATCTCACAATTGGCAATAGGACTCAATTCAGAAAGAAAATGTATCTTTAGACACAGTGATCTGATTTACAAAACAAACACATATTCTTGTTTCCCACGGTCTGAGAAAGCCAAAACACATTCAATTTTCAAACACAAACTTTCTCTAGAAAGTTAGACCAATGCTGTTTTTTATAACTGGACTCAATTCAGGCAGAAAATGTAACTTTTGAAATACTGCTCAGATTTGGAAAAGAAACCCATATTCTTTTTCCTCACAGTCTGAAAAGTACAAAAACACATTCAATTTTCAAGTACGAACTTTGCCTGAGGAGATAAACCAATCTGTATCTCCAAATTGGCAATAGGACTCAATTCAGACAGAAAATGTAACTTTTCACACACTGCTCAGATTTGGAAAAGAAACACATATTCTTGTTCCTCACAGTCTGAAATGTACAAAAACACATTCAATTTTCAAGTACGAACTTTCCTTGAGGAGATAAACCAATCTGTATCTCACAATTGGCAATAGGACTCATTTCAGACAGAAAATGTAACCTTTCACACACTGCACAGATTTGCAAAAGAAACACATGTTCCTGTTCCTCATAGTCTGAAAAGCACAAAAACACATTCAATTTTCAAGTACGAACTTTCCTTGGGGACATAAACCAATCTGTATCTTACAATTGGCAATAGGACTCAATTAAGCTGGAAAACGTAACTTTAAACCCAGTGATCCGATTTTCAAAAGAAACATATATTCATGTTTCCCACGGTCTGAAAAGACCCAAAGTCATTCCATTTTCAGACACGAACTTTCCCTAGAAAGTTAGACCAATGTTGTTTTTTATAACTGGACTCCATTCAGGCAGAAAATGTAACTTTTGAAACACTGCTCAGATTTGGCAAAGAAACAAATATTCCTTTTCCTCACAGTCTGAAAAGTACAAAAACACATTCAATTTTCAAATACGAACTTTCCCTGAGGAGATAAACCAATCGGTATCACACAATTGGCAATAGGACTCAATTCAGACAGAAAATGTAACTTTTCATACACTGCTCAGATTTGCAAAAGAAACACATATTCTTGTTCCTCACAGTCTGAAAAGCACAAAAACACATTCAATTTTCAAGAACGAAACTTCCCTGAGGAGATAAACCAATCGGTATCTCACAATTGGCAATAGGACTCAATTCAGACAGAAAATGTAACTTTTCATACACTGCTCAGATTTTCAAAAGAAACACATATTCTTGTTCCTCACAGTCTGAAAAGCACAAAAACACATTCAATTTTCAAGTACGAACCTTCCCTGAGGAGATAAAGCAATCGGTATCTCACAATTGGCAATAGGACTCAATTCAGACAGAAAATGTAACTTTTCATACACTGCTCAGATTTGCAAAAGAAACACATATTCTTGTTCCTCACAGTCTGAAAAGCGTAAAAACACATTCAATTTTCAAGAACGAACCTTCCCTGAGGAGATAAACCAATCTGTATCTCACAATTGGCAATAGGACTCAATTCAGAAAGAAAATGTATCTTTAGACACAGTGATCTGATTTACAAAAGAAACACATATTCATGTTTCCCACGGTCTGAGAAAGCCAAAACACATTCAATTTTCAAACACAAACTTTCCCTAGAAAGTTAGACCAATGCTGTTTTTTATAACTGGACTCCATTCAGACAGAAAATGTAACTTTTGAAACACTGCTCAGATTTGGCAAAGAAACAAATATTCCTTTTCCTCACAGTCTGAAAAGTACAAAAACACATTCAATTTTCAAGTACGAACTTTCCCTGAGGAGATAAACCAATCGGTATCTCACAATTGGCAATAGGACTCAATTCAGACAGAAAATGTAACTTTTCATACACTGCTCAGATTTGCAAAAGAAACACATGTTCCTGTTCCTCATAGTCTGAAAAGCAGAAAAACACATTCAATTTTCAAGTACGAACTTTCCTTGGGGAGATAAACCAATCTGTATCTTACAATTGGCAATAGGACCCAATTAAGCTGGAAAACGTAACTTTAAACCCAGTGATCCGATTTTCAAAAGAAACATATATTCATGTTTCCCACGGTCTGAAAAGACCCAAAGTCATTCAATTTTCAAACACAAACTTTCCCTAGAAAGTTAGACCAAAGCTCTTTTTTATAACGGGACTCAATTCAGGCAGAAAATGTAACTTTTGAAACACTGTTCAGATTTGCAAAAGAAACACATATTCTTGTTCCTCACAGTGAGAAAAGCAAAAAAACACGTTCAATTTTCAAGTACGAACTTTCCCTGAGGAGATAAACCAATCGGTATCTCACAATTGGCAATAGGACTCGATTCAGAAAAAAAATGTATCTTTAGACACAGTGATCTGATTGACAAAAGAAACACATATTCATGTTTCCCACGGTCTGAGAAAGCCAAAACACATTCAATTTTCAAACACAAACTTTCCCTAGAAAGTTAGACCAATGCTGTTTTTTATAACTGGACTCAATTCAGGCAGAAAATGTAACTTTTGAAATACTGCTCAGATTTGGAAAAGAAACCCATATTCTTTTTCCTCACAGTCTGAAAAGTACAAAAACACATTCAATTTTCAAGTACGAACTTTGCCTGAGGAGATAAACCAATCTGTATCTCCAAATTGGCAATAGGACTCAATTCAGACAGAAAATGTAACTTTTCACACACTGCTCAGATTTGGAAAAGAAACACATATTCTTGTTCCTCACAGTCTGAAATGTACAAAAACACATTCAATTTTCAAGTACGAACTTTCCTTGAGGAGATAAACCAATCTGTATCTCACAATTGGCAATAGGACTCATTTCAGACAGAAAATGTAACCTTTCACACACTGCACAGATTTGCAAAAGAAACACATGTTCCTGTTCCTCATAGTCTGAAAAGCACAAAAACACATTCAATTTTCAAGTACGAACTTTCCTTGGGGACATAAACCAATCTGTATCTTACAATTGGCAATAGGACTCAATTAAGCTGGAAAACGTAACTTTAAACCCAGTGATCCGATTTTCAAAAGAAACATATATTCATGTTTCCCACGGTCTGAAAAGACCCAAAGTCATTCCATTTTCAGACACGAACTTTCCCTAGAAAGTTAGACCAATGTTGTTTTTTATAACTGGACTCCATTCAGGCAGAAAATGTAACTTTTGAAACACTGCTCAGATTTGGCAAAGAAACAAATATTCCTTTTCCTCACAGTCTGAAAAGTACAAAAACACATTCAATTTTCAAGTACGAACTTTGCCTGAGGAGATAAACCAATCGGTATCACACAATTGGCAATAGGACTCAATTCAGACAGAAAATGTAACTTTTCATACACTGCTCAGATTTGCAAAAGAAACACATATTCTTGTTCCTCACAGTCTGAAAAGCACAAAAACACATTCAATTTTCAAGAACGAACCTTCCCTGAGGAGATAAACCAATCTGTATCTCACAATTGGCAATAGGACTCATTTCAGACAGAAAATGTAACCTTTCACACACTGCTCAGATTTGCAAAAGAAACACATATTCTTGTTCCTCACAGTCTGAAAAGCGCAAAAACACATTTAATTTTCAAGAACGAAACTTCCCTGAGGAGATAAACCAATCTGTATCTCACAATTGGCAATAGGACTCAATTCAGAAAGAAAATGTAACTTTTGAAACAGTGATCTGATTTACAAAATAAACACATATTCATGTTTCCCACGGTCTGAGAAAGCCAAAACACATTCAATTTTCAAACACAAACTTTCCCTAGAAAGTTAGACCAATGCTGTTTTTTATAACTGGACTCCATTGAGACAGAAAATGTAACTTTTGAAACACTACTCAGATTTGGCAAAGAAACAAATATTCCTTTTCCTCACAGTCTGAAAAGTACAAAAACACGTTCAATTTTCAAGTACGAACTTTCCCTGAGGAGATAAGCCAATCAGTATCTCACAATTGGCAATAGGACTCATTTCAGACAGAAAATGTATCTTTAGACACAGTGATCTGATTTACAAAAGAAGCACATATTCTTGTTCCTCACAGTCTGAAAAGCACAAAAACACATTCAATTTTCAAGTACGAACTTTCCCTGAGGAGATAAACCAATCGGTATCTCACAATTGGCAATAGGACTCATTTCAGAGAGAAAATGTAACTTTTGAAACAGTGCTCAGATTTGGAAAAGAAACACATATTCTTGTTCCTCACAGTCTGAAAAGCGCAAAAACACATTCAATTTTCAAGTACGAACTTTCCTTGGGTAGATAAACCAATCTGTATCTTACAATTGGCAATAGGACCCAATTAAGCTGGAAAACGTAACTTTAAACCCAGTGATCCGATTTTCAAAAGAAACATATATTCATGTTTCCCACAGTGTGAAAAGACCCAAAGTCATTCCATTTTCAAACACGAACTTTCCCTAGAAAGTTAGACCAATGCTGTTTTTTATAACTGGACTCCATTCAGACAGAAAATGTAACTTTTGAAACACTGCTCAGATTTGGCAAAGAAACAAATATTCCTTTTCCTCACAGTCTGAAAAGTACAAAAACACATTCAATTTTCAAATACGAACTTTCCCTGAGGAGATAAACCAATCGGTATCACACAATTGGCAATAGGACTCAATTCAGACAGAAAATGTAACTTTTCATACACTGCTCAGATTTGCAAAAAGAAACACATATTCTTGTTCCTCACAGTCTGAAAAGCACAAAACCACATTCAATTTTCAAGTACGAACCTTCCCTGAGGAGATAAACCAATCTGTATCTCACAGTTGGCAATAGGACTCAATTCAGAAAGAAAATGTATCTTTAGACACAGTGATCTGATTTACAAAACAAACACATATTCTTGTTTCCCACGGTCTGAGAAAGCCAAAACACATTCAATTTTCAAACACAAACTTTCTCTAGAAAGTTAGACCAATGCTGTTTTTTATAACTGGACTCAATTCAGACAGAAAATGTAACTTTTGAAACACTGCTCAGATTTGACAAAGAAACAAATATTCCTTTTCCTCACAGTCTGAAAAGTACAAAAACACATTCAATTTTCAAGTACGAACCTTCCCTGAGGAGATAAACCAATCTGTATCTCACAATTGGCAATAGGACTCATTTCAGACAGAAAATGTAACCTTTCACACACTGCTCAGATTTGCAAAAGAAACACATGTTCCTGTTCCTCATAGTCTGAAAAGCACAAAAACACATTCAATTTTCAAGTACGAACTTTCCCTGAGGAGATAAACCAATCTGTATCTCACAATTGGCAATAGGACTCAATTCAGAAAGAAAATGTATCTTTAGACACAGTGATCTGATTTACAAAAGAAACACATATTCATGTTTCCCACGGTCTGAGAAAGCCAAAACACATTCAATTTTCAAAAACAAACTTTCCCTAAAAAGTTAGACCAATGCTGTTTTTTATAACTGGACTCAATTCAGGCAGAAAATGTAACTTTTGAAACACTGCTCAGATTTGGAAAAGAAACACATATTCTTGTTCCTCACAGTCTGAAAAGCAAAAAAACACATTCAATTTTCAAGTACGAACTTTCCCTGAGGAGATAAACCAATCGGTATCTCACAATTGGCAATAGGACTCAATTCAGACAGAAATTGTATCTTTAGACACAGTGATCTGATTTACAAAAGAAGCACATATTATTGTTCCTCACAGTCTGAAAAGCACAAAAACACATTCAATTTTCAAGTACGAACTTTCCCTGAGGAGATAAACCAATCGGTATCTCACAGTTGGCAATAGGACTCAATTCAGACAGAAAATGTAACTTTTCATACACTGCTGAGATTTGCAAAAGAAACACATATTCTTGTTCCTCACAGTCTGAAAAGCGCAAAAACACATTCAATTTTCAAGTACGAACTTTCCCTGAGGAGATAAACCAATCTGTATCTCACAATTGGCAATAGGACTCAATTCAGAAAGAAAATGTATCTTTAGACACAGTGATCTGATTTACAAAAGAAACACATATTCATGTTTCCCACGGTCTGAGAAAGCCAAAACACATTCAATTTTCAAACACAAACTTTCCCTAAAAAGTTACACCAATGCTGTTTTTTATAACTGGACTCCATTCAGGCAGAAAATGTAACTTTTGAAACACTGCTCAGATTTGGAAAAGAAACACATATTCTTGTTCCTCACAGTCTGAAAAGTACAAAAACACATTCAATTTTCAAGTACGAACTTTCCCTGAGGAGATAAACCAATCGGTATCTCACAATTGGCAATAGGACTCAATTAAGCTAGAAAACGTAACTTTAAACCCAGTGATCTGATTTACAAAAGAAGCACATATTCTTGTTCCTCACAGTCTGAAAAGCTAAAAAACACATTAAATTTTGAAGTACGAACTTTCCCTGAGGAGATAAACCAATCGGTATCTCACAATTGGCAATAGGACTCAATTCAGACAGAAAATGTAACTTTTCATACACTGCTCAGATTTTAAAAAGAAACACATATTCTTGTTCCTCACAGTCTGAAAAGCACAAAAACACATTCAATTTTCAAGTACGAACCTTCCCTGAGGAGATAAACCAATCTGTATCTCACAATTGGCAATAGGACTCAATTCAGAAAGAAAATGTATCTTTAGACACAGTGATCTGGTTTACAAAACAAACACATATTCTTGTTTCCCACGGTCTGAGAAAGCCAAAACACATTCAATTTTCAAACACAAACTTTCCCTAGAAAGTTAGACCAATGCTGTTTTTTATAACTGGACTCAATTCAGACAGAAAATGTAACTTTTGAAACACTGCTCAGATTTGGCAAAGAAACAAATATTCCTTTTCCTCACAGTCTGAAAAGTACAAAAACACATTCAATTTTCAAGTACGAACCTTCCCTGAGGAGATAAACCAATCGGTATCTCACAATTGGCAATAGGACTCCATTCAGACAGAAAATGTAACTTTTCATACACTGCTGAGATTTGCAAAAGAAACACATATTCTTGTTCCTCACAGTCTGAAAAGCGCAAAAACACATTCAATTTTCAAGAACGAACCTTCCCTGAGGAGATAAACCAATCTGTATCTCACAATTGGCAATAGGACTCAATTCACAAAGAAAATGTATCTTTAGACACAGTGATCTGATTTACAAAAGAAACACATATTCATGTTTCCCACGGTCTGAGAAAGCCAAAACACATTCAATTTTCAAACACAAACTTTCCCTAGAAAGTTAGACCAATGCTGTTTTTTATAACTGGACTCAATTCAGACAGAAAATGTAACTTTTGAAACACTGCTCAGATTTGGCAAAGAAACAAATATTCGTTTTCCTCACAGTCTGAAAAGTACAAAAACACATTCAATTTTCAAGTACGAACCTTCCCTGAGGAGATAAACCAATCTGTATCTCACAATTGGCAATAGGACTCATTTCAGACAGAAAATGTAACCTTTCACACACTGCTCAGATTTGCAAAAGAAACACATGTTCCTGTTCCTCATAGTCTGAAAAGCACAAAAACACATTCAATTTTCAAGTACGAACTTTCCCTGAGGAGATAAACCAATCTGTATCTCACAATTGGCAATAGGACTCAATTCAGAAAGAAAATGTATCTTTAGACACAGTGATCTGATTTACAAAAGAAACACATATTCATGTTTCCCACGGTCTGAGAAAGCCAAAACACATTCAATTTTCAAAAACAAACTTTCCCTAAAAAGTTAGACCAATGCTGTTTTTTATAACTGGACTCCATTCAGGCAGAAAATGTAACTTTTGAAACACTGCTCAGATTTGGAAAAGAAACACATATTCTTGTTCCTCACAGTCTGAAAAGCAAAAAAACACATTCAATTTTCAAGTACGAACTTTCCCTGAGGAGATAAACCAATTGGTATCTCACAATTGGCAATAGGACTCAATTCAGAAAGAAAATGTATCTTTAGACACAGTGATCTGATTTACAAAAGAAGCACATATTATTGTTCCTCACAGTCTGAAAAGCACAAAAACACATTCAATTTTCAAGTACGAACTTTCCCTGAGGAGATAAACCAATCGGTATCTCACAGTTGGCAATAGGACTCAATTCAGACAGAAAATGTAACTTTTCATACACTGCTGAGATTTGCAAAAGAAACACATATTCTTGTTCCTCACAGTCTGAAAAGCGCAAAAACACATTCAATTTTCAAGTACGAACTTTCCCTGAGGAGATAAACCAATCTGTATCTCACAATTGGCAATAGGACTCAATTCAGAAAGAAAATGTATCTTTAGACACAGTGATCTGATTTACAAAAGAAACACATATTCATGTTTCCCACGGTCTGAGAAAGCCAAAACACATTCAATTTTCAAACACAAACTTTCCCTAAAAAGTTACACCAATGCTGTTTTTTATAACTGGACTCCATTCAGGCAGAAAATGTAACTTTTGAAACACTGCTCAGATTTGGAAAAGAAACACATATTCTTGTTCCTCACAGTCTGAAAAGTACAAAAACACATTCAATTTTCAAGTACGAACTTTCCCTGAGGAGATAAACCAATCGGTATCTCACAATTGGCAATAGGACTCAATTAAGCTAGAAAACGTAACTTTAAACCCAGTGATCTGATTTACAAAAGAAGCACATATTCTTGTTCCTCACAGTCTGAAAAGCTAAAAAACACATTAAATTTTGAAGTACGAACTTTCCCTGAGGAGATAAACCAATCGGTATCTCACAATTGGCAATAGGACTCAATTCAGACAGAAAATGTAACTTTTCATACACTGCTCAGATTTTAAAAAGAAACACATATTCTTGTTCCTCACAGTCTGAAAAGCACAAAAACACATTCAATTTTCAAGTACGAACCTTCCCTGAGGAGATAAACCAATCTGTATCTCACAATTGGCAATAGGACTCAATTCAGAAAGAAAATGTATCTTTAGACACAGTGATCTGGTTTACAAAACAAACACATATTCTTGTTTCCCACGGTCTGAGAAAGCCAAAACACATTCAATTTTCAAACACAAACTTTCCCTAGAAAGTTAGACCAATGCTGTTTTTTATAACTGGACTCAATTCAGACAGAAAATGTAACTTTTGAAACACTGCTCAGATTTGGCAAAGAAACAAATATTCGTTTTCCTCACAGTCTGAAAAGTACAAAAACACATTCAATTTTCAAGTACGAACCTTCCCTGAGGAGATAAACCAATCTGTATCTCACAATTGGCAATAGGACTCATTTCAGACAGAAAATGTAACCTTTCACACACTGCTCAGATTTGCAAAAGAAACACATGTTCCTGTTCCTCATAGTCTGAAAAGCACAAAAACACATTCAATTTTCAAGTACGAACTTTCCCTGAGGAGATAAACCAATCTGTATCTCACAATTGGCAATAGGACTCAATTCAGAAAGAAAATGTATCTTTAGACACAGTGATCTGATTTACAAAAGAAACACATATTCATGTTTCCCACGGTCTGAGAAAGCCAAAACACATTCAATTTTCAAAAACAAACTTTCCCTAAAAAGTTAGACCAATGCTGTTTTTTATAACTGGACTCCATTCAGGCAGAAAATGTAACTTTTGAAACACTGCTCAGATTTGGAAAAGAAACACATATTCTTGTTCCTCACAGTCTGAAAAGCAAAAAAACACATTCAATTTTCAAGTACGAACTTTCCCTGAGGAGATAAACCAATTGGTATCTCACAATTGGCAATAGGACTCAATTCAGAAAGAAAATGTATCTTTAGACACAGTGATCTGATTTACAAAAGAAGCACATATTATTGTTCCTCACAGTCTGAAAAGCACAAAAACACATTCAATTTTCAAGTACGAACTTTCCCTGAGGAGATAAACCAATCGGTATCTCACAGTTGGCAATAGGACTCAATTCAGACAGAAAATGTAACTTTTCATACACTGCTGAGATTTGCAAAAGAAACACATATTCTTGTTCCTCACAGTCTGAAAAGCGCAAAAACACATTCAATTTTCAAGTACGAACTTTCCCTGAGGAGATAAACCAATCTGTATCTCACAATTGGCAATAGGACTCAATTCAGAAAGAAAATGTATCTTTAGACACAGTGATCTGATTTACAAAAGAAACACATATTCATGTTTCCCACGGTCTGAGAAAGCCAAAACACATTCAATTTTCAAACACAAACTTTCCCTAAAAAGTTACACCAATGCTGTTTTTTATAACTGGACTCCATTCAGGCAGAAAATGTAACTTTTGAAACACTGCTCAGATTTGGAAAAGAAACACATATTCTTGTTCCTCACAGTCTGAAAAGTACAAAAACACATTCAATTTTCAAGTACGAACTTTCCCTGAGGAGATAAACCAATCGGTATCTCACAATTGGCAATAGGACTCAATTAAGCTAGAAAACGTAACTTTAAACCCAGTGATCTGATTTACAAAAGAAGCACATATTCTTGTTCCTCACAGTCTGAAAAGCTAAAAAACACATTAAATTTTGAAGTACGAACTTTCCCTGAGGAGATAAACCAATCGGTATCTCACAATTGGCAATAGGACTCAATTCAGACAGAAAATGTAACTTTTCATACACTGCTCAGATTTTAAAAAGAAACACATATTCTTGTTCCTCACAGTCTGAAAAGCACAAAAACACATTCAATTTTCAAGTACGAACCTTCCCTGAGGAGATAAACCAATCTGTATCTCACAATTGGCAATAGGACTCAATTCAGAAAGAAAATGTATCTTTAGACACAGTGATCTGGTTTACAAAACAAACACATATTCTTGTTTCCCACGGTCTGAGAAAGCCAAAACACATTCAATTTTCAAACACAAACTTTCCCTAGAAAGTTAGACCAATGCTGTTTTTTATAACTGGACTCAATTCAGACAGAAAATGTAACTTTTGAAACACTGCTCAGATTTGGCAAAGAAACAAATATTCCTTTTCCTCACAGTCTGAAAAGTACAAAAACACATTCAATTTTCAAGTACGAACCTTCCCTGAGGAGATAAACCAATCGGTATCTCACAATTGGCAATAGGACTCCATTCAGACAGAAAATGTAACTTTTCATACACTGCTGAGATTTGCAAAAGAAACACATATTCTTGTTCCTCACAGTCTGAAAAGCGCAAAAACACATTCAATTTTCAAGAACGAACCTTCCCTGAGGAGATAAACCAATCTGTATCTCACAATTGGCAATAGGACTCAATTCACAAAGAAAATGTATCTTTAGACACAGTGATCTGATTTACAAAAGAAACACATATTCTTGTTTCCCACGGTCTGAGAAAGCCAAAACACATTCAATTTTCAAACACAAACTTTCCCTAGAAAGTTAGACCAATGCTGTTTTTTATAACTGGACTCAATTCAGACAGAAAATGTAACTTTTGAAACACTGCTCAGATTTGGCAAAGAAACAAATATTCGTTTTCCTCACAGTCTGAAAAGTACAAAAACACATTCAATTTTCAAGTACGAACCTTCCCTGAGGAGATAAACCAATCTGTATCTCACAATTGGCAATAGGACTCATTTCAGACAGAAAATGTAACCTTTCACACACTGCTCAGATTTGCAAAAGAAACACATGTTCCTGTTCCTCATAGTCTGAAAAGCACAAAAACACATTCAATTTTCAAGTACGAACTTTCCCTGAGGAGATAAACCAATCTGTATCTCACAATTGGCAATAGGACTCAATTCAGAAAGAAAATGTATCTTTAGACACAGTGATCTGATTTACAAAAGAAACACATATTCATGTTTCCCACGGTCTGAGAAAGCCAAAACACATTCAATTTTCAAAAACAAACTTTCCCTAAAAAGTTAGACCAATGCTGTTTTTTATAACTGGACTCCATTCAGGCAGAAAATGTAACTTTTGAAACACTGCTCAGATTTGGAAAAGAAACACATATTCTTGTTCCTCACAGTCTGAAAAGCAAAAAAACACATTCAATTTTCAAGTACGAACTTTCCCTGAGGAGATAAACCAATTGGTATCTCACAATTGGCAATAGGACTCAATTCAGAAAGAAAATGTATCTTTAGACACAGTGATCTGATTTACAAAAGAAGCACATATTATTGTTCCTCACAGTCTGAAAAGCACAAAAACACATTCAATTTTCAAGTACGAACTTTCCCTGAGGAGATAAACCAATCGGTATCTCACAGTTGGCAATAGGACTCAATTCAGACAGAAAATGTAACTTTTCATACACTGCTGAGATTTGCAAAAGAAACACATATTCTTGTTCCTCACAGTCTGAAAAGCGCAAAAACACATTCAATTTTCAAGAACGAACCTTCCCTGAGGAGATAAACCAATCTGTATCTCACAATTGGCAATAGGACTCAATTCACAAACAAAATGTATCTTTAGACACAGTGATCTGATTTACAAAAGAAACACATATTCATGTTTCCCACGGTCTGAGAAAGCCAAAACACATTCAATTTTCAAGCACAAACTTTCCCTAGAAAGTTAGACCAATGCTGTTTTTTATAACTGGACTCAATTCAGACAGAAAATGAAACTTTTGAAACACTGCTCAGATTTGGCAAAGAAACAAATATTCGTTTTCCTCACAGTCTGAAAAATACAAAAACACATTCAATTTTCAAGTACGAACCTTCCCTGAGGAGATAAACCAATCGGTATCTCACAATTGGCAATAGGACTCAATTCAGACAGAAAATGTAACTTTTCATACACTGCTCAGATTTGCAAAAGAAAAACATATTCTTGTTCCTCACAGTCTGAAAAGCACAAAAACACATTCAATTTTCAAGTACGAACCTTCCCTGAGGAGATAAAGCAATCGGTATCTCACAATTGGCAATAGGACTCAATTCAGACAGAAAATGTAACTTTTCATACACTGCTCAGATTTGCAAAAGAAACACATATTCTTGTTCCTCACAGTCTGAAAAGCGCAAAAACACATTCAATTTTCAAGAACGAACCTTCCCTGAGGAGATAAACCAATCTGTATCTCACAATTGGCAATAGGACTCAATTCACAAACAAAATGTATCTTTAGACACAGTGATCTGATTTACAAAAGAAACACATATTCATGTTTCCCACGGTCTGAGAAAGCCAAAACACATTCAATTTTCAAACACAAACTTTCCCTAGAAAGTTAGACCAATGCTGTTTTTTATAACTGGACTCCATTCAGACAGAAAATGTAACTTTTGAAACACTACTCAGATTTGGCAAAGAAACAAATATTCCTTTTCCTCACAGTCTGAAAAGTAGAAAAACACGTTCAATTTTCAAGTACGAACTTTCCCTGAGGAGATAAACCAATCGGTATCACACAATTGGCAATAGGACTCAATTCAGACAGAAAATGTAACTTTTCATACACTGCTCAGATTTGCAAAAAGAAACACATATTCTTGTTCCTCACAGTCTGAAAAGCACAAAACCACATTCAATTTTCAAGTACGAACCTTCCCTGAGGAGATAAACCAATCTGTATCTCACAGTTGGCAATAGGACTCAATTCAGAAAGAAAATGTTTCTTTAGACACAGTGATCTGATTTACAAAAGAAACACATATTCATGTTTCCAACGGTCTGAGAAAGCCAAAACACATTCAATTTTCAAGTACGAACCTTCCCTGAGGAGATAAACCAATCTGTATCTCACAATTGGCAATAGGACTCAATTCAGAAAGAAAATGTATCTTTAGACACAGTGATCTGATTTACAAAACAAACACATATTCTTGTTTCCCACGGTCTGAGAAAGCCAAAACACATTCAATTTTCAAACACAAACTTTCTCTAGAAAGTTAGACCAATGCTGTTTTTTATAACTGGACTCAATTCAGACAGAAAATGTAACTTTTGAAACACTGCTCAGATTTGGCAAAGAAACAAATATTCCTTTTCCTCACAGTCTGAAAAGTACAAAAACACATTCAATTTTCAAGTACGAACCTTCCCTGAGGAGATAAACCAATCTGTATCGCACAATTGGCAATAGGACTCATTTCAGACAGAAAATGTAACCTTTCACACACTGCTCAGATTTGCAAAAGAAACACATGTTCCTGTTCCTCATAGTCTGAAAAGCACAAAAACACATTCAATTTTCAAGTACGAACTTTCCCTGAGGAGATAAACCAATCTGTATCTCACAATTGGCAATAGGACTCAATTCAGAAAGAAAATGTATCTTTAGACACAGTGATCTGATTTACAAAAGAAACACATATTCATGTTTCCCACGGTCTGAGAAAGCCAAAACACATTCAATTTTCAAACACAAACTTTCCCTAAAAAGTTACACCAATGCTGTTTTTTATAACTGGACTCCATTCAGGCAGAAAATGTAACTTTTGAAACACTGCTCAGATTTGGAAAAGAAACACATATTCTTGTTCCTCACAGTCTGAAAAGTACAAAAACACATTCAATTTTCAAGTACGAACTTTCCCTGAGGAGATAAACCAATCGGTATCTCACAATTGGCAATAGGACTCAATTAAGCTAGAAAACGTAACTTTAAACCCAGTGATCTGATTTACAAAAGAAGCACATATTCTTGTTCCTCACAGTCTGAAAAGCACAAAAACACATTCAATTTTCAAGAACGAACCTTCCCTGAGGAGATAAACCAATCTGTATCTCACAATTGGCAATAGGACCCAAATCAGACAGAAAATGGAACTTTTCAAACACTGCTCAGATTTGCAAAAGAAACACATATTCTTGTTCCTCACAGTCTGAAAAGCTAAAAAACACATTAAATTTTGAAGTACGAACTTTCCCTGAGGAGATAAACCAATCGGTATCTCACAATAGGCAATAGGACTCAATTCAGACAGAAAATGTAACTGTTTACACACTGCTCAGATTTGCAAAAGAAACACATATTCTTGTTCCTCACAGTCTGAAAAGCACAAAAACACATTCAATTTTCAAGTACGAACCTTCCCTGAGGAGATAAACCAATCGGTATCTCACAATTGGCAATAGGACTCAATTCAGACAGAAAATGTAACTTTTCATACACTGCTCAGATTTGCAAAAGAAACACATATTCTTGTTCCTCACAGTCTGAAAAGCGCAAAAACACATTCAATTTTCAAGAACGAACCTTCCCTGAGGAGATAAACCAATCTGTATCTCACAATTGGCAATAGGACTCAATTCAGAAAGAAAATGTATCTTTAGACACAGTGATACAAAAGAAACACATATTCATGTTTCCCACGGTCTGAGAAAGCCAAAACACATTCAATTTTCAAACACAAACTTTCCCTAGAAAGTTAGACCAATGCTGTTTTTTATAACTGGACTCCATTCACACAGAAAATGTAACTTTTGAAACACTGCTCAGATTTGGCAAAGAAACAAATATTCGTTTTCCTCACAGTCTGAAAAGTACAAAAACACATTCAATTTTCAAGTACGAACTTTCCCTGAGGAGATAAACCAATCGGTATCTCACAATTGGCAATAGGACTCAATTAAGCTAGAAAACGTAACTTTAAACCCAGTGATCCGATTTTCAAAAGAAACATATATTCATGTTTCCCACAGTCTGAAAAGACCCAAAGTCATTCAATTTTCCAACACGAACTTTCCCTAGAAAGTTAGACAAAAGCTCTTTTTTATAACTGGCCTCAATTCAGACAGAAAATGTAACTTTTGAAACACTGCTCAGATTTGCAAAAGAAACACATATTCTTGTTCCTCACAGTCTGAAAAGTACAAAAACACATTCAATTTTCAAGTATGAACTTTCCCTGAGGAGATAAACCAATCGGTATCTCACAATTGGCAATAGGACTCAAATAAGCTAGAAAATGTAACTTTAGACACAGTGATCCCATTTACAAAAGATACACATATTCATGTTTCCCATGGTCTGAAAAAGCCAAAACACATTCAATTTTCAAACACAAACTTTCCCTAAAAAGTTAGACCAATGCTGTTTTTTATAACTGGACTCAATTCAGACAGATAATGTACCTTTAGACACAGTGATCTGATTTACAAAAGAAACACATATTCATGTTTCCCACGGTCTGAGAAAGCCAAAACACATTCAATTTTCAAACACAAACTTTCCCTAAAAAGTTAGACCAATGCTGTTTTTTATAACTGGACTCAATTCAGGCAGAAAATATAACTTTTGAAACACTGCTCAGATTTGGAAAAGAAACACATATTCTTGTTCCTCACAGTCTGAAAAGTACAAAAACACATTCAATTTTCAAGTACGAACTTTCCCTGAGGAGATAAACCAATCGGTATCTCACAATAGGCAATAGGACTCAATTCAGAAAGAAAATGTATCTTTAGACACAGTGATCTGATTTACAAAAGAAGCACATATTCTTGTTCCTCACAGTCTGAAAAGCACAAAAACACATTCAGTTTTCAAGTACGAACCTTCCCTGAGGAGATAAACCAATCTGTATCTCACAGTTGGGAATAGGACTCAATTCAGAAAGAAAATGTATCTTTAGACACAGTGATCTGATTTACAAAAGAAGCGCATATTCTTGTTCCTCACAGTCTGAAAAGCACAAAAACACATTCACCTTTCAAGTACGAACCTTCCCTGAGGAGATAAACCAATCTGTATCTTACAATTGGCAATAGGACTCAATTAAGCTAGAAAACGTAACTTTAAACCCAGTGATCTGATTTACAAAAGAAACACATATTCATGTTTCCCACGGTCTGAAAACACCCAAAGTCATTCAATTTTCAAACACAAACTTTCCCTAGAAACTTAGACCAAAGTTCTTTTTTATAACTGGTCTCAATTTAGACCGAAAATGTAACTTTTGAAACACTGCTCAGATTTGCAAAAGAAACACATATTCTTGTTCCTCACAGTCTGAAAAGTTCAAAAACACATTCAATTTTCAAGTACGAACTTTCCCTGAGGAGATAAACCAATCGGTATCTCACAATTGGCAATAGGACTCAATTCAGACAGAAAATGTAACTTTTCATACACTGCTCAGATTTTAAAAAGAAACACATATTCTTGTTCCTCACAGTCTGAAAAGCACAAAAACACATTCAATTTTCAAGTACGAACCTTCCCTGAGGAGATAAACCAATCTGTATCTCACAATTGGCAATAGGACTCAATTCAGAAAGAAAATGTATCTTTAGACACAGTGATCTGGTTTACAAAACAAACACATATTCTTGTTTCCCACGGTCTGAGAAAGCCAAAACACATTCAATTTTCAAACACAAACTTTCCCTAGAAAGTTAGACCAATGCTGTTTTTTATAACTGGACTCAATTCAGGCAGAAAATGTAACTTTTGAAACGCTGCTCAGATTTGGAAAAGAAACAAATATTCCTTTTCCTCACAATCTGAAAAGCGCAAAAACACATTCAATTTTCAAGTACGAACTTTCCCTGAGGAGATAACCCAATCTGTATCTCACAATTGGCAATAGGACCCAAATCAGACAGAAAATGGAACTTTTCAAACACTGCTCAGATTTGCAAAAGAAACACATATTCTTGTTCCTCACAGTCTGAAAAGCTAGAAAACACATTAAATTTTGAAGTACGAACTTTCCCTGAGGAGATAAACCAATCGGTATCTCACAATAGGCAATAGGACTCAATTCAGACAGAAAATGTAACTGTTTACACACTGCTCAGATTTGCAAAAGAAACACATATTCTTGTTCCTCACAGTCTGAAAAGCACAAAAACACATTCAATTTTCAAGTACGAACCTTCCCTGAGGAGATAAACCAATCGGTATCTCACAATTGGCAATAGGACTCAATTCAGACAGAAAATGTATCTTTAGACACAGTGATCTGATTTACAAAAGAAACACATATTCATGTTTCCCACGGTCTGAGAAAGCCAAAACACATTCAATTTTCAAACACAAACTTTCCCTAGAAAGTTAGACCAATGCTGTTTTTTATAACTGGACTCCATTCACACAGAAAATGTAACTTTTGAAACACTGCTCAGATTTGGCAAAGAAACAAATATTCGTTTTCCTCACAGTCTGAAAAGTACAAAAACACATTCAATTTTCAAGTACGAACTTTCCCTGAGGAGATAAACCAATCGGTATCTCACAATTGGCAATAGGACTCAATTAAGCTAGAAAACGTAACTTTAAACCCAGTGATCCGATTTTCAAAAGAAACATATATTCATGTTTCCCACAGTCTGAAAAGACCCAAAGTCATTCAATTTTCCAACACGAACTTTCCCTAGAAAGTTAGACAAAAGCTCTTTTTTATAACTGGCCTCAATTCAGACAGAAAATGTAACTTTTGAAACACTGCTCAGATTTGCAAAAGAAACACATATTCTTGTTCCTCACAGTCTGAAAAGTACAAAAACACATTCAATTTTCAAGTATGAACTTTCCCTGAGGAGATAAACCAATCGGTATCTCACAATTGGCAATAGGACTCAAATAAGCTAGAAAATGTAACTTTAGAATCAGTGATCCCATTTACAAAAGATACACATATTCATGTTTCCCATGGTCTGAAAAAGCCAAAACACATTCAATTTTCAAACACAAACTTTCCCTAAAAAGTTAGACCAATGCTGTTTTTTATAACTGGACTCAATTCAGACAGATAATGTACCTTTAGACACAGTGATCTGATTTACAAAAGAAACACATATTCATGTTTCCCACGGTCTGAGAAAGCCAAAACACATTCAATTTTCAAACACAAACTTTCCCTAAAAAGTTAGACCAATGCTGTTTTTTATAACTGGACTCAATTCAGGCAGAAAATATAACTTTTGAAACACTGCTCAGATTTGGAAAAGAAACACATATTCTTGTTCCTCACAGTCTGAAAAGTACAAAAACACATTCAATTTTCAAGTACGAACTTTCCCTGAGGAGATAAACCAATCGGTATCTCACAATAGGCAATAGGACTCAATTCAGAAAGAAAATGTATCTTTAGACACAGTGATCTGATTTACAAAAGAAGCACATATTCTTGTTCCTCACAGTCTGAAAAGCACAAAAACACATTCAGTTTTCAAGTACGAACCTTCCCTGAGGAGATAAACCAATCTGTATCTCACAGTTGGGAATAGGACTCAATTCAGAAAGAAAATGTATCTTTAGACACAGTGATCTGATTTACAAAAGAAGCGCATATTCTTGTTCCTCACAGTCTGAAAAGCACAAAAACACATTCACCTTTCAAGTACGAACCTTCCCTGAGGAGATAAACCAATCTGTATCTTACAATTGGCAATAGGACTCAATTAAGCTAGAAAACGTAACTTTAAACCCAGTGATCTGATTTACAAAAGAAACACATATTCATGTTTCCCACGGTCTGAAAACACCCAAAGTCATTCAATTTTCAAACACAAACTTTCCCTAGAAACTTAGACCAAAGTTCTTTTTTATAACTGGTCTCAATTTAGACCGAAAATGTAACTTTTGAAACACTGCTCAGATTTGCAAAAGAAACACATATTCTTGTTCCTCACAGTCTGAAAAGTTCAAAAACACATTCAATTTTCAAGTACGAACTTTCCCTGAGGAGATAAACCAATCGGTATCTCACAATTGGCAATAGGACTCAATTCAGACAGAAAATGTAACTTTTCATACACTGCTCAGATTTTAAAAAGAAACACATATTCTTGTTCCTCACAGTCTGAAAAGCACAAAAACACATTCAATTTTCAAGTACGAACCTTCCCTGAGGAGATAAACCAATCTGTATCTCACAATTGGCAATAGGACTCAATTCAGAAAGAAAATGTATCTTTAGACACAGTGATCTGGTTTACAAAACAAACACATATTCTTGTTTCCCACGGTCTGAGAAAGCCAAAACACATTCAATTTTCAAACACAAACTTTCCCTAGAAAGTTAGACCAATGCTGTTTTTTATAACTGGACTCAATTCAGGCAGAAAATGTAACTTTTGAAACGCTGCTCAGATTTGGAAAAGAAACAAATATTCCTTTTCCTCACAATCTGAAAAGCGCAAAAACACATTCAATTTTCAAGTACGAACTTTCCCTGAGGAGATAAACCAATCTGTATCTCACAATTGGCAATAGGACCCAAATCAGACAGAAAATGGAACTTTTCAAACACTGCTCAGATTTGCAAAAGAAACACATATTCTTGTTCCTCACAGTCTGAAAAGCTAAAAAACACATTAAATTTTGAAGTACGAACTTTCCCTGAGGAGATAAACCAATCGGTATCTCACAATAGGCAATAGGACTCAATTCAGACAGAAAATGTAACTGTTTACACACTGCTCAGATTTGCAAAAGAAACACATATTCTTGTTCCTCACAGTCTGAAAAGCACAACAACACATTCAATTTTCAAGTACGAACCTTCCCTGAGGAGATAAACCAATCGGTATCTCACAATTGGCAATAGGACTCAATTCAGACAGAAAATGTAACTTTTCATACACTGCTCAGATTTGCAAAAGAAACACATATTCTTGTTCCTCACAGTCTGAAAAGCGCAAAAACACATTCAATTTTCAAGAACGAACCTTCCCTGAGGAGATAAACCAATCTGTATCTCACAATTGGCAATAGGACTCAATTCAGAAAGAAAATGTATCTTTAGACACAGTGATCTGATTTACAAAAGAAACACATATTCATGTTTCCCACGGTCTGAGAAAGCCAAAACACATTCAATTTTCAAACACAAACTTTCCCTAGAAAGTTAGACCAATGCTGTTTTTTATAACTGGACTCCATTCACACAGAAAATGTAACTTTTGAAACACTGCTCAGATTTGGCAAAGAAACAAATATTCGTTTTCCTCACAGTCTGAAAAGCAAAAAAACACATTCAATTTTCAAGTACGAACTTTCCCTGAGGAGATAAACCAATCGGTATCTCACAATTGGCAATAGGACTCAATTAAGCTAGAAAACGTAACTTTAAACCCAGTGATCCGATTTTCAAAAGAAACATATATTCATGTTTCCCACAGTCTGAAAAGACCCAAAGTCATTCAATTTTCCAACACGAACTTTCCCTAGAAAGTTAGACAAAAGCTCTTTTTTATAACGGGACTCAATTCAGGCAGAAAATATAACTTTTGAAACACAGTTCAGATTTGCAAAAGAAACACATATTCTTGTTCCTCACAGTGAGAAAAGCAAAAAAAACACGTTCAATTTTCAAGTACGAACTTTCCCTGAGGAGATAAACCAATCGGTATCTCACAATTGGCAATAGGACTCGATTCAGAAAAAAAATGTATCTTTAGACACAGTGATCTGATTGACAAAAGAAACACATATTCAAGTTTCCCACGGTCTGAGAAAGCCAAAACACATTCAATTTTCAAACACAAACTTTCCCTAGAAAGTTAGACCAATGCTGTTTTTTATAACTGGACTCAATTCAGGCAGAAAATGTAACTTTTGAAATACTGCTCAGATTTGGAAAAGAAACCCATATTCTTTTTCCTCACAGTCTGAAAAGTAAAAAAACACATTCAATTTTCAAGTACGAACTTTGCCTGAGGAGATAAACCAATCTGTATCTCCAAATTGGCAATAGGACTCAATTCAGACAGAAAATGTAACTTTTCACACACTGCTCAGATTTGGAAAAGAAACACATATTCTTGTTCCTCACAGTCTGAAATGTACAAAAACACATTCAATTTTCAAGTACGAACTTTCCTTGAGGAGATAAACCAATCTGTATCTCACAATTGGCAATAGGACTCATTTCAGACAGAAAATGTAACCTTTCACACACTGCACAGATTTGCAAAAGAAACACATGTTCCTGTTCCTCATAGTCTGAAAAGCACAAAAACACATTCAATTTTCAAGTACGAACTTTCCTTGGGGACATAAACCAATCTGTATCTTACAATTGGCAATAGGACTCAATTAAGCTGGAAAACGTAACTTTAAACCCAGTGATCCGATTTTCAAAAGAAACATATATTCATGTTTCCCACGGTCTGAAAAGACCCAAAGTCATTCCATTTTCAGACACGAACTTTCCCTAGAAAGTTAGACCAATGTTGTTTTTTATAACTGGACTCCATTCAGGCAGAAAATGTAACTTTTGAAACACTGCTCAGATTTGGCAAAGAAACAAATATTCCTTTTCCTCACAGTCTGAAAAGTACAAAAACACATTCAATTTTCAAATACGAACTTTCCCTGAGGACATAAACCAATCGGTATCACACAATTGGCAATAGGACTCATTTCAGACAGAAAATGTAACCTTTCACACACTGCTCAGATTTGCAAAAGAAACACATATTCTTGTTCCTCACAGTCTGAAAAGCACAAAAACACATTCAATTTTCAAGTACGAACCTTCCCTGAGGAGATAAACCAATCTGTATCTCGCAATTGGCAATAGGACTCATTTCAGAGAGAAAATGTAACTTTTGAAATAGTGCTCAGATTTGGAAAAGAAACACATATTCTTGTTCCTCACAGTCTGAAAAGCGCAAAAACACATTTAATTTTCAAGAACGAAACTTCCCTGAGGAGATAAACCAATCTGTATCTCACAATTGGCAATAGGACTCAATTCAGAAAGAAAATGTATCTTTAGACACAGTGATCTGATTTACAAAATAAACACATATTCATGTTTCCCACGGTCTGAGAAAGCCAAAACACATTCAATTTTCAAACACAAACTTTCCCTAGAAAGTTAGACCAATGCTGTTTTTTATAACTGGACTCCATTCAGACAGAAAATGTAACTTTTGAAACACTACTCAGATTTGGCAAAGAAACAAATATTCCTTTTCCTCACAGTCTGAAAAGCACAAAAACACATTCAATTTTCAAGTACGAACCTTCCCTGAGGAGATAAACCAATCTGTATCTCACAATTGGCAATAGGACTCATTTCAGACAGAAAATGTATCTTTAGACACAGTGATCTGATTTACAAAAGAAGCACATATTCTTGTTCCTCACAGTCTGAAAAGCACAAAAACACATTCAATTTTCAAGTACGAACTTTCCCTGAGGAGATAAACCAATCGGTATCTCACAATTGGCAATAGGACTCAATTCAGACAGAAAATGTAACTTTTCATACACTGCTCAGATTTGCAAAAGAAACACATATTCTTGTTCCTCACAGTCTGAAAAGCACAAAAACACATTCAATTTTCAAGTACGAACCTTCCCTGAGGAGATAAAGCAATCGGTATCTCACAATTGGCAATAGGACTCAATTCAGACAGAAAATGTAACTTTTCATACACTGCTCAGATTTGCAAAAGAAACACATGTTCCTGTTCCTCATAGTCTGAAAAGCAGAAAAACACATTCAATTTTCAAGTACGAACTTTCCTTGGGGAGATAAACCAATCTGTATCTTACAATTGGCAATAGGACCCAATTAAGCTGGAAAACGTAACTTTAAACCCAGTGATCCGATTTTCAAAAGAAACATATATTCATGTTTCCCACGGTCTGAAAAGACCCAAAGTCATTCAATTTTCAAACACAAACTTTCCCTAGAAAGTTAGACCAAAGCTCTTTTTTATAACGGGACTCAATTCAGGCAGAAAATATAACTTTTGAAACACTGTTCAGATTTGCAAAAGAAACACATATTCTTGTTCCTCACAGTGAGAAAAGCAAAAAAACACGTTCAATTTTCAAGTACGAACTTTCCCTGAGGAGATAAACCAATCGGTATCTCACAATTGGCAATAGGACTCGATTCAGAAAAAAAATGTATCTTTAGAAACAGTGATCTGATTGACAAAAGAAACACATATTCATGTTTCCCACGGTCTGAGAAAGCCAAAACACATTCAATTTTCAAACACAAACTTTCCCTAGAAAGTTAGACCAATGCTGTTTTTTATAACTGGACTCAATTCAGGCAGAAAATGTAACTTTTGAAATACTGCTCAGATTTGGAAAAGAAACCCATATTCTTTTTCCTCACAGTCTGAAAAGTAAAAAAACACATTCAATTTTCAAGTACGAACTTTGCCTGAGGAGATAAACCAATCTGTATCTCCAAATTGGCAATAGGACTCATTTCAGACAGAAAATGTAACCTTTCACACACTGCACAGATTTGCAAAAGAAACACATGTTCCTGTTCCTCATAGTCTGAAAAGCACAAAAACACATTCAATTTTCAAGTACGAACTTTCCTTGGGGACATAAACCAATCTGTATCTTACAATTGGCAATAGGACTCAATTAAGCTGGAAAACGTAACTTTAAACCCAGTGATCCGATTTTCAAAAGAAACATATATTCATGTTTCCCACGGTCTGAAAAGACCCAAAGTCATTCCATTTTCAGACACGAACTTTCCCTAGAAAGTTAGACCAATGTTGTTTTTTATAACTGGACTCCATTCAGGCAGAAAATGTAACTTTTGAAACACTGCTCAGATTTGGCAAAGAAACAAATATTCCTTTTCCTCACAGTCTGAAAAGTACAAAAACACATTCAATTTTCAAATACGAACTTTCCCTGAGGACATAAACCAATCGGTATCACACAATTGGCAATAGGACTCATTTCAGACAGAAAATGTAACCTTTCACACACTGCTCAGATTTGCAAAAGAAACACATATTCTTGTTCCTCACAGTCTGAAAAGCACAAAAACACATTCAATTTTCAAGTACGAACCTTCCCTGAGGAGATAAACCAATCTGTATCTCACAATTGGCAATAGGACTCATTTCAGAGAGAAAATGTAACTTTTGAAATAGTGCTCAGATTTGGAAAAGAAACACATATTCTTGTTCCTCACAGTCTGAAAAGCGCAAAAACACATTTAATTTTCAAGAACGAAACTTCCCTGAGGAGATAAACCAATCTGTATCTCACAATTGGCAATAGGACTCAATTCAGAAAGAAAATGTATCTTCAGACACAGTGATCTGATTTACAAAATAAACACATATTCATGTTTCCCACGGTCTGAGAAAGCCAAAACACATTCAATTTTCAAACACAAACTTTCCCTAGAAAGTTAGACCAATGCTGTTTTTTATAACTGGACTCCATTCAGACAGAAAATGTAACTTTTGAAACACTACTCAGATTTGGCAAAGAAACAAATATTCCTTTTCCTCACAGTCTGAAAAGCACAAAAACACATTCAATTTTCAAGTACGAACCTTCCCTGAGGAGATAAACCAATCTGTATCTCACAATTGGCAATAGGACTCATTTCAGACAGAAAATGTATCTTTAGACACAGTGATCTGATTTACAAAAGAAGCACATATTCTTGTTCCTCACAGTCTGAAAAGCACAAAAACACATTCAATTTTCAAGTACGAACTTTCCCTGAGGAGATAAACCAATCTGTATCTCACAATTGGCAATAGGACTCAATTCAGAAAGAAAATGTATCTTTAGACACAGTGATCTGATTTACAAAATAAACACATATTCATGTTTCCCACGGTCTGAGAAAGCCAAAACACATTCAATTTTCAAACACAAACTTTCCCTAGAAAGTTAGACCAATGCTGTTTTTTATAACTGGCCTCAATTCAGACAGAAAATGTAACTTTTGAAACACTGCTCAGATTTGCAAAAGAAACACATATTCTTGTTCCTCACAGTCTGAAAAGTACAAAAACACATTCAATTTTCAAGTATGAACTTTCCCTGAGGAGATAAACCAATCGGTATCTCACAATTGGCAATAGGACTCAAATAAGCTAGAAAATGTAACTTTAGACACAGTGATCCCATTTACAAAAGATACACATATTCATGTTTCCCATGGTCTGAAAAAGCCAAAACACATTCAATTTTCAAACACAAACTTTCCCTAAAAAGTTAGACCAATGCTGTTTTTTATAACTGGACTCAATTCAGACAGATAATGTACCTTTAGACACAGTGATCTGATTTACAAAAGAAACACATATTCATGTTTCCCACGGTCTGAAAAGACCAAAAGTCATTCAATTTTCAAACACGAACTTTCCCTAGAAAGTTAGACAAAAGCTCTTTTTTATAACTGGACTCAATTCAGGCAGAAAATATAACTTTTGAAACACTGCTCAGATTTGGAAAAGAAACACATATTCTTGTTCCTCACAGTCTGAAAAGTACAAAAACACATTCAATTTTCAAGTACGAACTTTCCCTGAGGAGATAAACCAATCGGTATCTCACAATAGGCAATAGGACTCAATTCAGACAGAAAATATATCTTTAGACACAGTGATCTGATTTAGAAAAGAAGCACATATTCTTGTTCCTCACAGTCTGAAAAGCACAAAAACACATTCAGTTTTCAAGTACGAACCTTCCCTGAGGAGATAAACCAATCTGTATCTCACAGTTGGGAATAGGACTCAATTCAGAAAGAAAATGTATCTTTAGACACAGTGATCTGATTTACAAAAGAAGCGCATATTCTTGTTCCTCACAGTCTGAAAAGCACAAAAACACATTCACCTTTCAAGTACGAACCTTCCCTGAGGAGATAAACCAATCTGTATCTTACAATTGGCAATAGGACTCAATTAAGCTAGAAAACGTAACTTTAAACCCAGTGATCTGATTTACAAAAGAAACACATATTCATGTTTCCCACGGTCTGAAAACACCCAAAGTCATTCAATTTTCAAACACAAACTTTCCCTAGAAACTTAGACCAAAGTTCTTTTTTATAACTGGTCTCAATTTAGACCGAAAATGTAACTTTTGAAACACTGCTCAGATTTGCAAAAGAAACACATATTCTTGTTCCTCACAGTCTGAAAAGTTCAAAAACACATTCAATTTTCAAGTACGAACTTTCCCTGAGGAGATAATCCAATCGGTATCTCACAATTGCCAATAGGACTCAATTCAAACAGAAAATGTAACTTTTGAAACACTGCTCAGATTTGCAAAAGAAACACATATTCTTGTTCCTCACAGTCTGAAATGTACAAAAACACATTCAATTTTCAAGTATGAACTTTCCCGGAGGAGATAAACCAATCTGTACCTCACAATTGGCAATAGGACTCAATTCAGACAGTTAATGTATCTTTAGACACAGTGATCTGATTTGCAAAAGAAACACATATTCTTGTTCAACACAGTCTGAAATGTACAAAACGACATTCAATTTTGAAGTACGAACTTTCCCGGAGGAGATAAACCAATCTGTATCTCACAATTGGCAATAGGACCCAAATCAGACAGAAAATGTAACTTTTGAAACACTGCTCAGATTTGCAAAAGAAACACATATTCTTGTTCCTCACAGTCTGAAAAGCAAAAAAACACATTAAATTTTGAAGTACGAACTTTCCCTGAGGAGATAAACCAATCGGTATCTCACAATAGGCAATAGGACTCAATTCAGACAGAAAATGTAACTTTTGAAACACTGCTCAGATTTGCAAATTGGCAATAGGACTCAATTAAGCTAGAAAACGTAACTTTAAACCCAGTGATCCGATTTTAAAAAAGAAACATATATTCATGTTTCCCACGGTCTGAAAAGACCAAAAGCCATTCAATTTTCAAACGCGAACTTTCCCTAGAAACTTAGACCAAAGTTCTTTTTTATAACTGGACTCAATTCAGACGGAAAATGTAACTTTTGAAACACTGCTCAGATTTGCAAAAGAAACACATATACTTGTTCCTCACAGTCTAAAAAGTACAAAAACACATTCAATTTTCAAGTACGAACTTTCCCTGAGGAGATAAACCAATCGGTATCTCACAATTGGCAATAGGACTCAATTCAGACAGAAAATGTAACTTTTGAAACACTGCTCAGATTTGCAAAAGAAACACATATTCTTGTTCCTCACAGTCTGAAATGTACAAAAACACATTCAATTTTCAAGTATGAACTTTCCCGGAGGAGATAAACCAATCTGTATCTTACAATTGGCAATAGGACTCAATTAAGCTAGAAAATGTATCTTTAGACAAAGTGATCTGATTTACAAAAGGAACCCATATTCATGTTTCCCGCGGTCTGAGAAAGGCAAAACACATTCCATTTTCAAACACAAACTTTCCCTAAAAAGTTAGACCAATGCTGTTTTTTATAACTGGACTCAATTCAGGTAGAAAATATAACTTTTGAAACACTGCTCAGATTTGGAAAAGAAACACATATTCGTGTTCCTCACAGTCTGAAAAGTCCAAAAACACATTCAATTTTCAAGTACGAACTTTCCCTGAGCAGATAAACCAATCAGAATCTCACAATTGGCAATAGGACTCAATCAGATAGAAAATGTAACTTTTCACACACTGCTCAGATTTGCAAAAGAAACACATATTCTTGTTCCTCACAGTCTGAAATGTACAAAAACACATTCAATTTTCAAGTATGAACTTTCCCGGAGGAGATAAACCAATCTGTATCTCAAAATTGGCAATAGGACTCAATTCAGACAGAAAATGTAACTTTTCATACACTGCTCAGATTTGCAAAAGAAACACATATTCTTGTTCCTCAAGTCTGAAAAGCAAAAAAACACATTCAATTTTCAAATACGAACTTTCCCTAGATAGTTAGACAAAAGCTCTTTTTTATAACTGGACTCAATTCAGGCAGAAAATGTAACTTTTGAAACACTGCTCAGATTTGCAAAAGAAACACATATTCTTGTTCCTCACAGTCTGAAAAGCAAAAAAACACATTCAATTTTCAAGTACGAACTTTCCCTGAGGAGATAAACCAATCGGTATCTCACAATTGGCAATAGGACTCAATTCAGACAGAAAATGTAACTTTTCATACACTGCTCAGATTTCCAAAAGAAACACATATTCTTGTTCCTCACAGTCTGAAAAGCAAAAAAACACATTCAACTTTCAAGTACGAACTTTCCCTGAGGAGATAAACCAATCGGTATCTCACAATTGGCAATAGGACTCAATTCAGAAAGAAAATGTATCTTTAGACACAGTGATCTGATTTACAAAAGAAGCACATATTCTTGTTCCTGACGGTCTGAAAAGCAGAAAAATACATTCAATTTTCAAGTACGAACTTTCCCTGAGGAGATAAACCAATCTGTATCTCACAATTGGCAATAGGACTCAATTCAGAAAGAAAATGTATCTTTATACACAGTGATCTGATTTACAAAAGAAACACATATTCATGTTTCCCACGGTCTGAGAAAGCCAAAACACATTCAATTTTCAAACACAAACTTTCCCTAGAAAGTTCGACCAGTGCTGTTTTTTATAACTGGACTCAATTCAGACAGAAAATGTAACTTTTTAAACACTGCTCAGATTTGGAAAAGAAACACATATTCTTGTTCCTCACAGTCTGAAAAGTACAAAAACACATTCAATTTTCAAGTAGGAACTTTCCCTGAGGAGATAAACCAAACGGTATCTCACAATTGGCAATAGGACTCAATTCATACAGAAAATGTAACTTTTCACACACTGCTCAGTTTGCAAAGGAACACATATTCTTGTTCCTCACAGTCTGAAAAGCAAAAAAACACATTCAATTTTTAAGTACGAACTTTCCGTGAGGAGATAAACCAATCGGTATCTCACAATTGGCAATAGGACTCAATTCAGAAAGAAAATGTATCTTTAGACACAGTGATCTGATTTACAAAAGAAACACATATTCTTGTTCCTCACAGTCTGAAAAGTCCAAAAACACATTCAATTTTCAAGTACGAACTTTCTCCGAGGAGATAAACCAATCGGTATCTCACAATTGGCAATAGGACTCAATCAGACAGAAAATGTAACTTTTCACACACTGCTCAGATTTGCAAAAGAAACACATATTCTTGTTCCTCACAGTCTGAAAAGCAAAAAAACACATTCAATTTTCAAGTACGAACTTTCCCTGAGGAGATAAACCAATCGGTATCTCACAATTGGCAATAGGACTCAATTCAGACAGAAAATGTAACTTTTCATACACTGCTCAGATTTGCAAAAGAAACACATATTCTTGTTCCTCACAGTCTGAAAAGCAAAAAAACACATTCAGTTTTCAAATACGAACTTTCCCTAGAAAGTTAGACAAAAGCTCTTTTTTATAACTGGACTCAATTCAGGCAGAAAATGTAACTTTTGAAACACTGCTCAGATTTGCAAAAGAAACACATATTCTTGTTCCTCACAGACTGAAAAGCAAAAAAACACATTCAATTTTCAAGTACGAACTTTCCCTGAGGAGATAAACCAATCGGTATCTCACAATTGGCAATAGGACTCAATTCAGACAGAAAATGTAACTTTTCATACACTGCTCAGATTTGCAAAAGAAACACATATTCTTGTTCCTCACAGTCTGAAAAGCAAAAAAACACATTCAACTTTCAAGTACGAACTTTCCCTGAGGAGATAAACCAATCGGTATCTCACAATTGGCAATAGGACTCAATTCAGAAAGAAAATGTATCTTTAGACACAGTGATCTGATTTACAAAAGAAGCACATATTCTTGTTCCTCATAGTCTGAAAAGCAGAAAAATACATTCAATTTTCAAGTACGAACTTTCCCTGAGGAGATAAACCAATCGGTATCTCACAATTGGCAATAGGACTCAATTCAGAAAGAAAATGTATCTTTAGACACAGTGATCTGATTTACAAAAGAAACACATATTCATGTTTCCCACGGTCTGAGAAAGCCAAAACACATTCAATTTTCAAACACAAACTTTCCCTAGAAAGTTCGACCAGTGCTGTTTTTTATAACTGGACTCAATTCAGACAGAAAATGTAACTTTTTAAACACTGCTCAGATTTGGAAAAGAAACCCATATTCTTTTTCCTCACAGTCTGAAAAGTCCAAAAACACATTCAATTTTCAAGTACGAACTTTCCCTGAGGAGATAAACTAATCGGTATCTCACAATTGGCAATAGGACTCAATTCAGACAGAAAATGTAACTTTTCATACACTGCTCAGATTTGCAAAAGAAACACATATTCTTGTTCCTCACAGTCAGAAAAGCACAAAAACACATTCAATTTTCAAGTACGAACTTTCCTTGAGGAGATAAACCAACCTGTATCTTACAATTGGCAATAGGTCTCAATTAAGCTAGAAAACGTAACTTTAAACCCAGTGATCCGAGTTTCAAAAGAAACATATATTCATGTTTCCCACCGTCTGAAAAGACCAAAAGTCATTCAATTTTCAAACACGAACTTTCCCTAGAAAGTTAGACAAAAGCTCTTTTTTATAACTGGACTCAATTCAGGCAGAAAATGTAACTTTTGAAACACTGCTCAGATTTGGAAAAGAAACACATATTCTTGTTCCTCACAGTCTGAAAAATCCAAAAACACATTCAATTTTCAAGTATGAACTTTCCCTGAGGAGATAAACCAATCGGTATCTCACAATTGGCAATAGGACTCAATTCAGACAGAAAATGTAACTTTTCACACACTGCTCAGATTTGCAAAAGAAATACATATTCTTGTTCCTCACAGTCTGAAAAGTCCAAAAACACATTCAATTTTCAAGTACGAACTTTCCCTGAGGAGATAAACCAATCGGTATCTCACAATTGGCAATAGGACTCAATTCAGACAGAAAATGTAACTTTTCACACACTGCTCAGATTTGCAAAAGAAACACATATTCTTGTTCCTCACAGTCTGAAAAGCACAAAAACACATTCAATTTTCAAGTACGAACCCTCCCTGAGGAGATAAACCAATCTGTATCTCACAATTGGCAATAGGACTCAATTCAGAAAGAAAATGTATCTTTAGACACAGTGATCTGATTTACAAAAGAAACACATATTCATGTTTCCCACGGTCTGAGAAAGCCAAAACACATTCAATTTTCAAACACAAACTTTCCCTAAAAAGTTAGACCAATGCTGTTTCTTAAAACTGGACTCAATTCAGGTAGAAAATATAACTTTTGAAACACTGCTCAGATTTGGAAAAGAAACACATATTCTTGTTCCTCACCGTCTGAAAAGTACAAAAAGACATTCAATTTTCAAGTACGAACTTTCCCTGAGGAGATAAACCAATCGGTATCTCACAATTGGCAATAGGACTCAATTCAGACAGAAAATGTAACTTTTCATACACTGCTCAGATTTGCAAAAGAAACACATATTCTTGTTCCTCACAGTCAGAAAAGCACAAAAACACATTCAATTTTCAAGTACGAACTTTCCTTGAGGAGATAAACCAATCTGTATCTTACAATTGGCAATAGGTCTCAATTAAGCTAGAAAACGTAACTTTAAACCCAGTGATCCGATTTTCAAAAGAAACATATATTCATGTTTCCCACCGTCTGAAAAGACCAAAAGTCATTCAATTTTCAAACACGAACTTTCCCTAGAAAGTTAGACAAAAGCTCTTTTTTATAACTGGACTCAATTCAGGCAGAAAATGTAACTTTTGAAACACTGCTCAGATTTGGAAAAGAAACACATATTCTTGTTCCTCACAGTCTGAAAAGTCCAAAAACACATTCAATTTTCAAGTACGAACTTTCCCTGAGGAGATAAACCAATCGGTATCTCACAATTGGCAATAGGACTCAATTCAGAAAGAAAATGTATCTTTAGACACAGTGATCTGATTTACAAAAGAAACACATATTCATGTTTCCCACGGTCTGAGAAAGCCAAAACACATTCAATTTTCAAACACAAACTTTCCCTAAAAAGTTAGACCAATGCTGTTTTTTATAACTGGACTCAATTCAGGTAGAAAATATAACTTTTGAAACACTGCTCAGATTTGGAAAAGAAACACATATTCTTGTTCCTCACCGTCTGAAAAGTACAAAAAGACATTCAATTTTCAAGTACGAAATTTCCCTGAGGAGATAAACCAATCGGTATCTCACAATTGGCAATAGGACTCAATTCAGACAGAAAATGTAACTTTTCATACACTGCTCAGATTTGCAAAAGAAACACATATTCTTTTTCCTCACAGTCTGAAAAGCAAAAAAACACATTCAATTTTCAAGTACGAACTTTCCTTGAGGAGATAAACCAATCTGTATCTTACAATTGGCAATAGGTCTCAATTAAGCTAGAAAACGTAACTTTAAACCCAGTGATCCGATTTTCAAAAGAAACATATATTCATGTTTCCCACCGTCTGAAAAGACCAAAAGTCATTCAATTTTCAAACACGAACTTTCCCTAGAAAGTTAGACAAAAGCTCTTTTTTATAACTGGACTCAATTCAGGCAGAAAATGTAACTTTTGAAACACTGCTCAGATTTGGAAAAGAAACACATATTCTTGTTCCTCACAGTCTGAAAAGTCCAAAAACACATTCAATTTTCAAGTACGAACTTTCCCTGAGGAGATAAACCAATCGGTATCTCACAATTGGCAATAGGACTCAATTCAGAAAGAAAATGTATCTTTAGACACAGTGATCTGATTTACAAAAGAAACACATATTCATGTTTCCCACGGTCTGAGAAAGCCAAAACACATTCAATTTTCAAACACAAACTTTCCCTAAAAAGTTAGACCAATGCTGTTTCTTAAAACTGGACTCAATTCAGGTAGAAAATATAACTTTTGAAACACTGCTCAGATTTGGAAAAGAAACACATATTCTTGTTCCTCACCGTCTGAAAAGTACAAAAAGACATTCAATTTTCAAGTACGAACTTTCCCTGAGGAGATAAACCAATCGGTATCTCACAATTGGCAATAGGACTCAATTCAGACAGAAAATGTAACTTTTCATACACTGCTCAGATTTGCAAAAGAAACACATATTCTTGTTCCTCACAGTCAGAAAAGCACAAAAACACATTCAATTTTCAAGTACGAACTTTCCTTGAGGAGATAAACCAATCTGTATCTTACAATTGGCAATAGGTCTCAATTAAGCTAGAAAACGTAACTTTAAACCCAGCGATCCGATTTTCAAAAGAAACATATATTCATGTTTCCCACCGTCTGAAAAGACCAAAAGTCATTCAATTTTCAAACACGAACTTTCCCTAGAAAGTTAGACAAAAGCTCTTTTTTATAACTGGACTCAATTCAGGCAGAAAATGTAACTTTTGAAACACTGCTCAGATTTGGAAAAGAAACACATATTCTTGTTCCTCACAGTCTGAAAAGTCCAAAAACACATTCAATTTTCAAGTACGAACTTTCCCTGAGGAGATAAACCAATCGGTATCTCACAATTGGCAATAGGACTCAATTCAGAAAGAAAATGTATCTTTAGACACAGTGATCTGATTTACAAAAGAAACACATATTCATGTTTCCCACGGTCTGAGAAAGCCAAAACACATTCAATTTTCAAACACAAACTTTCCCTAAAAAGTTAGACCAATGCTGTTTTTTATAACTGGACTCAATTCAGGTAGAAAATATAACTTTTGAAACACTGCTCAGATTTGGAAAAGAAACACATATTCTTGTTCCTCACCGTCTGAAAAGTACAAAAAGACATTCAATTTTCAAGTACGAAATTTCCCTGAGGAGATAAACCAATCGGTATCTCACAATTGGCAATAGGACTCAATTCAGACAGAAAATGTAACTTTTCATACACTGCTCAGATTTGCAAAAGAAACACATATTCTTTTTCCTCACAGTCTGAAAAGCAAAAAAACACATTCAATTTTCAAGTACGAACTTTCCTTGAGGAGATAAACCAATCTGTATCTTACAATTGGCAATAGGTCTCAATTAAGCTAGAAAACGTAACTTTAAACCCAGTGATCCGATTTTCAAAAGAAACATATATTCATGTTTCCCACCGTCTGAAAAGACCAAAAGTCATTCAATTTTCAAACACGAACTTTCCCTAGAAAGTTAGACAAAAGCTCTTTTTTATAACTGGACTCAATTCAGGCAGAAAATGTAACTTTTGAAACACTGCTCAGATTTGGAAAAGAAACACATATTCTTGTTCCTCACAGTCTGAAAAGTCCAAAAACACATTCAATTTTCAAGTACGAACTTTCCCTGAGGAGATAAACCAATCGGTATCTCACAATTGGCAATAGGACTCAATTCAGAAAGAAAATGTATCTTTAGACACAGTGATCTGATTTACAAAAGAAACACATATTCATGTTTCCCACGGTCTGAGAAAGCCAAAACACATTCAATTTTCAAACACAAACTTTCCCTAAAAAGTTAGACCAATGCTGTTTTTTATAACTGGACTCAATTCAGGTAGAAAATATAACTTTTGAAACACTGCTCAGATTTGGAAAAGAAACACATATTCTTGTTCCTCACCGTCTGAAAAGTACAAAAAGACATTCAATTTTCAAGTACGAAATTTCCCTGAGGAGATAAACCAATCGGTATCTCACAATTGGCAATAGGACTCAATTCAGACAGAAAATGTAACTTTTCACACACTGCTCAGATTTGCAAAAGAAACACATATTCTTGTTCCTCACAGTCTGAAAAGCACAAAAACACATTCAATTTTCAAGTACGAACCCTCCCTGAGGAGATAAACCAATCTGTATCTCACAATTGGCAGTAGGACTCAATTCAGAAAGAAAATGTATCTTTAGACACAGTGATCTGATTTACAAAAGAAGCACATATTCTTGTTCCTCACAGTCTGAAAAGCACAAAAACACATTCAATTTTCAAGTACGAACTTTCCCTGAGGAGATAAACCAATCGGTATCTCACAATTGGCAATAGGACTCAATTCAGACAGAAAATGTAACTTTTCATACACTGCTCAGATTTTCAAAAGAAACACATATTCTTGTTCCTCACAGTCTGAAAAGCACAAAAACACATTCAATTTTCAAGTACGAACCTTCCCTGAGGAGATAAAGCAATCGGTATCTCACAATTGGCAATAGGACTCAATTCAGACAGAAAATGTAACTTTTCATACACTGCTCAGATTTGCAAAAGAAACACATATTCTGGTTCCTCACAGTCTGAAAAGCGTAAAAACACATTCAATTTTCAAGAACGAACCTTCCCTGAGGAGATAAACCAATCTGTATCTCACAATTGGCAATAGGACTCAATTCAGAAAGAAAATGTATCTTTAGACACAGTGATCTGATTTACAAAAGAAACACATATTCATGTTTCCCACGGTCTGAGAAAGCCAAAACACATTCAATTTTCAAACACAAACTTTCCCTAGAAAGTTAGACCAATGCTGTTTTTTATAACTGGACTCCATTCAGACAGAAAATGTAACTTTTGAAACACTGCTCAGATTTGGCAAAGAAACAAATATTCCTTTTCCTCACAGTCTGAAAAGTACAAAAACACATTCAATTTTCAAGTACGAACTTTCCCTGAGGAGATAAACCAATCGGTATCTCACAATTGGCAATAGGACTCAATTCAGACAGAAAATGTAACTTTTCATACACTGCTCAGATTTGCAAAAGAAACACATGTTCCTGTTCCTCATAGTCTGAAAAGCAGAAAAACACATTCAATTTTCAAGTACGAACTTTCCTTGGGGAGATAAACCAATCTGTATCTTACAATTGGCAATAGGACCCAATTAAGCTGGAAAACGTAACTTTAAACCCAGTGATCCGATTTTCAAAAGAAACATATATTCATGTTTCCCACGGTCTGAAAAGACCCAAAGTCATTCAATTTTCAAACACAAACTTTCCCTAGAAAGTTAGACCAAAGCTCTTTTTTATAACGGGACTCAATTCAGGCAGAAAATGTAACTTTTGAAACACTGTTCAGATTTGCAAAAGAAACACATATTCTTGTTCCTCACAGTGAGAAAAGCAAAAAAACACGTTCAATTTTCAAGTACGAACTTTCCCTGAGGAGATAAACCAATCGGTATCTCACAATTGGCAATAGGACTCGATTCAGAAAAAAAATGTATCTTTAGACACAGTGATCTGATTGACAAAAGAAACACATATTCATGTTTCCCACGGTCTGAGAAAGCCAAAACACATTCAATTTTCAAACACAAACTTTCCCTAGAAAGTTAGACCAATGCTGTTTTTTATAACTGGACTCAATTCAGGCAGAAAATGTAACTTTTGAAATACTGCTCAGATTTGGAAAAGAAACCCATATTCTTTTTCCTCACAGTCTGAAAAGTACAAAAACACATTCAATTTTCAAGTACGAACTTTGCCTGAGGAGATAAACCAATCTGTATCTCCAAATTGGCAATAGGACTCAATTCAGACAGAAAATGTAACTTTTCACACACTGCTCAGATTTGGAAAAGAAACACATATTCTTGTTCCTCACAGTCTGAAATGTACAAAAACACATTCAATTTTCAAGTACGAACTTTCCTTGAGGAGATAAACCAATCTGTATCTCACAATTGGCAATAGGACTCATTTCAGACAGAAAATGTAACCTTTCACACACTGCACAGATTTGCAAAAGAAACACATGTTCCTGTTCCTCATAGTCTGAAAAGCACAAAAACACATTCAATTTTCAAGTACGAACTTTCCTTGGGGACATAAACCAATCTGTATCTTACAATTGGCAATAGGACTCAATTAAGCTGGAAAACGTAACTTTAAACCCAGTGATCCGATTTTCAAAAGAAACATATATTCATGTTTCCCACGGTCTGAAAAGACCCAAAGTCATTCCATTTTCAGACACGAACTTTCCCTAGAAAGTTAGACCAATGTTGTTTTTTATAACTGGACTCCATTCAGGCAGAAAATGTAACTTTTGAAACACTGCTCAGATTTGGCAAAGAAACAAATATTCCTTTTCCTCACAGTCTGAAAAGTACAAAAACACATTCAATTTTCAAGTACGAACTTTGCCTGAGGAGATAAACCAATCGGTATCACACAATTGGCAATAGGACTCAATTCAGACAGAAAATGTAACTTTTCATACACTGCTCAGATTTGCAAAAGAAACACATATTCTTGTTCCTCACAGTCTGAAAAGCACAAAAACACATTCAATTTTCAAGAACGAACCTTCCCTGAGGAGATAAACCAATCTGTATCTCACAATTGGAAATAGGACTCATTTCAGACAGAAAATGTAACCTTTCACACACTGCTCAGATTTGCAAAAGAAACACATATTCTTGTTCCTCACAGTCTGAAAAGCGCAAAAACACATTTAATTTTCAAGAACGAAACTTCCCTGAGGAGATAAACCAATCTGTATCTCACAATTGGCAATAGGACTCAATTCAGAAAGAAAATGTAACTTTTGAAACAGTGATCTGATTTACAAAATAAACACATATTCATGTTTCCCACGGTCTGAGAAAGCCAAAACACATTCAATTTTCAAACACAAACTTTCCCTAGAAAGTTAGACCAATGCTGTTTTTTATAACTGGACTCCATTGAGACAGAAAATGTAACTTTTGAAACACTGCTCAGATTTGCAAAAGAAACACGTATTCTTGTTCCTCACAGTCTGAAAAGCAAAAAAACACATTCAATTTTCAAGTACGAACTTTCCCTGAGGAGATAAACCAATCTGTATCTCACAATTGGCAATAGGACTCAATTCAGACAGAAAATGTAACTTTTCACACACTGCTGAGATTTGCAAAAGAAACACATATTTTTGTTCCTCACAGTCTGAAAAGCAAAAAAACACATTCAATTTTCAAGTACGAACCTTCCCTGAGGAGATAAACCAATCTGTATCTCACAAATGGCAATAGGACTCAATTCAGAAAGAAAATGTATCTTTAGAAACAGTGTTCTCATTTACAAAAGAAGAACATATTCTTGTTCCTCATAGTCTGAAAAGCACAAAAACACATTCAATTTTCAAGTACGAACTTTCCCTGAGTAGATAAACCAATCTGTATCTCACAAATGGCAATAGGACTCAATTCAGAAAAAAATGTATCTTTAGACACAGTGATCTGATTTACAAAAGAAGCACATATTCTTGTTCCTCATAGTCTGAAAAGCACAAAAATACATTCAATTTTCAAGTACGAACTTTCCCTGAGGAGATAAACCAATCTGTATCTCACAAATGGCAATAGGACTCAATTCAGAAAAAAATGTATCTTTAGACACAGTGATCTGATTTACAAAAGAAGCACATATTCTTGTTCCTCATAGTCTGAAAAGCACAAAAATACATTCAATTTTCAAGTACGAACTTTCCCTGAGGAGATAAACCAATCTGTATCTCACAAATGGCAATAGGACTCAATTCAGAAAGAAAATGTATCTTTAGACACAGTGATCTGATTTACAAAAGAAACACATATTCATGTTTCCCACGGTCTGAGAAAGCCAAAACACATTCAATTTTCAAAAACAAACTTTCCCTAAAAAGTTAGACCAATGCTGTTTTTTATAACTGGACTCAATTCAGGCAGAAAATATAACTTTTCAAACACTGCTCAGATTTGGAAAAGAAACACATATTCTTGTTCCTCACAGTCTGAAAAGCAAAAAAACACATTCAATTTTCAAGTACGAACTTTCCCTGAGGAGATAAACCAATCGGTATCTCACAATTGGCAATAGGACTCAATTCAGACAGAAAATGTAACTTTTCACACACTGCTCAGATTTGCAAAAGAAACACATATTCTTGTTCCTCACAGTCTGAAAAGCAAAAAAAAAACATTCAATTTTCAAGTACGAACCCTCCCTGAGTAGATAAACCAATCTGTATCTCACAATTGGGAATAGGACTCAATTCAGAAAGAAAATGTATCTTTAGACACAGTGATCTGATTTACAAAAGAAGCACATATTCTTGTTCCTCATAGTCTGAAAAGCACAAAAATACATTCAATTTTCAAGTACGAACTTTCCCTGAGGAGATAAACCAATCTGTATCTCAAAATTGGCAATAGGACTCAATTCAGAAAGAAAATGTATCTTTAGACACAGTGATCTGATTTACAAAAGAAACACATATTCATGTTTCCCATGGTCTGAAAAGACCAAAAGTCATTCAATTTTCAAACAGGAACTTTCCCTAGAAAGTTAGACCAATGCTGTTTTTTATAACTGGACTCAATTCAGACAGAAAATGTAACTTTTGAAACACTGCTCAGATTTGGAAAAGAAACACATATTCTTGTTCCTCACAGTCTGAAAAGTACAAAAACACATTCAATTTTCAAGTACGAACTTTCCCTGAGGAGATAAACCAATCTGTATCTCACAATTGGCAATAGGACTCAATTCAGACAGAAAATGTAACTTTAGACACAGTGATCTGATTTACAAAAGAAACACATATTCGTGTTTCCCACGGTCTGAGAAAGCCAAAACACATTCAATTTTCAAAAACAAACTTTCCCTAAAAAGTTAGACCAATGCTGTTTTTTATAACTGGACTCAATTCAGGCAGAAAATGTAACTTTTGAAACACTGCTCAGATTTGCAAAAGAAACACGTATTCTTGTTCCTCACAGTCTGAAAAGCACAAAAACACATTCAATTTTCAAGTACGAACTTTCTCTGAGGAGATAAACAAATAGGTATCTCACAATTGGCAATAGGACTCAATTCAGACAGAAAATGTAACTTTTCACACACAGCTCAGATTTGCAAAAAAACACATATTCTTGTTCCTCACAGTCTAAAAAGCACAAAAACACATTCAATTTTCAAGGATGAACTTTCCTTGAGGTGATAAACCAATCTGTATCTCACAATTGGCAATAGGACGTAATTCAGACAGAAAATGTAACTTTTCACACACTGCTCAGATTTGCAAAAGAAACACATATTCTTGTTCCTCACAGTCTGAAAAGCAAAAAAAAAACATTCAATTTTCAAGTACGAACTTTCCCTGAGGAGATAAACCAATCGGTATCTCACAATTGGCAATAGGACTCAATTAAGCTAGAAAATGTAACTTTAGACACAGTGATCTGATTTACAAAAGAAACACATATTCATGTTTCCCACGGTCTGAGAAAGCCAAAACACATTCAATTTTCAAAAACAAACTTTCCCTAAAAAGTTAGACCAATGCTGTTTTTTATAACTGGACTCAATTCAGGCAGAAAATATAACTTTTGAAACACTGCTCAGATTTGGAAAAGAAACACATATTCTTGTTCCTCACAGTCTGAAAAGTACAAAAACACATTCAATTTTCAAGTACGAACTTTCCCTGAGGAGATAAACCAATCGGTATCTCACAATTGGTAATAGGACTCAATTCAGACAGAAAATGTAACTTTTCACACACTGCTCAGATTTGCAAAAGAAACACATATTCTTGTTCCTCACAGTCTGAAAAGCAAAAAAAAAACATTCAATTTTCAAGTACGAACTTTCCCTGAGGAGATAAACCAATCTGTATCTCACAATTGGCAATAGGACTCAATTCAGACAGAAAATGTATCTTTAGACACAGTGATCTGATTTACAAAAGAAGCACATATTCTTGTTCCTCACAGTCTGAAAAGTACAAAAACACATTCAATTTTCAAGTATGAACTTTCCCTGAGGAGATAAACCAATCGGTATCTCACAATTGGCAATAGGACTCAATTAAGCTAGAAAATGTAACTTTAGACACAGTGATCCCATTTACAAAAGATACACATATTCATGTTTCCCATGGTCTGAAAAACCCAAAACACATTCAATTTTCAAACACAAACTTTCCCTAAAAAGTTAGACCAATGCTGTTTTTGATAACTGGACTCAATTCAGACAGAAAATGTAACTTTTCACACACTGCTCAGATTTGCAAAAGAAACACATATTCTTCTTCCTCAGTCTGAAAAGTACAAAAACACATTCAATTTTCAAGTACGAACTTTCCCTGAGGAGATAAACCAATCTGTATCTCACAATTGGCAATAGGACTCAATTCAGACAGAAAATGTAACTTTAGAAACAGTGATCTGATTTACAAAAGAAACACATATTCGTGTTTCCCACGGTCTGAGAAAGCCAAAACACATTCAATTTTCAAAAACAAACTTTCCCTAAAAAGTTAGACCAATGCTGTTTTTTATAACTGGACTCAATTCAGGCAGAAAATGTAACTTTTGAAACACTGCTCAGATTTGCAAAAGAAACACGTATTCTTGTTCCTCACAGTCTGAAAAGCACAAAAACACATTCAATTTTCAAGTACGAACTTTCTCTGAGGAGATAAACAAATAGGTATCTCACAATTGGCAATAGGACTCAATTCAGACAGAAAATGTAACTTTTCACACACAGCTCAGATTTGCAAAAAAACACATATTCTTCTTCCTCACAGTCTAAAAAGCACAAAAACACATTCAATTTTCAAGGATGAACTTTCCTTGAGGTGATAAACCAATCTGTATCTCACAATTGGCAATAGGACGTAATTCAGACAGAAAATGTATCTTTAGACACAGTGATCTGATTTACAAAAGAAGCACATATTCTTGTTCCTCCTAGTCTGAAAAGTACAAAAACACATTCAATTTTCAAGTATGAACTTTCCCTGAGGAGATAAACCAATCGGTATCTCACAATTGGCAATAGGACTCAATTAAGCTAGAAAATGTAACTTTAGACACAGTGATCTGATTTACAAAAGAAACACATATTCATGTTTCCCACGGTCTGAGAAAGCCAAAACACATTCAATTTTCAAAAACAAACTTTCCCTAAAAAGTTAGACCAATGCTGTTTTTTATAACTGGACTCAATTCAGGCAGAAAATATAACTTTTGAAACACTGCTCAGATTTGGAAAAGAAACACATATTCTTGTTCCTCACAGTCTGAAAAGTACAAAAACACATTCAATTTTCAAGTACGAACTTTCCCTGAGGAGATAAACCAATCTGTATCTCACAATTGGCAATAGGACTCAATTCAGACAGAAAATGTAACTTTTCACACACTGCTGAGATTTGCAAAAGAAACACATATTTTTGTTCCTCACAGTCTGAAAAGCAAAAAAACACATTCAATTTTCAAGTACGAACCTTCCCTGAGGAGATAAACCAATCTGTATCTCACAAATGGCAATAGGACTCAATTCAGAAAGAAAATGTATCTTTAGAAACAGTGTTCTCATTTACAAAAGAAGAACATATTCTTGTTCCTCATAGTCTGAAAAGCACAAAAGCACATTCAATTTTCAAGTACGAACTTTCCCTGAGTAGATAAACCAATCTGTATCTCACAAATGGCAATAGGACTCAATTCAGAAAAAAATGTATCTTTAGACACAGTGATCTGATTTACAAAAGAAGCACATATTCTTGTTCCTCATAGTCTGAAAAGCACAAAAATACATTCAATTTTCAAGTACGAACTTTCCCTGAGGAGATAAACCAATCTGTATCTCACAAATGGCAATAGGACTCAATTCAGAAAAAAATGTATCTTTAGACACAGTGATCTGATTTACAAAAGAAGCACATATTCTTGTTCCTCATAGTCTGAAAAGCACAAAAATACATTCAATTTTCAAGTACGAACTTTCCCTGAGGAGATAAACCAATCTGTATCTCACAAATGGCAATAGGACTCAATTCAGAAAGAAAATGTATCTTTAGACACAGTGATCTGATTTACAAAAGAAACACATATTCATGTTTCCCACGGTCTGAGAAAGCCAAAACACATTCAATTTTCAAAAACAAACTTTCCCTAAAAAGTTAGACCAATGCTGTTTTTTATAACTGGACTCAATTCAGGCAGAAAATATAACTTTTCAAACACTGCTCAGATTTGGAAAAGAAACACATATTCTTGTTCCTCACAGTCTGAAAAGCAAAAAAACACATTCAATTTTCAAGTACGAACTTTCCCTGAGGAGATAAACCAATCGGTATCTCACAATTGGCAATAGGACTCAATTCAGACAGAAAATGTAACTTTTCACACACTGCTCAGATTTGCAAAAGAAACACATATTCTTGTTCCTCACAGTCTGAAAAGCAAAAAAAAAACATTCAATTTTCAAGTACGAACCCTCCCTGAGTAGATAAACCAATCTGTATCTCACAATTGGGAATAGGACTCAATTCAGAAAGAAAATGTATCTTTAGACACAGTGATCTGATTTACAAAAGAAGCACATATTCTTGTTCCTCATAGTCTGAAAAGCACAAAAATACATTCAATTTTCAAGTACGAACTTTCCCTGAGGAGATAAACCAATCTGTATCTCAAAATTGGCAATAGGACTCAATTCAGAAAGAAAATGTATCTTTAGACACAGTGATCTGATTTACAAAAGAAACACATATTCATGTTTCCCATGGTCTGAAAAGACCAAAAGTCATTCAATTTTCAAACAGGAACTTTCCCTAGAAAGTTAGACCAATGCTGTTTTTTATAACTGGACTCAATTCAGACAGAAAATGTAACTTTTGAAACACTGCTCAGATTTGGAAAAGAAACACATATTCTTGTTCCTCACAGTCTGAAAAGTACAAAAACACATTCAATTTTCAAGTACGAACTTTCCCTGAGGAGATAAACCAATCTGTATCTCACAATTGGCAATAGGACTCAATTCAGACAGAAAATGTAACTTTAGACACAGTGATCTGATTTACAAAAGAAACACATATTCGTGTTTCCCACGGTCTGAGAAAGCCAAAACACATTCAATTTTCAAAAACAAACTTTCCCTAAAAAGTTAGACCAATGCTGTTTTTTATAACTGGACTCAATTCAGGCAGAAAATGTAACTTTTGAAACACTGCTCAGATTTGCAAAAGAAACACGTATTCTTGTTCCTCACAGTCTGAAAAGCACAAAAACACATTCAATTTTCAAGTACGAACTTTCTCTGAGGAGATAAACAAATAGGTATCTCACAATTGGCAATAGGACTCAATTCAGACAGAAAATGTAACTTTTCACACACAGCTCAGATTTGCAAAAAAACACATATTCTTGTTCCTCACAGTCTAAAAAGCACAAAAACACATTCAATTTTCAAGGATGAACTTTCCTTGAGGTGATAAACCAATCTGTATCTCACAATTGGCAATAGGACGTAATTCAGACAGAAAATGTATCTTTAGACACAGTGATCTGATTTACAAAAGAAGCACATATTCTTGTTCCTCATAGTCTGAAAAGTACAAAAACACATTCAATTTTCAAGTATGAACTTTCCCTGAGGAGATAAACCAATCGGTATCTCACAATTGGCAATAGGACTCAATTAAGCTAGAAAATGTAACTTTAGACACAGTGATCTGATTTACAAAAGAAACACATATTCATGTTTCCCACGGTCTGAGAAAGCCAAAACACATTCAATTTTCAAAAACAAACTTTCCCTAAAAAGTTAGACCAATGCTGTTTTTTATAACTGGACTCAATTCAGGCAGAAAATATAACTTTTGAAACACTGCTCAGATTTGGAAAAGAAACACATATTCTTGTTCCTCACAGTCTGAAAAGTACAAAAACACATTCAATTTTCAAGTACGAACTTTCCCTGAGGAGATAAACCAATCGGTATCTCACAATTGGTAATAGGACTCAATTCAGACAGAAAATGTAACTTTTCACACACTGCTCAGATTTGCAAAAGAAACACATATTCTTGTTCCTCACAGTCTGAAAAGCAAAAAAAAACATTCAATTTTCAAGTACGAACTTTCCCTGAGGAGATAAACCAATCTGTATCTCACAATTGGCAATAGGACTCAATTCAGACAGAAAATGTATCTTTAGACACAGTGATCTGATTTACAAAAGAAGCACATATTCTTGTTCCTCACAGTCTGAAAAGTACAAAAACACATTCAATTTTCAAGTATGAACTTTCCCTGAGGAGATAAACCAATCGGTATCTCACAATTGGCAATAGGACTCAATTAAGCTAGAAAATGTAACTTTAGACACAGTGATCCCATTTACAAAAGATACACATATTCATGTTTCCCATGGTCTGAAAAACCCAAAACACATTCAATTTTCAAACACAAACTTTCCCTAAAAAGTTAGACCAATGCTGTTTTTGATAACTGGACTCAATTCAGACAGAAAATGTAACTTTTCACACACTGCTCAGATTTGCAAAAGAAACACATATTCTTGTTCCTCAGTCTGAAAAGTACAAAAACACATTCAATTTTCAAGTACGAACTTTCCCTGAGGAGATAAACCAATCTGTATCTCACAATTGGCAATAGGACTCAATTCAGACAGAAAATGTAACTTTAGAAACAGTGATCTGATTTACAAAAGAAACACATATTCGTGTTTCCCACGGTCTGAGAAAGCCAAAACACATTCAATTTTCAAAAACAAACTTTCCCTAAAAAGTTAGACCAATGCTGTTTTTTATAACTGGACTCAATTCAGGCAGAAAATGTAACTTTTGAAACACTGCTCAGATTTGCAAAAGAAACACGTATTCTTGTTCCTCACAGTCTGAAAAGCACAAAAACACATTCAATTTTCAAGTACGAACTTTCTCTGAAGAGATAAACAAATAGGTATCTCACAATTGGCAATAGGACTCAATTCAGACAGAAAATGTAACTTTTCACACACAGCTCAGATTTGCAAAAAAACACATATTCTTGTTCCTCACAGTCTAAAAAGCACAAAAACACATTCAATTTTCAAGGATGAACTTTCCTTGAGGTGATAAACCAATCTGTATCTCACAATTGGCAATAGGACGTAATTCAGACAGAAAATGTATCTTTAGACACAGTGATCTGATTTACAAAAGAAGCACATTTTCTTGTTCCTCATAGTCTGAAAAGTACAAAAACACATTCAATTTTCAAGTATGAACTTTCCCTGAGGAGATAAACCAATCGGTATCTCACAATTGGCAATAGGACTCAATTAAGCTAGAAAATGTAACTTTAGACACAGTGATCTGATTTACAAAAGAAACACATATTCATGTTTCCCACGGTCTGAGAAAGCCAAAACACATTCAATTTTCAAAAACAAACTTTCCCTAAAAAGTTAGACCAATGCTGTTTTTTATAACTGGACTCAATTCAGGCAGAAAATATAACTTTTGAAACACTGCTCAGATTTGGAAAAGAAACACATATTCTTGTTCCTCACAGTCTGAAAAGTACAAAAACACATTCAATTTTCAAGTACGAACTTTCCCTGAGGAGATAAACCAATCTGTATCTCACAATTGGCAAAAGGACTCAATTCAGAAAAAAAATGTAACTTTTGAAACACTGCTCAGATTTGGAAAAGAAACCCATATTCTTTTTCCTCATAGTCTGAAAAGTACAAAAACACATTCAATTTTCAAGAACGAACTTTCCTTGAGGAGATAAACCAATCTGTATCTTACAATTGGCAATAGGACTCAATTCAGAAAGAAAATGTATCTTTAGACACAGTGATCTGATTTACAAAAGAAGCACATATTGTTGTTCCTCACAGTCTGAAAAGCACAAAAACACATTCAATTTTCAAGTACGAACTTTCCCTGAGGAGATAAACCAATCTGTATCTCACAATTGGCAATAGGACTCAATTCAGACAGAAAATGTAACCTTTCACACACTGCTCAGATTTGCAAAAGAAACACATATTCCTGTTCCTCATAGTCTGAAAACCACAAAAACACATTCAATTTTCAAGTACGAACTTTCCTTGAGGAGGTAAAACAAATCTGTATCTTTCAATTGGCAATAGGTCTCAATTAAGCTAGTAAACGTAGCTTTAAACCCAGTGATCCGATTTTCAAAAGAAACATATATTCATGTTTCCCACGGTCTGAAAAGACCAAAAGTCATTCAATTTTCAAACACAAACTTTCCCTAGAAAGTTAGACCAAAGCTCTTTTTTATAACTGGACTCAATTCAGGCAGAAAATGTAACTTTTGAAACACTGATCAGATTTGCAAAAGAAACACATATTCTTGTTCCTCACAGTCTGAAAAGCAAAAAAACACATTCAATTTTCAAGTACAGACTTTCCCTGAGGAGATAAACAAATCGGTATCTCACAATTGGCAATAGGACTCAATTCAGACAGAAAATGTAACTTTTCACACACAGCTCAGATTTGCAAAAGAAACACATATTCTTGTTCCTCACAGTCTAAAAAGCACAAAAACACATTCAATTTTCAAGGACGAACTTTCCTTGAGGCGATAAACCAATCTGTATCTCACAATTAGCAATAGGACTTAATTCAGACAGAAAATGTATCTTTAGACACAGTGATCTGATTTACAAAAGAAGCACATATTCTTGTTCCTCACAGTCTGAAAAGTACAAAAACACATTCAATTTTCAAGTATGAACTTTCCCTGAGGAGATAAACCAATCGATATCTCACAATTGGCAATAGGACTCAATTAAGCTAGAAAACGTAACTTTAAACCCAGTGATCCGATTTTCAAAAGAAACATATGTTCATGTTTCCCACGGTCTGAAAAGACCAAAAGTCATTCAATTTTCAAACACGAACTTTCCCTAGAAAGTTAGACCAAAGGTCTTTTTTATAACTGGACTCAATTCAGGCAGAAAATGTAACTTTTGAAACACTGCTCAGATTTGCAAAAGAAACACATATTCTTCTTCCTCACAGTCTGAAAAGCAAAAAAAACACATTCAATTTTCAACTACGAACTTTCCCTGAGGAGATAAACCAATCTGTATCTCACAATTGCCAATAGGACTCAATTCAGACAGATAATGTATCTTTAGACACAGTGATCTGATTTACAAAAGAAGCACATATTCTTGTTCCTCACAGTCTGAAAAGCACAAAAACACATTCAATTTTCGAGTACAAACTTTCCCTGAGGAGATAAACCAATCTGTATCTCATAATTGGCAATAGGACTCAATTCAGACAGAAAATGTAACCTTTCACACACTGCTCAGATTTGCAAAAGAAACACATATTCCTGTTCCTCATAGTCTGAAAACCACAAAAACACATTCAATTTTCAAGTACGAACTTTCCTTGAGGAGGTAAAACAAATCTGTATCTTTCAATTGGCAATAGGTCTCAATTAAGCTAGTAAACGTAGCTTTAAACCCAGTGATCCGATTTTCAAAAGAAACATATATTCATGTTTCCCACGGTCTGAAAAGACCAAAAGTCATTCAATTTTCAAACACAAACTTTCCCTAGAAAGTTAGACCAAAGCTCTTTTTTATAACTGGACTCAATTCAGGCAGAAAATGTAACTTTTGAAACACTGATCAGATTTGCAAAAGAAACACATATTCTTGTTCCTCACAGTCTGAAAAGCAAAAAAACACATTCAATTTTCAAGTACAAACTTTCCCTGAGGAGATAAACAAATCGGTATCTCACAATTGGCAATAGGACTCAATTCAGACAGAAAATGTAACTTTAGACACAGTGATCCCATTTACAAAAGATACACATATTCATGTTTCCCATGGTCTGAAAAAGCCAAAACACATTCAATTTTCCAACACAAACTTTCCCTAAAAAGTTAGACCAATGCTGTTTTTGATAACTGGACTCAATTCAGACAGAAAATGTAACTTTTGAAACACTGATCAGATTTGCAAAAGAAACACATATTCTTGTTCTTCACAGTCTGAAAAGCACGAAAACACATTCAATTTTCAAGTACGAACCCTCCCTGAGGAGATAAACCAATCTGTATCTCACAATTGGCAATAGGACTCAATTCAGAAAAAAAATGTAACTTTTGAAACACTGCTCAGATTTGGAAAAGAAACCCATATTCTTTTTCCTCATAGTCTGAAAAGCACAAAAATACATTCAATTTTCAAGTACGAACTTTCCCTGAGGAGATAAACCAATCTGTATCTTACAATTGGCAATAGGACTCAATTAAGCTAGAAAACGTAACTTTAAACCCAGTGATCCGATTTTCAAAAGAAACATATATTCATATTTCCCACGGTCTGAAAAGACCAAAAGTCATTCAATTTTCAAACAGGAACTTTCCCTAGAAAGTTAGACCAATGCTGTTTTTTATAACTGGACTCAATTCAGGCAGAAAATGTAACTTTTGAAACACTGATCAGATTTGCAAAAGAAACACATATTCTTGTTCTTCACAGTCTGAAAAGCACGAAAACACATTCAATTTTCAAGTACGAACCCTCCCTGAGGAGATAAACCAATCTGTATCTCACAATTGGCAATAGGACTCAATTCAGAAAGAAAATGTATCTTTAGACACAGTGATCTGATTTACAAAAGAAGCACATATTCTTGTTCCTCATAGTCTGAAAAGCACAAAAATACATTCAATTTTCAAGTACGAACTTTCCCTGAGGAGATAAACCAATCTGTATCTCACAATTGGCAATAGGACTCAATTCAGAAAGAAAATGTATCTTTAGACACAGTGATCTGATTTACAAAAGAAACACATATTCATGTTTCCCACGGTCTGAGAAAGCCAAAACACATTCAATTTTCAAAAACAAACTTTCCCTAAATAGTTAGACCAATGCTGTTTTTTATAACTGGACTCAATTCAGGCAGAAAATGTAACTTTTCACACACTGCTCAGATTTGCAAAAGAAACACATATTCTTCTTCCTCACAGTCTGAAAAGCAAAAAAAACACATTCAATTTTCAAGTACGAACCTTCCCTGAGGAGATAAACCAATCTGTATCTCACAAATGGCAATAGGACTCAATTCAGAAAGAAAATGTATCTTTAGAAACAGTGTTCTCATTTACAAAAGAAGCACATATTCTTGTTCCTCATAGTCTGAAAAGCACAAAAACACATTCAATTTTCAAGTACGAACTTTCCCTGAGTAGATAAACCAATCTGTGTCTCACAAATGGCAATAAGACTCAATTCAGAAAAAAATGTATCTTTAGACACAGTGATCTGATTTACAAAAGAAGCACATATTCTTGTTCCTCACAGTCTGAAAAGTACAAAAACACATTTAATTTTCAAGTACGAACTTTCCCTGAGGAGATAAACCAATCTTTATCTCACAATTGGCAAAAGGACTCAATTCTGAAAAAAAATGTAACTTTTGAAACACTGCTCAGATTTGGAAAAGAAACCCATATTCTTTTTCCTCATAGTCTGAAAAGTACAAAAACACATTCAATTTTCAAGTACGAACTTTCCTTGAGGAGGTAAAACAAATCTGTATCTTTCAATTGGCAATAGGTCTCAATTAAGCTAGTAAACGTAGCTTTAAACCCAGTGATCCGATTTTCAAAAGAAACATATATTCATGTTTCCCACGGTCTGAAAAGACCAAAAGTCATTCAATTTTCAAACACAAACTTTCCCTAGAAAGTTAGACCAAAGCTCTTTTTTATAACTGGACTCAATTCAGGCAGAAAATGTAACTTTTGAAACACTGATCAGATTTGCAAAAGAAACACATATTCTTGTTCCTCACAGTCTGAAAAGCACAAAAACACATTCAATTTTCAAGGACGAACTTTCCTTGAGGCGATAAACCAATCTGTATCTCACAATTAGCAATAGGACTTAATTCAGAAAAAAAATGTAACTTTTAAAACACTGCTCAGATTTGGAAAAGAAACCCATATTCTTTTTCCTCATAGTCTGAAAAGTACAAAAACACATTCAATTTTCAAGTACGAAGTTTCCTTGAGGAGATAAACCAATCTGTATCTTACAATTGGCAATAGGACTCAATTAAGCTAGAAAACGTAACTTTAAACCCAGTGATCCGATTTTCAAAAGAAACATATATTCATGTTTCCCACGGTCTGAAAAGACCAAAAGTCATTCAATTTTCAAACACGAACTTTCCCTAGAAAGTTAATCAAAAGCTCTTTTTTATAACTGGACTCAATTCAGGCAGAAAATGTAATTTTTGAAACAATGCTCAGATTTGGAAAGAAACACATATTCTTGTTCCTCACAGTCTGAAAAGCACGAAAAGACATTCACTTTTCAAGTACGAACTTTCCTTGAGGAGATAAACCAATCTGTATCTCACAATTGGCAATAGGACTCAATTCAGAAAAAAATGTATCTTTAGACACAGTGATCTGATTTACAAAAGAAGCACATATTCTTGTTCCTCATAGTCTGAAAAGCAAAAAAATACATTCAATTTTCAAGTACGAACTTTCCCTGAGGAGTTAAACCAATCTGTATCTCACAATTGGCAATAGGACTCAATTCAGAAAGAAAATGTATCTTTAGACACAGTGATCTGATTTACAAAAGAAACACATATTCATGTTTCCCACGGTCTGAGAAAGCCAAAAAACATTCAATTTTCAAAAACAAACTTTCCCTAAAAAGTTAGACCAATGCTGTTTTTTATAACTGGACTCAATTCAGGCAGAAAATGTAACTTTTGAAACACTGCTCAGATTTGCAAAACAAACACGTATTCTTGTTCCTCACAGTCTGAAAAGCAAAAAAACACATTCAATTTTCAAGTACGAACTTTCCCTGAGGAGATAAACCAATCGGTATCTCACAATTGGCAATAGGACTCAATTCAGAAAAAAAATGTAACTTTTGAAACACTGCTCAGATTTGGAAAAGAAACCCATATTCTTTTTCCTCATAGTCTGAAAAGCACAAAAATACATTCAATTTTCAAGTACGAACTTTCCCTGAGGAGATAAACCAATCTGTATCTTACAATTGGCAATAGGACTCAATTAAGCTAGAAAACGTAACTTTAAACCCAGTGATCCGATTTTCAAAAGAAACATATATTCATATTTCCCACGGTCTGAAAAGACCAAAAGTCATTCAATTTTCAAACAGGAACTTTCCCTAGAAAGTTAGACCAATGCTGTTTTTTATAACTGGACTCAATTCAGGCAGAAAATGTAACTTTTGAAACACTGATCAGATTTGCAAAAGAAACACATATTCTTGTTCTTCACAGTCTGAAAAGCACGAAAACACATTCAATTTTCAAGTACGAACCCTCCCTGAGGAGATAAACCAATCTGTATCTCACAATTGGCAATAGGACTCAATTCAGAAAGAAAATGTATCTTTAGACACAGTGATCTGATTTACAAAAGAAGCACATATTCTTGTTCCTCATAGTCTGAAAAGCACAAAAATACATTCAATTTTCAAGTACGAACTTTCCCTGAGGAGATAAACCAATCTGTATCTTACAATTGGCAATAGGACTCAATTCAGAAAGAAAATGTATCTTTAGACACAGTGATCTGATTTACAAAAGAAACACATATTCATGTTTCCCACGGTCTGAGAAAGCCAAAACACATTCAATTTTCAAAAACAAACTTTCCCTAAATAGTTAGACCAATGCTGTTTTTTATAACTGGACTCAATTCAGGCAGAAAATGTAACTTTTCACACACTGCTCAGATTTGCAAAAGAAACACATATTCTTCTTCCTCACAGTCTGAAAAGCAAAAAAAACACATTCAATTTTCAAGTACGAACCTTCCCTGAGGAGATAAACCAATCTGTATCTCACAAATGGCAATAGGACTCAATTCAGAAAGAAAATGTATCTTTAGAAACAGTGTTCTCATTTACAAAAGAAGCACATATTCTTGTTCCTCATAGTCTGAAAAGCACAAAAACACATTCAATTTTCAAGTACGAACTTTCCCTGAGTAGATAAACCAATCTGTGTCTCACAAATGGCAATAAGACTCAATTCAGAAAAAAATGTATCTTTAGACACAGTGATCTGATTTACAAAAGAAGCACATATTTTTGTTCCTCACAGTCTGAAAAGTACAAAAACACATTTAATTTTCAAGTACGAACTTTCCCTGAGGAGATAAACCAATCTTTATCTCACAATTGGCAAAAGGACTCAATTCTGAAAAAAAATGTAACTTTTGAAACACTGCTCAGATTTGGAAAAGAAACCCATATTCTTTTTCCTCATAGTCTGAAAAGTACAAAAACACATTCAATTTTCAAGTACGAACTTTCCTTGAGGAGGTAAAACAAATCTGTATCTTTCAATTGGCAATAGGTCTCAATTAAGCTAGTAAACGTAGCTTTAAACCCAGTGATCCGATTTTCAAAAGAAACATATATTCATGTTTCCCACGGTCTGAAAAGACCAAAAGTCATTCAATTTTCAAACACAAACTTTCCCTAGAAAGTTAGACCAAAGCTCTTTTTTATAACTGGACTCAATTCAGGCAGAAAATGTAACTTTTGAAACACTGATCAGATTTGCAAAAGAAACACATATTCTTGTTCCTCACAGTCTGAAAAGCACAAAAACACATTCAATTTTCAAGGACGAACTTTCCTTGAGGCGATAAACCAATCTGTATCTCACAATTAGCAATAGGACTTAATTCAGAAAAAAAATGTAACTTTTGAAACACTGCTCAGATTTGGAAAAGAAACCCATATTCTTTTTCCTCATAGTCTGAAAAGTACAAAAACACATTCAATTTTCAAGTACGAAGTTTCCTTGAGGAGATAAACCAATCTGTATCTTACAATTGGCAATAGGACTCAATTAAGCTAGAAAACGTAACTTTAAACCCAGTGATCCGATTTTCAAAAGAAACATATATTCATGTTTCCCACGGTCTGAAAAGACCAAAAGTCATTCAATTTTCAAACACGAACTTTCCCTAGAAAGTTAATCAAAAGCTCTTTTTTATAACTGGACTCAATTCAGGCAGAAAATGTAATTTTTGAAACAATGCTCAGATTTGGAAAGAAACACATATTCTTGTTCCTCACAGTCTGAAAAGCACGAAAACACATTCACTTTTCAAGTACGAACTTTCCTTGAGGAGATAAACCAATCTGTATCTCACAATTGGCAATAGGACTCAATTCAGAAAAAAATGTATCTTTAGACACAGTGATCTGATTTACAAAAGAAGCACATATTCTTGTTCCTCATAGTCTGAAAAGCAAAAAAATACATTCAATTTTCAAGTACGAACTTTCCCTGAGGAGTTAAACCAATCTGTATCTCACAATTGGCAATAGGACTCAATTCAGAAAGAAAATGTATCTTTAGACACAGTGATCTGATTTACAAAAGAAACACATATTCATGTTTCCCACGGTCTGAGAAAGCCAAAAAACATTCAATTTTCAAAAACAAACTTTCCCTAAAAAGTTAGACCAATGCTGTTTTTTATAACTGGACTCAATTCAGGCAGAAAATGTAACTTTTGAAACACTGCTCAGATTTGCAAAACAAACACGTATTCTTGTTCCTCACAGTCTGAAAAGCAAAAAAACACATTCAATTTTCAAGTACGAACTTTCCCTGAGGAGATAAACCAATCGGTATCTCACAATTGGCAATAGGACTCAATTCAGACAGAAAATGTAACTTTTCACACACTGCTGAGATTTGCAAAAGAAACACATATTTTTGTTCCTCACAGTCTGAAAAGCAAAAAAACACATTCAATTTTCAAGTACGAACCTTCCCTGAGGAGATAAACCAATCTGTATCTCACAAATGGCAATAGGACTCAATTCAGAAAGAAAATGTATCTTTAGAAACAGTGATCTGATTTACAAAAGAAGCACATATTCTTGTTCCTCATAGTCTGAAAAGCACAAAAATACATTCAATTTTCAAGTACGAACTTTCCCTGAGGAGATAAACCAATCTGTATCTCACAAATGGCAATAGGACTCAATTCAGACAGAAAATGTATCTTTAGACACAGTGATCTGATTTTCAAAAGAAACATATATTCATGTTTCCCACGGCCTGAAAAGACCAAAAGTCATTCAATTTTCAAACAGGAACTTTCCCTAGAAAGTTAGACCAATGCTGTTTTTTATAACTGGGCTCAATTCAGGCAGAAAATGTAACTTTTGAAACACTGATCAGATTTGCAAAAGAAACACATATTCTTGTTCCTCACAGTCTGAAAAGTACAAAAACACATTCAATTTTCAAGTACAAACTTTCCCTGAGGAGATAAACCAATCGGTATCTCACAATTGGCAATAGGACTCAATTCAGACAGAAAATGTAACTTTTGAAACACTGCTCAGATTTGCAAAAGAAGCACATATTCTTGTTCTTCACAGTCTGAAAAGCACGAAAACACATTCAATTTTCAAGTACGAACCCTCCCTGAGTAGATAAACCAATCTGTATCTCACAATTTGCAATAGGACTCAATTCAGAAAGAAAATGTATCTTTAGACACAGTGATCTGATTTACAAAAGAAACACATATTCATGTTTCCCACGGTCTGAGAAAGCCAAAACACATTCAATTTTCAAAAACAAACTTTCCCTAAAAAGTTAGACCAATGCTGTTTTTTATAACTGGACTCAATTCAGGCAGAAAATGTAACTTTTGAAACACTGATCAGATTTGCAAAAGAAACACGTATTCTAGTTCCTCACAGTCTGAAAAGCAAAAAAACACATTCAATTTTCAAGTACGAACTTCCCTGAGGAGATAAACCAATCGGTATCTCACAATTGGCAATAGGACTCAATTCAGACAGAAAATGTAACTTTTCACACATTGCTCAGATTTGCAAAAGAAACACATATTCTTGTTCCTCACAGTCTGAAAAGCAAAAAAACACATTCAATTTTCAAGTACGAACCTTCCCTGAGGAGATAAACCAATCTGTATCTCACAAATGGCAATAGGACTCAATTCAGAAAGAAAATGTATCTTTAGAAACAGTGTTCTCATTTACAAAAGAAGCACATATTCTTGTTCCTCATAGTCTGAAAAGCACAAAAACACATTCAATTTTCAAGTACGAACTTTCCCTGAGTAGATAAACCAATCTGTGTCTCACAAATGGCAATAGGACTCAATTCAGAAAAAAATGTATCTTTAGACACAGTGATCTGATTTACAAAAGAAGCACATATTCTTGTTCCTCACAGTCTGAAAAGCACGAAAACACATTCACTTTTCAAGTACGAACTTTCCTTGAGGAGATAAACCAATCTGTATCTTACAATTGGCAATAGGACTCAATTAAGTTAGAAAACGTAACTTTAAACCCAGTGATCCGATTTTGAAAACAAACATATATTCATGTTTCCCACGGTCTGAAAACACCCAAAGTTATTCAATTTTCAAACACGAACTTTCCCTAGAAAGTTAATCAAAAGCTCTTTTTTATAACTGGACTCAATTCAGGCAGAAAATGTAACTTTTGAAACAATGCTCAGATTTGGAAAGAAACACATATTCTTGTTCCTCACAGTCTGAAAAGTACAAAAACACATTCAATTTTCAAGTACGAACTTTCCCTGAGGAGATAAACCAATCTGTATCTCACAATTGGCAATAGGACTCAATTCAGAAAAAAATGTATCTTTAGACACAGTGATCTGATTTACAAAAGAAGCACATATTCTTGTTCCTCATAGTCTGAAAAGCAAAAAAACACATTCAATTTTCAAGTACGAACTTTCCCTGAGGAGTTAAACCAATCTGTATCTCACAATTGGCAATAGGACTCAATTCAGAAAGAAAATGTATCTTTAGACACAGTGATCTGATTTACAAAAGAAACACATATTCATGTTTCCCACGGTCTGAGAAAGCCAAAAAACATTCAATTTTCAAAAACAAACTTTCCCTAAAAAGTTAGACCAATGCTGTTTTTTATAACTGGACTCAATTCAGGCAGAAAATGTAACTTTTGAAACACTGCTCAGATTTGCAAAAGAAACACGTATTCTTGTTCCTCACAGTCTGAAAAGCACAAAAACACATTCAATTTTCAAGTACGAACTTTCCCTGAGGAGATAAACAAATAGGTATCTCACAATTGGCAATAGGACTCAATTCAGACAGAAAATGTAACTTTTCACACAGAGCTCAGATTTGCAAAAAAACACATATTCTTGTTCCTCACAGTCTAAAAAGCACAAAAACACATTCAATTTTCAAGGATGAACTTTCCTTGAGGCGATAAACCAATCTGTATCTCACAATTGGCAATAGGACTTAATTCAGACAGAAAATGTATCTTTAGACACAGTGATCTGATTTACAAAAGAAGCACATATTCTTGTTCCTCACAGTCTGAAAAGCACAAAAACACATTCAATTTTCGAGTACAAACTTTCCCTGAGGAGATAAACCAATCTGTATCTCACAATTGGCAATAGGACTCAATTCAGACAGAAAATGTAACCTTTCACACACTGCTCAGATTTGCAAAAGAAACACATATTCCTGTTCCTCATAGTCTGAAAACCACAAAAACACATTCAATTTTCAAGTACGAACTTTCCTTGAGGAGGTAAAACAAATCTGTATCTTTCAATTGGCAATAGGTCTCAATTAAGCTAGTAAACGTAGCTTTAAACCCAGTGATCCGATTTTCAAAAGAAACATATATTCATGTTTCCCACGGTCTGAAAAGACCAAAAGTCATTCAATTTTCAAACACAAACTTTCCTTAGAAAGTTAGACCAAAGCTCTTTTTTATAACTGGACTCAATTCAGGCAGAAAATGTAACTTTTGAAACACTGATCAGATTTGCAAAAGAAACACATATTCTTGTTCCTCACAGTCTGAAAAGCAAAAAAACACATTCAATTTTCAAGTACAAACTTTCCCTGAGGAGATAAACAAATCGGTATCTCACAATTGGCAATAGGACTAAATTCAGACAGAAAATGTAACTTTAGACACAGTGATCCCATTTACAAAAGATACACATATTCATGTTTCCCATGGTCTGAAAAAGCCAAAACACATTCAATTTTCCAACACAAACTTTCCCTAAAAAGTTAGACCAATGCTGTTTTTGATAACTGGACTCAATTCAGACAGAAAATGAAACTTTTCACACACTGCTCAGATTTGCAAAAGAAACACATATTCTTGTTCCTCAGTCTGAAAAGCACAAAAACACATTCAATTTTCAAGTACGAACTTTCCCTGAGGAGATAAACCAATCGGTATCTCACAATTGGCAATAGGACTCAATTCAGACAGAAAATGTAACTTTTGAAACACTGCTCAGATTTGCAAAAGAAGCACATATTCTTGTTCTTCACAGTCTGAAAAGCACGAAAACACATTCAATTTTCAAGTACGAACCCTCCCTGAGTAGATAAACCAATCTGTATCTCACAATTGGCAATAGGACTCAATTCAGAAAGAAAATGTATCTTTAGACACAGTGATCTGATTTACAAAAGAAGCACATATTCTTGTTCCTCATAGTCTGAAAAGCACAAAAATACATTCAATTTTCAAGTACGAACTTTCCCTGAGGAGATAAACCAATCTGTATCTCACAATTGGCAATAGGACTCAATTCAGAAAGAAAATGTATCTTTAGACACTGATCTGATTTACAAAAGAAACACATATTCATGTTTCCCACGGTCTGAGAAAGCCAAAACACATTCAATTTTCAAAAACAAACTTTCCCTAAAAAGTTAGACCAATGCTATTTTTTATAACTGGACTCAATTCAGGCAGAAAATGTAACTTTTGAAACACTGCTCAGATTTGCAAAAGAAACACGTATTCTTGTTCCTCACAGTCTGAATAGCAAAAAAACACATTCAATTTTCAAGTACGAACTTTCCCTGAGGAGATAAACCAATCGGTATCTCACAATTGGCAATAGGACTCAATTCAGACAGAAAATGTAACTTTAAACCCAGTGATCCGATTTTCAAAAGAAACATATATTCATGTTTCCCACGGTCTGAAAAGACCAAAAGTCATTCAATTTTCAAACAGGAACTTTCCCTAGAAAGTTAGACCAATGCTGTTTTTTATAACTGGACTCAATTCAGGCAGAAAATGTAACTTTTGAAACACTGCTCAGATTTGGAAAAGAAACACATATTCTTGTTCCTCACAGTCTGAAAAGTACAAAAACACATTCAATTTTCAAGTACGAACTTTCCCTGAGGAGATAAACCAATCTGTATCTCACAATTGGCAATAGGACTCAATTCAGAAAAAAAATGTAACTTTTGAAACACTGCTCAGATTTGGAAAAGAAACCCATATTCTTTTTCCTCATAGTCTGAAAAGCACAAAAATACATTCAATTTTCAAGTACGAACTTTCCCTGAGGAGATAAACCAATCTGTATCTCACAATTGGCAATAGGACTCAATTCAGAAAGAAAATGTATCTTTAGACACAGTGATCTGATTTACAAAAGAAACACATATTCATGTTTCCCACGGTCTGAGAAAGCCAAAAAACATTCAATTTTCAAAAACAAACTTTCCCTAAAAAGTTAGACCAATGCTGTTTTTTATAACTGGACTCAATTCAGGCAGAAAATGTAACTTTTGAAACACTGCTCAGATTTGCAAAAGAAACACGTATTCTTGTTCCTCACAGTCTGAAAAGCACAAAAACACATTCAATTTTCAAGTACGAACTTTCCCTGAGGAGATAAACAAATAGGTATCTCACAATTGGCAATAGGACTCAATTCAGACAGAAAATGTAACTTTTCACACAGAGCTCAGATTTGCAAAAAAACACATATTCTTGTTCCTCACAGTCTAAAAAGCACAAAAACACATTCAATTTTCAAGGATGAACTTTCCTTGAGGCGATAAACCAATCTGTATCTCACAATTGGCAATAGGACTTAATTCAGACAGAAAATGTATCTTTAGACACAGTGATCTGATTTACAAAAGAAGCACATATTCTTGTTCCTCACAGTCTGAAAAGCACAAAAACACATTCAATTTTCGAGTACAAACTTTCCCTGAGGAGATAAACCAATCTGTATCTCACAATTGGCAATAGGACTCAATTCAGACAGAAAATGTAACCTTTCACACACTGCTCAGATTTGCAAAAGAAACACATATTCCTGTTCCTCATAGTCTGAAAACCACAAAAACACATTCAATTTTCAAGTACGAACTTTCCTTGAGGAGGTAAAACAAATCTGTATCTTTCAATTGGCAATAGGTCTCAATTAAGCTAGTAAACGTAGCTTTAAACCCAGTGATCCGATTTTCAAAAGAAACATATATTCATGTTTCCCACGGTCTGAAAAGACCAAAAGTCATTCAATTTTCAAACACAAACTTTCCTTAGAAAGTTAGACCAAAGCTCTTTTTTATAACTGGACTCAATTCAGGCAGAAAATGTAACTTTTGAAACACTGATCAGATTTGCAAAAGAAACACATATTCTTGTTCCTCACAGTCTGAAAAGCAAAAAAACACATTCAATTTTCAAGTACAAACTTTCCCTGAGGAGATAAACAAATCGGTATCTCACAATTGGCAATAGGACTAAATTCAGACAGAAAATGTAACTTTAGACACAGTGATCCCATTTACAAAAGATACACATATTCATGTTTCCCATGGTCTGAAAAAGCCAAAACACATTCAATTTTCCAACACAAACTTTCCCTAAAAAGTTAGACCAATGCTGTTTTTGATAACTGGACTCAATTCAGACAGAAAATGAAACTTTTCACACACTGCTCAGATTTGCAAAAGAAACACATATTCTTGTTCCTCAGTCTGAAAAGCACAAAAACACATTCAATTTTCAAGTACGAACTTTCCCTGAGGAGATAAACCAATCGGTATCTCACAATTGGCAATAGGACTCAATTCAGACAGAAAATGTAACTTTTGAAACACTGCTCAGATTTGCAAAAGAAGCACATATTCTTGTTCTTCACAGTCTGAAAAGCACGAAAACACATTCAATTTTCAAGTACGAACCCTCCCTGAGTAGATAAACCAATCTGTATCTCACAATTGGCAATAGGACTCAATTCAGAAAGAAAATGTATCTTTAGACACAGTGATCTGATTTACAAAAGAAGCACATATTCTTGTTCCTCATAGTCTGAAAAGCACAAAAATACATTCAATTTTCAAGTACGAACTTTCCCTGAGGAGATAAACCAATCTGTATCTCACAATTGGCAATAGGACTCAATTCAGAAAGAAAATGTATCTTTAGACACTGATCTGATTTACAAAAGAAACACATATTCATGTTTCCCACGGTCTGAGAAAGCCAAAACACATTCAATTTTCAAAAACAAACTTTCCCTAAAAAGTTAGACCAATGCTATTTTTTATAACTGGACTCAATTCAGGCAGAAAATGTAACTTTTGAAACACTGCTCAGATTTGCAAAAGAAACACGTATTCTTGTTCCTCACAGTCTGAATAGCAAAAAAACACATTCAATTTTCAAGTACGAACTTTCCCTGAGGAGATAAACCAATCGGTATCTCACAATTGGCAATAGGACTCAATTCAGACAGAAAATGTAACTTTAAACCCAGTGATCCGATTTTCAAAAGAAACATATATTCATGTTTCCCACGGTCTGAAAAGACCAAAACTCATTCAATTTTCAAACAGGAACTTTCCCTAGAAAGTTAGACCAATGCTGTTTTTTATAACTGGACTCAATTCAGGCAGAAAATGTAACTTTTGAAACACTGCTCAGATTTGGAAAAGAAACACATATTCTTGTTCCTCACAGTCTGAAAAGTACAAAAACACATTCAATTTTCAAGTACGAACTTTCCCTGAGGAGATAAACCAATCTGTATCTCACAATTGGCAATAGGACTCAATTCAGAAAAAAAATGTAACTTTTGAAACACTGCTCAGATTTGGAAAAGAAACCCATATTCTTTTTCCTCATAGTCTGAAAAGCACAAAAATACATTCAATTTTCAAGTACGAACTTTCCCTGAGGAGATAAACCAATCTGTATCTCACAATTGGCAATAGGACTCAATTCAGAAAGAAAATGTATCTTTAGACACAGTGATCTGATTTACAAAAGAAACACATATTCATGTTTCCCACGGTCTGAGAAAGCCAAAACACATTCAATTTTCAAAAACAAACTTTCCCTAAAAAGTTAGACCAATGCTGTTTTTTATAACTGGACTCAATTCAGGCAGAAAATGTAACTTTTCACACACTGCTCAGATTTGCAAAAGAAACACATATTCTTCTTCCTCACAGTCTGAAAAGCAAAAAAAACACATTCAATTTTCAAGTACGAACCTTCCCTGAGGAGATAAACCAATCTGTATCTCACAAATGGCAATAGGACTCAATTCAGACAGAAAATGTAACTTTTCACACACTGCTCAGATTTGCAAAAGAAACACATATTCTTCTTCCTCACAGTCTGAAAAGCAAAAAAAACACATTCAATTTTCAAGTACGAACCTTCCCTGAGGAGATAAACCAATCTGTATCTCACAAATGGCAATTGGACTCAATTCAGAAAGAAAATGTATCTTTAGAAACAGTGTTCTCATTTACAAAAGAAGCACATATTCTTGTTCCTCATAGTCTGAAAAGCAGAAAAACACATTCAATTTTCAAGTACGAAGTTTCCTTGAGGAGATAAACCAATCTGTATCTTACAATTGGCAATAGGACTCAATTAAGCTAGAAAACGTAACTTTAAACCCAGTGATCCAATTTTCAAAAGAAACATATATTCATGTTTCCCACGGTCTGAAAAGACCAAAAGTCATTCAATTTTCAAACAGGAACTTTCCCTAGAAAGTTAGACCAATGCTGTTTTTTATAACTGGACTCAATTCAGGCAGAAAATGTAACTTTTGAAACACTGATCAGATTTGCAAAAGAAACACATATTCTTGTTCCTCACAGTCTGAAAAGTACAAAAACACATTCAATTTTCAAGTACAAACTTCCCCTGAGGATATAAACCAATCGGTATCTCACAATTGGCAATAGGACTCAATTCAGACAGAAAATGTAACTTTTGAAACACTGCTCAGATTTGCAAAAGAAGCACATATTCTTGTTCTTCACAGTCTGAAAAGCACGAAAACACATTCGATTTTCAAGTACGAACCCTCCCTGAGTAGATAAACCAATCTGTATCTCACAATTGGCAATAGGACTCAATTCAGAAAGAAAATGTATCTTTAGACACAGTGATCTGATTTACAAAAGAAGCACATATTCTTGTTCCTCATAGTCTGAAAAGCACAAAAATACATTCAATTTTCAAGTACGAACTTTCCCTGAGGAGATAAAACAATCTGTATCTCACAATTGGCAATAGGACTCAATTCAGAAAGAAAATGTATCTTTAGACACAGTGATCTGATTTACAAAAGAAACACATATTCATGTTTCCCACGGTCTGAGAAAGCCAAAACACATTCAATTTTCAAACACAAACTTTCCCTAAAAAGTTAGACCAATGCTGTTTTTTATAACTGGACTCAATTCAGGTAGAAAATGTAACTTTTCACACACTGCTCAGATTTGCAAAAGAAACACATATTCTTCTTCCTCACAGTCTGAAAAGCAAAAAAAACACATTCAATTTTCAAGTACGAACCTTCCCTGAGGAGATAAACCAATCTGTATCTCACAAATGGCAATAGGACTCAATTCAGACAGAAAATGGAACTTTTCACACACTGCTCAGATTTGCAAAAGAAACACATATTCTTGTTCCTCACAGTCTGAAAAGCAAAAAAAACACATTCAATTTTCAAGTACGAACCTTCCCTGAGGAGATAAACCAATCTGTATCTCACAAATGGCAATAGGACTCAATTCAGAAAGAAAATGTATCTTTAGAAACAGTGTTCTCATTTACAAAAGAAGCACATATTCTTGTTCCTCATAGTCTGAAAAGCACAAAAACACATTCAATTTTCAAGTACGAACTTTCCCTGAGTAGATAAACCAATCTGTGTCTCACAAATGGCAATAGGACTCAATTCAGAAAAAAATGTATCTTTAGACACAGTGATCTGATTTACAAAAGAAGCACATATTCTTGTTCCTCACAGTCTGAAAAGCACGAAAACACATTCACTTTTCAAGTACGAACTTTCCTTGAGGAGATAAACCAATCTGTATCTTACAATTGGCAATAGGACTCAATTAAGTTAGAAAACGTAACTTTAAACCCAGTGATCCGATTTTGAAAACAAACATATATTCATGTTTCCCACGGTCTGAAAACACCCAAAGTTATTCAATTTTCAAACACGAACTTTCCCTAGAAAGTTAATCAAAAGCTCTTTTTTATAACTGGACTCAATTCAGGCAGAAAATGTAACTTTTGAAACAATGCTCAGATTTGGAAAGAAACACATATTCTTGTTCCTCACAGTCTGAAAAGTAGAAAAACACATTCAATTTTCAAGTACAAACTTTCCCTGAGGAGATAAACCAATCGGTATCTCACAATTGGCAATAGGACTCAATTCAGACAGAAAATGTAACTTTTGAAACACTGCTCAGATTTGCAAAAGAAGCACATATTCTTGTTCTTCACAGTCTGAAAAGCACGAAAACACATTCAATTTTCAAGTACGAACCCTCCCTGAGTAGATAAACCAATCTGTATCTCACAATTGGCAATAGGACTCAATTCAGAAAGAAAATGTATCTTTAGACACAGTGATCTGATTTACAAAAGAAGCACATATTCTTGTTCCTCATAGTCTGAAAAGCACAAAAATACATTCAATTTTCAAGTACGAACTTTCCCTGAGGAGATAAACCAATCTGTATCTCACAATTGGCAATAGGACTCAATTCAGAAAGAAAATGTATCTTTAGACACTGATCTGATTTACAAAAGAAACACATATTCATGTTTCCCACGGTCTGAGAAAGCCAAAACACATTCAATTTTCAAAAACAAACTTTCCCTAAAAAGTTAGACCAATGCTATTTTTTATAACTGGACTCAATTCAGACAGAAAATGTAACTTTTGAAACACTGCTCAGATTTGCAAAAGAAACACGTATTCTTGTTCCTCACAGTCTGAATAGCAAAAAAACACATTCAATTTTAAAGTACGAACTTTCCCTGAGGAGATAAACCAATCGGTATCTCACAATTGGCAATAGGACTCAATTCAGACAGAAAATGTAACTTTTCACACACTGCTCAGATTTGCAAAAGAAACACATATTCTTCTTCCTCACAGTCTGAAAAGCAAAAAAAACACATTCAATTTTCAAGTACGAACTTTCCCTGAGGAGATAAACCAATCTGTATCTCACAAATGGCAATTGGACTCAATTCAGAAAGAAAATGTATCTTTAGAAACAGTGTTCTCATTTACAAAAGAAGCACATATTCTTGTTCCTCATAGTCTGAAAAGCAGAAAAACACATTCAATTTTCAAGTACGAAGTTTCCTTGAGGAGATAAACCAATCTGTATCTTACAATCGGCAATAGGACTCAATTAAGCTAGAAAACGTAACTTTAAACCCAGTGATCCGATTTTCAAAAGAAACATATATTCATGTTTCCCACGGTCTGAAAAGACCAAAAGTCATTCAATTTTCAAACAGGAACTTTCCCTAGAAAGTTAGACCAATGCTGTTTTTTATAACTGGACTCAATTCAGGCAGAAAATGTAACTTTTGAAACACTGCTCAGATTTGGAAAAGAAACACATATTCTTGTTCCTCACAGTCTGAAAAGTACAAAAACACATTCAATTTTCAAGTACAAACTTTCCCTGAGGAGATAAACCAATCGGTATCTCACAATTGGCAATAGGACTCAATTCAGAAAGAAAATGTATCTTTAGACACAGTGATCTGATTTACAAAAGAAGCACATATTCTTGTTCCTCATAGTCTGAAAAGCACAAAAATACATTCAATTTTCAAGTACGAACTTTCCCTGAGGAGATAAACCAATCTGTATCTCACAATTGGATATAGGACTCAATTCAGAAAGAAAATGTATCTTTAGACACAGTGATCTGATTTACAAAAGAAACACATATTCATGTTTCCCACGGTCGGAGAAAGCCAAAACACATTCAATTTTCAAAAACAAACTTTCCCTAAAAAGTTAGACCAATGCTGTTTTTTATAACTGGACTCAATTCAGGCAGAAAATGTAACTTTTCACACACTGCTCAGATTTGCAAAAGAAACACATATTCTTCTTCCTCACAGTCTGAAAAGCAAAAAAAACCACATTCAATTTTCAAGTACGAACCTTCCCTGAGGAGATAAACCAATCTGTATCTCACAAATGGCAATAGGACTCAATTCAGACAGAAAATGTAACTTTTCACACACTGCTGAGATTTGCAAAAGAAACACATATTTTTGTTCCTCACAGTCTGAAAAGCAAAAAAACACATTCAATTTTCAAGTACGAACCTTCCCTGAGGAGATAAACCAATCTGTATCTCACAAATGGCAATAGGACTCAATTCAGAAAGAAAATGTATCTTTAGAAACAGTGTTCTCATTTACAAAAGAAGAACATATTCTTGTTCCTCATAGTCTGAAAAGCACAAAAACACATTCAATTTTCAAGTACGAACTTTCCCTGAGTAGATAAACCAATCTGTATCTCACAAATGGCAATAGGACTCAATTCAGAAAAAAATGTATCTTTAGACACAGTGATCTGATTTACAAAAGAAGCACATATTCTTGTTCCTCATAGTCTGAAAAGCACAAAAATACATTCAATTTTCAAGTACGAACTTTACCTGAGGAGATAAACCAATCTGTATCTCACAAATGGCAATAGGACTCAATTCAGAAAGAAAATGTATCTTTAGACACAGTGATCTGATTTACAAAAGAAACACATATTCATGTTTCCCACGGTCTGAGAAAGCCAAAACACATTCAATTTTCAAAAACAAACTTTCCCTAAAAAGTTAGACCAATGCTGTTTTTTATAACTGGACCCAATTCAGGCAGAAAATGTAACTTTTGAAACACTGCTCAGATTTGCAAAAGAAACACGTATTCTAGTTCCTCACAGTCTGAAAAGCAAAAAAACACATTCAATTTTCAAGTACGAACTTTCCCTGAGGAGATAAACCAATCTGTATCTCACAATTGGCAACAGGACTCAATTCAGACAGAAAATGTAACTTTTCACACACTGCTGAGATTTGCAAAAGAAACACATATTTTTGTTCCTCACAGTCTGAAAAGCAAAAAAACACATTCAATTTTCAAGTACGAACCCTCCCTGAGGAGATAAACCAATCTGTATCTCACAAATGGCAATAGGACTCAATTCAGAAAGAAAATGTATCTTTAGAAACAGTGTTCTCATTTACAAAAGAAGAACATATTCTTGTTCCTCATAGTCTGAAAAGCACAAAAACACATTCAATTTTCAAGTACGAACTTTCCCTGAGTAGATAAACCAATCTGTATCTCACAAATGGCAATAGGACTCAATTCAGAAAAAAATGTATCTTTAGACACAGTGATCTGATTTACAAAAGAAGCACATATTCTTGTTCCTCATAGTCTGAAAAGCACAAAAATACATTCAATTTTCAAGTACGAACCTTCCCTGAGGAGATAAACCAATCTGTATCTCACAAATGGCAATAGGACTCAATTCAGAAAGAAAATGTATCTTTAGAAACAGTGTTCTCATTTACAAAAGAAGCACATATTCTTGTTCCTCATAGTCTGAAAAGCACAAAAACACATTCAATTTTCAAGTACGAACTTTCCCTGAGTAGATAAACCAATCTGTGTCTCACAAATGGCAATAGGACTCAATTCAGAAAAAAATGTATCTTTAGACACAGTGATCTGATTTACAAAAGAAGCACATATTCTTGTTCCTCACAGTCTGAAAAGCACGAAAACACATTCACTTTTCAAGTACGAACTTTCCTTGAGGAGATAAACCAATCTGTATCTTACAATTGGCAATAGGACTCAATTAAGTTAGAAAACGTAACTTTAAACCCAGTGATCCGATTTTGAAAACAAACATATATTCATGTTTCCCACGGTCTGAAAACACCCAAAGTTATTCAATTTTCAAACACGAACTTCCCCTAGAAAGTTAATCAAAAGCTCTTTTTTATAACTGGACTCAATTCAGGCAGAAAATGTAACTTTTGAAACAATGCTCAGATTTGGAAAGAAACACATATTCTTGTTCCTCACAGTCTGAAAAGTACAAAAACACATTCAATTTTCAAGTACAAACTTTCCCTCAGGAGATAAACCAATCGGTATCTCACAATTGGCAATAGGACTCAATTCAGACAGAAAATGTAACTTTTGAAACACTGCTCAGATTTGCAAAAGAAGCACATATTCTTGTTCTTCACAGTCTGAAAAGCACGAAAACACATTCAATTTTCAAGTACGAACCCTCCCTGAGTAGATAAACCAATCTGTATCTCACAATTGGCAATAGGACTCAATTCAGAAAGAAAATGTATCTTTAGACACAGTGATCTGATTTACAAAAGAAGCACATATTCTTGTTCCTCATAGTCTGAAAAGCACAAAAATACATTCAATTTTCAAGTACGAACTTTCCCTGAGGAGATAAACCAATCTGTATCTCACAATTGGCAATAGGACTCAATTCAGAAAGAAAATGTATCTTTAGACACTGATCTGATTTACAAAAGAAACACATATTCATGTTTCCCACGGTCTGAGAAAGCCAAAACACATTCAATTTTCAAAAACAAACTTTCCCTAAAAAGTTAGACCAATGCTATTTTTTATAACTGGACTCAATTCAGGCAGAAAATGTAACTTTTGAAACACTGCTCAGATTTGCAAAAGAAACACGTATTCTTGTTCCTCACAGTCTGAATAGCAAAAAAACACATTCAATTTTCAAGTACGAACTTTCCCTGAGGAGATAAACCAATCGGTATCTCACAATTGGCAATAGGACTCAATTCAGACAGAAAATGTAACTTTTCACACACTGCTCAGATTTGCAAAAGAAACACATATTCTTCTTCCTCACAGTCTGAAAAGCAAAAAAAACACATTCAATTTTCAAGTACGAACTTTCCCTGAGGAGATAAACCAATCTGTATCTCACAAATGGCAATTGGACTCAATTCAGAAAGAAAATGTATCTTTAGAAACAGTGTTCTCATTTACAAAAGAAGCACATATTCTTGTTCCTCATAGTCTGAAAAGCAGAAAAACACATTCAATTTTCAAGTACGAAGTTTCCTTGAGGAGATAAACCAATCTGTATCTTACAATCGGCAATAGGACTCAATTAAGCTAGAAAACGTAACTTTAAACCCAGTGATCCGATTTTCAAAAGAAACATATATTCATGTTTCCCACGGTCTGAAAAGACCAAAAGTCATTCAATTTTCAAACAGGAACTTTCCCTAGAAAGTTAGACCAATGCTGTTTTTTATAACTGGACTCAATTCAGGCAGAAAATGTAACTTTTGAAACACTGCTCAGATTTGCAAAAGAAACACATATTCTTGTTCCTCACAGTCTGAAAAGTACAAAAACACATTCAATTTTCAAGTACAAACTTTCCCTGAGGAGATAAACCAATCGGTATCTCACAATTGGCAATAGGACTCAATTCAGAAAGAAAATGTATCTTTAGACACAGTGATCTGATTTACAAAAGAAGCACATATTCTTGTTCCTCATAGTCTGAAAAGCACAAAAATACATTCAATTTTCAAGTACGAACTTTCCCTGAGGAGATAAACCAATCTGTATCTCACAATTGGCAATAGGACTCAATTCAGAAAGAAAATGTATCTTTAGACACAGTGATCTGATTTACAAAAGAAACACATATTCATGTTTCCCACGGTCGGAGAAAGCCAAAACACATTCAATTTTCAAAAACAAACTTTCCCTAAAAAGTTAGACCAATGCTGTTTTTTATAACTGGACTCAATTCAGGCAGAAAATGTAACTTTTCACACACTGCTCAGATTTGCAAAAGAAACACATATTCTTCTTCCTCACAGTCTGAAAAGCAAAAAAAACCACATTCAATTTTCAAGTACGAACCTTCCCTGAGGAGATAAACCAATCTGTATCTCACAAATGGCAATAGGACTCAATTCAGACAGAAAATGTAACTTTTCACACACTGCTGAGATTTGCAAAAGAAACACATATTCTTGTTCCTCACAGTCTGAAAAGCAAAAAAAACACTTTCAATTTTCAAGTACGAACCTTCCCTGAGGAGATAAACCAATCTCTATCTCACAAATGGCAATAGGACTCAATTCAGAAAGAAAATGTATCTTTAGAAACAGTGTTCTCATTTACAAAAGAAGCACATATTCTTGTTCCTCATAGTCTGAAAAGCACAAAAACACATTCAATTTTCAAGTACGAACTTTCCCTGAGTAGATAAACCAATCTGTGTCTCACAAATGGCAATAGGACTCAATTCAGAAAAAAATGTATCTTTAGACACAGTGATCTGATTTACAAAAGAAGCACATATTCTTGTTCCTCACAGTCTGAAAAGCACGAAAACACATTCACTTTTCAAGTACGAACTTTCCTTGAGGAGATAAACCAATCTGTATCTTACAATTGGCAATAGGACTCAATTAAGTTAGAAAACGTAACTTTAAACCCAGTGATCCGATTTTGAAAACAAACATATATTCATGTTTCCCACGGTCTGAAAACACCCAAAGTTATTCAATTTTCAAACACGAACTTTCCCTAGAAAGTTAATCAAAAGCTCTTTTTTATAACTGGACTCAATTCAGGCAGAAAATGTAACTTTTGAAACAATGCTCAGATTTGGAAAGAAACACATATTCTTGTTCCTCACAGTCTGAAAAGTACAAAAACACATTCAATTTTCAAGTACGAACTTTCCCTGAGGAGATAAACCAATCTGTATCTCACAATTGGCAATAGGACTCAATTCAGAAAAAAATGTATCTTTAGACACAGTGATCTGATTTACAAAAGAAGCACATATTCTTGTTCCTCATAGTCTGAAAAGCAAAAAAATACATTCAATTTTCAAGTACGAACTTTCCCTGAGGAGTTAAACCAATCTGTATCTCACAATTGGCAATAGGACTCAATTCAGAAAGAAAATGTATCTTTAGACACAGTGATCTGATTTACAAAAGAAACACATATTCATGTTTCCCACGGTCTGAGAAAGCCAAAAAACATTCAATTTTCAAAAACAAACTTTCCCTAAAAAGTTAGACCAATTCTGTTTTTTATAACTGGACTCAATTCAGGCAGAAAATGTAACTTTTGAAACACTGCTCAGATTTGCAAAAGAAACACGTATTCTTGTTCCTCACAGTCTGAAAAGCAAAAAAACACATTCAATTTTCAAGTACGAACTTTCCCTGAGGAGATAAACCAATCGGTATCTCACAATTGGCAATAGGACTCAATTCAGACAGAAAATGTAACTTTTCACACACTGCTGAGATTTGCAAAAGAAACACATATTTTTGTTCCTCACAGTCTGAAAAGCAAAAAAACACATTCAATTTTCAAGTACGAACCTTCCCTGAGGAGATAAACCAATCTGTATCTCACAAATGGCAATAGGACTCAATTCAGAAAGAAAATGTATCTTTAGAAACAGTGTTCTCATTTACAAAAGAAGAACATATTCTTGTTCCTCATAGTCTGAAAAGCACAAAAACACATTCAATTTTCAAGTACGAACTTTCCCTGAGTAGATAAACCAATCTGTATCTCACAAATGGCAATAGGACTCAATTCAGAAAAAAATGTATCTTTAGACACAGTGATCTGATTTACAAAAGAAGCACATATTCTTGTTCCTCATAGTCTGAAAAGCACAAAAATACATTCAATTTTCAAGTACGAACTTTCCCTGAGGAGATAAACCAATCTGTATCTCACAAATGGCAATAGGACTCAATTCAGAAAGAAAATGTATCTTTAGACACAGTGATCTGATTTACAAAAGAAGCACATATTCTTGTTCCTCACAGTCTGAAAAGCACAAAAACACATTCAATTTTCGAGTACGAACGTTCCCTGAGGAGATAAACCAATCTGTATCTCACAATTGGCAATAGGACTCAATTCAGACAGAAAATGTAACCTTTCACACACTGCTCAGATTTGCAAAAGAAACACATATTCTTGTTCCTCATAGTCTGAAAACCACAAAAACACATTCAATTTTCAAGTACGAACTTTCCTTGAGGAGGTAAAACAAATCTGTATCTTTCAATTGGCAATAGGTCTCAATTAAGCTAGTAAACGTAGCTTTAAACCCAGTGATCCGATTTTCAAAAGAAACATATATTCATGTTTCCCACGGTCTGAAAAGACCAAAAGTCATTCAATTTTCAAACACAAACTTTCCCTAGAAAGTTAGACCAAAGCTCTTTTTTATAACTGGACTCAATTCAGGCAGAAAATGTAACTTTTGAAACACTGATCAGATTTGCAAAAGAAACACATATTCTTGTTCCTCACAGTCTGAAAAGCAAAAAAACACATTCAATTTTCAAGTACAAACTTTCCCTGAGGAGATAAACAAATCGGTATCTCACAATTGGCAATAGGACTCAATTCAGACAGAAAATGTAACTTTTCACACACAGCTCAGATTTGCAAAAGAAACACATATTCTTGTTCCTCACAGTCTAAAAAGCACAAAAACACATTCAATTTTCAAGGACGAACTTTCCTTGAGGCGATAAACCAATCTGTATCTCACAATTGGCAATAGGACTCAATTCAGACAGAAAATGTAACTTTTCACACACTGCTCAGATTTGCAAAAGAAACACATACTCTTGTTCCTCACAGTCTGAAATGTAAAAAAACACATTCAATTTTCTAGTATGAACTTTCCCGGAGGAGATAAACCAATCTGTATCTCACAATTGGCAATAGGACTCATTTCAGACAGAAAATGTAACCTTTCACAGACTGCTCAGATTTGCAAAAGAAATACCTATTCTTGTTCCTCATAGTCTGAAAAGCACAAAAACACATTCAATTTTAAAGTACGAACTTCCCTTGTTGAGATAAACTAATCTGTACCTTACATTTGGCAATAGGACTCAATGAAGCTAGAAAACGTAACTTTAGAGACAGTGGTCCGATTTTCAAAAGGAACACATATTCATGTTTCCCATGGTCTGAAAAGACCAAAAGTCATTCAATTTTCAAACACGAACTTTCCCTAGAAACTTAGACCAAAGTTCATTTTTATAACTGGACTCAATTCAGGCAGAAAATGTAACTTTTCACACACTGCTCAGATTTGCAAAAGAAACACATATTCTTGTTCCTCACAGTCTGAAAAGTACAAAAACACATTCAATTTTCAAGTACAAACTTTCCCTGAGGAGATAAACAAATCGGTATCTCACAATTGGCAATAGGACTCAATTCAGACAGAAAATGTAACTTTTCACACACAGCTCAGATTTGCAAAAGAAACACATATTCTTGTTCCTCACAGTCTAAAAAGCACAAAAACACATTCAATTTTCAAGGACGAACTTTCCTTGAGGCGATAAACCAATCTGTATCTCACAATTGGCAATAGGACTCAATTCAGACAGAAAATGTAACTTTTCACACACTGCTCAGATTTGCAAAAGAATCACATATTCTTGTTCCTCACAGTCTGAAATGTAAAAAAACACATTCAATTTTCAAGTATGAACTTTCCCGTAGGAGATAAACCAATCTGTATCTCACAATTGGCAATAGGACTCATTTCAGACAGAAAATGTAACCTTTCACAGACTGCTCAGATTTGCAAAAGAAATACCTATTCTTGTTCCTCATAGTCTGAAAAGCACAAAAACACATTCAATTTTCAAGTACGAACTTCCCTTGTTGAGATAAACTAATCTGTACCTTACATTTGGCAATAGGACTCAATGAAGCTAGAAAACGTAACTTTAGAGACAGTGGTCCGATTTTCAAAGGGAACACATATTCATGTTTCCCATGGTCTGAAAAGACCAAAAGTCATTCAATTTTCAAACACGAACTTTCCCTAGAAACTTAGACCAAAGTTCATTTTTATAACTGGACTCAATTCAGACAGAAAATGTAACTTTTCACACACTGCTCAGATTTGCAAAAGAAACACATATTCCTGTTCCTCATAGTCTGAAAACCACAAAAACACATTCAATTTTCAAGTACGAACTTTCCTTGAGGAGGTAAAACAAATCTGTATCTTTCAATTGGCAATAGGTCTCAATTAAGCTAGTAAACGTAGCTTTAAACCCAGTGATCCGATTTTGAAAACAAACATATATTCATGTTTCCCACGGTCTGAAAAGACCAAAAGTCATTCAATTTTCAAACACAAACTTTCCCTAGAAAGTTAGACCAAAGCTCTTTTTTATAACTGGACTCAATTCAGGCAGAAAATGTAACTTTTGAAACACTGATCAGATTTGCAAAAGAAACACATATTCTTGTTCCTCACAGTCTGAAAAGCAAAAAAACACATTCAATTTTCAAGTACAAACTTTCCCTGAGGAGATAAACAAATCGGTATCTCACAATTGGCAATAGGACTCAATTCAGACAGAAAATGTAACTTTTCACACACAGCTCAGATTTGCAAAAGAAACACATATTCTTGTTCCTCACAGTCTAAAAAGCACAAAAACACATTCAATTTTCAAGGACGAACTTTCCTTGAGGCGATAAACCAATCTGTATCTCACAATTGGCAATAGGACTCATTTCAGACAGAAAATGTAACCTTTCACAGACTGCTCAGATTTGCAAAAGAAATACCTATTCTTGTTCCTCATAGTCTGAAAAGCACAAAAACACATTCAATTTTCAAGTACGAACTTCCCTTGTTGAGATAAACTAATCTGTACCTTACATTTGGCAATAGGACTCAATGAAGCTAGAAAACGTAACTTTAGAGACAGTGGTCCGATTTTCAAAAGGAACACATATTCATGTTTCCCATGGTCTGAAAAGACCAAAAGTCATTCAATTTTCAAACACGAACTTTCCCTAGAAACTTAGACCAAAGTTCATTTTTATAACTGGACTCAATCCAGACAGAAAATGTAACTTTTCACACACTGCTCAGATTTGCAAAAGAAACACATATTCTTGTTCCTCACAGTCAGAAAAGCACAAAAACACATTCAATTTTCAAGTACGAACTTTCCCTGAGGAGATAAACCAATCTGTATCTTACAATTGGCAATAGGACTCAATTAAGTTAGAAAACGTAACTTTAAACCCAGTGATCCGATTTTCAAAAGAAACATATATTCATGTTTCCCACGGTCTGAAAAGACCAAAAGTCATTCAATTTTCAAACAGGAACTTTCCCTAGAAAGTTAGACCAATGCTGTTTTTTATAACTGGACTCAATTCAGGCAGAAAATGTAACTTTTGAAACACTGCTCAGATTTGCAAAAGAAACACATATTCTTGTTCCTCACAGTCTGAAAAGTACAAAAACACATTCAATTTTCAAGTACAAACTTTCCCTGAGGAGATAAACCAATCGGTATCTCACAATTGGCAATAGGACTCAATTCAGAAAGAAAATGTATCTTTAGACACAGTGATCTGATTTACAAAAGAAGCACATATTCTTGTTCCTCATAGTCTGAAAAGCACAAAAATACATTCAATTTTCAAGTACGAACTTTCCCTGAGGAGATAAACCAATCTGTATCTCACAATTGGCAATAGGACTCAATTCAGAAAGAAAATGTATCTTTAGACACAGTGATCTGATTTACAAAAGAAACACATATTCATGTTTCCCACGGTCGGAGAAAGCCAAAACACATTCAATTTTCAAAAACAAACTTTCCCTAAAAAGTTAGACCAATGCTGTTTTTTATAACTGGACTCAATTCAGGCAGAAAATGTAACTTTTCACACACTGCTCAGATTTGCAAAAGAAACACATATTCTTCTTCCTCACAGTCTGAAAAGCAAAAAAAACCACATTCAATTTTCAAGTACGAACCTTCCCTGAGGAGATAAACCAATCTGTATCTCACAAATGGCAATAGGACTCAATTCAGACAGAAAATGTAACTTTTCACACACTGCTGAGATTTGCAAAAGAAACACATATTCTTGTTCCTCACAGTCTGAAAAGCAAAAAAAACACTTTCAATTTTCAAGTACGAACCTTCCCTGAGGAGATAAACCAATCTCTATCTCACAAATGGCAATAGGACTCAATTCAGAAAGAAAATGTATCTTTAGACACAGTGATCTGATTTACAAAAGAAGCACATATTCTTGTTCCTCATAGTCTGAAAAGCACAAAAAGAAACACATATTCTTCTTCCTCACAGTCTGAAAAGCAAAAAAAACCACATTCAATTTTCAAGTACGAACCTTCCCTGAGGAGATAAACCAATCTGTATCTCACAATTGGCAATAGGACTCAATTCAGACAGAAAATGTAACTTTTGAAACACTGCTCAGATTTGCAAAAGAAGCACATATTCTTGTTCTTCACAGTCTGAAAAGCACGAAAACACATTCAATTTTCAAGTACGAACCCTCCCTGAGTAGATAAACCAATCTGTATCTCACAATTGGCAATAGGACTCAATTCAGAAAGAAAATGTATCTTTAGACACAGTGATCTGATTTACAAAAGAAGCACATATTCTTGTTCCTCATAGTCTGAAAAGCACAAAAATACATTCAATTTTCAAGTACGAACTTTCCCTGAGGAGATAAACCAATCTGTATCTCACAATTGGCAATAGGACTCAATTCAGAAAGAAAATGTATCTTTAGACACTGATCTGATTTACAAAAGAAACACATATTCATGTTTCCCACGGTCTGAGAAAGCCAAAACACATTCAATTTTCAAAAACAAACTTTCCCTAAAAAGTTAGACCAATGCTATTTTTTATAACTGGACTCAATTCAGGCAGAAAATGTAACTTTTGAAACACTGCTCAGATTTGCAAAAGAAACACGTATTCTTGTTCCTCACAGTCTAAAAAGCACAAAAACACATTCAATTTTCGAGTACAAACTTTCCCTGAGGAGATAAACCAATCTGTATCTCACAATTGGCAATAGGACTCAATTCAGACAGAAAATGTAACCTTTCACACACTGCTCAGATTTGCAAAAGAAACACATATTCCTGTTCCTCATAGTCTGAAAACCACAAAAACACATTCAATTTTCAAGTACGAACTTTCCTTGAGGAGGTAAAACAAATCTGCATCTTTCAATTGGCAATAGGTCTCAATTAAGCTAGTAAACGTAGCTTTAAACCCAGTGATCCGATTTTCAAAAGAAACATATATTCATGTTTCCCACGGTCTGAAAAGACCAAAAGTCATTCAATTTTCAAACACAAACTTTCCCTAGAAAGTTAGACCAAAGCTCTTTTTTATAACTGGACTCAATTCAGGCAGAAAATGTAACTTTTGAAACACTGATCAGATTTGCAAAAGAAACACATATTCTTGTTCCTCACAGTCTGAAAAGCACGAAAACACATTCAATTTTCAAGTACGAACCCTCCCTGAGGAGATAAACCAATCTCTATCTCACAAATGGCAATAGGACTCAATTCAGAAAGAAAATGTATCTTTAGAAACAGTGTTCTCATTTACAAAAGAAGCACATATTCTTGTTCCTCATAGTCTGAAAAGCACAAAAACACATTCAATTTTCAAGTACGAACTTTCCCTGAGGAGATAAACCAATCGGTATCTCACAATTGGCAATAGGACTCAATTCAGACAGAAAATGTAACTTTTCACACACTGCTGAGATTTGCAAAAGAAACACATATTCTTGTTCCTCACAGTCAGAAAACTTAGACCAAAGTTCATTTTTATAACTGGACTCAATTCAGACAGAAAATGTAACTTTTCACACACTGCTCAGATTTGCAAAAGAAACACATATTCTTGTTCCTCACAGTCAGAAAAGCACAAAAACACATTCAATTTTCAAGTACGAACTTTCCCTGAGGAGATAAACCAATCTGTATCTTACAATTGGCAATAGGACTCAATTAAGTTAGAAAACGTAACTTTAAACCCAGTGATCCGATTTTCAAAAGAAACATATATTCATGTTTCCCACGGTCTGAAAAGACCAAAAGTCATTCAATTTTCAAACAGGAACTTTCCCTAGAAAGTTAGACCAATGCTGTTTTTTATAACTGGACTCAATTCAGGCAGAAAATGTAACTTTTGAAACACTGCTCAGATTTGCAAAAGAAACACATATTCTTGTTCCTCACAGTCTGAAAAGTACAAAAACACATTCAATTTTCAAGTACAAACTTTCCCTGAGGAGATAAACCAATCGGTATCTCACAATTGGCAATAGGACTCAATTCAGAAAGAAAATGTATCTTTAGACACAGTGATCTGATTTACAAAAGAAGCACATATTCTTGTTCCTCATAGTCTGAAAAGCACAAAAATACATTCAATTTTCAAGTACGAACTTTCCCTGAGGAGATAAACCAATCTGTATCTCACAATTGGCAATAGGACTCAATTCAGAAAGAAAATGTATCTTTAGACACAGTGATCTGATTTACAAAAGAAACACATATTCATGTTTCCCACGGTCGGAGAAAGCCAAAACACATTCAATTTTCAAAAACAAACTTTCCCTAAAAAGTTAGACCAATGCTGTTTTTTATAACTGGACTCAATTCAGGCAGAAAATGTAACTTTTCACACACTGCTCAGATTTGCAAAAGAAACACATATTCTTCTTCCTCACAGTCTGAAAAGCAAAAAAAACCACATTCAATTTTCAAGTACGAACCTTCCCTGAGGAGATAAACCAATCTGTATCTCACAAATGGCAATAGGACTCAATTCAGACAGAAAATGTAACTTTTCACACACTGCTGAGATTTGCAAAAGAAACACATATTCTTGTTCCTCACAGTCTGAAAAGCAAAAAAAACACTTTCAATTTTCAAGTACGAACCTTCCCTGAGGAGATAAACCAATCTCTATCTCACAAATGGCAATAGGACTCAATTCAGAAAGAAAATGTATCTTTAGACACAGTGATCTGATTTACAAAAGAAGCACATATTCTTGTTCCTCATAGTCTGAAAAGCACAAAAAGAAACACATATTCTTCTTCCTCACAGTCTGAAAAGCAAAAAAAACCACATTCAATTTTCAAGTACGAACCTTCCCTGAGGAGATAAACCAATCTGTATCTCACAATTGGCAATAGGACTCAATTCAGACAGAAAATGTAACTTTTGAAACACTGCTCAGATTTGCAAAAGAAGCACATATTCTTGTTCTTCACAGTCTGAAAAGCACGAAAACACATTCAATTTTCAAGTACGAACCCTCCCTGAGTAGATAAACCAATCTGTATCTCACAATTGGCAATAGGACTCAATTCAGAAAGAAAATGTATCTTTAGACACAGTGATCTGATTTACAAAAGAAGCACATATTCTTGTTCCTCATAGTCTGAAAAGCACAAAAATACATTCAATTTTCAAGTACGAACTTTCCCTGAGGAGATAAACCAATCTGTATCTCACAATTGGCAATAGGACTCAATTCAGAAAGAAAATGTATCTTTAGACACTGATCTGATTTACAAAAGAAACACATATTCATGTTTCCCACGGTCTGAGAAAGCCAAAACACATTCAATTTTCAAAAACAAACTTTCCCTAAAAAGTTAGACCAATGCTATTTTTTATAACTGGACTCAATTCAGGCAGAAAATGTAACTTTTGAAACACTGCTCAGATTTGCAAAAGAAACACGTATTCTTGTTCCTCACAGTCTAAAAAGCACAAAAACACATTCAATTTTCGAGTACAAACTTTCCCTGAGGAGATAAACCAATCTGTATCTCACAATTGGCAATAGGACTCAATTCAGACAGAAAATGTAACCTTTCACACACTGCTCAGATTTGCAAAAGAAACACATATTCCTGTTCCTCATAGTCTGAAAACCACAAAAACACATTCAATTTTCAAGTACGAACTTTCCTTGAGGAGGTAAAACAAATCTGCATCTTTCAATTGGCAATAGGTCTCAATTAAGCTAGTAAACGTAGCTTTAAACCCAGTGATCCGATTTTCAAAAGAAACATATATTCATGTTTCCCACGGTCTGAAAAGACCAAAAGTCATTCAATTTTCAAACACAAACTTTCCCTAGAAAGTTAGACCAAAGCTCTTTTTTATAACTGGACTCAATTCAGGCAGAAAATGTAACTTTTGAAACACTGATCAGATTTGCAAAAGAAACACATATTCTTGTTCCTCACAGTCTGAAAAGCACGAAAACACATTCAATTTTCAAGTACGAACCCTCCCTGAGGAGATAAACCAATCTCTATCTCACAAATGGCAATAGGACTCAATTCAGAAAGAAAATGTATCTTTAGAAACAGTGTTCTCATTTACAAAAGAAGCACATATTCTTGTTCCTCATAGTCTGAAAAGCACAAAAACACATTCAATTTTCAAGTACGAACTTTCCCTGAGTAGATAAACCAATCTGTGTCTCACAAATGGCAATAGGACTCAATTCAGAAAAAAATGTATCTTTAGACACAGTGATCTGATTTACAAAAGAAGCACATATTCTTGTTCCTCACAGTCTGAAAAGCACGAAAACACATTCACTTTTCAAGTACGAACTTTCCTTGAGGAGATAAACCAATCTGTATCTTACAATTGGCAATAGGACTCAATTAAGTTAGAAAACGTAACTTTAAACCCAGTGATCCGATTTTGAAAACAAACATATATTCATGTTTCCCACGGTCTGAAAACACCCAAAGTTATTCAATTTTCAAACACGAACTTTCCCTAGAAAGTTAATCAAAAGCTCTTTTTTATAACTGGACTCAATTCAGGCAGAAAATGTAACTTTTGAAACAATGCTCAGATTTGGAAAGAAACACATATTCTTGTTCCTCACAGTCTGAAAAGTACAAAAACACATTCAATTTTCAAGTACGAACTTTCCCTGAGGAGATAAACCAATCTGTATCTCACAATTGGCAATAGGACTCAATTCAGAAAAAAATGTATCTTTAGACACAGTGATCTGATTTACAAAAGAAGCACATATTCTTGTTCCTCATAGTCTGAAAAGCAAAAAAATACATTCAATTTTCAAGTACGAACTTTCCCTGAGGAGTTAAACCAATCTGTATCTCACAATTGGCAATAGGACTCAATTCAGAAAGAAAATGTATCTTTAGACACAGTGATCTGATTTACAAAAGAAACACATATTCATGTTTCCCACGGTCTGAGAAAGCCAAAAAACATTCAATTTTCAAAAACAAACTTTCCCTAAAAAGTTAGACCAATTCTGTTTTTTATAACTGGACTCAATTCAGGCAGAAAATGTAACTTTTGAAACACTGCTCAGATTTGCAAAAGAAACACGTATTCTTGTTCCTCACAGTCTGAAAAGCAAAAAAACACATTCAATTTTCAAGTACGAACTTTCCCTGAGGAGATAAACCAATCGGTATCTCACAATTGGCAATAGGACTCAATTCAGACAGAAAATGTAACTTTTCACACACTGCTGAGATTTGCAAAAGAAACACATATTTTTGTTCCTCACAGTCTGAAAAGCAAAAAAACACATTCAATTTTCAAGTACGAACCTTCCCTGAGGAGATAAACCAATCTGTATCTCACAAATGGCAATAGGACTCAATTCAGAAAGAAAATGTATCTTTAGAAACAGTGTTCTCATTTACAAAAGAAGAACATATTCTTGTTCCTCATAGTCTGAAAAGCACAAAAACACATTCAATTTTCAAGTACGAACTTTCCCTGAGTAGATAAACCAATCTGTATCTCACAAATGGCAATAGGACTCAATTCAGAAAAAAATGTATCTTTAGACACAGTGATCTGATTTACAAAAGAAGCACATATTCTTGTTCCTCATAGTCTGAAAAGCACAAAAATACATTCAATTTTCAAGTACGAACTTTCCCTGAGGAGATAAACCAATCTGTATCTCACAAATGGCAATAGGACTCAATTCAGAAAGAAAATGTATCTTTAGACACAGTGATCTGATTTACAAAAGAAGCACATATTCTTGTTCCTCACAGTCTGAAAAGCACAAAAACACATTCAATTTTCGAGTACGAACGTTCCCTGAGGAGATAAACCAATCTGTATCTCACAATTGGCAATAGGACTCAATTCAGACAGAAAATGTAACCTTTCACACACTGCTCAGATTTGCAAAAGAAACACATATTCTTGTTCCTCATAGTCTGAAAACCACAAAAACACATTCAATTTTCAAGTACGAACTTTCCTTGAGGAGGTAAAACAAATCTGTATCTTTCAATTGGCAATAGGTCTCAATTAAGCTAGTAAACGTAGCTTTAAACCCAGTGATCCGATTTTCAAAAGAAACATATATTCATGTTTCCCACGGTCTGAAAAGACCAAAAGTCATTCAATTTTCAAACACAAACTTTCCCTAGAAAGTTAGACCAAAGCTCTTTTTTATAACTGGACTCAATTCAGGCAGAAAATGTAACTTTTGAAACACTGATCAGATTTGCAAAAGAAACACATATTCTTGTTCCTCACAGTCTGAAAAGCAAAAAAACACATTCAATTTTCAAGTACAAACTTTCCCTGAGGAGATAAACAAATCGGTATCTCACAATTGGCAATAGGACTCAATTCAGACAGAAAATGTAACTTTTCACACACAGCTCAGATTTGCAAAAGAAACACATATTCTTGTTCCTCACAGTCTAAAAAGCACAAAAACACATTCAATTTTCAAGGACGAACTTTCCTTGAGGCGATAAACCAATCTGTATCTCACAATTGGCAATAGGACTCAATTCAGACAGAAAATGTAACTTTTCACACACTGCTCAGATTTGCAAAAGAAACACATACTCTTGTTCCTCACAGTCTGAAATGTAAAAAAACACATTCAATTTTCTAGTATGAACTTTCCCGGAGGAGATAAACCAATCTGTATCTCACAATTGGCAATAGGACTCATTTCAGACAGAAAATGTAACCTTTCACAGACTGCTCAGATTTGCAAAAGAAATACCTATTCTTGTTCCTCATAGTCTGAAAAGCACAAAAACACATTCAATTTTAAAGTACGAACTTCCCTTGTTGAGATAAACTAATCTGTACCTTACATTTGGCAATAGGACTCAATGAAGCTAGAAAACGTAACTTTAGAGACAGTGGTCCGATTTTCAAAAGGAACACATATTCATGTTTCCCATGGTCTGAAAAGACCAAAAGTCATTCAATTTTCAAACACGAACTTTCCCTAGAAACTTAGACCAAAGTTCATTTTTATAACTGGACTCAATTCAGGCAGAAAATGTAACTTTTCACACACTGCTCAGATTTGCAAAAGAAACACATATTCTTGTTCCTCACAGTCTGAAAAGTACAAAAACACATTCAATTTTCAAGTACAAACTTTCCCTGAGGAGATAAACAAATCGGTATCTCACAATTGGCAATAGGACTCAATTCAGACAGAAAATGTAACTTTTCACACACAGCTCAGATTTGCAAAAGAAACACATATTCTTGTTCCTCACAGTCTAAAAAGCACAAAAACACATTCAATTTTCAAGGACGAACTTTCCTTGAGGCGATAAACCAATCTGTATCTCACAATTGGCAATAGGACTCAATTCAGACAGAAAATGTAACTTTTCACACACTGCTCAGATTTGCAAAAGAATCACATATTCTTGTTCCTCACAGTCTGAAATGTAAAAAAACACATTCAATTTTCAAGTATGAACTTTCCCGTAGGAGATAAACCAATCTGTATCTCACAATTGGCAATAGGACTCATTTCAGACAGAAAATGTAACCTTTCACAGACTGCTCAGATTTGCAAAAGAAATACCTATTCTTGTTCCTCATAGTCTGAAAAGCACAAAAACACATTCAATTTTCAAGTACGAACTTCCCTTGTTGAGATAAACTAATCTGTACCTTACATTTGGCAATAGGACTCAATGAAGCTAGAAAACGTAACTTTAGAGACAGTGGTCCGATTTTCAAAGGGAACACATATTCATGTTTCCCATGGTCTGAAAAGACCAAAAGTCATTCAATTTTCAAACACGAACTTTCCCTAGAAACTTAGACCAAAGTTCATTTTTATAACTGGACTCAATTCAGACAGAAAATGTAACTTTTCACACACTGCTCAGATTTGCAAAAGAAACACATATTCCTGTTCCTCATAGTCTGAAAACCACAAAAACACATTCAATTTTCAAGTACGAACTTTCCTTGAGGAGGTAAAACAAATCTGTATCTTTCAATTGGCAATAGGTCTCAATTAAGCTAGTAAACGTAGCTTTAAACCCAGTGATCCGATTTTGAAAACAAACATATATTCATGTTTCCCACGGTCTGAAAAGACCAAAAGTCATTCAATTTTCAAACACAAACTTTCCCTAGAAAGTTAGACCAAAGCTCTTTTTTATAACTGGACTCAATTCAGGCAGAAAATGTAACTTTTGAAACACTGATCAGATTTGCAAAAGAAACACATATTCTTGTTCCTCACAGTCTGAAAAGCAAAAAAACACATTCAATTTTCAAGTACAAACTTTCCCTGAGGAGATAAACAAATCGGTATCTCACAATTGGCAATAGGACTCAATTCAGACAGAAAATGTAACTTTTCACACACAGCTCAGATTTGCAAAAGAAACACATATTCTTGTTCCTCACAGTCTAAAAAGCACAAAAACACATTCAATTTTCAAGGACGAACTTTCCTTGAGGCGATAAACCAATCTGTATCTCACAATTGGCAATAGGACTCATTTCAGACAGAAAATGTAACCTTTCACAGACTGCTCAGATTTGCAAAAGAAATACCTATTCTTGTTCCTCATAGTCTGAAAAGCACAAAAACACATTCAATTTTCAAGTACGAACTTCCCTTGTTGAGATAAACTAATCTGTACCTTACATTTGGCAATAGGACTCAATGAAGCTAGAAAACGTAACTTTAGAGACAGTGGTCCGATTTTCAAAAGGAACACATATTCATGTTTCCCATGGTCTGAAAAGACCAAAAGTCATTCAATTTTCAAACACGAACTTTCCCTAGAAACTTAGACCAAAGTTCATTTTTATAACTGGACTCAATCCAGACAGAAAATGTAACTTTTCACACACTGCTCAGATTTGCAAAAGAAACACATATTCTTGTTCCTCACAGTCAGAAAAGCACAAAAACACATTCAATTTTCAAGTACGAACTTTCCCTGAGGAGATAAACCAATCTGTATCTTACAATTGGCAATAGGACTCAATTAAGTTAGAAAACGGAACTTTAAACCCAGTGATCCGATTTTGAAAACAAACATATATTCATGTTTCCCACGGTCTGAAAACACCCAAAGTTATTCAATTTTCAAACACGAACTTTCCCTAGAAAGTTAATCAAAAGCTCTTTTTTATAACTGGACTCAATTCAGGCAGAAAATGTAATTTTTGAAACAATGCTCAGATTTGGAAAGAAACACATATTCTTGTTCCTCACAGTCTGAAAAGTACAAAAACACATTCAATTTTCAAGTACGAACTTTCCCTGAGGAGATAAACCAATCTGTATCTCACAATTGGCAATAGGACTCAATTCAGAAAGAAAATGTATCTTTAGACACAGTGATCTGATTTACAAAAGAAGCACATATTCTTGTTCCTCACAGTCTGAAAAGCACAAAAACACATTCAATTTTCAAGTACGAACTTTCCCTGAGGAGATAAACCAATCTGTATCTCACAATTGGCAATAGGACTCAATTCAGACAGAAAATGTAACCTTTCACACACTGCTCAGATTTGCAAAAGAAACACATATTCCTGTTCCTCATAGTCTGAAAACCACAAAAACACATTCAATTTTCAAGTACGAACTTTCCTTGAGGAGGTAAAACAAATCTGTATCTTTCAATTGGCAATAGGTCTCAATTAAGCTAGTAAACGTAGCTTTAAACCCAGTGATCCGATTTTCAAAAGAAACATATATTCATGTTTCCCACGGTCTGAAAAGACCAAAAGTCATTCAATTTTCAAACACAAACTTTCCCTAGAAAGTTAGACCAAAGCTCTTTTTTATAACTGGACTCAATTCAGGCAGAAAATGTAACTTTTGAAACACTGATCAGATTTGCAAAAGAAACACATATTCTTGTTCCTCACAGTCTGAAAAGCAAAAAAACACATTCAATTTTCAAGTACAAACTTTCCCTGAGGAGATAAACAAATCGGTATCTCACAATTGGCAATAGGACTCAATTCAGACAGAAAATGTAACTTTTCACACACAGCTCAGATTTGCAAAAGAAACACATATTCTTGTTCCTCACAGTCTAAAAAGCACAAAAACACATTCAATTTTCAAGGACGAAATTTCCTTGAGGCGATAAACCAATCTGTATCTCACAATTGGCAATAGGACTCAATTCAGACAGAAAATGTAACTTTTCACACACTGCTCAGATTTTCAAAAGAAACACATATTCTTGTTCCTCACAGTCTGAAAAGCACAAAAACACATTCAATTTTCAAGTACGAACTTTCCCTGAGGAGATAAACCAATCTGTATCTTACAATTGGCAATAGGACTCAATTAAGTTAGAAAACGTAACTTTAAACCCAGTGATCCGATTTTGAAAACAAACATATATTCATGTTTCCCACGGTCTGAAAACACCCAAAGTTATTCAATTTTCAAACACGAACTTTCCCTAGAAAGTTAATCAAAAGCTCTTTTTTATAACTGGACTCAATTCAGGCAGAAAATGTAATTTTTGAAACAATGCTCAGATTTGGAAAGAAACACATATTCTTGTTCCTCATAGTCTGAAAAGCACAAAAACACATTCAATTTTCAAGGACGAACTTTCCTTGAGGAGATAAACCAATCTGTATCTCACAATTGCCAATAGGACTCAATTCAGACAGATAATGTATGTTTAGACACAGTGATCTGATTTACAAAAGAAGCACATATTCTTGTTCCTCACAGTCTGAAAAGCACAAAAACACATTCAATTTTCGAGTACGAACTTTCCCTGAGGAGATAAACCAATCTGTATCTCACAATTGGCAATAGGACTCAATTCAGACAGAAAATGTAACCTTTCACACACTGCTCAGATTTGCAAAAGAAACACATATTCCTGTTCCTCATAGTCTGAAAACCACAAAAACACATTCAATTTTCAAGTACGAACTTTCCTTGAGGAGGTAAAACAAATCTGTATCTTTCAATTGGCAATAGGTCTCAATTAAGCTAGTAAACGTAGCTTTAAACCCAGTGATCCGATTTTCAAAAGAAACATATATTCATGTTTCCCACGGTCTGAAAACACCCAAAGTTATTCAATTTTCAAACACGAACTTTCCCTAGAAAGTTAATCAAAAGCTCTTTTTTATAACTGGACTCAATTCAGGCAGAAAATGTAACTTTTGAAACACTGATCAGATTTGCAAAAGAAACACATATTCTTGTTCCTCACAGTCTGAAAAGCAAAAAAACACATTCAATTTTCAAGTACAAACTTTCCCTGAGGAGATAAACAAATCGGTATCTCACAATTGGCAATAGGACTCAATTCAGACAGAAAATGTAACTTTTCACACACAGCTCAGATTTGCAAAAGAAACACATATTCTTGTTCCTCACAGTCTAAAAAGCACAAAAACACATTCAATTTTCAAGGACGAACTTTCCTTGAGGCGATAAACCAATCTGTATCTCACAATTGGCAATAGGACTCAATTCAGACAGAAAATGTAACTTTTCACACACTGCTCAGATTTGCAAAAGAAACACATATTCTTGTTCCTCACAGTCTAAAAAGCACAAAAACACATTCAATTTTCAAGGACGAACTTTCCTTGAGGCGATAAACCAATCTGTATCTCACAATTGGCAATAGGACTCATTTCAGACAGAAAATGTAACCTTTCACAGACTGCTCAGATTTGCAAAAGAAATACCTATTCTTGTTCCTCATAGTCTGAAAAGCACAAAAACACATTCAATTTTCAAGTACGAACTTCCCTTGTTGAGATAAACTAATCTGTACCTTACATTTGGCAATAGGACTCAATGAAGCTAGAAAACGTAACTTTAGAGACAGTGGTCCGATTTTCAAAAGGAACACATATTCATGTTTCCCATGGTCTGAAAAGACCAAAAGTCATTCAATTTTCAAACACGAACTTTCCCTAGAAACTTAGACCAAAGTTCATTTTTATAACTGGACTCAATCCAGACAGAAAATGTAACTTTTCACACACTGCTCAGATTTGCAAAAGAAACACATATTCTTGTTCCTCACAGTCAGAAAAGCACAAAAACACATTCAATTTTCAAGTACGAACTTTCCCTGAGGAGATAAACCAATCTGTATCTTACAATTGGCAATAGGACTCAATTAAGTTAGAAAACGTAACTTTAAACCCAGTGATCCGATTTTGAAAACAAACATATATTCATGTTTCCCACGGTCTGAAAACACCCAAAGTTATTCAATTTTCAAACACGAACTTTCCCTAGAAAGTTAATCAAAAGCTCTTTTTTATAACTGGACTCAATTCAGGCAGAAAATGTAATTTTTGAAACAATGCTCAGATTTGGAAAGAAACACATATTCTTGTTCCTCATAGTCTGAAAAGCACAAAAACACATTCAATTTTCAAGGACGAACTTTCCTTGAGGAGATAAACCAATCTGTATCTCACAATTGCCAATAGGACTCAATTCAGACAGATAATGTATGTTTAGACACAGTGATCTGATTTACAAAAGAAGCACATATTCTTGTTCCTCACAGTCTGAAAAGCACAAAAACACATTCAATTTTCGAGTACGAACTTTCCCTGAGGAGATAAACCAATCTGTATCTCACAATTGGCAATAGGACTCAATTCAGACAGAAAATGTAACCTTTCACACACTGCTCAGATTTGCAAAAGAAACACATATTCCTGTTCCTCATAGTCTGAAAACCACAAAAACACATTCAATTTTCAAGTACGAACTTTCCTTGAGGAGGTAAAACAAATCTGTATCTTTCAATTGGCAATAGGTCTCAATTAAGCTAGTAAACGTAGCTTTAAACCCAGTGATCCGATTTTCAAAAGAAACATATATTCATGTTTCCCACGGTCTGAAAACACCCAAAGTTATTCAATTTTCAAACACGAACTTTCCCTAGAAAGTTAATCAAAAGCTCTTTTTTATAACTGGACTCAATTCAGGCAGAAAATGTAACTTTTGAAACACTGATCAGATTTGCAAAAGAAACACATATTCTTGTTCCTCACAGTCTGAAAAGCAAAAAAACACATTCAATTTTCAAGTACAAACTTTCCCTGAGGAGATAAACAAATCGGTATCTCACAATTGGCAATAGGACTCAATTCAGACAGAAAATGTAACTTTTCACACACAGCTCAGATTTGCAAAAGAAACACATATTCTTGTTCCTCACAGTCTAAAAAGCACAAAAACACATTCAATTTTCAAGGACGAACTTTCCTTGAGGCGATAAACCAATCTGTATCTCACAATTGCCAATAGGACTCAATTCAGACAGATAATGTATGTTTAGACACAGTGATCTGATTTACAAAAGAAGCACATATTCTTGTTCCTCACAGTCTGAAAAGCACAAAAACACATTCAATTTTCGAGTACGAACTTTCCCTGAGGAGATAAACCAATCTGTATCTCACAATTGGCAATAGGACTCAATTCAGACAGAAAATGTAACCTTTCACACACTGCTCAGATTTGCAAAAGAAACACATATTCCTGTTCCTCATAGTCTGAAAACCACAAAAACACATTCAATTTTCAAGTACGAACTTTCCTTGAGGAGGTAAAACAAATCTGTATCTTTCAATTGGCAATAGGTCTCAATTAAGCTAGTAAACGTAGCTTTAAACCCAGTGATCCGATTTTGAAAACAAACATATATTCATGTTTCCCACGGTCTGAAAAGACCAAAAGTCATTCAATTTTCAAACACAAACTTTCCCTAGAAAGTTAGACCAAAGCTCTTTTTTATAACTGGACTCAATTCAGGCAGAAAATGTAACTTTTGAAACACTGATCAGATTTGCAAAAGAAACACATATTCTTGTTCCTCACAGTCTGAAAAGCAAAAAAACACATTCAATTTTCAAGTACAAACTTTCCCTGAGGAGATAAACAAATCGGTATCTCACAATTGGCAATAGGACTCAATTCAGACAGAAAATGTAACTTTTCACACACAGCTCAGATTTGCAAAAGAAACACATATTCTTGTTCCTCACAGTCTAAAAAGCACAAAAACACATTCAATTTTCAAGGACGAACTTTCCTTGAGGCGATAAACCAATCTGTATCTCACAATTGGCAATAGGACTCATTTCAGACAGAAAATGTAACCTTTCACAGACTGCTCAGATTTGCAAAAGAAATACCTATTCTTGTTCCTCATAGTCTGAAAAGCACAAAAACACATTCAATTTTCAAGTACGAACTTCCCTTGTTGAGATAAACTAATCTGTACCTTACATTTGGCAATAGGACTCAATGAAGCTAGAAAACGTAACTTTAGAGACAGTGGTCCGATTTTCAAAAGGAACACATATTCATGTTTCCCATGGTCTGAAAAGACCAAAAGTCATTCAATTTTCAAACACGAACTTTCCCTAGAAACTTAGACCAAAGTTCATTTTTATAACTGGACTCAATCCAGACAGAAAATGTAACTTTTCACACACTGCTCAGATTTGCAAAAGAAACACATATTCTTGTTCCTCACAGTCAGAAAAGCACAAAAACACATTCAATTTTCAAGTACGAACTTTCCCTGAGGAGATAAACCAATCTGTATCTTACAATTGGCAATAGGACTCAATTAAGTTAGAAAACGGAACTTTAAACCCAGTGATCCGATTTTGAAAACAAACATATATTCATGTTTCCCACGGTCTGAAAACACCCAAAGTTATTCAATTTTCAAACACGAACTTTCCCTAGAAAGTTAATCAAAAGCTCTTTTTTATAACTGGACTCAATTCAGGCAGAAAATGTAATTTTTGAAACAATGCTCAGATTTGGAAAGAAACACATATTCTTGTTCCTCACAGTCTGAAAAGTACAAAAACACATTCAATTTTCAAGTACGAACTTTCCCTGAGGAGATAAACCAATCTGTATCTCACAATTGGCAATAGGACTCAATTCAGAAAGAAAATGTATCTTTAGACACAGTGATCTGATTTACAAAAGAAGCACATATTCTTGTTCCTCACAGTCTGAAAAGCACAAAAACACATTCAATTTTCAAGTACGAACTTTCCCTGAGGAGATAAACCAATCTGTATCTCACAATTGGCAATAGGACTCAATTCAGACAGAAAATGTAACCTTTCACACACTGCTCAGATTTGCAAAAGAAACACATATTCCTGTTCCTCATAGTCTGAAAACCACAAAAACACATTCAATTTTCAAGTACGAACTTTCCTTGAGGAGGTAAAACAAATCTGTATCTTTCAATTGGCAATAGGTCTCAATTAAGCTAGTAAACGTAGCTTTAAACCCAGTGATCCGATTTTCAAAAGAAACATATATTCATGTTTCCCACGGTCTGAAAAGACCAAAAGTCATTCAATTTTCAAACACAAACTTTCCCTAGAAAGTTAGACCAAAGCTCTTTTTTATAACTGGACTCAATTCAGGCAGAAAATGTAACTTTTGAAACACTGATCAGATTTGCAAAAGAAACACATATTCTTGTTCCTCACAGTCTGAAAAGCAAAAAAACACATTCAATTTTCAAGTACAAACTTTCCCTGAGGAGATAAACAAATCGGTATCTCACAATTGGCAATAGGACTCAATTCAGACAGAAAATGTAACTTTTCACACACAGCTCAGATTTGCAAAAGAAACACATATTCTTGTTCCTCACAGTCTAAAAAGCACAAAAACACATTCAATTTTCAAGGACGAAATTTCCTTGAGGCGATAAACCAATCTGTATCTCACAATTGGCAATAGGACTCAATTCAGACAGAAAATGTAACTTTTCACACACTGCTCAGATTTTCAAAAGAAACACATATTCTTGTTCCTCACAGTCTGAAAAGCACAAAAACACATTCAATTTTCAAGTACGAACTTTCCCTGAGGAGATAAACCAATCTGTATCTTACAATTGGCAATAGGACTCAATTAAGTTAGAAAACGTAACTTTAAACCCAGTGATCCGATTTTGAAAACAAACATATATTCATGTTTCCCACGGTCTGAAAACACCCAAAGTTATTCAATTTTCAAACACGAACTTTCCCTAGAAAGTTAATCAAAAGCTCTTTTTTATAACTGGACTCAATTCAGGCAGAAAATGTAATTTTTGAAACAATGCTCAGATTTGGAAAGAAACACATATTCTTGTTCCTCATAGTCTGAAAAGCACAAAAACACATTCAATTTTCAAGGACGAACTTTCCTTGAGGAGATAAACCAATCTGTATCTCACAATTGCCAATAGGACTCAATTCAGACAGATAATGTATGTTTAGACACAGTGATCTGATTTACAAAAGAAGCACATATTCTTGTTCCTCACAGTCTGAAAAGCACAAAAACACATTCAATTTTCGAGTACGAACTTTCCCTGAGGAGATAAACCAATCTGTATCTCACAATTGGCAATAGGACTCAATTCAGACAGAAAATGTAACCTTTCACACACTGCTCAGATTTGCAAAAGAAACACATATTCCTGTTCCTCATAGTCTGAAAACCACAAAAACACATTCAATTTTCAAGTACGAACTTTCCTTGAGGAGGTAAAACAAATCTGTATCTTTCAATTGGCAATAGGTCTCAATTAAGCTAGTAAACGTAGCTTTAAACCCAGTGATCCGATTTTCAAAAGAAACATATATTCATGTTTCCCACGGTCTGAAAACACCCAAAGTTATTCAATTTTCAAACACGAACTTTCCCTAGAAAGTTAATCAAAAGCTCTTTTTTATAACTGGACTCAATTCAGGCAGAAAATGTAACTTTTGAAACACTGATCAGATTTGCAAAAGAAACACATATTCTTGTTCCTCACAGTCTGAAAAGCAAAAAAACACATTCAATTTTCAAGTACAAACTTTCCCTGAGGAGATAAACAAATCGGTATCTCACAATTGGCAATAGGACTCAATTCAGACAGAAAATGTAACTTTTCACACACAGCTCAGATTTGCAAAAGAAACACATATTCTTGTTCCTCACAGTCTAAAAAGCACAAAAACACATTCAATTTTCAAGGACGAACTTTCCTTGAGGCGATAAACCAATCTGTATCTCACAATTGGCAATAGGACTCAATTCAGACAGAAAATGTAACTTTTCACACACTGCTCAGATTTGCAAAAGAAACACATATTCTTGTTCCTCACAGTCTAAAAAGCACAAAAACACATTCAATTTTCAAGGACGAACTTTCCTTGAGGCGATAAACCAATCTGTATCTCACAATTGGCAATAGGACTCATTTCAGACAGAAAATGTAACCTTTCACAGACTGCTCAGATTTGCAAAAGAAATACCTATTCTTGTTCCTCATAGTCTGAAAAGCACAAAAACACATTCAATTTTCAAGTACGAACTTCCCTTGTTGAGATAAACTAATCTGTACCTTACATTTGGCAATAGGACTCAATGAAGCTAGAAAACGTAACTTTAGAGACAGTGGTCCGATTTTCAAAAGGAACACATATTCATGTTTCCCATGGTCTGAAAAGACCAAAAGTCATTCAATTTTCAAACACGAACTTTCCCTAGAAACTTAGACCAAAGTTCATTTTTATAACTGGACTCAATCCAGACAGAAAATGTAACTTTTCACACACTGCTCAGATTTGCAAAAGAAACACATATTCTTGTTCCTCACAGTCAGAAAAGCACAAAAACACATTCAATTTTCAAGTACGAACTTTCCCTGAGGAGATAAACCAATCTGTATCTTACAATTGGCAATAGGACTCAATTAAGTTAGAAAACGTAACTTTAAACCCAGTGATCCGATTTTGAAAACAAACATATATTCATGTTTCCCACGGTCTGAAAACACCCAAAGTTATTCAATTTTCAAACACGAACTTTCCCTAGAAAGTTAATCAAAAGCTCTTTTTTATAACTGGACTCAATTCAGGCAGAAAATGTAATTTTTGAAACAATGCTCAGATTTGGAAAGAAACACATATTCTTGTTCCTCATAGTCTGAAAAGCACAAAAACACATTCAATTTTCAAGGACGAACTTTCCTTGAGGAGATAAACCAATCTGTATCTCACAATTGCCAATAGGACTCAATTCAGACAGATAATGTATGTTTAGACACAGTGATCTGATTTACAAAAGAAGCACATATTCTTGTTCCTCACAGTCTGAAAAGCACAAAAACACATTCAATTTTCGAGTACGAACTTTCCCTGAGGAGATAAACCAATCTGTATCTCACAATTGGCAATAGGACTCAATTCAGACAGAAAATGTAACCTTTCACACACTGCTCAGATTTGCAAAAGAAACACATATTCCTGTTCCTCATAGTCTGAAAACCACAAAAACACATTCAATTTTCAAGTACGAACTTTCCTTGAGGAGGTAAAACAAATCTGTATCTTTCAATTGGCAATAGGTCTCAATTAAGCTAGTAAACGTAGCTTTAAACCCAGTGATCCGATTTTCAAAAGAAACATATATTCATGTTTCCCACGGTCTGAAAACACCCAAAGTTATTCAATTTTCAAACACGAACTTTCCCTAGAAAGTTAATCAAAAGCTCTTTTTTATAACTGGACTCAATTCAGGCAGAAAATGTAACTTTTGAAACACTGATCAGATTTGCAAAAGAAACACATATTCTTGTTCCTCACAGTCTGAAAAGCAAAAAAACACATTCAATTTTCAAGTACAAACTTTCCCTGAGGAGATAAACAAATCGGTATCTCACAATTGGCAATAGGACTCAATTCAGACAGAAAATGTAACTTTTCACACACAGCTCAGATTTGCAAAAGAAACACATATTCTTGTTCCTCACAGTCTAAAAAGCACAAAAACACATTCAATTTTCAAGGACGAACTTTCCTTGAGGCGATAAACCAATCTGTATCTCACAATTGCCAATAGGACTCAATTCAGACAGATAATGTATGTTTAGACACAGTGATCTGATTTACAAAAGAAGCACATATTCTTGTTCCTCACAGTCTGAAAAGCACAAAAACACATTCAATTTTCGAGTACGAACTTTCCCTGAGGAGATAAACCAATCTGTATCTCACAATTGGCAATAGGACTCAATTCAGACAGAAAATGTAACCTTTCACACACTGCTCAGATTTGCAAAAGAAACACATATTCCTGTTCCTCATAGTCTGAAAACCACAAAAACACATTCAATTTTCAAGTACGAACTTTCCTTGAGGAGGTAAAACAAATCTGTATCTTTCAATTGGCAATAGGTCTCAATTAAGCTAGTAAACGTAGCTTTAAACCCAGTGATCCGATTTTCAAAAGAAACATATATTCATGTTTCCCACGGTCTGAAAACACCCAAAGTTATTCAATTTTCAAACACGAACTTTCCCTAGAAAGTTAATCAAAAGCTCTTTTTTATAACTGGACTCAATTCAGGCAGAAAATGTAACTTTTGAAACACTGATCAGATTTGCAAAAGAAACACATATTCTTGTTCCTCACAGTCTGAAAAGCAAAAAAACACATTCAATTTTCAAGTACAAACTTTCCCTGAGGAGATAAACAAATCGGTATCTCACAATTGGCAATAGGACTCAATTCAGACAGAAAATGTAACTTTTCACACACAGCTCAGATTTGCAAAAGAAACACATATTCTTGTTCCTCACAGTCTAAAAAGCACAAAAACACATTCAATTTTCAAGGACGAACTTTCCTTGAGGCGATAAACCAATCTGTATCTCACAATTGGCAATAGGACTCAATTCAGACAGAAAATGTAACTTTTCACACACTGCTCAGATTTGCAAAAGAAACACATATTCTTGTTCCTCACAGTCTAAAAAGCACAAAAACACATTCAATTTTCAAGGACGAACTTTCCTTGAGGCGATAAACCAATCTGTATCTCACAATTGGCAATAGGACTCATTTCAGACAGAAAATGTAACCTTTCACAGACTGCTCAGATTTGCAAAAGAAATACCTATTCTTGTTCCTCATAGTCTGAAAAGCACAAAAACACATTCAATTTTCAAGTACGAACTTCCCTTGTTGAGATAAACTAATCTGTACCTTACATTTGGCAATAGGACTCAATGAAGCTAGAAAACGTAACTTTAGAGACAGTGGTCCGATTTTCAAAAGGAACACATATTCATGTTTCCCATGGTCTGAAAAGACCAAAAGTCATTCAATTTTCAAACACGAACTTTCCCTAGAAACTTAGACCAAAGTTCATTTTTATAACTGGACTCAATCCAGACAGAAAATGTAACTTTTCACACACTGCTCAGATTTGCAAAAGAAACACATATTCTTGTTCCTCACAGTCAGAAAAGCACAAAAACACATTCAATTTTCAAGTACGAACTTTCCCTGAGGAGATAAACCAATCTGTATCTTACAATTGGCAATAGGACTCAATTAAGTTAGAAAACGTAACTTTAAACCCAGTGATCCGATTTTGAAAACAAACATATATTCATGTTTCCCACGGTCTGAAAACACCCAAAGTTATTCAATTTTCAAACACGAACTTTCCCTAGAAAGTTAATCAAAAGCTCTTTTTTATAACTGGACTCAATTCAGGCAGAAAATGTAATTTTTGAAACAATGCTCAGATTTGGAAAGAAACACATATTCTTGTTCCTCATAGTCTGAAAAGCACAAAAACACATTCAATTTTCAAGGACGAACTTTCCTTGAGGAGATAAACCAATCTGTATCTCACAATTGCCAATAGGACTCAATTCAGACAGATAATGTATGTTTAGACACAGTGATCTGATTTACAAAAGAAGCACATATTCTTGTTCCTCACAGTCTGAAAAGCACAAAAACACATTCAATTTTCGAGTACGAACTTTCCCTGAGGAGATAAACCAATCTGTATCTCACAATTGGCAATAGGACTCAATTCAGACAGAAAATGTAACCTTTCACACACTGCTCAGATTTGCAAAAGAAACACATATTCCTGTTCCTCATAGTCTGAAAACCACAAAAACACATTCAATTTTCAAGTACGAACTTTCCTTGAGGAGGTAAAACAAATCTGTATCTTTCAATTGGCAATAGGTCTCAATTAAGCTAGTAAACGTAGCTTTAAACCCAGTGATCCGATTTTCAAAAGAAACATATATTCATGTTTCCCACGGTCTGAAAACACCCAAAGTTATTCAATTTTCAAACACGAACTTTCCCTAGAAAGTTAATCAAAAGCTCTTTTTTATAACTGGACTCAATTCAGGCAGAAAATGTAACTTTTGAAACACTGATCAGATTTGCAAAAGAAACACATATTCTTGTTCCTCACAGTCTGAAAAGCAAAAAAACACATTCAATTTTCAAGTACAAACTTTCCCTGAGGAGATAAACAAATCGGTATCTCACAATTGGCAATAGGACTCAATTCAGACAGAAAATGTAACTTTTCACACACAGCTCAGATTTGCAAAAGAAACACATATTCTTGTTCCTCACAGTCTAAAAAGCACAAAAACACATTCAATTTTCAAGGACGAACTTTCCTTGAGGCGATAAACCAATCTGTATCTCACAATTGGCAATAGGACTCAATTCAGACAGAAAATGTAACTTTTCACACACTGCTCAGATTTGCAAAAGAAACACATATTCTTGTTCCTCACAGTCTAAAAAGCACAAAAACACATTCAATTTTCAAGGACGAACTTTCCTTGAGGCGATAAACCAATCTGTATCTCACAATTGGCAATAGGACTCATTTCAGACAGAAAATGTAACCTTTCACAGACTGCTCAGATTTGCAAAAGAAATACCTATTCTTGTTCCTCATAGTCTGAAAAGCACAAAAACACATTCAATTTTCAAGTACGAACTTCCCTTGTTGAGATAAACTAATCTGTACCTTACATTTGGCAATAGGACTCAATGAAGCTAGAAAACGTAACTTTAGAGACAGTGGTCCGATTTTCAAAAGGAACACATATTCATGTTTCCCATGGTCTGAAAAGACCAAAAGTCATTCAATTTTCAAACACGAACTTTCCCTAGAAACTTAGACCAAAGTTCATTTTTATAACTGGACTCAATCCAGACAGAAAATGTAACTTTTCACACACTGCTCAGATTTGCAAAAGAAACACATATTCTTGTTCCTCACAGTCAGAAAAGCACAAAAACACATTCAATTTTCAAGTACGAACTTTCCCTGAGGAGATAAACCAATCTGTATCTTACAATTGGCAATAGGACTCAATTAAGTTAGAAAACGTAACTTTAAACCCAGTGATCCGATTTTGAAAACAAACATATATTCATGTTTCCCACGGTCTGAAAACACCCAAAGTTATTCAATTTTCAAACACGAACTTTCCCTAGAAAGTTAATCAAAAGCTCTTTTTTATAACTGGACTCAATTCAGGCAGAAAATGTAATTTTTGAAACAATGCTCAGATTTGGAAAGAAACACATATTCTTGTTCCTCATAGTCTGAAAAGCACAAAAACACATTCAATTTTCAAGGACGAACTTTCCTTGAGGAGATAAACCAATCTGTATCTCACAATTGCCAATAGGACTCAATTCAGACAGATAATGTATGTTTAGACACAGTGATCTGATTTACAAAAGAAGCACATATTCTTGTTCCTCACAGTCTGAAAAGCACAAAAACACATTCAATTTTCGAGTACGAACTTTCCCTGAGGAGATAAACCAATCTGTATCTCACAATTGGCAATAGGACTCAATTCAGACAGAAAATGTAACCTTTCACACACTGCTCAGATTTGCAAAAGAAACACATATTCCTGTTCCTCATAGTCTGAAAACCACAAAAACACATTCAATTTTCAAGTACGAACTTTCCTTGAGGAGGTAAAACAAATCTGTATCTTTCAATTGGCAATAGGTCTCAATTAAGCTAGTAAACGTAGCTTTAAACCCAGTGATCCGATTTTCAAAAGAAACATATATTCATGTTTCCCACGGTCTGAAAACACCCAAAGTTATTCAATTTTCAAACACGAACTTTCCCTAGAAAGTTAATCAAAAGCTCTTTTTTATAACTGGACTCAATTCAGGCAGAAAATGTAACTTTTGAAACACTGATCAGATTTGCAAAAGAAACACATATTCTTGTTCCTCACAGTCTGAAAAGCAAAAAAACACATTCAATTTTCAAGTACAAACTTTCCCTGAGGAGATAAACAAATCGGTATCTCACAATTGGCAATAGGACTCAATTCAGACAGAAAATGTAACTTTTCACACACAGCTCAGATTTGCAAAAGAAACACATATTCTTGTTCCTCACAGTCTAAAAAGCACAAAAACACATTCAATTTTCAAGGACGAACTTTCCTTGAGGCGATAAACCAATCTGTATCTCACAATTGCCAATAGGACTCAATTCAGACAGATAATGTATGTTTAGACACAGTGATCTGATTTACAAAAGAAGCACATATTCTTGTTCCTCACAGTCTGAAAAGCACAAAAACACATTCAATTTTCGAGTACGAACTTTCCCTGAGGAGATAAACCAATCTGTATCTCACAATTGGCAATAGGACTCAATTCAGACAGAAAATGTAACCTTTCACACACTGCTCAGATTTGCAAAAGAAACACATATTCCTGTTCCTCATAGTCTGAAAACCACAAAAACACATTCAATTTTCAAGTACGAACTTTCCTTGAGGAGGTAAAACAAATCTGTATCTTTCAATTGGCAATAGGTCTCAATTAAGCTAGTAAACGTAGCTTTAAACCCAGTGATCCGATTTTCAAAAGAAACATATATTCATGTTTCCCACGGTCTGAAAACACCCAAAGTTATTCAATTTTCAAACACGAACTTTCCCTAGAAAGTTAATCAAAAGCTCTTTTTTATAACTGGACTCAATTCAGGCAGAAAATGTAACTTTTGAAACACTGATCAGATTTGCAAAAGAAACACATATTCTTGTTCCTCACAGTCTGAAAAGCAAAAAAACACATTCAATTTTCAAGTACAAACTTTCCCTGAGGAGATAAACAAATCGGTATCTCACAATTGGCAATAGGACTCAATTCAGACAGAAAATGTAACTTTTCACACACAGCTCAGATTTGCAAAAGAAACACATATTCTTGTTCCTCACAGTCTAAAAAGCACAAAAACACATTCAATTTTCAAGGACGAACTTTCCTTGAGGCGATAAACCAATCTGTATCTCACAATTGGCAATAGGACTCAATTCAGACAGAAAATGTAACTTTTCACACACTGCTCAGATTTGCAAAAGAAACACATATTCTTGTTCCTCACAGTCTAAAAAGCACAAAAACACATTCAATTTTCAAGGACGAACTTTCCTTGAGGCGATAAACCAATCTGTATCTCACAATTGGCAATAGGACTCATTTCAGACAGAAAATGTAACCTTTCACAGACTGCTCAGATTTGCAAAAGAAATACCTATTCTTGTTCCTCATAGTCTGAAAAGCACAAAAACACATTCAATTTTCAAGTACGAACTTCCCTTGTTGAGATAAACTAATCTGTACCTTACATTTGGCAATAGGACTCAATGAAGCTAGAAAACGTAACTTTAGAGACAGTGGTCCGATTTTCAAAAGGAACACATATTCATGTTTCCCATGGTCTGAAAAGACCAAAAGTCATTCAATTTTCAAACACGAACTTTCCCTAGAAACTTAGACCAAAGTTCATTTTTATAACTGGACTCAATCCAGACAGAAAATGTAACTTTTCACACACTGCTCAGATTTGCAAAAGAAACACATATTCTTGTTCCTCACAGTCAGAAAAGCACAAAAACACATTCAATTTTCAAGTACGAACTTTCCCTGAGGAGATAAACCAATCTGTATCTTACAATTGGCAATAGGACTCAATTAAGTTAGAAAACGTAACTTTAAACCCAGTGATCCGATTTTGAAAACAAACATATATTCATGTTTCCCACGGTCTGAAAACACCCAAAGTTATTCAATTTTCAAACACGAACTTTCCCTAGAAAGTTAATCAAAAGCTCTTTTTTATAACTGGACTCAATTCAGGCAGAAAATGTAATTTTTGAAACAATGCTCAGATTTGGAAAGAAACACATATTCTTGTTCCTCATAGTCTGAAAAGCACAAAAACACATTCAATTTTCAAGGACGAACTTTCCTTGAGGAGATAAACCAATCTGTATCTCACAATTGCCAATAGGACTCAATTCAGACAGATAATGTATGTTTAGACACAGTGATCTGATTTACAAAAGAAGCACATATTCTTGTTCCTCACAGTCTGAAAAGCACAAAAACACATTCAATTTTCGAGTACGAACTTTCCCTGAGGAGATAAACCAATCTGTATCTCACAATTGGCAATAGGACTCAATTCAGACAGAAAATGTAACCTTTCACACACTGCTCAGATTTGCAAAAGAAACACATATTCCTGTTCCTCATAGTCTGAAAACCACAAAAACACATTCAATTTTCAAGTACGAACTTTCCTTGAGGAGGTAAAACAAATCTGTATCTTTCAATTGGCAATAGGTCTCAATTAAGCTAGTAAACGTAGCTTTAAACCCAGTGATCCGATTTTCAAAAGAAACATATATTCATGTTTCCCACGGTCTGAAAACACCCAAAGTTATTCAATTTTCAAACACGAACTTTCCCTAGAAAGTTAATCAAAAGCTCTTTTTTATAACTGGACTCAATTCAGGCAGAAAATGTAACTTTTGAAACACTGATCAGATTTGCAAAAGAAACACATATTCTTGTTCCTCACAGTCTGAAAAGCAAAAAAACACATTCAATTTTCAAGTACAAACTTTCCCTGAGGAGATAAACAAATCGGTATCTCACAATTGGCAATAGGACTCAATTCAGACAGAAAATGTAACTTTTCACACACAGCTCAGATTTGCAAAAGAAACACATATTCTTGTTCCTCACAGTCTAAAAAGCACAAAAACACATTCAATTTTCAAGGACGAACTTTCCTTGAGGCGATAAACCAATCTGTATCTCACAATTGGCAATAGGACTCAATTCAGACAGAAAATGTAACTTTTCACACACTGCTCAGATTTGCAAAAGAAACACATATTCTTGTTCCTCACAGTCTAAAAAGCACAAAAACACATTCAATTTTCAAGGACGAACTTTCCTTGAGGCGATAAACCAATCTGTATCTCACAATTGGCAATAGGACTCATTTCAGACAGAAAATGTAACCTTTCACAGACTGCTCAGATTTGCAAAAGAAATACCTATTCTTGTTCCTCATAGTCTGAAAACCACAAAAACACATTCAATTTTCAAGTACGAACTTCCCTTGTTGAGATAAACTAATCTGTACCTTACATTTGGCAATAGGACTCAATGAAGCTAGAAAACGTAACTTTAGAGACAGTGGTCCGATTTTCAAAAGGAACACATATTCATGTTTCCCATGGTCTGAAAAGACCAAAAGTCATTCAATTTTCAAACACGAACTTTCCCTAGAAACTTAGACCAAAGTTCATTTTTATAACTGGACTCAATTCAGACAGAAAATGTAACTTTTCACACACTGCTCAGATTTACAAAAGAAACACATATTCTTGTTCCTCACAGTCTGAAAAGTACAAAAACACATTCAATTTTCAACTACGAACTTTCCCTGAGGAGATAAACCAATCTGTATCTCACAATTGCCAATAGAACTCAATTCAGACAGAAAATGTAACCTTTCACACACTGCTCAGATTTGCAAAAGAAACACATATTCTTGTTCCTCATAGTCTGAAAACCACAAAAACACATTCAATTTTCAAGTACGAACTTTCCTTGAGGAGGTAAAACAAATCTGTATCTTTCAATTGGCAATAGGTCTCAATTAAGCTAGTAAACGTAGCTTTAAAACCAGTGATCCGATTTTCAAAAGAAACATATATTCATGTTTCCCACGGTCTGAAAAGACCAAAAGTCATTCAATTTTCAAACACAAACTTTCCCTAGAAAGTTAGACCAAAGCTCTTTTTTATAACTGGACTCAATTCAGGCAGAAAATGTAACTTTTGAAACACTGATCAGATTTGCAAAAGAAACACATATTCTTGTTCCTCACAGTCTGAAAAGCAAAAAAACACATTCAATTTTCAAGTACAAACTTTCCCTGAGGAGATAAACAAATCGGTATCTCACAATTGGCAATAGGACTCAATTCAGACAGAAAATGTAACTTTTCACACACAGCTCAGATTTGCAAAAGAAACACATATTCTTGTTCCTCACAGTCTAAAAAGCACAAAAACACATTCAATTTTCAGGGACGAACTTTCCTTGAGGCGATAAACCAATCTGTATCTCACAATTGGCAATAGGACTCAATTCAGACAGAAAATGTAACTTTTCACACACTGCTCAGATTTGCAAAAGAAACACATATTCTTGTTCCTCACAGTCTAAAAAGTACAAAAACACATTCAATTTTCAACTACGAACTTTCCCTGAGGAGATAAATCAATCTGTATCTCACAATTGCCAATAGGACTCAATTCAGACAGATAATGTATCTTTAGACACAGTGATCTGATTTACAAAAGAAGCACATATTCTTGTTCCTCATAGTCTGAAAAGCACAAAAACACATTCAATTTTCGAGTACAAACTTTCCCTGAGGAGATAAACCAATCTGTATCTCACAATTGGCAATAGGACTCAATTCAGACAGAAAATGTAACCTTTCACACACTGCTCAGATTTGCAAAAGAAACACATATTCCTGTTCCTCATAGTCTGAAAACCACAAAAACACATTCAATTTTCAAGTACGAACTTTCCTTGAGGAGGTAAAACAAATCTGTATCTTTCAATTGGCAATAGGTCTCAATTAAGCTAGTAAACGTAGCTTTAAACCCAGTGATCCGATTTTCAAAAGAAACATATATTCATGTTTCCCACGGTCTGAAAAGACCAAAAGTCATTCAATTTTCAAACACAAACTTTCCCTAGAAAGTTAGACCAAAGCTCTTTTTTATAACTGGACTCAATTCAGGCAGAAAATGTAACTTTTGAAACACTGATCAGATTTGCAAAAGAAACACATATTCTTGTTCCTCACAGTCTGAAAAGCAAAAAAACACATTCAATTTTCAAGTGCAAACTTTCCCTGAGGAGATAAACAAATCGGTATCTCACAATTGGCAATAGGACTCAATTCAGACAGAAAATGTAACTTTTCACACACAGCTCAGATTTGCAAAAGAAACACATATTCTTGTTCCTCACAGTCTGAAAAGTACAAAAACACATTCAATTTTCAAGTATGAACTTTCCCTGAGGAGATAAACCAATCTGTATCTCACAATTGCCAATAGGACTCAATTCAGACAGATAATGTATCTTTAGACACAGTGATCTGATTTACAAAAGAAGCACATATTCTTGTTCCTCACAGTCTGAAAAGCACAAAAACACATTCAATTTTCGAGTACAAACTTTCCCTGAGGAGATAAACCAATCTGTATCTCACAATTGGCAATAGGACTCAATTCAGACAGAAAATGTAACCTTTCACACACTGCTCAGATTTGCAAAAGAAACACATATTCCTGTTCCTCATAGTCTGAAAACCACAAAAACACATTCAATTTTCAAGTACGAACTTTCCTTGAGGAGGTAAAACAAATCTGTATCTTTCAATTGGCAATAGGTCTCAATTAAGCTAGTAAACGTAGCTTTAAACCCAGTGATCCGATTTTCAAAAGAAACATATATTCATGTTTCCCACGGTCTGAAAAGACCAAAAGTCATTCAATTTTCAAACACAAACTTTCCCTAGAAAGTTAGACCAAAGCTCTTTTTTATAACTGGACTCAATTCAGGCAGAAAATGTAACTTTTGAAACACTGATCAGATTTGCAAAAGAAACACATATTCTTGTTCCTCACAGTCTGAAAAGCAAAAAAACACATTCAATTTTCAAGTACAAACTTTCCCTGAGGAGATAAACAAATCGGTATCTCACAATTGGCAATAGGACTCAATTCAGACAGAAAATGTAACTTTTCACACACAGCTCAGATTTGCAAAAGAAACACATATTCTTGTTCCTCACAGTCTAAAAAGCACAAAAACACATTCAATTTTCGAGTACAAACTTTCCCTGAGGAGATAAACCAATCTGTATCTCACAATTGGCAATAGGACTCAATTCAGACAGAAAATGTAACCTTTCACACACTGCTCAGATTTGCAAAAGAAACACATATTCCTGTTCCTCATAGTCTGAAAACCACAAAAACACATTCAATTTTCAAGTACGAACTTTCCTTGAGGAGGTAAAACAAATCTGTATCTTTCAATTGGCAATAGGTCTCAATTAAGCTAGTAAACGTAGCTTTAAACCCAGTGATCCGATTTTCAAAAGAAACATATATTCATGTTTCCCACGGTCTGAAAAGACCAAAAGTCATTCAATTTTCAAACACAAACTTTCCCTAGAAAGTTAGACCAAAGCTCTTTTTTATAACTGGACTCAATTCAGGCAGAAAATGTAACTTTTGAAACACTGATCAGATTTGCAAAAGAAACACATATTCTTGTTCCTCACAGTCTGAAAAGCAAAAAAACACATTCAATTTTCAAGTACAAACTTTCCCTGAGGAGATAAACAAATCGGTATCTCACAATTGGCAATAGGACTCAATTCAGACAGAAAATGTAACTTTTCACACACAGCTCAGATTTGCAAAAGAAACACATATTCTTGTTCCTCACAGTCTAAAAAGCACAAAAACACATTCAATTTTCGAGTACAAACTTTCCCTGAGGAGATAAACCAATCTGTATCTCACAATTGGCAATAGGACTCAATTCAGACAGAAAACGTAACCTTTCACACACTGCTCAGATTTGCAAAAGAAACACATATTCCTGTTCCTCATAGTCTGAAAACCACAAAAACACATTCAATTTTCAAGTACGAACTTTCCTTGAGGAGGTAAAACAAATCTGTATCTTTCAATTGGCAATAGGTCTCAATTAAGCTAGTAAACGTAGCTTTAAACCCAGTGATCCGATTTTCAAAAGAAACATATTTTCATGTTTCCCACGGTCTGAAAAGACCAAAAGTCATTCAATTTTCAAACACAAACTTTCCCTAGAAAGTTAGACCAAAGCTCTTTTTTATAACTGGACTCAATTCAGGCAGAAAATGTAACTTTTGAAACACTGATCAGATTTGCAAAAGAAACACATATTCTTGTTCCTCACAGTCTGAAAAGCAAAAAAACACATTCAATTTTCAAGTACAAACTTTCCCTGAGGAGATAAACCAATCTGTATCTCACAATTGGCAATAGGACTCAATTCAGACAGAAAATGTAACTTTTCACACACAGCTCAGATTTGCAAAAGAAACACATATTCTTGTTCCTCACAGTCTAAAAAGCACAAAAACACATTCAATTTTCGAGTACAAACTTTCCCTGAGGAGATAAACCAATCTGTATCTCACAATTGGCAATAGGACTCAATTCAGACAGAAAATGTAACCTTTCACACACTGCTCAGATTTGCAAAAGAAACACATATTCCTGTTCCTCATAGTCTGAAAACCACAAAAACACATTCAATTTTCAAGTACGAACTTTCCTTGAGGAGGTAAAACAAATCTGCATCTTTCAATTGGCAATAGGTCTCAATTAAGCTAGTAAACGTAGCTTTAAACCCAGTGATCCGATTTTCAAAAGAAACATATATTCATGTTTCCCACGGTCTGAAAAGACCAAAAGTCATTCAATTTTCAAACACAAACTTTCCCTAGAAAGTTAGACCAAAGCTCTTTTTTATAACTGGACTCAATTCAGGCAGAAAATGTAACTTTTGAAACACTGATCAGATTTGCAAAAGAAACACATATTCTTGTTCCTCACAGTCTGAAAAGCACAAAAACACATTCAATTTTCAAGGACGAACTTTCCTTGAGGCGATAAACCAATCTGTATCTCACAATTGGCAATAGGACTCAATTCAGACAGAAAATGTAACTTTTCACACACTGCTCAGATTTGCAAAAGAAACACATACTCTTGTTCCTCACAGTCTGAAATGTAAAAAAACACATTCAATTTTCTAGTATGAACTTTCCCGGAGGAGATAAACCAATCTGTATCTCACAATTGGCAATAGGACTCATTTCAGACAGAAAATGTAACCTTTCACAGACTGCTCAGATTTGCAAAAGAAATACCTATTCTTGTTCCTCATAGTCTGAAAAGCACAAAAACACATTCAATTTTCAAGTACGAACTTTCCTTGAGGAGGTAAAACAAATCTGTATCTTTCAATTGGCAATAGGTCTCAATTAAGCTAGTAAACGTAGCTTTAAACCCAGTGATCCGATTTTCAAAAGAAACATATATTCATGTTTCCCACGGTCTGAAAAGACCAAAAGTCATTCAATTTTCAAACACAAACTTTCCCTAGAAAGTTAGACCAAAGCTCTTTTTTATAACTGGACTCAATTCAGGCAGAAAATGTAACTTTTGAAACACTGATCAGATTTGCAAAAGAAACACATATTCTTGTTCCTCACAGTCTGAAAAGCAAAAAAACACATTCAATTTTCAAGTACAAACTTTCCCTGAGGAGATAAACAAATCGGTATCTCACAATTGGCAATAGGACTCAATTCAGACAGAAAATGTAACTTTTCACACACAGCTCAGATTTGCAAAAGAAACACATATTCTTGTTCCTCACAGTCTAAAAAGCACAAAAACACATTCAATTTTCGAGTACAAACTTTCCCTGAGGAGATAAACCAATCTGTATCTCACAATTGGCAATAGGACTCAATTCAGACAGAAAATGTAACCTTTCACACACTGCTCAGATTTGCAAAAGAAACACATATTCCTGTTCCTCATAGTCTGAAAACCACAAAAACACATTCAATTTTCAAGTACGAACTTTCCTTGAGGAGGTAAAACAAATCTGTATCTTTCAATTGGCAATAGGTCTCAATTAAGCTAGTAAACGTAGCTTTAAACCCAGTGATCCGATTTTCAAAAGAAACATATATTCATGTTTCCCACGGTCTGAAAAGACCAAAAGTCATTCAATTTTCAAACACAAACTTTCCCTAGAAAGTTAGACCAAAGCTCTTTTTTATAACTGGACTCAATTCAGGCAGAAAATGTAACTTTTGAAACACTGATCAGATTTGCAAAAGAAACACATATTCTTGTTCCTCACAGTCTGAAAAGCAAAAAAACACATTCAATTTTCAAGTACAAACTTTCCCTGAGGAGATAAACCAATCTGTATCTCACAATTGGCAATAGGACTCAATTCAGACAGAAAATGTAACTTTTCACACACAGCTCAGATTTGCAAAAGAAACACATATTCTTGTTCCTCACAGTCTAAAAAGCACAAAAACACATTCAATTTTCGAGTACAAACTTTCCCTGAGGAGATAAACCAATCTGTATCTCACAATTGGCAATAGGACTCAATTCAGACAGAAAATGTAACCTTTCACACACTGCTCAGATTTGCAAAAGAAACACATATTCCTGTTCCTCATAGTCTGAAAACCACAAAAACACATTCAATTTTCAAGTACGAACTTTCCTTGAGGAGGTAAAACAAATCTGCATCTTTCAATTGGCAATAGGTCTCAATTAAGCTAGTAAACGTAGCTTTTAACCCAGTGATCCGATTTTCAAAAGAAACATATATTCATGTTTCCCACGGTCTGAAAAGACCAAAAGTCATTCAATTTTCAAACACAAACTTTCCCTAGAAAGTTAGACCAAAGCTCTTTTTTATAACTGGACTCAATTCAGGCAGAAAATGTAACTTTTGAAACACTGATCAGATTTGCAAAAGAAACACATATTCTTGTTCCTCACAGTCTGAAAAGCAAAAAAACACATTCAATTTTCAAGTACAAACTTTCCCTGAGGAGATAAACAAATCGGTATCTCACAATTGGCAATAGGACTCAATTCAGACAGAAAATGTAACTTTTCACACACAGCTCAGATTTGCAAAAGAAACACATATTCTTGTTCCTCACAGTCTAAAAAGCACAAAAACACATTCAATTTTCGAGTACAAACTTTCCCTGAGGAGATAAACCAATCTGTATCTCACAATTGGCAATAGGACTCAATTCAGACAGAAAATGTAACCTTTCACACACTGCTCAGATTTGCAAAAGAAACACATATTCCTGTTCCTCATAGTCTGAAAACCACAAAAACACATTCAATTTTCAAGTACGAACTTTCCTTGAGGAGGTAAAACAAATCTGCATCTTTCAATTGGCAATAGGTCTCAATTAAGCTAGTAAACGTAGCTTTAAACCCAGTGATCCGATTTTCAAAAGAAACATATATTCATGTTTCCCACGGTCTGAAAAGACCAAAAGTCATTCAATTTTCAAACACAAACTTTCCCTAGAAAGTTAGACCAAAGCTCTTTTTTATAACTGGACTCAATTCAGGCAGAAAATGTAACTTTTGAAACACTGATCAGATTTGCAAAAGAAACACATATTCTTGTTCCTCACAGTCTGAAAAGCACAAAAACACATTCAATTTTCAAGGACGAACTTTCCTTGAGGCGATAAACCAATCTGTATCTCACAATTGGCAATAGGACTCAATTCAGACAGAAAATGTAACTTTTCACACACTGCTCAGATTTGCAAAAGAAACACATACTCTTGTTCCTCACAGTCTGAAATGTAAAAAAACACATTCAATTTTCTAGTATGAACTTTCCCGGAGGAGATAAACCAATCTGTATCTCACAATTGGCAATAGGACTCAATTCAGACAGAAAATGTAACTTTTCACACACTGCTCAGATTTGCAAAAGAAACACATACTCTTGTTCCTCACAGTCTGAAATGTAAAAAAACACATTCAATTTTCTAGTATGAACTTTCCCGGAGGAGATAAACCAATCTGTATCTCACAATTGGCAATAGGACTCATTTCAGACAGAAAATGTAACCTTTCACAGACTGCTCAGATTTGCAAAAGAAATACCTATTCTTGTTCCTCATAGTCTGAAAAGCACAAAAACACATTCAATTTTAAAGTACGAACTTCCCTTGTTGAGATAAACTAATCTGTACCTTACATTTGGCAATAGGACTCAATGAAGCTAGAAAACGTAACTTTAGAGACAGTGGTCCGATTTTCAAAAGGAACACATATTCATGTTTCCCATGGTCTGAAAAGACCAAAAGTCATTCAATTTTCAAACACGAACTTTCCCTAGAAACTTAGACCAAAGTTCATTTTTATAACTGGACTCAATTCAGACAGAAAATGTAACTTTTCACACACTGCTCAGATTTGCAAAAGAAACACATATTCTTGTTCCTCACAGTCTGAAAAGTACAAAAACACATTCAATTTTCAACTACGAACTTTCCCTCAGGAGATAAACCAATCTGTATCTCACAATTGCCAATAGGACTCAATTCAGACAGATAATGTATCTTTAGACACAGTGATCTGATTTACAAAAGAAGCACATATTCTTGTTCCTCACAGTCTGAAAAGCACAAAAACACATTCAATTTTCGAGTACAAACTTTCCCTGAGGAGATAAACCAATCTGTATCTCACAATTGGCAATAGGACTCAATTCAGACAGAAAATGTAACCTTTCACACACTGCTCAGATTTGCAAAAGAAACACATATTCTTGTTCCTCATAGTCTGAAAACCACAAAAACACATTCAATTTTCAAGTACGAACTTTCCTTGAGGAGGTAAAACAAATCTGTATCTTTCAATTGGCAATAGGTCTCAATTAAGCTAGTAAACGTAGCTTTAAACCCAGTGATCCGATTTTCAAAAGAAACATATATTCATGTTTCCCACGGTCTGAAAAGACCAAAAGTCATTCAATTTTCAAACACAAACTTTCCCTAGAAAGTTAGACCAAAGCTCTTTTTTATAACTTTACTCAATTCAGGCAGAAAATGTAACTTTTGAAACACTGATCAGATTTGCAAAAGAAACACATATTCTTGTTCCTCACAGTCTGAAAAGCAAAAAAACACATTCAATTTTCAAGTACAAACTTTCCCTGAGGAGATAAACAAATCGGTATCTCACAATTGGCAATAGGACTCAATTCAGACAGAAAATGTAACTTTTCACGCACAGCTCAGATTTGCAAAAGAAACACATATTCTTGTTCCTCACAGTCTAAAAAGCACAAAAACACATTCAATTTTCAAGGACGAACTTTCCTTGAGGCGATAAACCAATCTGTATCTCACAATTGGCAATAGGACTCAATTCAGACAGAAAATGTAACTTTTCACACACTGCTCAGATTTGCAAAAGAAACACATATTCTTGTTCCTCACAGTCTAAAAAGCACAAAAACACATTCAATTTTCAAGGACGAACTTTCCTTGAGGCGATAAACCAATCTGTATCTCACAATTGGCAATAGGACTCATTTCAGACAGAAAATGTAACCTTTCACAGACTGCTCAGATTTGCAAAAGAAATACCTATTCTTGTTCCTCATAGTCTGAAAAGCACAAAAACACATTCAATTTTAAAGTACGAACTTCCCTTGTTGAGATAAACTAATCTGTACCTTACATTTGGCAATAGGACTCAATGAAGCTAGAAAACGTAACTTTAGAGACAGTGGTCCGATTTTCAAAAGGAACACATATTCATGTTTCCCATGGTCTGAAAAGACCAAAAGTCATTCAATTTTCAAACACGAACTTTCCCTAGAAACTTAGACCAAAGTTCATTTTTATAACTGGACTCAATTCAGACAGAAAATGTAACTTTTCACACACTGCTCAGATTTGCAAAAGAAACACATATTCTTGTTCCTCACAGTCTGAAAAGTACAAAAACACATTCAATTTTCAACTACGAACTTTCCCTGAGGAGATAAACCAATCTGTATCTCACAATTGCCAATAGGACTCAATTCAGACAGAAAATGTAACCTTTCACACACTGCTCAGATTTGCAAAAGAAACACATATTCTTGTTCCTCATAGTCTGAAAACCACAAAAACACATTCAATTTTCAAGTACGAACTTTCCTTGAGGAGGTAAAACAAATCTGTATCTTTCAATTGGCAATAGGTCTCAATTAAGCTAGTAAACGTAGCTTTAAAACCAGTGATCCGATTTTCAAAAGAAACATATATTCATGTTTCCCACGGTCTGAAAAGACCAAAAGTCATTCAATTTTCAAACACAAACTTTCCCTAGAAAGTTAGACCAAAGCTCTTTTTTATAACTGGACTCAATTCAGGCAGAAAATGTAACTTTTGAAACACTGATCAGATTTGCAAAAGAAACACATATTCTTGTTCCTCACAGTCTGAAAAGCAAAAAAACACATTCAATTTTCGAGTACAAACTTTCCCTGAGGAGATAAACCAATCTGTATCTCACAATTGGCAATAGGACTCAATTCAGACAGAAAATGTAACCTTTCACACACTGCTCAGATTTGCAAAAGAAACACATATTCTTGTTCCTCATAGTCTGAAAACCACAAAAACACATTCAATTTTCAAGTACGAACTTTCCTTGAGGAGGTAAAACAAATCTGTATCTTTCAATTGGCAATAGGTCTCAATTAAGCTAGTAAACGTAGCTTTAAACCCAGTGATCCGATTTTCAAAAGAAACATATATTCATGTTTCCCACGGTCTGAAAAGACCAAAAGTCATTCAATTTTCAAACACAAACTTTCCCTAGAAAGTTAGACCAAAGCTCTTTTTTATAACTTTACTCAATTCAGGCAGAAAATGTAACTTTTGAAACACTGATCAGATTTGCAAAAGAAACACATATTCTTGTTCCTCACAGTCTGAAAAGCAAAAAACCACATTCAATTTTCAAGTACAAACTTTCCCTGAGGAGATAAACAAATCGGTATCTCACAATTGGCAATAGGACTCAATTCAGACAGAAAATGTAACTTTTCACACACAGCTCAGATTTGCAAAAGAAACACATATTCTTGTTCCTCACAGTCTAAAAAGCACAAAAACACATTCAATTTTCAAGGACGAACTTTCCTTGAGGCGATAAACCAATCTGTATCTCACAATTGGCAATAGGACTCAATTCAGAAAAAAATGTATCTTTAGACACAGTGATCTGATTTACAAAAGAAGCACATATTCTTGTTCCTCATAGTCTGAAAAGCAAAAAAATACATTCAATTTTCAAGTACGAACTTTCCCTGAGGAGTTAAACCAATCTGTATCTCACAATTGGCAATAGGACTCAATTCAGAAAGAAAATGTATCTTTAGACACAGTGATCTGATTTACAAAAGAAACACATATTCATGTTTCCCACGGTCTGAGAAAGCCAAAAAACATTCAATTTTCAAAAACAAACTTTCCCTAAAAAGTTAGACCAATTCTGTTTTTTATAACTGGACTCAATTCAGGCAGAAAATGTAACTTTTGAAACACTGCTCAGATTTGCAAAAGAAACACGTATTCTTGTTCCTCACAGTCTGAAAAGCAAAAAAACACATTCAATTTTCAAGTACGAACTTTCCCTGAGGAGATAAACCAATCGGTATCTCACAATTGGCAATAGGACTCAATTCAGACAGAAAATGTAACTTTTCACACACTGCTGAGATTTGCAAAAGAAACACATATTTTTGTTCCTCACAGTCTGAAAAGCAAAAAAACACATTCAATTTTCAAGTACGAACTTTCCCTGAGGAGATAAACCAATCTGTATCTCACAAATGGCAATAGGACTCAATTCAGAAAGAAAATGTATCTTTAGAAACAGTGTTCTCATTTACAAAAGAAGAACATATTCTTGTTCCTCATAGTCTGAAAAGCACAAAAACACATTCAATTTTCAAGTACGAACTTTCCCTGAGGAGATAAACCAATCTGTATCTCACAATTGGCAATAGGACTCAATTCAGAAAAAAATGTATCTTTAGACACAGTGATCTGATTTACAAAAGAAGCACATATTCTTGTTCCTCATAGTCTGAAAAGCACAAAAATACATTCAATTTTCAAGTACGAACTTTACCTGAGGAGATAAACCAATCTGTATCTCACAAATGGCAATAGGACTCAATTCAGAAAGAAAATGTATCATTAGACACAGTGATCTGATTTACAAAAGAAACACATATTCATGTTTCCCACGGTCTGAGAAAGCCAAAACACATTCAATTTTCAAAAACAAACTTTCCCTAAAAAGTTAGACCAATGCTGTTTTTTATAACTGGACCCAATTCAGGCAGAAAATGTAACTTTTGAAACACTGCTCAGATTTGCAAAAGAAACACGTATTCTAGTTCCTCACAGTCTGAAAAGCAAAAAAACACATTCAATTTTCAAGTACGAACTTTCCCTGAGGAGATAAACCAATCGGTATCTCACAAATGGGAATAGGACTCAATTCAGAAAGAAAATGTATCTTTAGAAACAGTGTTCTCATTTACAAAAGAAGCACATATTCTTGTTCCTCATAGTCTGAAAAGCACAAAAACACATTCAATTTTCAAGTACGAACTTTCCCTGAGTAGATAAACCAATCTGTGTCTCACAAATGGCAATAGGACTCAATTCAGAAAAAAATGTATCTTTAGACACAGTGATCTGATTTACAAAAGAAGCACATATTCTTGTTCCTCACAGTCTGAAAAGCACGAAAACACATTCACTTTTCAAGTACGAACTTTCCTTGAGGAGATAAACCAATCTGTATATTACAATTGGCAATAGGACTCAATTAAGTTAGAAAACGTAACTTTAAACCCAGTGATCCGATTTTGAAAACAAACATATATTCATGTTTCCCACGGTCTGAAAACACCCAAAGTTATTCAATTTTCAAACACGAACTTTCCCTAGAAAGTTAATCAAAAGCTCTTTTTTATAACTGGACTCAATTCAGGCAGAAAATGTAACTTTTGAAACAATGCTCAGATTTGGAAAGAAACACATATTCTTGTTCCTCACAGTCTGAAATGTACAAAAACACATTCAATTTTCAAGTACGAACTTTCCCTGAGGAGATAAACCAATCTGTATCTCACAATTGGCAATAGGACTCAATTCAGAAAAAAATGTATCTTTAGACACAGTGATCTGATTTACAAAAGAAGCACATATTCTTGTTCCTCATAGTCTGAAAAGCACAAAAATACATTCAATTTTCAAGTACGAACTTTCCCTGAGGAGTTAAACCAATCTGTACCTCACAATTGGCAATAGGACTCAATTCAGAAAGAAAATGTATCTTTAGACACAGTGATCTGATTTACAAAAGAAACACATATTCATGTTTCCCACGGTCTGAGAAAGCCAAAAAACATTCAATTTTCAAAAACAAACTTTCCCTAAAAAGTTAGACCAATGCTGTTTTTTATAACTGGACTCAATTCAGGCAGAAAATGTAACTTTTGAAACACTGCTCAGATTTGCAAAAGAAACACGTATTCTTGTTCCTCACAGTCTGAAAAGCAAAAAAACACATTCAATTTTCAAGTACGAACTTTCCCTGAGGAGATAAACCAATCTGTATCTCACAATTGGCAACAGGACTCAATTCAGACAGAAAATGTAACTTTTCACACACTGCTGAGATTTGCAAAAGAAACACATATTTTTGTTCCTCACAGTCTGAAAAGCAAAAAAACACATTCAATTTTCAAGTACGAACCCTCCCTGAGGAGATAAACCAATCTGTATCTCAAAAATGGCAATAGGACTCAATTCAGAAAGAAAATGTATCTTTAGAAACAGTGTTCTCATTTACAAAAGAAGAACATATTCTTGTTCCTCATAGTCTGAAAAGAACAAAAACACATTCAATTTTCAAGTACGAACTTTCCCTGAGTAGATAAACCAATCTGTATCTCACAAATGGCAATAGGACTCAATTCAGAAAAAAATGTATCTTTAGACACAGTGATCTGATTTACAAAAGAAGCACATATTCTTGTTCCTCATAGTCTGAAAAGCACAAAAATACATTCAATTTTCAAGTACGAACTTTCCCTGAGGAGATAAACCAATCTGTATCTCACAAATGGCAATAGGACTCAATTCAGAAAGAAAATGTATCTTTAGACACAGTGATCTGATTTACAAAAGAAACACATATTCATGTTTCCCACGGTCTGAGAAAGCCAAAACACATTCAATTTTCAAAAACAAACTTTCCCTAAAAAGTTAGACCAATGCTGTTTTTTATAACTGGACTCAATTCAGGCAGAAAATATAACTTTTGAAACACTGCTCAGATTTGGAAAAGAAACACATATTCTTGTTCCTCACAGTCTGAAAAGTACAAAAACACATTCAATTTTCAAGTACGAACTTTCCCTGAGGAGATAAACCAATCTGTATCTCACAATTGGCAATAGGACTCAATTCAGACAGAAAATGTAACTTTTCACACACTGCTCAGATTTGCAAAAGAAACACATATTCTTGTTCCTCACAGTCTGAAAAGCAAAAAAAAAAAAAAACATTCAATTTTCAAGTACGAACTTTCCTTGAGGAGATAAACCAATCTGTATCTTACAATTGGCAATAGGACTCAATTAAGTTAGAAAACGTAACTTTAAACCCAGTGATCCGATTTTGAAAACAAACATATATTCATGTTTCCCACGGTCTGAAAACACCCAAAGTTATTCAATTTTCAAACACGAACTTTCCCTAGAAAGTTAATCAAAAGCTCTTTTTTATAACTGGACTCAATTCAGGCAGAAAATGTAACTTTTGAAACAATGCTCAGATTTGGAAAGAAACACATATTCTTGTTCCTCACAGTCTGAAAAGTACAAAAACACATTCAATTTTCAAGGATGAACTTTCCTTGAGGCGATAAACCAATCTGTATCTCACAATTGGCAATAGGACTTAATTCAGACAGAAAATGTATCTTTAGACACAGTGATCTGATTTACAAAAGAAGCACATATTCTTGTTCCTCACAGTCTGAAAAGCACGAAAACACATTCACTTTTCAAGTACGAACTTTCCCTGAGGAGATAAACCAATCTGTATCTCACAATTGGCAATAGGACTCAATTCAGAAAAAAATGTATCTTTAGACACAGTGATCTGATTTACAAAAGAAGCACATATTCTTGTTCCTCATAGTCTGAAAAGCAAAAAAATACATTCAATTTTCAAGTACGAACTTTCCCTGAGGAGTTAAACCAATCTGTATCTCACAATTGGCAATAGGACTCAATTCAGAAAGAAAATGTATCTTTAGACATAGTGATCTGATTTACAAAAGAAACACATATTCATGTTTCCCACGGTCTGAGAAAGCCAAAAAACATTCAATTTTCAAAAACAAACTTTCCCTAAAAAGTTAGACCAATTCTGTTTTTTATAACTGGACTCAATTCAGGCAGAAAATGTAACTTTTGAAACACTGCTCAGATTTGCAAAAGAAACACGTATTCTTGTTCCTCACAGTCTGAAAAGCAAAAAAACACATTCAATTTTCAAGTACGAACTTTCCCTGAGGAGATAAACCAATCGGTATCTCACAATTGGCAATAGGACTCAATTCAGACAGAAAATGTAACTTTTCACACACTGCTGAGATTTGCAAAAGAAACACATATTTTTGTTCCTCACAGTCTGAAAAGCAAAAAAACACATTCAATTTTCAAGTACGAACCTTCCCTGAGGAGATAAACCAATCTGTATCTCACAAATGGCAATAGGACTCAATTCAGAAAGAAAATGTATCTTTAGAAACAGTGTTCTCATTTACAAAAGAAGAACATATTCTTGTTCCTCATAGTCTGAAAAGCACAAAAACACATTCAATTTTCAAGTACGAACTTTCCCTGAGTAGATAAACCAATCTGTATCTCACAAATGGCAATAGGACTCAATTCAGAAAAAAATGTATCTTTAGACACAGTGATCTGATTTACAAAAGAAGCACATATTCTTGTTCCTCATAGTCTGAAAAGCACAAAAATACATTCAATTTTCAAGTACGAACTTTCCCTGAGGAGATAAACCAATCTGTATCTCACAAATGGCAATAGGACTCAATTCAGAAAGAAAATGTATCTTTAGACACAGTGATCTGATTTACAAAAGAAGCACATATTCTTGTTCCTCACAGTCTGAAAAGCACAAAAACACATTCAATTTTCGAGTACGAACGTTCCCTGAGGAGATAAACCAATCTGTATCTCACAATTGGCAATAGGACTCAATTCAGACAGAAAATGTAACCTTTCACACACTGCTCAGATTTGCAAAAGAAACACATATTCCTGTTCCTCATAGTCTGAAAACCACAAAAACACATTCAATTTTCAAGTACGAACTTTCCTTGAGGAGGTAAAACAAATCTGTATCTTTCAATTGGCAATAGGTCTCAATTAAGCTAGTAAACGTAGCTTTAAACCCAGTGATCCGATTTTCAAAAGAAACATATATTCATGTTTCCCACGGTCTGAAAAGACCAAAAGTCATTCAATTTTCAAACACAAACTTTCCCTAGAAAGTTAGACCAAAGCTCTTTTTTATAACTGGACTCAATTCAGGCAGAAAATGTAACTTTTGAAACACTGATCAGATTTGCAAAAGAAACACATATTCTTGTTCCTCACAGTCTGAAAAGCAAAAAAACACATTCAATTTTCAAGTACAAACTTTCCCTGAGGAGATAAACAAATCGGTATCTCACAATTGGCAATAGGACTCAATTCAGACAGAAAATGTAACTTTTCACACACAGCTCAGATTTGCAAAAGAAACACATATTCTTGTTCCTCACAGTCTAAAAAGCACAAAAACACATTCAATTTTCAAGGACGAACTTTCCTTGAGGCGATAAACCAATCTGTATCTCACAATTGGCAATAGGACTCAATTCAGACAGAAAATGTAACTTTTCACACACTGCTCAGATTTGCAAAAGAAACACATATTCTTGTTCCTCACAGTCTGAAATGTAAAAAAACACATTCAATTTTCAAGTATGAACTTTCCCGGAGGAGATAAACCAATCTGTATCTCACAATTGGCAATAGGACTCATTTCAGACAGAAAATGTAACCTTTCACAGACTGCTCAGATTTGCAAAAGAAATACCTATTCTTGTTCCTCATAGTCTGAAAAGCACAAAAACACATTCAATTTTAAAGTACGAACTTCCCTTGTTGAGATAAACTAATCTGTACCTTACATTTGGCAATAGGACTCAATGAAGCTAGAAAATGTAACTTTAGAGACAGTGGTCCGATTTTCAAAAGGAACACATATTCATGTTTCCCATGGTCTGAAAAGACCAAAAGTCATTCAATTTTCAAACACGAACTTTCCCTAGAAACTTAGACCAAAGTTCATTTTTATAACTGGACTCAATTCAGACAGAAAATGTAACTTTTCACACACTGCTCAGATTTGCAAAAGAAACACATATTCTTGTTCCTCACAGTCTGAAAAGTACAAAAACACATTCAATTTTCAACTACGAACTTTCCCTCAGGAGATAAACCAATCTGTATCTCACAATTGCCAATAGGACTCAGTTCAGACAGATAATGTATCTTTAGACACAGTGATCTGATTTACAAAAGAAGCACATATTCTTGTTCCTCACAGTCTGAAAAGCACAAAAACACATTCAATTTTCGAGTACGAACTTTCCCTGAGGAGATAAACCAATCTGTATCTCACAATTGGCAATAGGACTCAATTCAGACAGAAAATGTAACCTTTCACAGACTGCTCAGATTTGCAAAAGAAATACCTATTCTTGTTCCTCATAGTCTGAAAAGCACAAAAACACATTCAATTTTCAAGTACGAACTTCCCTTGTTGAGATAAACTAATCTGTACCTTACATTTGGCAATAGGACTCAATGAAGCTAGAAAACGTAACTTTAGAGACAGTGGTCCGATTTTCAAAAGGAACACATATTCATGTTTCCCATGGTCTGAAAAGACCAAAAGTCATTCAATTTTCAAACACGAACTTTCCCTAGAAACTTAGACCAAAGTTCATTTTTATAACTGGACTCAATTCAGGCAGAAAATGTAACTTTTCACACACTGCTCAGATTTGCAAAAGAAACACATATTCTTGTTCCTCACAGTCTGAAAAGTACAAAAACACATTCAATTTTCAAGTACAAACTTTCCCTGAGGAGATAAACAAATCGGTATCTCACAATTGGCAATAGGACTCAATTCAGACAGAAAATGTAACTTTTCACACACAGCTCAGATTTGCAAAAGAAACACATATTCTTGTTCCTCACAGTCTAAAAAGCACAAAAACACATTCAATTTTCAAGGACGAACTTTCCTTGAGGCGATAAACCAATCTGTATCTCACAATTGGCAATAGGACTCAATTCAGACAGAAAATGTAACTTTTCACACACTGCTCAGATTTGCAAAAGAATCACATATTCTTGTTCCTCACAGTCTGAAATGTAAAAAAACACATTCAATTTTCAAGTATGAACTTTCCCGTAGGAGATAAACCAATCTGTATCTCACAATTGGCAATAGGACTCATTTCAGACAGAAAATGTAACCTTTCACAGACTGCTCAGATTTGCAAAAGAAATACCTATTCTTGTTCCTCATAGTCTGAAAAGCACAAAAACACATTCAATTTTCAAGTACGAACTTCCCTTGTTGAGATAAACTAATCTGTACCTTACATTTGGCAATAGGACTCAATGAAGCTAGAAAACGTAACTTTAGAGACAGTGGTCCGATTTTCAAAGGGAACACATATTCATGTTTCCCATGGTCTGAAAAGACCAAAAGTCATTCAATTTTCAAACACGAACTTTCCCTAGAAACTTAGACCAAAGTTCATTTTTATAACTGGACTCAATTCAGACAGAAAATGTAACTTTTCACACACTGCTCAGATTTGCAAAAGAAACACATATTCCTGTTCCTCATAGTCTGAAAACCACAAAAACACATTCAATTTTCAAGTACGAACTTTCCTTGAGGAGGTAAAACAAATCTGTATCTTTCAATTGGCAATAGGTCTCAATTAAGCTAGTAAACGTAGCTTTAAACCCAGTGATCCGATTTTGAAAACAAACATATATTCATGTTTCCCACGGTCTGAAAAGACCAAAAGTCATTCAATTTTCAAACACAAACTTTCCCTAGAAAGTTAGACCAAAGCTCTTTTTTATAACTGGACTCAATTCAGGCAGAAAATGTAACTTTTGAAACACTGATCAGATTTGCAAAAGAAACACATATTCTTGTTCCTCACAGTCTGAAAAGCAAAAAAACACATTCAATTTTCAAGTACAAACTTTCCCTGAGGAGATAAACAAATCGGTATCTCACAATTGGCAATAGGACTCAATTCAGACAGAAAATGTAACTTTTCACACACAGCTCAGATTTGCAAAAGAAACACATATTCTTGTTCCTCACAGTCTAAAAAGCACAAAAACACATTCAATTTTCAAGGACGAACTTTCCTTGAGGCGATAAACCAATCTGTATCTCACAATTGGCAATAGGACTCATTTCAGACAGAAAATGTAACCTTTCACAGACTGCTCAGATTTGCAAAAGAAATACCTATTCTTGTTCCTCATAGTCTGAAAAGCACAAAAACACATTCAATTTTCAAGTACGAACTTCCCTTGTTGAGATAAACTAATCTGTACCTTACATTTGGCAATAGGACTCAATGAAGCTAGAAAACGTAACTTTAGAGACAGTGGTCCGATTTTCAAAAGGAACACATATTCATGTTTCCCATGGTCTGAAAAGACCAAAAGTCATTCAATTTTCAAACACGAACTTTCCCTAGAAACTTAGACCAAAGTTCATTTTTATAACTGGACTCAATCCAGACAGAAAATGTAACTTTTCACACACTGCTCAGATTTGCAAAAGAAACACATATTCTTGTTCCTCACAGTCAGAAAAGCACAAAAACACATTCAATTTTCAAGTACGAACTTTCCCTGAGGAGATAAACCAATCTGTATCTTACAATTGGCAATAGGACTCAATTAAGTTAGAAAACGTAACTTTAAACCCAGTGATCCGATTTTGAAAACAAACATATATTCATGTTTCCCACGGTCTGAAAACACCCAAAGTTATTCAATTTTCAAACACGAACTTTCCCTAGAAAGTTAATCAAAAGCTCTTTTTTATAACTGGACTCAATTCAGGCAGAAAATGTAATTTTTGAAACAATGCTCAGATTTGGAAAGAAACACATATTCTTGTTCCTCACAGTCTGAAAAGTACAAAAACACATTCAATTTTCAAGTACGAACTTTCCCTGAGGAGATAAACCAATCTGTATCTCACAATTGGCAATAGGACTCAATTCAGAAAGAAAATGTATCTTTAGACACAGTGATCTGATTTACAAAAGAAGCACATATTCTTGTTCCTCACAGTCTGAAAAGCACAAAAACACATTCAATTTTCAAGTACGAACTTTCCCTGAGGAGATAAACCAATCTGTATCTCACAATTGGCAATAGGACTCAATTCAGACAGAAAATGTAACCTTTCACACACTGCTCAGATTTGCAAAAGAAACACATATTCCTGTTCCTCATAGTCTGAAAACCACAAAAACACATTCAATTTTCAAGTACGAACTTTCCTTGAGGAGGTAAAACAAATCTGTATCTTTCAATTGGCAATAGGTCTCAATTAAGCTAGTAAACGTAGCTTTAAACCCAGTGATCCGATTTTCAAAAGAAACATATATTCATGTTTCCCACGGTCTGAAAAGACCAAAAGTCATTCAATTTTCAAACACAAACTTTCCCTAGAAAGTTAGACCAAAGCTCTTTTTTATAACTGGACTCAATTCAGGCAGAAAATGTAACTTTTGAAACACTGATCAGATTTGCAAAAGAAACACATATTCTTGTTCCTCACAGTCTGAAAAGCAAAAAAACACATTCAATTTTCAAGTACAAACTTTCCCTGAGGAGATAAACAAATCGGTATCTCACAATTGGCAATAGGACTCAATTCAGACAGAAAATGTAACTTTTCACACACAGCTCAGATTTGCAAAAGAAACACATATTCTTGTTCCTCACAGTCTAAAAAGCACAAAAACACATTCAATTTTCAAGGACGAAATTTCCTTGAGGCGATAAACCAATCTGTATCTCACAATTGGCAATAGGACTCAATTCAGACAGAAAATGTAACTTTTCACACACTGCTCAGATTTTCAAAAGAAACACATATTCTTGTTCCTCACAGTCTGAAAAGCACAAAAACACATTCAATTTTCAAGTACGAACTTTCCCTGAGGAGATAAACCAATCTGTATCTTACAATTGGCAATAGGACTCAATTAAGTTAGAAAACGTAACTTTAAACCCAGTGATCCGATTTTGAAAACAAACATATATTCATGTTTCCCACGGTCTGAAAACACCCAAAGTTATTCAATTTTCAAACACGAACTTTCCCTAGAAAGTTAATCAAAAGCTCTTTTTTATAACTGGACTCAATTCAGGCAGAAAATGTAATTTTTGAAACAATGCTCAGATTTGGAAAGAAACACATATTCTTGTTCCTCATAGTCTGAAAAGCACAAAAACACATTCAATTTTCAAGGACGAACTTTCCTTGAGGAGATAAACCAATCTGTATCTCACAATTGCCAATAGGACTCAATTCAGACAGATAATGTATGTTTAGACACAGTGATCTGATTTACAAAAGAAGCACATATTCTTGTTCCTCACAGTCTGAAAAGCACAAAAACACATTCAATTTTCGAGTACGAACTTTCCCTGAGGAGATAAACCAATCTGTATCTCACAATTGGCAATAGGACTCAATTCAGACAGAAAATGTAACCTTTCACACACTGCTCAGATTTGCAAAAGAAACACATATTCCTGTTCCTCATAGTCTGAAAACCACAAAAACACATTCAATTTTCAAGTACGAACTTTCCTTGAGGAGGTAAAACAAATCTGTATCTTTCAATTGGCAATAGGTCTCAATTAAGCTAGTAAACGTAGCTTTAAACCCAGTGATCCGATTTTCAAAAGAAACATATATTCATGTTTCCCACGGTCTGAAAACACCCAAAGTTATTCAATTTTCAAACACGAACTTTCCCTAGAAAGTTAATCAAAAGCTCTTTTTTATAACTGGACTCAATTCAGGCAGAAAATGTAACTTTTGAAACACTGATCAGATTTGCAAAAGAAACACATATTCTTGTTCCTCACAGTCTGAAAAGCAAAAAAACACATTCAATTTTCAAGTACAAACTTTCCCTGAGGAGATAAACAAATCGGTATCTCACAATTGGCAATAGGACTCAATTCAGACAGAAAATGTAACTTTTCACACACAGCTCAGATTTGCAAAAGAAACACATATTCTTGTTCCTCACAGTCTAAAAAGCACAAAAACACATTCAATTTTCAAGGACGAACTTTCCTTGAGGCGATAAACCAATCTGTATCTCACAATTGGCAATAGGACTCAATTCAGACAGAAAATGTAACTTTTCACACACTGCTCAGATTTGCAAAAGAAACACATATTCTTGTTCCTCACAGTCTAAAAAGCACAAAAACACATTCAATTTTCAAGGACGAACTTTCCTTGAGGCGATAAACCAATCTGTATCTCACAATTGGCAATAGGACTCATTTCAGACAGAAAATGTAACCTTTCACAGACTGCTCAGATTTGCAAAAGAAATACCTATTCTTGTTCCTCATAGTCTGAAAAGCACAAAAACACATTCAATTTTCAAGTACGAACTTCCCTTGTTGAGATAAACTAATCTGTACCTTACATTTGGCAATAGGACTCAATGAAGCTAGAAAACGTAACTTTAGAGACAGTGGTCCGATTTTCAAAAGGAACACATATTCATGTTTCCCATGGTCTGAAAAGACCAAAAGTCATTCAATTTTCAAACACGAACTTTCCCTAGAAACTTAGACCAAAGTTCATTTTTATAACTGGACTCAATCCAGACAGAAAATGTAACTTTTCACACACTGCTCAGATTTGCAAAAGAAACACATATTCTTGTTCCTCACAGTCAGAAAAGCACAAAAACACATTCAATTTTCAAGTACGAACTTTCCCTGAGGAGATAAACCAATCTGTATCTTACAATTGGCAATAGGACTCAATTAAGTTAGAAAACGTAACTTTAAACCCAGTGATCCGATTTTGAAAACAAACATATATTCATGTTTCCCACGGTCTGAAAACACCCAAAGTTATTCAATTTTCAAACACGAACTTTCCCTAGAAAGTTAATCAAAAGCTCTTTTTTATAACTGGACTCAATTCAGGCAGAAAATGTAATTTTTGAAACAATGCTCAGATTTGGAAAGAAACACATATTCTTGTTCCTCATAGTCTGAAAAGCACAAAAACACATTCAATTTTCAAGGACGAACTTTCCTTGAGGAGATAAACCAATCTGTATCTCACAATTGCCAATAGGACTCAATTCAGACAGATAATGTATGTTTAGACACAGTGATCTGATTTACAAAAGAAGCACATATTCTTGTTCCTCACAGTCTGAAAAGCACAAAAACACATTCAATTTTCGAGTACGAACTTTCCCTGAGGAGATAAACCAATCTGTATCTCACAATTGGCAATAGGACTCAATTCAGACAGAAAATGTAACCTTTCACACACTGCTCAGATTTGCAAAAGAAACACATATTCCTGTTCCTCATAGTCTGAAAACCACAAAAACACATTCAATTTTCAAGTACGAACTTTCCTTGAGGAGGTAAAACAAATCTGTATCTTTCAATTGGCAATAGGTCTCAATTAAGCTAGTAAACGTAGCTTTAAACCCAGTGATCCGATTTTCAAAAGAAACATATATTCATGTTTCCCACGGTCTGAAAACACCCAAAGTTATTCAATTTTCAAACACGAACTTTCCCTAGAAAGTTAATCAAAAGCTCTTTTTTATAACTGGACTCAATTCAGGCAGAAAATGTAACTTTTGAAACACTGATCAGATTTGCAAAAGAAACACATATTCTTGTTCCTCACAGTCTGAAAAGCAAAAAAACACATTCAATTTTCAAGTACAAACTTTCCCTGAGGAGATAAACAAATCGGTATCTCACAATTGGCAATAGGACTCAATTCAGACAGAAAATGTAACTTTTCACACACAGCTCAGATTTGCAAAAGAAACACATATTCTTGTTCCTCACAGTCTAAAAAGCACAAAAACACATTCAATTTTCAAGGACGAACTTTCCTTGAGGCGATAAACCAATCTGTATCTCACAATTGGCAATAGGACTCAATTCAGACAGAAAATGTAACTTTTCACACACTGCTCAGATTTGCAAAAGAAACACATATTCTTGTTCCTCACAGTCTAAAAAGCACAAAAACACATTCAATTTTCAAGGACGAACTTTCCTTGAGGCGATAAACCAATCTGTATCTCACAATTGGCAATAGGACTCATTTCAGACAGAAAATGTAACCTTTCACAGACTGCTCAGATTTGCAAAAGAAATACCTATTCTTGTTCCTCATAGTCTGAAAACCACAAAAACACATTCAATTTTCAAGTACGAACTTTCCTTGAGGAGGTAAAACAAATCTGTATCTTTCAATTGGCAATAGGTCTCAATTAAGCTAGTAAACGTAGCTTTAAACCCAGTGATCCGATTTTCAAAAGAAACATATATTCATGTTTCCCACGGTCTGAAAAGACCAAAAGTCATTCAATTTTCAAACACAAACTTTCCCTAGAAAGTTAGACCAAAGCTCTTTTTTATAACTGGACTCAATTCAGGCAGAAAATGTAACTTTTGAAACACTGATCAGATTTGCAAAAGAAACACATATTCTTGTTCCTCACAGTCTGAAAAGCAAAAAAACACATTCAATTTTCAAGTACAAACTTTCCCTGAGGAGATAAACAAATCGGTATCTCACAATTGGCAATAGGACTCAATTCAGACAGAAAATGTAACTTTTCACACACAGCTCAGATTTGCAAAAGAAACACATATTCTTGTTCCTCACAGTCTAAAAAGCACAAAAACACATTCAATTTTCAAGGACGAACTTTCCTTGAGGCGATAAACCAATCTGTATCTCACAATTGGCAATAGGACTCAATTCAGACAGAAAATGTAACTTTTCACACACTGCTCAGATTTGCAAAAGAAACACATATTCTTGTTCCTCACAGTCTAAAAAGCACAAAAACACATTCAATTTTCAAGGACGAACTTTCCTTGAGGCGATAAACCAATCTGTATCTCACAATTGGCAATAGGACTCATTTCAGACAGAAAATGTAACCTTTCACAGACTGCTCAGATTTGCAAAAGAAATACCTATTCTTGTTCCTCATAGTCTGAAAAGCACAAAAACACATTCAATTTTCAAGTACGAACTTCCCTTGTTGAGATAAACTAATCTGTACCTTACATTTGGCAATAGGACTCAATGAAGCTAGAAAACGTAACTTTAGAGACAGTGGTCCGATTTTCAAAAGGAACACATATTCATGTTTCCCATGGTCTGAAAAGACCAAAAGTCATTCAATTTTCAAACACGAACTTTCCCTAGAAACTTAGACCAAAGTTCATTTTTATAACTGGACTCAATTCAGACAGAAAATGTAACTTTTCACACACTGCTCAGATTTGCAAAAGAAACACATATTCTTGTTCCTCACAGTCTGAAAAGTACAAAAACACATTCAATTTTCAACTACGAACTTTCCCTGAGGAGATAAACCAATCTGTATCTCACAATTGCCAATAGAACTCAATTCAGACAGAAAATGTAACCTTTCACACACTGCTCAGATTTGCAAAAGAAACACATATTCTTGTTCCTCATAGTCTGAAAACCACAAAAACACATTCAATTTTCAAGTACGAACTTTCCTTGAGGAGGTAAAACAAATCTGTATCTTTCAATTGGCAATAGGTCTCAATTAAGCTAGTAAACGTAGCTTTAAAACCAGTGATCCGATTTTCAAAAGAAACATATATTCATGTTTCCCACGGTCTGAAAAGACCAAAAGTCATTCAATTTTCAAACACAAACTTTCCCTAGAAAGTTAGACCAAAGCTCTTTTTTATAACTGGACTCAATTCAGGCAGAAAATGTAACTTTTGAAACACTGATCAGATTTGCAAAAGAAACACATATTCTTGTTCCTCACAGTCTGAAAAGCAAAAAAACACATTCAATTTTCAAGTACAAACTTTCCCTGAGGAGATAAACAAATCGGTATCTCACAATTGGCAATAGGACTCAATTCAGACAGAAAATGTAACTTTTCACACACAGCTCAGATTTGCAAAAGAAACACATATTCTTGTTCCTCACAGTCTAAAAAGCACAAAAACACATTCAATTTTCAGGGACGAACTTTCCTTGAGGCGATAAACCAATCTGTATCTCACAATTGGCAATAGGACTCAATTCAGACAGAAAATGTAACTTTTCACACACTGCTCAGATTTGCAAAAGAAACACATATTCTTGTTCCTCACAGTCTAAAAAGTACAAAAACACATTCAATTTTCAACTACGAACTTTCCCTGAGGAGATAAATCAATCTGTATCTCACAATTGCCAATAGGACTCAATTCAGACAGATAATGTATCTTTAGACACAGTGATCTGATTTACAAAAGAAGCACATATTCTTGTTCCTCATAGTCTGAAAAGCACAAAAACACATTCAATTTTCGAGTACAAACTTTCCCTGAGGAGATAAACCAATCTGTATCTCACAATTGGCAATAGGACTCAATTCAGACAGAAAATGTAACCTTTCACACACTGCTCAGATTTGCAAAAGAAACACATATTCCTGTTCCTCATAGTCTGAAAACCACAAAAACACATTCAATTTTCAAGTACGAACTTTCCTTGAGGAGGTAAAACAAATCTGTATCTTTCAATTGGCAATAGGTCTCAATTAAGCTAGTAAACGTAGCTTTAAACCCAGTGATCCGATTTTCAAAAGAAACATATATTCATGTTTCCCACGGTCTGAAAAGACCAAAAGTCATTCAATTTTCAAACACAAACTTTCCCTAGAAAGTTAGACCAAAGCTCTTTTTTATAACTGGACTCAATTCAGGCAGAAAATGTAACTTTTGAAACACTGATCAGATTTGCAAAAGAAACACATATTCTTGTTCCTCACAGTCTGAAAAGCAAAAAAACACATTCAATTTTCAAGTACAAACTTTCCCTGAGGAGATAAACAAATCGGTATCTCACAATTGGCAATAGGACTCAATTCAGACAGAAAATGTAACTTTTCACGCACAGCTCAGATTTGCAAAAGAAACACATATTCTTGTTCCTCACAGTCTAAAAAGCACAAAAACACATTCAATTTTCAGGGACGAACTTTCCTTGAGGCGATAAACCAATCTGTATCTCACAATTGGCAATAGGACTCAATTCAGACAGAAAATGTAACTTTTCACACACTGCTCAGATTTGCAAAAGAAACACATATTCTTGTTCCTCACAGTCTAAAAAGTACAAAAACACATTCAATTTTCAACTACGAACTTTCCCTGAGGAGATAAATCAATCTGTATCTCACAATTGCCAATAGGACTCAATTCAGACAGATAATGTATCTTTAGACACAGTGATCTGATTTACAAAAGAAGCACATATTCTTGTTCCTCATAGTCTGAAAAGCACAAAAACACATTCAATTTTCGAGTACAAACTTTCCCTGAGGAGATAAACCAATCTGTATCTCACAATTGGCAATAGGACTCAATTCAGACAGAAAATGTAACCTTTCACACACTGCTCAGATTTGCAAAAGAAACACATATTCCTGTTCCTCATAGTCTGAAAACCACAAAAACACATTCAATTTTCAAGTACGAACTTTCCTTGAGGAGGTAAAACAAATCTGTATCTTTCAATTGGCAATAGGTCTCAATTAAGCTAGTAAACGTAGCTTTAAACCCAGTGATCCGATTTTCAAAAGAAACATATATTCATGTTTCCCACGGTCTGAAAAGACCAAAAGTCATTCAATTTTCAAACACAAACTTTCCCTAGAAAGTTAGACCAAAGCTCTTTTTTATAACTGGACTCAATTCAGGCAGAAAATGTAACTTTTGAAACACTGATCAGATTTGCAAAAGAAACACATATTCTTGTTCCTCACAGTCTGAAAAGCAAAAAAACACATTCAATTTTCAAGTGCAAACTTTCCCTGAGGAGATAAACAAATCGGTATCTCACAATTGGCAATAGGACTCAATTCAGACAGAAAATGTAACTTTTCACACACAGCTCAGATTTGCAAAAGAAACACATATTCTTGTTCCTCACAGTCTGAAAAGTACAAAAACACATTCAATTTTCAAGTATGAACTTTCCCTGAGGAGATAAACCAATCTGTATCTCACAATTGCCAATAGGACTCAATTCAGACAGATAATGTATCTTTAGACACAGTGATCTGATTTACAAAAGAAGCACATATTCTTGTTCCTCACAGTCTGAAAAGCACAAAAACACATTCAATTTTCGAGTACAAACTTTCCCTGAGGAGATAAACCAATCTGTATCTCACAATTGGCAATAGGACTCAATTCAGACAGAAAATGTAACCTTTCACACACTGCTCAGATTTGCAAAAGAAACACATATTCCTGTTCCTCATAGTCTGAAAACCACAAAAACACATTCAATTTTCAAGTACGAACTTTCCTTGAGGAGGTAAAACAAATCTGTATCTTTCAATTGGCAATAGGTCTCAATTAAGCTAGTAAACGTAGCTTTAAACCCAGTGATCCGATTTTCAAAAGAAACATATATTCATGTTTCCCACGGTCTGAAAAGACCAAAAGTCATTCAATTTTCAAACACAAACTTTCCCTAGAAAGTTAGACCAAAGCTCTTTTTTATAACTGGACTCAATTCAGGCAGAAAATGTAACTTTTGAAACACTGATCAGATTTGCAAAAGAAACACATATTCTTGTTCCTCACAGTCTGAAAAGCAAAAAAACACATTCAATTTTCAAGTACAAACTTTCCTTGAGGAGGTAAAACAAATCTGTATCTTTCAATTGGCAATAGGTCTCAATTAAGCTAGTAAACGTAGCTTTAAACCCAGTGATCCGATTTTCAAAAGAAACATATATTCATGTTTCCCACGGTCTGAAAAGACCAAAAGTCATTCAATTTTCAAACACAAACTTTCCCTAGAAAGTTAGACCAAAGCTCTTTTTTATAACTGGACTCAATTCAGGCAGAAAATGTAACTTTTGAAACACTGATCAGATTTGCAAAAGAAACACATATTCTTGTTCCTCACAGTCTGAAAAGCAAAAAAACACATTCAATTTTCAAGTACAAACTTTCCCTGAGGAGATAAACAAATCGGTATCTCACAATTGGCAATAGGACTCAATTCAGACAGAAAATGTAACTTTTCACACACAGCTCAGATTTGCAAAAGAAACACATATTCTTGTTCCTCACAGTCTAAAAAGCACAAAAACACATTCAATTTTCGAGTACAAACTTTCCCTGAGGAGATAAACCAATCTGTATCTCACAATTGGCAATAGGACTCAATTCAGACAGAAAATGTAACCTTTCACACACTGCTCAGATTTGCAAAAGAAACACATATTCCTGTTCCTCATAGTCTGAAAACCACAAAAACACATTCAATTTTCAAGTACGAACTTTCCTTGAGGAGGTAAAACAAATCTGTATCTTTCAATTGGCAATAGGTCTCAATTAAGCTAGTAAACGTAGCTTTAAACCCAGTGATCCGATTTTCAAAAGAAACATATATTCATGTTTCCCACGGTCTGAAAAGACCAAAAGTCATTCAATTTTCAAACACAAACTTTCCCTAGAAAGTTAGACCAAAGCTCTTTTTTATAACTGGACTCAATTCAGGCAGAAAATGTAACTTTTGAAACACTGATCAGATTTGCAAAAGAAACACATATTCTTGTTCCTCACAGTCTGAAAAGCAAAAAAACACATTCAATGTTCAAGTACAAACTTTCCCTGAGGAGATAAACCAATCTGTATCTCACAATTGGCAATAGGACTCAATTCAGACAGAAAATGTAACTTTTCACACACAGCTCAGATTTGCAAAAGAAACACATATTCTTGTTCCTCACAGTCTAAAAAGCACAAAAACACATTCAATTTTCGAGTACAAACTTTCCCTGAGGAGATAAACCAATCTGTATCTCACAATTGGCAATAGGACTCAATTCAGACAGAAAATGTAACCTTTCACACACTGCTCAGATTTGCAAAAGAAACACATATTCCTGTTCCTCATAGTCTGAAAACCACAAAAACACATTCAATTTTCAAGTACGAACTTTCCTTGAGGAGGTAAAACAAATCTGCATCTTTCAATTGGCAATAGGTCTCAATTAAGCTAGTAAACGTAGCTTTAAACCCAGTGATCCGATTTTCAAAAGAAACATATATTCATGTTTCCCACGGTCTGAAAAGACCAAAAGTCATTCAATTTTCAAACACAAACTTTCCCTAGATAGTTAGACCAAAGCTCTTTTTTATAACTGGACTCAATTCAGGCAGAAAATGTAACTTTTGAAACACTGATCAGATTTGCAAAAGAAACACATATTCTTGTTCCTCACAGTCTGAAAAGCAAAAAAACACATTCAATTTTCAAGTACAAACTTTCCCTGAGGAGATAAACAAATCGGTATCTCACAATTGGCAATAGGACTCAATTCAGACAGAAAATGTAACTTTTCACACACAGCTCAGATTTGCAAAAGAAACACATATTCTTGTTCCTCACAGTCTAAAAAGCACAAAAACACATTCAATTTTCGAGTACAAACTTTCCCTGAGGAGATAAACCAATCTGTATCTCACAATTGGCAATAGGACTCAATTCAGACAGAAAATGTAACCTTTCACACACTGCTCAGATTTGCAAAAGAAACACATATTCCTGTTCCTCATAGTCTGAAAACCACAAAAACACATTCAATTTTCAAGTACAAACTTTCCTTGAGGAGGTAAAACAAATCTGCATCTTTCAATTGGCAATAGGTCTCAATTAAGCTAGTAAACGTAGCTTTAAACCCAGTGATCCGATTTTCAAAAGAAACATATATTCATGTTTCCCACGGTCTGAAAAGACCAAAAGTCATTCAATTTTCAAACACAAACTTTCCCTAGAAAGTTAGACCAAAGCTCTTTTTTATAACTGGACTCAATTCAGACAGAAAATGTAACTTTTCACACACAGCTCAGATTTGCAAAAGAAACACATATTCTTGTTCCTCACAGTCTAAAAAGCACAAAAACACATTCAATTTTCAAGGACGAACTTTCCTTGAGGCGATAAACCAATCTGTATCTCACAATTGGCAATAGGACTCAATTCAGACAGAAAATGTAACTTTTCACACACTGCTCAGATTTGCAAAAGAAACACATATTCTTGTTCCTCACAGTCTAAAAAGCACAAAAACACATTCAATTTTCAAGGACGAACTTTCCTTGAGGCGATAAACCAATCTGTATCTCACAATTGGCAATAGGACTCATTTCAGACAGAAAATGTAACCTTTCACAGACTGCTCAGATTTGCAAAAGAAATACCTATTCTTGTTCCTCATAGTCTGAAAACCACAAAAACACATTCAATTTTCAAGTACGAACTTTCCTTGAGGAGGTAAAACAAATCTGTATCTTTCAATTGGCAATAGGTCTCAATTAAGCTAGTAAACGTAGCTTTAAACCCAGTGATCCGATTTTCAAAAGAAACATATATTCATGTTTCCCACGGTCTGAAAAGACCAAAAGTCATTCAATTTTCAAACACAAACTTTCCCTAGAAAGTTAGACCAAAGCTCTTTTTTATAACTGGACTCAATTCAGGCAGAAAATGTAACTTTTGAAACACTGATCAGATTTGCAAAAGAAACACATATTCTTGTTCCTCACAGTCTGAAAAGCAAAAAAACACATTCAATTTTCAAGTACAAACTTTCCCTGAGGAGATAAACAAATCGGTATCTCACAATTGGCAATAGGACTCAATTCAGACAGAAAATGTAACTTTTCACACACAGCTCAGATTTGCAAAAGAAACACATATTCTTGTTCCTCACAGTCTAAAAAGCACAAAAACACATTCAATTTTCAAGGACGAACTTTCCTTGAGGCGATAAACCAATCTGTATCTCACAATTGGCAATAGGACTCAATTCAGACAGAAAATGTAACTTTTCACACACTGCTCAGATTTGCAAAAGAAACACATATTCTTGTTCCTCACAGTCTAAAAAGCACAAAAACACATTCAATTTTCAAGGACGAACTTTCCTTGAGGCGATAAACCAATCTGTATCTCACAATTGGCAATAGGACTCATTTCAGACAGAAAATGTAACCTTTCACAGACTGCTCAGATTTGCAAAAGAAATACCTATTCTTGTTCCTCATAGTCTGAAAAGCACAAAAACACATTCAATTTTCAAGTACGAACTTCCCTTGTTGAGATAAACTAATCTGTACCTTACATTTGGCAATAGGACTCAATGAAGCTAGAAAACGTAACTTTAGAGACAGTGGTCCGATTTTCAAAAGGAACACATATTCATGTTTCCCATGGTCTGAAAAGACCAAAAGTCATTCAATTTTCAAACACGAACTTTCCCTAGAAACTTAGACCAAAGTTCATTTTTATAACTGGACTCAATTCAGACAGAAAATGTAACTTTTCACACACTGCTCAGATTTGCAAAAGAAACACATATTCTTGTTCCTCACAGTCTGAAAAGTACAAAAACACATTCAATTTTCAACTACGAACTTTCCCTGAGGAGATAAACCAATCTGTATCTCACAATTGCCAATAGAACTCAATTCAGACAGAAAATGTAACCTTTCACACACTGCTCAGATTTGCAAAAGAAACACATATTCTTGTTCCTCATAGTCTGAAAACCACAAAAACACATTCAATTTTCAAGTACGAACTTTCCTTGAGGAGGTAAAACAAATCTGTATCTTTCAATTGGCAATAGGTCTCAATTAAGCTAGTAAACGTAGCTTTAAAACCAGTGATCCGATTTTCAAAAGAAACATATATTCATGTTTCCCACGGTCTGAAAAGACCAAAAGTCATTCAATTTTCAAACACAAACTTTCCCTAGAAAGTTAGACCAAAGCTCTTTTTTATAACTGGACTCAATTCAGGCAGAAAATGTAACTTTTGAAACACTGATCAGATTTGCAAAAGAAACACATATTCTTGTTCCTCACAGTCTGAAAAGCAAAAAAACACATTCAATTTTCAAGTACAAACTTTCCCTGAGGAGATAAACAAATCGGTATCTCACAATTGGCAATAGGACTCAATTCAGACAGAAAATGTAACTTTTCACACACAGCTCAGATTTGCAAAAGAAACACATATTCTTGTTCCTCACAGTCTAAAAAGCACAAAAACACATTCAATTTTCAGGGACGAACTTTCCTTGAGGCGATAAACCAATCTGTATCTCACAATTGGCAATAGGACTCAATTCAGACAGAAAATGTAACTTTTCACACACTGCTCAGATTTGCAAAAGAAACACATATTCTTGTTCCTCACAGTCTAAAAAGTACAAAAACACATTCAATTTTCAACTACGAACTTTCCCTGAGGAGATAAATCAATCTGTATCTCACAATTGCCAATAGGACTCAATTCAGACAGATAATGTATCTTTAGACACAGTGATCTGATTTACAAAAGAAGCACATATTCTTGTTCCTCATAGTCTGAAAAGCACAAAAACACATTCAATTTTCGAGTACAAACTTTCCCTGAGGAGATAAACCAATCTGTATCTCACAATTGGCAATAGGACTCAATTCAGACAGAAAATGTAACCTTTCACACACTGCTCAGATTTGCAAAAGAAACACATATTCCTGTTCCTCATAGTCTGAAAACCACAAAAACACATTCAATTTTCAAGTACGAACTTTCCTTGAGGAGGTAAAACAAATCTGTATCTTTCAATTGGCAATAGGTCTCAATTAAGCTAGTAAACGTAGCTTTAAACCCAGTGATCCGATTTTCAAAAGAAACATATATTCATGTTTCCCACGGTCTGAAAAGACCAAAAGTCATTCAATTTTCAAACACAAACTTTCCCTAGAAAGTTAGACCAAAGCTCTTTTTTATAACTGGACTCAATTCAGGCAGAAAATGTAACTTTTGAAACACTGATCAGATTTGCAAAAGAAACACATATTCTTGTTCCTCACAGTCTGAAAAGCAAAAAAACACATTCAATTTTCAAGTGCAAACTTTCCCTGAGGAGATAAACAAATCGGTATCTCACAATTGGCAATAGGACTCAATTCAGACAGAAAATGTAACTTTTCACACACAGCTCAGATTTGCAAAAGAAACACATATTCTTGTTCCTCACAGTCTGAAAAGTACAAAAACACATTCAATTTTCAAGTATGAACTTTCCCTGAGGAGATAAACCAATCTGTATCTCACAATTGCCAATAGGACTCAATTCAGACAGATAATGTATCTTTAGACACAGTGATCTGATTTACAAAAGAAGCACATATTCTTGTTCCTCACAGTCTGAAAAGCACAAAAACACATTCAATTTTCGAGTACAAACTTTCCCTGAGGAGATAAACCAATCTGTATCTCACAATTGGCAATAGGACTCAATTCAGACAGAAAATGTAACCTTTCACACACTGCTCAGATTTGCAAAAGAAACACATATTCCTGTTCCTCATAGTCTGAAAACCACAAAAACACATTCAATTTTCAAGTACGAACTTTCCTTGAGGAGGTAAAACAAATCTGTATCTTTCAATTGGCAATAGGTCTCAATTAAGCTAGTAAACGTAGCTTTAAACCCAGTGATCCGATTTTCAAAAGAAACATATATTCATGTTTCCCACGGTCTGAAAAGACCAAAAGTCATTCAATTTTCAAACACAAACTTTCCCTAGAAAGTTAGACCAAAGCTCTTTTTTATAACTGGACTCAATTCAGGCAGAAAATGTAACTTTTGAAACACTGATCAGATTTGCAAAAGAAACACATATTCTTGTTCCTCACAGTCTGAAAAGCAAAAAAACACATTCAATTTTCAAGTACAAACTTTCCTTGAGGAGGTAAAACAAATCTGTATCTTTCAATTGGCAATAGGTCTCAATTAAGCTAGTAAACGTAGCTTTAAACCCAGTGATCCGATTTTCAAAAGAAACATATATTCATGTTTCCCACGGTCTGAAAAGACCAAAAGTCATTCAATTTTCAAACACAAACTTTCCCTAGAAAGTTAGACCAAAGCTCTTTTTTATAACTGGACTCAATTCAGGCAGAAAATGTAACTTTTGAAACACTGATCAGATTTGCAAAAGAAACACATATTCTTGTTCCTCACAGTCTGAAAAGCAAAAAAACACATTCAATTTTCAAGTACAAACTTTCCCTGAGGAGATAAACAAATCGGTATCTCACAATTGGCAATAGGACTCAATTCAGACAGAAAATGTAACTTTTCACACACAGCTCAGATTTGCAAAAGAAACACATATTCTTGTTCCTCACAGTCTAAAAAGCACAAAAACACATTCAATTTTCGAGTACAAACTTTCCCTGAGGAGATAAACCAATCTGTATCTCACAATTGGCAATAGGACTCAATTCAGACAGAAAATGTAACCTTTCACACACTGCTCAGATTTGCAAAAGAAACACATATTCCTGTTCCTCATAGTCTGAAAACCACAAAAACACATTCAATTTTCAAGTACGAACTTTCCTTGAGGAGGTAAAACAAATCTGTATCTTTCAATTGGCAATAGGTCTCAATTAAGCTAGTAAACGTAGCTTTAAACCCAGTGATCCGATTTTCAAAAGAAACATATATTCATGTTTCCCACGGTCTGAAAAGACCAAAAGTCATTCAATTTTCAAACACAAACTTTCCCTAGAAAGTTAGACCAAAGCTCTTTTTTATAACTGGACTCAATTCAGGCAGAAAATGTAACTTTTGAAACACTGATCAGATTTGCAAAAGAAACACATATTCTTGTTCCTCACAGTCTGAAAAGCAAAAAAACACATTCAATTTTCAAGTACAAACTTTCCCTGAGGAGATAAACCAATCTGTATCTCACAATTGGCAATAGGACTCAATTCAGACAGAAAATGTAACTTTTCACACACAGCTCAGATTTGCAAAAGAAACACATATTCTTGTTCCTCACAGTCTAAAAAGCACAAAAACACATTCAATTTTCGAGTACAAACTTTCCCTGAGGAGATAAACCAATCTGTATCTCACAATTGGCAATAGGACTCAATTCAGACAGAAAATGTAACCTTTCACACACTGCTCAGATTTGCAAAAGAAACACATATTCCTGTTCCTCATAGTCTGAAAACCACAAAAACACATTCAATTTTCAAGTACGAACTTTCCTTGAGGAGGTAAAACAAATCTGCATCTTTCAATTGGCAATAGGTCTCAATTAAGCTAGTAAACGTAGCTTTAAACCCAGTGATCCGATTTTCAAAAGAAACATATATTCATGTTTCCCACGGTCTGAAAAGACCAAAAGTCATTCAATTTTCAAACACAAACTTTCCCTAGAAAGTTAGACCAAAGCTCTTTTTTATAACTGGACTCAATTCAGGCAGAAAATGTAACTTTTGAAACACTGATCAGATTTGCAAAAGAAACACATATTCTTGTTCCTCACAGTCTGAAAAGCAAAAAAACACATTCAATTTTCAAGTACAAACTTTCCCTGAGGAGATAAACAAATCGGTATCTCACAATTGGCAATAGGACTCAATTCAGACAGAAAATGTAACTTTTCACACACAGCTCAGATTTGCAAAAGAAACACATATTCTTGTTCCTCACAGTCTAAAAAGCACAAAAACACATTCAATTTTCGAGTCCAAACTTTCCCTGAGGAGATAAACCAATCTGTATCTCACAATTGGCAATAGGACTCAATTCAGACAGAAAATGTAACCTTTCACACACTGCTCAGATTTGCAAAAGAAACACATATTCCTGTTCCTCATAGTCTGAAAACCACAAAAACACATTCAATTTTCAAGTACGAACTTTCCTTGAGGAGGTAAAACAAATCTGTATCTTTCAATTGGCAATAGGTCTCAATTAAGCTAGTAAACGTAGCTTTAAACCCAGTGATCCGATTTTCAAAAGAAACATATATTCATGTTTCCCACGGTCTGAAAAGACCAAAAGTCATTCAATTTTCAAACACAAACTTTCCCTAGAAAGTTAGACCAAAGCTCTTTTTTATAACTGGACTCAATTCAGGCAGAAAATGTAACTTTTGAAACACTGATCAGATTTGCAAAAGAAACACATATTCTTGTTCCTCACAGTCTGAAAAGCAAAAAAACACATTCAATTTTCAAGTACAAACTTTCCCTGAGGAGATAAACAAATCGGTATCTCACAATTGGCAATAGGACTCAATTCAGACAGAAAATGTAACTTTTCACACACAGCTCAGATTTGCAAAAGAAACACATATTCTTGTTCCTCACAGTCTAAAAAGCACAAAAACACATTCAATTTTCGAGTACAAACTTTCCCTGAGGAGATAAACCAATCTGTATCTCACAATTGGCAATAGGACTCAATTCAGACAGAAAATGTAACCTTTCACACACTGCTCAGATTTGCAAAAGAAACACATATTCCTGTTTCTCATAGTCTGAAAACCACAAAAACACATTCAATTTTCAAGTACGAACTTTCCTTGAGGAGGTAAAACAAATCTGCATCTTTCAATTGGCAATAGGTCTCAATTAAGCTAGTAAACGTAGCTTTAAACCCAGTGATCCGATTTTCAAAAGAAACATATATTCATGTTTCCCACGGTCTGAAAAGACCAAAAGTCATTCAATTTTCAAACACAAACTTTCCCTAGAAAGTTAGACCAAAGCTCTTTTTTATAACTGGACTCAATTCAGGCAGAAAATGTAACTTTTGAAACACTGATCAGATTTGCAAAAGAAACACATATTCTTGTTCCTCACAGTCTGAAAAGCACAAAAACACATTCAATTTTCAAGGACGAACTTTCCTTGAGGCGATAAACCAATCTGTATCTCACAATTGGCAATAGGACTCAATTCAGACAGAAAATGTAACTTTTCACACACTGCTCAGATTTGCAAAAGAAACACATACTCTTGTTCCTCACAGTCTGAAATGTAAAAAAACACATTCAATTTTCTAGTATGAACTTTCCCGGAGGAGATAAACCAATCTGTATCTCACAATTGGCAATAGGACTCATTTCAGACAGAAAATGTAACCTTTCACAGACTGCTCAGATTTGCAAAAGAAATACCTATTCTTGTTCCTCATAGTCTGAAAAGCACAAAAACACATTCAATTTTAAAGTACGAACTTCCCTTGTTGAGATAAACTAATCTGTACCTTACATTTGGCAATAGGACTCAATGAAGCTAGAAAACGTAACTTTAGAGACAGTGGTCCGATTTTCAAAAGGAACACATATTCATGTTTCCCATGGTCTGAAAAGACCAAAAGTCATTCAATTTTCAAACACGAACTTTCCCTAGAAACTTAGACCAAAGTTCATTTTTATAACTGGACTCAATTCAGACAGAAAATGTAACTTTTCACACACTGCTCAGATTTGCAAAAGAAACACATATTCTTGTTCCTCACAGTCTGAAAAGTACAAAAACACATTCAATTTTCAACTACGAACTTTCCCTCAGGAGATAAACCAATCTGTATCTCACAATTGCCAATAGGACTCAATTCAGACAGATAATGTATCTTTAGACACAGTGATCTGATTTACAAAAGAAGCACATATTCTTGTTCCTCACAGTCTGAAAAGCACAAAAACACATTCAATTTTCGAGTACAAACTTTCCCTGAGGAGATAAACCAATCTGTATCTCACAATTGGCAATAGGACTCAATTCAGACAGAAAATGTAACCTTTCACACACTGCTCAGATTTGCAAAAGAAACACATATTCTTGTTCCTCATAGTCTGAAAACCACAAAAACACATTCAATTTTCAAGTACGAACTTTCCTTGAGGAGGTAAAACAAATCTGTATCTTTCAATTGGCAATAGGTCTCAATTAAGCTAGTAAACGTAGCTTTAAACCCAGTGATCCGATTTTCAAAAGAAACATATATTCATGTTTCCCACGGTCTGAAAAGACCAAAAGTCATTCAATTTTCAAACACAAACTTTCCCTAGAAAGTTAGACCAAAGCTCTTTTTTATAACTTTACTCAATTCAGGCAGAAAATGTAACTTTTGAAACACTGATCAGATTTGCAAAAGAAACACATATTCTTGTTCCTCACAGTCTGAAAAGCAAAAAAACACATTCAATTTTCAAGTACAAACTTTCCCTGAGGAGATAAACAAATCGGTATCTCACAATTGGCAATAGGACTCAATTCAGACAGAAAATGTAACTTTTCACACACAGCTCAGATTTGCAAAAGAAACACATATTCTTGTTCCTCACAGTCTAAAAAGCACAAAAACACATTCAATTTTCAAGGACGAACTTTCCTTGAGGCGATAAACCAATCTGTATCTCACAATTGGCAATAGGACTCAATTCAGACAGAAAATGTAACTTTTCACACACTGCTCAGATTTGCAAAAGAAACACATATTCTTGTTCCTCACAGTCTAAAAAGCACAAAAACACATTCAATTTTCAAGGACGAACTTTCCTTGAGGCGATAAACCAATCTGTATCTCACAATTGGCAATAGGACTCATTTCAGACAGAAAATGTAACCTTTCACAGACTGCTCAGATTTGCAAAAGAAATACCTATTCTTGTTCCTCATAGTCTGAAAAGCACAAAAACACATTCAATTTTCAAGTACGAACTTCCCTTGTTGAGATAAACTAATCTGTACCTTACATTTGGCAATAGGACTCAATGAAGCTAGAAAACGTAACTTTAGAGACAGTGGTCCGATTTTCAAAAGGAACACATATTCATGTTTCCCATGGTCTGAAAAGACCAAAAGTCATTCAATTTTCAAACACGAACTTTCCCTAGAAACTTAGACCAAAGTTCATTTTTATAACTGGACTCAATTCAGACAGAAAATGTAACTTTTCACACACTGCTCAGATTTGCAAAAGAAACACATATTCTTGTTCCTCACAGTCTGAAAAGTACAAAAACACATTCAATTTTCAACTACGAACTTTCCCTGAGGAGATAAACCAATCTGTATCTCACAATTGCCAATAGGACTCAATTCAGACAGAAAATGTAACCTTTCACACACTGCTCAGATTTGCAAAAGAAACACATATTCTTGTTCCTCATAGTCTGAAAACCACAAAAACACATTCAATTTTCAAGTACGAACTTTCCTTGAGGAGGTAAAACAAATCTGTATCTTTCAATTGGCAATAGGTCTCAATTAAGCTAGTAAACGTAGCTTTAAAACCAGTGATCCGATTTTCAAAAGAAACATATATTCATGTTTCCCACGGTCTGAAAAGACCAAAAGTCATTCAATTTTCAAACACAAACTTTCCCTAGAAAGTTAGACCAAAGCTCTTTTTTATAACTGGACTCAATTCAGGCAGAAAATGTAACTTTTGAAACACTGATCAGATTTGCAAAAGAAACACATATTCTTGTTCCTCACAGTCTGAAAAGCAAAAAAACACATTCAATTTTCGAGTACAAACTTTCCCTGAGGAGATAAACCAATCTGTATCTCACAATTGGCAATAGGACTCAATTCAGACAGAAAATGTAACCTTTCACACACTGCTCAGATTTGCAAAAGAAACACATATTCTTGTTCCTCATAGTCTGAAAACCACAAAAACACATTCAATTTTCAAGTACGAACTTTCCTTGAGGAGGTAAAACAAATCTGTATCTTTCAATTGGCAATAGGTCTCAATTAAGCTAGTAAACGTAGCTTTAAACCCAGTGATCCGATTTTCAAAAGAAACATATATTCATGTTTCCCACGGTCTGAAAAGACCAAAAGTCATTCAATTTTCAAACACAAACTTTCCCTAGAAAGTTAGACCAAAGCTCTTTTTTATAACTTTACTCAATTCAGGCAGAAAATGTAACTTTTGAAACACTGATCAGATTTGCAAAAGAAACACATATTCTTGTTCCTCACAGTCTGAAAAGCAAAAAAACACATTCAATTTTCAAGTACAAACTTTCCCTGAGGAGATAAACAAATCGGTATCTCACAATTGGCAATAGGACTCAATTCAGACAGAAAATGTAACTTTTCACACACAGCTCAGATTTGCAAAAGAAACACATATTCTTGTTCCTCACAGTCTAAAAAGCACAAAAACACATTCAATTTTCAAGGACGAACTTTCCTTGAGGCGATAAACCAATCTGTATCTCACAATTGGCAATAGGACTCAATTCAGACAGAAAATGTAACTTTTCACACACTGCTCAGATTTGCAAAAGAAACACATATTCTTGTTCCTCACAGTCTGAAATGTAAAAAAACACATTCAATTTTCAAGTATGAACTTTCCCGGAGGAGATAAACCAATCTGTATCTCACAATTGGCAATAGGACTCATTTCAGACAGAAAATGTAACCTTTCACAGACTGCTCAGATTTGCAAAAGAAATACCTATTCTTGTTCCTCATAGTCTGAAAAGCACAAAAACACATTCAATTTTCAAGTACGAACTTCCCTTGTTGAGATAAACTAATCTGTACCTTACATTTGGCAATAGGACTCAATGAAGCTAGAAAACGTAACTTTAGAGACAGTGGTCCGATTTTCAAAAGGAACACATATTCATGTTTCCCATGGTCTGAAAAGACCAAAAGTCATTCAATTTTCAAACACGAACTTTCCCTAGAAACTTAGACCAAAGTTCATTTTTATAACTGGACTCAATTCAGACAGAAAATGTAACTTTTCACACACTGCTCAGATTTGCAAAAGAAACACATATTCTTGTTCCTCACAGTCTGAAAAGTACAAAAACACATTCAATTTTCAACTACGAACTTTCCCTCAGGAGATAAACCAATCTGTATCTCACAATTGCCAATAGGACTCAGTTCAGACAGATAATGTATCTTTAGACACAGTGATCTGATTTACAAAAGAAGCACATATTCTTGTTCCTCACAGTCTGAAAAGCACAAAAACACATTCAATTTTCGAGTACGAACTTTCCCTGAGGAGATAAACCAATCTGTATCTCACAATTGGCAATAGGACTCAATTCAGACAGAAAATGTAACCTTTCACACACTGCTCAGATTTGCAAAAGAAACACATATTCCTGTTCCTCATAGTCTGAAAACCACAAAAACACATTCAATTTTCAAGTATGAACTTTCCTTGAGGAGGTAAAACAAATCTGTATCTTTCAATTGGCAATAGGTCTCAATTAAGCTAGTAAACGTAGCTTTAAACCCAGTGATCCGATTTTCAAAAGAAACATATATTCATGTTTCCCACGGTCTGAAAAGACCAAAAGTCATTCAATTTTCAAACACAAACTTTCCCTAGAAAGTTAGACCAAAGCTCTTTTTTATAACTGGACTCAATTCAGGCAGAAAATGTAACTTTTGAAACACTGATCAGATTTGCAAAAGAAACACATATTCTTGTTCCTCACAGTCTGAAAAGCAAAAAAACACATTCAATTTTCAAGTACAAACTTTCCCTGAGGAGATAAACAAATCGGTATCTCACAATTGGCAATAGGACTCAATTCAGACAGAAAATGTAACTTTTCACACACAGCTCAGATTTGCAAAAGAAACACATATTCTTGTTCCTCACAGTCTAAAAAGCACAAAAACACATTCAATTTTCGAGTACAAACTTTCCCTGAGGAGATAAACCAATCTGTATCTCACAATTGGCAATAGGACTCAATTCAGACAGAAAATGTAACCTTTCACACACTGCTCAGATTTGCAAAAGAAACACATATTCCTGTTCCTCATAGTCTGAAAACCACAAAAACACATTCAATTTTCAAGTACGAACTTTCCTTGAGGAGGTAAAACAAATCTGTATCTTTCAATTGGCAATAGGTCTCAATTAAGCTAGTAAACGTAGCTTTAAACCCAGTGATCCGATTTTCAAAAGAAACATATATTCATGTTTCCCACGGTCTGAAAAGACCAAAAGTCATTCAATTTTCAAACACAAACTTTCCCTAGAAAGTTAGACCAAAGCTCTTTTTTATAACTGGACTCAATTCAGGCAGAAAATGTAACTTTTGAAACACTGATCAGATTTGCAAAAGAAACACATATTCTTGTTCCTCACAGTCTGAAAAGCAAAAAAACACATTCAATTTTCAAGTACAAACTTTCCCTGAGGAGATAAACAAATCGGTATCTCACAATTGGCAATAGGACTCAATTCAGACAGAAAATGTAACTTTTCACACACAGCTCAGATTTGCAAAAGAAACACATATTCTTGTTCCTCACAGTCTAAAAAGCACAAAAACACATTCAATTTTCGAGTACAAACTTTCCCTGAGGAGATAAACCAATCTGTATCTCACAATTGGCAATAGGACTCAATTCAGACAGAAAATGTAACCTTTCACACACTGCTCAGATTTGCAAAAGAAACACATATTCCTGTTCCTCATAGTCTGAAAACCACAAAAACACATTCAATTTTCAAGTACGAACTTTCCTTGAGGAGGTAAAACAAATCTGTATCTTTCAATTGGCAATAGGTCTCAATTAAGCTAGTAAACGTAGCTTTAAACCCAGTGATCCGATTTTCAAAAGAAACATATATTCATGTTTCCCACGGTCTGAAAAGACCAAAAGTCATTCAATTTTCAAACACAAACTTTCCCTAGAAAGTTAGACCAAAGCTCTTTTTTATAACTGGACTCAATTCAGGCAGAAAATGTAACTTTTGAAACACTGATCAGATTTGCAAAAGAAACACATATTCTTGTTCCTCACAGTCTGAAAAGCAAAAAAACACATTCAATTTTCAAGTGCAAACTTTCCCTGAGGAGATAAACAAATCGGTATCTCACAATTGGCAATAGGACTCAATTCAGACAGAAAATGTAACTTTTCACACACAGCTCAGATTTGCAAAAGAAACACATATTCTTGTTCCTCACAGTCTAAAAAGCACAAAAACACATTCAATTTTCAAGGACGAACTTTCCTTGAGGCGATAAACCAATCTGTATCTCACAATTGGCAATAGGACTCATTTCAGACAGAAAATGTAACCTTTCACAGACTGCTCAGATTTGCAAAAGAAATACCTATTCTTGTTCCTCATAGTCTGAAAAGCACAAAAACACATTCAATTTTCAAGTACGAACTTCCCTTGTTGAGATAAACTAATCTGTACCTTACATTTGGCAATAGGACTCAATGAAGCTAGAAAACGTAACTTTAGAGACAGTGGTCCGATTTTCAAAAGGAACACATATTCATGTTTCCCATGGTCTGAAAAGACCAAAAGTCATTCAATTTTCAAACACGAACTTTCCCTAGAAACTTAGACCAAAGTTCATTTTTATAACTGGACTCAATTCAGACAGAAAATGTAACTTTTCACACACTGCTCAGATTTGCAAAAGAAACACATATTCTTGTTCCTCACAGTCTGAAAAGCACAAAAACACATTCAATTTTCGAGTACAAACTTTCCCTGAGGAGATAAACCAATCTGTATCTCACAATTGGCAATAGGACTCAATTCAGACAGAAAATGTAACCTTTCACACACTGCTCAGATTTGCAAAAGAAACACATATTCCTGTTCCTCATAGTCTGAAAACCACAAAAACACATTCAATTTTCAAGTACGAACTTTCCTTGAGGAGGTAAAACAAATCTGTATCTTTCAATTGGCAATAGGTCTCAATTAAGCTAATAAACGTAGCTTTAAACCCAGTGATCCGATTTTCAAAAGAAACATATATTCATGTTCCCACGGTCTGAAAAGACCAAAAGTCATTCAATTTTCAAACACAAACTTTCCCTAGAAAGTTAGACCAAAGCTCTTTTTTATAACTTTACTCAATTCAGGCAGAAAATGTAACTTTTGAAACACTGATCACATTTGCAAAAGAAACACATATTCTTGTTCCTCACAGTCTGAAAAGCAAAAAAACACATTCAATTTTCAAGTACAAACTTTCCCTGAGGAGATAAACAAATCGGTATCTCACAATTGGCAATAGGACTCAATTCAGACAGAAAATGTAACTTTTCACACACAGCTCAGATTTGCAAAAGAAACACATATTCTTGTTCCTCACAGTCTAAAAAGCACAAAAACACATTCAATTTTCAAGGACGAACTTTCCTTGAGGCGATAAACCAATCTGTATCTCACAATTGGCAATAGGACTCAATTCAGACAGAAAATGTAACTTTTCACACACTGCTCAGATTTGCAAAAGAAACACATATTCTTGTTCCTCACAGTCTAAAAAGCACAAAAACACATTCAATTTTCAAGGACGAACTTTCCTTGAGGCGATAAACCAATCTGTATCTCACAATTGGCAATAGGACTCATTTCAGACAGAAAATGTAACCTTTCACAGACTGCTCAGATTTCCAAAAGAAATACCTATTCTTGTTCCTCATAGTCTGAAAAGCACAAAAACACATTCAATTTTCAAGTACGAACTTCCCTTGTTGAGATAAACTAATCTGTACCTTACATTTGGCAATAGGACTCAATGAAGCTAGAAAACGTAACTTTAGAGACAGTGGTCCGATTTTCAAAAGGAACAGATATTCATGTTTCCCATGGTCTGAAAAGACCAAAAGTCATTCAATTTTCAAACACGAACTTTCCCTAGAAACTTAGACCAAAGTTCATTTTTATAACTGGACTCAATTCAGACAGAAAATGTAACTTTTCACACACTGCTCAGATTTGCAAAAGAAACACATATTCTTGTTCCTCACAGTCTGAAAAGTACAAAAACACATTCAATTTTCAACTACGAACTTTCCCTGAGGAGATAAACCAATCTGTATCTCACAATTGCCAATAGGACTCAATTCAGACAGAAAATGTAACCTTTCACACACTGCTCAGATTTGCAAAAGAAACACATATTCTTGTTCCTCATAGTCTGAAAACCACAAAAACACATTCAATTTTCAAGTACGAACTTTCCTTGAGGAGGTAAAACAAATCTGTATCTTTCAATTGGCAATAGGTCTCAATTAAGCTAGTAAACGTAGCTTTAAAACCAGTGATCCGATTTTCAAAAGAAACATATATTCATGTTTCCCACGGTCTGAAAAGACCAAAAGTCATTCAATTTTCAAACACAAACTTTCCCTAGAAAGTTAGACCAAAGCTCTTTTTTATAACTGGACTCAATTCAGGCAGAAAATGTAACTTTTGAAACACTGATCAGATTTGCAAAAGAAACACATATTCTTGTTCCTCACAGTCTGAAAAGCAAAAAAACACATTCAATTTTCAAGAACAAACTTTCCCTGAGGAGATAAACAAATCGGTATCTCACAATTGGCAATAGGACTCAATTCAGACAGAAAATGTAACTTTTCACACACAGCTCAGATTTGCAAAAGAAACACATATTCTTGTTCCTCACAGTCTAAAAAGCACAAAAACACATTCAATTTTCAAGGACCAACTTTCCTTGAGGCGATAAACCAATCTGTATCTCACAATTGGCAATAGGACTCAATTCAGACAGAAAATGTAACTTTTCACACACTGCTCAGATTTGCAAAAGAAACACATATTCTTGTTCCTCACAGTCTGAAATGTAAAAAAACACATTCAATTTTCAAGTATGAACTTTCCCGGAGGAGATAAACCAATCTGTATCTCACAATTGGCAATAGGACTCATTTCAGACAGAAAATGTAACCTTTCACAGACTGCTCAGATTTGCAAAAGAAATACCTATTCTTGTTCCTCATAGTCTGAAAAGCACAAAAACACATTCAATTTTAAAGTACGAACTTCCCTTGTTGAGATAAACTAATCTGTACCTTACATTTGGCAATAGGACTCAATGAAGCTAGAAAACGTAACTTTAGAGACAGTGGTCCGATTTTCAAAAGGAACACATATTCATGTTTCCCATGGTCTGAAAAGACCAAAAGTCATTCAATTTTCAAACACGAACTTTCCCTAGAAACTTAGACCAAAGTTCATTTTTATAACTGGACTCAATTCAGACAGAAAATGTAACACACTGCTCAGATTTGCAAAAGAAACACATATTCTTGTTCCTCACAGTCTGAAAAGTACAAAAACACATTCAATTTTCAACTACGAACTTTCCCTCAGGAGATAAACCAATCTGTATCTCACAATTGCCAATAGGACTCAGTTCAGACAGATAATGTATCTTTAGACACAGTGATCTGATTTACAAAAGAAGCACATATTCTTGTTCCTCACAGTCTGAAAAGCACAAAAAGACATTCAATTTTCGAGTACGAACTTTCCCTGAGGAGATAAACCAATCTGTATCTCACAATTGGCAATAGGACTCAATTCAGACAGAAAATGTAACCTTTCACACACTGCTCAGATTTGCAAAAGAAACACATATTCTTGTTCCTCATAGTCTGAAAACCACAAAAACACATTCAATTTTCAAGTACGAACTTTCCTTGAGGAGGTAAAACAAATCTGTATCTTTCAATTGGCAATAGGTCTCAATTAAGCTAGTAAACGTAGCTTTAAACCCAGTGATCCGATTTTCAAAAGAAACATATATTCATGTTTCCCACGGTCTGAAAAGACCAAAAGTCATTCAATTTTCAAACACAAACTTTCCCTAGAAAGTTAGACCAAAGCTCTTTTTTATAACTGGACTCAATTCAGGCAGAAAATGTAACTTTTGAAACACTGATCAGATTTGCAAAAGAAACACATATTCTTGTTCCTCACAGTCTGAAAAGCAAAAAAACACATTCAATTTTCAAGTACAAACTTTCCCTGAGGAGATAAACAAATCGGTATCTCACAATTGGCAATAGGACTCAATTCAGACAGAAAATGTAACTTTTCACACACAGCTCAGATTTGCAAAAGAAACACATATTCTTGTTCCTCACAGTCTAAAAAGCACAAAAACACATTCAATTTTCAAGGACGAACTTTCCTTGAGGCGATAAACCAATCTGTATCTCACAATTGGCAATAGGACTCAATTCAGACAGAAAATGTAACTTTTCACACACTGCTCAGATTTGCAAAAGAAACACATATTCTTGTTCCTCACAGTCTGAAATGTAAAAAAACACATTCAATTTTCAAGTATGAACTTTCCCGGAGGAGATAAACCAATCTGTATCTCACAATTGGCAATAGGACTCATTTCAGACAGAAAATGTAACCTTTCACACACTGCTCAGATTTGCAAAAGAAACACATATTCCTGTTCCTCATAGTCTGAAAACCACAAAAACACATTCAATTTTCAAGTATGAACTTTCCTTGAGGAGGTAAAACAAATCTGTATCTTTCAATTGGCAATAGGTCTCAATTAAGCTAGTAAACGTAGCTTTAAACCCAGTGATCCGATTTTCAAAAGAAACATATATTCATGTTTCCCACGGTCTGAAAAGACCAAAAGTCATTCAATTTTCAAACACAAACTTTCCCTAGAAAGTTAGACCAAAGCTCTTTTTTATAACTGGACTCAATTCAGGCAGAAAATGTAACTTTTGAAACACTGATCAGATTTGCAAAAGAAACACATATTCTTGTTCCTCACAGTCTGAAAAGCAAAAAAACACATTCAATTTTCAAGTACAAACTTTCCCTGAGGAGATAAACAAATCGGTATCTCACAATTGGCAATAGGACTCAATTCAGACAGAAAATGTAACTTTTCACACACAGCTCAGATTTGCAAAAGAAACACATATTCTTGTTCCTCACAGTCTAAAAAGCACAAAAACACATTCAATTTTCGAGTACAAACTTTCCCTGAGGAGATAAACCAATCTGTATCTCACAATTGGCAATAGGACTCAATTCAGACAGAAAATGTAACCTTTCACACACTGCTCAGATTTGCAAAAGAAACACATATTCCTGTTCCTCATAGTCTGAAAACCACAAAAACACATTCAATTTTCAAGTACGAACTTTCCTTGAGGAGGTAAAACAAATCTGTATCTTTCAATTGGCAATAGGTCTCAATTAAGCTAGTAAACGTAGCTTTAAACCCAGTGATCCGATTTTCAAAAGAAACATATATTCATGTTTCCCACGGTCTGAAAAGACCAAAAGTCATTCAATTTTCAAACACAAACTTTCCCTAGAAAGTTAGACCAAAGCTCTTTTTTATAACTGGACTCAATTCAGGCAGAAAATGTAACTTTTGAAACACTGATCAGATTTGCAAAAGAAACACATATTCTTGTTCCTCACAGTCTGAAAAGCAAAAAAACACATTCAATTTTCAAGTACAAACTTTCCCTGAGGAGATAAACAAATCGGTATCTCACAATTGGCAATAGGACTCAATTCAGACAGAAAATGTAACTTTTCACACACAGCTCAGATTTGCAAAAGAAACACATATTCTTGTTCCTCACAGTCTAAAAAGCACAAAAACACATTCAATTTTCGAGTACAAACTTTCCCTGAGGAGATAAACCAATCTGTATCTCACAATTGGCAATAGGACTCAATTCAGACAGAAAATGTAACCTTTCACACACTGCTCAGATTTGCAAAAGAAACACATATTCCTGTTCCTCATAGTCTGAAAACCACAAAAACACATTCAATTTTCAAGTACGAACTTTCCTTGAGGAGGTAAAACAAATCTGTATCTTTCAATTGGCAATAGGTCTCAATTAAGCTAGTAAACGTAGCTTTAAACCCAGTGATCCGATTTTCAAAAGAAACATATATTCATGTTTCCCACGGTCTGAAAAGACCAAAAGTCATTCAATTTTCAAACACAAACTTTCCCTAGAAAGTTAGACCAAAGCTCTTTTTTATAACTGGACTCAATTCAGGCAGAAAATGTAACTTTTGAAACACTGATCAGATTTGCAAAAGAAACACATATTCTTGTTCCTCACAGTCTGAAAAGCAAAAAAACACATTCAATTTTCAAGTGCAAACTTTCCCTGAGGAGATAAACAAATCGGTATCTCACAATTGGCAATAGGACTCAATTCAGACAGAAAATGTAACTTTTCACACACAGCTCAGATTTGCAAAAGAAACACATATTCTTGTTCCTCACAGTCTAAAAAGCACAAAAACACATTCAATTTTCAAGGACGAACTTTCCTTGAGGCGATAAACCAATCTGTATCTCACAATTGGCAATAGGACTCATTTCAGACAGAAAATGTAACCTTTCACAGACTGCTCAGATTTGCAAAAGAAATACCTATTCTTGTTCCTCATAGTCTGAAAAGCACAAAAACACATTCAATTTTCAAGTACGAACTTCCCTTGTTGAGATAAACTAATCTGTACCTTACATTTGGCAATAGGACTCAATGAAGCTAGAAAACGTAACTTTAGAGACAGTGGTCCGATTTTCAAAAGGAACACATATTCATGTTTCCCATGGTCTGAAAAGACCAAAAGTCATTCAATTTTCAAACACGAACTTTCCCTAGAAACTTAGACCAAAGTTCATTTTTATAACTGGACTCAATTCAGACAGAAAATGTAACTTTTCACACACTGCTCAGATTTGCAAAAGAAACACATATTCTTGTTCCTCACAGTCTGAAAAGCACAAAAACACATTCAATTTTCGAGTACAAACTTTCCCTGAGGAGATAAACCAATCTGTATCTCACAATTGGCAATAGGACTCAATTCAGACAGAAAATGTAACCTTTCACACACTGCTCAGATTTGCAAAAGAAACACATATTCCTGTTCCTCATAGTCTGAAAACCACAAAAACACATTCAATTTTCAAGTACGAACTTTCCTTGAGGAGGTAAAACAAATCTGTATCTTTCAATTGGCAATAGGTCTCAATTAAGCTAATAAACGTAGCTTTAAACCCAGTGATCCGATTTTCAAAAGAAACATATATTCATGTTCCCACGGTCTGAAAAGACCAAAAGTCATTCAATTTTCAAACACAAACTTTCCCTAGAAAGTTAGACCAAAGCTCTTTTTTATAACTTTACTCAATTCAGGCAGAAAATGTAACTTTTGAAACACTGATCACATTTGCAAAAGAAACACATATTCTTGTTCCTCACAGTCTGAAAAGCAAAAAAACACATTCAATTTTCAAGTACAAACTTTCCCTGAGGAGATAAACAAATCGGTATCTCACAATTGGCAATAGGACTCAATTCAGACAGAAAATGTAACTTTTCACACACAGCTCAGATTTGCAAAAGAAACACATATTCTTGTTCCTCACAGTCTAAAAAGCACAAAAACACATTCAATTTTCAAGGACGAACTTTCCTTGAGGCGATAAACCAATCTGTATCTCACAATTGGCAATAGGACTCAATTCAGACAGAAAATGTAACTTTTCACACACTGCTCAGATTTGCAAAAGAAACACATATTCTTGTTCCTCACAGTCTAAAAAGCACAAAAACACATTCAATTTTCAAGGACGAACTTTCCTTGAGGCGATAAACCAATCTGTATCTCACAATTGGCAATAGGACTCATTTCAGACAGAAAATGTAACCTTTCACAGACTGCTCAGATTTCCAAAAGAAATACCTATTCTTGTTCCTCATAGTCTGAAAAGCACAAAAACACATTCAATTTTCAAGTACGAACTTCCCTTGTTGAGATAAACTAATCTGTACCTTACATTTGGCAATAGGACTCAATGAAGCTAGAAAACGTAACTTTAGAGACAGTGGTCCGATTTTCAAAAGGAACAGATATTCATGTTTCCCATGGTCTGAAAAGACCAAAAGTCATTCAATTTTCAAACACGAACTTTCCCTAGAAACTTAGACCAAAGTTCATTTTTATAACTGGACTCAATTCAGACAGAAAATGTAACTTTTCACACACTGCTCAGATTTGCAAAAGAAACACATATTCTTGTTCCTCACAGTCTGAAAAGTACAAAAACACATTCAATTTTCAACTACGAACTTTCCCTGAGGAGATAAACCAATCTGTATCTCACAATTGCCAATAGGACTCAATTCAGACAGAAAATGTAACCTTTCACACACTGCTCAGATTTGCAAAAGAAACACATATTCTTGTTCCTCATAGTCTGAAAACCACAAAAACACATTCAATTTTCAAGTACGAACTTTCCTTGAGGAGGTAAAACAAATCTGTATCTTTCAATTGGCAATAGGTCTCAATTAAGCTAGTAAACGTAGCTTTAAAACCAGTGATCCGATTTTCAAAAGAAACATATATTCATGTTTCCCACGGTCTGAAAAGACCAAAAGTCATTCAATTTTCAAACACAAACTTTCCCTAGAAAGTTAGACCAAAGCTCTTTTTTATAACTGGACTCAATTCAGGCAGAAAATGTAACTTTTGAAACACTGATCAGATTTGCAAAAGAAACACATATTCTTGTTCCTCACAGTCTGAAAAGCAAAAAAACACATTCAATTTTCAAGAACAAACTTTCCCTGAGGAGATAAACAAATCGGTATCTCACAATTGGCAATAGGACTCAATTCAGACAGAAAATGTAACTTTTCACACACAGCTCAGATTTGCAAAAGAAACACATATTCTTGTTCCTCACAGTCTAAAAAGCACAAAAACACATTCAATTTTCAAGGACCAACTTTCCTTGAGGCGATAAACCAATCTGTATCTCACAATTGGCAATAGGACTCAATTCAGACAGAAAATGTAACTTTTCACACACTGCTCAGATTTGCAAAAGAAACACATATTCTTGTTCCTCACAGTCTGAAATGTAAAAAAACACATTCAATTTTCAAGTATGAACTTTCCCGGAGGAGATAAACCAATCTGTATCTCACAATTGGCAATAGGACTCATTTCAGACAGAAAATGTAACCTTTCACAGACTGCTCAGATTTGCAAAAGAAATACCTATTCTTGTTCCTCATAGTCTGAAAAGCACAAAAACACATTCAATTTTAAAGTACGAACTTCCCTTGTTGAGATAAACTAATCTGTACCTTACATTTGGCAATAGGACTCAATGAAGCTAGAAAACGTAACTTTAGAGACAGTGGTCCGATTTTCAAAAGGAACACATATTCATGTTTCCCATGGTCTGAAAAGACCAAAAGTCATTCAATTTTCAAACACGAACTTTCCCTAGAAACTTAGACCAAAGTTCATTTTTATAACTGGACTCAATTCAGACAGAAAATGTAACACACTGCTCAGATTTGCAAAAGAAACACATATTCTTGTTCCTCACAGTCTGAAAAGTACAAAAACACATTCAATTTTCAACTACGAACTTTCCCTCAGGAGATAAACCAATCTGTATCTCACAATTGCCAATAGGACTCAGTTCAGACAGATAATGTATCTTTAGACACAGTGATCTGATTTACAAAAGAAGCACATATTCTTGTTCCTCACAGTCTGAAAAGCACAAAAAGACATTCAATTTTCGAGTACGAACTTTCCCTGAGGAGATAAACCAATCTGTATCTCACAATTGGCAATAGGACTCAATTCAGACAGAAAATGTAACCTTTCACACACTGCTCAGATTTGCAAAAGAAACACATATTCTTGTTCCTCATAGTCTGAAAACCACAAAAACACATTCAATTTTCAAGTACGAACTTTCCTTGAGGAGGTAAAACAAATCTGTATCTTTCAATTGGCAATAGGTCTCAATTAAGCTAGTAAACGTAGCTTTAAACCCAGTGATCCGATTTTCAAAAGAAACATATATTCATGTTTCCCACGGTCTGAAAAGACCAAAAGTCATTCAATTTTCAAACACAAACTTTCCCTAGAAAGTTAGACCAAAGCTCTTTTTTATAACTGGACTCAATTCAGGCAGAAAATGTAACTTTTGAAACACTGATCAGATTTGCAAAAGAAACACATATTCTTGTTCCTCACAGTCTGAAAAGCAAAAAAACACATTCAATTTTCAAGTACAAACTTTCCCTGAGGAGATAAACAAATCGGTATCTCACAATTGGCAATAGGACTCAATTCAGACAGAAAATGTAACTTTTCACACACAGCTCAGATTTGCAAAAGAAACACATATTCTTGTTCCTCACAGTCTAAAAAGCACAAAAACACATTCAATTTTCAAGGACGAACTTTCCTTGAGGCGATAAACCAATCTGTATCTCACAATTGGCAATAGGACTCAATTCAGACAGAAAATGTAACTTTTCACACACTGCTCAGATTTGCAAAAGAAACACATATTCTTGTTCCTCACAGTCTGAAATGTAAAAAAACACATTCAATTTTCAAGTATGAACTTTCCCGGAGGAGATAAACCAATCTGTATCTCACAATTGGCAATAGGACTCATTTCAGACAGAAAATGTAACCTTTCACAGACTGCTCAGATTTGCAAAAGAAATACCTATTCTTGTTCCTCATAGTCTGAAAAGCACAAAAACACATTCAATTTTCAAGTACGAACTTCCCTTGTTGAGATAAACTAATCTGTACCTTACATTTGGCAATAGGACTCAATGAAGCTAGAAAACGTAACTTTAGAGACAGTGGTCCGATTTTCAAAAGGAACACATATTCATGTTTCCCATGGTCTGAAAAGACCAAAAGTCATTCAATTTTCAAACACGAACTTTCCCTAGAAACTTAGACCAAAGTTCATTTTTATAACTGGACTCAATTCAGACAGAAAATGTAACTTTTCACACTCTGCTCAGATTTGCAAAAGAAACACATATTCTTGTTCCTCACAGTCTGAAAAGTACAAAAACACATTCAATTTTCAAGTATGAACTTTCCCTGAGGAGATAAACCAATCTGTATCACACAATTGCCAATAGGACTCAATTCAGACAGATAATGTATGTTTAGACACAGTGATCTGATTTACAAAAGAAGCACATATTCTTGTTCCTCACAGTCTGAAAAGCACAAAAACACATTCAATTTTCAAGTACGAACTTTCCCTGAGGAGATAAACCAATCTGTATCTTACAATTGGCAATAGGACTCAATTAAGTTAGAAAACGTAACTTTAAACCCAGTGATCCGATTTTGAAAACAAACATATATTCATGTTTCCCATGGTCTGAAAACACCCAAAGTTATTCAATTTTCAAACACGAACTTTCCCTAGAAAGTTAATCAAAAGCTCTTTTTTATAACTGGACTCAATTCAGGCAGAAAATGTAATTTTTGAAACAATGCTCAGATTTGGAAAGAAACACATATTCTTGTTCCTCACAGTCTGAAAAGTACAAAAACACATTCAATTTTCAAGTACGAACTTTCCCTGAGGAGATAAACCAATCTGTATCTCACAATTGGCAATAGGACTCAATTCAGAAAGAAAATGTAACCTTTCACAGACTGCTCAGATTTGCAAAAGAAATACCTATTCTTGTTCCTCATAGTCTGAAAAGCACAAAAACACATTCAAGTTTCAAGTACGAACTTCCCTTGTTGAGATAAACTAATCTGTACCTTACATTTGGCAATAGGACTCAATGAAGCTAGAAAACGTAACTTTAGAGACAGTGGTCCGATTTTCAAAAGGAACACATATTCATGTTTCCCATGGTCTGAAAAGACCAAGAGTCATTCAATTTTCAAACACGAACTTTCCCTAGAAACTTAGACCAAAGTTCATTTTTATAACTGGACTCAATTCAGACAGAAAATGTAACTTTTCACACACTGCTCAGATTTGCAAAAGAAACACATATTCTTGTTCCTCACAGTCTGAAATGTAAAAAAACACATTCAATTTTCAAGTATGAACTTTCCCGGAGGAGATAAACCAATCTGTATCTCACAATTGGCAATAGGACTCATTTCAGACAGAAAATGTAACCTTTCACAGACTGCTCAGATTTGCAAAAGAAATACCTATTCTTGTTCCTCATAGTCTGAAAAGCACAAAAACACATTCAATTTTAAAGTACGAACTTCCCTTGTTGAGATAAACTAATCTGTACCTTACATTTGGCAATAGGACTCAATGAAGCTAGAAAACGTAACTTTAGAGACAGTGGTCCGATTTTCAAAAGGAACACATATTCATGTTTCCCATGGTCTGAAAAGACCAAGAGTCATTCAATTTTCAAACACGAACTTTCCCTAGAAACTTAGACCAAAGTTCATTTTTATAACTGGACTCAATTCAGACAGAAAATGTAACTTTTCACACACTGCTCAGATTTGCAAAAGAAACACATATTCTTGTTCCTCACAGTCTGAAAAGTACAAAAACACATTCAATTTTCAACTACGAACTTTCCCTCAGGAGATAAACCAATCTGTATCTCACAATTGCCAATAGGACTCAGTTCAGACAGATAATGTATCTTTAGACACAGTGATCTGATTTACAAAAGAAGCACATATTCTTGTTCCTCACAGTCTGAAAAGCACAAAAAGACATTCAATTTTCGAGTACGAACTTTCCCTGAGGAGATAAACCAATCTGTATCTCACAATTGGCAATAGGACTCAATTCAGACAGAAAATGTAACCTTTCACACACTGCTCAGATTTGCAAAAGAAACACATATTCTTGTTCCTCATAGTCTGAAAACCACAAAAACACATTCAATTTTCAAGTACGAACTTTCCTTGAGGAGGTAAAACAAATCTGTATCTTTCAATTGGCAATAGGTCTCAATTAAGCTAGTAAACGTAGCTTTAAACCCAGTGATCCAATTTTCAAAAGAAACATATATTCATGTTTCCCACGGTCTGAAAAGACCAAAAGTCATTCAATTTTCAAACACAAACTTTCCCTAGAAAGTTAGACCAAAGCTCTTTTTTATAACTGGACTCAATTCAGGCAGAAAATGTAACTTTTGAAACACTGATCAGATTTGCAAAAGAAACACATATTCTTGTTCCTCACAGTCTGAAAAGCAAAAAAACACATTCAATTTTCAAGTACAAACTTTACCTGAGGAGATAAACAAATCGGTATCTCACAATTGGCAATAGGACTCAATTCAGACAGAAAATGTAACTTTTCACACACAGCTCAGATTTGCAAAAGAAACACATATTCTTGTTCCTCACAGTCTAAAAAGCACAAAAACACATTCAATTTTCAAGGACGAACTTTCCTTGAGGCGATAAACCAATCTGTATCTCACAATTGGCAATAGGACTCAATTCAGACAGAAAATGTAACTTTTCACACACTGCTCAGATTTGCAAAAGAAACACATATTCTTGTTCCTCACAGTCTGAAATGTAAAAAAACACATTCAATTTTCAAGTATGAACTTTCCCGGAGGAGATAAACCAATCTGTATCTCACAATTGGCAATAGGACTCATTTCAGACAGAAAATGTAACCTTTCACAGACTGCTCAGATTTGCAAAAGAAATACCTATTCTTGTTCCTCATAGTCTGAAAAGCACAAAAACACATTCAATTTTCAAGTACGAACTTCCCTTGTTGAGATAAACTAATCTGTACCTTACATTTGGCAATAGGACTCAATGAAGCTAGAAAACGTAACTTTAGAGACAGTGGTCCGATTTTCAAAAGGAACACATATTCATGTTTCCCATGGTCTGAAAAGACCAAAAGTCATTCAATTTTCAAACACGAACTTTCCCTAGAAACTTAGACCAAAGTTCATTTTTATAACTGGACTCAATTCAGACAGAAAATGTAACTTTTCACACTCTGCTCAGATTTGCAAAAGAAACACATATTCTTGTTCCTCACAGTCTGAAAAGTACAAAAACACATTCAATTTTCAAGTATGAACTTTCCCTGAGGAGATAAACCAATCTGTATCTCACAATTGCCAATAGGACTCAATTCAGACAGATAATGTATGTTTAGACACAGTGATCTGATTTACAAAAGAAGCACATATTCTTGTTCCTCATAGTCTGAAAAGCACAAAAACACATTCAATTTTCAAGTACGAACTTTCCCTGAGGAGATAAACCAATCTGTATCTTACAATTGGCAATAGGACTCAATTAAGTTAGAAAACGTAACTTTAAACCCAGTGATCCGATTTTGAAAACAAACATATATTCATGTTTCCCATGGTCTGAAAACACCCAAAGTTATTCAATTTTCAAACACGAACTTTCCCTAGAAAGTTAATCAAAAGCTCTTTTTTATAACTGGACTCAATTCAGGCAGAAAATGTAATTTTTGAAACAATGCTCAGATTTGGAAAGAAACACATATTCTTGTTCCTCACAGTCTGAAAAGTACAAAAACACATTCAATTTTCAAGTACGAACTTTCCCTGAGGAGATAAACCAATCTGTATCTCACAATTGGCAATAGGACTCAATTCAGAAAGAAAATGTAACCTTTCACAGACTGCTCAGATTTGCAAAAGAAATACCTATTCTTGTTCCTCATAGTCTGAAAAGCACAAAAACACATTCAAGTTTCAAGTACGAACTTCCCTTGTTGAGATAAACTAATCTGTACCTTACATTTGGCAATAGGACTCAATGAAGCTAGAAAACGTAACTTTAGAGACAGTGGTCCGATTTTCAAAAGGAACACATATTCATGTTTCCCATGGTCTGAAAAGACCAAGAGTCATTCAATTTTCAAACACGAACTTTCCCTAGAAACTTAGACCAAAGTTCATTTTTATAACTGGACTCAATTCAGACAGAAAATGTAACTTTTCACACACTGCTCAGATTTGCAAAAGAAACACATATTCTTGTTCCTCACAGTCTGAAAAGTACAAAAACACATTCAATTTTCAACTACGAACTTTCCCTGAGGAGATAAATCAATCTGTATCTCACAATTGGCAATAGGACTCAATTCAGACAGAAAATGTAACTTTTCACACACTGCTCAGATTTGCAAAAGAAACACATATTCTTGTTCCTCACAGTCTGAAATGTAAAAAAACACATTCAATTTTCAAGTATGAACTTTCCCGGAGGAGATAAACCAATCTGTATCTCACAATTGGCAATAGGACTCATTTCAGACAGAAAATGTAACCTTTCACAGACTGCTCAGATTTGCAAAAGAAATACCTATTCTTGTTCCTCATAGTCTGAAAAGCACAAAAACACATTCAATTTTCAAGTACGAACTTCCCTTTTTGAGATAAACTAATCTGTACCTTACATTTGGCAATAGGACTCAATGAAGCTAGAAAACGTAACTTTAGAGACAGTGGTCCGATTTTCAAAAGGAACACATATTCATGTTTCCCATGGTCTGAAAAGACCAAAAGTCATTCAATTTTCAAACACGAACTTTCCCTAGAAACTTAGACCAAAGTTCATTTTTATAACTGGACTCAATTCAGACAGAAAATGTAACTTTTCACACACTGCTCAGATTTGCAAAAGAAACACATATTCTTGTTCCTCACAGTCTGAAAAGTACAAAAACACATTCAATTTTCAAGTATGAACTTTCCCTGAGGAGATAAACCAATCTGTATCTCACAATTGCCAATAGGACTCAATTCAGACAGATAATGTATGTTTAGACACAGTGATCTGATTTACAAAAGAAGCACATATTCTTGTTCCTCACAGTCTGAAAAGCACAAAAACACATTCAATTTTCAAGTACGAACTTTCCCTGAGGAGATAAACCAATCTGTATCTTACAATTGGCAATAGGACTCAATTAAGTTAGAAAACGTAACTTTAAACCCAGTGATCCGATTTTGAAAACAAACATATATTCATGTTTCCCATGGTCTGAAAACACCCAAAGTTATTCAATTTTCAAACACGAACTTTCCCTAGAAAGTTAATCAAAAGCTCTTTTTTATAACTGGACTCAATTCAGGCAGAAAATGTAATTTTTGAAACAATGCTCAGATTTGCAAAAGAAACACATATTCTTGTTCCTCACAGTCTGAAAAGTACAAAAACACATTCAATTTTCAAGTATGAACTTTCCCGGAGGAGATAAACCAATCTGTATCTCACAATTGGCAATAGGACTCATTGCAGACAGAAAATGTAACCTTTCACAGACTGCTCAGATTTGCAAAAGAAATACCTATTCTTGTTCCTCATAGTCTGAAAAGCACAAAAACACATTCAATTTTCAAGTACGAACTTCCCTTGTTGAGATAAACTAATCTGTACCTTACATTTGGCAATAGGACTCAATGAAGCTAGAAAACGTAACTTTAGAGACAGTGGTCCGATTTTCAAAAGGAACACATATTCATGTTTCCCATGGTCTGAAAAGACCAAAAGTCATTCAATTTTCAAACACGAACTTTCCCTAGAAACTTAGACCAAAGTTCATTTTTATAACTGGACTCAATTCAGACAGAAAATGTAACTTTTCACACACTGCTCAGATTTACAAAAGAAGCACATATTCTTGTTCCTCACAGTCTGAAAAGCACAAAAACACATTCAATTTTCGAGTACGAACTTTCCCTGAGGAGATAAACCAATCTGTATCTCACAATTGGCAATAGGACTCAATTCAGACAGAAAATGTAACCTTTCACACACTGCTCAGATTTGCAAAAGAAACACATATTCTTGTTCCTCATAGTCTGAAAACCACAAAAACACATTCAATTTTCAAGTACGAACTTTCCTTGAGGAGGTAAAACAAATCTGTATCTTTCAATTGGCAATAGGTCTCAATTAAGCTAGTAAACGTAGCTTTAAACCCAGTGATCCGATTTTCAAAAGAAACATATATTCATGTTTCCCACGGTCTGAAAAGACCAAAAGTCATACAATTTTCAAACACAAACTTTCCCTAGAAAGTTAGACCAAAGCTCTTTTTTATAACTGGACTCAATTCAGGCAGAAAATGTAACTTTTGAAACACTGATCAGATTTGCAAAAGAAACACATATTCTTGTTCCTCACAGTCTGAAAAGCAAAAAAACACATTCAATTTTCAAGTACAAACTTTCCCTGAGGAGATAAACAAATCGGTATCTCACAATTGGCAATAGGACTCAATTCAGACAGAAAATGTAACTTTTCACACACAGCTCAGATTTGCAAAAGAAACACATATTCTTGTTCCTCACAGTCTAAAAAGCACAAAAACACATTCAATTTTCAAGGACGAACTTTCCTTGAGGCGATAAACCAATCTGTATCTCACAATTGGCAATAGGACTCAATTCAGACAGATAATGTATCTTTAGACACAGTGATCTGATTTACAAAAGAAGCACATATTCTTGTTCCTCACAGTCTGAAAAGCACAAAAACACATTCAATTTTCGAGTACAAGCTTTCCCTGAGGAGATAAACCAATCTGTATCTCACAATTGCCAATAGGACTCAATTCAGACAGATAATGTATGTTTAGACACAGTGATCTGATTTACAAAAGAAGCACATATTCTTGTTCCTCACAGTCTGAAAAGCACAAAAACACATTCAATTTTCGAGTACGAACTTTCCCTGAGGAGATAAACCAATCTGTATCTCACAATTGGCAATAGGACTCAATTCAGACAGAAAATGTAACCTTTCACACACTGCTCAGATTTGCAAAAGAAACACCTATTCTTGTTCCTCATAGTCTGAAAAGCACAAAAACACATTCAATTTTCAAGTACGAACTTCCCTTTTTGAGATAAACTAATCTGTACCTTACATTTGGCAATAGGACTCAATGAAGCTAGAAAACGTAACTTTAGAGACAGTGGTCCGATTTTCAAAAGGAACACATATTCATGTTTCCCACGGTCTGAAAAGACCAAAAGTCATTCAATTATCAAACACGAACTTTCCCTATAAACTTAGACCAAAGCTCTTTTTTATAACTGGACTCAATTCAGGCAGAAAATGTAACTTTTGAAACACTGATCAGATTTGCAAAAGAAACACATATTCTTGTTCCTCACAGTCTGAAAAGCAAAAAAACACATTCAATTTTCAAGTACAAACTTTCCCTGAGGAGATAAACAAATCGGTATCTCACAATTGGCAATAGGACTCAATTCAGACAGAAAATGTAACTTTTCACACACAGCTCAGATTTGCAAAAGAAACACATATTCTTGTTCCTCACAGTCTAAAAAGCACAAAAACACATTCAATTTTCAAGGACGAACTTTCCTTGAGGCGATAAACCAATCTGTATCTCACAATTGGCAATAGGACTCAATTCAGACAGAAAATGTAACTTTTCACACACTGCTCAGATTTGCAAAAGAAACACATATTCTTGTTCCTCACAGTCTGAAATGTAAAAAAAACACATTCAATTTTCAAGTATGAACTTTCCCGGAGGAGATAAACCAATCTGTATCTCACAATTGGCAATAGGACTCATTTCAGACAGAAAATGTAACCTTTCACAGACTGCTCAGATTTGCAAAAGAAATACCTATTCTTGTTCCTCATAGTCTGAAAAGCACAAAAACACATTCAATTTTAAAGTACGAACTTCCCTTGTTGAGATAAACTAATCTGTACCTTACATTTGGCAATAGGACTCAATGAAGCTAGAAAACGTAACTTTAGAGACAGTGGTCCGATTTTCAAAAGGAACACATATTCATGTTTCCCATGGTCTGAAAAGACCAAAAGTCATTCAATTTTCAAACACGAACTTTCCCTAGAAACTTAGACCAAAGTTCATTTTTATAACTGGACTCAATTCAGACAGAAAATGTAACTTTTCACACACTGCTCAGATTTGCAAAAGAAACACATATTCTTGTTCCTCACAGTCTGAAAAGTACAAAAACACATTCAATTTTCAACTACGAACTTTCCCTCAGGAGATAAACCAATCTGTATCTCACAATTGCCAATAGGACTCAGTTCAGACAGATAATGTATCTTTAGACACAGTGATCTGATTTACAAAAGAAGCACATATTCTTGTTCCTCACAGTCTGAAAAGCACAAAAACACATTCAATTTTCGAGTACGAACTTTCCCTGAGGAGATAAACCAATCTGTATCTCACAATTGGCAATAGGACTCAATTCAGACAGAAAATGTAACCTTTCACACACTGCTCAGATTTGCAAAAGAAACACATATTCTTGTTCCTCATAGTCTGAAAACCACAAAAACACATTCAATTTTCAAGTACGAACTTTCCTTGAGGAGGTAAAACAAATCTGTATCTTTCAATTGGCAATAGGTCTCAATTAAGCTAGTAAACGTAGCTTTAAACCCAGTGATCCGATTTTCAAAAGAAACATATATTCATGTTTCCCACGGTCTGAAAAGACCAAAAGTCATACAATTTTCAAACACAAACTTTCCCTAGAAAGTTAGACCAAAGCTCTTTTTTATAACTGGACTCAATTCAGGCAGAAAATGTAACTTTTGAAACACTGATCAGATTTGCAAAAGAAACACATATTCTTGTTCCTCACAGTCTGAAAAGCAAAAAAACACATTCAATTTTCAAGTACAAACTTTCCCTGAGGAGATAAACAAATCGGTATCTCACAATTGGCAATAGGACTCAATTCAGACAGAAAATGTAACTTTTCACACACAGCTCAGATTTGCAAAAGAAACACATATTCTTGTTCCTCACAGTCTAAAAAGCACAAAAACACATTCAATTTTCAAGGACGAACTTTCCTTGAGGCGATAAACCAATCTGTATCTCACAATTGGCAATAGGACTCAATTCAGACAGATAATGTATCTTTAGACACAGTGATCTGATTTACAAAAGAAGCACATATTCTTGTTCCTCACAGTCTGAAAAGCACAAAAACACATTCAATTTTCGAGTACAAGCTTTCCCTGAGGAGATAAACCAATCTGTATCTCACAATTGCCAATAGGACTCAATTCAGACAGATAATGTATGTTTAGACACAGTGATCTGATTTACAAAAGAAGCACATATTCTTGTTCCTCACAGTCTGAAAAGCACAAAAACACATTCAATTTTCGAGTACGAACTTTCCCTGAGGAGATAAACCAATCTGTATCTCACAATTGGCAATAGGACTCAATTCAGACAGAAAATGTAACCTTTCACACACTGCTCAGATTTGCAAAAGAAACACCTATTCTTGTTCCTCATAGTCTGAAAAGCACAAAAACACATTCAATTTTCAAGTACGAACTTCCCTTTTTGAGATAAACTAATCTGTACCTTACATTTGGCAATAGGACTCAATGAAGCTAGAAAACGTAACTTTAGAGACAGTGGTCCGATTTTCAAAAGGAACACATATTCATGTTTCCCATGGTCTGAAAAGACCAAAAGTCATTCAATTTTCAAACACGAACTTTCCCTAGAAACTTAGACCAAAGTTCATTTTTATAACTGGACTCAATTCAGACAGAAAATGTAACTTTTCACGCACTGCTCAGATTTGCAAAAGAAACACATATTCTTGTTCCTCACAGTCTGAAAAGTACAAAAACACATTCAATTTTCAAGTATGAACTTTCCCTGAGGAGATAAACCAATCTGTATCTCACAATTGCCAATAGGACTCAATTCAGACAGATAATGTATGTTTAGACACAGTGATCTGATTTACAAAAGAAGGACATATTCTTGTTCCTCACAGTCTGAAAAGCACAAAAACACATTCAATTTTCAAGTACGAACTTTCCCTGAGGAGATAAACCAATCTGTATCTTACAATTGGCAATAGGACTCAATTAAGTTAGAAAACGTAACTTTAAACCCAGTGATCCGATTTTGAAAACAAACATATATTCATGTTTCCCATGGTCTGAAAACACCCAAAGTTATTCAATTTTCAAACACGAACTTTCCCTAGAAAGTTAATCAAAAGCTCTTTTTTATAACTGGACTCAATTCAGGCAGAAAATGTAATTTTTGAAACAATGCTCAGATTTGCAAAAGAAACACATATTCTTGTTCCTCACAGTCTGAAAAGTACAAAAACACATTCAATTTTCAAGTATGAACTTTCCCGGAGGAGATAAACCAATCTGTATCTCACAATTGGCAATAGGACTCATTTCAGACAGAAAATGTAACCTTTCACAGACTGCTCAGATTTGCAAAAGAAATACCTATTCTTGTTCCTCATAATCTGAAAAGCACAAAAACACATTCAATTTTCAAGTACGAACTTCCCTTGTTGAGATAAACTAATCTGTACCTTACATTTGGCAATAGGACTCAATGAAGCTAGAAAACGTAACTTTAGAGACAGTGGTCCGATTTTCAAAAGGAACACATATTCATGTTTCCCATGGTCTGAAAAGACCAAAAGTCATTCAATTTTCAAACACGAACTTTCCCTAGAAACTTAGACCAAAGTTCATTTTTATAACTGGACTCAATTCAGACAGAAAATGTAACTTTTCACACACTGCTCAGATTTGCAAAAGAAACACATATTCTTGTTCCTCATAGTCTGAAAAGCACAAAAACACATTCAATTTTCAAGGACGAACTTTCCTTGAGGAGATAAACCAATCTGTATCTCACAATTGCCAATAGGACTCAATTCAGACAGATAATGTATGTTTAGACACAGTGATCTGATTTACAAAAGAAGCACATATTCTTGTTCCTCACAGTCTGAAAAGCACAAAAACACATTCAATTTTCGAGTACGAACTTTCCCTGAGGAGATAAACCAATCTGTATCTCACAATTGGCAATAGGACTCAATTCAGACAGAAAATGTAACCTTTCACACACTGCTCAGATTTGCAAAAGAAACACATATTCTTGTTCCTCATAGTCTGAAAACCACAAAAACACATTCAATTTTCAAGTACGAACTTTCCTTGAGGAGGTAAAACAAATCTGTATCTTTCAATTGGCAATAGGTCTCAATTAAGCTAGTAAACGTAGCTTTAAACCCAGTGATCCGATTTTCAAAAGAAACATATATTCATGTTTCCCACGGTCTGAAAAGACCAAAAGTCATACAATTTTCAAACACAAACTTTCCCTAGAAAGTTAGACCAAAGCTCTTTTTTATAACTGGACTCAATTCAGGCAGAAAATGTAACTTTTGAAACACTGATCAGATTTGCAAAAGAAACACATATTCTTGTTCCTCACAGTCTGAAAAGCAAAAAAACACATTCAATTTTCAAGTACAAACTTTCCCTGAGGAGATAAACAAATCGGTATCTCACAATTGGCAATAGGACTCAATTCAGACAGAAAATGTAACTTTTCACACACAGCTCAGATTTGCAAAAGAAACACATATTCTTGTTCCTCACAGTCTAAAAAGCACAAAAACACATTCAATTTTCAAGGACGAACTTTCCTTGAGGCGATAAACCAATCTGTATCTCACAATTGGCAATAGGACTCAATTCAGACAGATAATGTATCTTTAGACACAGTGATCTGATTTACAAAAGAAGCACATATTCTTGTTCCTCACAGTCTGAAAAGCACAAAAACACATTCAATTTTCGAGTACAAACTTTCCCTGAGGAGATAAACCAATCTGTATCTCACAATTGCCAATAGGACTCAATTCAGACAGATAATGTATCTTTAGACACAGTGATCTGATTTACAAAAGAAGCACATATTCTTGTTCCTCACAGTCTGAAAAGCACAAAAACACATTCAATTTTCGAGTACGAACTTTCCCTGAGGAGATAAACCAATCTGTATCTCACAATTGGCAATAGGACTCAATTCAGACAGAAAATGTAACCTTTCACACACTGCTCAGATTTGCAAAAGAAACACATATTCTTGTTCCTCATAGTCTGAAAACCACAAAAACACATTCAATTTTCAAGTACGAACTTTCCTTGAGGAGGTAAAACAAATCTGTATCTTTCAATTGGCAATAGGTCTCAATTAAGCTAGTAAACGTAGCTTTAAACCCAGTGATCCGATTTTCAAAAGAAACATATATTCATGTTTCCCACGGTCTGAAAAGACCAAAAGTCATTCAATTTTCAAACACAAACTTTCCCTAGAAAGTTAGACCAAAGCTCTTTTTTATAACTGGACTCAATTCAGGCAGAAAATGTAACCTTTGAAACACTGATCAGATTTGCAAAAGAAACACATATTCTTGTTCCTCACAGTCTGAAAAGCAAAAAAACACATTCAATTTTCAAGTATGAACTTTCCCTGAGGAGATAAACCAATCTGTATCTCACAATTGGCAATAGGACTCATTTCAGACAGAAAATGTAACCTTTCACAGACTGCTCAGATTTGCAAAAGAAATACCTATTCTTGTTCCTCATAGTCTGAAAAGCACAAAAACACATTCAATTTTCAAGTACGAACTTCCCTTGTTGAGATAAACTAATCTGTACCTTACATTTGGCAATGGGACTCAATGAAGCTAGAAAACGTAACTTTAGAGACAGTGGTCCGATTTTCAAAAGGAACACATATTCATGTTTCCCATGGTCTGAAAAGACCAAAAGTCATTCAATTTTCAAACACGAACTTTCCCTAGAAACTTAGACCAAAGTTCATTTTTATAACTGGACTCAATTCAGACAGAAAATGTAACTTTTCACACACAGCTCAGATTTGCAAAAGAAACACATATTCTTGTTCCTCACAGTCTAAAAAGCACAAAAACACATTCAATTTTCAAGGACGAACTTTCCTTGAGGCGATAAACCAATCTGTATCTCACAATTGGCAATAGGACTCAATTCAGACAGAAAATGTAACTTTTCACACACTGCTCAGATTTGCAAAAGAAACACATATTCTTGTTCCTCACAGTCTGAAATGTAAAAAAACACATTCAATTTTCAAGTATGAACTTTCCCGGAGGAGATAAACCAATCTGTATCTCACAATTGGCAATAGGACTCATTTCAGACAGAAAATGTAACCTTTCACAGACTGCTCAGATTTGCAAAAGAAATACCTATTCTTGTTCCTCATAGTCTGAAAAGCACAAAAACACATTCAATTTTCAAGTACGAACTTCCCTTGTTGAGATAAACTAATCTGTACCTTACATTTGGCAATAGGACTCAATGAAGCTAGAAAACGTAACTTTAGAGACAGTGGTCCGATTTTCAAAAGGAACACATATTCATGTTTCCCATGGTCTGAAAAGACCAAAAGTCATTTAATTTTCAAACACGAACTTTCCCTAGAAACTTAGACCAAAGTTCATTTTTATAACTGGACTCAATTCAGACAGAAAATGTAACTTTTCACACACTGCTCAGATTTACAAAAGAAGCACATATTCTTGTTCCTCACAGTCTGAAAAGCACAAAAACACATTCAATTTTCGAGTACGAACTTTCCCTGAGGAGATAAACCAATCTGTATCTCACAATTGGCAATAGGACTCAATTCAGACAGAAAATGTAACCTTTCACACACTGCTCAGATTTGCAAAAGAAACACATATTCTTGTTCCTCATAGTCTGAAAACCACAAAAACACATTCAATTTTCAAGTACGAACTTTCCTTGAGGAGGTAAAACAAATCTGTATCTTTCAATTGGCAATAGGTCTCAATTAAGCTAGTAAACGTAGCTTTAAACCCAGTGATCCGATTTTCAAAAGAAACATATATTCATGTTTCCCACGGTCTGAAAAGACCAAAAGTCATTCAATTTTCAAACACAAACTTTCCCTAGAAAGTTAGACCAAAGCTCTTTTTTATAACTGGACTCAATTCAGGCAGAAAATGTAACTTTTGAAACACTGATCAGATTTGCAAAAGAAACACATATTCTTGTTCCTCACAGTCTGAAAAGCAAAAAAACACATTCAATTTTCAAGTACAAACTTTCCCTGAGGAGATAAACAAATCGGTATCTCACAATTGGCAATAGGACTCAATTCAGACAGAAAATGTAACTTTTCACACACAGCTCAGATTTGCAAAAGAAACACATATTCTTGTTCCTCACAGTCTAAAAAGCACAAAAACACATTCAATTTTCAAGGACGAACTTTCCTTGAGGCGATAAACCAATCTGTATCTCACAATTGGCAATAGGACTCAATTCAGACAGAAAATGTAACTTTTCACACACTGCTCAGATTTGCAAAAGAAACACATATTCTTGTTCCTCACAGTCTGAAATGTAAAAAAACACATTCAATTTTCAAGTATGAACTTTCCCGGAGGAGATAAACCAATCTGTATCTCACAATTGGCAATAGGACTCATTTCAGACAGAAAATGTAACCTTTCACAGACTGCTCAGATTTGCAAAAGAAATACCTATTCTTGTTCCTCATAGTCTGAAAAGCACAAAAACACATTCAATTTTAAAGTACGAACTTCCCTTGTTGAGATAAACTAATCTGTACCTTACATTTGGCAATAGGACTCAATGAAGCTAGAAAACGTAACTTTAGAGACAGTGGTCCGATTTTCAAAAGGAACACATATTCATGTTTCCCATGGTCTGAAAAGACCAAAAGTCATTCAATTTTCAAACACGAACTTTCCCTAGAAACTTAGACCAAAGTTCATTTTTATAACTGGAGTCAATTCAGACAGAAAATGTAACTTTTCACACACTGCTCAGATTTGCAAAAGAAACACATATTCTTGTTCCTCACAGTCTGAAAAGTACAAAAACACATTCAATTTTCAACTACGAACTTTCCCTCAGGAGATAAACCAATCTGTATCTCACAATTGCCAATAGGACTCAATTCAGACAGATAATGTATCTTTAGACACAGTGATCTGATTTACAAAAGAAGCACATATTCTTGTTCCTCACAGTCTGAAAAGCACAAAAACACATTCAATTTTCGAGTACGAACTTTCCCTGAGGAGATAAACCAATCTGTATCTCACAATTGGCAATAGGACTCAATTCAGACAGAAAATGTAACCTTTCACACACTGCTCAGATTTGCAAAAGAAACACATATTCTTGTTCCTCATAGTCTGAAAACCACAAAAACACATTCAATTTTCAAGTACGAACTTTCCTTGAGGAGGTAAAACAAATCTGTATCTTTCAATTGGCAATAGGTCTCAATTAAGCTAGTAAACGTAGCTTTAAACCCAGTGATCCGATTTTCAAAAGAAACATATATTCATGTTTCCCACGGTCTGAAAAGACCAAAAGTCATTCAATTTTCAAACACAAACTTTCCCTAGAAAGTTAGACCAAAGCTCTTTTTTATAACTGGACTCAATTCAGGCAGAAAATGTAACTTTTGAAACACTGATCAGATTTGCAAAAGAAACACATATTCTTGTTCCTCACAGTCTGAAAAGCAAAAAAACACATTCAATTTTCAAGTACAAACTTTCCCTGAGGAGATAAACAAATCGGTATCTCACAATTGGCAATAGGACTCAATTCAGACAGAAAATGTAACTTTTCACACACAGCTCAGATTTGCAAAAGAAACACATATTCTTGTTCCTCACAGTCTAAAAAGCACAAAAACACATTCAATTTTCAAGGACGAACTTTCCTTGAGGCGATAAACCAATCTGTATCTCACAATTGGCAATAGGACTCAATTCAGACAGAAAATGTAACTTTTCACACACTGCTCAGATTTGCAAAAGAAACACATATTCTTGTTCCTCACAGTCTGAAATGTAAAAAAACACATTCAATTTTCTAGTATGAACTTTCCCGGAGGAGATAAACCAATCTGTATCTCACAATTGGCAATAGGACTCATTTCAGACAGAAAATGTAACCTTTCACAGACTGCTCAGATTTGCAAAAGAAATACCTATTCTTGTTCCTCATAGTCTGAAAAGCACAAAAACACATTCAATTTTCAAGTACGAACTTCCCTTGTTGAGATAAACTAATCTGTACCTTACATTTGGCAATAGGACTCAATGAAGCTAGAAAACGTAACTTTAGAGACAGTGGTCCGATTTTCAAAAGGAACACATATTCATGTTTCCCATGGTCTGAAAAGACCAAAAGTCATTCAATTTTCAAACACGAACTTTCCCTAGAAACTTAGACCAAAGTTCATTTTTATAACTGGACTCAATTCAGACAGAAAATGTAACTTTTCACACACTGCTCAGATTTGCAAAAGAAACACATATTCTTGTTCCTCACAGTCTGAAAAGTACAAAAACACATTCAATTTTCAAGTATGAACTTTCCCTGAGGAGATAAACCAATCTGTATCTCACAATTGCCAATAGGACTCAATTCAGACAGATAATGTATGTTTAGACACAGTGATCCGATTTACAAAAGAAGCACATATTCTTGTTCCTCACAGTCTGAAAAGCACAAAAACACATTCAATTTTCAAGTACGAACTTTCCCTGAGGAGATAAACCAATCTGTATCTTACAATTGGCAATAGGACTCAATTAAGTTAGAAAACGTAACTTTAAACCCAGTGATCCGATTTTGAAAACAAACATATATTCATGTTTCCCATGGTCTGAAAACACCCAAAGTTATTCAATTTTCAAACACGAACTTTCCCTAGAAAGTTAATCAAAAGCTCTTTTTTATAACTGGACTCAATTCAGGCAGAAAATGTAATTTTTGAAACAATGCTCAGATTTGGAAAGAAACACATATTCTTGTTCCTCACAGTCTGAAAAGTACAAAAACACATTCAATTTTCAAGTACGAACTTTCCCTGAGGAGATAAACCAATCTGTATCTCACAATTGGCAATAGGACTCAATTCAGAAAGAAAATGTAACCTTTCACAGACTGCTCAGATTTGCAAAAGAAATACCTATTCTTGTTCCTCATAGTCTGAAAAGCACAAAAACACATTCAAGTTTCAAGTACGAACTTCCCTTGTTGAGATAAACTAATCTGTACCTTACATTTGGCAATAGGACTCAATGAAGCTAGAAAACGTAACTTTAGAGACAGTGGTCCGATTTTCAAAAGGAACACATATTCATGTTTCCCATGGTCTGAAAAGACCAAGAGTCATTCAATTTTCAAACACGAACTTTCCCTAGAAACTTAGACCAAAGTTCATTTTTATAACTGGACTCAATTCAGACAGAAAATGTAACTTTTCACACACTGCTCAGATTTGCAAAAGAAACACATATTCTTGTTCCTCACAGTCTGAAAAGTACAAAAACACATTCAATTTTCAACTACGAACTTTCCCTGAGGAGATAAATCAATCTGTATCTCACAATTGGCAATAGGACTCAATTCAGACAGAAAATGTAACCTTTCACACACTGCTCAGATTTGCAAAAGAAACACATATTCTTGTTCCTCATAGTCTGAAAACCACAAAAACACATTCAATTTTCAAGTACGAACTTTCCTTGAGGAGGTAAAACAAATCTGTATCTTTCAATTGGCAATAGGTCTCAATTAAGCTAGTAAACGTAGCTTTAAACCCAGTGATCCGATTTTCAAAAGAAACATATATTCATGTTTCCCACGGTCTGAAAAGACCAAAAGTCATTCAATTATCAAACACAAACTTTCCCTAGAAAGTTAGACCAAAGCTCTTTTTTATAACTGGACTCAATTCAGGCAGAAAATGTAACTTTTGAAACACTGATCAGATTTGCAAAAGAAACACATATTCTTGTTCCTCACAGTCTGAAAAGCAAAAAAACACATTCAATTTTCAAGTACAAACTTTCCCTGAGGAGATAAACAAATCGGTATCTCACAATTGGCAATAGGACTCAATTCAGACAGAAAATGTAACTTTTCACACACAGCTCAGATTTGCAAAAGAAACACATATTCTTGTTCCTCACAGTCTAAAAAGCACAAAAACACATTCAATTTTCAAGGACGAACTTTCCTTGAGGCGATAAACCAATCTGTATCTCACAATTGGCAATAGGACTCAATTCAGACAGAAAATGTAACTTTTCACACACTGCTCAGATTTGCAAAAGAAACACATATTCTTGTTCCTCACAGTCTGAAATGTAAAAAAAACACATTCAATTTTCAAGTATGAACTTTCCCGGAGGAGATAAACCAATCTGTATCTCACAATTGGCAATAGGACTCATTTCAGACAGAAAATGTAACCTTTCACAGACTGCTCAGATTTGCAAAAGAAATACCTATTCTTGTTCCTCATAGTCTGAAAAGCACAAAAACACATTCAATTTTAAAGTACGAACTTCCCTTGTTGAGATAAACTAATCTGTACCTTACATTTGGCAATAGGACTCAATGAAGCTAGAAAACGTAACTTTAGAGACAGTGGTCCGATTTTCAAAAGGAACACATATTCATGTTTCCCATGGTCTGAAAAGACCAAAAGTCATTCAATTTTCAAACACGAACTTTCCCTAGAAACTTAGACCAAAGTTCATTTTTATAACTGGACTCAATTCAGACAGAAAATGTAACTTTTCACACACTGCTCAGATTTGCAAAAGAAACACATATTCTTGTTCCTCACAGTCTGAAAAGTACAAAAACACATTCAATTTTCAACTACGAACTTTCCCTCAGGAGATAAACCAATCTGTATCTCACAATTGCCAATAGGACTCAGTTCAGACAGATAATGTATCTTTAGACACAGTGATCTGATTTACAAAAGAAGCACATATTCTTGTTCCTCACAGTCTGAAAAGCACAAAAACACATTCAATTTTCGAGTACGAACTTTCCCTGAGGAGATAAACCAATCTGTATCTCACAATTGGCAATAGGACTCAATTCAGACAGAAAATGTAACCTTTCACACACTGCTCAGATTTGCAAAAGAAACACATATTCTTGTTCCTCATAGTCTGAAAACCACAAAAACACATTCAATTTTCAAGTACGAACTTTCCTTGAGGAGGTAAAACAAATCTGTATCTTTCAATTGGCAATAGGTCTCAATTAAGCTAGTAAACGTAGCTTTAAACCCAGTGATCCGATTTTCAAAAGAAACATATATTCATGTTTCCCACGGTCTGAAAAGACCAAAAGTCATACAATTTTCAAACACAAACTTTCCCTAGAAAGTTAGACCAAAGCTCTTTTTTATAACTGGACTCAATTCAGGCAGAAAATGTAACTTTTGAAACACTGATCAGATTTGCAAAAGAAACACATATTCTTGTTCCTCACAGTCTGAAAAGCAAAAAAACACATTCAATTTTCAAGTACAAACTTTCCCTGAGGAGATAAACAAATCGGTATCTCACAATTGGCAATAGGACTCAATTCAGACAGAAAATGTAACTTTTCACACACAGCTCAGATTTGCAAAAGAAACACATATTCTTGTTCCTCACAGTCTAAAAAGCACAAAAACACATTCAATTTTCAAGGACGAACTTTCCTTGAGGCGATAAACCAATCTGTATCTCACAATTGGCAATAGGACTCAATTCAGACAGATAATGTATCTTTAGACACAGTGATCTGATTTACAAAAGAAGCACATATTCTTGTTCCTCACAGTCTGAAAAGCACAAAAACACATTCAATTTTCGAGTACAAACTTTCCCTGAGGAGATAAACCAATCTGTATCTCACAATTGCCAATAGGACTCAATTCAGACAGATAATGTATGTTTAGACACAGTGATCTGATTTACAAAAGAAGCACATATTCTTGTTCCTCACAGTCTGAAAAGCACAAAAACACATTCAATTTTCGAGTACGAACTTTCCCTGAGGAGATAAACCAATCTGTATCTCACAATTGGCAATAGGACTCAATTCAGACAGAAAATGTAACCTTTCACACACTGCTCAGATTTGCAAAAGAAACACCTATTCTTGTTCCTCATAGTCTGAAAAGCACAAAAACACATTCAATTTTCAAGTACGAACTTCCCTTTTTGAGATAAACTAATCTGTACCTTACATTTGGCAATAGGACTCAATGAAGCTAGAAAACGTAACTTTAGAGACAGTGGTCCGATTTTCAAAAGGAACACATATTCATGTTTCCCATGGTCTGAAAAGACCAAAAGTCATTCAATTTTCAAACACGAACTTTCCCTAGAAACTTAGACCAAAGTTCATTTTTATAACTGGACTCAATTCAGACAGAAAATGTAACTTTTCACGCACTGCTCAGATTTGCAAAAGAAACACATATTCTTGTTCCTCACAGTCTGAAAAGTACAAAAACACATTCAATTTTCAAGTATGAACTTTCCCTGAGGAGATAAACCAATCTGTATCTCACAATTGCCAATAGGACTCAATTCAGACAGATAATGTATGTTTAGACACAGTGATCTGATTTACAAAAGAAGGACATATTCTTGTTCCTCACAGTCTGAAAAGCACAAAAACACATTCAATTTTCAAGTACGAACTTTCCCTGAGGAGATAAACCAATCTGTATCTTACAATTGGCAATAGGACTCAATTAAGTTAGAAAACGTAACTTTAAACCCAGTGATCCGATTTTGAAAACAAACATATATTCATGTTTCCCATGGTCTGAAAACACCCAAAGTTATTCAATTTTCAAACACGAACTTTCCCTAGAAAGTTAATCAAAAGCTCTTTTTTATAACTGGACTCAATTCAGGCAGAAAATGTAATTTTTGAAACAATGCTCAGATTTGCAAAAGAAACACATATTCTTGTTCCTCACAGTCTGAAAAGTACAAAAACACATTCAATTTTCAAGTATGAACTTTCCCGGAGGAGATAAACCAATCTGTATCTCACAATTGGCAATAGGACTCATTTCAGACAGAAAATGTAACCTTTCACAGACTGCTCAGATTTGCAAAAGAAATACCTATTCTTGTTCCTCATAGTCTGAAAAGCACAAAAACACATTCAATTTTCAAGTACGAACTTCCCTTGTTGAGATAAACTAATCTGTACCTTACATTTGGCAATAGGACTCAATGAAGCTAGAAAACGTAACTTTAGAGACAGTGGTCCGATTTTCAAAAGGAACACATATTCATGTTTCCCATGGTCTGAAAAGACCAAAAGTCATTCAATTTTCAAACACGAACTTTCCCTAGAAACTTAGACCAAAGTTCATTTTTATAACTGGACTCAATTCAGACAGAAAATGTAACTTTTCACACACTGCTCAGATTTGCAAAAGAAACACATATTCTTGTTCCTCATAGTCTGAAAAGCACAAAAACACATTCAATTTTCAAGGACGAACTTTCCTTGAGGAGATAAACCAATCTGTATCTCACAATTGCCAATAGGACTCAATTCAGACAGATAATGTATGTTTAGACACAGTGATCTGATTTACAAAAGAAGCACATATTCTTGTTCCTCACAGTCTGAAAAGCACAAAAACACATTCAATTTTCGAGTACGAACTTTCCCTGAGGAGATAAACCAATCTGTATCTCACAATTGGCAATAGGACTCAATTCAGACAGAAAATGTAACCTTTCACACACTGCTCAGATTTGCAAAAGAAACACATATTCTTGTTCCTCATAGTCTGAAAACCACAAAAACACATTCAATTTTCAAGTACGAACTTTCCTTGAGGAGGTAAAACAAATCTGTATCTTTCAATTGGCAATAGGTCTCAATTCAGACAGATAATGTAACTTTTCACACACAGCTCAGATTTGCAAAAGAAACACATATTCTTGTTCCTCACAGTCTAAAAAGCACAAAAACACATTCAATTTTCAAGGACGAACTTTCCTTGAGGCGATAAACCAATCTGTATCTCACAATTGGCAATAGGACTCAATTCAGACAGATAATGTATCTTTAGACACAGTGATCTGATTTACAAAAGAAGCACATATTCTTGTTCCTCACAGTCTGAAAAGCACAAAAACACATTCAATTTTCGAGTACAAACTTTCCCTGAGGAGATAAACCAATCTGTATCTCACAATTGCCAATAGGACTCAATTCAGACAGATAATGTATCTTTAGACACAGTGATCTGATTTACAAAAGAAGCACATATTCTTGTTCCTCACAGTCTGAAAAGCACAAAAACACATTCAATTTTCGAGTACGAACTTTCCCTGAGGAGATAAACCAATCTGTATCTCACAATTGGCAATAGGACTCAATTCAGACAGAAAATGTAACCTTTCACACACTGCTCAGATTTGCAAAAGAAACACATATTCTTGTTCCTCATAGTCTGAAAACCACAAAAACACATTCAATTTTCAAGTACGAACTTTCCTTGAGGAGGTAAAACAAATCTGTATCTTTCAATTGGCAATAGGTCTCAATTAAGCTAGTAAACGTAGCTTTAAACCCAGTGATCCGATTTTCAAAAGAAACATATATTCATGTTTCCCACGGTCTGAAAAGACCAAAAGTCATTCAATTTTCAAACACAAACTTTCCCTAGAAAGTTAGACCAAAGCTCTTTTTTATAACTGGACTCAATTCAGGCAGAAAATGTAACCTTTGAAACACTGATCAGATTTGCAAAAGAAACACATATTCTTGTTCCTCACAGTCTGAAAAGCAAAAAAACACATTCAATTTTCAAGTATGAACTTTCCCGGAGGAGATAAACCAATCTGTATCTCACAATTGGCAATAGGACTCATTTCAGACAGAAAATGTAACCTTTCACAGACTGCTCAGATTTGCAAAAGAAATACCTATTCTTGTTCCTCATAGTCTGAAAAGCACAAAAACACATTCAATTTTCAAGTACGAACTTCCCTTGTTGAGATAAACTAATCTGTACCTTACATTTGGCAATGGGACTCAATGAAGCTAGAAAACGTAACTTTAGAGACAGTGGTCCGATTTTCAAAAGGAACACATATTCATGTTTCCCATGGTCTGAAAAGACCAAAAGTCATTCAATTTTCAAACACGAACTTTCCCTAGAAACTTAGACCAAAGTTCATTTTTATAACTGGACTCAATTCAGACAGAAAATGTAACTTTTCACACACTGCTCAGATTTGCAAAAGAAACACATATTCTTGTTCCTCACAGTCTGAAAAGTACAAAAACACATTCAATTTTCAACTACGAACTTTCCCTGAGGAGATAAATCAATCTGTATCTCACAATTGGCAATAGGACTCAATTCAGACAGAAAATGTAACTTTTCACACACTGCTCAGATTTGCAAAAGAAACACATATTCTTGTTCCTCACAGTCTGAAATGTAAAAAAACACATTCAATTTTCAAGTATGAACTTTCCCGGAGGAGATAAACCAATCTGTATCTCACAATTGGCAATAGGACTCATTTCAGACAGAAAATGTAACCTTTCACAGACTGCTCAGATTTGCAAAAGAAATACCTATTCTTGTTCCTCATAGTCTGAAAAGCACAAAAACACATTCAATTTTCAAGTACGAACTTCCCTTTTTGAGATAAACTAATCTGTACCTTACATTTGGCAATAGGACTCAATGAAGCTAGAAAACGTAACTTTAGAGACAGTGGTCCGATTTTCAAAAGGAACACATATTCATGTTTCCCATGGTCTGAAAAGACCAAAAGTCATTCAATTTTCAAACACGAACTTTCCCTAGAAACTTAGACCAAAGTTCATTTTTATAACTGGACTCAATTCAGACAGAAAATGTAACTTTTCACGCACTGCTCAGATTTGCAAAAGAAACACATATTCTTGTTCCTCACAGTCTGAAAAGTACAAAAACACATTCAATTTTCAAGTATGAACTTTCCCTGAGGAGATAAACCAATCTGTATCTCACAATTGCCAATAGGACTCAATTCAGACAGATAATGTATGTTTAGACACAGTGATCTGATTTACAAAAGAAGCACATATTCTTGTTCCTCACAGTCTGAAAAGCACAAAAACACATTCAATTTTCAAGTACGAACTTTCCCTGAGGAGATAAACCAATCTGTATCTTACAATTGGCAATAGGACTCAATTAAGTTAGAAAACGTAACTTTAAACCCAGTGATCCGATTTTGAAAACAAACATATATTCATGTTTCCCATGGTCTGAAAACACCCAAAGTTATTCAATTTTCAAACACGAACTTTCCCTAGAAAGTTAATCAAAAGCTCTTTTTTATAACTGGACTCAATTCAGGCAGAAAATGTAATTTTTGAAACAATGCTCAGATTTGCAAAAGAAACACATATTCTTGTTCCTCACAGTCTGAAAAGTACAAAAACACATTCAATTTTCAAGTATGAACTTTCCCGGAGGAGATAAACCAATCTGTATCTCACAATTGGCAATAGGACTCATTTCAGACAGAAAATGTAACCTTTCACAGACTGCTCAGATTTGCAAAAGAAATACCTATTCTTGTTCCTCATAGTCTGAAAAGCACAAAAACACATTCAATTTTCAAGTACGAACTTCCCTTGTTGAGATAAACTAATCTGTACCTTACATTTGGCAATAGGACTCAATGAAGCTAGAAAACGTAACTTTAGAGACAGTGGTCCGATTTTCAAAAGGAACACATATTCATGTTTCCCATGGTCTGAAAAGACCAAAAGTCATTCAATTTTCAAACACGAACTTTCCCTAGAAACTTAGACCAAAGTTCATTTTTATAACTGGACTCAATTCAGACAGAAAATGTAACTTTTCACACACTGCTCAGATTTGCAAAAGAAACACATATTCTTGTTCCTCACAGTCTGAAAAGTACAAAAACACATTCAATTTTCAAGTATGAACTTTCCCTGAGGAGATAAACCAATCTGTATCTCACAATTGCCAATAGGACTCAATTCAGACAGATAATGTATGTTTAGACACAGTGATCTGATTTACAAAAGAAGCACATATTCTTGTTCCTCACAGTCTGAAAAGCACAAAAACACATTCAATTTTCAAGTACGAACTTTCCCTGAGGAGATAAACCAATCTGTATCTTACAATTGGCAATAGGACTCAATTAAGTTAGAAAACGTAACTTTAAACCCAGTGATCCGATTTTGAAAACAAACATATATTCATGTTTCCCATGGTCTGAAAACACCCAAAGTTATTCAATTTTCAAACACGAACTTTCCCTAGAAACTTAGACCAAAGTTCATTTTTATAACTGGACTCAATTCAGACAGAAAATGTAACTTTTCACACACTGCTCAGATTTGCAAAAGAAACACATATTCTTGTTCCTCACAGTCTGAAAAGTACAAAAACACATTCAATTTTCAACTACGAACTTTCCCTGAGGAGATAAACCAATCTGTATCTCACAATTGCCAATAGGACTCAATTCAGACAGATAATGTATCTTTAGACACAGTGATCTGATTTACAAAAGAAGCACATATTCTTGTTCCTCACAGTCTGAAAAGCACAAAAACACATTCAATTTTCGAGTACAAACTTTCCCTGAGGAGATAAACCAATCTGTATCTCACAATTGCCAATAGGACTCAATTCAGACAGATAATGTATCTTTAGACACAGTGATCTGATTTACAAAAGAAGCACATATTCTTGTTCCTCACAGTCTGAAAAGCACAAAAACACATTCAATTTTCGAGTACGAACTTTCCCTGAGGAGATAAACCAATCTGTATCTCACAATTGGCAATAGGACTCAATTCAGACAGAAAATGTAACCTTTCACACACTGCTCAGATTTGCAAAAGAAACACATATTCTTGTTCCTCATAGTCTGAAAACCACAAAAACACATTCAATTTTCAAGTACGAACTTTCCTTGAGGAGGTAAAACAAATCTGTATCTTTCAATTGGCAATAGGTCTCAATTAAGCTAGTAAACGTAGCTTTAAACCCAGTGATCCGATTTTCAAAAGAAACATATATTCATGTTTCCCACGGTCTGAAAAGACCAAAAGTCATTCAATTTTCAAACACAAACTTTCCCTAGAAAGTTAGACCAAAGCTCTTTTTTATAACTGGACTCAATTCAGGCAGAAAATGTAACTTTTGAAACACTGATCAGATTTGCAAAAGAAACACATATTCTTGTTCCTCACAGTCTGAAAAGCAAAAAAACACATTCAATTTTCAAGTACAAACTTTCCCTGAGGAGATAAACAAATCGGTATCTCACAATTGGCAATAGGACTCAATTCAGACAGAAAATGTAACTTTTCACACACAGCTCAGATTTGCAAAAGAAACACATATTCTTGTTCCTCACAGTCTAAAAAGCACAAAAACACATTCAATTTTCAAGGACGAACTTTCCTTGAGGCGATAAACCAATCTGTATCTCACAATTGGCAATAGGACTCAATTCAGACAGAAAATGTAACTTTTCACACACTGCTCAGATTTGCAAAAGAAACACATATTCTTGTTCCTCACAGTCTGAAATGTAAAAAAACACATTCAATTTTCAAGTATGAACTTTCCCGGAGGAGATAAACCAATCTGTATCTCACAATTGGCAATAGGACTCATTTCAGACAGAAAATGTAACCTTTCACAGACTGCTCAGATTTGCAAAAGAAATACCTATTCTTGTTCCTCATAGTCTGAAAAGCACAAAAACACATTCAATTTTCAAGTACGAACTTCCCTTGTTGAGATAAACTAATCTGTACCTTACATTTGGCAATAGGACTCAATGAAGCTAGAAAACGTAACTTTAGAGACAGTGGTCCGATTTTCAAAAGGAACACATATTCATGTTTCCCATGGTCTGAAAAGACCAAAAGTCATTTAATTTTCAAACACGAACTTTCCCTAGAAACTTAGACCAAAGTTCATTTTTATAACTGGACTCAATTCAGACAGAAAATGTAACTTTTCACACACTGCTCAGATTTACAAAAGAAGCACATATTCTTGTTCCTCACAGTCTGAAAAGCACAAAAACACATTCAATTTTCGAGTACGAACTTTCCCTGAGGAGATAAACCAATCTGTATCTCACAATTGGCAATAGGACTCAATTCAGACAGAAAATGTAACCTTTCACACACTGCTCAGATTTGCAAAAGAAACACATATTCTTGTTCCTCATAGTCTGAAAACCACAAAAACACATTCAATTTTCAAGTACGAACTTTCCTTGAGGAGGTAAAACAAATCTGTATCTTTCAATTGGCAATAGGTCTCAATTAAGCTAGTAAACGTAGCTTTAAACCCAGTGATCCGATTTTCAAAAGAAACATATATTCATGTTTCCCACGGTCTGAAAAGACCAAAAGTCATTCAATTTTCAAACACAAACTTTCCCTAGAAAGTTAGACCAAAGCTCTTTTTTATAACTGGACTCAATTCAGGCAGAAAATGTAACTTTTGAAACACTGATCAGATTTGCAAAAGAAACACATATTCTTGTTCCTCACAGTCTGAAAAGCAAAAAAACACATTCAATTTTCAAGTACAAACTTTCCCTGAGGAGATAAACAAATCGGTATCTCACAATTGGCAATAGGACTCAATTCAGACAGAAAATGTAACTTTTCACACACAGCTCAGATTTGCAAAAGAAACACATATTCTTGTTCCTCACAGTCTAAAAAGCACAAAAACACATTCAATTTTCAAGGACGAACTTTCCTTGAGGCGATAAACCAATCTGTATCTCACAATTGGCAATAGGACTCAATTCAGACAGAAAATGTAACTTTTCACACACTGCTCAGATTTGCAAAAGAAACACATATTCTTGTTCCTCACAGTCTGAAATGTAAAAAAACACATTCAATTTTCAAGTATGAACTTTCCCGGAGGAGATAAACCAATCTGTATCTCACAATTGGCAATAGGACTCATTTCAGACAGAAAATGTAACCTTTCACAGACTGCTCAGATTTGCAAAAGAAATACCTATTCTTGTTCCTCATAGTCTGAAAAGCACAAAAACACATTCAATTTTAAAGTACGAACTTCCCTTGTTGAGATAAACTAATCTGTACCTTACATTTGGCAATAGGACTCAATGAAGCTAGAAAACGTAACTTTAGAGACAGTGGTCCGATTTTCAAAAGGAACACATATTCATGTTTCCCATGGTCTGAAAAGACCAAAAGTCATTCAATTTTCAAACACGAACTTTCCCTAGAAACTTAGACCAAAGTTCATTTTTATAACTGGAGTCAATTCAGACAGAAAATGTAACTTTTCACACACTGCTCAGATTTGCAAAAGAAACACATATTCTTGTTCCTCACAGTCTGAAAAGTACAAAAACACATTCAATTTTCAACTACGAACTTTCCCTCAGGAGATAAACCAATCTGTATCTCACAATTGCCAATAGGACTCAATTCAGACAGATAATGTATCTTTAGACACAGTGATCTGATTTACAAAAGAAGCACATATTCTTGTTCCTCACAGTCTGAAAAGCACAAAAACACATTCAATTTTCGAGTACGAACTTTCCCTGAGGAGATAAACCAATCTGTATCTCACAATTGGCAATAGGACTCAATTCAGACAGAAAATGTAACCTTTCACACACTGCTCAGATTTGCAAAAGAAACACATATTCTTGTTCCTCATAGTCTGAAAACCACAAAAACACATTCAATTTTCAAGTACGAACTTTCCTTGAGGAGGTAAAACAAATCTGTATCTTTCAATTGGCAATAGGTCTCAATTAAGCTAGTAAACGTAGCTTTAAACCCAGTGATCCGATTTTCAAAAGAAACATATATTCATGTTTCCCACGGTCTGAAAAGACCAAAAGTCATTCAATTTTCAAACACAAACTTTCCCTAGAAAGTTAGACCAAAGCTCTTTTTTATAACTGGACTCAATTCAGGCAGAAAATGTAACTTTTGAAACACTGATCAGATTTGCAAAAGAAACACATATTCTTGTTCCTCACAGTCTGAAAAGCAAAAAAACACATTCAATTTTCAAGTACAAACTTTCCCTGAGGAGATAAACAAATCGGTATCTCACAATTGGCAATAGGACTCAATTCAGACAGAAAATGTAACTTTTCACACACAGCTCAGATTTGCAAAAGAAACACATATTCTTGTTCCTCACAGTCTAAAAAGCACAAAAACACATTCAATTTTCAAGGACGAACTTTCCTTGAGGCGATAAACCAATCTGTATCTCACAATTGGCAATAGGACTCAATTCAGACAGAAAATGTAACTTTTCACACACTGCTCAGATTTGCAAAAGAAACACATATTCTTGTTCCTCACAGTCTCAAATGTAAAAAAACACATTCAATTTTCTAGTATGAACTTTCCCGGAGGAGATAAACCAATCTGTATCTCACAATTGGCAATAGGACTCATTTCAGACAGAAAATGTAACCTTTCACAGACTGCTCAGATTTGCAAAAGAAATACCTATTCTTGTTCCTCATAGTCTGAAAAGCACAAAAACACATTCAATTTTCAAGTACGAACTTCCCTTGTTGAGATAAACTAATCTGTACCTTACATTTGGCAATAGGACTCAATGAAGCTAGAAAACGTAACTTTAGAGACAGTGGTCCGATTTTCAAAAGGAACACATATTCATGTTTCCCATGGTCTGAAAAGACCAAAAGTCATTCAATTTTCAAACACGAACTTTCCCTAGAAACTTAGACCAAAGTTCATTTTTATAACTGGACTCAATTCAGACAGAAAATGTAACTTTTCACACACTGCTCAGATTTGCAAAAGAAACACATATTCTTGTTCCTCACAGTCTGAAAAGTACAAAAACACATTCAATTTTCAAGTATGAACTTTCCCTGAGGAGATAAACCAATCTGTATCTCACAATTGCCAATAGGACTCAATTCAGACAGATAATGTATGTTTAGACACAGTGATCTGATTTACAAAAGAAGCACATATTCTTGTTCCTCACAGTCTGAAAAGCACAAAAACACATTCAATTTTCAAGTACGAACTTTCCCTGAGGAGATAAACCAATCTGTATCTTACAATTGGCAATAGGACTCAATTAAGTTAGAAAACGTAACTTTAAACCCAGTGATCCGATTTTGAAAACAAACATATATTCATGTTTCCCATGGTCTGAAAACACCCAAAGTTATTCAATTTTCAAACACGAACTTTCCCTAGAAAGTTAATCAAAAGCTCTTTTTTATAACTGGACTCAATTCAGGCAGAAAATGTAATTTTTGAAACAATGCTCAGATTTGGAAAGAAACACATATTCTTGTTCCTCACAGTCTGAAAAGTACAAAAACACATTCAATTTTCAAGTACGAACTTTCCCTGAGGAGATAAACCAATCTGTATCTCACAATTGGCAATAGGACTCAATTCAGAAAGAAAATGTAACCTTTCACAGACTGCTCAGATTTGCAAAAGAAATACCTATTCTTGTTCCTCATAGTCTGAAAAGCACAAAAACACATTCAAGTTTCAAGTACGAACTTCCCTTGTTGAGATAAACTAATCTGTACCTTACATTTGGCAATAGGACTCAATGAAGCTAGAAAACGTAACTTTAGAGACAGTGGTCCGATTTTCAAAAGGAACACATATTCATGTTTCCCATGGTCTGAAAAGACCAAGAGTCATTCAATTTTCAAACACGAACTTTCCCTAGAAACTTAGACCAAAGTTCATTTTTATAACTGGACTCAATTCAGACAGAAAATGTAACTTTTCACACACTGCTCAGATTTGCAAAAGAAACACATATTCTTGTTCCTCACAGTCTGAAAAGTACAAAAACACATTCAATTTTCAACTACGAACTTTCCCTGAGGAGATAAATCAATCTGTATCTCACAATTGGCAATAGGACTCAATTCAGACAGAAAATGTAACTTTTCACACACTGCTCAGATTTGCAAAAGAAACACATATTCTTGTTCCTCACAGTCTGAAATGTAAAAAAACACATTCAATTTTCAAGTATGAACTTTCCCGGAGGAGATAAACCAATCTGTATCTCACAATTGGCAATAGGACTCATTTCAGACAGAAAATGTAACCTTTCACAGACTGCTCAGATTTGCAAAAGAAATACCTATTCTTGTTCCTCATAGTCTGAAAAGCACAAAAACACATTCAATTTTCAAGTACGAACTTCCCTTGTTGAGATAAACTAATCTGTACCTTACATTTGGCAATAGGACTCAATGAAGCTAGAAAACGTAACTTTAGAGACAGTGGTCCGATTTTCAAAAGGAACACATATTCATGTTTCCCATGGTCTGAAAAGACCAAAAGTCATTCAATTTTCAAACACGAACTTTCCCTAGAAACTTAGACCAAAGTTCATTTTTATAACTGGACTCAATTCAGACAGAAAATGTAACTTTTCACACACTGCTCAGATTTGCAAAAGAAACACATATTCTTGTTCCTCACAGTCTGAAAAGTACAAAAACACATTCAATTTTCAAGTATGAACTTTCCCTGAGGAGATAAACCAATCTGTATCTCACAATTGCCAATAGGACTCAATTCAGACAGATAATGTATGTTTAGACACAGTGATCTGATTTACAAAAGAAGCACATATTCTTGTTCCTCACAGTCTGAAAAGCACAAAAACACATTCAATTTTCAAGTACGAACTTTCCCTGAGGAGATAAACCAATCTGTATCTTACAATTGGCAATAGGACTCAATTAAGTTAGAAAACGTAACTTTAAACCCAGTGATCCGATTTTGAAAACAAACATATATTCATGTTTCCCATGGTCTGAAAACACCCAAAGTTATTCAATTTTCAAACACGAACTTTCCCTAGAAAGTTAATCAAAAGCTCTTTTTTATAACTGGACTCAATTCAGGCAGAAAATGTAATTTTTGAAACAATGCTCAGATTTGGAAAGAAACACATATTCTTGTTCCTCACAGTCTGAAAAGTACAAAAACACATTCAATTTTCAAGTACGAACTTTCCCTGAGGAGATAAACCAATCTGTATCTCACAATTGGCAATAGGACTGAATTCAGAAAGAAAATGTAACCTTTCACAGACTGCTCAGATTTGCAAAAGAAATACCTATTCTTGTTCCTCATAGTCTGAAAAGCACAAAAACACATTCAAGTTTCAAGTACGAACTTCCCTTGTTGAGATAAACTAATCTGTACCTTACATTTGGCAATAGGACTCAATGAAGCTAGAAAACGTAACTTTAGAGACAGTGGTCCGATTTTCAAAAGGAACACATATTCATGTTTCCCATGGTCTGAAAAGACCAAGAGTCATTCAATTTTCAAACACGAACTTTCCCTAGAAACTTAGACCAAAGTTCATTTTTATAACTGGACTCAATTCAGACAGAAAATGTAACTTTTCACACACTGCTCAGATTTGCAAAAGAAACACATATTCTTGTTCCTCACAGTCTGAAAAGTACAAAAACACATTCAATTTTCAACTACGAACTTTCCCTGAGGAGATAAATCAATCTGTATCTCACAATTGGCAATAGGACTCAATTCAGACAGAAAATGTATGTTTAGACACAGTGATCTGATTTGCAAAAGAAACACATATTCTTGTTCCTCACAGTCTGAAAAGCACAAAAACACATTCAATTTTCGAGTACAAACTTTCCCTGAGGAGATAAACAAATCGGTATCTCACAATTGGCAATAGGACTCAATTCAGACAGAAAATGTAACTTTTCACACACAGCTCAGATTTGCAAAAGAAACACATATTCTTGTTCCTCACAGTCTGAAAAGTACAAAAACACATTCAATTTTCAACTACGAACTTTCCCTGAGGAGATAAATCAATCTGTATCTCACAATTGCCAATAGGACTCAATTCAGACAGAAAATGTATGTTTAGACACAGTGATCTGATTTGCAAAAGAAACACATATTCTTGTTCCTCACAGTCTGAAAAGCACAAAAACACATTCAATTTTCGAGTACAAACTTTCCCTGAGGAGATAAACCAATCTGTATCTCACAATTGGCAATAGGACTCAATTCAGACAGAAAATGTAACCTTTCACACACTGCTCAGATTTGCAAAAGAAACACATATTCCTGTTCCTCATAGTCTGAAAACCACAAAAACACATTCAATTTTCAAGTACGAACTTTCCTTGAGGAGGTAAAACAAATCTGTATCTTTCAATTGGCAATAGGTCTCAATTAAGCTAGTAAACGTAGCTTTAAACCCAGTGATCCGATTTTCAAAAGAAACATATATTCATGTTTCCCACGGTCTGAAAAGACCAAAAGTCATTCAATTTTCAAACAGAAACTTTCCCTAGAAAGTTAGACCAATGCTGTTTTTTATAACTGGACTCAATTCAGGCAGAAAATGTAACTTTTGAAACACTGATCAGATTTGCAAAAGAAACACATATTCTTGTTCCTCACATTCTGAAAAGCAAAAAAACACATTCAATTTTCAAGTACAAACTTTCCCTGAGGAGATAAACAAATCGGTATCTCACAATTGGCAATAGGACTCAATTCAGACAGAAAATGTAACTTTTCACACACAGCTCAGATTTGCAAAAGAAACACATATTCTTGTTCCTCACAGTCTGAAAAGTACAAAAACACATTCAATTTTCAAGTATGAACTTTCCCTGAGGAGATAAACCAATCTGTATCTCACAATTGCCAATAGGACTCAATTCAGACAGATAATGTATGTTTAGACACAGTGATCTGATTTACAAAAGAAGCACATATTCTTGTTCCTCACAGTCTGAAAAGCACAAAAACACATTCAATTTTCAAGTACGAACTTTCCCTGAGGAGATAAACCAATCTGTATCTTACAATTGGCAATAGGACTCAATTAAGTTAGAAAACGTAACTTTAAACCCAGTGATCCGATTTTGAAAACAAACATATATTCATGTTTCCCACGGTCTGAAAACACCCAAAGTTATTCAATTTTCAAACACGAACTTTCCCTAGAAAGTTAATCAAAAGCTCTTTTTTATAACTGGACTCAATTCAGGCAGAAAATGTAATTTTTGAAACAATGCTCAGATTTGGAAAGAAACACATATTCTTGTTCCTCACAGTCTGAAAAGTACAAAAACACATTCAATTTTCAAGTACGAACTTTCCCTGAGGAGATAAACCAATCTGTATCTCACAATTGGCAATATGACTCAATTCAGAAAGAAAATGTATCTTTAGACACAGTGATCTGATTTACAAAAGAAGCACATATTCTTGTTCCTCACAGTCTGAAAAGCACAAAAACACATTCAATTTTCAAGTACGAACTTTCCCTGAGGAGATAAACCAATCTGTATCTCACAATTGGCAATAGGACTCAATTCAGACAGAAAATGTAACCTTTCACACACTGCTCAGATTTGCAAAAGAAACACATATTCCTGTTCCTCATAGTCTGAAAACCACAAAAACACATTCAATTTTCAAGTACGAACTTTCCTTGAGGAGGTAAAACAAATCTGTATCTTTCAATTGGCAATAGGTCTCAATTAAGCTAGTAAACGTAGCTTTAAACCCAGTGATCCGATTTTCAAAAGAAACATATATTCATGTTTCCCACGGTCTGAAAAGACCAAAAGTCATTCAATTTTCAAACACAAACTTTCCCTAGAAAGTTAGACCAAAGCTCTTTTTTATAACTGGACTCAATTCAGGCAGAAAATGTAACTTTTCACACACAGCTCAGATTTGCAAAAGAAACACATATTCTTGTTCCTCACAGTCTAAAAAGCACAAAAACACATTCAATTTTCAAGGACGAACTTTCCTTGAGGCGATAAACCAATCTGTATCTCACAATTGGCAATAGGACTCAATTCAGACAAAAAATGTAACTTTTCACACACTGCTCAGATTTGCAAAAGAAACACATATTCTTGTTCCTCACAGTCTGAAATGTAAAAAAACACATTCAATTTTCAAGTATGAACTTTCCCGGAGGAGATAAACCAATCTGTATCTCACAATTGGCAATAGGACTCATTTTAGACAGAAAATGTAACCTTTCACAGACTGCTCAGATTTGCAAAAGAAATACCTATTCTTGTTCCTCATAGTCTGAAAAGCACAAAAACACATTCAATTTTCAAGTACGAACTTCCCTTGTTGAGATAAACTAATCTGTACCTTACATTTGGCAATAGGACTCAATGAAGCTAGAAAACGTAACTTTAGAGACAGTGGTCCGATTTTCAAAAGGAACACATATTCATGTTTCCCATGGTCTGAAAAGACCAAAAGTCATTCAATTTTCAAACACGAACTTTCCCTAGAAACTTTGACCAAAGTTCATTTTTATAACTGGACTCAATTCAGACAGAAAATGTAACTTTTCACACACTGCTCAGATTTGCAAAAGAAACACATATTCTTGTTCCTCACAGTCTGAAAAGTACAAAAACACATTCAATTTTCAACTACGAACTTTCCCTGAGGAGATAAATCAATCTGTATCTCACAATTGCCAATAGGACTCAATTCAGACAGATAATGTATCTTTAGACACAGTGATCTGATTTACAAAAGAAGCACATATTCTTGTTCCTCACATTCTGAAAAGCAAAAAAACACATTCAATTTTCAAGTACAAACTTTCCCTGAGGAGATAAACAAATCGGTATCTCACAATTGGCAATAGGACTCAATTCAGACAGAAAATGTAACTTTTCACACACAGCTCAGATTTGCAAAAGAAACACATATTCTTGTTCCTCACAGTCTAAAAAGCACAAAAACACATTCAATTTTCAAGGACGAACTTTCCTTGAGGCGATAAACCAATCTGTATCTCACAATTGGCAATAGGACTCAATTCAGACACAAAATGTAACTTTTCACACACTGCTCAGATTTGCAAAAGAAACACATATTCTTGTTCCTCACAGTCTGAAATGTAAAAAAACACATTCAATTTTCGAGTACAAACTTTCCCTGAGGAGATAAACCCATCTGTATCTCACAATTGGCAATAGGACTCAATTCAGACAGAAAATGTAACCTTTCACACACTGCTCAGATTTGCAAAAGAAACACATATTCCTGTTCCTCATAGTCTGAAAACCACAAAAACACATTCAGTTTTCAAGTACGAACTTTCCTTGAGGAGGTAAAACAAATCTGTATCTTTCAATTGGCAATAGGTCTCAATTAAGCTAGTAAACGTAGCTTTAAACCCAGTGATCCGATTTTCAAAAGAAACATATATTCATGTTTCCCACGGTCTGAAAAGACCAAAAGTCATTCAATTTTCAAACACAAACTTTCCCTAGAAAGTTAGACCAAAGCTCTTTTTTATAACTGGACTCAATTCAGGCAGAAAATGTAACTTTTGAAACACTGATCAGATTTGCAAAAGAAACACATATTCTTGTTCCTCACAGTCTGAAAAGCAAAAAAACACATTCAATTTTCAAGTGCAAACTTTCCCTGAGGAGATAAACAAATCGGTATCTCACAATTGGCAATAGGACTCAATTCAGACAGAAAATGTAACTTTTCACACACAGCTCAGATTTGCAAAAGAAACACATATTCTTGTTCCTCACAGTCTAAAAAGCACAAAAACACATTCAATTTTCAAGGACGAACTTTCCTTGAGGCGATAAACCAATCTGTATCTCACAATTGGCAATAGGACTCATTTCAGACAGAAAATGTAACCTTTCACAGACTGCTCAGATTTGCAAAAGAAATACCTATTCTTGTTCCTCATAGTCTGAAAAGCACAAAAACACATTCAATTTTCAAGTACGAACTTCCCTTGTTGAGATAAACTAATCTGTACCTTACATTTGGCAATAGGACTCAATGAAGCTAGAAAACGTAACTTTAGAGACAGTGGTCCGATTTTCAAAAGGAACACATATTCATGTTTCCCATGGTCTGAAAAGACCAAAAGTCATTCAATTTTCAAACACGAACTTTCCCTAGAAACTTAGACCAAAGTTCATTTTTATAACTGGACTCAATTCAGACAGAAAATGTAACTTTTCACACACTGCTCAGATTTGCAAAAGAAACACATATTCTTATTCCTCACAGTCTGAAAAGTACAAAAACACATTCAATTTTCAACTACGAACTTTCCCTGAGGAGATAAACCAATCTGTATCTCACAATTGCCAATAGGACTCAATTCAGACAGATAATGTATCTTTAGACACAGTGATCTGATTTACAAAAGAAGCACATATTCTTGTTCCTCACAGTCTGAAAAGCACAAAAACACATTCAATTTTCGAGTACAAACTTTCCCTGAGGAGATAAACCAATCTGTATCTCACAATTGGCAATAGGACTCAATTCAGACAGAAAATGTAACCTTTCACACACTGCTCAGATTTGCAAAAGAAACACATATTCCTGTTCCTCATAGTCTGAAAACCACAAAAACACATTCAATTTTCAAGTACGAACTTTCCTTGAGGAGGTAAAACAAATCTGTATCTTTCAATTGGCAATAGGTCTCAATTAAGCTAGTAAACGTAGCTTTAAACCCAGTGATCCGATTTTCAAAAGAAACATATATTCATGTTTCCCACGGTCTGAAAAGACCAAAAGTCATTCAATTTTCAAACACAAACTTTCCCTAGAAAGTTAGACCAAAGCTCTTTTTTATAACTGGACTCAATTCAGGCAGAAAATGTAACTTTTGAAACACTGATCAGATTTGCAAAAGAAACACATATTCTTGTTCCTCACAGTCTGAAAAGCAAAAAAACACATTCAATTTTCAAGTACAAACTTTCCCTGAGGAGATAAACAAATCGGTATCTCACAATTGGCAATAGGACTCAATTCAGACAGAAAATGTAACTTTTCACACACAGCTCAGATTTGCAAAAGAAACACATATTCTTGTTCCTCACAGTCTAAAAAGCACAAAAACACCTTCAATTTTCAAGGACGAACTTTCCTTGAGGCGATAAACCAATCTGTATCTCACAATTGGCAATAGGACTCAATTCAGACAGAAAATGTAACTTTTCACACACTGCTCAGATTTGCAAAAGAAACACATATTCTTGTTCCTCACAGTCTAAAAAGCACAAAAACACATTCAATTTTCAAGGACGAACTTTCCTTGAGGCAATAAACCAATCTGTATCTCACAATTGGCAATAGGACTCATTTCAGACAGAAAATGTAACCTTTCACAGACTGCTCAGATTTGCAAAAGAAACACATATTCCTGTTCCTCATAGTCTGAAAACCACAAAAACACATTCAGTTTTCAAGTACGAACTTTCCTTGAGGAGGTAAAACAAATCTGTATCTTTCAATTGGCAATAGGTCTCAATTAAGCTAGTAAACGTAGCTTTAAACCCAGTGATCCGATTTTCAAAAGAAACATATATTCATGTTTCCCACGGTCTGAAAAGACCAAAAGTCATTCAATTTTCAAACACAAACTTTCCCTAGAAAGTTAGACCAAAGCTCTTTTTTATAACTGGACTCAATTCAGGCAGAAAATGTAACTTTTGAAACACTGATCAGATTTGCAAAAGAAACACATATTCTTGTTCCTCACAGTCTGAAAAGCAAAAAAACACATTCAATTTTCAAGTGCAAACTTTCCCTGAGGAGATAAACAAATCGGTATCTCACAATTGGCAATAGGACTCAATTCAGACAGAAAATGTAACTTTTCACACACAGCTCAGATTTGCAAAAGAAACACATATTCTTGTTCCTCACAGTCTAAAAAGCACAAAAACACATTCAATTTTCAAGGACGAACTTTCCTTGAGGCGATAAACCAATCTGTATCTCACAATTGGCAATAGGACTCATTTCAGACAGAAAATGTAACCTTTCACAGACTGCTCAGATTTGCAAAAGAAATACCTATTCTTGTTCCTCATAGTCTGAAAAGCACAAAAACACATTCAATTTTCAAGTACGAACTTCCCTTGTTGAGATAAACTAATCTGTACCTTACATTTGGCAATAGGACTCAATGAAGCTAGAAAACGTAACTTTAGAGACAGTGGTCCGATTTTCAAAAGGAACACATATTCATGTTTCCCATGGTCTGAAAAGAACAAAAGTCATTCAATTTTCAAACACGAACTTTCCCTAGAAACTTAGACCAAAGTTCATTTTTATAACTGGACTCAATTCAGACAGAAAATGTAACTTTTCACACACTGCTCAGATTTGCAAAAGAAACACATATTCTTATTCCTCACAGTCTGAAAAGTACAAAAACACATTCAATTTTCAACTACGAACTTTCCCTGAGGAGATAAACCAATCTGTATCTCACAATTGCCAATAGGACTCAATTCAGACAGATAATGTATCTTTAGACACAGTGATCTGATTTACAAAAGAAGCACATATTCTTGTTCCTCACAGTCTGAAAAGCACAAAAACACATTCAATTTTCGAGTACAAACTTTCCCTGAGGAGATAAACCAATCTGTATCTCACAATTGGCAATAGGACTCAATTCAGACAGAAAATGTAACCTTTCACACACTGCTCAGATTTGCAAAAGAAACACATATTCCTGTTCCTCATAGTCTGAAAACCACAAAAACACATTCAATTTTCAAGTACGAACTTTCCTTGAGGAGGTAAAACAAATCTGTATCTTTCAATTGGCAATAGGTCTCAATTAAGCTAGTAAACGTAGCTTTAAACCCAGTGATCCGATTTTCAAAAGAAACATATATTCATGTTTCCCACGGTCTGAAAAGACCAAAAGTCATTCAATTTTCAAACACAAACTTTCCCTAGAAAGTTAGACCAAAGCTCTTTTTTATAACTGGACTCAATTCAGGCAGAAAATGTAACTTTTGAAACACTGATCAGATTTGCAAAAGAAACACATATTCTTGTTCCTCACAGTCTGAAAAGCAAAAAAACACATTCAATTTTCAAGTACAAACTTTCCCTGAGGAGATAAACAAATCGGTATCTCACAATTGGCAATAGGACTCAATTCAGACAGAAAATGTAACTTTTCACACACAGCTCAGATTTGCAAAAGAAACACATATTCTTGTTCCTCACAGTCTAAAAAGCACAAAAACACCTTCAATTTTCAAGGACGAACTTTCCTTGAGGCGATAAACCAATCTGTATCTCACAATTGGCAATAGGACTCAATTCAGACAGAAAATGTAACTTTTCACACACTGCTCAGATTTGCAAAAGAAACACATATTCTTGTTCCTCACAGTCTAAAAAGCACAAAAACACATTCAATTTTCAAGGACGAACTTTCCTTGAGGCAATAAACCAATCTGTATCTCACAATTGGCAATAGGACTCATTTCAGACAGAAAATGTAACCTTTCACAGACTGCTCAGATTTGCAAAAGAAATACCTATTCTTGTTCCTCATAGTCTGAAAAGCACAAAAACACATTCAATTTTCAAGTACGAACTTCCCTTGTTGAGATAAACTAATCTGTACCTTACATTTGGCAATAGGACTCAATGAAGCTAGAAAACGTAACTTTAGAGACAGTTGTCCGATTTTCAAAAGGAACACATATTCATGTTTCCCATGGTCTGAAAAGACCAAAAGTCATTCAATTTTCAAACACGAACTTTCCCTAGAAACTTAGACCAAAGTTCATTTTTATAACTGGACTCAATTCAGACAGAAAATGTAACTTTTCACACACTGCTCAGATTTGCAAAAGAAACACATATTCTTGTTCCTCACAGTCTGAAAAGTACAAAAACACATTCAATTTTCAACTACGAACTTTCCCTGAGGAGATAAACCAATCTGTATCTCACAATTGCCAATAGGACTCAATTCAGACAGATAATGTATCTTTAGACACAGTGATCTGATTTACAAAAGAAGCACATATTCTTGTTCCTCACAGTCTGAAAAGCACAAAAACACATTCAATTTTCGAGTACAAACTTTCCCTGAGGAGATAAACCAATCTGTATCTCACAATTGGCAATAGGACTCAATTCAGACAGAAAATGTAACCTTTCACACACTGCTCAGATTTGCAAAAGAAACACATATTCCTGTTCCTCATAGTCTGAAAACCACAAAAACACATTCAATTTTCAAGTACGAAGTTTCCTTGAGGAGGTAAAACAAATCTGTATCTTTCAATTGGCAATAGGTCTCAATTAAGCTAGTAAACGTAGCTTTAAACCCAGTGATCCGATTTTCAAAAGAAACATATATTCATGTTTCCCACGGTCTGAAAAGACCAAAAGTCATTCAATTTTCAAACACAAACTTTCCCTAGAAAGTTAGACCAAAGCTCTTTTTTATAACTGGACTCAATTCAGGCAGAAAATGTAACTTTTGAAACACTGATCAGATTTGCAAAAGAAACACATATTCTTGTTCCTCACAGTCTGAAAAGCAAAAAAACACATTCAATTTTCAAGTACAAACTTTCCCTGAGGAGATAAACAAATCGGTATCTCACAATTGGCAATAGGACTCAATTCAGACAGAAAATGTAACTTTTCACACACAGCTCAGATTTGCAAAAGAAACACATATTCTTGTTCCTCACAGTCTAAAAAGCACAAAAACACCTTCAATTTTCAAGGACGAACTTTCCTTGAGGCGATAAACCAATCTGTATCTCACAATTGGCAATAGGACTCAATTCAGACACAAAATGTAACTTTTCACACACTGCTCAGATTTGCAAAAGAAACACATATTCTTGTTCCTCACAGTCTAAAAAGCACAAAAACACATTCAATTTTCAAGGACGAACTTTCCTTGAGGCAATAAACCAATCTGTATCTCACAATTGGCAATAGGACTCATTTCAGACAGAAAATGTAACCTTTCACAGACTGCTCAGATTTGCAAAAGAAATACCTATTCTTGTTCCTCATAGTCTGAAAAGCACAAAAACACATTCAATTTTCAAGTACGAACTTCCCTTGTTGAGATAAACTAATCTGTACCTTACATTTGGCAATAGGACTCAATGAAGCTAGAAAACGTAACTTTAGAGACAGTGGTCCGATTTTCAAAAGGAACACATATTCATGTTTCCCATGGTCTGAAAAGACCAAAAGTCATTCAATTTTCAAACACGAACTTTCCCTAGAAACTTAGACCAAAGTTCATTTTTATAACTGGACTCAATTCAGACAGAAAATGTAACTTTTCACACACTGCTCAGATTTGCAAAAGAAACACATATTCTTGTTCCTCACAGTCTGAAAAGTACAAAAACACATTCAATTTTCAACTACGAACTTTCCCTGAGGAGATAAACCAATCTGTATCTCACAATTGCCAATAGGACTCAATTCAGACAGATAATGTATCTTTAGACACAGTGATCTGATTTACAAAAGAAGCACATATTCTTGTTCCTCACAGTCTGAAAAGCACAAAAACACATTCAATTTTCGAGTACAAACTTTCCCTGAGGAGATAAACCAATCTGTATCTCACAATTGGCAATAGGACTCAATTCAGACAGAAAATGTAACCTTTCACACACTGCTCAGATTTGCAAAAGAAACACATATTCCTGTTCCTCATAGTCTGAAAACCACAAAAACACATTCAATTTTCAAGTACGAACTTTCCTTGAGGAGGTAAAACAAATCTGTATCTTTCAATTGGCAATAGGTCTCAATTAAGCTAGTAAACGTAGCTTTAAACCCAGTGATCCGATTTTCAAAAGAAACATATATTCATGTTTCCCACGGTCTGAAAAGACCAAAAGTCATTCAATTTTCAAACACAAACTTTCCCTAGAAAGTTAGACCAAAGCTCTTTTTTATAACTGGACTCAATTCAGGCAGAAAATGTAACTTTTGAAACACTGATCAGATTTGCAAAAGAAACACATATTCTTGTTCCTCACAGTCTGAAAAGCAAAAAAACACATTCAATTTTCAAGTACAAACTTTCCCTGAGGAGATAAACAAATCGGTATCTCACAATTGGCAATAGGACTCAATTCAGACAGAAAATGTAACTTTTCACACACAGCTCAGATTTGCAAAAGAAACACATATTCTTGTTCCTCACAGTCTAAAAAGCACAAAAACACCTTCAATTTTCAAGGACGAACTTTCCTTGAGGCGATAAACCAATCTGTATCTCACAATTGGCAATAGGACTCAATTCAGACACAAAATGTAACTTTTCACACACTGCTCAGATTTGCAAAAGAAACACATATTCTTGTTCCTCACAGTCTAAAAAGCACAAAAACACATTCAATTTTCAAGGACGAACTTTCCTTGAGGCAATAAACCAATCTGTATCTCACAATTGGCAATAGGACTCATTTCAGACAGAAAATGTAACCTTTCACAGACTGCTCAGATTTGCAAAAGAAATACCTATTCTTGTTCCTCATAGTCTGAAAAGCACAAAAACACATTCAATTTTCAAGTACGAACTTCCCTTGTTGAGATAAACTAATCTGTACCTTACATTTGGCAATAGGACTCAATGAAGCTAGAAAACGTAACTTTAGAGACAGTGGTCCGATTTTCAAAAGGAACACATATTCATGTTTCCCATGGTCTGAAAAGACCAAAAGTCATTCAATTTTCAAACACGAACTTTCCCTAGAAACTTAGACCAAAGTTCATTTTTATAACTGGACTCAATTCAGACAGAAAATGTAACTTTTCACACACTGCTCAGATTTGCAAAAGAAACACATATTCTTGTTCCTCACAGTCTGAAAAGTACAAAAACACATTCAATTTTCAACTACGAACTTTCCCTGAGGAGATAAACCAATCTGTATCTCACAATTGCCAATAGGACTCAATTCAGACAGATAATGTATCTTTAGACACAGTGATCTGATTTACAAAAGAAGCACATATTCTTGTTCCTCACAGTCTGAAAAGCACAAAAACACATTCAATTTTCGAGTACAAACTTTCCCTGAGGAGATAAACCAATCTGTATCTCACAATTGGCAATAGGACTCAATTCAGACAGAAAATGTAACCTTTCACACACTGCTCAGATTTGCAAAAGAAACACATATTCCTGTTCCTCATAGTCTGAAAACCACAAAAACACATTCAATTTTCAAGTACGAACTTTCCTTGAGGAGGTAAAACAAATCTGTATCTTTCAATTGGCAATAGGTCTCAATTAAGCTAGTAAACGTAGCTTTAAACCCAGTGATCCGATTTTCAAAAGAAACATATATTCATGTTTCCCACGGTCTGAAAAGACCAAAAGTCATTCAATTTTCAAACACAAACTTTCCCTAGAAAGTTAGACCAAAGCTCTTTTTTATAACTGGACTCAATTCAGGCAGAAAATGTAACTTTTGAAACACTGATCAGATTTGCAAAAGAAACACATATTCTTGTTCCTCACAGTCTGAAAAGCAAAAAAACACATTCAATTTTCAAGTACAAACTTTCCCTGAGGAGATAAACAAATCGGTATCTCACAATTGGCAATAGGACTCAATTCAGACAGAAAATGTAACTTTTCACACACAGCTCAGATTTGCAAAAGAAACACATATTCTTGTTCCTCACAGTCTAAAAAGCACAAAAACACATTCAATTTTCAAGGACGAACTTTCCTTGAGGCGATAAACCAATCTGTATCTCACAATTGGCAATAGGACTCATTTCAGACAGAAAATGTAACCTTTCACAGACTGCTCAGATTTGCAAAAGAAATACCTATTCTTGTTCCTCATAGTCTGAAAAGCACAAAAACACATTCAATTTTCAAGTACGAACTTCCCTTGTTGAGATAAACTAATCTGTACCTTACATTTGGCAATAGGACTCAATGAAGCTAGAAAACGTAACTTTAGAGACAGTGGTCCGATTTTCAAAAGGAACACATATTCATGTTTCCCATGGTCTGAAAAGACCAAAAGTCATTCAATTTTCAAACACGAACTTTCCCTAGAAACTTAGACCAAAGTTCATTTTTATAACTGGACTCAATTCAGACAGAAAATGTAACTTTTCACACACTGCTCAGATTTGCAAAAGAAACACATATTCTTATTCCTCACAGTCTGAAAAGTACAAAAACACATTCAATTTTCAACTACGAACTTTCCCTGAGGAGATAAACCAATCTGTATCTCACAATTGCCAATAGGACTCAATTCAGACAGATAATGTATCTTTAGACACAGTGATCTGATTTACAAAAGAAGCACATATTCTTGTTCCTCACAGTCTGAAAAGCACAAAAACACATTCAATTTTCGAGTACAAACTTTCCCTGAGGAGATAAACCAATCTGTATCTCACAATTGGCAATAGGACTCAATTCAGACAGAAAATGTAACCTTTCACACACTGCTCAGATTTGCAAAAGAAACACATATTCCTGTTCCTCATAGTCTGAAAACCACAAAAACACATTCAATTTTCAAGTACGAACTTTCCTTGAGGAGGTAAAACAAATCTGTATCTTTCAATTGGCAATAGGTCTCAATTAAGCTAGTAAACGTAGCTTTAAACCCAGTGATCCGATTTTCAAAAGAAACATATATTCATGTTTCCCACGGTCTGAAAAGACCAAAAGTCATTCAATTTTCAAACACAAACTTTCCCTAGAAAGTTAGACCAAAGCTCTTTTTTATAACTGGACTCAATTCAGGCAGAAAATGTAACTTTTGAAACACTGATCAGATTTGCAAAAGAAACACATATTCTTGTTCCTCACAGTCTGAAAAGCAAAAAAACACATTCAATTTTCAAGTACAAACTTTCCCTGAGGAGATAAACAAATCGGTATCTCACAATTGGCAATAGGACTCAATTCAGACAGAAAATGTAACTTTTCACACACAGCTCAGATTTGCAAAAGAAACACATATTCTTGTTCCTCACAGTCTAAAAAGCACAAAAACACCTTCAATTTTCAAGGACGAACTTTCCTTGAGGCGATAAACCAATCTGTATCTCACAATTGGCAATAGGACTCAATTCAGACAGAAAATGTAACTTTTCACACACTGCTCAGATTTGCAAAAGAAACACATATTCTTGTTCCTCACAGTCTAAAAAGCACAAAAACACATTCAATTTTCAAGGACGAACTTTCCTTGAGGCAATAAACCAATCTGTATCTCACAATTGGCAATAGGACTCATTTCAGACAGAAAATGTAACCTTTCACAGACTGCTCAGATTTGCAAAAGAAATACCTATTCTTGTTCCTCATAGTCTGAAAAGCACAAAAACACATTCAATTTTCAAGTACGAACTTCCCTTGTTGAGATAAACTAATCTGTACCTTACATTTGGCAATAGGACTCAATGAAGCTAGAAAACGTAACTTTAGAGACAGTTGTCCGATTTTCAAAAGGAACACATATTCATGTTTCCCATGGTCTGAAAAGACCAAAAGTCATTCAATTTTCAAACACGAACTTTCCCTAGAAACTTAGACCAAAGTTCATTTTTATAACTGGACTCAATTCAGACAGAAAATGTAACTTTTCACACACTGCTCAGATTTGCAAAAGAAACACATATTCTTGTTCCTCACAGTCTGAAAAGTACAAAAACACATTCAATTTTCAACTACGAACTTTCCCTGAGGAGATAAACCAATCTGTATCTCACAATTGCCAATAGGACTCAATTCAGACAGATAATGTATCTTTAGACACAGTGATCTGATTTACAAAAGAAGCACATATTCTTGTTCCTCACAGTCTGAAAAGCACAAAAACACATTCAATTTTCGAGTACAAACTTTCCCTGAGGAGATAAACCAATCTGTATCTCACAATTGGCAATAGGACTCAATTCAGACAGAAAATGTAACCTTTCACACACTGCTCAGATTTGCAAAAGAAACACATATTCCTGTTCCTCATAGTCTGAAAACCACAAAAACACATTCAATTTTCAAGTACGAAGTTTCCTTGAGGAGGTAAAACAAATCTGTATCTTTCAATTGGCAATAGGTCTCAATTAAGCTAGTAAACGTAGCTTTAAACCCAGTGATCCGATTTTCAAAAGAAACATATATTCATGTTTCCCACGGTCTGAAAAGACCAAAAGTCATTCAATTTTCAAACACAAACTTTCCCTAGAAAGTTAGACCAAAGCTCTTTTTTATAACTGGACTCAATTCAGGCAGAAAATGTAACTTTTGAAACACTGATCAGATTTGCAAAAGAAACACATATTCTTGTTCCTCACAGTCTGAAAAGCAAAAAAACACATTCAATTTTCAAGTACAAACTTTCCCTGAGGAGATAAACAAATCGGTATCTCACAATTGGCAATAGGACTCAATTCAGACAGAAAATGTAACTTTTCACACACAGCTCAGATTTGCAAAAGAAACACATATTCTTGTTCCTCACAGTCTAAAAAGCACAAAAACACCTTCAATTTTCAAGGACGAACTTTCCTTGAGGCGATAAACCAATCTGTATCTCACAATTGGCAATAGGACTCAATTCAGACACAAAATGTAACTTTTCACACACTGCTCAGATTTGCAAAAGAAACACATATTCTTGTTCCTCACAGTCTAAAAAGCACAAAAACACATTCAATTTTCAAGGACGAACTTTCCTTGAGGCAATAAACCAATCTGTATCTCACAATTGGCAATAGGACTCATTTCAGACAGAAAATGTAACCTTTCACAGACTGCTCAGATTTGCAAAAGAAATACCTATTCTTGTTCCTCATAGTCTGAAAAGCACAAAAACACATTCAATTTTCAAGTACGAACTTCCCTTGTTGAGATAAACTAATCTGTACCTTACATTTGGCAATAGGACTCAATGAAGCTAGAAAACGTAACTTTAGAGACAGTGGTCCGATTTTCAAAAGGAACACATATTCATGTTTCCCATGGTCTGAAAAGACCAAAAGTCATTCAATTTTCAAACACGAACTTTCCCTAGAAACTTAGACCAAAGTTCATTTTTATAACTGGACTCAATTCAGACAGAAAATGTAACTTTTCACACACTGCTCAGATTTGCAAAAGAAACACATATTCTTGTTCCTCACAGTCTGAAAAGTACAAAAACACATTCAATTTTCAACTACGAACTTTCCCTGAGGAGATAAACCAATCTGTATCTCACAATTGCCAATAGGACTCAATTCAGACAGATAATGTATCTTTAGACACAGTGATCTGATTTACAAAAGAAGCACATATTCTTGTTCCTCACAGTCTGAAAAGCACAAAAACACATTCAATTTTCGAGTACAAACTTTCCCTGAGGAGATAAACCAATCTGTATCTCACAATTGGCAATAGGACTCAATTCAGACAGAAAATGTAACCTTTCACACACTGCTCAGATTTGCAAAAGAAACACATATTCCTGTTCCTCATAGTCTGAAAACCACAAAAACACATTCAATTTTCAAGTACGAACTTTCCTTGAGGAGGTAAAACAAATCTGTATCTTTCAATTGGCAATAGGTCTCAATTAAGCTAGTAAACGTAGCTTTAAACCCAGTGATCCGATTTTCAAAAGAAACATATATTCATGTTTCCCACGGTCTGAAAAGACCAAAAGTCATTCAATTTTCAAACACAAACTTTCCCTAGAAAGTTAGACCAAAGCTCTTTTTTATAACTGGACTCAATTCAGGCAGAAAATGTAACTTTTGAAACACTGATCAGATTTGCAAAAGAAACACATATTCTTGTTCCTCACAGTCTGAAAAGCAAAAAAACACATTCAATTTTCAAGTACAAACTTTCCCTGAGGAGATAAACAAATCGGTATCTCACAATTGGCAATAGGACTCAATTCAGACAGAAAATGTAACTTTTCACACACAGCTCAGATTTGCAAAAGAAACACATATTCTTGTTCCTCACAGTCTAAAAAGCACAAAAACACATTCAATTTTCAAGGACGAACTTTCCTTGAGGCGATAAACCAATCTGTATCTCACAATTGGCAATAGGACTCATTTCAGACAGAAAATGTAACCTTTCACAGACTGCTCAGATTTGCAAAAGAAATACCTATTCTTGTTCCTCATAGTCTGAAAAGCACAAAAACACATTCAATTTTCAAGTACGAACTTCCCTTGTTGAGATAAACTAATCTGTACCTTACATTTGGCAATAGGACTCAATGAAGCTAGAAAACGTAACTTTAGAGACAGTGGTCCGATTTTCAAAAGGAACACATATTCATGTTTCCCATGGTCTGAAAAGACCAAAAGTCATTCAATTTTCAAACACGAACTTTCCCTAGAAACTTAGACCAAAGTTCATTTTTATAACTGGACTCAATTCAGACAGAAAATGTAACTTTTCACACACTGCTCAGATTTGCAAAAGAAACACATATTCTTATTCCTCACAGTCTGAAAAGTACAAAAACACATTCAATTTTCAACTACGAACTTTCCCTGAGGAGATAAACCAATCTGTATCTCACAATTGCCAATAGGACTCAATTCAGACAGATAATGTATCTTTAGACACAGTGATCTGATTTACAAAAGAAGCACATATTCTTGTTCCTCACAGTCTGAAAAGCACAAAAACACATTCAATTTTCGAGTACAAACTTTCCCTGAGGAGATAAACCAATCTGTATCTCACAATTGGCAATAGGACTCAATTCAGACAGAAAATGTAACCTTTCACACACTGCTCAGATTTGCAAAAGAAACACATATTCCTGTTCCTCATAGTCTGAAAACCACAAAAACACATTCAATTTTCAAGTACGAACTTTCCTTGAGGAGGTAAAACAAATCTGTATCTTTCAATTGGCAATAGGTCTCAATTAAGCTAGTAAACGTAGCTTTAAACCCAGTGATCCGATTTTCAAAAGAAACATATATTCATGTTTCCCACGGTCTGAAAAGACCAAAAGTCATTCAATTTTCAAACACAAACTTTCCCTAGAAAGTTAGACCAAAGCTCTTTTTTATAACTGGACTCAATTCAGGCAGAAAATGTAACTTTTGAAACACTGATCAGATTTGCAAAAGAAACACATATTCTTGTTCCTCACAGTCTGAAAAGCAAAAAAACACATTCAATTTTCAAGTACAAACTTTCCCTGAGGAGATAAACAAATCGGTATCTCACAATTGGCAATAGGACTCAATTCAGACAGAAAATGTAACTTTTCACACACAGCTCAGATTTGCAAAAGAAACACATATTCTTGTTCCTCACAGTCTAAAAAGCACAAAAACACCTTCAATTTTCAAGGACGAACTTTCCTTGAGGCGATAAACCAATCTGTATCTCACAATTGGCAATAGGACTCAATTCAGACAGAAAATGTAACTTTTCACACACTGCTCAGATTTGCAAAAGAAACACATATTCTTGTTCCTCACAGTCTAAAAAGCACAAAAACACATTCAATTTTCAAGGACGAACTTTCCTTGAGGCAATAAACCAATCTGTATCTCACAATTGGCAATAGGACTCATTTCAGACAGAAAATGTAACCTTTCACAGACTGCTCAGATTTGCAAAAGAAATACCTATTCTTGTTCCTCATAGTCTGAAAAGCACAAAAACACATTCAATTTTCAAGTACGAACTTCCCTTGTTGAGATAAACTAATCTGTACCTTACATTTGGCAATAGGACTCAATGAAGCTAGAAAACGTAACTTTAGAGACAGTTGTCCGATTTTCAAAAGGAACACATATTCATGTTTCCCATGGTCTGAAAAGACCAAAAGTCATTCAATTTTCAAACACGAACTTTCCCTAGAAACTTAGACCAAAGTTCATTTTTATAACTGGACTCAATTCAGACAGAAAATGTAACTTTTCACACACTGCTCAGATTTGCAAAAGAAACACATATTCTTGTTCCTCACAGTCTGAAAAGTACAAAAACACATTCAATTTTCAACTACGAACTTTCCCTGAGGAGATAAACCAATCTGTATCTCACAATTGCCAATAGGACTCAATTCAGACAGATAATGTATCTTTAGACACAGTGATCTGATTTACAAAAGAAGCACATATTCTTGTTCCTCACAGTCTGAAAAGCACAAAAACACATTCAATTTTCGAGTACAAACTTTCCCTGAGGAGATAAACCAATCTGTATCTCACAATTGGCAATAGGACTCAATTCAGACAGAAAATGTAACCTTTCACACACTGCTCAGATTTGCAAAAGAAACACATATTCCTGTTCCTCATAGTCTGAAAACCACAAAAACACATTCAATTTTCAAGTACGAAGTTTCCTTGAGGAGGTAAAACAAATCTGTATCTTTCAATTGGCAATAGGTCTCAATTAAGCTAGTAAACGTAGCTTTAAACCCAGTGATCCGATTTTCAAAAGAAACATATATTCATGTTTCCCACGGTCTGAAAAGACCAAAAGTCATTCAATTTTCAAACACAAACTTTCCCTAGAAAGTTAGACCAAAGCTCTTTTTTATAACTGGACTCAATTCAGGCAGAAAATGTAACTTTTGAAACACTGATCAGATTTGCAAAAGAAACACATATTCTTGTTCCTCACAGTCTGAAAAGCAAAAAAACACATTCAATTTTCAAGTACAAACTTTCCCTGAGGAGATAAACAAATCGGTATCTCACAATTGGCAATAGGACTCAATTCAGACAGAAAATGTAACTTTTCACACACAGCTCAGATTTGCAAAAGAAACACATATTCTTGTTCCTCACAGTCTAAAAAGCACAAAAACACCTTCAATTTTCAAGGACGAACTTTCCTTGAGGCGATAAACCAATCGGTATCTCACAATTGGCAATAGGACTCAATTCAGACAGAAAATGTAACTTTTCACACACTGCTCAGATTTGCAAAAGAAACACATATTCTTGTTCCTCACAGTCTAAAAAGCACAAAAACGCATTCAATTTTCAAGGACGAACTTTCCTTGAGGCGATAAACCAATCTGTATCTCACAATTGGCAATAGGACTCAATTCAGACAGAAAATGTAACTTTTCACACACTGCTCAGATTTGCAAAAGAAACACATATTCTTGTTCCTCACAGTCTGAAATGTAAAAAAACACATTCAATTTTCAAGTATGAACTTTCCCGGAGGAGATAAACCAATCTGTATCTCACAATTGGCAATAGGACTCATTTCAGACAGAAAATGTAACCTTTCACAGACTGCTCAGATTTGCAAAAGAAATACCTATTCTTGTTCCTCATAGTCTGAAAAGCACAAAAACACATTCAATTTTCAAGTACGAACTTCCCTTGTTGAGATAAACTAATCTGTACCTTACATTTGGCAATAGGACTCAATGAAGCTAGAAAACGTAACTTTAGAGACAGTGGTCCGATTTTCAAAAGGAACACATATTCATGTTTCCCATGGTCTGAAAAGACCAAAAGTCATTCAATTTTCAAACACGAACTTTCCCTAGAAACTTAGACCAAAGTTCATTTTTATAACTGGACTCAATTCAGACAGAAAATGTAACTTTTCACACACTGCTCAGATTTGCAAAAGAAACACATATTCTTATTCCTCACAGTCTGAAAAGTACAAAAACACATTCAATTTTCAACTACGAACTTTCCCTAAGGAGATAAACCAATCTGTATCTCACAATTGCCAATAGGACTCAATTCAGACAGATAATGTATCTTTAGACACAGTGATCTGATTTACAAAAGAAGCACATATTCTTGTTCCTCACAGTCTGAAAAGCACAAAAACACATTCAATTTTCGAGTACAAACTTTCCCTGAGGAGATAAACCAATCTGTATCTCACAATTGCCAATAGGACTCAATTCAGACAGATAATGTATCTTTAGACACAGTGATCTGATTTACAAAAGAAGCACATATTCTTGTTCCTCACAGTCTGAAAAGCACAAAAACACATTCAATTTTCGAGTACAAACTTTCCCTGAGGAGATAAACCAATCTGTATCTCACAATTGGCAATAGGACTCAATTCAGACAGAAAATGTAACCTTTCACACACTGCTCAGATTTGCAAAAGAAACACATATTCCTGTTCCTCATAGTCTGAAAACCACAAAAACACATTCAATTTTCAAGTACGAACTTTCCTTGAGGAGGTAAAACAAATCTGTATCTTTCAATTGGCAATAGGTCTCAATTAAGCTAGTAAACGTAGCTTTAAACCCAGTGATCCGATTTTCAAAAGAAACATATATTCATGTTTCCCACGGTCTGAAAAGACCAAAAGTCATTCAATTTTCAAACACAAACTTTCCCTAGAAAGTTAGACCAAAGCTCTTTTTTATAACTGGACTCAATTCAGGCAGAAAATGTAACTTTTGAAACACTGATCAGATTTGCAAAAGAAACACATATTCTTGTTCCTCACAGTCTGAAAAGCAAAAAAACACATTCAATTTTCAAGTACAAACTTTCCCTGAGGAGATAAACAAATCGGTATCTCACAATTGGCAATAGGACTCAATTCAGACAGAAAATGTAACTTTAGACACAGTGATCCCATTTACAAAAGATACACATATTCATGTTTCCCATGGTTTGAAAAAGCCAAAACACATTCAATTTTCCAACACAAACTTTCCCTAAAAAGTTAGACCAATGCTGTTTTTGATAACTGGACTCAATTCAGACAGAAAATGTAACTTTTCACACACTGCTCAGATTTGCAAAAGAAACACATATTCTTGTTCCTCAGTCTGAAAAGCACAAAAACACATTCAATTTTCAAGTACGAACTTTCCCTGAGGAGATAAACCAATCTGTATCTCACAATTGGCAAAAGGACTCAATTCAGAAAAAAAATGTAACTTTTGAAACACTGCTCAGATTTGGAAAAGAAACCCATATTCTTTTTCCTCATAGTCTGAAAAGTACAAAAACACATTCAATTTTCAAGTACGAAGTTTCCTTGAGGAGATAAACCAATCTGTATCTTACAATTGGCAATAGGACTCAATTAAGCTAGAAAACGTAACTTTAAATCCAGTGATCCGATTTTGAAAACAAACATATATTCATGTTTCCCACGGTCTGAAAACACCCAAAGTTATTCAATTTTCAAACACGAACTTTCCCTAGAAAGTTAGACAAAAGCTCTTTTTTATAACTGGACTCAATTCAGAAAGAAAATGTATCTTTAGACACAGTGATCTGATTTACAAAAGAAGCACATATTCTTGTTCCTCATAGTCTGAAAAGCACAAAAATACATTCAATTTTCAAGTACGAACTTTCCCTGAGGAGATAAACCAATCTGTATCTCACAAATGGCAATAGGACTCAATTCAGAAAGAAAATGTATCTTTAGACACAGTGATCTGATTTACAAAAGAAACACATATTCATGTTTCCCACGGTCTGAGAAAGCCAAAACACATTCAATTTTCAAAAACAAACTTTCCCTAAAAAGTTAGACCAATGCTGTTTTTTATAACTGGACTCAATTCAGGCAGAAAATATAACTTTTGAAACACTGCTCAGATTTGGAAAAGAAACACATATTCTTGTTCCTCACAGTCTGAAAAGCAAAAAAACACATTCAATTTTCAAGTACGAACTTTCCCTGAGGAGATAAACCAATCGGTATCTCACAATTGGCAATAGGACTCAATTCAGACAGAAAATGTAACTTTTCACACACTGCTCAGATTTGCAAAAGAAACACATATTCTTGTTCCTCACAGTCTGAAAAGCAAAAAAAAAACCATTCAATTTTCAAGTACGAACCCTCCCTGAGTAGATAAACCAATCTGTATCTCACAAATGGCAATAGGACTCAATTCAGAAAGAAAATGTATCTTTAGAAACAGTGTTCTCATTTACAAAAGAAGCACATATTCTTGTTCCTCATAGTCTGAAAAGCACAAAAACACATTCAATTTTCAAGTACGAACTTTCCCTGAGGAGATAAACCAATCTGTATCTCACAATTGGCAATAGGACTCAATTCAGACAGAAAATGTAACTTTTCACACACTGCTCAGATTTGCAAAAGAAACACATATTCTTGTTCCTCACAGTCTAAAAAGCACAAAAACACATTCAATTTTCAAGGACGAACTTTCCTTGAGGCGATAAACCAATCTGTATCTCACAATTGGCAATAGGACTCATTTCAGACAGAAAATGTAACCTTTCACAGACTGCTCAGATTTGCAAAAGAAATACCTATTCTTGTTCCTCATAGTCTGAAAAGCACAAAAACACATTCAATTTTCAAGTACGCACTTCCCTTGTTGAGATAAACTAATCTGTACCTTACATTTGGCAATAGGACTCAATGAAGCTAGAAAACGTAACTTTAGAGACAGTGGTCCGATTTTCAAAAGGAACACATATTCATGTTTCCCATGGTCTGAAAAGACCAAAAGTCATTCAATTTTCAAACACGAACTTTCCCTAGAAACTTAGACCAAAGTTCATTTTTATAACTGGACTCAATTCAGACAGAAAATGTAACTTTTCACACACTGCTCAGATTTGCAAAAGAAACACATATTCTTGTTCCTCACAGTCTGAAAAGTACAAAAACACATTCAATTTTCAACTACGAACTTTCCCTGAGGAGATAAACCAATCTGTATCTCACAATTGCCAATAGGACTCAATTCAGACAGATAATGTATCTTTAGACACAGTGATCTGATTTACAAAAGAAGCACATATTCTTGTTCCTCACAGTCTGAAAAGCACAAAAACACATTCAATTTTCGAGTACAAACTTTCCCTGAGGAGATAAACCAATCTGTATCTCACAATTGGCAATAGGACTCAATTCAGACAGAAAATGTAACCTTTCACACACTGCTCAGATTTGCAAAAGAAACACATATTCCTGTTCCTCATAGTCTGAAAACCACAAAAACACATTCAATTTTCAAGTACGAACTTTCCTTGAGGAGGTAAAACAAATCTGTATCTTTCAATTGGCAATAGGTCTCAATTAAGCTAGTAAACGTAGCTTTAAACCCAGTGATCCGATTTTCAAAAGAAACATATATTCATGTTTCCCACGGTCTGAAAAGACCAAAAGTCATTCAATTTTCAAACACAAACTTTCCCTAGAAAGTTAGACCAAAGCTCTTTTTTATAACTGGACTCAATTCAGGCAGAAAATGTAACTTTTGAAACACTGATCAGATTTGCAAAAGAAACACATATTCTTGTTCCTCACAGTCTGAAAAGCAAAAAAACACATTCAATTTTCAAGTACAAACTTTCCCTGAGGAGATAAACAAATCGGTATCTCACAATTGGCAATAGGACTCAATTCAGACAGAAAATGTAACTTTTCACACACAGCTCAGATTTTCAAAAGAAACACATATTCTTGTTCCTCACAGTCTAAAAAGCACAAAAACACCTTCAATTTTCAAGGACGAACTTTCCTTGAGGCGATAAACCAATCTGTATCTCACAATTGGCAATAGGACTCAATTCAGACAGAAAATGTAACTTTTCACACACTGCTCAGATTTGCAAAAGAAACACATATTCTTGTTCCTCACAGTCTAAAAAGCACAAAAACACATTCAATTTTCAAGGACGAACTTTCCTTGAGGCGATAAACCAATCTGTATCTCACAATTGGCAATAGGACTCAATTCAGACAGAAAATGTAACTTTTCACACACTGCTCAGATTTGCAAAAGAAACACATATTCTTGTTCCTCACAGTCTGAAATGTAAAAAAACACATTCAATTTTCAAGTATGAACTTTCCCGGAGGAGATAAACCAATCTGTATCTCACAATTGGCAATAGGACTCATTTCAGACAGAAAATGTAACCTTTCACAGACTGCTCAGATTTGCAAAAGAAATACCTATTCTTGTTCCTCATAGTCTGAAAAGCACAAAAACACATTCAATTTTCAAGTACGAACTTCCCTTGTTGAGATAAACTAATCTGTACCTTACATTTGGCAATAGGACTCAATGAAGCTAGAAAACGTAACTTTAGAGACAGTGGTCCGATTTTCAAAAGGAACACATATTCATGTTTCCCATGGTCTGAAAATACCAAAAGTCATTCAATTTTCAAACACGAACTTTCCCTAGAAACTTAGACCAAAGTTCATTTTTATAACTGGACTCAATTCAGACAGAAAATGTAACTTTTCACACACTGCTCAGATTTGCAAAAGAAACACATATTCTTGTTCCTCACAGTCTGAAAAGTACAAAAACACATTCAATTTTCAACTACGAACTTTCCCTGAGGAGATAAACCAATCTGTATCTCACAATTGCCAATAGGACTCAATTCAGACAGATAATGTATCTTTAGACACAGTGATCTGATTTACAAAAGAAGCACATATTCTTGTTCCTCACAGTCTGAAAAGCACAAAAACACATTCAATTTTCGAGTACAAACTTTCCCTGAGGAGATAAACCAATCTGTATCTCACAATTGGCAATAGGACTCAATTCAGACAGAAAATGTAACCTTTCACACACTGCTCAGATTTGCAAAAGAAACACATATTCCTGTTCCTCATAGTCTGAAAACCACAAAAACACATTCAATTTTCAAGTACGAACTTTCCTTGAGGAGGTAAAACAAATCTGTATCTTTCAATTGGCAATAGGTCTCAATTAAGCTAGTAAACGTAGCTTTAAACCCAGTGATCCGATTTTCAAAAGAAACATATATTCATGTTTCCCACGGTCTGAAAAGACCAAAAGTCATTCAATTTTCAAACACAAACTTTCCCTAGAAAGTTAGACCAAAGCTCTTTTTTATAACTGGACTCAATTCAGGCAGAAAATGTAACTTTTGAAACACTGATCAGATTTGCAAAAGAAACACATATTCTTGTTCCTCACAGTCTGAAAAGCAAAAAAACACATTCAATTTTCAAGTACAAACTTTCCCTGAGGAGATAAACAAATCGGTATCTCACAATTGGCAATAGGACTCAATTCAGACAGAAAATGTAACTTTTCACACACAGCTCAGATTTTCAAAAGAAACACATATTCTTGTTCCTCACAGTCTAAAAAGCACAAAAACACCTTCAATTTTCAAGGACGAACTTTCCTTGAGGCGATAAACCAATCTGTATCTCACAATTGGCAATAGGACTCAATTCAGACAGAAAATGTAACTTTTCACACACTGCTCAGATTTGCAAAAGAAACACATATTCTTGTTCCTCACAGTCTAAAAAGCACAAAAACACATTCAATTTTCAAGGACGAACTTTCCTTGAGGCGATAAACCAATCTGTATCTCACAATTGGCAATAGGACTCAATTCAGACAGAAAATGTAACTTTTCACACACTGCTCAGATTTGCAAAAGAAACACATATTCTTGTTCCTCACAGTCTGAAATGTAAAAAAACACATTCAATTTTCAAGTATGAACTTTCCCGGAGGAGATAAACCAATCTGTATCTCACAATTGGCAATAGGACTCATTTCAGACAGAAAATGTAACCTTTCACAGACTGCTCAGATTTGCAAAAGAAATACCTATTCTTGTTCCTCATAGTCTGAAAAGCACAAAAACACATTCAATTTTCAAGTACGAACTTCCCTTGTTGAGATAAACTAATCTGTACCTTACATTTGGCAATAGGACTCAATGAAGCTAGAAAACGTAACTTTAGAGACAGTGGTCCGATTTTCAAAAGGAACACATATTCATGTTTCCCATGGTCTGAAAAGACCAAAAGTCATTCAATTTTCAAACACGAACTTTCCCTAGAAACTTAGACCAAAGTTCATTTTTATAACTGGACTCAATTCAGACAGAAAATGTAACTTTTCACACACTGCTCAGATTTGCAAAAGAAACACATATTCTTGTTCCTCACAGTCTGAAAAGTACAAAAACACATTCAATTTTCAACTACGAACTTTCCCTGAGGAGATAAACCAATCTGTATCTCACAATTGCCAATAGGACTCAATTCAGACAGATAATGTATCTTTAGACACAGTGATCTGATTTACAAAAGAAGCACATATTCTTGTTCCTCACAGTCTGAAAAGCACAAAAACACATTCAATTTTCGAGTACAAACTTTCCCTGAGGAGATAAACCAATCTGTATCTCACAATTGGCAATAGGACTCAATTCAGACAGAAAATGTAACCTTTCACACACTGCTCAGATTTGCAAAAGAAACACATATTCCTGTTCCTCATAGTCTGAAAACCACAAAAACACATTCAATTTTCAAGTACGAACTTTCCTTGAGGAGGTAAAACAAATCTGTATCTTTCAATTGGCAATAGGTCTCAATTAAGCTAGTAAACGTAGCTTTAAACCCAGTGATCCGATTTTCAAAAGAAACATATATTCATGTTTCCCACGGTCTGAAAAGACCAAAAGTCATTCAATTTTCAAACACAAACTTTCCCTAGAAAGTTAGACCAAAGCTCTTTTTTATAACTGGACTCAATTCAGGCAGAAAATGTAACTTTTGAAACACTGATCAGATTTGCAAAAGAAACACATATTCTTGTTCCTCACAGTCTGAAAAGCAAAAAAACACATTCAATTTTCAAGTACAAACTTTCCCTGAGGAGATAAACAAATCGGTATCTCACAATTGGCAATAGGACTCAATTCAGACAGAAAATGTAACTTTTCACACACAGCTCAGATTTTCAAAAGAAACACATATTCTTGTTCCTCACAGTCTAAAAAGCACAAAAACACCTTCAATTTTCAAGGACGAACTTTCCTTGAGGCGATAAACCAATCTGTATCTCACAATTGGCAATAGGACTCAATTCAGACAGAAAATGTAACTTTTCACACACTGCTCAGATTTGCAAAAGAAACACATATTCTTGTTCCTCACAGTCTAAAAAGCACAAAAACACATTCAATTTTCAAGGACGAACTTTCCTTGAGGCGATAAACCAATCTGTATCTCACAATTGGCAATAGGACTCAATTCAGACAGAAAATGTAACTTTTCACACACTGCTCAGATTTGCAAAAGAAACACATATTCTTGTTCCTCACAGTCTGAAATGTAAAAAAACACATTCAATTTTCAAGTATGAACTTTCCCGGAGGAGATAAACCAATCTGTATCTCACAATTGGCAATAGGACTCATTTCAGACAGAAAATGTAACCTTTCACAGACTGCTCAGATTTGCAAAAGAAATACCTATTCTTGTTCCTCATAGTCTGAAAAGCACAAAAACACATTCAATTTTCAAGTACGAACTTCCCTTGTTGAGATAAACTAATCTGTACCTTACATTTGGCAATAGGACTCAATGAAGCTAGAAAACGTAACTTTAGAGACAGTGGTCCGATTTTCAAAAGGAACACATATTCATGTTTCCCATGGTCTGAAAAGACCAAAAGTCATTCAATTTTCAAACACGAACTTTCCCTAGAAACTTAGACCAAAGTTCATTTTTATAACTGGACTCAATTCAGACAGAAAATGTAACTTTTCACACACTGCTCAGATTTGCAAAAGAAACACATATTCTTGTTCCTCACAGTCTGAAAAGTACAAAAACACATTCAATTTTCAACTACGAACTTTCCCTAAGGAGATAAACCAATCTGTATCTCACAATTGCCAATAGGACTCAATTCAGACAGATAATGTATCTTTAGACACAGTGATCTGATTTACAAAAGAAGCACATATTCTTGTTCCTCACAGTCTGAAAAGCACAAAAACACATTCAATTTTCGAGTACAAACTTTCCCTGAGGAGATAAACCAATCTGTATCTCACAATTGGCAATAGGACTCAATTCAGACAGAAAATGTAACCTTTCACACACTGCTCAGATTTGCAAAAGAAACACATATTCCTGTTCCTCATAGTCTGAAAACCACAAAAACACATTCAATTTTCAAGTACGAACTTTCCTTGAGGAGGTAAAACAAATCTGTATCTTTCAATTGGCAATAGGTCTCAATTAAGCTAGTAAACGTAGCTTTAAACCCAGTGATCCGATTTTCAAAAGAAACATATATTCATGTTTCCCACGGTCTGAAAAGACCAAAAGTCATTCAATTTTCAAACACAAACTTTCCCTAGAAAGTTAGACCAAAGCTCTTTTTTATAACTGGACTCAATTCAGGCAGAAAATGTAACTTTTGAAACACTGATCAGATTTGCAAAAGAAACACATATTCTTGTTCCTCACAGTCTGAAAAGCAAAAAAACACATTCAATTTTCAAGTACAAACTTTCCCTGAGGAGATAAACAAATCGGTATCTCACAATTGGCAATAGGACTCAATTCAGACAGAAAATGTAACTTTAGACACAGTGATCCCATTTACAAAAGATACACATATTCATGTTTCCCATGGTTTGAAAAAGCCAAAACACATTCAATTTTCCAACACAAACTTTCCCTAAAAAGTTAGACCAATGCTGTTTTTGATAACTGGACTCAATTCAGACAGAAAATGTAACTTTTCACACACTGCTCAGATTTGCAAAAGAAACACATATTCTTGTTCCTCAGTCTGAAAAGCACAAAAACACATTCAATTTTCAAGTACGAACTTTCCCTGAGGAGATAAACCAATCTGTATCTCACAATTGGCAAAAGGACTCAATTCAGAAAAAAAATGTAACTTTTGAAACACTGCTCAGATTTGGAAAAGAAACCCATATTCTTTTTCCTCATAGTCTGAAAAGTACAAAAACACATTCAATTTTCAAGTACGAAGTTTCCTTGAGGAGATAAACCAATCTGTATCTTACAATTGGCAATAGGACTCAATTAAGCTAGAAAACGTAACTTTAAATCCAGTGATCCGATTTTGAAAACAAACATATATTCATGTTTCCCACGGTCTGAAAACACCCAAAGTTATTCAATTTTCAAACACGAACTTTCCCTAGAAAGTTAGACAAAAGCTCTTTTTTATAACTGGACTCAATTCAGAAAGAAAATGTATCTTTAGACACAGTGATCTGATTTACAAAAGAAGCACATATTCTTGTTCCTCATAGTCTGAAAAGCACAAAAATACATTCAATTTTCAAGTATGAACTTTCCCTGAGGAGATAAACCAATCTGTATCTCACAAATGGCAATAGGACTCAATTCAGAAAGAAAATGTATCTTTAGACACAGTGATCTGATTTACAAAAGAAACACATATTCATGTTTCCCACGGTCTGAGAAAGCCAAAACACATTCAATTTTCAAAAACAAACTTTCCCTAAAAAGTTAGACCAATGCTGTTTTTTATAACTGGACTCAATTCAGGCAGAAAATATAACTTTTGAAACACTGCTCAGATTTGGAAAAGAAACACATATTCTTGTTCCTCACAGTCTGAAAAGCAAAAAAACACATTCAATTTTCAAGTACGAACTTTCCCTGAGGAGATAAACCAATCGGTATCTCACAATTGGCAATAGGACTCAATTCAGACAGAAAATGTAACTTTTCACACACTGCTCAGATTTGCAAAAGAAACACATATTCTTGTTCCTCACAGTCTGAAAAGCAAAAAAAAACCATTCAATTTTCAAGTACGAACCCTCCCTGAGTAGATAAACCAATCTGTATCTCACAAATGGCAATAGGACTCAATTCAGAAAGAAAATGTATCTTTAGAAACAGTGTTCTCATTTACAAAAGAAGCACATATTCTTGTTCCTCATAGTCTGAAAAGCACAAAAACACATTCAATTTTCAAGTACGAACTTTCCCTGAGTAGATAAACCAATCTGTGTCTCACAAATGGCAATAGGACTCAATTCAGAAAAAAATGTATCTTTAGACACAGTGATCTGATTTACAAAAGAAGCACATATTCTTGTTCCTCACAGTCTGAAAAGCACGAAAACACATTCACTTTTCAAGTACGAACTTTCCTTGAGGAGATAAACCAATCTGTATCTCACAATTGGCAATAGGACTCAATTCAGACAGAAAATGTAACTTTTCACACACTGCTCAGATTTGCAAAAGAAACACATATTCTTGTTCCTCACAGTCTAAAAAGCACAAAAACACATTCAATTTTCAAGGACGAACTTTCCTTGAGGCGATAAACCAATCTGTATCTCACAATTGGCAATAGGACTCATTTCAGACAGAAAATGTAACCTTTCACAGACTGCTCAGATTTGCAAAAGAAATACCTATTCTTGTTCCTCATAGTCTGAAAAGCACAAAAACACATTCAATTTTCAAGTACGAACTTCCCTTGTTGAGATAAACTAATCTGTACCTTACATTTGGCAATAGGACTCAATGAAGCTAGAAAACGTAACTTTAGAGACAGTGGTCCGATTTTCAAAAGGAACACATATTCATGTTTCCCATGGTCTGAAAAGACCAAAAGTCATTCAATTTTCAAACACGAACTTTCCCTAGAAACTTAGACCAAAGTTCATTTTTATAACTGGACTCAATTCAGACAGAAAATGTAACTTTTCACACACTGCTCAGATTTGCAAAAGAAACACATATTCTTGTTCCTCACAGTCTGAAAAGTACAAAAACACATTCAATTTTCAACTACGAACTTTCCCTGAGGAGATAAACCAATCTGTATCTCACAATTGCCAATAGGACTCAATTCAGACAGATAATGTATCTTTAGACACAGTGATCTGATTTACAAAAGAAGCACATATTCTTGTTCCTCACAGTCTGAAAAGCACAAAAACACATTCAATTTTCGAGTACAAACTTTCCCTGAGGAGATAAACCAATCTGTATCTCACAATTGGCAATAGGACTCAATTCAGACAGAAAATGTAACCTTTCACACACTGCTCAGATTTGCAAAAGAAACACATATTCCTGTTCCTCATAGTCTGAAAACCACAAAAACACATTCAATTTTCAAGTACGAACTTTCCTTGAGGAGGTAAAACAAATCTGTATCTTTCAATTGGCAATAGGTCTCAATTAAGCTAGTAAACGTAGCTTTAAACCCAGTGATCCGATTTTCAAAAGAAACATATATTCATGTTTCCCACGGTCTGAAAAGACCAAAAGTCATTCAATTTTCAAACACAAACTTTCCCTAGAAAGTTAGACCAAAGCTCTTTTTTATAACTGGACTCAATTCAGGCAGAAAATGTAACTTTTGAAACACTGATCAGATTTGCAAAAGAAACACATATTCTTGTTCCTCACAGTCTGAAAAGCAAAAAAACACATTCAATTTTCAAGTACAAACTTTCCCTGAGGAGATAAACAAATCGGTATCTCACAATTGGCAATAGGACTCAATTCAGACAGAAAATGTAACTTTTCACACACAGCTCAGATTTGCAAAAGAAACACATATTCTTGTTCCTCACAGTCTAAAAAGCACAAAAACACCTTCAATTTTCAAGGACGAACTTTCCTTGAGGCGATAAACCAATCTGTATCTCACAATTGGCAATAGGACTCAATTCAGACAGAAAATGTAACTTTTCACACACTGCTCAGATTTGCAAAAGAAACACATATTCTTGTTCCTCACAGTCTAAAAAGCACAAAAACACATTCAATTTTCAAGGACGAACTTTCCTTGAGGCGATAAACCAATCTGTATCTCACAATTGGCAATAGGACTAATTTCAGACAGAAAATGTAACCTTTCACAGACTGCTCAGATTTGCAAAAGAAATACCTATTCTTGTTCCTCATAGTCTGAAAAGCACAAAAACACATTCAATTTTCAAGTACAAACTTTCCATGAGGAGATAAACAAATCGGTATCTCACAATTGGCAATAGGACTCAATTCAGACAGAAAATGTAACTTTTCACACACAGCTCAGATTTGCAAAAGAAACACATATTCTTGTTCCTCACAGTCTAAAAAGCACAAAAACGCATTCAATTTTCAAGGACGAACTTTCCTTGAGGCGATAAACCAATCTGTATCTCACAATTGGCAATAGGACTCAATTCAGACAGAAAATGTAACTTTTCACACACTGCTCAGATTTGCAAAAGAAACACATATTCTTGTTCCTCACAGTCTGAAATGTAAAAAAACACATTCAATTTTCAGGTATGAACTTTCCCGGAGGAGATAAACCAATCTGTATCTCACAATTGGCAATAGGACTCATTTCAAACAGAAAATGTAACCTTTCACAGACTGCTCAGATTTGCAAAAGAAATACCTATTCTTGTTCCTCATAGTCTGAAAAGCACAAAAACACATTCAATTTTCAAGTACGAACTTCCCTTGTTGAGATAAACTAATTTGTACCTTACATTTGGCAATAGGACTCAATGAAGCTAGAAAACGTAACTTTAGAGACAGTGGTCCGATTTTCAAAAGGAACACATATTCATGTTTCCCATGGTCTGAAAAGACCAAAAGTCATTCAATTTTCAAACACGAACTTTCCCTAGAAACTTAGACCAAAGTTCATTTTTATAACTGGACTCAATTCAGACAGAAAATGTAACTTTTCACACACTGCTCAGATTTGCAAAAGAAACACATATTCTTGTTCCTCACAGTCTGAAAAGTACAAAAACACATTCAATTTTCAACTACGAACTTTCCCTGAGGAGATAAACCAATCTGTATCTCACAATTGCCAATAGGACTCAATTCAGACAGATAATGTATCTTTAGACACAGTGATCTGATTTACAAAAGAAGCACATATTCTTGTTCCTCACAGTCTGAAAAGCACAAAAACACATTCAATTTTCGAGTACAAACTTTCCCTGAGGAGATAAACCAATCTGTATCTCACAATTGGCAATAGGACTCAATTCAGACAGAAAATGTAACCTTTCACACACTGCTCAGATTTGCAAAAGAAACACATATTCCTGTTCCTCATAGTCTGAAAACCACAAAAACACATTCAATTTTCAAGTACGAACTTTCCTTGAGGAGGTAAAACAAATCTGTATCTTTCAATTGGCAATAGGTCTCAATTAAGCTAGTAAACGTAGCTTTAAACCCAGTGATCCGATTTTCAAAAGAAACATATATTCATGTTTCCCACGTTCTGAAAAGACCAAAAGTCATTCAATTTTCAAACACAAACTTTCCCTAGAAAGTTAGACCAAACCTCTTTTTTATAACTGGACTCAATTCAGGCAGAAAATGTAACTTTTGAAACACTGCTCAGATTTGGAAAAGAAACACATATTCTTGTTCCTCACAGTCTGAAAAGCAAAAAAACACATTCAATTTTCAAGTACGAACTTTCCCTGAGGAGATAAACCAATCTGTATCTCACAAATGGCAATAGGACTCAATTCAGAAAGAAAATGTATCTTTAGAAACAGTGTTCTCATTTACAAAAGAAGCACATATTCTTGTTCCTCATAGTCTGAAAAGCACAAAAACACATTCAATTTTCAAGTACGAACTTTCCCTGAGTAGATAAACCAATCTGTGTCTCACAAATGGCAATAGGACTCAATTCAGAAAAAAATGTATCTTTAGACACAGTGATCTGATTTACAAAAGAAGCACATATTCTTGTTCCTCACAGTCTGAAAAGCACGAAAACACATTCACTTTTCAAGTACGAACTTTCCTTGAGGAGATAAACCAATCTGTATCTCACAATTGGCAATAGGACTCAATTCAGACAGAAAATGTAACTTTTCACACACTGCTCAGATTTGCAAAAGAAACACATATTCTTGTTCCTCACAGTCTAAAAAGCACAAAAACACATTCAATTTTCAAGGACGAACTTTCCCGGAGGAGATAAACCAATCTGTATCTCACAATTGGCAATAGGACTCATTTCAGACAGAAAATGTAACCTTTCACAGACTGCTCAGATTTGCAAAAGAAATACCTATTCTTGTTCCTCATAGTCTGAAAAGCACAAAAACACATTCAATTTTAAAGTACGAACTTCCCTTGTTGAGATAAACTAATCTGTACCTTACATTTGGCAATAGGACTCAATGAAGCTAGAAAACGTAACTTTAGAGACAGTGGTCCGATTTTCAAAAGGAACACATATTCATGTTTCCCATGGTCTGAAAAGACCAAAAGTCATTCAATTTTCAAACACGAACTTTCCCTAGAAACTTAGACCAAAGTTCATTTTTATAACTGGACTCAATTCAGACAGAAAATGTAACTTTTCACACACTGCTCAGATTTGCAAAAGAAACACATATTCTTGTTCCTCACAGTCTGAAAAGTACAAAAACACATTCAATTTTCAACTACGAACTTTCCCTCAGGAGATAAACCAATCTGTATCTCACAATTGCCAATAGGACTCAGTTCAGACAGATAATGTATCTTTAGACACAGTGATCTGATTTACAAAAGAAGCACATATTCTTGTTCCTCACAGTCTGAAAAGCACAAAAACACATTCAATTTTCGAGTACGAACTTTCCCTGAGGAGATAAACCAATCTGTATCTCACAATTGGCAATAGGACTCAATTCAGACAGAAAATGTAACCTTTCACACAGTGCTCAGATTTGCAAAAGAAACACATATTCTTGTTCCTCATAGTCTGAAAACCACAAAAACACATTCAATTTTCAAGTACGAACTTTCCTTGAGGAGGTAAAACAAATCTGTATCTTTCAATTGGCAATAGGTCTCAATTAAGCTAGTAAACGTAGCTTTAAACCCAGTGATCCGATTTTCAAAAGAAACATATATTCATGTTTCCCACGGTCTGAAAAGACCAAAAGTCATTCAATTTTCAAACACAAACTTTCCCTAGAAAGTTAGACCAAAGCTCTTTTTTATAACTGGACTCAATTCAGGCAGAAAATGTAACTTTTGAAACACTGATCAGATTTGCAAAAGAAACACATATTCTTGTTCCTCACAGTCTGAAAAGCAAAAAAACACATTCAATTTTCAAGTACAAACTTTCCCTGAGGAGATAAACAAATCGGTATCTCACAATTGGCAATAGGACTCAATTCAGACAGAAAATGTAACTTTTCACACACAGCTCAGATTTGCAAAAGAAACACATATTCTTGTTCCTCACAGTCTAAAAAGCACAAAAACACATTCAATTTTCAAGGACGAACTTTCCTTGAGGCGATAAACCAATCTGTATCTCACAATTGGCAATAGGACTCAATTCAGACAGAAAATGTAACTTTTCACACACTGCTCAGATTTGCAAAAGAAACACATATTCTTGTTCCTCACAGTCTGAAATGTAAAAAAACACATTCAATTTTCAAGTATGAACTTTCCCGGAGGAGATAAACCAATCTGTATCTCACAATTGGCAATAGGACTCATTTCAGACAGAAAATGTAACCTTTCACAGACTGCTCAGATTTGCAAAAGAAATACCTATTCTTGTTCCTCATAGTCTGAAAAGCACAAAAACACATTCAATTTTCAAGTACGAACTTCCCTTGTTGAGATAAACTAATCTGTACCTTACATTTGGCAATAGGACTCAATGAAGCTAGAAAACGTAACTTTAGAGACAGTGGTCCGATTTTCAAAAGGAACACATATTCATGTTTCCCATGGTCTGAAAAGACCAAAAGTCATTCAATTTTCAAACACGAACTTTCCCTAGAAACTTAGACCAAAGTTCATTTTTATAACTGGACTCAATTCAGACAGAAAATGTAACTTTTCACACACTGCTCAGATTTGCAAAAGAAACACATATTCTTGTTCCTCACAGTCTGAAAAGTACAAAAACACATTCAATTTTCAAGTATGAACTTTCCCTGAGGAGATAAACCAATCTGTATCTCACAATTGCCAATAGGACTCAATTCAGACAGATAATGTATGTTTAGACACAGTGATCTGATTTACAAAAGAAGCACATATTCTTGTTCCTCACAGTCTGAAAAGCACAAAAACACATTCAATTTTCAAGTACGAACTTTCCCTGAGGAGATAAACCAATCTGTATCTTACAATTGGCAATAGGACTCAATTAAGTTAGAAAACGTAACTTTAAACCCAGTGATCCGATTTTGAAAACAAACATATATTCATGTTTCCCATGGTCTGAAAACACCCAAAGTTATTCAATTTTCAAACACGAACTTTCCCTAGAAAGTTAATCAAAAGCTCTTTTTTATAACTGGACTCAATTCAGGCAGAAAATGTAATTTTTGAAACAATGCTCAGATTTGGAAAGAAACACATATTCTTGTTCCTCACAGTCTGAAAAGTACAAAAACACATTCAATTTTCAAGTACGAACTTTCCCTGAGGAGATAAACCAATCTGTATCTCACAATTGGCAATAGGACTCAATTCAGAAAGAAAATGTAACCTTTCACAGACTGCTCAGATTTGCAAAAGAAATACCTATTCTTGTTCCTCATAGTCTGAAAAGCACAAAAACACATTCAAGTTTCAAGTACGAACTTCCCTTGTTGAGATAAACTAATCTGTACCTTACATTTGGCAATAGGACTCAATGAAGCTAGAAAACGTAACTTTAGAGACAGTGGTCCGATTTTCAAAAGGAACACATATTCATGTTTCCCATGGTCTGAAAAGACCAAGAGTCATTCAATTTTCAAACACGAACTTTCCCTAGAAACTTAGACCAAAGTTCATTTTTATAACTGGACTCAATTCAGACAGAAAATGTAACTTTTCACACACTGCTCAGATTTGCAAAAGAAACACATATTCTTGTTCCTCACAGTCTGAAAAGTACAAAAACACATTCAATTTTCAACTACGAACTTTCCCTGAGGAGATAAATCAATCTGTATCTCACAATTGGCAATAGGACTCAATTCAGACAGAAAATGTAACTTTTCACACACTGCTCAGATTTGCAAAAGAAACACATATTCTTGTTCCTCACAGTCTGAAATGTAAAAAAACACATTCAATTTTCAAGTATGAACTTTCCCGGAGGAGATAAACCAATCTGTATCTCACAATTGGCAATAGGACTCATTTCAGACAGAAAATGTAACCTTTCACAGACTGCTCAGATTTGCAAAAGAAATACCTATTCTTGTTCCTCATAGTCTGAAAAGCACAAAAACACATTCAATTTTCAAGTACGAACTTCCCTTGTTGAGATAAACTAATCTGTACCTTACATTTGGCAATAGGACTCAATGAAGCTAGAAAACGTAACTTTAGAGACAGTGGTCCGATTTTCAAAAGGAACACATATTCATGTTTCCCATGGTCTGAAAAGACCAAAAGTCATTCAATTTTCAAACACGAACTTTCCCTAGAAACTTAGACCAAAGTTCATTTTTATAACTGGACTCAATTCAGACAGAAAATGTAACTTTTCACACACTGCTCAGATTTGCAAAAGAAACACATATTCTTGTTCCTCACAGTCTGAAAAGTACAAAAACACATTCAATTTTCAAGTATGAACTTTCCCTGAGGAGATAAACCAATCTGTATCTCACAATTGCCAATAGGACTCAATTCAGACAGATAATGTATGTTTAGACACAGTGATCTGATTTACAAAAGAAGCACATATTCTTGTTCCTCACAGTCTGAAAAGCACAAAAACACATTCAATTTTCAAGTACGAACTTTCCCTGAGGAGATAAACCAATCTGTATCTTACAATTGGCAATAGGACTCAATTAAGTTAGAAAACGTAACTTTAAACCCAGTGATCCGATTTTGAAAACAAACATATATTCATGTTTCCCATGGTCTGAAAACACCCAAAGTTATTCAATTTTCAAACACGAACTTTCCCTAGAAAGTTAATCAAAAGCTCTTTTTTATAACTGGACTCAATTCAGGCAGAAAATGTAATTTTTGAAACAATGCTCAGATTTGGAAAGAAACACATATTCTTGTTCCTCACAGTCTGAAAAGTACAAAAACACATTCAATTTTCAAGTACGAACTTTCCCTGAGGAGATAAACCAATCTGTATCTCACAATTGGCAATAGGACTCAATTCAGAAAGAAAATGTAACCTTTCACAGACTGCTCAGATTTGCAAAAGAAATACCTATTCTTGTTCCTCATAGTCTGAAAAGCACAAAAACACATTCAAGTTTCAAGTACGAACTTCCCTTGTTGAGATAAACTAATCTGTACCTTACATTTGGCAATAGGACTCAATGAAGCTAGAAAACGTAACTTTAGAGACAGTGGTCCGATTTTCAAAAGGAACACATATTCATGTTTCCCATGGTCTGAAAAGACCAAGAGTCATTCAATTTTCAAACACGAACTTTCCCTAGAAACTTAGACCAAAGTTCATTTTTATAACTGGACTCAATTCAGACAGAAAATGTAACTTTTCACACACTGCTCAGATTTGCAAAAGAAACACATATTCTTGTTCCTCACAGTCTGAAAAGTACAAAAACACATTCAATTTTCAACTACGAACTTTCCCTGAGGAGATAAATCAATCTGTATCTCACAATTGCCAATAGGACTCAATTCAGACAGATAATGTATCTTTAGACACAGTGATCTGATTTACAAAAGAAGCACATATTCTTGTTCCTCACAGTCTGAAAAGCACAAAAACACATTCAATTTTCAAGTACAAACTTTCCCTGAGGAGATAAACAAATCGGTATCTCACAATTGGCAATAGGACTCAATTCAGACAGAAAATGTAACTTTTCACACACAGCTCAGATTTGCAAAAGAAACACATATTCTTGTTCCTCACAGTCTAAAAAGCACAAAAACACATTCAATTTTCAAGGACGAACTTTCCTTGAGGCGGTAAACCAATCTGTATCTCACAATTGGCAATAGGACTCAATTCAGACAGAAAATGTAACTTTTCACACACTGCTCAGATTTGCAAAAGAAACACATATTCTTGTTCCTCACAGTCTGAAATGTAAAAAAACACATTCAATTTTCAAGTATGAACTTTCCCGGAGGAGATAAACCAATCTGTATCTCACAATTGGCAATAGGACTCATTTCAGACAGAAAATGTAACCTTTCACAGACTGCTCAGATTTGCAAAAGAAATACCTATTCTTGTTCCTCATAGTCTGAAAAGCACAAAAACACATTCAATTTTCAAGTACGAACTTCCCTTGTTGAGATAAACTAATCTGTACCTTACATTTGGCAATAGGACTCAATGAAGCTAGAAAACGTAACTTTAGAGACAGTGGTCCGATTTTCAAAAGGAACACATATTCATGTTTCCCATGGTCTGAAAAGACCAAAAGTCATTCAATTTTCAAACACGAACTTTCCCTAGAAACTTAGACCAAAGTTCATTTTTATAACTGGACTCAATTCAGACAGAAAATGTAACTTTTCACACACTGCTCAGATTTGCAAAAGAAACACATATTCTTGTTCCTCACAGTCTGAAAAGTACAAAAACACATTCAATTTTCAAGTATGAACTTTCCCTGAGGAGATAAACCAATCTGTATCTCACAATTGCCAATAGGACTCAATTCAGACAGATAATGTATGTTTAGACACAGTGATCTGATTTACAAAAGAAGCACATATTCTTGTTCCTCACAGTCTGAAAAGCACAAAAACACATTCAATTTTCAAGTACGAACTTTCCCTGAGGAGATAAACCAATCTGTATCTTACAATTGGCAATAGGACTCAATTAAGTTAGAAAACGTAACTTTAAACCCAGTGATCCGATTTTGAAAACAAACATATATTCATGTTTCCCATGGTCTGAAAACACCCAAAGTTATTCAATTTTCAAACACGAACTTTCCCTAGAAAGTTAATCAAAAGCTCTTTTTTATAACTGGACTCAATTCAGGCAGAAAATGTAATTTTTGAAACAATGCTCAGATTTGGAAAGAAACACATATTCTTGTTCCTCACAGTCTGAAAAGTACAAAAACACATTCAATTTTCAAGTACGAACTTTCCCTGAGGAGATAAACCAATCTGTATCTCACAATTGGCAATAGGACTCAATTCAGAAAGAAAATGTAACCTTTCACAGACTGCTCAGATTTGCAAAAGAAATACCTATTCTTGTTCCTCATAGTCTGAAAAGCACAAAAACACATTCAAGTTTCAAGTACGAACTTCCCTTGTTGAGATAAACTAATCTGTACCTTACATTTGGCAATAGGACTCAATGAAGCTAGAAAACGTAACTTTAGAGACAGTGGTCCGATTTTCAAAAGGAACACATATTCATGTTTCCCATGGTCTGAAAAGACCAAGAGTCATTCAATTTTCAAACACGAACTTTCCCTAGAAACTTAGACCAAAGTTCATTTTTATAACTGGACTCAATTCAGACAGAAAATGTAACTTTTCACACACTGCTCAGATTTGCAAAAGAAACACATATTCTTGTTCCTCACAGTCTGAAAAGTACAAAAACACATTCAATTTTCAACTACGAACTTTCCCTGAGGAGATAAATCAATCTGTATCTCACAATTGCCAATAGGACTCAATTCAGACAGATAATGTATCTTTAGACACAGTGATCTGATTTACAAAAGAAGCACATATTCTTGTTCCTCACAGTCTGAAAAGCACAAAAACACATTCAATTTTCAAGTACAAACTTTCCCTGAGGAGATAAACAAATCGGTATCTCACAATTGGCAATAGGACTCAATTCAGACAGAAAATGTAACTTTTCACACACAGCTCAGATTTGCAAAAGAAACACATATTCTTGTTCCTCACAGTCTAAAAAGCACAAAAACACATTCAATTTTCAAGGACGAACTTTCCTTGAGGCGGTAAACCAATCTGTATCTCACAATTGGCAATAGGACTCAATTCAGACAGAAAATGTAACTTTTCACACACTGCTCAGATTTGCAAAAGAAACACATATTCTTGTTCCTCACAGTCTGAAATGTAAAAAAACACATTCAATTTTCAAGTATGAACTTTCCCGGAGGAGATAAACCAATCTGTATCTCACAATTGGCAATAGGACTCATTTCAGACAGAAAATGTAACCTTTCACAGACTGCTCAGATTTGCAAAAGAAATACCTATTCTTGTTCCTCATAGTCTGAAAAGCACAAAAACACATTCAATTTTCAAGTACGAACTTCCCTTGTTGAGATAAACTAATCTGTACCTTACATTTGGCAATAGGACTCAATGAAGCTAGAAAACGTAACTTTAGAGACAGTGGTCCGATTTTCAAAAGGAACACATATTCATGTTTCCCATGGTCTGAAAAGACCAAAAGTCATTCAATTTTCAAACACGAACTTTCCCTAGAAACTTAGACCAAAGTTCATTTTTATAACTGGACTCAATTCAGACAGAAAATGTAACTTTTCACACACTGCTCAGATTTGCAAAAGAAACACATATTCTTGTTCCTCACAGTCTGAAAAGTACAAAAACACATTCAATTTTCAAGTATGAACTTTCCCTGAGGAGATAAACCAATCTGTATCTCACAATTGCCAATAGGACTCAATTCAGACAGATAATGTATGTTTAGACACAGTGATCTGATTTACAAAAGAAGCACATATTCTTGTTCCTCACAGTCTGAAAAGCACAAAAACACATTCAATTTTCAAGTACGAACTTTCCCTGAGGAGATAAACCAATCTGTATCTTACAATTGGCAATAGGACTCAATTAAGTTAGAAAACGTAACTTTAAACCCAGTGATCCGATTTTGAAAACAAACATATATTCATGTTTCCCATGGTCTGAAAACACCCAAAGTTATTCAATTTTCAAACACGAACTTTCCCTAGAAAGTTAATCAAAAGCTCTTTTTTATAACTGGACTCAATTCAGGCAGAAAATGTAATTTTTGAAACAATGCTCAGATTTGGAAAGAAACACATATTCTTGTTCCTCACAGTCTGAAAAGTACAAAAACACATTCAATTTTCAAGTACGAACTTTCCCTGAGGAGATAAACCAATCTGTATCTCACAATTGGCAATAGGACTCAATTCAGAAAGAAAATGTAACCTTTCACAGACTGCTCAGATTTGCAAAAGAAATACCTATTCTTGTTCCTCATAGTCTGAAAAGCACAAAAACACATTCAAGTTTCAAGTACGAACTTCCCTTGTTGAGATAAACTAATCTGTACCTTACATTTGGCAATAGGACTCAATGAAGCTAGAAAACGTAACTTTAGAGACAGTGGTCCGATTTTCAAAAGGAACACATATTCATGTTTCCCATGGTCTGAAAAGACCAAGAGTCATTCAATTTTCAAACACGAACTTTCCCTAGAAACTTAGACCAAAGTTCATTTTTATAACTGGACTCAATTCAGACAGAAAATGTAACTTTTCACACAGTGCTCAGATTTGCAAAAGAAACACATATTCTTGTTCCTCACAGTCTGAAAAGTACAAAAACACATTCAATTTTCAACTACGAACTTTCCCTGAGGAGATAAATCAATCTGTATCTCACAATTGCCAATAGGACTCAATTCAGACAGATAATGTATCTTTAGACACAGTGATCTGATTTACAAAAGAAGCACATATTCTTGTTCCTCACAGTCTGAAAAGCACAAAAACACATTCAATTTTCAAGTACAAACTTTCCCTGAGGAGATAAACAAATCGGTATCTCACAATTGGCAATAGGACTCAATTCAGACAGAAAATGTAACTTTTCACACACAGCTCAGATTTGCAAAAGAAACACATATTCTTGTTCCTCACAGTCTAAAAAGCACAAAAACACATTCAATTTTCAAGGACGAACTTTCCTTGAGGCGGTAAACCAATCTGTATCTCACAATTGGCAATAGGACTCAATTCAGACAGAAAATGTAACTTTTCACACACTGCTCAGATTTGCAAAAGAAACACATATTCTTGTTCCTCACAGTCTGAAATGTAAAAAAACACATTCAATTTTCAAGTATGAACTTTCCCGGAGGAGATAAACCAATCTGTATCTCACAATTGGCAATAGGACTCATTTCAGACAGAAAATGTAACCTTTCACAGACTGCTCAGATTTGCAAAAGAAATACCTATTCTTGTTCCTCATAGTCTGAAAAGCACAAAAACACATTCAATTTTCAAGTACGAACTTCCCTTGTTGAGATAAACTAATCTGTACCTTACATTTGGCAATAGGACTCAATGAAGCTAGAAAACGTAACTTTAGAGACAGTGGTCCGATTTTCAAAAGGAACACATATTCATGTTTCCCATGGTCTGAAAAGACCAAAAGTCATTCAATTTTCAAACACGAACTTTCCCTAGAAACTTAGACCAAAGTTCATTTTTATAACTGGACTCAATTCAGACAGAAAATGTAACTTTTCACACACTGCTCAGATTTGCAAAAGAAACACATATTCTTGTTCCTCACAGTCTGAAAAGTACAAAAACACATTCAATTTTCAAGTATGAACTTTCCCTGAGGAGATAAACCAATCTGTATCTCACAATTGCCAATAGGACTCAATTCAGACAGATAATGTATGTTTAGACACAGTGATCTGATTTACAAAAGAAGCACATATTCTTGTTCCTCACAGTCTGAAAAGCACAAAAACACATTCAATTTTCAAGTACGAACTTTCCCTGAGGAGATAAACCAATCTGTATCTTACAATTGGCAATAGGACTCAATTAAGTTAGAAAACGTAACTTTAAACCCAGTGATCCGATTTTGAAAACAAACATATATTCATGTTTCCCATGGTCTGAAAACACCCAAAGTTATTCAATTTTCAAACACGAACTTTCCCTAGAAAGTTAATCAAAAGCTCTTTTTTATAACTGGACTCAATTCAGGCAGAAAATGTAATTTTTGAAACAATGCTCAGATTTGGAAAGAAACACATATTCTTGTTCCTCACAGTCTGAAAAGTACAAAAACACATTCAATTTTCAAGTACGAACTTTCCCTGAGGAGATAAACCAATCTGTATCTCACAATTGGCAATAGGACTCAATTCAGAAAGAAAATGTAACCTTTCACAGACTGCTCAGATTTGCAAAAGAAATACCTATTCTTGTTCCTCATAGTCTGAAAAGCACAAAAACACATTCAAGTTTCAAGTACGAACTTCCCTTGTTGAGATAAACTAATCTGTACCTTACATTTGGCAATAGGACTCAATGAAGCTAGAAAACGTAACTTTAGAGACAGTGGTCCGATTTTCAAAAGGAACACATATTCATGTTTCCCATGGTCTGAAAAGACCAAGAGTCATTCAATTTTCAAACACGAACTTTCCCTAGAAACTTAGACCAAAGTTCATTTTTATAACTGGACTCAATTCAGACAGAAAATGTAACTTTTCACACACTGCTCAGATTTGCAAAAGAAACACATATTCTTGTTCCTCACAGTCTGAAAAGTACAAAAACACATTCAATTTTCAACTACGAACTTTCCCTGAGGAGATAAATCAATCTGTATCTCACAATTGCCAATAGGACTCAATTCAGACAGATAATGTATCTTTAGACACAGTGATCTGATTTACAAAAGAAGCACATATTCTTGTTCCTCACAGTCTGAAAAGCACAAAAACACATTCAATTTTCAAGTACAAACTTTCCCTGAGGAGATAAACAAATCGGTATCTCACAATTGGCAATAGGACTCAATTCAGACAGAAAATGTAACTTTTCACACACAGCTCAGATTTGCAAAAGAAACACATATTCTTGTTCCTCACAGTCTAAAAAGCACAAAAACACATTCAATTTTCAAGGACGAACTTTCCTTGAGGCGGTAAACCAATCTGTATCTCACAATTGGCAATAGGACTCAATTCAGACAGAAAATGTAACTTTTCACACACTGCTCAGATTTGCAAAAGAAACACATATTCTTGTTCCTCACAGTCTGAAATGTAAAAAAACACATTCAATTTTCAAGTATGAACTTTCCCGGAGGAGATAAACCAATCTGTATCTCACAATTGGCAATAGGACTCATTTCAGACAGAAAATGTAACCTTTCACAGACTGCTCAGATTTGCAAAAGAAATACCTATTCTTGTTCCTCATAGTCTGAAAAGCACAAAAACACATTCAATTTTCAAGTACGAACTTCCCTTGTTGAGATAAACTAATCTGTACCTTACATTTGGCAATAGGACTCAATGAAGCTAGAAAACGTAACTTTAGAGACAGTGGTCCGATTTTCAAAAGGAACACATATTCATGTTTCCCATGGTCTGAAAAGACCAAAAGTCATTCAATTTTCAAACACGAACTTTCCCTAGAAACTTAGACCAAAGTTCATTTTTATAACTGGACTCAATTCAGACAGAAAATGTAACTTTTCACACACTGCTCAGATTTGCAAAAGAAACACATATTCTTGTTCCTCACAGTCTGAAAAGTACAAAAACACATTCAATTTTCAAGTATGAACTTTCCCTGAGGAGATAAACCAATCTGTATCTCACAATTGCCAATAGGACTCAATTCAGACAGATAATGTATGTTTAGACACAGTGATCTGATTTACAAAAGAAGCACATATTCTTGTTCCTCACAGTCTGAAAAGCACAAAAACACATTCAATTTTCAAGTACGAACTTTCCCTGAGGAGATAAACCAATCTGTATCTTACAATTGGCAATAGGACTCAATTAAGTTAGAAAACGTAACTTTAAACCCAGTGATCCGATTTTGAAAACAAACATATATTCATGTTTCCCATGGTCTGAAAACACCCAAAGTTATTCAATTTTCAAACACGAACTTTCCCTAGAAAGTTAATCAAAAGCTCTTTTTTATAACTGGACTCAATTCAGGCAGAAAATGTAATTTTTGAAACAATGCTCAGATTTGGAAAGAAACACATATTCTTGTTCCTCACAGTCTGAAAAGTACAAAAACACATTCAATTTTCAAGTACGAACTTTCCCTGAGGAGATAAACCAATCTGTATCTCACAATTGGCAATAGGACTCAATTCAGAAAGAAAATGTAACCTTTCACAGACTGCTCAGATTTGCAAAAGAAATACCTATTCTTGTTCCTCATAGTCTGAAAAGCACAAAAACACATTCAATTTTCAAGTACGAACTTCCCTTGTTGAGATAAACTAATCTGTACCTTACATTTGGCAATAGGACTCAATGAAGCTAGAAAACGTAACTTTAGAGACAGTGGTCCGATTTTCAAAAGGAACACATATTCATGTTTCCCATGGTCTGAAAAGACCAAGAGTCATTCAATTTTCAAACACGAACTTTCCCTAGAAACTTAGACCAAAGTTCATTTTTATAACTGGACTCAATTCAGACAGAAAATGTAACTTTTCACACACTGCTCAGATTTGCAAAAGAAACACATATTCTTGTTCCTCACAGTCTGAAAAGTACAAAAACACATTCAATTTTCAACTACGAACTTTCCCTGAGGAGATAAATCAATCTGTATCTCACAATTGCCAATAGGACTCAATTCAGACAGATAATGTATCTTTAGACACAGTGATCTGATTTACAAAAGAAGCACATATTCTTGTTCCTCACAGTCTGAAAAGCACAAAAACACATTCAATTTTCAAGTACAAACTTTCCCTGAGGAGATAAACAAATCGGTATCTCACAATTGGCAATAGGACTCAATTCAGACAGAAAATGTAACTTTTCACACACAGCTCAGATTTGCAAAAGAAACACATATTCTTGTTCCTCACAGTCTAAAAAGCACAAAAACACATTCAATTTTCAAGGACGAACTTTCCTTGAGGCGGTAAACCAATCTGTATCTCACAATTGGCAATAGGACTCAATTCAGACAGAAAATGTAACTTTTCACACACTGCTCAGATTTGCAAAAGAAACACATATTCTTGTTCCTCACAGTCTGAAATGTAAAAAAACACATTCAATTTTCAAGTATGAACTTTCCCGGAGGAGATAAACCAATCTGTATCTCACAATTGGCAATAGGACTCATTTCAGACAGAAAATGTAACCTTTCACAGACTGCTCAGATTTGCAAAAGAAATACCTATTCTTGTTCCTCATAGTCTGAAAAGCACAAAAACACATTCAATTTTCAAGTACGAACTTCCCTTGTTGAGATAAACTAATCTGTACCTTACATTTGGCAATAGGACTCAATGAAGCTAGAAAACGTAACTTTAGAGACAGTGGTCCGATTTTCAAAAGGAACACATATTCATGTTTCCCATGGTCTGAAAAGACCAAAAGTCATTCAATTTTCAAACACGAACTTTCCCTAGAAACTTAGACCAAAGTTCATTTTTATAACTGGACTCAATTCAGACAGAAAATGTAACTTTTCACACACTGCTCAGATTTGCAAAAGAAACACATATTCTTGTTCCTCACAGTCTGAAAAGTACAAAAACACATTCAATTTTCAAGTATGAACTTTCCCTGAGGAGATAAACCAATCTGTATCTCACAATTGCCAATAGGACTCAATTCAGACAGATAATGTATGTTTAGACACAGTGATCTGATTTACAAAAGAAGCACATATTCTTGTTCCTCACAGTCTGAAAAGCACAAAAACACATTCAATTTTCAAGTACGAACTTTCCCTGAGGAGATAAACCAATCTGTATCTTACAATTGGCAATAGGACTCAATTAAGTTAGAAAACGTAACTTTAAACCCAGTGATCCGATTTTGAAAACAAACATATATTCATGTTTCCCATGGTCTGAAAACACCCAAAGTTATTCAATTTTCAAACACGAACTTTCCCTAGAAAGTTAATCAAAAGCTCTTTTTTATAACTGGACTCAATTCAGGCAGAAAATGTAATTTTTGAAACAATGCTCAGATTTGGAAAGAAACACATATTCTTGTTCCTCACAGTCTGAAAAGTACAAAAACACATTCAATTTTCAAGTACGAACTTTCCCTGAGGAGATAAACCAATCTGTATCTCACAATTGGCAATAGGACTCAATTCAGAAAGAAAATGTAACCTTTCACAGACTGCTCAGATTTGCAAAAGAAATACCTATTCTTGTTCCTCATAGTCTGAAAAGCACAAAAACACATTCAAGTTTCAAGTACGAACTTCCCTTGTTGAGATAAACTAATCTGTACCTTACATTTGGCAATAGGACTCAATGAAGCTAGAAAACGTAACTTTAGAGACAGTGGTCCGATTTTCAAAAGGAACACATATTCATGTTTCCCATGGTCTGAAAAGACCAAGAGTCATTCAATTTTCAAACACGAACTTTCCCTAGAAACTTAGACCAAAGTTCATTTTTATAACTGGACTCAATTCAGACAGAAAATGTAACTTTTCACACACTGCTCAGATTTGCAAAAGAAACACATATTCTTGTTCCTCACAGTCTGAAAAGTACAAAAACACATTCAATTTTCAACTACGAACTTTCCCTGAGGAGATAAATCAATCTGTATCTCACAATTGGCAATAGGACTCAATTCAGACAGAAAATGTAACTTTTCACACACTGCTCAGATTTGCAAAAGAAACACATATTCTTGTTCCTCACAGTCTGAAATGTAAAAAAACACATTCAATTTTCAAGTATGAACTTTCCCGGAGGAGATAAACCAATCTGTATCTCACAATTGGCAATAGGACTCATTTCAGACAGAAAATGTAACCTTTCACAGACTGCTCAGATTTGCAAAAGAAATACCTATTCTTGTTCCTCATAGTCTGAAAAGCACAAAAACACATTCAATTTTCAAGTACGAACTTCCCTTGTTGAGATAAACTAATCTGTACCTTACATTTGGCAATAGGACTCAATGAAGCTAGAAAACGTAACTTTAGAGACAGTGGTCCGATTTTCAAAAGGAACACATATTCATGTTTCCCATGGTCTGAAAAGACCAAAAGTCATTCAATTTTCAAACACGAACTTTCCCTAGAAACTTAGACCAAAGTTCATTTTTATAACTGGACTCAATTCAGACAGAAAATGTAACTTTTCACACACTGCTCAGATTTGCAAAAGAAACACATATTCTTGTTCCTCACAGTCTGAAAAGTACAAAAACACATTCAATTTTCAAGTATGAACTTTCCCTGAGGAGATAAACCAATCTGTATCTCACAATTGCCAATAGGACTCAATTCAGACAGATAATGTATGTTTAGACACAGTGATCTGATTTACAAAAGAAGCACATATTCTTGTTCCTCACAGTCTGAAAAGCACAAAAACACATTCAATTTTCAAGTACGAACTTTCCCTGAGGAGATAAACCAATCTGTATCTTACAATTGGCAATAGGACTCAATTAAGTTAGAAAACGTAACTTTAAACCCAGTGATCCGATTTTGAAAACAAACATATATTCATGTTTCCCATGGTCTGAAAACACCCAAAGTTATTCAATTTTCAAACACGAACTTTCCCTAGAAAGTTAATCAAAAGCTCTTTTTTATAACTGGACTCAATTCAGGCAGAAAATGTAATTTTTGAAACAATGCTCAGATTTGGAAAGAAACACATATTCTTGTTCCTCACAGTCTGAAAAGTACAAAAACACATTCAATTTTCAAGTACGAACTTTCCCTGAGGAGATAAACCAATCTGTATCTCACAATTGGCAATAGGACTGAATTCAGAAAGAAAATGTAACCTTTCACAGACTGCTCAGATTTGCAAAAGAAATACCTATTCTTGTTCCTCATAGTCTGAAAAGCACAAAAACACATTCAAGTTTCAAGTACGAACTTCCCTTGTTGAGATAAACTAATCTGTACCTTACATTTGGCAATAGGACTCAATGAAGCTAGAAAACGTAACTTTAGAGACAGTGGTCCGATTTTCAAAAGGAACACATATTCATGTTTCCCATGGTCTGAAAAGACCAAGAGTCATTCAATTTTCAAACACGAACTTTCCCTAGAAACTTAGACCAAAGTTCATTTTTATAACTGGACTCAATTCAGACAGAAAATGTAACTTTTCACACACTGCTCAGATTTGCAAAAGAAACACATATTCTTGTTCCTCACAGTCTGAAAAGTACAAAAACACATTCAATTTTCAACTACGAACTTTCCCTGAGGAGATAAATCAATCTGTATCTCACAATTGGCAATAGGACTCAATTCAGACAGAAAATGTATGTTTAGACACAGTGATCTGATTTGCAAAAGAAACACATATTCTTGTTCCTCACAGTCTGAAAAGCACAAAAACACATTCAATTTTCGAGTACAAACTTTCCCTGAGGAGATAAACAAATCGGTATCTCACAATTGGCAATAGGACTCAATTCAGACAGAAAATGTAACTTTTCACACACAGCTCAGATTTGCAAAAGAAACACATATTCTTGTTCCTCACAGTCTGAAAAGTACAAAAACACATTCAATTTTCAACTACGAACTTTCCCTGAGGAGATAAATCAATCTGTATCTCACAATTGCCAATAGGACTCAATTCAGACAGAAAATGTATGTTTAGACACAGTGATCTGATTTGCAAAAGAAACACATATTCTTGTTCCTCACAGTCTGAAAAGCACAAAAACACATTCAATTTTCGAGTACAAACTTTCCCTGAGGAGATAAACCAATCTGTATCTCACAATTGGCAATAGGACTCAATTCAGACAGAAAATGTAACCTTTCACACACTGCTCAGATTTGCAAAAGAAACACATATTCCTGTTCCTCATAGTCTGAAAACCACAAAAACACATTCAATTTTCAAGTACGAACTTTCCTTGAGGAGGTAAAACAAATCTGTATCTTTCAATTGGCAATAGGTCTCAATTAAGCTAGTAAACGTAGCTTTAAACCCAGTGATCCGATTTTCAAAAGAAACATATATTCATGTTTCCCACGGTCTGAAAAGACCAAAAGTCATTCAATTTTCAAACACAAACTTTCCCTAGAAAGTTAGACCAATGCTGTTTTTTATAACTGGACTCAATTCAGGCAGAAAATGTAACTTTTGAAACACTGATCAGATTTGCAAAAGAAACACATATTCTTGTTCCTCACATTCTGAAAAGCAAAAAAACACATTCAATTTTCAAGTACAAACTTTCCCTGAGGAGATAAACAAATCGGTATCTCACAATTGGCAATAGGACTCAATTCAGACAGAAAATGTAACTTTTCACACACAGCTCAGATTTGCAAAAGAAACACATATTCTTGTTCCTCACAGTCTGAAAAGTACAAAAACACATTCAATTTTCAAGTATGAACTTTCCCTGAGGAGATAAACCAATCTGTATCTCACAATTGCCAATAGGACTCAATTCAGACAGATAATGTATGTTTAGACACAGTGATCTGATTTACAAAAGAAGCACATATTCTTGTTCCTCACAGTCTGAAAAGCACAAAAACACATTCAATTTTCAAGTACGAACTTTCCCTGAGGAGATAAACCAATCTGTATCTTACAATTGGCAATAGGACTCAATTAAGTTAGAAAACGTAACTTTAAACCCAGTGATCCGATTTTGAAAACAAACATATATTCATGTTTCCCACGGTCTGAAAACACCCAAAGTTATTCAATTTTCAAACACGAACTTTCCCTAGAAAGTTAATCAAAAGCTCTTTTTTATAACTGGACTCAATTCAGGCAGAAAATGTAATTTTTGAAACAATGCTCAGATTTGGAAAGAAACACATATTCTTGTTCCTCACAGTCTGAAAAGTACAAAAACACATTCAATTTTCAAGTACGAACTTTCCCTGAGGAGATAAACCAATCTGTATCTCACAATTGGCAATATGACTCAATTCAGAAAGAAAATGTATCTTTAGACACAGTGATCTGATTTACAAAAGAAGCACATATTCTTGTTCCTCACAGTCTGAAAAGCACAAAAACACATTCAATTTTCAAGTACGAACTTTCCCTGAGGAGATAAACCAATCTGTATCTCACAATTGGCAATAGGACTCAATTCAGACAGAAAATGTAACCTTTCACACACTGCTCAGATTTGCAAAAGAAACACATATTCCTGTTCCTCATAGTCTGAAAACCACAAAAACACATTCAATTTTCAAGTACGAACTTTCCTTGAGGAGGTAAAACAAATCTGTATCTTTCAATTGGCAATAGGTCTCAATTAAGCTAGTAAACGTAGCTTTAAACCCAGTGATCCGATTTTCAAAAGAAACATATATTCATGTTTCCCACGGTCTGAAAAGACCAAAAGTCATTCAATTTTCAAACACAAACTTTCCCTAGAAAGTTAGACCAAAGCTCTTTTTTATAACTGGACTCAATTCAGGCAGAAAATGTAACTTTTCACACACAGCTCAGATTTGCAAAAGAAACACATATTCTTGTTCCTCACAGTCTAAAAAGCACAAAAACACATTCAATTTTCAAGGACGAACTTTCCTTGAGGCGATAAACCAATCTGTATCTCACAATTGGCAATAGGACTCAATTCAGACAAAAAATGTAACTTTTCACACACTGCTCAGATTTGCAAAAGAAACACATATTCTTGTTCCTCACAGTCTGAAATGTAAAAAAACACATTCAATTTTCAAGTATGAACTTTCCCGGAGGAGATAAACCAATCTGTATCTCACAATTGGCAATAGGACTCATTTTAGACAGAAAATGTAACCTTTCACAGACTGCTCAGATTTGCAAAAGAAATACCTATTCTTGTTCCTCATAGTCTGAAAAGCACAAAAACACATTCAATTTTCAAGTACGAACTTCCCTTGTTGAGATAAACTAATCTGTACCTTACATTTGGCAATAGGACTCAATGAAGCTAGAAAACGTAACTTTAGAGACAGTGGTCCGATTTTCAAAAGGAACACATATTCATGTTTCCCATGGTCTGAAAAGACCAAAAGTCATTCAATTTTCAAACACGAACTTTCCCTAGAAACTTTGACCAAAGTTCATTTTTATAACTGGACTCAATTCAGACAGAAAATGTAACTTTTCACACACTGCTCAGATTTGCAAAAGAAACACATATTCTTGTTCCTCACAGTCTGAAAAGTACAAAAACACATTCAATTTTCAACTACGAACTTTCCCTGAGGAGATAAATCAATCTGTATCTCACAATTGCCAATAGGACTCAATTCAGACAGATAATGTATCTTTAGACACAGTGATCTGATTTACAAAAGAAGCACATATTCTTGTTCCTCACATTCTGAAAAGCAAAAAAACACATTCAATTTTCAAGTACAAACTTTCCCTGAGGAGATAAACAAATCGGTATCTCACAATTGGCAATAGGACTCAATTCAGACAGAAAATGTAACTTTTCACACACAGCTCAGATTTGCAAAAGAAACACATATTCTTGTTCCTCACAGTCTAAAAAGCACAAAAACACATTCAATTTTCAAGGACGAACTTTCCTTGAGGCGATAAACCAATCTGTATCTCACAATTGGCAATAGGACTCAATTCAGACACAAAATGTAACTTTTCACACACTGCTCAGATTTGCAAAAGAAACACATATTCTTGTTCCTCACAGTCTGAAATGTAAAAAAACACATTCAATTTTCGAGTACAAACTTTCCCTGAGGAGATAAACCAATCTGTATCTCACAATTGGCAATAGGACTCAATTCAGACAGAAAATGTAACCTTTCACACACTGCTCAGATTTGCAAAAGAAACACATATTCCTGTTCCTCATAGTCTGAAAACCACAAAAACACATTCAGTTTTCAAGTACGAACTTTCCTTGAGGAGGTAAAACAAATCTGTATCTTTCAATTGGCAATAGGTCTCAATTAAGCTAGTAAACGTAGCTTTAAACCCAGTGATCCGATTTTCAAAAGAAACATATATTCATGTTTCCCACGGTCTGAAAAGACCAAAAGTCATTCAATTTTCAAACACAAACTTTCCCTAGAAAGTTAGACCAAAGCTCTTTTTTATAACTGGACTCAATTCAGGCAGAAAATGTAACTTTTGAAACACTGATCAGATTTGCAAAAGAAACACATATTCTTGTTCCTCACAGTCTGAAAAGCAAAAAAACACATTCAATTTTCAAGTGCAAACTTTCCCTGAGGAGATAAACAAATCGGTATCTCACAATTGGCAATAGGACTCAATTCAGACAGAAAATGTAACTTTTCACACACAGCTCAGATTTGCAAAAGAAACACATATTCTTGTTCCTCACAGTCTAAAAAGCACAAAAACACATTCAATTTTCAAGGACGAACTTTCCTTGAGGCGATAAACCAATCTGTATCTCACAATTGGCAATAGGACTCATTTCAGACAGAAAATGTAACCTTTCACAGACTGCTCAGATTTGCAAAAGAAATACCTATTCTTGTTCCTCATAGTCTGAAAAGCACAAAAACACATTCAATTTTCAAGTACGAACTTCCCTTGTTGAGATAAACTAATCTGTACCTTACATTTGGCAATAGGACTCAATGAAGCTAGAAAACGTAACTTTAGAGACAGTGGTCCGATTTTCAAAAGGAACACATATTCATGTTTCCCATGGTCTGAAAAGACCAAAAGTCATTCAATTTTCAAACACGAACTTTCCCTAGAAACTTAGACCAAAGTTCATTTTTATAACTGGACTCAATTCAGACAGAAAATGTAACTTTTCACACACTGCTCAGATTTGCAAAAGAAACACATATTCTTATTCCTCACAGTCTGAAAAGTACAAAAACACATTCAATTTTCAACTACGAACTTTCCCTGAGGAGATAAACCAATCTGTATCTCACAATTGCCAATAGGACTCAATTCAGACAGATAATGTATCTTTAGACACAGTGATCTGATTTACAAAAGAAGCACATATTCTTGTTCCTCACAGTCTGAAAAGCACAAAAACACATTCAATTTTCGAGTACAAACTTTCCCTGAGGAGATAAACCAATCTGTATCTCACAATTGGCAATAGGACTCAATTCAGACAGAAAATGTAACCTTTCACACACTGCTCAGATTTGCAAAAGAAACACATATTCCTGTTCCTCATAGTCTGAAAACCACAAAAACACATTCAATTTTCAAGTACGAACTTTCCTTGAGGAGGTAAAACAAATCTGTATCTTTCAATTGGCAATAGGTCTCAATTAAGCTAGTAAACGTAGCTTTAAACCCAGTGATCCGATTTTCAAAAGAAACATATATTCATGTTTCCCACGGTCTGAAAAGACCAAAAGTCATTCAATTTTCAAACACAAACTTTCCCTAGAAAGTTAGACCAAAGCTCTTTTTTATAACTGGACTCAATTCAGGCAGAAAATGTAACTTTTGAAACACTGATCAGATTTGCAAAAGAAACACATATTCTTGTTCCTCACAGTCTGAAAAGCAAAAAAACACATTCAATTTTCAAGTACAAACTTTCCCTGAGGAGATAAACAAATCGGTATCTCACAATTGGCAATAGGACTCAATTCAGACAGAAAATGTAACTTTTCACACACAGCTCAGATTTGCAAAAGAAACACATATTCTTGTTCCTCACAGTCTAAAAAGCACAAAAACACCTTCAATTTTCAAGGACGAACTTTCCTTGAGGCGATAAACCAATCTGTATCTCACAATTGGCAATAGGACTCAATTCAGACAGAAAATGTAACTTTTCACACACTGCTCAGATTTGCAAAAGAAACACATATTCTTGTTCCTCACAGTCTAAAAAGCACAAAAACACATTCAATTTTCAAGGACGAACTTTCCTTGAGGCAATAAACCAATCTGTATCTCACAATTGGCAATAGGACTCATTTCAGACAGAAAATGTAACCTTTCACAGACTGCTCAGATTTGCAAAAGAAACACATATTCCTGTTCCTCATAGTCTGAAAACCACAAAAACACATTCAGTTTTCAAGTACGAACTTTCCTTGAGGAGGTAAAACAAATCTGTATCTTTCAATTGGCAATAGGTCTCAATTAAGCTAGTAAACGTAGCTTTAAACCCAGTGATCCGATTTTCAAAAGAAACATATATTCATGTTTCCCACGGTCTGAAAAGACCAAAAGTCATTCAATTTTCAAACACAAACTTTCCCTAGAAAGTTAGACCAAAGCTCTTTTTTATAACTGGACTCAATTCAGGCAGAAAATGTAACTTTTGAAACACTGATCAGATTTGCAAAAGAAACACATATTCTTGTTCCTCACAGTCTGAAAAGCAAAAAAACACATTCAATTTTCAAGTGCAAACTTTCCCTGAGGAGATAAACAAATCGGTATCTCACAATTGGCAATAGGACTCAATTCAGACAGAAAATGTAACTTTTCACACACAGCTCAGATTTGCAAAAGAAACACATATTCTTGTTCCTCACAGTCTAAAAAGCACAAAAACACATTCAATTTTCAAGGACGAACTTTCCTTGAGGCGATAAACCAATCTGTATCTCACAATTGGCAATAGGACTCATTTCAGACAGAAAATGTAACCTTTCACAGACTGCTCAGATTTGCAAAAGAAATACCTATTCTTGTTCCTCATAGTCTGAAAAGCACAAAAACACATTCAATTTTCAAGTACGAACTTCCCTTGTTGAGATAAACTAATCTGTACCTTACATTTGGCAATAGGACTCAATGAAGCTAGAAAACGTAACTTTAGAGACAGTGGTCCGATTTTCAAAAGGAACACATATTCATGTTTCCCATGGTCTGAAAAGAACAAAAGTCATTCAATTTTCAAACACGAACTTTCCCTAGAAACTTAGACCAAAGTTCATTTTTATAACTGGACTCAATTCAGACAGAAAATGTAACTTTTCACACACTGCTCAGATTTGCAAAAGAAACACATATTCTTATTCCTCACAGTCTGAAAAGTACAAAAACACATTCAATTTTCAACTACGAACTTTCCCTGAGGAGATAAACCAATCTGTATCTCACAATTGCCAATAGGACTCAATTCAGACAGATAATGTATCTTTAGACACAGTGATCTGATTTACAAAAGAAGCACATATTCTTGTTCCTCACAGTCTGAAAAGCACAAAAACACATTCAATTTTCGAGTACAAACTTTCCCTGAGGAGATAAACCAATCTGTATCTCACAATTGGCAATAGGACTCAATTCAGACAGAAAATGTAACCTTTCACACACTGCTCAGATTTGCAAAAGAAACACATATTCCTGTTCCTCATAGTCTGAAAACCACAAAAACACATTCAATTTTCAAGTACGAACTTTCCTTGAGGAGGTAAAACAAATCTGTATCTTTCAATTGGCAATAGGTCTCAATTAAGCTAGTAAACGTAGCTTTAAACCCAGTGATCCGATTTTCAAAAGAAACATATATTCATGTTTCCCACGGTCTGAAAAGACCAAAAGTCATTCAATTTTCAAACACAAACTTTCCCTAGAAAGTTAGACCAAAGCTCTTTTTTATAACTGGACTCAATTCAGGCAGAAAATGTAACTTTTGAAACACTGATCAGATTTGCAAAAGAAACACATATTCTTGTTCCTCACAGTCTGAAAAGCAAAAAAACACATTCAATTTTCAAGTACAAACTTTCCCTGAGGAGATAAACAAATCGGTATCTCACAATTGGCAATAGGACTCAATTCAGACAGAAAATGTAACTTTTCACACACAGCTCAGATTTGCAAAAGAAACACATATTCTTGTTCCTCACAGTCTAAAAAGCACAAAAACACCTTCAATTTTCAAGGACGAACTTTCCTTGAGGCGATAAACCAATCTGTATCTCACAATTGGCAATAGGACTCAATTCAGACACAAAATGTAACTTTTCACACACTGCTCAGATTTGCAAAAGAAACACATATTCTTGTTCCTCACAGTCTAAAAAGCACAAAAACACATTCAATTTTCAAGGACGAACTTTCCTTGAGGCAATAAACCAATCTGTATCTCACAATTGGCAATAGGACTCATTTCAGACAGAAAATGTAACCTTTCACAGACTGCTCAGATTTGCAAAAGAAATACCTATTCTTGTTACTCATAGTCTGAAAAGCACAAAAACACATTCAATTTTCAAGTACGAACTTCCCTTGTTGAGATAAACTAATCTGTACCTTACATTTGGCAATAGGACTCAATGAAGCTAGAAAACGTAACTTTAGAGACAGTGGTCCGATTTTCAAAAGGAACACATATTCATGTTTCCCATGGTCTGAAAAGACCAAAAGTCATTCAATTTTCAAACACGAACTTTCCCTAGAAACTTAGACCAAAGTTCATTTTTATAACTGGACTCAATTCAGACAGAAAATGTAACTTTTCACACACTGCTCAGATTTGCAAAAGAAACACATATTCTTGTTCCTCACAGTCTGAAAAGTACAAAAACACATTCAATTTTCAACTACGAACTTTCCCTGAGGAGATAAACCAATCTGTATCTCACAATTGCCAATAGGACTCAATTCAGACAGATAATGTATCTTTAGACACAGTGATCTGATTTACAAAAGAAGCACATATTCTTGTTCCTCACAGTCTGAAAAGCACAAAAACACATTCAATTTTCGAGTACAAACTTTCCCTGAGGAGATAAACCAATCTGTATCTCACAATTGGCAATAGGACTCAATTCAGACAGAAAATGTAACCTTTCACACACTGCTCAGATTTGCAAAAGAAACACATATTCCTGTTCCTCATAGTCTGAAAACCACAAAAACACATTCAATTTTCAAGTACGAACTTTCCTTGAGGAGGTAAAACAAATCTGTATCTTTCAATTGGCAATAGGTCTCAATTAAGCTAGTAAACGTAGCTTTAAACCCAGTGATCCGATTTTCAAAAGAAACATATATTCATGTTTCCCACGGTCTGAAAAGACCAAAAGTCATTCAATTTTCAAACACAAACTTTCCCTAGAAAGTTAGACCAAAGCTCTTTTTTATAACTGGACTCAATTCAGGCAGAAAATGTAACTTTTGAAACACTGATCAGATTTGCAAAAGAAACACATATTCTTGTTCCTCACAGTCTGAAAAGCAAAAAAACACATTCAATTTTCAAGTACAAACTTTCCCTGAGGAGATAAACAAATCGGTATCTCACAATTGGCAATAGGACTCAATTCAGACAGAAAATGTAACTTTTCACACACAGCTCAGATTTGCAAAAGAAACACATATTCTTGTTCCTCACAGTCTAAAAAGCACAAAAACACATTCAATTTTCAAGGACGAACTTTCCTTGAGGCGATAAACCAATCTGTATCTCACAATTGGCAATAGGACTCATTTCAGACAGAAAATGTAACCTTTCACAGACTGCTCAGATTTGCAAAAGAAATACCTATTCTTGTTCCTCATAGTCTGAAAAGCACAAAAACACATTCAATTTTCAAGTACGAACTTCCCTTGTTGAGATAAACTAATCTGTACCTTACATTTGGCAATAGGACTCAATGAAGCTAGAAAACGTAACTTTAGAGACAGTGGTCCGATTTTCAAAAGGAACACATATTCATGTTTCCCATGGTCTGAAAAGACCAAAAGTCATTCAATTTTCAAACACGAACTTTCCCTAGAAACTTAGACCAAAGTTCATTTTTATAACTGGACTCAATTCAGACAGAAAATGTAACTTTTCACACACTGCTCAGATTTGCAAAAGAAACACATATTCTTATTCCTCACAGTCTGAAAAGTACAAAAACACATTCAATTTTCAACTACGAACTTTCCCTGAGGAGATAAACCAATCTGTATCTCACAATTGCCAATAGGACTCAATTCAGACAGATAATGTATCTTTAGACACAGTGATCTGATTTACAAAAGAAGCACATATTCTTGTTCCTCACAGTCTGAAAAGCACAAAAACACATTCAATTTTCGAGTACAAACTTTCCCTGAGGAGATAAACCAATCTGTATCTCACAATTGGCAATAGGACTCAATTCAGACAGAAAATGTAACCTTTCACACACTGCTCAGATTTGCAAAAGAAACACATATTCCTGTTCCTCATAGTCTGAAAACCACAAAAACACATTCAATTTTCAAGTACGAACTTTCCTTGAGGAGGTAAAACAAATCTGTATCTTTCAATTGGCAATAGGTCTCAATTAAGCTAGTAAACGTAGCTTTAAACCCAGTGATCCGATTTTCAAAAGAAACATATATTCATGTTTCCCACGGTCTGAAAAGACCAAAAGTCATTCAATTTTCAAACACAAACTTTCCCTAGAAAGTTAGACCAAAGCTCTTTTTTATAACTGGACTCAATTCAGGCAGAAAATGTAACTTTTGAAACACTGATCAGATTTGCAAAAGAAACACATATTCTTGTTCCTCACAGTCTGAAAAGCAAAAAAACACATTCAATTTTCAAGTACAAACTTTCCCTGAGGAGATAAACAAATCGGTATCTCACAATTGGCAATAGGACTCAATTCAGACAGAAAATGTAACTTTTCACACACAGCTCAGATTTGCAAAAGAAACACATATTCTTGTTCCTCACAGTCTAAAAAGCACAAAAACACCTTCAATTTTCAAGGACGAACTTTCCTTGAGGCGATAAACCAATCTGTATCTCACAATTGGCAATAGGACTCAATTCAGACAGAAAATGTAACTTTTCACACACTGCTCAGATTTGCAAAAGAAACACATATTCTTGTTCCTCACAGTCTAAAAAGCACAAAAACACATTCAATTTTCAAGGACGAACTTTCCTTGAGGCAATAAACCAATCTGTATCTCACAATTGGCAATAGGACTCATTTCAGACAGAAAATGTAACCTTTCACAGACTGCTCAGATTTGCAAAAGAAATACCTATTCTTGTTCCTCATAGTCTGAAAAGCACAAAAACACATTCAATTTTCAAGTACGAACTTCCCTTGTTGAGATAAACTAATCTGTACCTTACATTTGGCAATAGGACTCAATGAAGCTAGAAAACGTAACTTTAGAGACAGTTGTCCGATTTTCAAAAGGAACACATATTCATGTTTCCCATGGTCTGAAAAGACCAAAAGTCATTCAATTTTCAAACACGAACTTTCCCTAGAAACTTAGACCAAAGTTCATTTTTATAACTGGACTCAATTCAGACAGAAAATGTAACTTTTCACACACTGCTCAGATTTGCAAAAGAAACACATATTCTTGTTCCTCACAGTCTGAAAAGTACAAAAACACATTCAATTTTCAACTACGAACTTTCCCTGAGGAGATAAACCAATCTGTATCTCACAATTGCCAATAGGACTCAATTCAGACAGATAATGTATCTTTAGACACAGTGATCTGATTTACAAAAGAAGCACATATTCTTGTTCCTCACAGTCTGAAAAGCACAAAAACACATTCAATTTTCGAGTACAAACTTTCCCTGAGGAGATAAACCAATCTGTATCTCACAATTGGCAATAGGACTCAATTCAGACAGAAAATGTAACCTTTCACACACTGCTCAGATTTGCAAAAGAAACACATATTCCTGTTCCTCATAGTCTGAAAACCACAAAAACACATTCAATTTTCAAGTACGAAGTTTCCTTGAGGAGGTAAAACAAATCTGTATCTTTCAATTGGCAATAGGTCTCAATTAAGCTAGTAAACGTAGCTTTAAACCCAGTGATCCGATTTTCAAAAGAAACATATATTCATGTTTCCCACGGTCTGAAAAGACCAAAAGTCATTCAATTTTCAAACACAAACTTTCCCTAGAAAGTTAGACCAAAGCTCTTTTTTATAACTGGACTCAATTCAGGCAGAAAATGTAACTTTTGAAACACTGATCAGATTTGCAAAAGAAACACATATTCTTGTTCCTCACAGTCTGAAAAGCAAAAAAACACATTCAATTTTCAAGTACAAACTTTCCCTGAGGAGATAAACAAATCGGTATCTCACAATTGGCAATAGGACTCAATTCAGACAGAAAATGTAACTTTTCACACACAGCTCAGATTTGCAAAAGAAACACATATTCTTGTTCCTCACAGTCTAAAAAGCACAAAAACACCTTCAATTTTCAAGGACGAACTTTCCTTGAGGCGATAAACCAATCGGTATCTCACAATTGGCAATAGGACTCAATTCAGACAGAAAATGTAACTTTTCACACACTGCTCAGATTTGCAAAAGAAACACATATTCTTGTTCCTCACAGTCTAAAAAGCACAAAAACGCATTCAATTTTCAAGGACGAACTTTCCTTGAGGCGATAAACCAATCTGTATCTCACAATTGGCAATAGGACTCAATTCAGACAGAAAATGTAACTTTTCACACACTGCTCAGATTTGCAAAAGAAACACATATTCTTGTTCCTCACAGTCTGAAATGTAAAAAAACACATTCAATTTTCAAGTATGAACTTTCCCGGAGGAGATAAACCAATCTGTATCTCACAATTGGCAATAGGACTCATTTCAGACAGAAAATGTAACCTTTCACAGACTGCTCAGATTTGCAAAAGAAATACCTATTCTTGTTCCTCATAGTCTGAAAAGCACAAAAACACATTCAATTTTCAAGTACGAACTTCCCTTGTTGAGATAAACTAATCTGTACCTTACATTTGGCAATAGGACTCAATGAAGCTAGAAAACGTAACTTTAGAGACAGTGGTCCGATTTTCAAAAGGAACACATATTCATGTTTCCCATGGTCTGAAAAGACCAAAAGTCATTCAATTTTCAAACACGAACTTTCCCTAGAAACTTAGACCAAAGTTCATTTTTATAACTGGACTCAATTCAGACAGAAAATGTAACTTTTCACACACTGCTCAGATTTGCAAAAGAAACACATATTCTTGTTCCTCACAGTCTGAAAAGTACAAAAACACATTCAATTTTCAACTACGAACTTTCCCTAAGGAGATAAACCAATCTGTATCTCACAATTGCCAATAGGACTCAATTCAGACAGATAATGTATCTTTAGACACAGTGATCTGATTTACAAAAGAAGCACATATTCTTGTTCCTCACAGTCTGAAAAGCACAAAAACACATTCAATTTTCGAGTACAAACTTTCCCTGAGGAGATAAACCAATCTGTATCTCACAATTGCCAATAGGACTCAATTCAGACAGATAATGTATCTTTAGACACAGTGATCTGATTTACAAAAGAAGCACATATTCTTGTTCCTCACAGTCTGAAAAGCACAAAAACACATTCAATTTTCGAGTACAAACTTTCCCTGAGGAGATAAACCAATCTGTATCTCACAATTGGCAATAGGACTCAATTCAGACAGAAAATGTAACCTTTCACACACTGCTCAGATTTGCAAAAGAAACACATATTCCTGTTCCTCATAGTCTGAAAACCACAAAAACACATTCAATTTTCAAGTACGAACTTTCCTTGAGGAGGTAAAACAAATCTGTATCTTTCAATTGGCAATAGGTCTCAATTAAGCTAGTAAACGTAGCTTTAAACCCAGTGATCCGATTTTCAAAAGAAACATATATTCATGTTTCCCACGGTCTGAAAAGACCAAAAGTCATTCAATTTTCAAACACAAACTTTCCCTAGAAAGTTAGACCAAAGCTCTTTTTTATAACTGGACTCAATTCAGGCAGAAAATGTAACTTTTGAAACACTGATCAGATTTGCAAAAGAAACACATATTCTTGTTCCTCACAGTCTGAAAAGCAAAAAAACACATTCAATTTTCAAGTACAAACTTTCCCTGAGGAGATAAACAAATCGGTATCTCACAATTGGCAATAGGACTCAATTCAGACAGAAAATGTAACTTTAGACACAGTGATCCCATTTACAAAAGATACACATATTCATGTTTCCCATGGTTTGAAAAAGCCAAAACACATTCAATTTTCCAACACAAACTTTCCCTAAAAAGTTAGACCAATGCTGTTTTTGATAACTGGACTCAATTCAGACAGAAAATGTAACTTTTCACACACTGCTCAGATTTGCAAAAGAAACACATATTCTTGTTCCTCAGTCTGAAAAGCACAAAAACACATTCAATTTTCAAGTACGAACTTTCCCTGAGGAGATAAACCAATCTGTATCTCACAATTGGCAAAAGGACTCAATTCAGAAAAAAAATGTAACTTTTGAAACACTGCTCAGATTTGGAAAAGAAACCCATATTCTTTTTCCTCATAGTCTGAAAAGTACAAAAACACATTCAATTTTCAAGTACGAAGTTTCCTTGAGGAGATAAACCAATCTGTATCTTACAATTGGCAATAGGACTCAATTAAGCTAGAAAACGTAACTTTAAATCCAGTGATCCGATTTTGAAAACAAACATATATTCATGTTTCCCACGGTCTGAAAACACCCAAAGTTATTCAATTTTCAAACACGAACTTTCCCTAGAAAGTTAGACAAAAGCTCTTTTTTATAACTGGACTCAATTCAGAAAGAAAATGTATCTTTAGACACAGTGATCTGATTTACAAAAGAAGCACATATTCTTGTTCCTCATAGTCTGAAAAGCACAAAAATACATTCAATTTTCAAGTACGAACTTTCCCTGAGGAGATAAACCAATCTGTATCTCACAAATGGCAATAGGACTCAATTCAGAAAGAAAATGTATCTTTAGACACAGTGATCTGATTTACAAAAGAAACACATATTCATGTTTCCCACGGTCTGAGAAAGCCAAAACACATTCAATTTTCAAAAACAAACTTTCCCTAAAAAGTTAGACCAATGCTGTTTTTTATAACTGGACTCAATTCAGGCAGAAAATATAACTTTTGAAACACTGCTCAGATTTGGAAAAGAAACACATATTCTTGTTCCTCACAGTCTGAAAAGCAAAAAAACACATTCAATTTTCAAGTACGAACTTTCCCTGAGGAGATAAACCAATCTGTATCTCACAAATGGCAATAGGACTCAATTCAGAAAGAAAATGTATCTTTAGAAACAGTGTTCTCATTTACAAAAGAAGCACATATTCTTGTTCCTCATAGTCTGAAAAGCACAAAAACACATTCAATTTTCAAGTACGAACTTTCCCTGAGTAGATAAACCAATCTGTGTCTCACAAATGGCAATAGGACTCAATTCAGAAAAAAATGTATCTTTAGACACAGTGATCTGATTTACAAAAGAAGCACATATTCTTGTTCCTCACAGTCTGAAAAGCACGAAAACACATTCACTTTTCAAGTACGAACTTTCCTTGAGGAGATAAACCAATCTGTATCTCACAATTGGCAATAGGACTCAATTCAGACAGAAAATGTAACTTTTCACACACTGCTCAGATTTGCAAAAGAAACACATATTCTTGTTCCTCACAGTCTAAAAAGCACAAAAACACATTCAATTTTCAAGGACGAACTTTCCTTGAGGCGATAAACCAATCTGTATCTCACAATTGGCAATAGGACTCATTTCAGACAGAAAATGTAACCTTTCACAGACTGCTCAGATTTGCAAAAGAAATACCTATTCTTGTTCCTCATAGTCTGAAAAGCACAAAAACACATTCAATTTTCAAGTACGCACTTCCCTTGTTGAGATAAACTAATCTGTACCTTACATTTGGCAATAGGACTCAATGAAGCTAGAAAACGTAACTTTAGAGACAGTGGTCCGATTTTCAAAAGGAACACATATTCATGTTTCCCATGGTCTGAAAAGACCAAAAGTCATTCAATTTTCAAACACGAACTTTCCCTAGAAACTTAGACCAAAGTTCATTTTTATAACTGGACTCAATTCAGACAGAAAATGTAACTTTTCACACACTGCTCAGATTTGCAAAAGAAACACATATTCTTGTTCCTCACAGTCTGAAAAGTACAAAAACACATTCAATTTTCAACTACGAACTTTCCCTGAGGAGATAAACCAATCTGTATCTCACAATTGCCAATAGGACTCAATTCAGACAGATAATGTATCTTTAGACACAGTGATCTGATTTACAAAAGAAGCACATATTCTTGTTCCTCACAGTCTGAAAAGCACAAAAACACATTCAATTTTCGAGTACAAACTTTCCCTGAGGAGATAAACCAATCTGTATCTCACAATTGGCAATAGGACTCAATTCAGACAGAAAATGTAACCTTTCACACACTGCTCAGATTTGCAAAAGAAACACATATTCCTGTTCCTCATAGTCTGAAAACCACAAAAACACATTCAATTTTCAAGTACGAACTTTCCTTGAGGAGGTAAAACAAATCTGTATCTTTCAATTGGCAATAGGTCTCAATTAAGCTAGTAAACGTAGCTTTAAACCCAGTGATCCGATTTTCAAAAGAAACATATATTCATGTTTCCCACGGTCTGAAAAGACCAAAAGTCATTCAATTTTCAAACACAAACTTTCCCTAGAAAGTTAGACCAAAGCTCTTTTTTATAACTGGACTCAATTCAGGCAGAAAATGTAACTTTTGAAACACTGATCAGATTTGCAAAAGAAACACATATTCTTGTTCCTCACAGTCTGAAAAGCAAAAAAACACATTCAATTTTCAAGTACAAACTTTCCCTGAGGAGATAAACAAATCGGTATCTCACAATTGGCAATAGGACTCAATTCAGACAGAAAATGTAACTTTTCACACACAGCTCAGATTTTCAAAAGAAACACATATTCTTGTTCCTCACAGTCTAAAAAGCACAAAAACACCTTCAATTTTCAAGGACGAACTTTCCTTGAGGCGATAAACCAATCTGTATCTCACAATTGGCAATAGGACTCAATTCAGACAGAAAATGTAACTTTTCACACACTGCTCAGATTTGCAAAAGAAACACATATTCTTGTTCCTCACAGTCTAAAAAGCACAAAAACACATTCAATTTTCAAGGACGAACTTTCCTTGAGGCGATAAACAAATCTGTATCTTTCAATTGGCAATAGGTCTCAATTAAGCTAGTAAACGTAGCTTTAAACCCAGTGATCCGATTTTCAAAAGAAACATATATTCATGTTTCCCACGGTCTGAAAAGACCAAAAGTCATTCAATTTTCAAACACAAACTTTCCCTAGAAAGTTAGACCAAAGCTCTTTTTTATAACTGGACTCAATTCAGGCAGAAAATGTAACTTTTGAAACACTGATCAGATTTGCAAAAGAAACACATATTCTTGTTCCTCACAGTCTGAAAAGCAAAAAAACACATTCAATTTTCAAGTACAAACTTTCCCTGAGGAGATAAACAAATCGGTATCTCACAATTGGCAATAGGACTCAATTCAGACAGAAAATGTAACTTTTCACACACAGCTCAGATTTGCAAAAGAAACACATATTCTTGTTCCTCACAGTCTAAAAAGCACAAAAACACATTCAATTTTCAAGGACGAACTTTCCTTGAGGCGATAAACCAATCTGTATCTCACAATTGGCAATAGGACTCATTTCAGACAGAAAATGTAACCTTTCACAGACTGCTCAGATTTGCAAAAGAAATACCTATTCTTGTTCCTCATAGTCTGAAAAGCACAAAAACACATTCAATTTTCAAGTACGAACTTCCCTTGTTGAGATAAACTAATCTGTACCTTACATTTGGCAATAGGACTCAATGAAGCTAGAAAACGTAACTTTAGAGACAGTGGTCCGATTTTCAAAAGGAACACATATTCATGTTTCCCATGGTCTGAAAAGACCAAAAGTCATTCAATTTTCAAACACGAACTTTCCCTAGAAACTTAGACCAAAGTTCATTTTTATAACTGGACTCAATTCAGACAGAAAATGTAACTTTTCACACACTGCTCAGATTTGCAAAAGAAACACATATTCTTATTCCTCACAGTCTGAAAAGTACAAAAACACATTCAATTTTCAACTACGAACTTTCCCTGAGGAGATAAACCAATCTGTATCTCACAATTGCCAATAGGACTCAATTCAGACAGATAATGTATCTTTAGACACAGTGATCTGATTTACAAAAGAAGCACATATTCTTGTTCCTCACAGTCTGAAAAGCACAAAAACACATTCAATTTTCGAGTACAAACTTTCCCTGAGGAGATAAACCAATCTGTATCTCACAATTGGCAATAGGACTCAATTCAGACAGAAAATGTAACCTTTCACACACTGCTCAGATTTGCAAAAGAAACACATATTCCTGTTCCTCATAGTCTGAAAACCACAAAAACACATTCAATTTTCAAGTACGAACTTTCCTTGAGGAGGTAAAACAAATCTGTATCTTTCAATTGGCAATAGGTCTCAATTAAGCTAGTAAACGTAGCTTTAAACCCAGTGATCCGATTTTCAAAAGAAACATATATTCATGTTTCCCACGGTCTGAAAAGACCAAAAGTCATTCAATTTTCAAACACAAACTTTCCCTAGAAAGTTAGACCAAAGCTCTTTTTTATAACTGGACTCAATTCAGGCAGAAAATGTAACTTTTGAAACACTGATCAGATTTGCAAAAGAAACACATATTCTTGTTCCTCACAGTCTGAAAAGCAAAAAAACACATTCAATTTTCAAGTACAAACTTTCCCTGAGGAGATAAACAAATCGGTATCTCACAATTGGCAATAGGACTCAATTCAGACAGAAAATGTAACTTTTCACACACAGCTCAGATTTGCAAAAGAAACACATATTCTTGTTCCTCACAGTCTAAAAAGCACAAAAACACCTTCAATTTTCAAGGACGAACTTTCCTTGAGGCGATAAACCAATCTGTATCTCACAATTGGCAATAGGACTCAATTCAGACAGAAAATGTAACTTTTCACACACTGCTCAGATTTGCAAAAGAAACACATATTCTTGTTCCTCACAGTCTAAAAAGCACAAAAACACATTCAATTTTCAAGGACGAACTTTCCTTGAGGCGATAAACCAATCTGTATCTCACAATTGGCAATAGGACTCATTTCAGACAGAAAATGTAACCTTTCACAGACTGCTCAGATTTGCAAAAGAAATACCTATTCTTGTTCCTCATAGTCTGAAAAGCACAAAAACACATTCAATTTTCAAGTACGAACTTCCCTTGTTGAGATAAACTAATCTGTACCTTACATTTGGCAATAGGACTCAATGAAGCTAGAAAACGTAACTTTAGAGACAGTTGTCCGATTTTCAAAAGGAACACATATTCATGTTTCCCATGGTCTGAAAAGACCAAAAGTCATTCAATTTTCAAACACGAACTTTCCCTAGAAACTTAGACCAAAGTTCATTTTTATAACTGGACTCAATTCAGACAGAAAATGTAACTTTTCACACACTGCTCAGATTTGCAAAAGAAACACATATTCTTGTTCCTCACAGTCTGAAAAGTACAAAAACACATTCAATTTTCAACTACGAACTTTCCCTGAGGAGATAAACCAATCTGTATCTCACAATTGCCAATAGGACTCAATTCAGACAGATAATGTATCTTTAGACACAGTGATCTGATTTACAAAAGAAGCACATATTCTTGTTCCTCACAGTCTGAAAAGCACAAAAACACATTCAATTTTCGAGTACAAACTTTCCCTGAGGAGATAAACCAATCTGTATCTCACAATTGGCAATAGGACTCAATTCAGACAGAAAATGTAACCTTTCACACACTGCTCAGATTTGCAAAAGAAACACATATTCCTGTTCCTCATAGTCTGAAAACCACAAAAACACATTCAATTTTCAAGTACGAAGTTTCCTTGAGGAGGTAAAACAAATCTGTATCTTTCAATTGGCAATAGGTCTCAATTAAGCTAGTAAACGTAGCTTTAAACCCAGTGATCCGATTTTCAAAAGAAACATATATTCATGTTTCCCACGGTCTGAAAAGACCAAAAGTCATTCAATTTTCAAACACAAACTTTCCCTAGAAAGTTAGACCAAAGCTCTTTTTTATAACTGGACTCAATTCAGGCAGAAAATGTAACTTTTGAAACACTGATCAGATTTGCAAAAGAAACACATATTCTTGTTCCTCACAGTCTGAAAAGCAAAAAAACACATTCAATTTTCAAGTACAAACTTTCCCTGAGGAGATAAACAAATCGGTATCTCACAATTGGCAATAGGACTCAATTCAGACAGAAAATGTAACTTTTCACACACAGCTCAGATTTGCAAAAGAAACACATATTCTTGTTCCTCACAGTCTAAAAAGCACAAAAACACCTTCAATTTTCAAGGACGAACTTTCCTTGAGGCGATAAACCAATCGGTATCTCACAATTGGCAATAGGACTCAATTCAGACAGAAAATGTAACTTTTCACACACTGCTCAGATTTGCAAAAGAAACACATATTCTTGTTCCTCACAGTCTAAAAAGCACAAAAACGCATTCAATTTTCAAGGACGAACTTTCCTTGAGGCGATAAACCAATCTGTATCTCACAATTGGCAATAGGACTCAATTCAGACAGAAAATGTAACTTTTCACACACTGCTCAGATTTGCAAAAGAAACACATATTCTTGTTCCTCACAGTCTGAAATGTAAAAAAACACATTCAATTTTCAAGTATGAACTTTCCCGGAGGAGATAAACCAATCTGTATCTCACAATTGGCAATAGGACTCATTTCAGACAGAAAATGTAACCTTTCACAGACTGCTCAGATTTGCAAAAGAAATACCTATTCTTGTTCCTCATAGTCTGAAAAGCACAAAAACACATTCAATTTTCAAGTACGAACTTCCCTTGTTGAGATAAACTAATCTGTACCTTACATTTGGCAATAGGACTCAATGAAGCTAGAAAACGTAACTTTAGAGACAGTGGTCCGATTTTCAAAAGGAACACATATTCATGTTTCCCATGGTCTGAAAAGACCAAAAGTCATTCAATTTTCAAACACGAACTTTCCCTAGAAACTTAGACCAAAGTTCATTTTTATAACTGGACTCAATTCAGACAGAAAATGTAACTTTTCACACACTGCTCAGATTTGCAAAAGAAACACATATTCTTGTTCCTCACAGTCTGAAAAGTACAAAAACACATTCAATTTTCAACTACGAACTTTCCCTAAGGAGATAAACCAATCTGTATCTCACAATTGCCAATAGGACTCAATTCAGACAGATAATGTATCTTTAGACACAGTGATCTGATTTACAAAAGAAGCACATATTCTTGTTCCTCACAGTCTGAAAAGCACAAAAACACATTCAATTTTCGAGTACAAACTTTCCCTGAGGAGATAAACCAATCTGTATCTCACAATTGCCAATAGGACTCAATTCAGACAGATAATGTATCTTTAGACACAGTGATCTGATTTACAAAAGAAGCACATATTCTTGTTCCTCACAGTCTGAAAAGCACAAAAACACATTCAATTTTCGAGTACAAACTTTCCCTGAGGAGATAAACCAATCTGTATCTCACAATTGGCAATAGGACTCAATTCAGACAGAAAATGTAACCTTTCACACACTGCTCAGATTTGCAAAAGAAACACATATTCCTGTTCCTCATAGTCTGAAAACCACAAAAACACATTCAATTTTCAAGTACGAACTTTCCTTGAGGAGGTAAAACAAATCTGTATCTTTCAATTGGCAATAGGTCTCAATTAAGCTAGTAAACGTAGCTTTAAACCCAGTGATCCGATTTTCAAAAGAAACATATATTCATGTTTCCCACGGTCTGAAAAGACCAAAAGTCATTCAATTTTCAAACACAAACTTTCCCTAGAAAGTTAGACCAAAGCTCTTTTTTATAACTGGACTCAATTCAGGCAGAAAATGTAACTTTTGAAACACTGATCAGATTTGCAAAAGAAACACATATTCTTGTTCCTCACAGTCTGAAAAGCAAAAAAACACATTCAATTTTCAAGTACAAACTTTCCCTGAGGAGATAAACAAATCGGTATCTCACAATTGGCAATAGGACTCAATTCAGACAGAAAATGTAACTTTAGACACAGTGATCCCATTTACAAAAGATACACATATTCATGTTTCCCATGGTTTGAAAAAGCCAAAACACATTCAATTTTCCAACACAAACTTTCCCTAAAAAGTTAGACCAATGCTGTTTTTGATAACTGGACTCAATTCAGACAGAAAATGTAACTTTTCACACACTGCTCAGATTTGCAAAAGAAACACATATTCTTGTTCCTCAGTCTGAAAAGCACAAAAACACATTCAATTTTCAAGTACGAACTTTCCCTGAGGAGATAAACCAATCTGTATCTCACAATTGGCAAAAGGACTCAATTCAGAAAAAAAATGTAACTTTTGAAACACTGCTCAGATTTGGAAAAGAAACCCATATTCTTTTTCCTCATAGTCTGAAAAGTACAAAAACACATTCAATTTTCAAGTACGAAGTTTCCTTGAGGAGATAAACCAATCTGTATCTTACAATTGGCAATAGGACTCAATTAAGCTAGAAAACGTAACTTTAAATCCAGTGATCCGATTTTGAAAACAAACATATATTCATGTTTCCCACGGTCTGAAAACACCCAAAGTTATTCAATTTTCAAACACGAACTTTCCCTAGAAAGTTAGACAAAAGCTCTTTTTTATAACTGGACTCAATTCAGAAAGAAAATGTATCTTTAGACACAGTGATCTGATTTACAAAAGAAGCACATATTCTTGTTCCTCATAGTCTGAAAAGCACAAAAATACATTCAATTTTCAAGTACGAACTTTCCCTGAGGAGATAAACCAATCTGTATCTCACAAATGGCAATAGGACTCAATTCAGAAAGAAAATGTATCTTTAGACACAGTGATCTGATTTACAAAAGAAACACATATTCATGTTTCCCACGGTCTGAGAAAGCCAAAACACATTCAATTTTCAAAAACAAACTTTCCCTAAAAAGTTAGACCAATGCTGTTTTTTATAACTGGACTCAATTCAGGCAGAAAATATAACTTTTGAAACACTGCTCAGATTTGGAAAAGAAACACATATTCTTGTTCCTCACAGTCTGAAAAGCAAAAAAACACATTCAATTTTCAAGTACGAACTTTCCCTGAGGAGATAAACCAATCTGTATCTCACAAATGGCAATAGGACTCAATTCAGAAAGAAAATGTATCTTTAGAAACAGTGTTCTCATTTACAAAAGAAGCACATATTCTTGTTCCTCATAGTCTGAAAAGCACAAAAACACATTCAATTTTCAAGTACGAACTTTCCCTGAGTAGATAAACCAATCTGTGTCTCACAAATGGCAATAGGACTCAATTCAGAAAAAAATGTATCTTTAGACACAGTGATCTGATTTACAAAAGAAGCACATATTCTTGTTCCTCACAGTCTGAAAAGCACGAAAACACATTCACTTTTCAAGTACGAACTTTCCTTGAGGAGATAAACCAATCTGTATCTCACAATTGGCAATAGGACTCAATTCAGACAGAAAATGTAACTTTTCACACACTGCTCAGATTTGCAAAAGAAACACATATTCTTGTTCCTCACAGTCTAAAAAGCACAAAAACACATTCAATTTTCAAGGACGA